>VSMA01000017.1:0-1300077 GCA_009194965.1 Coniochaeta sp. 2T2.1 | reverse complement strand
ATACCCGGCCAGTAGTATTCTCTCGAAATGGCCTCGTAAGTTCTCGCTCGGCCCATGTGTCCGGTGACCGGGCTCTCGTGGTACGAGCGTACAAGCTCAGCGAGCAGTTCTTGATGTTCAGGGACGTACAGCCGGTCTCGATAGTACAGGTATCCGTGTCTGTTCTCGCACTCGGCTAGGGTGATACGCGGGTGGCGGGCGTGGTTCTCTCTAGGGCCTTCAGTATGGACCGTAGTGTTTCGTCGGACTCGTACCCTTGTTCGAACAGTGCTTTCACCGGTGGGGGCAGTAACGGAGCAGTTCTCTCTCGTGAGCGGACGGGGCGGACTGGCTCAGGGTCTGGTTCCGTGGCTGCGGTCTCTGGTCTCCTTGTGCTTGAGCGTGTCGTAGCTCTTAGCTGTACTGGTTCCTCTGTGAATCTGACTCGTCTCTTGCTGGGCGGGGTGGGTTCCTCGAAGTTGTGGCTCTTCAGTACTACCTGGCTCTGGTGTAGCAGGCGCTCATCTCCCTCCTTCGGGAGGTCCTCTGACCTCCTGGTCAGAGCGTCAGGCTTCGCTCCTTGTTTGCCGGGACGGTAAGTAATCTTGAAGTTGAACCTGGAGAGGAATTCGGACCAGCGGGCTTGTCTGCGGTTCAGGAGTTTCGTCGTCGTGAAGTATTCTAGGTTCCGGTGGTCTGTAATGACCTTGATCGGGGAGCTCGTTCCCTCCAGTTCCGGGCGCCATTCCTCGAAACAGCGAATAATTGCCAGGAGTTCCTTATCGTAGATCTCGTAGTTACACTCCGTTACCGAGTGCTTCTTTGAGAAGAAAGCAACAGGCCGTAAAATGCCGTCATCGCCGTACTGCGATAGCACACCGGCCGACACGAAATCGGAAGCGTCGGTTTCCAAGATGATCTCTCTTTTCCCAATCGAACGGGGCCAGGACGGGCGCGGTCGTGAAAGCAGTCTTCAGTCGGTTGAATGCCTCTTCGCAGTTCTTATCCCAGTTGAACTTCACCCCCTTCTTAGTGAGGTTGACTAGCGGGGCGATGATCTTCGAGAACCCTTGGATGAAGCGTCGGTAGAAGTTCCCGAAGCCGATAAAGGCTTGTACATCGGTCAGGCAGGCGGGCGTTTTCCAGTTGACGATCGTCTCGATCTTCTTCGGGTCCATCTGGATTCCTTCTCGGCCCACGATCACTCCGAGGAAGGTGGTCTTGTCCTGGAAGAACTCGCACTTCTGGATCTTGGCGTACAAGCCGGCTTCTCGCAGGGCCGCGAGGACCTTCCTTACATGAGCGATGTGCTCCTTTCTCGTGCGACTGTAAATCAGGATATCATCTAGGTAGGCTGTGCAGAAAACGTCTAGGTACTCTCGCAGGGTGTCGTTAATAAACCTCTGGAAGGTTGCTGGCGCTGCGGTCAGGCCGAACGGCATAACGAGTGACTCGAACAGGCCGAACCGGGTACGGAAAGCCGTCAGGTATTCTTGTCCTTCCTTGATACGGATGTTGTTGAACGCAGAGATAATGTCGATCTTCGTGTAGTACATCATCCCTTTCAAGTTGCTGAGGGATTCCTTCGTTAGCGGCAGGGGGTAGCGGTCCTTGACGGAGATGTTGTTCAGCGCACGGTAGTCCACACAGAAGCGGAGTCCTCCTCCTGGTTTCTTGACGAAGAGTACTGGCGAGGCAGCAGGAGACGAGCTGGGTCGGATGAAGCCTTTCTTTAGGTTATCCTCAAGCCATTCCTTAAGGGCCCTCAGCTCGTCGCGGGACATCGGGTACAGAGGTCCAAAGGGCGGTGTCGCTCCCTCAATAAGCTTGATCTCGTGGTCGTACCGACGGTGTGGCGGTAGCTTGTCTGCTTCCTTCGGGGAAAAGACGTCACGGAAGTCTCGAAGCTCTAGTGGCAGTAGTTCTTCCAGGTCCGGTGCGTCGTGTTGGCTAAGCTGTTGTTCTATGTCTTCTATGGTGACAGAAAACATCTGGTAGTTCCTTCGGGCGTACGCTGAGCAGGCTCGCATTGAAACTTCTGCGATATCCATGTGTTCTAGTCCGGTGGGGCGGGGCGGTAGGTAGGTCGGGCGGTCTCTTTTCGGCACGTCGTGCAATGCTCTGATCTTGGACGGGCGGGCGGGGGTGTTGCAGTTCTTCTGGCAGTACTGGCTGTCAAAGGTGAAGGTATGGCTGGCGAACCCGACCCTCGGGTCGTGTTCCTTTAGCCATGGCATTCCTAGTATGACGGGGTAATACGCTAGCTGCGTGACGTATAGTCTGATCTCTTTCTCGAAGTGGTCCTCAATCCTCAGGCTGGTGATAACATAGTGGGTGACCTTCCCACTCTCGGATTCTCGGCCGTCAAAGACCTCCAGGGCGAACGGTCTCTTCAGTTTCTTTAGCGGGAGCTCGTGGCTCTCGGCCCAGCTCTGGTCAACAAATCCCTTTCCTTCGGCGCCAGAGTCGGCTAAGGCGTAGGTAGGCAGTTTCCGGTCTCCTAATTCCAGGGTGGCGGGTAATATCATTAGGTGGGATCTCATGTCCTCTTCTTCGCGGACCGAGAGACCCTTGACGGCGGCAGCAGAGATCTTCAGCGTTCTTAGTGCGCGGTTCGGTTGGTGTCGTGTTGT
This sequence comes from Coniochaeta sp. 2T2.1, assembly GCA_009194965.1. Lineage (NCBI taxonomy): Eukaryota > Fungi > Ascomycota > Sordariomycetes > Coniochaetales > Coniochaetaceae > Coniochaeta > Coniochaeta sp. 2T2.1. The sequence goes on along the minus strand of VSMA01000017.1, from coordinate 1,297,465 downwards.
GCGCTCTATAGGAGCCTGTGTGCGACTTAACGCAGGCTCGCTCCGTTTACCGAGACCTCAATGCTCGGCTGCGGGCTGCGGGATCTGGACGAGGACAAGCTGGCGGGGGAACCGGAACGGGCCACTCTGGCTTGTAGGCGGGAGCGAGTATCGGGGTGGGGGCAATCGGCAACGCGGTGGCTCTGAGAACCGCAACGGAAGCATTCTCCTCTCTCTCGTCGGCCTCCAGGGACGAACCGTGACCCTCGCTGCGCGCTGAGGTCCATAGGCTCGCCGCGTTCGGCCCTCGTCTCCGGTCCCTTCGCGGGCGGGGAGATGGTCTGCGGCCGGTTGGTGCTCGGGGCCGGGGCGGTGTAAGATCTTCCAAGGGTCGGCACGGGTTGGTTAAAGCGTTGACGGCGGTTTTCTAGATTCTGTAGGAAGGCAGCGTACTGGTGATATTCCCGACTGGGCGGTTCGTGGTGAAGCAGCATGCTACGCAGTTCTCGGGAGATGGCTTGTTCTAGGAGCGTCGGTAGGGCTTCTTCTGACATCTGTCCCTCGAGGGCGAGGCGCTGGAATTCGGCGAAGAACGTGCTGAAGTCCTTGTTTGATTGGCGCAGGCGGAAGAGGTCGTTTCGGGCATTGTTGACGAGGTTCGGGTCTCCAAAGGCGCGGTCCAGCTGGTCCAGGATCTTGTCGTAGTCGGAAAGCTGACAGACGCCTTCCTTGATGTGCGGGAGAATCTGGGCATAGGCAGGGCCCTTCAGTCGGTTGGTAACATAGGCCATACGGCTCTGGGGTGTGGGGAAGCGGTCGCGGTTAGCCTTCATCTTCTCGTGTATCTGGGAGACGAAGCGGCGTAGGTCCTTGCGTTCTCCTTCGAACTTGTCGGGGTCAGGGAGTCTCTCGGACAGGCGCTGGGAGCCATTGGATTGTGTGTCGACGGGGGTGTTGGTTCCGGGGGTAGTGACGAGTGCCGGTACGGTGACGGTAGCGGTCTGCGACTTAGCTCGGTGTTCGGCGAGGACTCGTCCCGCTTTGGCTTCGATAAGAAGATCCCGGAGCTTATCCAGTTCCTTCTCCTGATAGTTGGCGACTGCGTTGGAGCTCGTCAGCTCCTTCTGTAAGCGCTGGGTTTCCTCTTCTAGTTCCAAGATCCTCTGGCCTTGCTGTTCGATCTTGGCGTAGACTTCCTGGTCGTCGGTCTCCTTCCGGGCGATATAGTCGTAAGCCAGGCGGAAATACTCGTACCATTGGGAAATATGCCCCATTACGTGGGCGGCAAAGGACTCGTCGTCTTCCGGCAGGAACGGTGGTAGCGGGCGGTTCGCCATTGCAGCAGTAGTGATGGCGGTAGGGGTAGGAGCTACGTAATGTCACGGGACTGTCAGGCTGAGAGCGGAGTAAGGCTAAACAGATGGTATTTGCTACGGACAGACTCAATCCCGTGGTTGCGGGCAGGCTGATGATAAGACGTAGCTCGAAGAGCTACAAAATATAATGGACAGAATCAATATAAAGATATTTCTTTGTCGCGGGCCCGCACTAGGCCTACCACGTGACAGGGTCACGTGGCTCAATTACCTGGGGCCTCAGCGCCGTGACAGCCCCTTCTAGTTAGAGCGATGCCTTTTGATCCTCCTGACTAACGCTCCAAAAATGCTTACGATCTGCTCTTTAACTAAGTAGTCGGTCCCTTGATTTCGGCTCCGCTCCTTAACTACCAACCCGGAGGTACCGATATAGAATTCTCCCCGGGCCGGATTAATCAACACTTCCTCAGCGTCTATCCATAGCAGCCCTAGGATCACATCGTCCTTCTAGTCGGGGATGACATAGAGGAATACTCTCTTTTGCTTATAGCCGTCGATATCTATATCGACGTAGGTCACATAGGTAATCGCTTCCTCCACAAGGACATTAACCTACTCAAGATTTCGGGGGGTGATAGTAATGCGTGGGAGGCGTAGGCGTCTGACGAGGGCTTCGCTAATAGTACCGTAACTCGAGCAACCAGTATCAATCAACGCTTTGGTATAGAATATTCCGTTGATACCGAAATTGACATAGATTGCTTCGCTATCCATCTTCTTCTCAGCCTTCTTCCAAACTACCAAGGCCTCTTCGTACCCCTAACGACGACTTCCGTCAGGGGCTACTCTTTTCCCGACTCCTCATCTACTTCGTATAAGGAATTATCCGTTACTTCCTCATCCTTATCGATAACCGCGTCGAGAACCGGCTTCGTCCTCCTAGCCTAGACCTTCGTTACCTATAACGGCCTTCTGGGTAGGAGCAACGGGCACTCGGCTACGTTACAGCCCGTTCTTCCACATCTTAAACAACGGCCTTCTTTCCGACGACGATCCATCTCTGCCCGATCCACCCACTTTGCGCGTTTCCCCTCCAGCTCCTTGTTTGCTTGGCGGATTACCCGACTAATCTTCGTCGGCTCCCAATCCATCTCATCCCCCTTGGCAGGTATGGTATCGGACTTAGTCTTCTGAACAGGGGAAGGAGATCGTGATCCGATTCTAGGTCTCCTCTTTCGGGTGTGAAAGCGTAGGTCATCGAGGTTGGCGCCTAGGTTCTGCAATGCATTGACGAAACTAGGATAGTCCTTTGGCAGACTTAGCTGTCCAGTAAGGTAGGTCCGCATCTCATGGTTGATGGCTCGCTTTAGGTGGTTAATCTTCACCACATCGCTCCAATCAGCGCCACCGCTATCAGCTAGCTCCTTTTCAAACTTCGGGAGGAAGGAAGCGAAACTCTCCCTCTCGCCCTGGGTCATTGACTCTAGCTTGCTGAGGGCCCTCTGTTCAGTGTTCGGGTCGCCGTAACACGCCACCAGGTAAGCGAGAAACTGGTCTGGATCGAAGTTGCCGTGTGGCCCGCCTCTTGTAAAGAATGCAGCGGCCATGGCCTGTGGTGTTTCCTCTAACCGTGCGTATATATAGGCGAACTGATCAGACGAAGAGCCAATTGCTGGACCATCGACCCGCAACTTGCTCCTCATCTCGAGTTCCCAAGTGCGGAATCTCTTCCGCATTCCATTGAAACGCGGGGGGTCTGGAAGGGTCGGTTTCTTCTTTATGGTTTTCGACGTGACTGTTGCTACTGATAGTGCCGAGGGAGGTGGAGGCGCTCGCTGAGGCGGGCTGGCTGGCGATGAGGCTCGTGGGGTGCCTTCAGCTGGGGTTCCACGGAGGGAGGCGATGCTCTCTTGCAACGCTCTGATCTGCGTGTTGTGCGCCTCTCTTTCGGCGGCCAAGCGGTTCTCTATCTCTGTAAGGCGACTGGCTTGTTCCTCTTGCATCGCCCCCAAGCGTACAGAGAAGAATTGCATGAGCTGGTCCATCTGGGTAGCCGTCTGGCCGCTCTCCGCTCCGTTGTTGATCGTTGACATGGCCGTCGATAGTGTCGTAAATATTCACTCGGTTCGTTGCCCGAGATCGTGCTCGTCGTGGGTTGCTTCCGGTAGTCTGGCTGCTCGGCTCCCCGGACCGAGGTTATAGCCGGGCAGCGTCGTAGCTCACTCGGTCAGTGACGCCTAGATCTTGCTTTTCGTTCAACCGGTCTGATGCGCCGGTGTCTTGCGGCCGTGTGCACTGCCGTTTGCGACCTCTATGTAGTCGGAGGGACGGCCTCGAGTGCCTTGTGCGAAGCGAGGGATTTTTCCGTTGCTATTCGGTCGTCTTTGTTGACGACGTGAACCAAACCAATGATGTCGCTTCGTTGCCTCGTTGATAACGCAGGCAAGAACCAATGTCCTCCTTCGCAATTGACTAAGAAAGAGCGGAAGCTTAGTGTAATGTAACGGTCTCAGGAGTATATTGCAACTATCTGATAACGACTCTACGAGTACACTAAGCTTGGAGAAGAAAAGGAAAGATACGAGATATTCCAGCGGCTCGCGGGCCTCTTTATCCTCGTGAGTGCGATGGTCTGAGCGCATTGCTAGAATATTCGGTGTGCTGTGTGGAGATGTGGGAATAGCTTCATCCAGGGGCTTTGGTGGACCGTGCTCGCACGTGAGCTGGCCGAGAGTCACCGAGGGCCATATCGGGCGCAGCCCGTTACACTATTCCTCGAAATAGCGAATAATTGCTAGGAGTTCTTTATCGTAGATCTCGTAGTTATACTCCGTTACCGAATGCTTCTTTAAGAAGAAAGTAATAGGCCGTAAAATGCCGTTATCGCCGTACTGCGATAGTACACTAGCCGATACGAAATCGGAAGCGTTGGTTTCCAAGATAATCTCTCTTTCCCAATCGAACGGGGCTAGGACGGGCGCGGTCGTGAAAGTAGTCTTTAGTCGGTTAAATGCCTCTTTATAGTTCTTATCCTAGTTAAACTTCACCCCCTTCTTAGTAAGGTTGACTAGCGGGGCGATAATCTTCGAGAACCCTTAGATAAAGCGTCGGTAGAAGTTCCCGAAGTCGATAAAGGCTTATACATCGGTCAGGTAGGCGGGCGTTTTCCAGTTAACGATCGTCTCGATCTTCTTCGGGTCCATTTGGATTCCTTCTCGGCCTACGATCATTCCGAGGAAAGTGGTTTTATCTTAGAAGAACTCGTACTTCTGGATCTTAGCGTATAAGCCGGCTTCTCGTAGGGCTACGAAGACCTTCCTTACATAAGCGATATACTCCTTTTTCGTACGACTATAAATTAGGATATTATCTAGGTAAGCTATACAAAAAACGTCTAAGTACTCTCGCAAGGTATCGTTAATAAACCTCTAGAAAGTTGCTAGTACTACGGTTAGGCCGAACGGCATAACGAGTAACTCGAATAAGCCGAACCGGGTACGGAAAGCTGTTAGGTATTCTTATCCTTCCTTGATACGGATGTTGTTGAACGTAGAGATAATATCGATCTTCGTATAGTATATTATCCCTTTCAAATTGCTAAGGGATTCCTTCGTTAGCGGCAAGGGGTAACGGTCCTTAACGGAGATATTGTTCAGCGTACAGTAGTCCACATAGAAACGGAGTCCTCTTCCTGGTTTCTTAACGAAAAGTACTAGCGAGGTAATAGGAGATAAGCTAGGTCGGATAAAGCCTTTCTTTAAGTTATCCTCAAGCCATTCTTTAAGGGCCCTTAGCTCGTCGTAGGACATCGGGTATAGAGGTCCAAAGGGCGGTATCGCTCCCTTAATAAGCTTGATCTCGTGGTCGTACCGACGGTATGGCGGTAGGTTATCTGCTTCCTTCGGGGAAAAGACGTTACGGAAGTCTCGAAGCTCTAGTAGTAGTAGTTCTTCTAGGTCCGGTGCGTCGTATTAGCGAAGCTATTATTCTATATCCTCTATAGTAATAGAAAACATCTGGTAATTCCTTCGGGCGTACGCTAAATAGGCTCGTATTGAAACTTCTACGATATCTATATGTTCTAGTCCGGTGGGGCGGGGCAGTAAGTAGGCCGGGCGGTCTCTTTTCGGCACGTCGTGCAATGCTCTGATCTTAGACGGGCGGGCGGGGGTATTACAGTTCTTCTAGCAGTACTAGCTATCAAAGGTGAAAGTATAGCTAGCGAACCCGACCCTCGGGTCGTGTTCCTTTAGCTATAGTATTCCTAGTATAATAGGGTAATACGCTACCTACGTGACGTATAATTTAATCTCTTTCTCGAAGTAGTCCTTAATCCTTAGGCTAGTAATAATATAGTAGGTGACTTTCCTACTCTCGGATTCTCGGCCGTTAAAGACCTTTAGGGCGAACGGTCTCTTTAGTTTCTTTAGCGGGAGCTCGTAGCTCTCGGCCCAGCTCTAGTCAATAAATCCCTTTCTTTCGGCGCTAAAGTCGGCTAAGGCGTAGGTAAGCAGTTTCCGGTCTCCTAATTCTAGGGTAGTAGGTAATATTATTAGGTGGGATCTTATATCTTCTTCTTCGCGGACCGAGAGACCCTTGACGGCGGTAGTAGAGATCTTTAGCGTTCTTAGTGCGCGGTTCGGTTAGTATCGTGTTGTGCGTTTTATAGGAGCTTGTGTGCGACTTAACGTAGGCTCGCTCCGTTTACCGAGACCTTAATGCTCGGCTACGGGATCTGGACGAGGATAAGCTAGCGGGGGAACTGGAACGGGCTACTCTAGCTTGTAGGCGGGAGCGAGTATCGGGGTAGGGGCAATCGGCAACGCGGTGGCTCTGAGAACAGCAACGGAAGCATTCTCCTCTCTCTCGTCGGCCTCTAGGGACGAACCGCGACCCTCGCTACGCGCTAAGGTCCATAGGCTCGCCGCGTTCGGCCCTCGTCTCCGGTCCCTTCGCGGGCGGGGAGGTAGTTTACGGCCGGTTAGTACTCGGGGCCGGGGCGGTATAAGATCTTCTAAGGGTCGGCACGGGTTAGTTAAAGCGTTAACGGCGGTTTTCTAGATTTATAGGAAGGTAGCGTACTAGTGATATTCCCGACTAGGCGGTTCGTAATGAAGTAGTATATTACGTAGTTCTCGGGAGATAGCTTATTTTAAGAGCGTCGGTAAGGCTTCTTCTAATATCTATCCCTCGAGAGCGAGGCGCTAGATTTCGGCGAAGAACGTACTAAAATCCTTATTTGATTAGCGTAGGTAGAAGAGGTCGTTTCGGGCATTATTAACGAGATTCGGGTCTCTAAAGGCACGGTCTAGCTAGTTTAGGATCTTATCGTAGTCGGAAAGCTAATAGACGCCTTCCTTAATATACGGGAGAATCTAGGTATAAGTAAGGCCTTTTAGTCGATTAGTAATATAGGCTATACGGCTCTAGGGTATAGGGAAGCGGTCGCGGTTAGCCTTCATCTTCTCGTATATCTAGGAGACGAAGCGGCGTAGGTCTTTACGTTCTCCTTCGAACTTGTCGGGGTTAGGGAGTCTCTCGGATAGGCGCTAGGAGCCATTAGATTGTATATCGACGAGGGTATTGGTTCCGGAGGTAGTGACGAGTACCGGTACGGTGACGGTAGCAGTCTACGACTTAGCTCGGTGTTCGGCGAGGACTCGTCCCGCCTTGGCTTCGATAAGAAGATCCCGGAGCTTATCCAGTTCCTTCTCCTAATAGTTAGCGACTGCGTTAGAGCTCGTTAGCTCCTTCTATAAGCGCTAGGTTTCCTCTTCTAGTTCCAAGATCCTCTAGCCTTACTATTCGATCTTGGCGTAGACTTCCTAGTCGTCGGTCTCCTTCCGGGCGATATAGTCGTAAGCCAGGCGGAAATACTCGTACTATTAGGAAATATGCCCCATCACGTGGGCGGCAAAGGACTTGTCGTCTTCCAGTAGGAACGGTGGTAGCGGGCGGTTCGCTATTGCAGTAGTAATGATGGCGGTAGGGGTAGGAGCTACGTAATATCACGGGACTGTCAGGCTGAGAGCGGAGTAAGGCTAAACAGATGGTATTTACTACGGACAGACTCAATCCCGTGTAGGCTGATAATAAGACGTAGCTCGAAGAGCTACAAAATATAATGGATAGAATCAATATAAAGATATGTCCTTGTCGCGGGCCCGTACTAGGCTTACCACGTGACAAGGTCACGTGGCTCAATTACCTGGGGCCTCAGCGCCATGACACGTAGGGCTATAACCTAATCTCAACAAATACGAGTTCTACGTTACTATTACTAAGTTCCTTAGCTTTATCGTTAGTACTGATAGCGTAGCCGTCGACCCCGAAAAGACGGAAGTCATACGGGCTTAGCCCGTACCTACTACTATTCGTAACGTATAATCCTTTCTTAGATTCTACAATTTCTACCGTAAGTTTATCGAAGGTTATAGCCAAGTTACTAAGCTGCTAAACAATTTTACCTATAAGGGTAAAGGCTTCACTTGGATAAGGGAATATCAAGACGCCTTCGAAGAACTCAAGAGACTGCTACTTACCGCTCCGGTACTCCGCTATTTCGTCCTAGGACGAGAGACTAGGCTCGAGACAGACGCCTCGATAACTATCGTAGAAGCCGTACTTTCTTAGAAGGACCCAAAGGACGGCGAGTAGTACCCGGTCGCCTTCTTCTCATCGACGATACTCGATACCGAAACCCGCTATAGTATCTACGATAAAGAACTTCTCGCTATTATCCGGGTACTGGAGTACTAGCGGGCCGAGCTCATCGGGATATAAGAAAGGGACTTCAAGATTCTCACCGACTATCGCGCCCTCGAATACTTTAGTACTAAGAGGAAGTTGAACTAGCGACAGATGCGTTAGATAGAGTTATTAGCCCAATACTACTACTATTTTACTTATTAGCCGGGTACTAAGAATACGGCCGCAAATACTCTCTCCCGTAAGTTAGAAGTCTCTAAGACCGCTAAGGATAAGGAAGAAGCGGAACGTACTATGACCGTTTTCAGGAAGGTCTTAACTAATAACTCCGACGGACTAGAGGCCTACGTCCTCGAGATCGATAACCTAGTCACTGCGAATACGGGTATAGAGCTTACGGACGCGCTACTCCGCGCCAACGCCTCCTATAAGAGTCTAGAAGACTACCGCGAATAGGCGAAACGACTAGATAGGGGATCATTCACCCTTCGAGAGGGGAAGTATCTACTCTACGACGGACGCTTAGTAGTCCCCGACGTCGACGGTCTACGAGTCAAACTACTAAACGACCTTTACGTCTATTCCTTTACGGCCTACCCTAGTCAGAATAAGATACGTAAGCTCCTATCCGTATAATACTAGTAGAAGGGCTATAGCGCCGACGTCGATCGCTTCGTAGCTAACTACGTTATTTGCCGAGCTTCCAAAACTCCTCGAAACAAGACCCCCAGCCTACTCTATCTAATACCGATACTATTACGGGCTTAACGTACCTTAGTCCTCAACTTTAAAGAGATACCTAAGAATAAAGAAGGTTTCGACAATATCTTAGTAACCATCGACAATTTCTCCAAATACTATCATTCGATAGCCTATATAACGACGGTAACAGCTAAGGAAGCCGCGATACTATTCTACTACGGGCTATTCGGTACCTTTAGTATCCCAGAAGTCATCGTTAGCGATAAGGGATTATAGTTCGTAGCTGATTTTATAGACGAGGTGTTACGAATTATAGGGATACGCTAGAAACACTCGTCTTCGGGCTACTCCTAGACGGCGGGACAAGCCGAGATTATAAATTAGTATATTAACTAACGCCTCCGTCCTTATCTAAACTATTTTCAAGACGACTAGGTTAGTAAGCTACTAGCGATTAACCACGTACAGAACTCCCTTCCCTAAGACTCGACAGGCCTATCGCCCTACGAAATCCTTTTCGGATACATACCCTACGCCTAAGACTAAGAGAAGCGTACGGACCTCGAAACCCCTGACTTATCTATATAGGAGCGCCTATCGCGCGAGCAAGCCCAGAAAATAGTTAAGATCCTAAAGGGTTACACTAACGAAGCACGGCGTAAGTTAGAGAAGTCATAAGAGGCAATAGCTCGCAAAGCCAACCGCCATCGGAGAGTCCCCGACTTCACCGTAAGCGACACCGTCTACATCTAGAAGAAGGTCTAGTTGACGAGCCGACCTAGCGATAAGCTAGACTTCCCCTTAACACGGGTAGGCTATAAGATTAAAGTAATGAAAAAACACTCTTACTAGCTCGACGTCCCCCCGGGATAGAAGGGAACCGATACCTTCCTAACCGACTATCTACGTAAGTTTCCGGATAATCCCCTTCCTAGACAGGAATTTGCTAGGCCTAAGGGCGAGGCTATCCAAGAGGATAGAGAGCTAGAATGGGAGGTCGACAAAGTCGAGTCTTCGCGACTCAACTACCGCAAGCTACAGTACCAGGTACAATAGAAAGGCTGGGACCCAGACCCGACTTACTACGACGCTGCTAACTTTAAGAATACGATAACGTAACTCAAGGCTTACTACGCTAACCACCCGGATGCTCCGGGTCCTCCGGTCCGCCTAGCAAAGTAGGAAAAGGCCGCTACGGAGGACAAGGACGATCTTCCATATCTAGACGATAATATCCCCGCGACGGCGAATACTTAATTGCGTAAGTCCGGTAGACGCCGTCGAGCGTTATAATTAGGACTAAACTGGACTAAACTGGATTGAACCGGATTAAACTGGGCTAAACTAAACGGTTCAATTAAAGGTTTCTAAAGGTTAGTTAAACGTTACGACGTTAAAGGGTAGTTAGTGGAGATAGTTGCTAAGCTTGGCCGTAGGCTACGTACAAGTTCAATTCCCGACTAATACAAGTTCGCGGTCGAACCTATCTTCTTTTGGGGGGGGGGGGAGTATTACGGCTAGCTGGTTCTATACAGATTTTTGGCCTTTACGTTCACCTGGATTCGAACCCGCGACCTTCACTTGAGGATGTAGAGTGGGGGGCATATGGGGTCACGTGACTGGCCCGTGCGTCGCGCACCTGCAACCCCACTTTCCTAGGACTGCAACCCCACTTTCCTAGGACTGCAACCCCACTTTCCTAGGACTGCAACCCCACTTTCCTTAGGATATCTCAATCCCACGGGAAATCGCGACCTTGTAGATAGTTCCTTCCTTTTTTCCTCACCTCGAATATCACTATACGTATTCTACCCGTTACAGTAGCCCTGTCTCTGTAGGTATTGCGCCACTCGTGACAGAGGACGAGAGTTCTATAAACAGCCATCGGTGCCCCTCTGAAGGGCCTGTCCCTCCGAGACTCCTGGCATCCTTCATCGCCGACTGACAGACCGCTCTCCAACCATGTATTGGATGCGTCCCGTAACTCGGGGGTTTTCCAATGTTGCGCCTCTGGGAACGCATTTCGGCTTCTCCGACGATAGTAAGCTATTTCTATCTTTCCGACAGCAACCTAGTCACCACTAAGGTGTGTGGTGATCTGCGGATTTTGGCAGTGATAATTGGTCAAGGAAGGGTGCGGGGCCAACTGGGGATTGTGTTCGATCTGGATTAGCGTTGCAATCGACCAGGTGGCAGTTCCATAAATGGCAATTCCATAAATGGCAATTCCATAAATGGCACCTCCAGCAATGGCACTTGCAATGTTGGTGCATTTCCCAACTGGCATTTCCACAAGTGGCAATATTCCACTTTTGGCGTTGCCACCAATGGGCATTTCCGCAACCGGCATTTCCGGCATTTCCGGCATTTCCACAATTGGCATACTTCCGTTTCCAGCAGTTGCGCAAAGCCGTGCAGCCTCTCGTAAGACTCCAGGTAAAATGATTTATTTCGGTGTCCGGTTGAGGATTATGGTAGGGTTGCATCAAGCAGCTGCAGGCGCCAGATATGGCTCTCGTACCCTACATTGTTTTTGCAGGGGGTGAACCTACGCATTCCTAAATAGAAAAAACGTCCGCAGGAGCCTAACATAGCTCTAACAATAGGCGAGGGTGTAATGACCACAAAAACACGGGGTTAGTGTAAGGGTACCATCGCCTAAAGACGGCGCTATCAAAACTGGCGGCTGACTACATATATAAATTATAACAAAGTTCAAACTCGGCTGAGGCAACTTTAGCCGACCACTTCAGTTCCGGCTTCTCCGACAACGGTCAGCTACTCAGGCTGGGTTAAGAAAGGGTACGTACTAATATGTCCGGCAGAAAAGATACGCACTATCAAGTCCGGCAGAAAAGGTACGTACCTAGCTGTTACGGTACGTGCCGGTGAGCTACCACAATAAGTTTGCACATGTATCGTATTAGCAGTCGAAATGGCAATTCATACGTCCTAAGTCATACTTGTAATAGAGTAGATACGGTAGACGCCAGCGCGAGTCCCCGAGGCCCAACCTCGATCATCCCTCACGGCGGCGGGCGTGGACTACACGTCGTGTGTAACGGCGTAGCAACGTTCTGACCGCACAAGACCCCCGTCGGCGCCCCCGCGCCCGGCCGCAACCACTTGCGCTCCTTTGCCCAATGCTCCACGGGGCTCGTGGTGCAAATGACCGCGTAACTCCCGTACTTGATAGCGTGTCAAGATGACCTGGTTTTGCGACGCGGCGTACGCGTACGGTAACTACTATAGCGGCAACCACGGTCATAGTCTTACCCGTACCCATTTTACAAAGCCGTACTACGGGAACTTCTATATTATCTTACATTTCTATAACGAGCTATTAGTAGTCATAAATTAGTAGATAATCGATTACTCCGAACAGACGGTTTGCACATCCGCGAAACCGAGCTACTATAGCCGTGTCACGGGACTATTAGGCTGAGAGCGGAGTAAGGCTAAACAGATGGTATTTGCTACGGATAGACTCAATCCCGTGGTTGCGGGTAGGCTAATGATAAGACGTAGCTCGAAGAGTTACAAAATATAATGGACAGAATCAATATAAAGATATTTCCTTGTCGCGGGCCCGTACTAGGCCTACCACGTGACAAGGTTACGTGGCTCAATTACCTGGGGCCTTAGCTGTCACGGGAGTGTCAGGTAGGGAGCAGAGTAAGGCTTATGAGATAATATTTGCTACGGACAGACTCGATCCCGTGGTTGCGGGCAGGCTGAATGACAGGACGTAGCTCGAAGAGCTACAAAACATAATGGACAGAATCAACGTAAAAGATATTTCTTTGTCGCGGGTCCGCACTGGGTCCGCCACGTGATAGGGTCACGTGGGTCAATTTCCTGCGGCCTCGGCGCCGTGACAGTACTCCCCTCCTCTAGGGCGGAGCTCTGACGACGCGGTTACGGTCTAGGCTTGTTCGGGTACCGGCGGTGAAAGTTGCGGACGATCTCCTGTGCGTTCTCCAGGTGCTCGGCGGGTGCTTCGGTGGGATCGTCGTATCCAACCCACTTGACAGTGTACTTCAACCGAGGGCGACCCCGGCCTCTCCTCTCCCAACGGGAGTCCAGGATGTCCTCGACCTCGAATTCTTCGATGCCATCCACCTCTACTGGAGGGGGAGGGGCGTGGCGCTGGCCAGGCAAGGGATCGGTGGCAGCGGGCCGGAGCAGGCTGACATGGAAGACAGGGTGTATCCTCATAGACGCAGGCAGTTCCAGGCGGTAGGCATACGGGCTGACGACTTCGGTGATCCTGAACGGTCCGAGTAGTTTCCAGTCGAGCTTCTTCTGCGGGCGGCCGGTCTTGATATGGCGGGCGTCTAGCCATACTTCCTGGCCTTCTTGGTAACGGCGGGCAGGTCTCCTTTTCCGGTTGGCGTATTCCTCCTGGCGGGCTTGGGCAAGGCAGATCTCGGATTGCAGGTACTCGTGGATCGTTTTCATCTTCAGGACCAACTCCTCGGAGTCGCGAGCGGCGCGCCGTGGTCCAGGCTGTACAGGTTCGAATCCCAGGCGGGGGTGGAAGCCGTAATTGGCGAAGAACGGTGTCGTGCCGGTGCTCTCGTTGATGGCGTTGTTCAGGGCGAACTCGGCAAGGGGCAGCCATCTCGACCAGTCGTCTTGGAGGTAAGAGACTTGACCACGCAAGTACTGTTCCAGGAAAGCGTTCGCGATCTCGGTCTGGCCATCTGTCTCCGGGTGGTATGCAGTCGATAGCAGGGCTTGGATTCCTAGGCGGCGGATCAGGTGCCTCCAGAACGCGGACACGAATTGGGCTCCGCGGTCGGAAACAATTGTCTTAGGGAGGCCGTGGATCTTCCAGACATGCTTCGTGTACAGGCGGGCGACTTCCTCGGCATCACAGGTTCCTTTACAAGCTATAAAGTGCTTCATCTTCGTCAGACGGTCCACTACGACAAGGATCGCGTCGTACCCATCGCTTTCGGGCAGTTGTGTGATGAAGTCCATGGAGATATCCTGCCAGGCTCGGTCGGGGATCGGTAGGGGCTTGAGTACCCCCTGGCGTGCTTCTCTGGAGACGGTGATTCGCTTACAGGTGTGGCAGTTTCTGACCCATCGCTCGATATAGGATAGTATACCCGGCCAGTAGTATTCTCTCGAAATGGCCTCGTAGGTTCTCGCTCGGCCCATATGTCCGGTGACCGGGCTCTCGTGGTACGAGCGTACAAGCTCAGCGAGCAGCTCTTGATGTTCAGGGACGTACAGCCGGTCTCGATAGTACAGGTATCCGTGTCTGTTCTCACACTCGGCCAGGGTGATACGCGGGTGGCGGGCGTGGTTCTCCTCTAAGGCCTTCAGTATAGACCGTAGTACTTCGTCGGACTCGTACCCTTGTTCGAACAGTGCTTTCACCGGTGGGGGCAGTAACGGAGCAGTTCTCTCTCGTAAGCGGACGGGGCGGACTGGCTTAGGGTCTAGTTCCGTAGTTACGGTCTCTAGTCTCCTTGCGTTTGAGCGTGTCGTAACTCTTAGCTGTACTGGTTCCTTTGTGAATCTGACTCGTCTCTTGCTAGGTGAGGTAGGTTCTTCGAAATTGTGGCTCTTTAGTACTACCTGGCTCTAGTATAGTAAGCGTTTATCTCCCTCCTTCGGGAGGTCCTCTAACCTCCTAGTTAGAGCGTTAGGCTTCGCTCTTTATTTGTTGGGACGGTAAGTGATCTTGAAGTTAAACCTGGAGAGGAATTCGGACTAGCGGGCTTATCTACGGTTCAGGAGTTTCGTCGTCGTGAAGTATTCTAGGTTTCGGTGGTTTGTAATGACTTTGATCAGGGAGCTCGTTCCTTCTAGTTCCGGGCGCTATTCCTCGAAATAGCGAATAATTGCTAGGAGTTCTTTATCGTAGATCTCGTAGTTACACTCCGTTACCGAATGCTTCTTTGAGAAAAAAGCAATAGGCCGTAAAATACCGTTATCGCCGTACTACGATAGTACACCGGCCGATACGAAATCGGAAGCGTCGGTTTCCAAGATGATCTCTCTTTCCCAATCGAACGGGGCTAGGACGGGCGCGGTCGTGAAAGTAGTCTTTAATCGGTTAAATGCCTCTTCGTAGTTCTTATCCTAGTTGAACTTCACCCCCTTCTTAGTGAGGTTGACTAGCGGGGCGATGATCTTCGAGAACCCTTGGATAAAGCGTCGGTAGAAGTTCCCGAAGCCGATAAAGGCTTGTATATCAGTTAGGTAGGCGGGCGTTTTCCAGTTGACGATCGTCTCGATCTTCTTCGGGTCTATCTGGATTCCTTCTCGGCCTACGATCACTCCGAGGAAGGTGGTCTTGTCTTGGAAGAACTCGTACTTCTGGATCTTAGCGTATAAGCCGGCTTCTCGCAGGGTTGCGAGAACCTTCCTTATATGAGCGATGTGCCTCTTTCTCGTGCGACTATAAATCAGGATATCATTTAGGTAGGCTGTATAGAAAACGTCTAGGTACTCTCGTAGGGTGTCATTAATAAACCTTTGGAAGGTTGCTGGTGTTGCAGTTAGGCCGAACGGTATAACGAGTGATTCGAATAGGCCGAACCGGGTACGGAAAGCCGTTAGGTATTCTTGTCCTTCCTTGATGCGGATGTTGTTGAACGTAGAGATAATGTCGATCTTCGTGTAGTATATTATCCCTTTCAAATTGCTGAGGGATTCCTTCGTTAGCGGTAGGGGGTAGCGGTCCTTGACGGAGATGTTGTTTAGCGTACGGTAGTCTATATAGAAGCGGAGTCCTCCTCCTGGTTTCTTGACGAAGAGTACTGGCGAGGCAGTAGGAGACGAGCTGGGTCGGATGAAGCCTTTCTTTAGGTTATCCTCAAGCCATTCCTTAAGGGCCCTTAGCTCGTCGCGGGATATCGGGTATAGAGGGTTAAAGGGCGGTGTCGCTTCCTTAATAAGCTTGATCTCGTGGTCGTACCGACGGTGTGGTGGTAGCTTGTCTGTTTCCTTCGGGGAAAAGACGTTACGGAAGTCTCGAAGCTCTAGTGGTAGTAGTTCTTCTAGGTCCGGTGCGTCGTGTTGGTTAAGTTGTTATTCTATATCCTCTATAGTAATAGAAAATATCTGGTAGTTCCTTCGGGTGTACGTTGAATAGGCTCGTATTGAAACTTCTGCGATATCTATGTATTCTAGTCCGGTGGGGTGGGGCGGTAGGTAGGTCGAGCGGTCTCTTTTCGTTACGTCGTGTAATGCTCTGATCTTGGACGGGCGGGCGGGGGTGTTGTAGTTCTTCTGGTAGTACTGGTTGTTAAAGGTGAAGGTATGGCTAGCGAACCCGACCCTCGGGTCGTGTTCCTTTAGCTATGGTATTCCTAGTATAACGGGGTAATACGCTAGTTGCGTGACGTATAGTCTGATCTCTTTTTCGAAGTGGTCCTTAATCCTTAGGTTGGTGATAATATAGTGGGTGACTTTCTTACTCTCGGATTCTCGGCCGTTAAAGACTTCTAGGGCGAACGGTCTCTTTAGTTTCTTTAGCGGGAGCTCGTGGCTCTCGGCCTAGCTCTGGTTAACAAATCCCTTTCCTTCGGCGCTAGAGTCGGCTAAGGCGTAGGTAGGCAGTTTCCGGTCTCCTAATTCTAGGGTGGTAGGTAATATTATTAGGTGGGATCTCATATCTTCTTCTTCGCGGACCGAGAGACCCTTAACGGCGGTAGTAGAGATCTTTAGCGTTCTTAGTGCGCGGTTCGGTTGGTGTCGTGTTGTGCGCTCTATAGGAGCTTGTGTGCGACTTAACGTAGGCTCGCTCCGTTTACCGAGACCTTAATGCTCGGCTGCGGGCTACGGGATCTGGACGAGGATAAGCTGGCGGGGGAACCGGAACGGGCTACTTTGGCTTGTAGGCGGGAGCGAGTATCGGGGTGGGGGTAATCGGTAACGCGGTGGCTCTGAGAACCGTAACGGAAGCATTCTCCTCTCTCTCGTCGGCCTCTAGGGACGAACCGTGACCCTCGCTACGCGTTGAGGTCTATAGGCTCGCCGCGTTCGGCCCTCGTCTCCGGTCCCTTCGCGGGCGGGGAGGTGGTTTGCGGCCGGTTAGTGTTTAGGGCCGGGGCGGTGTAAGATCTTCTAAGGGTCGGCACGGGTTAGTTAAAGCGTTGACGGCGGTTTTCTAGATTTTGTAGGAAGGCAGCGTACTGGTGATATTCCCGATTGGGCGGTTCGTGGTGAAGTAGTATGTTACGTAGTTCTCGGGAGATGGCTTGTTCTAGGAGCGTCGATAGGGCTTCTTTTGATATCTGTCTCTCGAGGGCGAGGCGCTGGAATTCGGCGAAGAACGTATTGAAATCCTTGTTTGATTGGCGTAGGCGGAAGAGGTCGTTTCGGGTATTGTTAACGAGGTTCGGGTCTCTAAAGGCGCGGTCTAGCTAGTTTAGGATCTTGTCGTAGTCGGAGAGCTGATAGACGCCTTCCTTGATGTGCGGTAGAATCTGGGTATAGGTAGGGCCCTTTAGTCGGTTAGTAATATAGGCTATACGGCTTTGGGGTGTGGGGAAGCGGTCGCGGTTAGCCTTTATCTTCTCGTGTATCTGGGAGACGAAGCGGCGTAGGTCTTTGCGTTCTCCTTCGAATTTGTCGGGGTCAGGGAGTCTCTCGGACAGGCGTTGGGAGCTATTGGATTGTGTGTCGACGGGGGTGTTGGTTCCGGGGGTAGTGACGAGTGCCGGTACGGTGACGGTAGCGGTTTGCGATTTAGCTCGGTGTTCGGCGAGGACTCGTCCCGCCTTGGCTTCGATAAGAAGATCCCGGAGCTTATCCAGTTCTTTCTCTTGATAGTTAGCGATTGCGTTAGAGCTCGTTAGCTTCTTTTGTAAGCGTTGGGTTTCCTTTTCTAGTTCCAAGATCCTTTGGCCTTGCTGTTCGATCTTGGCGTAGACTTCCTGGTCGTCGGTCTCCTTCCGGGCGATATAGTCGTAAGCTAGGCGGAAATACTCGTATTATTAGGAAATATGCCTTATTACGTAGGCGGTAAAGGACTCGTTGTCTTCCGGTAGGAACGGTGGTAGCGGGCGGTTCGCTATTGTATCAGTAATGATGGCGGTAGGGGTAGGAGCTACGTAATGTCACGGGACTATTAGGCTAAGAGCGGAGTAAGGCTAAATAGATAGTATTTGCTACGGATAGACTCAATCCCGTGGTTGCGGGCAGGCTGATAATAAGACGTAGCTGTTACAGCTGGCTGGTTCCATACAGATTTTTGGCCTTTGTGTTCACCTGGATTCGAACCCGCGACCTTCACTCGAGAATGTGGAGTGGGGGGCATATGGGGTCACGTGACTGGCCCGTGCGTCGCGCACCTGCAACCCCACTTTCCTAGGATATCTCAATCCCACGGGAAATCGCGACCTTATAGATAATTCCTTCCTTTTTTCCTCACCTCGAATATCACTATACGTATTCTACCCATTACAGTAGCCGTATCTCTGTAGGTATTACGCCACTCGTGACACTATATTCGAGGTCTTATCCATCGCCTATGAAGGCGTCACAATATCTCTTTCGTTTTCCGCGCGCGCAAATTGCGGCGCACCGCTAAGACCGACATCCTTACTCCCAAAGATCCCTATACCGACAACTCGACATCCGATTCGCTCGACCTAACATCCAATCGACATACCCGATTACCCGTCCCGATATAGCGCTATCATACCTTAGCCATAGCGCGCGATCAAGCTGAAACCGCGGCCCAGGTGGACGCCGCCAAGAAATCCGTCCGTTTCGACATCCACGATCTGTCTTACCACTAGCCCAAGTCCGACAAGGTGGGAGACACCAAGCTACGCCGCCGTTCCCTCGATGCCTCCTAGCTCCGAGGCCACGACATCCCCGAGACCGCTACGCTCGGAGGAAACGACGAGGAAGGTCACCCTCCTACGATCGACTACCTCGCTAGCCAGTTTGACACTAACTATGGTCCCGAAGTCCTCTTCAAGTTCGATGAACTCACCGCCGATTACCACAATGCCGTCGACCTGCCTAAGCGCTTGTCCAGCCTCGCTGAGTACTACGGTCGTAAGGGTACCAATCCTAGCTTCCCGTTCTTTCCGATAACGGCAGCCGGCAAGGAATCCTAGCCGCGCTTCGATGGTATCATAGACTACGATACCTTTATCGCCAAGTACGCGGAAGACTCCGAGGCCCTCTTCGAAGAAATGAAGCTACGTACTCTAATCATAACCGCCCGCGAACAGCAGATAAACGATATGTACCGACTTGCCCAGACCGCCAAAAATGAGCGCGATACCCTGTACGGATGGTGTAAGGAGCTCTCTACCGCCCTACACACCGCCGCTACCACTCGTACCAACATCGACCCAGCCCGCCTCGAGGCCGGCCTAGACGCCGCCACGGTACGTATAACGGAGATACAGGACGAGATTACCGCTCGCGACGAGAAGATTACCCAACTACAAGAGCACGCTACGGAACTGTCGATAGCTCTGACTCGGGCCCGCGAATCGACTCCCGGCAGCACCCGCCACAACGTCCGCTCTAGCCTGACCGACCGCAGCGCCGGCGGCACACCCCGCACCACCAAGACCCCCGATCCCCTAGTCTTCTATAACGACAAGAACGAGGACAAAGTGGTTTTCAAAGTATAGCTGCGCCATATCCGCAATAAGCTAAAGGTTAACGCCGATCATTACCCTACCGAAGAAGCAAAGATGGCCTTCATCGAGAACCGTCTGGGAGGCAAGGTCGCCGAGGCTTTGGAGCCGTATATAGACGACGATAATCCCCACCGTCTCGATACCTCCGACAAGTTGCTAGCCCACCTCCAGACAAAGTATAATAACAAGAACGAACGCGAAGACGCCATCGCCGCTTACAAGAAACTCGAGATGAAAGCAGGAAATAACTTCGACGTCTTCAAGAACGAGTTCATACGCCTTGCCGCCGAAGCTAGCAAGAACCCCGCCGAGTAGAAGGACGATTTCAATCGTCTCCTTACCCCGGGTCTCGAAACAGCTCTCGCCGAGAAATACCTAGACGACTCCGTAGACTTCGACGCCTTCGTGGCTCACGGCTCCAAGATCGCCTACATCCAGAAGAAGGCTTACGAGCGTCGCGAGGCTAAGAAGAAGGCAGCCGCCCCAGTCAAAGCGCCTACTACCGCTACCGCACCCGCCAAGAGGTTTGTCCCCAAGGCTAGAGGCACTCCGTCCTCGCCTACAGGCGCCGCTGCTCGTAACCCCAGGCAGAAGCTCGCCCCGGACGTCCTACGTAAGCTGATCCTAGAGAACCGCTACTTCAACTGCCAGCAGACCGGGCATGCCTCTCGGGACTGTCCTGCCAAGGCGTCGGTAACCAGCATCGACGAGGCCAACATCCAGGCCATCATAGACGCCTACTACAATGGCAAACCACCCGCCCCCGCTAAGGCCGTCGACACTCCGTCTCCTAGCTCCGAGAAGTCGATCCGCTTCGAGAGCGACAGCGAAGGCGAGCTCTCTAACGGAGAGCAGGGAAACTAGATGCCCCAAGGAAATGTGACTCCCTCCTAGGGAACGTATCTTCACTTATCATAACTATCGATAATACTATTAAGGACATTCCATACGACTTCCTCTCTCGCTATCTAGGAGGGGAGGCCCTCACTATAGCAAGTACAATAGCGAATAATGGACTATCTTTGACCACTTATGATACTTTGCCTGACACGGGAGCAAATAGATACCTCTTTGTGAGTTCCTCCTTCGCAAAGAAGCTAATCAGATATCTACGACTCAAGACTATCAAGGGATTTCGACCACACCCTATCGGTAGATACGATAGAAAATCGACGCAAGTCATCGACACGGCCTTAACAAGCTAACTAAGAATCCAAAACAGGTCGATCCGCGATGCGTTCTTCTTCGTTATCGATATGCGGTACGACCTTATCGTGGGCCGAAGGTTCTTCGACCTTCACGACGTCAAGGTCGACTGCCGACACCGCTGCTTGGAGTTCCCTGAGTCCTGGCTGCCGGAGCTATAGGTGCGGGACATTCCCATGGACGAAGCGGCTCGTACGCCTACTATCCGTTTGTCCCGAGAACAATAGCGAGCGGCTGACGACCGCACCCGAGCTATAGACGAAGAAGAAGCTCGTCGGGCCGCGGGCCGCTAGAAGGACCCCGAACGAGAACGGATACTGGCACAAGTACGCCGCCGCCTAGAACAGCTTTACGCCGAGAAAAAAGCGTCGAACCCAGAAATGGGGGATAAGTCCATCGAGACGGCCCCCGAGAAGCCGCTACATCGAAAGCACGCCTAGTACCTAGGCGCCCTACGAACCGTGCTGCGACGAGACGACCAGCTAGCTAAGATGGAGGGAAGCTTAACGGACCAGTCCCCGATACCCTTTACGCCACCCCCTCCGCCCCGTCGGAGAACGCGCCTCACGCGCCCTATCTCTAAGATCATCGATGTCGCCTTAATTGGGGCCGCGCCGTTTCGACTAGCCGTAAGTTCAAGCCATATGGGAGTTACCAGTCTCTACGAGATTGAACACTATATACAGGACAAGCGGGAGGAGTCGGAGCGCCCCGTCCTCCCGAAGGACAGTGCGGAATTACGACAAAAGGCCTTGGAAAAAGTTCCCGGCTACTACCACGATCTCTTGGATAGCTTCAGCAAGGTCGCTTCCAACGAGCTACCGCCTCACCGAGCTCTCGACCACAAGATCGACCTAGAGGAAGGCAAGCGCCCCGAGGACTTGAACTACAGCCCTCTATACAAGATATCCGTTGAGGAGCTTAAGGCCTATCGACAATATATATTGGAGAACCTTGACAAGGGTTTCATCGAGGCCAGCTCCGCGCCGTAGGCAGCCCCGATCCTGTTCGTTCCCAAGGCCAATAGCGGGCTAAGGTTCTACGTGGACTACAGGCGGCTCAACGCCTTGTCGCGGAAGGACCGCTACCCATTGCTACTAATCGAAGAAACGTTGTCGCGCCTATCGAAGGCGAAGATATTCACCAAGATCGACATTCGCCAAGCGTTCCACCGAATCCGGATGCACCCGGATAGCGAAGAGCTCACCACCTTCCGCACCCGGTATAGGGCATATAAGTACAAGGTACTCCCCTTTGGTCTGACCAACGGACCCTCAACGTTCCAGCGATATATCAACGAGGCCCTAATGGAATATTTGGATGACTTCTATAGTGCCTATATCGATGATATCCTTATTTTCTCTAACTCGCCGGAAGAATATAAGGTCCACGTCCGCAAGGTCCTAGAACGCTTATACGACGTAGGGCTGCAACCTGATCTCGATAAATACGAGTTCCACGTCACTACTACTAAGTTCCTTAGCTTCATTATCAGTACCGACAGCGTGGCCGTCGACCCCGAGAAGACGGAAGTCATACGGGCTTAGCCCGTACCTACTACCGTTCGTAGCGTACAATCCTTCCTTGGATTCTGCAATTTCTACCGCAAGTTTATCGAAGGTTATAGCCAGGTTGCCAAGCTGCTAAACAACCTTACCCGCAAGGGTGAGGGCTTCACCTAGACAAGGGAATGTCACGACGCCTTCGAAGAACTCAAGAGACTACTACTTACCGCTCCGGTGCTTCGCCATTTCGTCCTAGGACGGGAGACCAGGCTCGAGACGGACGCCTCGATGAGTGTCGTGGGAGCCGTGCTTTCCCAGAAGGACCCAGAGGACGGTGAGTGGTACCCGGTCGCCTTCTTCTCATCGACGATGCTCGACGCCGAAACCCGCTATAGCATCCACGACAAAGAGCTTCTCGCTATTATCCGGGCACTGGAGCACTGGCGGGCCGAGCTTATCGGGATACAAGAAAGGGACTTCGAGATTCTCACCGACCATCGCGCCCTCGAGTACTTTAGCACCAAGAGGAAATTGAACTAGCGACAGGTGCGTTGGATAGAGTTGTTGGCCTAGTACTACTGCTATTTTACCTATCGGCCGGGTACCAAGAATGCGGCCGCAGATGCCCTCTCCCGCAAGTTAGAGGTCTCCAAGACCGCCAAGGACAAGGAAGAAGCGGAACGCACCATAACCGTTTTCAGGAAGGTCCCAACCGATGACCCCGACGGACTAGGGGCTCACGTCCTCGAGATCGACGACCTGGTTACCTGTCACGGGAGTGTCAGGCAGGGAGCAGAGTAAGGCTTATGAGATAATATTTGCTATGGACAGACTCGATCCCGTGGTTGCGGGCAGGCTGAATGACAGGACGTAGCTCGAAGAGCTACAAAACATAATGGACAGAATCAACGTAAAAGATATTTCTTTGTCGCGGGTCCGCACTGGGTCCGCCACGTGATAGGGTCACGTGGGTCAATTTCCTGCGGCCTCGGCGCCGTGACAGTACTCCCCTCCTCTAGGGCGGAGCTCCGACGACGCGGTTACGGTCTAGGCTTGTTCGGGTACCGGCGGTGAAAGTTGCGGACGATCTCCTGTGCGTTCTCCAGGTGCTCGGCGGGTGCTTCGGTGGGATCGTCGTATCCAACCCACTTGACAGTGTACTTCAACCGAGGGCGACCCCGGCCTCTCCTCTCCCAACGGGAGTCCAGGATGTCCTCGACCTCGAATTCTTCGATGCCATCCACCTCTACTGGAGGGGGAGGGGCGTGGCGCTGGCCAGGCAAGGGATCGGTGGCAGCGGGCCGGAGCAGGCTGACATGGAAGACAGGGTGTATCCTCATAGACGCAGGCAGTTCCAGGCGGTAGGCATACGGGCTGACGACTTCGGTGATCCTGAACGGTCCGAGTAGTTTCCAGTCGAGCTTCTTCTGCGGGCGGCCGGTCTTGATATGGCGGGCGTCTAGCCATACTTCCTGGCCTTCTTGGTAACGGCGGGCAGGTCTCCTTTTCCGGTTGGCGTATTCCTCCTGGCGGGCTTGGGCAAGGCAGATCTCGGATTGCAGGTACTCGTGGATCGTTTTCATCTTCAGGACCAACTCCTCGGAGTCGCGAGCGGCGCGCCGTGGTCCAGGCTGTACAGGTTCGAATCCCAGGCGGGGGTGGAAGCCGTAATTGGCGAAGAACGGTGTCGTGCCGGTGCTCTCGTTGATGGCGTTGTTCAGGGCGAACTCGGCAAGGGGCAGCCATCTCGACCAGTCGTCTTGGAGGTAAGAGACTTGACCACGCAAGTACTGTTCCAGGAAAGCGTTCGCGATCTCGGTCTGGCCATCTGTCTCCGGGTGGTATGCAGTCGATAGCAGGGCTTGGATTCCTAGGCGGCGGATCAGGTGCCTCCAGAACGCGGACACGAATTGGGCTCCGCGGTCGGAAACAATTGTCTTAGGGAGGCCGTGGATCTTCCAGACATGCTTCGTGTACAGGCGGGCGACTTCCTCGGCATCACAGGTTCCTTTACAAGCTATAAAGTGCTTCATCTTCGTCAGACGGTCCACTACGACAAGGATCGCGTCGTACCCATCGCTTTCGGGCAGTTGTGTGATGAAGTCCATGGAGATATCCTGCCAGGCTCGGTCGGGGATCGGTAGGGGCTTGAGTACCCCCTGGCGTGCTTCTCTGGAGACGGTGATTCGCTTACAGGTGTGGCAGTTTCTGACCCATCGCTCGATATAGGATAGTATACCCGGCCAGTAGTATTCTCTCGAAATGGCCTCGTAGGTTCTCGCTCGGCCCATATGTCCGGTGACCGGGCTCTCGTGGTACGAGCGTACAAGCTCAGCGAGCAGCTCTTGATGTTCAGGGACGTACAGCCGGTCTCGATAGTACAGGTATCCGTGTCTGTTCTCACACTCGGCCAGGGTGATACGCGGGTGGCGGGCGTGGTTCTCCTCTAAGGCCTTCAGTATAGACCGTAGTACTTCGTCGGACTCGTACCCTTGTTCGAACAGTGCTTTCACCGGTGGGGGCAGTAACGGAGCAGTTCTCTCTCGTAAGCGGACGGGGCGGACTGGTTCAGGGTCTGGTTCCGTAGCTGCGGTCTCTGGTCTCCTTGTGCTTGAGCGCGTCGTGGCTCTTAGCTGTACTGGTTCCTCGAAGTTGTGGCTCTTCAGTACTACCTGGCTCTGGTGTAGGAGGCGCTCATCTCCCTCCTTCGGGAGGTCCTCTGACCTCCTGGTCAGAGCGTCAGGCTTCGCTCCTTGTTTGCCGGGACGGTAAGTGATCTTGAAGTTGAACCTGGAGAGGAATTCGGACCAGCGGGCCTGTCTGCGGTTCAGGAGTTTCGTCGTTGTGAAGTATTCTAGGTTCCGGTGGTCTGTGATGACCTTGATCGGGGAGCTCGTTCCCTCCAGTTCCGGGCGCCATTCCTCGAAACAGCGAATAATTGCCAGGAGCTCCTTATCGTAGATCTCGTAGTTGCACTCCGTTACTGAGTGCTTCTTTGAGAAGAAGGCAACAGGCCGTAAAATGCCGTCATCGCCGTACTGCGATAGCACACCGGCCGACACGAAATCGGAAGCGTCGGTTTCCAAGATAATCTCTCTTTCCCAATCGAACGGGGCCAGGACGGGAGCGGTCGTGAAAGCAGTCTTCAGTCGGTTGAATGCGTCTTCGCAGTTCTTATCCCAGTTGAACTTCACCCCCTTCTTAGTGAGGTTGACTAGCGGGGCGATGATATTCGAGAACCCTTGGATGAAGCGTCGGTAGAAGTTCCCGAAGCCGATAAAGGCTTGCACATCGGTCAGGCAGGCGGGCGTTTTCCAGTTGACGATCGTCTCGATCTTCTTCGGGTCCATTTGGATTCCTTCTCGGCCTACGATCACTCCGAGGAAGGTGGTCTTATCCTGGAAGAACTCGCACTTCTGGATTTTGGCGTACAAGCCGGCTTCTCGCAGGGCCACGAGGACCCTCCTTACGTGAGCGATGTGCTCCTTTCTCGTGCGACTGTAAATTAGGATATCATCTAGGTAGGCTGTGCAGAAAACGTCTAGGTATTCTCGTAGGGTGTCGTTAATAAACCTCTGGAAGGTTGCTGGCGCTGCGGTCAGGCCGAACGG
Source organism: Coniochaeta sp. 2T2.1 (assembly GCA_009194965.1). NCBI lineage: Eukaryota > Fungi > Ascomycota > Sordariomycetes > Coniochaetales > Coniochaetaceae > Coniochaeta > Coniochaeta sp. 2T2.1. Next base: position 1,271,807 of record VSMA01000017.1, on the reverse strand, counting down.
CATAACGAGTGACTCAAATAGGCCGAATCGGGTACGGAAAGCCGTTAGGTATTCTTGTCCTTCCTTAATGCGGATGTTGTTGAACGCAGAGATAATATCGATCTTCGTGTAGTACATCATCCCTTTCAGGTTACTGAGGGATTCCTTCGTTAGCGGCAGGGGGTAGCGGTCCTTAACGGAGATGTTGTTCAGCGCACGGTAGTCCACACAGAAGCGGAGTCCTCCTCCTGGTTTCTTGACGAAGAGTACTGGTGAGGCAGCAGGAGACGAGCTGGGTCGGATGAAGCCCTTCTTCAGGTTATCCTCAAGCCATTCCTTAAGGGCCCTCAGCTCGTCGCGGGACATCGGGTATAGAGGTCCAAAGGGCGGTGTCGCTCCCTCAATAAGCTTGATCTCGTGGTCGTACGGACGGTGTGGCGGTAGTTTGTCTGCTTCCTTCGGGGAAAAGACGTCACGGAAGTCTCGAAGCTCTGGTGGCAGTAGTTCGTCCAGGTCCGGTGCGTCGTGTTGGCTAAGCTGTTGTTCAATGTCCTCTATAGTGACAGAAAACATCTGGTAGTTCCTTCGGGCGTACGCTGAGCAGGCTCGCGTAGAAACTCTCGCGATATCCATGTGTTCTAGTCCGGTGGGACGGGGCGGTAGGTAGCTCGGGCGGTCTCTTTTCGGCACGTCGTGCAATGCTCTGATCTTGGACGGGCGGGCCGGGGTGTTGCAGTTCTTCTGGCAGTACCGGCTGTCAAAGGTGAAGGTATGGCTGGCGAACCCGACCCTCGGGTCGTGTTCCTTTAGCCATGGCATTCCTAATATGACGGGGTAATACGCTAGCTGCGTGACGTATAGTCTAATCTCTTTCTCAAAGTGGTCCTCAATCCTCAGGCTGGTGGTGACATAGTGGGTGACCTTCCCACTCTCGGATTCTCGGCCGTCAAAGACCTCCAGGGCGAACGGTCTCTTCAGTTTCTTCAGTGGAAGCTCGTGGCTCTCGGCCCAGCTCAGGTCAACAAATCCCTTTCCTTCGGCGCCAGAATCGGCTAGGGCATAGGTGGGCAGTTTCCGGTCTTCTAATTCCAGGGTGACGGGTAATATCATCAGGTGGGATCTCATATCCTCTTCTTCGCGGACCGAGAGACCCTTGGCGGCGGCAGCAGAGATCCTCAACGTTCTTGGTGCGCGGTTCGGTTGGTGACGTGTTGTGCGCTCTGTAGGAGCCTGTGTGCGACTTAACGCAGGCTCGCTCCGTTTACCGAGACCTCAATGCTCGGCCGCGGGCTGCGGGATCTGGACGAGGACGAGTCGGCGGGGGATCCGGGACGGGCCACTCTGGCTTGCAGGCGGGCGCGAGTATCGGGGTGGGGGCAATCGGCAACGCGGTGGCTCTTTGAACCGCAACGGAAGCATTCTCCTCTCTCTCGTCGGCTCCCAGGGACGAACCGTGACCCTCGCTGCGTGCTGAGGTCCATGGGCTCGCCGTGTTCGGCCCTCGTCTCCGGTCCCTTCGCGGGTGGGGAGGTGGTCCGCGGCCGGTTGGCGCTCGGGGCCGCGGCGGTGTAAGATCTTCCGGGGGTCAGCATGGGTTGGTTAAAGCGTTGACGGCGGTTTTCTAGATTCTGCAGGAAGGCGGCGTACTGGTGGTATTCCCGACTGGGCGGCTCGTGGTGAAGCAGCATACTGCGCAGTTCCCGGGAGATGGCTTGTTCCAGGAGCGTCGGTAGGGCTTCTTCGGACATCTGTCCCTCGAGGGCGAGGCGCTGGAATTCAGCGAAGAACGTGCTGAAGTCCTTGTTTGACTGGCGCAGGCGGAAGAGATCGTTTCGGGCATTGTTGACGAGGTTCGGGTCTCCAAAGGCGCGGTCCAGCTGGTCCAGGATCTTGTCGTAGTCAGAAAGCTGACAGACGCCTTCCTTGACGTGCGGGAGGATCTGGGCATAGGCAGGGCCCTTCAGCCGGTTGGTGACGTAGGCCATACGGCTCTGGGGTGTGGGGAAGCGGTCGCGATTAGCCTTCATCTTCTCGTGTATCTGGGAGACGAAACGGCGTAGATCCTTGCGTTCTCCTTCGAACTTGTCCGGGTCAGGGAGTCTCTCGGACAGGCGGTGGGAGCCATTTGACTGTGTGTCGACGGGGGTGTTGGTTCCGGGAGTAGTGACGAGTGCCGGTACGGTTACGGTAGCGGTCTGCGACTTAGCTCGGTGTTCGGCGAGGGCTCGTCCTGCTTTGGCTTCGATAAGAAGATCCCGGAGCTTATCCAGTTCCTTTTCCTGATAGTTGACGACTGCGTTGGAGCTCGTTAGCTCCTTCTGTAGGCGCTGGGTTTCCTCTTCTAGTTCCAAAATCCTCTGGCCTTGCTGTTCGATCTTGGCGTAGACTTCCTGGTCGTCGGTCTCCTTCCGGGCGATGTAGTCGTAAGCGAGGCGGAAATACTCGTACCATTGGGAAATGTGGCCAATCACGTGGGCGGCAAAGGACTCGTCGTCTTCCGGTAGGAACGGTGGTAGCGGGCGGTTCGCCATTGCAGCAGTAGTAATGGCGGTAGGGGTAGGAGCTACGTAATGTCACGGGAGTGTCAGGCAGGGAGCAGAGTAAGGCTTATGAGATAATATTTGCTATGGACAGACTCGATCCCGTGGTTGCGGGCAGGCTGAATGACAGGACGTAGCTCGAAGAGCTACAAAACATAATGGACAGAATCAACGTAAAAGATATTTCTTTGTCGCGGGTCCGCACTGGGTCCGCCACGTGATAGGGTCACGTGGGTCAATTTCCTGCGGCCTCGGCGCCGTGACATTACCGCGAATACGGGTGTGGAGCTTACGGACGCGTTGCTCCGCGCCAACGCCTCCTACGAGAGTCTGGAGGACTACCGCGAACAGGCGAGACGACTAGATAGGGGATCATTCACCCTTCGAAGGGGGAAGTATCTACTCCACGACGGACGCCTAGTAGTCCCCGACGTCGACGGTCTACGAGTCAAACTACTAAACGACCTCCACGTCCATCCCTTTACGGCCCACCCTAGTCGGAACAAGATGCGCAAGCTCCTATCCGCACAATACTGGTAGAAGGGCTATAGCGCCGACGTCGATCGCTTCGTAGCCAACTACGTCATTTGCCGAGCCTCCAAGACTCCTCGAGACAAGACCCCCGGCCTGCTCAATCTAATGCCGATACCATTGCAGGCTTGGCGCACCTTGGTCCTCGACTTCAAGGAGATACCCAAGAGCAAAGAAGGTTTCGACAATGTCTTAGTAACCATCGACAGTTTCTCCAAGTACTGTCATTCGATAGCCTGCACGACGACGGTAACGGCCAGGGAAGCCGCGATACTATTCTACCACGGGCCATTCCGTACCTTCGGCATCCCGGAAGTCATCGTCAGCGATAGGGGATCACAGTTCGTAGCTAATTTCATAGACGAGGTGTCGCGAATCCTGGGGATACGCTAGAAACACTCGTCCTCGGGCCACTCCCAGACGGCGGGACAAGCTGAGATCATGAACCAGTATATCAACTAACGCCTCCGTTCTTATTTGAACCATTTTCAGGACGACTGGGTCGGTAAGCTGCCGGCGATTAACCACGCACAGAACTCCCTTCCCCAAGACTCGACGGGCCTATCGCCCCACGAGATCCTTTTCGGATACCCCATACCCTACACCTGGGACTAGGAGAAGCGTACGGACCTCGAGAATCCCGACTTATCTACACGGGAGCGCCTATCGCGCGAGGAAGCCCAGAAGATAGTTGAGATCCTAAAGGGTTACACCGACGAGGCGCGGCGCAAGTTAGAGAAGTCACAAGAGGCGATAGCTCGCAAAGCCAACCGCCATCGGAGAGTCTCCGACTTCACCGTAGGCGACACCGTCTACATCTAGAAGAAGGTCTGGTCGACGAGCCGACCCAGCGACAAGCTAGACTTCCCCTTGACACGGGTAGGCTATAAGATCAAAGCAATAAAAGGACACTCTTACCAACTCGACGTCCCCCCGGGATGGAAGGGAACCGACACCTTCCCGGCCGACCGCCTACGCAAGTTTCTGGACAATCCCTTTCCTAGACAGGAATTTGCCAGGCCTAAGGGCGAGGCTGTCCAGGAGGATAGTGAGCCAGAATAGGAGGTCGACAAAGTCGAGTCCTCGCGACTCAACTACCGCAAGCTACAGTACCAGGTACAATGGAAAGGCTAGGACCCAGACCCGACTTACTACGACGCCGCCAACTTCAAGAATGCGACAACGCAACTCAAGGCTTACCACGCTACCCACCCGGATGCTCCGAGTCCTCCGGTCCGCCTAGCAGAGTAGGAAAAGGCCGCTGCGGAGGACAAGGACGATCTTCCACATCCAAACGACAACATCCCCGCGACGGCGAACACTCAATTACGCAGGTCCGGTAGACGCCGTCGAACGTTATAATTAGGACTAAACTAAACTAGATTGAACCGGATTGAACTAGGCTAAACTGAACGGTTCAATTGAAGGTTCCTAAAGGTCAGTTGAACGTTGCGACGTTAAAGGGTGGTTAGTAGAGACAGGTGCCAAGCTCGGCCGCAGGCTACGTACGAGTTCAATTCCCGACCAATACAAGTTCGCGGTCGAACCTATCTTCTTTTAAGGGGGGGGTGGTATTACGGCTAGCTAGTTCCATACAGATTTTTGGCCTTTGCGTTCACCTAGATTCGAACCCGCGACCTTCACTCGAGGATGTGGAGTGGGGGGCATATGGGGTCACGTAACTAGCCCGTGCGTCGCGCACCTACAACCCCACTTTCCTAGGATATCTCAATCCCACGAGAAATCGCGACCTTATAGATAATTCCTTCCTTTTTTCCTCACCTCGAATATCACTATACGTATTCTACCCATTACAGTAGCCCTGTCTCTGTAGGTATTGCGCCACTCGTGACAGTAGCTCGAAGAGCTACAAAATATAATGGACAGAATCAATATAAAGATATTTCCTTATCGCGGGCCCGTACTAGGCTTACTACGTGACAAGGTCACGTGGCTTAATTACTTGGGGCCTTAGCGCCGTGATAGAAGGTATTAACGATAGCGTTTACCGCGTTAGCGTGAGTAAGCGAGACGGCACGCTATAGGATCGTATCAATATTATACGCGAACCGGTTCTTAGCTACCGCCCAAACGCGAAAACTAGCGTCTCTACGCTCTAGGCGAGAGCGCTAAGACTCCTTATATACCAAACGGTACTCCGGGTCCGCTATATCGTCGAAGCGTATACGGAACCGCTAAACTAGTATAGCTTTACGGCCCTCGATAATCCCGGTGTAACGCTTACGTTTGTACTAGATACTATTAGTTATCGTTAGTATAATAATAACGGATTGATAACGACTTATTACTTTATAGTGCTCCTTCTTAGAGCCTTTAGCTATATATATAATACGATAAGCTTTCTCGGCTACGTTAAAACCTTTTAGTATCGTTAGGGTAACGTCGGCGATATTAATATGGAATACCGGCTCTTAAGCGGCCTCCGGGAACTCGAAGCTATTATCTGCGATAAAGAACTATTTAGCCTAACGTAGGTGCATAGCGAGTGGACCATCATAGCGAGTGGACCACCTCCCACGACTCTAACATCAATGAAGCTTAATTACACAATAACAACAAAGGGTATCAATTAAAACTACTCAGAGCTGGATTCTCTAGACATCTCTATATCGTTTTCACAAGTGCGCGTATTGTGTCCTGTCATGCCGCATGTGCCACAGCGCCGCGTGCCCGACTCGACCCTCTTCTTGCGACCACTCCTCCGACGCGTTTCCTGCTCCAACTGCGCATCCGCATCCTTTTGAGCTAGTAAATCTTGAGCATCCCCTATAGTAAGAGCTCCTCCATTCCGTACACGTGTCTTTTTAGCCCGCCGACGCTTGCTAAGTGCTTCATTTGCGTCCCGAAGTATCCGGACCTCGGACCGAAGGAGAGCTACTTCATGTATCATTGCCTTCGTACCTTTGGCAAACTGGTCGATAGCATCTAAAATTGGTGTCGGAGAGCTGCCCTGGTGACCGCTAATCCTCCCCTTGATAAAATCCGTTTGTGAAACGGCGTCTATCGGGTTGTGTGGTGTCTGAGACACCCAAGGGTCGGCGGCCGCCGGAGGTGGACCAGTCGGTGTTGGAGTCCGCAACTTCACATCCAGCTTAGATATGACCGCTTCCGGATCATGAGGGACTAAACCAGCTCCTCTGAATCCGGCCTTGATATTGTCTTCTGTAAAAACAGTATCGAACGCGGCTTTGAAGGCGATAAAGAAGTCGACCTTAGTCACGTGGTTAACGTGCGACTTTATAAGCACTTCGATCTGGCGACTGTACGCCCGCTTCAATGGACTGAAACACCCGACGTCAAGTGGCTGGAGTAGATGAGACGAGTGCGGAGGCATGGAGATCGTGATAATATTGTGGTCTTTGCAGAACCGGTCGAACTCGGCCGACATGTGACTCTCGTGGCCGTCAATCACTAACATTCGATATACGCCGGTTTTGCGACCGGCAGTATGTTTTTCGAAATGCCGTATCCAGTCCAAGCCTGTCTCGTTATCGGTCCATCCATTGGTGGTAGGCTTTATAACCCAATCTTGTGGGAAGCCGCTCTCTGTGTACCAACTCGCAAGGTGATATTGCCCCTTCACCACGACAAAAGGTGGGATACACCACCCCAACGCATTAACTCCTTGGATCACGGTAGCCCATTCCCGATTGCCAGGCTGGACTGTCTTTGCCCTGCCACGTCTTTCGGCACGTGTAACCACCATCGACGCAGTGATCATACCAATCATGAAGCCGGTCTCGTCGAAGTTGTACAGATCCGCGTCCTGGATGCCGTACTTGGCCCTCATGTTTTGCACAAGCCGGAACCACGCGCCAATTTTCTCAGGATCTTCGCAGAGGGCTCTCTGGTAGTCGTAGGCGCGATTGAAACGCGTCTGGAGGTCTGGGTGTCGCTTGACGAAGTTCGAAGGCCAGCGTGGACCGACGCGTGTCGCGTCGCGCTCTGCAAGCAAGATATTGGCCATGTCTCCCACGTCCGCAAGCCGGGGCGGGAATCCTCGCGAATCCAGGTCCAATATGTTCTGAAGAACAGCATTCTCTTCCAGTTCCGTTAGTTTTGTAGAATTGGCGCGGGTATCTTGTCGGGCGCGTCGGCCGGCCATTCTGCGGAGGAGGGTGGTTCTAGGGATATTGTAAATCTTTACAACGGCCCGGACACTTAATTCTGGGTCTTGTTCGATAGCCTGAATTGCTAAGAGTATCCTGCTTTCTACAGAAGTGGATTCCATTGTTTGTTGCGGAGAAATGTCGCATTGAATGTGGAAGATGGGTTTTTGGTTGGAGGTGGTCTACTCGCTATGATGGTCCACTCGCTATGCACCTACGTTAGTCAAATAAGATAATTAAGTCCGTCGCGTCGCTGACTATTAAACCAAAAGGCTATAACTCGTTAGCGAAAAGTAATTGAATCGTATTACGTAAATATACCTCTTCGTAGACCTTTTTACGCTCGGCGTAAAGGCGGTATATTACCGACGCTTTAGTATCGAAGAGGTAAGCGATTAATAGCGGCTTATTAGAGTTCGGCTCAAAGTTAGTAGTAATAGTCCGAATATACGTTATATAGAACGTCGTCTTTATCTATATAACCGTATCGGTAAGTAGGTAGTAATTAACGCGGGTAGCTATAATAATTCGTTAATGTAACGGGCTGAGCCCGATATGGCCCTCGGTGACTCTCGGCCAGCTCACGTGCGAGCACGGTCCACCAAAGCCCCTGGACGAAGCTATTCCCACATCTCCACACAGCACACCGAATATTCTAGCAATGCGCTCAGACCATCGCACTCACGAGGATAAAGAGGCCCGCGAGCCGCTGGAATATCTCGTATCTTTCCTTTTCTTCTCCAAGCTTAGTGTACTCGTAGAGTCGTTATCAGATAGTTGCAATATACTCCTGAGACCGTTACATTACACTAAGCTTCCGCTCTTTCTTAGTCAATTGCGAAGGAGGACATTGGTTCTTGCCTGCGTTATCAACGAGGCAACGAAGCGACATCATTGGTTTGGTTCACGTCGTCAACAAAGACGACCGAATAGCAACGGAAAAATCCCTCGCTTCGCACAAGGCACTCGAGGCCGTCCCTCCGACTACATAGAGGTCGCAAACGGCAGTGCACACGGCCGCAAGACACCGGCGCATCAGACCGGTTGAACGAAAAGCAAGATCTAGGCGTCACTGACCGAGTGAGCTACGACGCTGCCCGGCTATAACCTCGGTCCGGGGAGCCGAGCAGCCAGACTACCGGAAGCAACCCACGACGAGCACGATCTCGGGCAACGAACCGAGTGAATATTTACGACACTATCGACGGCCATGTCAACGATCAACAACGGAGCGGAGAGCGGCCAGACGGCTACCCAGATGGACCAGCTCATGCAATTCTTCTCTGTACGCTTGGGGGCGATGCAAGAGGAACAAGCCAGTCGCCTTACAGAGATAGAGAACCGCTTGGCCGCCGAAAGAGAGGCGCACAACACGCAGATCAGAGCGTTGCAAGAGAGCATCGCCTCCCTCCGTGGAACCCCAGCTGAAGGCACCCCACGAGCCTCATCGCCAGCCAGCCCGCCTCAGCGAGCGCCTCCACCTCCCTCGGCACTATCAGTAGCAACAGTCACGTCGAAAACCATAAAGAAGAAACCGACCCTTCCAGACCCCCCGCGTTTCAATGGAATGCGGAAGAGATTCCGCACTTGGGAACTCGAGATGAGGAGCAAGTTGCGGGTCGATGGTCCAGCAATTGGCTCTTCGTCTGATCAGTTCGCCTATATACGCACGGTTAGAGGAAACACCACAGGCCATGGCCGCTGCATTCTTTACAAGAGGCGGGCCACACGGCAACTTCGATCCAGACCAGTTTCTCGCTTACCTGGTGGCGTGTTACGGCGACCCGAACACTGAACAGAGGGCCCTCAGCAAGCTAGAGTCAATGACCCAGGGCGAGAGGGAGAGTTTCGCTTCCTTCCTCCCGAAGTTTGAAAAGGAGCTAGCTGATAGCGGTGGCGCTGATTGGAGCGATGTGGTGAAGATTAACCACCTAAAGCGAGCCATCAACCATGAGATGCGGACCTACCTTACTGGACAGCTAAGTCTGCCAAAGGACTATCCTAGTTTCGTCAATGCATTGCAGAACCTAGGCGCCAACCTCGATGACCTACGCTTTCACACCCGAAAGAGGAGACCTAGAATCGGATCACGATCTCCTTCCCCTGTTCAGAAGACTAAGTCCGATACCATACCTGCCAAGGGGGATGAGATGGATTGGGAGCCGACGAAGATTAGTCGGGTAATCCGCCAAGCAAACAAGGAGCTGGAGGGGAAACGCGCAAAGTTGGTGGATCGGGCAGAGATGGATCGTCGTCGGAAAGAAGGCCGTTGTTTAAGATGTGGAAGAACGGGCTGTAACGTAGCCGAGTGCCCGCTGCTCCCACCCAAAAGGCCGTCACAAGCAACGAAGGTCCAGGCTAGGAGGACGAAGCCGGTTCTCGACGCGGTCATCGATGAGGATGAGGAAGTAACAGACAATTCCTTATACGAAGTAGATGAGGAATCGGGAAAAGAGTAGCCCCTGACGGAAGTCGTCGTCAGGGGCACGAAGAGGCCCTGGCAGTTTGGAAGAAGGCTGAGAAGAAGATGGACAGCGAAGCAATCTATGTCAATTTCGGTATCAACGGAACATTCTACACCAAAGCGCTGATTGATACTGGTTGCTCGAGCTACGGTACTATTAGCGAAGCCCTCGTCAGACGCCTACGCCTCCCACGCATTGCTATCACCCCCCGAAATCTTGAGCAGGTCAATATCATTGTGGAGGAAGCGATTACCCATGTGACCTACGTCGATATAGACATCGACGGCCATAAGCAGAAGAGAGTATTCCTCTATGTCATCCCCGACCAGAAGGACGATGTGATCCTAGGGCTGCCATGGATGGACGCTGAGGAAGTGTTGATTAATCCGGCCCGGGGAGAACTCTACATCGGCACCTCCGGGTTGGTAGTTAAGGAGCGAAGCCGAAATCAAGGGACCGACTACCCAGTCAAAGAGCAGATCGCAAGCATTTTTGGAGCGTTAGTTAGGAGGATCAGAAGGCATCGCTCTAACCAGAAGGGGCCCGCTCGGATATTCGCGGCGAGTCTAACAGATATAGAGAAGGCACTCGCCCCAAAGAAGCACAGTGACCCGCGTCAGAAGCTGCCAGAGCATTACCACGACTTCCTCCCCTTATTCAACAGGGCACAAGCCGATCAGCTACCTCCCCATCGGCCAGGCATAGACCATGAGATTCCCCTAGAAAAGGATACGAACGGCCAGGATAAGGCCCCTCCCTGGGGGCCGCTATACGGCATGTCGAGAGAGGAACTGATCGTCTTACGGAAAACTTTGACGGAGCTCCTCGATAAGAACTTCATCAGGGCAAGCAGTTCCCCAGCATCTGCGCCAGTGTTGTTTGTTAAGAAGCCAGGCGGTGGTCTTCGTTTCTGTGTCGACTACCGCGGTCTAAACGCTATCACCCGCAAGGATAGATACCCGTTACCTTTGATCGGCGAGACATTGCGATCCCTATCGAAAGCGAAGTGGTTCACGAAGTTAGACGTGATCGCTGCCTTCCACAAAATCCGCATCAAAGAAGGGGAGGAGTAGGAAGACTAGCCTTTCGTACTAGGTACGGGCTCTACGAATGGATGGTCACTCCCTTCGGCCTAACCGGCGCGCCAGCTACCTTCCAACGGTACATTAATAATACGCTACGAGAGTTCCTTGATGAATTCTGCTCAGCTTATATCGACGATGTTCTCATCTACTCTGATGGCTCCCTAGCCGACCATAGGAAGAAGGTCCGGAAGGTTTTGAAGAGGCTCCAAGACGCCGGACTTCAGATCGATATCGATAAGTGCGAGTTCGAGGCGAAGAGCGTCAAGTATCTAGGGTTTATCGTCGACGCTGGTAAGGGAATCCGCGTCGACCCGGAGAAGATCAAAGCTGTGGAATCATGGGAGCGCCCGAAGACCGTTAAGGGAGTTCGTGGGTTCATCGGGTTCGCCAACTACTATCGGGAGTTTGTGCCAAACTTCTCGACCGTAGCGATGCCCCTTATAGCGTTGACCAAGAAAGGAGTCCCGTTCGTCTGGTCAGACCAGTGCGAAGAAGCCTTCAAGCAGCTGAAAACCCTCCTCATCAGCGCACCAGTCCTTGCCCAATGGGACCCAGATCGGAAAACAGTCGTTGAGACAGACTCATCCGGCTACGCAATTGGCGGAGCCCTCTTACAGTACGACGCCGACGGAATCCTCCGCCCAGTAGCCTTCTTCTCGAAGAAGAACAACGCGGCAGAGTCGAACTACCCGATCCATGACAAGGAGCTGCTGGCTATCGTACGATGCTTGGAACAGTGGGATGCCGAACTACGGAGCGTGCCGTCATTCGAGATCTGGACTGACCACAAGAACCTCGAGTACTTCCAGAAGAAACGACAGCTCAGTGAACGACAAGTCCGTTGGGCAGAGATACTTGCCCGGCACAACTTTACGCTGAAGTACCGGCCGGGGAAACAGGCCGTGGTCCCTGACGCCCTGTCCAGAAGGGAACAAGACATGCCCCAGAGTACCGAAGACGAGCGATTGACAGGCCGCTGTTTCCAGTTGCTAAAGGCTGCGAGAGGCAGGGCACTCCGTGTCAATCGCGGTACGGCTCTAGTAGTTCGAACTAGCTTTGTCAAAAATGGCGACCAGGACGGAGAGACGGACGACGTGGCGGAGAAGTCAGACTTACCAGAGAACCCATTCGCAGATGCCCCGTTGAGGGACCTCTGGAATCAAGGGCTGGAAACGAATAACCGTTACTGGCTCATCCGTAAGATGGTTCTTGATGGTGATCGTCAGTTTCCAAGCCAGTGGGGATTGCCAATTTCGATCTCGGAGTGTTCTATCGACGAAGGAAAGCGGCTTTGTTGGAGAGACCGCATCTGGATTCCCTGCTTGGAGCCCCTACGCACCCGGATCATCCAAGAGACCCACGACTCGACTCTCGCCGGCCACCCAGGAAGAGATCTTACTAAGTCTCTGATCGCTCGGAAGTACACGTGGCCGGGACTCAGCCAGGATGTTCGAAGGTTTATCCGAAACTGTAACGTTTGTGGAAGGGCTGCTATATGGCGCGAGAAGAAACGGGGGCTCTTGAAGCCCTTGCCTATCCCCGACAGGATATGGTCCGAACTATCGTTGGACTTCATCACCGACTTGCCCCCCTCTGGACCCGACCAAGCGACGAACATCATGGTGATCACCGATAGGCTATCCAAGAGCGTGGTTTTCGAGCCGATGGCTTCGATCACTACAGAGTCGGTAGCAGAACGCCTAGTTGTCTCTCTGATACGTCACCATGGTCTACCACGTGCGATTGTCTCGGATAGAGGACCGCAGTTCGTAGGCCTGATGTGGAAACGGATCTGCGAGCTGCTAGGGATCACTAGAAGACTATCAACGGCGTATCACCCAGAGACAGACGGAGCAACGGAGCGTATGAACCAGGTGATCGAACATTATCTCCGTTGCTATACTACATACTGGCAGGACGACTGGGCTAAACTACTTCCAATGGCGATGCTAGCAATCAATAACCGTGACGCAACGTCGACAGGAATCAGCCCCTTCTTTGCAACGCATGGCTATCACGTCGACCTCCTAAGCACTCCTGCTGGCGTTGAAGAAGGGGGACCTCTCCGCACAGAGGGCCGGTCACCAGTAGCGAGAGGAGAGGAGTTCGTGGCACGGTTGAGGGAGGCCACGGAGTTTGCTCAAGCAGCGATGGCTTCCGCGCAAGAGCGGCAAGAGGAGTACGCCAACCAGGCACGGCAGGCTGCAGAGCGATTCTACGTGGGAGACAGAGTCTGGCTAAGGCTGCAAAACGTCAAGACCGACAGGCCGTCGAAGAAACTAGACTGGCGTAACGCCAAGTACGAAGTCACGGAGGTGGTCAGCTCGCATTCTTACCGACTAAATACGCCCCCTGGGATTCACCCTGTTTTTCACGTCTCTATGTTGAAGAGGGCTGCTGACGACCCGTTACCCTCGCAAGTTCAGGATGACACGCAGCCTCCAGCCATCATTGCCGAAGACACTGGGGAACAAGAATGGTTTGTAGAGGAGATCCTCAACGTGAGGAAAAAGGGGAGGGGCCACCAAGTGCTAGTCAAGTGGGCAGGTTATGTCCAGCCAACATGGGAACCACTGAGCGTTTTTCTGGACACAGAGGCTCTAGATAAATACGAGGCTGCCCACGGGAAGGTTAGCGACTGATAACACCCTAGGAAGGGGAGGAGGGGGGTATTGTAACGGGCTGCGCCCGATATGGCCCTCGGTGACTCTCGGCCAGCTCACGTGCGAGCACGGTCCACCAAAGCCCCTGGATGAAGCTATTCCCACATCTCCACACAGCACACCGAATATTCTAGCAATGCGCTCAGACCATCGCACTCACGAGGATAAAGAGGCCCGCGAGCCGCTGGAATATCTCGTATCTTTCCTTTTCTTCTCCAAGCTTAGTGTACTCGTAGAGTCGTTATCAGATAGTTGCAATATACTCCTGAGACCGTTACAAATAGCGCCCGGAACTGGAGGGAACGAGTTCCCCGATTAAGGTTATTATAAACCACCGAAACCTAGAATACTTTATGACGACGAAACTCCTGAACCGTAAACAAGCCCGCTAGTCCGAATTCCTCTCTAGGTTCAACTTCAAGATCACTTACCGTCCCGGCAAATAAGGAGCGAAGCCTAACGCTTTAACTAGGAGGTTAGAGGACCTCCCGAAGGAGAGAGATAAGCGCCTGCTACACCAGAGCCAGGTAGTACTAAAGAGCCACAACTTCGAGGAACCCACCCCGCCTAGCAAGAAACGAGTCAGATTTATAGAGGAACTAGTATAGCTAAGAGCTACGACACGCTTAAGTATAAGGAGACTAGAGACTATAGCTACGGAACTAGACCTTAAGCCAGTCCGGCTCGTCCGCTCACGAGAGAGAATTGCTCCGTTACTGTTACGGGCTGGCGCGCTGTCCCCCCGTAACAGGTCCTATATATCCTGTATTGGGAGTCCAATTGCCAACTTGGAATCCTAAGTCCTTTTTCCTTCAGTGGGTACAGGGACCTGTAAGGTTAAGCCGTGACATTATTCCAAGTTACCTGGGTGGGCGTCGGACCCTGCTTAGAAACTGGGCCTGAGCCCCACCTCTTCCAATTCACTCAGGTGTAAGTCGCGCTGGAGCTGCTGATTGAATGTGGTATGTGGGTAAGGCCCCCGTTAGGGGCACCCTAACGGAGCCGTTTCGGGGCTCCTATAGGCTACATTTCCTACCTAACCTCACTGTTCGACCAAGACTCGGGCCTGAGACTCGGGGCGAGTCTTGTAGCAGAGGGGGGTAGTGTTACGGGCTGGCGCGCTGTCCCCCCGTAACAGGTCCTATATATCCTGTATTAGGAGTCCAATTTCCAACTTGGAATCCTAAGTCCTTTTTCCTTCAGTGGGTACAGGGACCTGTAAGGTTAAGCCGTGACAGTTACTATTCCTACCGGTAAAAGTACTATTCGAATAAGGGTACGAATCTGACGAAATACTACGGTCCATACTGAAGGCCTTAGAGGAGAAATACGCCCGCTACCCGCGTATCACCCTAGCCGAGTGCGAGAATAGATACGGATACCTATACTATCGAGACCGGCTATACGTCTCTGAATATTAAGAATTGCTCGCTAAGCTTATACGCTCGTACCACGAGAGCCCGGTTACCAGATACATAGGCCGAGCGAAAACTTACGAGGCTATTTCGAGAGAATACTACTGGCCAGGTATACTATCCTATATCGAGCGATGGGTTAGAAACTGCTACACCTATAAGCGAATCACCGTCTCCAGAGAAGCACGCTAAGGGGTACTCAAACCCTTACCGATTCCCGACCGAGCCTAGCAGGATATCTCTATAGACTTCATCACATACCTACCTGAAAGCGATAGGTATGACGCGATCCTCGTCGTAGTAGACTATCTAACGAAGATAAAGTACTTCATAACTTGCAAAGGAACCTATAATACCGAGGAAGTCGCCCGCCTATACACTAAGCATATCTAGAAGATATATAGCCTTCCCAAGACAATTGTTTCCGACCGTGGAGCCCAATTCGTATCCGCGTTCTAGAGGCACTTGATCCGCCACCTAGGAATCAAAGCCCTACTATCGACTATATACTACCCGGAGATTGATAGCTAAACCGAGATCGCGAACGCTTTCCTAGAACAATACCTACGTAGTTAGGTCTCTTACCTCTAAGACGACTGGTCGAGATGGCTACCCCTTACCGAATTCGCCCTAAATAACGCCATCAACGAGAGTACCGGCACGACACCGTTCTTCGCCAATTACGGCTTTTACCCCCGCCTAGGATTCGAACCTATATAGCCTAGACTATAACGCGCCGCTCGCGACTCTAAGGAATTGGTCCTAAAGATGAAAACGATCTACGAATACTTATAATCCGAGATCTGTCTCGCCCAAGCCCGCTAAGAGAAGTACGCTAACCGGAAAAGGAGACTTGCCCGCCGTTACTAAAAAGGCTAGGAAGTATGGCTAGACGCCCGCAATATTAAGACTACTCGACCGTAAAAGAAGCTCGATTAGAAAGTACTCGGACCGTTTAGGATCGCCGAAGTCGTTAGCCCGTATACCTACTATCTAGAGCTACTTACGTCTATAAGGATATACCCTATCTTTCATATTAGCCTACTCTAACCCGCTACCACCGATCCCTTGCCTGGTTAGTACCACGCTCCTCCCCCCCTAGTAGAGGTGGACGGCATCGAAGAATTCGAGGTCGAAGATATCCTGGACTCCCGCTAGGAGAGGAGAGGCCGGGGCGGCCCTCGGTTGAAGTATACTATCAAGTAGGTTGGATACGACGATCCCACCGAAGCACCCGCCGAGCACTTGGAGAATGCATAGGAGATCGTCCGTAACTTTCACCGCCGGTACCCGAATAAGCCTAGACCGTAACTACGTCGTCGGAGCTCCGCCCTAGAGGAGGGGAGTACTATCACGGCGCTATGGCCCTAGGTAATTGAGCCACGTGACCTTATCACGTGGTAGGCCTAGTGCGGGCCCGCGACAAGGAAATATCTTTATATTGATTCTGTCCATTATATTTTGTAGCTCTTCGAGCTACGTCTTATCATCAGCCTGCCCGCAACCACGGGATTGAGTCTGTCCGTAGCAAATACCATCTGTTTAGCCTTACTCCGCTCTCAGCCTGACAGTCCCGTAACACGTTAAAGGTGAATGTTCGGTTATTTCATGAGAAGTGCGTCGCTCGCTATAATACGTCGCTCGCTATGCATATACGTTAAGCTTTCTATAACCGTTTAATTAAGAAAAGACTTAACGTAAGTGTATAGCGAATAGACTATTATAGCGAGTAGACTACCTTTTACGACTCTAATATCAATGAAGCTTAATTATACAATAACAATAAACGGTATTAATTAAAACTACTTAGAGCTAGATTCTCTAAATATCTCTATATCGTTTTTATAAGTACGCGTATTGTGTCTTGTTATGCCGTATATACTATAGCGCCGCGCGCCCGATTCGACCCTCTTTTTACGACCACTCCTCCGACGCGTTTCCTATTCTAACTACGTATCCGTATCCTTTTGAGCTAGCAAATCTTGAGTATCGCTTATAGTAAGAGCTCCTCTATTCCGTATACGTATCTTTTTAGCCTACCGACGCTTATTAAGTGCTTTATTCGCGTCCCGAATTATCTTTACTTCGGACCGAAAGAGAGCTACTTTATATATTATTACTTTCGTACTTTTAGCAAACTAATCGATAGTATCTAAAATTGGTATCGGTAAGCTGCCCTAGTAACCGGTAATCCGCCCCTTGATAAAATCCGTTTGTGAAACGGCGTCTATCGGGTTATATAGTATCTAAGATACCTAAGGGTCAGCGGCTACCGGAAGTAGACTAGTCGGTATTAGAGTCCGTAACTTTATATCTAGCTTAGATATAACTGCTTCCGGATTATAAGGGACTAAACTAGCTCCTTTGAATTCGGCTTTGATATTATTTTCTATAAAAATAGTATCGAACGCGGCTTTGAAGGCGATAAAGAAATCGACTTTGGTTACGTAGTTAACGTGCGACTTTATAAGTACTTCGATCTAGCGACTATACGCTTGCTTTAATAGATTGAAATACCCGACGTTAAGTAGTTAGAGTTGATGAGACGAGTACGGAGGTATAGAGATCGTGATAATATTATAGTCTTTGTAGAACCGGTCGAACTCGGCCAATATATGACTCTCGTAGCCGTTAATTACTAATATTCGATATACGCCGGTTTTGCGACTAGTAATACGTTTTTTGAAATGCCGTATCTAGTCTAAGCTTATCTCGTTATCGGTCTATCTATTAGCAATAAGCTTTATAACCTAATCTTGTAGGAAGCCGCTCTTTATATACTAACTCGTAAGGTGATATTGCCCCTTTACTACGATAAAAGGTAGGATATACTACTCTAACGTATTAACTCCTTAGATTACGATAGCCTATTCCCGATTACTAAGCTAGACTATCTTTGCCCTACTATATCTTTCGGTACGTATAACTACTATCGACGTAGTGATTATATTAATTATGAAGCCGGTCTCGTAGAAGTTGTATAGATCCGCGTCCTAAATGCTATACTTAGCTCTTATGTTCTATATAAGTCAGAACTACGCGCTAATTTTCTTAAGATTTTCGTAAAGGGCTCTCTAGTAGTCGTATACGCGATTAAAACGCGTTTGGAGGTTTGGGTGTCGCTTAACGAAGTTCGAAGGCTAGCGTGGACCGACGCGTATCGCGTCGCGCTCTATAAGCAAGATATTAGCTATATTTCCTACGTCCGTAAGCCGGGGCGGGAATCCTCGCGAATCCAGGTCTAATATGTTCTGAAGAATAGCATTCTCTTCTAGTTCCGTTAGTTTTATAGAATTAGCGCGGGTATCTTATCGGGCGCGTCGGCCGGCCATTTTGCGGAGGAGGTTAGTTCTAGGGATATTTTAAATCTTTATAACGGCCCGGACACTTAATTCTAGGTCTTGTTCGATAGCCTAAATTGCTAAGAGTATCTTGCTTTCTATAGAAGTGGATTCTATTGTTTGTTGCGGAGAAATGTCGTATTGAATGTGGAAGATGGGTTTTTAGTTAGAGGTGGTCCACTCGCTATGATAGTCCACTCGCTATGTACCTACGTTAGTATTATATCTATATAAATTTCTTCCTATTCGAAAGGTTCTAAACGAGAATTAGAGGATGAATCGCCTTATATAACTTAGATTTATCGATAGATTTATCTATATTTTATAGGGTATTCAGGTTCCTTAGCTATTGGTATTACGAGAGAACGAGTATATCCGTACGTTCTACGACTTGCCTAAAGGACTTTAGGCTAGGTTTATATTGTTTTTATTTGCTGCGTTGATGATACCCTTAAAAAGAATTAATGAAAAAAAAAAAAAGAATTGGTACGTCTTGCTCTAGTAAACGAATCTGGATCACGTTATAGCTAATAGCTCCCCAGGCGGCTTCTTCCTAGCACTTGTCGCAGGGAAGAGTGGGGCAGCCGAGGTGAGCAATGCTTGTTAGACACTCGCTTCGGCGCGTTCCCGATACGCACGGAACGCTCGCAACCGAGCGCCTGAAACAGCCTACAGTTCACAACATTTCCAGTAGTTGATGACCCCAAGCGAGCCTGCGGCATGTTAATACACCTTCCTCCACAGGGCTCGACCCCGGGACGGATACTTGACGCAACTCGACGGATGAACGAGTGATTATTGCACGAAACAAATTATTGTCTAGAATAGCCCATGTTGACTTGAAGCCCCCTCCTCATTCAGTTCCAGCGATGACATACAAGAGTCTAACTTGAATCAGCTGCCTAATCGAAGAGATGTTTGTTACTCTCAAGATACTCCTTCCACGTCGTCGGTGCCAGTTCGGCCTCTGCCAAAAGCTCGTGGCCTTCGGCGAGCGAACCCCCGGCGAAAAAGCCCGGTCCCTCGCACAGCAGCTCGTTCTCCAGAAGCTCCTGCGCAATTGGGGGCGGAATGAAACTCTTGTAGACATCATGGTCAAGCTGGACGTATCTTCCTGTCTTGCCGGTGACTTCTTGAAATTCTTCCATGATCCGCGTCGGCGTGTAGTAGTCGGCGCCGGCGTGGATCTGCTTGCCCAGTGTTTTGTCAGGATTCTTGACCGCTGCGACGAAGTATTTGCCTGTGTTGCAGGTTAGTCTATCTATGCTGTCCGGTCCTAGTCTGCCCAAAGACGGCTAACTTACCCATGTCACTCTCGGTGTGAAAGAGCGGCAGCAGGGCCTTGGTCGGACTTGTAGGGCCTGCCAGCGTGTACGAGCCATCGTCGCCCTTGTTCAGGAGGTGCAGGTTTGTGAAGTTCGTCATGTAGTAGCCCGGCTGGATGAACGCAGCGGGGATGCCTTGCGATCGAATGTACTTCTCGACCTCGGCCTTGCTGTCAAAGTGTGCGACGTGGCTCAGTCGACCATTGGTAGCATCAGTAACACTGATGAGTGAGGAGAAGACGACAAGTTTCACGCCGGCAGACTTGGCCGCGTCGGCGACGTTCTTGCCATGCTGAAACTCGGTGCCCTTCGCTGCTCCGGTAACAAAGTCCGGCAGTGTGACGAGGAAGACAGTGTCGGTTCCCTTGAGTGCTGTCGCCAAGGAAGACTGGGAGTTCATGTCGGCCTGGTAGAGCAACGCGGCGAGGTCAGCACGCTTCATGTTCACAAAGACGCTGTTTGTATGGTTGATGAAGACTTACGGCCACAACTTCAACCCCCTTCTGGGTTAGAGCTTGGGCGGCGGGCTTGGAGACATCGCGAGTCACTGCGCGAATCTTGAAAGTCTGGGAAAGAGTAGAGTCCGCAAGGACAGCTTTGATGACAGAACCGCCCTGGACACCAGTTGCGCCAAAGACTGTGAGGAGCTTCGACATGATAATGGTGATGATGGATATGCTTCAGAAGACGGAGTGGAACGATGCAGTAGTTGTTGTCTTGAGTCTTCGTGGTCAATGTTCGTGACTTTGGTGAATGTAGATGGCGATTTTAAGACTTCTCTTGCAACTTCTGAAGCAGGCCGCGCCGGCCCTTTATACTTGAGGAGTTGTCCATGCTGCACGTCTGTAATGTTCTGGAAGATCAAGCTCTCACTAAGTGGTGCAGCTTCTCGCGCCTTCGTGCTTTCCGCATTTCAAAGCTTCTCGGGCCCCGAGGTGGGTGATAGTCTGGCGTGACTGAGTAAACAGTCGCCTGTGCAAGATGCAATGCAGTTGTGTTGAGACAGATGGTCCAGCGGTTGGGAATGTATGTTTATTCCTGTCCATTGCCCCACCTCGGGTCCCGACCTGCTTGACTGAGTTCCAATATTATTGGTTGTCCCTGTTGGCCCCCCTTGACCAAAGGTCAGGCTAGCCCTAAGGAGATAAGTATTCTCAATTAGTCAGACACCCCTTGCACGCGTCTCTCCTCCGATCTCTCACAGTCACCGCTTTATTCAGCTCCATTCAGCTTGATACCAGTTCAAACAAGTATCCCATCGACCGGACAGAGAAGCGGGAACTAACATGCAAACCCACCAGAGTCCAGCCCTCCAAGGAAGCGGGGAGAGCCCCAGTGGAAGTACTTCGAGTGGTCAGCTGTCCAGTCTGTCCTGTGTTCAGTGTCGCAGCCGGAAGCTCAAGTGCGATAGGAAGCGACCGAGATGTGAAAGATGCGCCAGGCAAAATGAGAGGTGTACATACCCTGAAACGAAACAGCGCGGACTGGGCCGACGTAGGACTGTGCGGGAGCTCGAGGAAAGGATAGGTAAAGTCCCCTTCGATGCCTACCTAAGCCTCTGTCTATGGGTCCAGAGAGCCGGACTAACATATATGGGCAACCACAATAGAAGAGTTGGAAGGCCTCTTGAGGAACGCCAGCCTGAACGCCGGATCAACCTCATCCGAGCAAGAGGGTCGAGGGTTGAGTCAGGGGTTGCCGCCATCGATTGAGGACTTCGGCCTCTTCAATTTCGACGACTTGTCAGATCAGCATCTGTCCACGGAACCACTATCTGGGCTTGACCCAGCAGTACAGCCTGTGGTACCGGAGCCTTTAAACCAGTTGATTGACTTAGGTTTCTCGGAGCAACTTCCTTCGTTTGAGATGATTGACGAATTGTAGGGGACAGTCCTACCTCCCTTCATTGACCTACCAATTAAGTGACATGTAACAGGACCACACTCTACTTCCACAACATCCACCCTGGTGCGCCTATGTTGCATCAGGCAACCTATACAGCCGGGCTAAGGCTTCCGCCTCACATGCGACCCGTTATGTGTCTTCAATACATTGTCATGGCTTCTGCGGCGGCGACGTCGGACAAACACCGTCACTTGTCGGAGCCGTTCTACCGGCGAGCCCGCGTGTATGCCGAAGCAGACGAGTTGAAAGGACAAGGAGAGATTTCCACCACAGTTGGCCACGCCCAAGCCTGGTGCCTCATTTCTGCATACGAGTGCCATGTCTACGCCTTGTTCACCAGGGCATCGACCAGCCTCTGTCGTGGTGTCAGGATTGCACAGATGCTCCGATTGCACCAGCTCGACGCCCAAATACCAGAAGCCATGCAGTTGGGACTACCCCCGCCCAAAAACCAAGTCGAAGCTGAGGAAAGACGACGCACATGGTGGGTTGTCTTCTTGGCTGATCGATTCCTCACGTCCATCACAGGCTGGCCGTCCCTGATCGACGAATCTCACATACGGACCAAACTCCCTGCAAGCGAGGAGGCGTTCGCCAGTGGTACGGATGAAGCCACGGTGCCTCTCTCCAAGGGCCTCCAAGACCTCAGACAAGACCGAGAGAGCCATGTTTCTCCCTTCGCAATCCGCATCCTCGCGGCTAACGAGTTGCTTCATGCTCTTGACCACGGCGCACGCCAGCTGCAGGACGACGACCCAGGTGGAATTCAGGACTCCGTTTACTGGCAACGTCACAAAGAGATAGACGAGAACCTCGGAATTCTCACAGTATATCTCCCCGAAAACCTGCAGATCTTTCGCAACCCCCGCAGCCTCGACGCCATCCTTGTGCATATCTGCACGAATATGGCTAACATCCACCTCCACCGTACCGCCCTGAGGCTGATGCAACGTCACTCTTTGGACGACCGCCTTGTAGCGCGGAGCCAGTCGCGCCTCCTACCAGCCGCCGACGGCATCGTTGCCGTATTCCGGGCCGCGGGCGACGGGGTCGGCACCGCGATTCGCAACCCCTTGCTGTCATTTGCGGCATATATGGCGTCGTGCGTTTTTCTCGAAGATCGTCTCCAGGGGGGAATCGCAAGCGAGACATATTTCACGATGCAGGAACAGGACCAGAGTCGGCAAAGTCAGAGTGAGGAGAGTCTAGAGTTTCTGGCCAACACTTTGCTATCCTTTGCGAGACACAGCTCCCTGGTCCGTGCCAATGCTTTCCAACTGGCGACCGATATGAAGCGAACCGGTTATGACAGATCCATGATGGACAGAGTTATGGACCAGCTTGTGCCAGAGGGGGGGCCTCAGTCGGAGATACTACAACCTGGCCCCAAAGGTTTACCCATGGTCTTTTGTCCGGCGCTGATTTCGACAATGGGCACGTCTCATGCTGTGCCAGGAGGTCTAGCAATAGGTTCCGTTTACCACGGAGGCGGCAACAGAAACCATCAGATCCCTCTGGGAGACGACAACGTGTCGGAACCTTACATGTCTGCGTCTCGCGGGTTTGCGCCATTTAACCTACAAGCTGGTTCCTCGAGTGGTTTGTTTTCGCAGTTTGACAGGACGTATGATTGGGAGCCTATTTGACCTTTCAATATGACGACAGCACGGACAGGATCAGCACCAGCGGTGCTTCTTGTGGGTTGCGCGACCCAACTCGCTTGATTAAGCCAAGCCGAGCTAGTATCAAGGAAAAGGACTACCTAAACGCCCGAGGAACAGTTGCAGGGCAGTGGGTATCCAGATTAATCCTCTGCCATATTCAGTATCGCCAAGTTATTTCTCCTCCGGAGAGACGTCCACAACACTCAAGGTCTCTCCTCGTGGTGTATCCGAGTGAACTACGTCTATCTTGGATAGGAAGTCGTCGAGCTCCTTGCGCTGGCTTTCCGAGGCGTCGGTGATATGGACTGCGACATCGTCCCCAAACCTGGCCCCGATCTCCTCAAGAGACAGCCTGGCGGTCTCTGGGAAGTACAAGTAGACGATGGGAATGAAGAAAATGCACCAGACAATGATGACGAGATAATACTTCCAGCCGACGTTGTTGATGCCGATGGGGGCGGTCTGAAGCAGGATGATGGTGCTCGTGAACTGGCCAAACAGCGAGAACCCCATACCGATGGGACGGATCTCTGTTGGGAAGATTTCGGACACGTAGAGATACATGGTCGTGTCACACAATGTCCTGTTGGAAGCGTCAGTGCTTTTTGTTCAACCACGCCAATGGTGTATATGCGGACATACCCTTGGAAAGCCAAATACAGAAATATGAAGAAAACACCGGCGGCGTTGCCGGCTTTGTTCGATGTTCCGGAAAACTCCGCCACGCACGCCGCTAAGCCGCTGGTGGTGATGAGGCAGCCGAACAGCCCGGCTATGAACATCCACCGCCGCGAGTTGACCTTGTCGTGGAGCCAGGCGCCGAGCGGGTTGTAGATCACGCCGGCGGTCGTCAACCAGAGGCCGATAGCAGCAAGGGCATAGAGCCAGTTTGGCCAAGATTGGTGTACATAACCTTAACCCTTCCCGGGATCTCCTGCGTCTGTAGCAGCGGAGATAGACCAGGCAGCCATCCAGAATGCATTGGACGAGCAGGAGAACTTCTTCAGGCAGCCCAAGAGGCATGTATTCAAGGCACGGCTTCTACGTGGCGTTATAAGCATCTCAGTTCACCAGCCACTATAATCTGACTATACTATGTGATAATAGCAAAAACAAAACCCGTCATCAAGCCTAGTCCCCTGACAGATATCCCCATGTTCGTCGTAAAATCCCCTCCCCAGAACTCGTCATCCTTGACATAATAAAAGGATCATCCACCCCCTGATCGTCTTGTACGACTCCTTGTCGCGCGCGGGATGGGGACGGGGAGCTTCGCCCTGGACGGCACACTTGCCCGCGCGTGGGATGGGGACAGGGATTCCCGCCTGGACCGCACACTTGCCCACAGCCTCTCAGGCCTCTCTTTCTTATGTTTACGACGATAACTGTAACAAGCCGGGCATCGACGTGCATCGCCTTGACCAATCCATGCAGACCATGCTTTGCATTCATTCTCTGGTGCGCCACAATTGCCGCATCCTTGCAGCACGTCGGCCGGAAATTTCTTATGAGGCTCCCGAATCAATAATCGTTCTTTGCCGTTATGACTCTTCGAGTAACGGTAGCATCTATTACACCGCCGACGAGACCCGGTGGAATAGAAGAGGGCCACGCCGTCGTCTTCCTTCCCGCAGTTGCCACACGGCCCGGATCGTTCCAATCGTCGGCCCCTCGAGTGGTCGTAAGCACCAGCGCTGTTGACTGAGCCATGTACAACTTCGAGCGGACGCTCTTGGCCCTTCGTCTTCCGCCACAAGTAGCATTTCCGGCATCGCCGCGCGTCCCCGAGCGCGTAAAATCTTCTGACTGAAGGGTCGTCTTCTGGCGCCAGGCATGCCGGGTTCGCGCAGCCGTTCTTCAATGCCTGCTTCTCCTCCAGTTTCTTAATAGACGCCACCGAAGGCTGCACTCCCTGCCTGATCGACCATGCGCCGTTCAGACCATGTATGTTGAGGTCGGGGAGGTCTCCGGCTGCCTGCCGCATCTCCTGGACAAGCTGCTCGACGCCGGGTCCATTGAAATCATTGATGCTGTCAAATTGGACGACGTTGTAGAACGCCATGTACAATCCCTCGACGACAACCGAGAAGTCTTGGGCGCTCTCAGCGCTGGGTACGACGAGGAAAGCGACGAACGTTGGCACTACTCCAAACTGTCGCATGAATTGATAAAGCAAGCTTGTGGTCGGAGTTTTGTTGGTAATATGCCCGTGGTAGCGGTGGACACGGTGTCGAGATCGTACACCTTGCTGTCCCCAGCTCGATCCGATATACAACCTTGCATCGTATGCCTTGTCGTCAGAGGGATACACCGTCCTAGTCTTATCGCCCGCTTGGTACGGTCGAGCTGGTAGGATTCCGTCGATGGGCGGGATCTTGGCGAAGTCGCGCATTGTGGCACGGTTCGTATACCCCTGGAGGGTAGTGACCATTGCAGAGATACGACGCCTAAACCTCGTGAGGCGGTCGTTCTTGTCGTCTTCGTCGAAGGACATGTCGTCCTCGTGCAGGTCTGCTGCGTCGTAGGCGTCATCTTCCGAGGGGTCTTCCTCGTCATCCGAGTCTGGGATCTCCATGCCGGATGGGAGCCCTCGATCATCCAGGTCCTCGTCTTTGGCCGAGCCGGACTGGTTACCGCCGTCGATCTCGTCGACATTGGCAGACGGTTGGTACTTCAACGTCAGCTCCTTGAGTGTGGCCACGGTAGCTTGGACGTTGGCGTAGACGTCGTTGAACTCTTGGTCGTCTTCATCGGTGTACTCTCGGATGTCCTCGTCTGTGTCTGCAGGGAATGCAGAGCTTCCGGCATTAGAAGAGTCACCAGAATCGGTCGAGGATGTCTCGTAGGCGTCGTCCTCGGTGTCGGCTGCATCGGCCTCTTCATCTTCAAGGCGTGGCCTCTTCGCGGCCTTCCCAGGAATGGCGTCGGTGGCTAATTCGCAATGTTAGCGGTGGTCAGAATCAGGACGAATGATGCCGTGCACTTACACTTCCTCTTCTCCGGTAATGAAGGCTGGCCGATGCCTTCCCAATGCTTGGTAGTTCCATCCCGTGTGGAACTCCTGGAACTCCTGGTCCTGGTAGCGGTGGTAGGTGTCGGAGGCGTAAGCGGTGTGGCAGACGTCTTGACCGGCTTGGACGTGTCTTTGGCGACGGCAGTCTTGGTTGTCTTGACTACTGTAAATGGCCGTCCGTCAATCAAAGCCGCCACGTCAAATTGAAACATGCTGGACTTACACGAAGGAGTCTTGGTGAGAGCGGTTGTCGGTTCCTCAGCCTCTTGGCCGCCGGCTGTTCTGAGGCAGCAGTGACGGTCGAGCCTGCTGGTACAAGTAATGAGTACTCGGGTGCTCGGAATATGGGGATGTCCGCAAACCTACCCCTTTTGGGCGTTGCAGCCGGCTGCGTCACCGAGCGTGCTCTGTTGAGGTCGGATCCGCCCACGGGAGCGAGCGCTTGACGCTTGTTAGGAGAGGGCCTCTCGTCGCCAGAAAAATTGTATGACTGGAAGGCAGCAATGTCATCGTAGCTTCCCGGCGGTCGCCTGGCTCTTGACGGCCTCGATCTCGGCTGGGGCCCTGTGGCGGCGGGTGTGGCCGAGAGACTGCCGTCATCTTGGCGATCTAACAGACACGGTCAGCATCAGGTACACACAATGAGCTGCTGGTGTCGTAGCTCAATGCTAACAGGTCAGGGGTATGGTTCGGTACTGCCAACGTCATGCACTGAAGGCACGGGGGTCAGGTAGCACATAAAACAGGCTGTGCGTGGGCAGGGGAGATGTCCTTTGGGGAGCTCAGAATCTTGGCCATCACGACAGGTCACAGGTCCAAGAGTATTCAACAGACAAGCCGCATGGGGACGAGGAGACTGTCACACGGGGTCAGGGTACAGGGTGGCAAGGGTGTTGAAGGCCTGACCACCTCCACGGACCACGGTGATGAGGACTGGGCTGTGTCTGAAGAAGTGGACTTTGGGGGTAAGACTTATAAGAACATGATCACTCACTCTTGGCCGCTATCTGCAAATTTGACGTCCTGGAGGGAGACATGGTTCCTGATGGATGACCGGCTCCTGCAGGTGCACAACTTCAATCACCCCCCGTGTCTGGCTGGAGCGGCTTCGTTCAACGGACCACCCAGCAGTGCTGAGTAGTTTATAAATTCAGCTACTCCGACCAAACACAAGGTGCTTCGTCGAAGGAGGGCGAGCACTGCAAAGAGACCGGGTGAGGAACGGGGGTAAATGGACCAGGACAGAGAACGTAGACGAGACGACGACGCGAGACAGCTTGTGGTGAGGCGGACGACGACAATATGCACATGGGAGCGGGAACGAGGTTGTGAGGTTGTGAGCAATGGAAGTCTACGAGTGAGGGGAACTGACAGACTCGGCAGAGAGACATCCAAGGATCCCATGCCGGCAATCTCGAGTCTCGACGATGGCCACTCCTCCCCCCTGGGCAGTTTGACGCAGTCCCTCCATATTTTCCCGGCGCACACCTGCCCCCATGTCATTGGGAGGTAGCGTGGCTCCTTCCCATGTCGACCGTCGAACACAACCTCGACCATCCAGATACCTTAGGGGCAGGGGGTACCTGGTAGTTTAGAGGCTTCGATGTGTACATTCATTCGTCGAGAGCGTCATCCGGGGTCATACATAAAGACGGGAGTTACGCCATATTTTATGGCGTAACTCCCTTGTCCCAATTGTGATTATGCCGCAAGCCAACCATTTCCAAGCCGGGCACATGTCTGGCGTCGCGACCCAGACAGACACTCCACTTACTCCTTCCTTGCTTCATTACAGATGACGCTGGATGCTTCCAGCTTCAAACTCCCTAAACGCTGCTTCCGGTCGAAATCCAAAAGCTGCATATCTGCGGAATAGAAGGGGCGCTCCTGCTCGCGATCAAGATGGCAAGTGGAATCATTGTTGTTAAAGCCAGGCAGACACGCCCATCCCCCAAAGCCGGGACATTGGATGCTATGGAGTTGCTCATCTTAGAGACGTAACGGGAAGAAGGAGAGATTCGACTGACATCTATTTGGTCGTCGTAGCAGGTGCTATAGATCAGGTACACCTTCCCTCACCGCGACGCCTTGACGGCGTGGAGGGACGCAAGAGGAAGCAGTGGCCTTCAAATCTTCGTATCTCCTGGTTGAAAAGAAGGGGGCACAACGAGGCCAAAAGAATGGCCTGAATTTTACATGCAACTCAGATGCTTCGATGCACCTGACTCCATGTCTCCTGCCCGACAGCACAATGACGCGATAAAAGTTGGTCACCGCGCTCCGCGATGCTCTGCTGCTTCTCGTACAGAGGAAGCAGCGGCCCTCGACCCTTCATGGCTCCTGCCGGAGAGTACGACAACACAGAAAGGAGATGTTCTGATTCATTGCGTTTAGCTATCATGCTCTGATGCCCCTAACGGGGAAGGGGCGCCCTCGATGGAAGGATCGGTCCTCTCATGACTTCACTTGCCTTATTCTACGGCAAAACAGCGAAACAGTTTTCATCGACCATCACCGAGGCTGTGCCCGTGTCTGAGTGTTGAATAAGAGTCACCCATTGCCGTTGAGAAAAGGAAGAGGAGGAGGGGGAGAAGAGAGAAGAGGACAGGAGACGGAAACCTGGGGGGGACTGCGCGAGCCACCTAATGTAAGGTACATAAGGTCAGGTAGGAAGGCTCAGTCCAGACTCTAGCCTTCAGTTCTGATCAACCGGGCAGTGAGGTCACAACCTGGAAGCATTACAGTAGCCCCACTGTGCACCTCCCGCATCGAGGGCAAAGGTAACCTGAAAGGTGCCTTACCTTAAGGAAGGCAAGGTCAGGTGTTGATGAGACCAACCTGAGGTGGAAACTGGAAGACAACCAGGATAAGTGGAGACCTAGGCAACCACAGCGGTGCAGCCCAACTTGAAAACATAAACTTCCTCAACGCTCTTCCTTTTCATCTTCCTCCTTCCTCCTCCATCCTCCTCCAGCAACCTCTCTCTGCCAGCCTTCAACCACGTCTTCCTCGCCTGCCGGCCCTGCCACCCCTCAACAATCAGCACCAATCTACCCATTATCCTGTTTCTGGACGTGAACAAATACCTATTACCAATCTGATAGAAGTCATCCTCCTTTTCTAACGACTCAGCTCTGCTGGGTCGTACTTTTAAGCGAGCGACAACTTGACGACGGGGAACAGTTCTGTTCACGTCCAGGCTTTTTGTGAGGGAACGAGTCTGAGTTTTGGACCCGATTACGTTATTCGGCACCGACATACACTTATCACCAATCTGATAGAAGCCATTCTCCTTTTCTAACGACTCAGCTCTGCTGGGTTGTACTTTTAAGCGAGCGGCACCTTGACGACAAGTGGAAAGTTCTGTCCTTCACCCGATTACGTTATTCGGCCCAAGCCCGACTCCGACAGCCGAGAGACTCCTGCCAGGAATCACCTGTTGTACTGGTAAGTTTGATCTCCTTGATCCCCACGCGCGTCCATGTCACTTGCAGCCACAAGTTGCTGTCGGCGATTCACTTCAACTCGTGACATGATTTTTGCAACGGTTGAATCTTCCACGATTGGACTTCGTCGAATCGTTGTTGGTTTCTTTTTTCCCCCTACGTTTCCTTCTTGTGCCGCTGATTCATTCATCGCGAATCGATCTCACATCAAACTTGGGGACCTAATGCTCACCAAGTTTATATAGTCACCATGTCCCAAGACATCTCCCAAGTTGTCGCTGGCACCACGGCCGAGCAGGCCCCAAAGAAGAAGGCCAAGGATCTTCCAAAGAGGTTCAAAAATCCCTGTGCTGTCTTGGTCGGGGACGGGAACGAGGTTTTCGCAGCCGGTCCAAAACTTGGCCAACACAAGATCAAGTCAAGCCTGGTCTGGCATGGCTATGACACTGTTCCCTGTTGGTTGGGCGTGGAATTGCGTTTCCCTGTCTCACCGGAAGCGCACTTGGCTAACGAGGAGTCTGGCTTCGGTGTTCGCCACTTCTGTGAGTCAACCATTTCACGTTCCCTTCGTCATGACGCGAGGCTGTTGAGCTAACTCTAATCCTTAGGGGATACGGAGGATCTCGGTTTCGTGAGGCCATGCAAATACGTCGAGATTATCGTCAAGTTCCCTCGCGGTCACACGGATCTCGATGTGAAGCCCGTCGATGACCTGCTTCCAAGCTTCCCCGGACTGAAGTCGCTTCAGCTGCTGGAGTACAAGCTCTCGGACGGCGCACAGGCCACTGTTCAAGGCTTCGGCATACCATTTGCCGACCCCACCGACCCGGACATGGAAGCCATACTTAACGACAACGCTGCCATCGTGGACAACATCGGCCTGCTTGATTTCTTCCGGCAGCAGTCCTTCAGGATTGTCCTTGACGGCAGTGTGAAGGACACAAAATCGTGGATGACTGAGACCCGTCTGCCACCGCCGTTCCGCTACCCTTACCAAACTGGGGATGCATGGGACGAGGGTCGCTACTCAGAGATCGTCGACGAGCACAAGTCCAAGGATCCCTTCGTCAAGCAGACATAGTAAGCCCCGACCGGAATTGCTGATTTCTCATGTGTGCTGGCGACTAACCCGATCTTAGCTTCGAGAACGATGCGACGCACATCGCCGCTGTCTCCCATGCGTGCGTGCAGGACGTCCTGTGGCTGGATGAGGCGGTCAACACGATCCAGACCATCAAGTCCAGTGTCTACTTCGTGGCCGAGGATTCCAACGCGACATATCCTCGCGCGATTGTCAAGCTCCCGCAGGACTTTCGCAAGACCTACGAGACCGCCTGGCGCCGGTTGGCAAAGGAGGCCACATTCAAGCTCGATCTCTACACCGCCTGGGACGATGCGACTCCTTGTGAGGAATGGTGGGTAGTCTCTAACCTAGCTCTGCTGCGCGTTCATTTTGTACTGACACTTGTGTAGGGACTGTCAGATCATGGCCTATCCCAAGGGCATTGACGACTTGCAGCAACATCCGGAGGAGAGCGATCTGGTCCTCCAACTTCGCCGACCCCTGCCGGACCCGAAAAAGCCCCGTCCAGCCTTCCAGCTAAAGACATTCGGCACGCGGTGTGACGCCAATCGGGCGCTGAAGGAAGGGCGGGAGCACTAGGACTGCTGCGCTCTGCACTTCAGCTCCCAGACGACGGACCTGGACCGCAAGGTGTTCGGTGCCCGGATGTTCCTCCCGGACGCAAAGCCGACCAAACTCCATCTCGGCAATTCGGATGAAGAACTGGCTGACCCGATGGACTTGCATCGGGCCCTCATGCGGGGAACTGGCTTCATCGAGTGGCGCACGAAGCAGCTGGCTGACGCTTCGAAGCCTTCGGCACTGCCGCTCCGTCCTCTGCCTTCCGTCAACTTCCTCGACACGGGTGACGAGGCTTACACGCAGGCCGTGGTCGAGGAGAGCGTCTTTCCCGAGGACCAAAAGCGGTTCCGTACGTATCTGTCGGGCTGCCCAGCAAACGTCGCGCTCTTTACGGCTGTAAGTTCTCTCCCCAATGGTACCCCCAAACGAGCCGGAATGACTGCGGATGACTAACCCCCATGTGCTAGCCCCCTGGTTACGGCAAGACACACGTGATGGCCGGCGCCACCGTCGGGGCCTGCAAGACCTTTGGCAAGATACTGGCATCGGGACCGACAAATATCTCGGTGGACAACCTGGCCTCGAAGACCGACCTGCTCGCCACCAAGATTGTTGACAAGGCCAACAAGGACGCCGCTACGCCGCACCATTACCCAATGGTTCTCCGCGGTCACAAACCGGCGGACGAGCTGCAAAACTTCGTGTACGCCCTGGAACATCCGGCTGATCCCGTCGCAGATGGCGCACGGTCGAGGTGGAAGCCCCCACCCAAATGGCATCTTGAGTTGTCGGTGGCGTTCTGGCTCCTTGCTGTCTTGAGGTCAAGCGCCGTGCGTGGACTCCGGGAGCACGACAGCCAGGCTCTACAGGATCTGCAGCGGGATGTTGACGGGCGGTCCGAACTTGCTACCCTCCGCGCCTTGGCAACAGGCGAGATAACGATGAAGGAGTACCATGCGGCAAGGCATCCCCCCGAAACCGTGCTGAAGGCGCTCTTGCAGCAGGTCGTGGATTGCGCCGACGTCGTCTGCGTTACTCCCGCCGGTGCATGCAAGACGTTGACGTGCGACTGGTACTCGAACTTCAAGGAGTTCTCCGCGAAGGCCATCGTTGTCGACGAGGCCGGCAACATCGACCGGGCCGACCTCTATTGCGTTTGGGGCAACACCCTCCTGCCCTGCATCCTCGGCGGCGATGCCAGACAACCGGAGCCCGCCGTCATGACCGACAACGACCACGATCTTGCCGGAAACCTCCTGAATCGCTTCGCTGCGGATGGGCGTGTGTCTCCCCTGGAGTTCCTCCAGGCTAGCGGGTTGCCGTGTTACCGCCTCACAACGCAGATGCGGATGGCGAACGGCATGTTCGACTGGGTTTGCGACGTTATGTACAAGGACCTCCCTCTTCAGTATGGCAGATTCTCGTCCGTCGACCACGAGAGGTTCGCAGCCGGCCGCGCCCTGGAGAAGTACCTTGTGTCCAAGTATCCGGACATCGATCCCGCCCCGGAAGGCAAGCTTCTCCCCGTCTTCATCGACTGCCGCGGTTCCAGGGTCATCACAGATCCCTTAACGAAGTCCAAGAAGTGCCCGGACCAGATCACGGCCGCCCTGGATTTCGCGGCGGACTTTGCCACCACGACGGGCGTCGACCCCGACCGCATCCGCTTCGTGACTCCTTACTCGGCCAACATCGAAGTCATGAGGCGGCTCCGGACCAAGTCTCGGTACGCATGTCTGGCCAAGATCCCGGAGCCCGTGACTGTGGATGCGTACCAGGGCCGCGAGAGCGACATCATCATCCTCGTCCACGGCAACCGTCACCCCAGGCCCGGCCCCGGCTTCATGACGAGCGAGAACCGGCTCAATGTCGCCATGACGCGAGCCAAGTCTGGGCTCGTCTGCTTCGGCGACATATACGCATGCGGTGGCAAGATCATGCCTGCCGAGGCTGCCGTGGAAGGGGATGAGGGCTTGCTCAAGGTCCAGGGCAAGGGCCGGGAGAGGATCCTCACGTTCTTCATCGAGGATGCATTCGGCAACATGAACCAGGTCAAGGCCACCATGCTGCGCAAGTTGCACCTCCGCATGGTGGAGGCCAACAGGGTCGCCACCATCCACGTGGGCAAGGAGAAGACGGAGCAGGAGAAGGGGGACGAGGAAGGAGAGAAGAAGGAGGGGGAGAAGGAGGACGGGAAGAAGAAGGAGGGGGAGAAGAAGAAGAGGAAGAAGAAGAAGAAGAAGGACACGGAGGAGAAGGAGGAGTCCAAGGAGGAGGCCGAAGAGAAGAAGGACCCCCAGAGCAAGGCCGAAGAGAAGGCCAATGAGGCGGAGAAGGAGGCCAAGATCGGGAACTGGGCCGACGACGTCGAGGAGGAGGAGGCCAAGGCCAAGCGCAGGAAAGACATGGGGACCTGGTCGGCACAGATAAAAGCCAATGACGCCGCCGAGGACAAGGAGAAGATGGAGGAGTTGGAGGCAAGGAAGCTTGAGCTGGCGGCAGAAGGCTTGACGCTGGCCGACGTGGCACAACCCATAGTTGATAAGTGGAAGCCCAAGGACACCAAGTCCAAGTGAAGGGAAGGCCGGGTCGCGTTTTGGCAGTTACAGTTACTCTTTCAAGTTTGATATTCACATTCTACCATCTCCATCATTCTCAACGTGTAATATGTGTTGTAATATCATCAAACGATCTGATTACACGGCTCGCAACTCCAGACAACGCTCCCAATCAAGTTCATGCCCATCAGGAGAGGGAACGTCCTAAGAGTAAGAAAGGTGCACCAAAGTTAGGTCGCACTGGCGGTGCGAATGTTGTTGTCTCATTTCACGCGATATGGAAGAGCATATGTGTCTGGCGAATACAAGTCTACCATCCCCACAACAACTAGCGGTAGAGCCGCCCAGGACGAAGTGGCTGCGCATTCTCGTGCTTCAGGCCCAGAGCGATCCGCCCAACGTCCGCCTTCGCCTTGACATCTTGCATCATGACCTTGGTGCCACCGAGAACTCTCGCCCTTTCACCGCCGTTCATGGCCGAATTTGTCTTCGGCAGCTGCAGGTACTTGCTATTGCGAGCCACAGTGCTCACATACCCCAGAATGTCGGGAGCCACGGTCATGGACTCGACAATGACACTGGCGGTGCCGGCAACCAGCAGCATGCCAGCGCACAGGAAGTAGCCGATGACCCAGCCGATAGAGATGAAGTACACACGGCCATCAGTATACACGTGCGTTGCCTCGACCTTGATGAACTCAGTCTCCTGCCCCGGTTGTATGTCGGTTTCTTTGGTGTATGTCATATAGTCCACTGAGTTTCCCAGGTCCATCCAGGTGTTGAAAAGGTACGACATGCGCCGGCTGAATTCCTGGGGTGTGCTAAGACTGCTAAGGTTAAAGGAGAACTTGTTGAACTCCTTTTCATTGCTGTAAAGACCAAGGTATATCTCGTCTGGGGCAGTGTTAGCACACATCCAATAGCATGTAGCCGCGCTGGGGAAGGGGATGTCTTACTCGGCGTTGTGACTGGGTCGGACTGGGCAAGGAACGGGGCCGTGTTCTGCGC
The DNA here is from genome assembly GCA_009194965.1 of Coniochaeta sp. 2T2.1. NCBI lineage: Eukaryota > Fungi > Ascomycota > Sordariomycetes > Coniochaetales > Coniochaetaceae > Coniochaeta > Coniochaeta sp. 2T2.1. The sequence goes on along the minus strand of VSMA01000017.1, from coordinate 1,237,094 downwards.
AAACGTTTGGCCGGTTCCAGGGATTAAGTTTGCGCCTGACGTGTTCTTGAGGTTTCCGGGAGGCGTCTCGTGCACAGCCCAGCCCCCGTGCTCGTCAGTACCGGTGTCATACGTGCAGTCAGGCACCCCGGTAAGGCTGTTGATATCCTGGTAGCAGTCAACCGGAAAGTCAACGAACTTCTGGGTGAAGCCGCAATCGATCAAGGAGTGCAGTGACTCGTTTCCGGACGTCTGTTGGGCGTCACCGCCAACAACGGCTGTCGACCCGTTCCTGATAAGAGAACCGAACCTCATGCGATTCATCTGGCCACTGGACAGGTCGTCAGTGTAAAATGCGTAACGCGCCGTCTCGGAGAGACTGGCACTCCAACTGGCGCCGTCGGGTAGATTCGTTGTGTCGTTGAAGTAGGCGCCGCTGACCACGGACCAGTCTCCGCACTGGAAGTCGAAGTAGGAAGACGTCATCTGGAATGTAACGCGTTCGTACTTGACATCGCCGTCGCCAGGGGCACTTGTGGGCGCCTCGCCGATGCTGAAAATTGACTTGGTCAATATCAGTGGAACACCATAGTGGGAGGTTGTAGCCGATGCGTTGATCGCTTTGTCGCTGTCGAGCCAGATGGGCTTGGGGTGGTTATAACTGTCCTCAAGGTCATACTCATAGGCACCGGGTGGCAGGAAGGCCGACATATAAAAGTTTGACATCTTTTGCATGACATCATTGAAGGTCTGCTCGTGCACCAGCATCCCCATATTCGCTTCCGAGAAGAAGCGGTTCGACACCGTCATATCGAGATATAGGACAGGCATTGTCGTGTTGACGATTGCAGGGCCGATAGTGTAGGTGCGTTGCAAGGCCTGGGAGCCCAAGGGCGACAGGCACCAAACAACAAGTAAGAGGAGGGTGAGGAGGTCGAGTCGCCGGAGGAGAAAGGGTTGTTTGATGGCACTGCCGAAGGAGTTGCTCCCGACGAGCTGTTCCAGCTCCATGAGCTTGATACCGCGCTCGACTTTGTAGGTCGCCCATGCCTTGAAGACCTGTGCAACGACAGCGGCAAACACGATAGGCCAAGCTGAAATGGCAACCTTGATGATGTCTTGGAGAGATCCCCAGTGGGATGTGACGCTCTTGCCCTTCATGAGAATGATGAAAAGGCCCAAGACTAGCAGTCGTGTTAGCACGTCTCACGTCAAGAAGACGCTTGACTTACGGAGCACTCACTTAGGAACAGCAGTGGAAGAATAATGCTGAGACTGGCCATGACGTAGAATGTCATGTTGGCCCAGTGCTTTTTCAGTGGCCTCGTCGCCTTCTCGGTTGTCTTATCTTCCAGTTCGTTCAGGTCCTTGGCAGTGATTTTGTAGGTCACCTTTTCCTTTTCTGTGGTTGTTTTGTCTCCGGGAGTGGTGGCAGTGGCGACTGGCGGGGGTTGACGTGGTGGAGGTTGGGTTCCCGCGGCGGCCATGGCCATCCCAGCACCTTGGATGGCTGCGCCTGTGTCGATGGTAATGTGTCCAGTGCCGTCTGGGTAAGGAAGGACGGTCAGTCTGGTCCCTGTAATAAGATATGGATACCCGTCGGAAGAGATGGGAGGTCATACCGCTGCTGTTGTGTTGGAGGGTCTTGTCATCATCATCGGTGCTGTGCGTATGTTCATCCTCCGCCCCATGATGGAGCTCATGCTCTGCGTCGCTCATATCGTCGTTGTCATCGTGATCGTGGTCATGATCCTCGTCCACGGACCAGTCTGAATCCGAGAGGACTTCGTCGCCGTCCATGAAGTCTCCGATCTCGATCGCGGGAACAGCAGACCCTGCAACCGCGGCAACGCCACGTAGAAGCCGTGTCTTGAACGCATGCCTCTTGCGCTGTCTGAAGAAGTTCTCCTGCTCGTCTAAGGCGTTCTGGATGGCTCCCTGATCCATCTCCATTGCTCCAGGCACAGCAGGTCCCGGGCCCGATGCCGGTGTTTCTTTCTTGACGTCTTGAGTAGCTGGTGCCGCTGGTTGCTTCTCAACAGGCGTGGCTGCGGCATCAGTCAAAGCTGGGGACGTTGTCTCTTTCGCAACAAACTTGTTCGTATCCGAAGATTTGGACTCGGTGTTCGATGTTTTGGTGGTAGTCTTCTGAGACGCGCCATCGCCAGCCACTGTGCCAGAAGTCACTGGAGCACTGTCACCTTGGGGTGCCACTGCCCTCCTCACTTTGACCAGGGACCCATCAGGTTGGCGGACGGTGACGATCTTGAAGGTCTCGCTCGGCGGAGTTCTCGGTGTCGACGCAGTGCCAGCTGCCGCAGTAGCCGTCCCTGCGGCTGATGCACCCTCGGGAGTGATCTTTCGCTTGACTGTGACGATGGTCCCGTCCGGCTTTCTGACTTTGACAAACTTGTAGCCCTCAGGGGCTGTCGTTGGTGACGACTGCGATGGAAGAGCAGGTACTGGCTTTCCAGTCTCAGTGCTGCCAGTGACAGAAGACGGAGTGGCCATGATATCGCGGTGCCTCCTAGCAGTATAAAAATCACAATCAAGCTGGGCTATCCTCGAGTCACACAAACTCTGCAACAATGCACTGGCATGGCAGCATTTATGAGCATTCTCACACCCACAGCACTAGCACCACTCTCAAATCTCGTCTGGCCGCGCCGAAGAAGCGTACCAAAAACAATGGTACGCTCCATCACTTAGACAATCGTTAGTTTGCGATAGCCTCTCAGCTTCCCGGCGCCAGACTGGGATCTCCTGGCAGATCCGGTGGTCTGGTCCGCGGCCGACCACCAGTGTCTAACCCCATGTGGCCGACATGGCAATTCCAATGAAGCTTTCAGCTACGCGCTAAGGCACGGCTTCAATAGTTGGCAGGTCGTGAGGAGTTTCAGTCGCCATCATTGGTGGGCAAGCCGAAGGCATTAGGAAGTTTGTGGCAAAAAAGCTCCGGAGGCTTTCCACTGGGAATGTGAGCAACATGCCGGGTTTGTGAAAAGCTTCGCCTGTCAGCGCCAGATGGTCTGGACCTACAAATGTCCAAGTTGACAGAAGGAGATCAATGAGAAACTCACTTTGGAAGGCAGTTTAACTGACGTGTCATGCGCTTGCTCCAACTTTTCGGCACGTGATCGGGAATGCTTTATGTAAGCCGCTCGCGTGATATTCACGTGACTGTTACTTCGGAAAATGCCCGAGACACATTCCAATCGGACTTACACAGCAAATCGAATTACTTCGGGAGCAATCTATTCAGGGCTCCGGAATATGATCACGATACAGCAATCAAGCCTTGGACATCAACGGACATGGCCCAGACGACTGCGTGTCGACGTGGCTGGGTTAGTGGCCAATGTTTCGGGCTGCCCTCGACCCGCCACCGGGCTTTCGCGGGGTTCATCTGCCAAGGGTCGTCTCCCTCACTGCCTCACTCATCAAGCGGTGAGCATCACTGGAGCCGCGAGCGATCAACAGCGCATGACTGATCCAATAGCTGGATAAGGTATTCATCCTGCGGACCCTTTTACCGCGTATGTGATCTCTGCAAAGAGGCCTAACTGCTGCAATTTGTCCATCAATCTATCCAATCATGCATGAGTCGCCTTGCCACGTTATGTAAATCTGGATTACTTGAAACATCGACTCCGGCGGCTTCAAACAACTCGTCATCTAGACCTATCTGCAGTTCTGCCGCTGCATTTCACTTTTGACAAGGGACGACTCGAGAGCTGGACACGGTGATGTTGCACTGGATTTGGGATATTGCCTCTTGTCTGCGTGAGATGAGCGATATCACCATCACCATCACTGTCTCAGAGTCAGCACTAAGCTCTTGACCGACAACTGGGATCCAACATTGTCTTGAGGTCAAAGCCCCCGCTGAAGACACGATAGACTATGCCAGCAGCCGCAAAGATGCCCATCCAAGAGACTATTACAATCATTAACAACTCAGGCAAGATCATCAGCACTGTAGGTCCATTCTCGCCCAGCCCCTGGAGGCCCGGAGACTAACTGTGACCGTCACAGGGCAAACACCTGGTCAACATCTTCAAAGATGCCAAGGCAGCCTACAAGGACAAGAAGGAGGCTTTAAGGGCAGAGAAGGCCCCTATCCCGGGCGTCCGCCGCGCCCAGACATTCGACGTTGCTTCTCCCCGCCGGGCCGGCCCGGGAGTGGAGTACTACGACTACGCCCCAGATGACTACTTCGAGGACCAAGTCTACGACCGCTATGATCGGAGACACTCACACGATGACGGCCACTCTCTCACCTCGTCCCGCCGCAGCCACCGCTCGCGCAAGTCTCATCTTCACCGCTCCGCATCCCAGTCCCGGCCGGCCTTGACCGAATCGAACCTCCGGACGCATTCAGAGGTGTCAACCACAGGACCGTCTGTCGTACCGCGCACATACAGGTCGCCATATGCCGAGACGGCGCCCCGAGACATGGCCGTCTCCCGCCCGTCACTGCACCATGCCGCTACGACATCAGTCATCCATCCACAGCTGACACGTGCCGCTACCTTCACGGAGATGGCATCCCCTGCATCTACCCCTCGCCAGAGTATGCTCGTGCACCGGCCCCGGTCCGACGCTTCCTTCGCCAAAAAGCCGAAGGAGATTGATCTCAACCTCGCCTATGGCAATATCCCGCCCGACTTGGCTTCTCGCGTCGATTTGGATGGTGATCACGAGTACGACGACCACTACTCACCGCCCGCCATAATCTCGCCCGTAGCATACAAGAACGAAGAAGAGGAAGCCAGGTCACTCATGGCCCGCATCGAGGCCTTTCTCGACGAGGCGCACTGCATCCAGCACAGCGCGACGGCCATCATCGCCCACCTGCAGGGCAACCCCGAGGCGGCAGCCGCCGTGGCCTTGACGCTGGCGGAGCTGTCCACCCTCCTGGGCAAGCTGAGTCCGGCGTTCCTAAGCGTGGTCAAAGGAGGCAGCCCGGCTGTCTTTGCGCTGCTGGCTAGCCCGCAATTCCTCATCGCTGCTGGCGTTACGGTCGGCGTGACTGTCGTCATGTTCGGCGGGTGGAAGATCGTGAAGAGAATCCGCGAGGCGAAGAAGGAGAGGGAGAATGCCATGGCCTTCGATGCACAGCAGGGCGGTGTGCCTGGGGAGCCGATGTTCGCTCCTGCAGCTTACGGCGGCGCAGGAAGCGGCTTTGATGAGGCCTTAGTCTTGGAAGAAGAACTCAGCACTATCGAGAGTTGGCGACGGGGCATCGTACCCCTCGGCGAGGACGGGAGTGCGGATATGGAGCTCATCAGTCCCGAGGCCGACCGTCGGCGAAGAGAGGACGATATCGCGCCCGACGATTCAGCCTCTCGCAGTGGGCGAAGCTCCAGGTCGCATCGGACGAGCAAGACGTCGCATAAGTATCGGAGTAGTCGCCGAGGCGAGGGGGAGAAAGACGATACCCCCGAACGGAAGAGTAGCAAGGGGTTCAAGACCAAGGAGGGAGGGGGTGATGATATGAGTGAGAGGAGCAGTAGGCACGGGAGCAGTAAGAGTTCGCGGTCGAAGGACTCGAAGAGGACTGACAAGCTCGGTGTTAAGGCTATTGAGGCCAGGAAAGATGGGAAGACACTGGATGCCGTATTAGGTAAGGACAAGGAGAAGAAGCCCAATATGCTTAAGATGATGTTTAAGAAAAAGAAGGAAAGGGAGGATGCAGCGGTTGTGGTATGAGTCAATCATGCTATCGAGGCGGGTGTTCTGGAGTCTTGGGAGCGGTAATCAGCTTGCACTTAATGCGATTCGGATTTGATTGGAATGAAAACACACACATTCGGCCACCGCCTTCCCATTTACGCCAGGTGAGACTTTAAAGGATGACGCCTCCATGTTTTGATGCTCGAAGTGGTCATATCATGACAGCGTTCCACCATGCAGTTTCACGCTTAACTTCACGATCGAGCGCTTACAAACCTAGCGTCGTCGCGTCCCAGATTCTCACCACCATGCATTTCAGCACCCTGATGCCAGTCTCTCGTCAACACGAGCAAAAACATTGGGGGACGAGACAGATTCTGTTGCAGCTACGACGCGGCAGGATGTAGCGAGACCCGATTTCGGTGTTATCATGCCTCCATCGTGGACTTCACATAGACCTCGGCAAATATCTGACGGGTTCAGGGGTTGGTTCTCAGAGTGAAGCATGTCAACCAACGTCAAGGACATAACTACTTAAGCAAGCCGTCCGTCACCTCGCATGCCTCCTAGCATTCGACCGGCTGTGCTTCTCATTCTCTTCTCACATCGCATTATATACACCACTTCTAATTCCGCAGGTCGGCTTCCACTTGTTGAACCCTCACCCTCACGCACATCCTCACTACCCTGTACCCCAACATCCACCACCTCGCCCCACCGTCACAATGAAGCTCTCATTCGCCACAAGCCTCCTCTGCCTCATCTCCCTCGCCTCGGCAATCGCAGTAGACCTCGACCCGACAACGGCTTCCGCCCGGCGGGACGTGCTCCTCCTCGAGCGGCAGAACGCCAACAACGGGCGGCCCGTGCCCGACGGCGCATGCTGCGTCGCCGCCACTAGCAAGAAGCAGGACATTTGCACCGTCAACGGGCAGAGGGGGAAGTGCGTGCCTGCTAATACTGCTGGGTGTGAGTAGTTCCGCGGCTCAAGAATACTTACTGGATTAGGAACTGACAGGGTAACTGCAGGTAGCGACAAGTTGACGTGTATCGCTGATCAGTCGTTGGTCTGCGATCCTACCAAGCAGGAGAATGGGAGGACGCTTTGCCGGTTGAGGAGCGGTTAGGGCTTGGGGCGTGAATGTTAGTTGGCCTGATGGTTTTGCCCTGTATGGTAGTGTTCCAGTCAATACAGGTGATGCATAGAATGAACAAGTATCACAAAGTGTCTGCGACAGAACGCCTGACAGCACAGTGAGAAGGGTATCTTAGTTGGGAAGTTCAATGCCTGTGATGCAGTACATGAGCTACCTGATGTCTGCTATTAGAGCGCCCAATCGGTAACCAGCCGACCGACAAGATGATGTGTGATAACCGGAAACAGCCAGGAGACGATGCACCAAACAGTCCAATAATTTTTAAGGATTCCATTTCCTTACATGATGACCTCATTGACAACGTCCTGCATTCATGTTAGCTTGGCACACTTCCACAGCGGGTTGTAGGACGACTTACCCTCTTCAGCTCCTTGAACGGCAGGCAGACACAGTTCTGCACGCGCACCTCGTCACCGACACCGCACTCCTTGCCCAAGATGGTGATGGCCTGCACCTTGACGCCATTCTTGATGATGCTCGTGTGATGGCTCGTCACAGGCATGGGAGTGCCCTCGACACGGGCCCACGCGCCCACGCGGCTGTTCCAACCGATAATCGAATACAGCACGCAGGCGTCGTGCTTGATCTCGGAATCCTCCAACACAATAGACTCCTTGATGCGAGCACCGGCACCGACTGTGACGCGGGGTCCGATGGAGACGTTGGGTCCGAGCTTGGCTGTGGGATCGACATGTGCTGTCTTGTGGATGAACACCGGGGGAAGGATGTTGGCAGAGGGCTTGGCCAGCTCTTCCGAGTTGTTCTGCCAGGCCTTCTGGAGGTAGAGAGCGTTGGCAGGGACAGCCGAACCGGCGGTCTTGATCTGGCGCCAGAAATCCTTGGTCTCGTACACGTAGAACTGCTTCGTGTCGGCCATGTCTCCTAGAATGTCCTGCTCAAGACGGATGACCTCGTTCTTTGTCTCCTCGTCGTCGTCGACCTCGATGTAGGAGTTCTCGAGATTGTCTGATGAAGGGTAGGAGACGAGGCGTGCGGGTCGGTCGGTCCGGCGCTTAATAGCGCTGCGGATGGAGGGGAAGATGGCGTCGGTGCTGAAGAGGTAGACACCGCAGTTGATGAGGTTGGAAATGTGGCTCTCGGGCTTCTCGACGTAGTGCAGCACGCGGCGTGTGTGGGCGTCGCTAACGATGCATCCAAAGTTGGAGGCAGCCTCCTCGCTGACACGTGTGCCCAGAATGACGGCCTCGGCATCCTTCTCGCGGAACATCTTGAGCATCTCGTTCAGCGGGAAGCTGCAGCAAACGTCCGAGTTGAGGACGAAGATGTGCTGGGGCTTGCCCTTGAGGATGATGTCGCGGAAGTGGTACAGACCACCGGCTGTTCCCAGGGCCTGGTATTCTCGGAGATACTTGATGGAGAGGTTGGGGAACTCGGCGGCGGCATCCTTGATGAAGTCGCGGAAGACGGACTCCTCGTAGTAGCCGATCAGGTAGACCTCGTGGATGGAGGGGACCTTGTCGATGGCGGTCAGGCAGTGCCAGATGATGGGATGGCCGGCGACGTCGAATAGGGGCTGGAGGTAGTAGAGGGTTGGTCAGTGTTGGTGTCCCAAGGGATTTGTTCAAGGCAGTGGAAGAGGATGGAGGGAGGGTCGAACCTTGGGAACATCGAGAGAGAGTGGCCTGAAGCGAGTACCTCGGGAGGAACCACCGACCTAGACACAAGGGATCCTGTTAGTGACTGTTTTGCTCGTCCACTGCATTGGAGGAGGACTCGGGCGCATTGCTGGGTCTGGTCACCGCCAACTCACAAGGATCACGGCCTTGGTGACGGCAGGGACGCCGTTGGGCTGCTTCTCCCGGTGGGGGATTTGAAGAGACATGGTGGATGTGTGTAGAGTTATGGTCTAATTCCCTGGTTGTGGTGGTATCAACAAACACAACAAAGATATTCAGAGCAGAGAAAGGGCGGAGAGATGTTGACAGTTTGTTGCTTCACAAGAACAACACGAAGACTAGACAAGCTGCAAGTTACTTCTCCAACAAATAAAGATCCACAAGACTTTCCCCTGAAACTGCGAGCCAATTGCGCTGCGGGGTTGAGCATGTGCCATGACCGCTCTTGGCCCGTGCGAGGACGGGACTGTGGGGTCGACTTTAATCGGATGCTTGTTGCCGGGACCCAAGTCACGACTCGAATTCGACTTTGTCGACGACATCTCAAGGAAGGAGATGTCGGGCGCACCTGCCTCCCGAATTGACGATGGAATCGCGGGCGATAAAAGGATTGCGAGTGCTGTTCCACTTCAGTTCATCTTACCAATTAAAGGCAGAACTGCAATTATTAGTTGACATTCTTCTTTCTCTCTCCTTAACTTTCTCTCAGTCAAGAGGTTCAACAATGTGTTTCGTTACCTGTCAAGCCAGGCATGAGCATATGCAATCAGTCCCGGACTCGACATGTTCCTCCTTTTGAAATGTGATCAAGCACAAACGGCAAGTAGCACCTTTCAGTCTTTTGGTTCGCATGAGAGAGGGAAGGTGCTGGTTCCTTGGCTCTCTCTGGGATGTTCACATCTCTCGCAGAAGTTCACAGCAGTTCACGGCCGCTCATACAAATTTGGCTGGTGAGACGTGAACTCCTGTGCCAAACCACCAGCACATTGAACAGTTCAAGGGTGCGACATCTTCCCAGCCACCTCCTTTACGATGCTGTCAATTCGCTGGAGTTTGTTAATGAAGTCAGCAGATTGATGCTGAGTTGCTAGCATTCTGTAATTCATCTACCTTGCCTTTCTTCTCACCTTCCGGTCACTTCATCTCTCAACCTCACGTTTTCAATTCCGTTCTCTTTCTCGCATCCTCACCTCTCTTTTGCTTGCAGCAGTTTTTGGCAAGTTTGGTGTTTTCTTGCGGCTCTCAATTCTTCCCCAGAATCACCCGTCCATCTTTCCCACTGCCACAAATCGTCCTCTTCAACTTCAATCTCTTCCTCTCACTTCTGGTCTCGCATGAGGCTATCTCTACCAGTTCCCTCCCTAACTCTCTGTACTTTAACTTCCCCGAATTTGTCCTGTTCATCAGTTTCTTATCAAATTATCCTGTTTTTCAACACCAACCAGGTGAAGCTTCCTCGTCCACTCCGCTATGCAGGAAGTCATTCTAAACAGGTATCAGACATCATGGCGCGTAGTCGCTGGATCAAGCAGGAGCCGGACTACGGCTCTACTGCCGCCGGTTCAGTCGATATCATCCCATGCACCGGCAGCAGCCCCGCCGTCAACGAGGTGGGAAAGGCTCTTAACGCAAACCCCGGTAAAGCCCACGCCAGAGCACGCTCGTCGACTGTCCTTCCAACCCCCGCCCGGGCCTCCAAGGGCTCTGGCAACCTCAAGCCGCGCGAGGATCGATCAGCAGCCCGTAAGTCCAACGCCCAATGAGCCGCCAATTACTTTCTAATGAATCACTCTAGCGAGCATCGACACCCGCATCCATCTGCCGAGCCCGGAGGAGGATGCCGATGAGGATCCTGCCGACGAGTGTGTCCTTATGGAGGTGCGCCGTCGCATCAAGGTCCTCCCAGAGGAGCAGGAGGAGGATCCCATCAACCAGCACCAGAACCAAAACCCTTCCTTCATGTCCAATCAGGCTTTCCAGGCTATCGGTGAGCAGCTGAAGGAAGTCAACGACACGTTGGGCACCCTTCAGTCCCTGGGGATTCAGCACGTCGCGAGCCTTCCAGAACTTGTGCTCGTCGGCGATCAATCCGCCGGAAAGTCCAGTATTATGTCGGCCATCGCTGGACTGAATCTCCCCCACAACACAGGCGTTTGTACTAGGTGCCCTGTTCATATCCGCCTATCTCGCGCCACAGGTTCCGACTGGACTTGCCGCGTCACTCTTCAACAGGACTATGCCTTCGTCCCTGGCGACGAGCCCATCACACAGAAGGACGTGACTCGCAACAACCCATTCCCACCTTGGGTGAAGCAGCCCCGAGTCGTCAAGGATTTCGTCACTATTCGCGAAAAGGTCGACACTATCGAACAGGTGCTCCGCTGGGCCCAGGTCGCCATCCTGAACCACGATGACAACCATGAGATATACATCCCGAAGGATCTGGGCGCTTCCGATGCCCTTGCTGTGGCAGAAGAGCACACCAAGGCGAAGTTTTCGCCTAATACCGTGGCCTTGGAGATTCGCGGGCCTGGCCTGCCGGATCTCTCGTTCTACGACTTGCCGGGAGTATTCGCCAATGCCCGGCGTGTCGAGGATCAGTATCTGGCCGATGTCGTCTTGAACCTCACCCGCGAGTACATCTCCCACTCCGGCGCAATCATTCTCTGGGCCGTTCCCATGAATACCGACCCTGAGAACTCGACTACCTTCCGTGTGATCCGCGATATGAACGCAGTTAGGCGCTGCCTGGGAGTCATGACGAAGGCGGACCTGCTACCAAGTGGCGGCCACGACCAGTGGATTTCTATTCTGGAGGGCAAGTTCCATAAGACGGGCCTGGGCTACTTCATCACATCGCGCCCAGACAAAGGAGACCTCGACAATCAGACAGCTTGGGAGGAAGCCTTCTTCAATAGACGAGCCGGCCAGAGCTCCCTGTCCGAGACACCGATTTGGCCCTACGAGTTCGCTACCTACGACGACATCTGCGGTGTTGTCCGTCTCAAGGACTTTTTGTCCCGCAAGCTGGCCGAAGACTTCAGTAGGAGGTACGTTCGATCGCGGAGATCCGCTACTCCTCATTTCCACTCGCTAACAGTTTCCCAGTCTTCCTGCCGTCAAAGAGAAACTTCAGGAACGTCTTCACAACGTGGTAAACGAGCTAAAGAAGCTCCCAGAGCTGCCGGATAACCCAGAATTTGAAATCCGCAAAGGCCTCCTTGAGTTCACGAACATGGCAAAGACATGCCTCGAAGGTCAAGAGTTCTTGGACACCTGGAAGTCCAAGGAGCTGATGTTCAGCAAGACCGTCTACGACATGAAGCCGAAGTACATCGTCAAGCCTCCCGCTACCAACGTCATCGACTTGGACGCGGACACTCCCGCGGTGGGAAACACTCCGAATCGCCAGCCGAAACGGCCTGCCCCGGCCGACCTACAGAGCACCCCCTCCAAGCGTCGCGCTGGTACTGCTACTGGAACTCCGGCGACCGGTGTCAAACGCGAAGACAGCCCTCTTTCTACTCCGGGTGGGTATCGCTGGTCTGTCGCACCCGTTGCAACTCCCGCGGGCCTTCGTCCTCCTGGTATGCCTCCACGGTCGAGAAGCCTGGAGGAGCTCCGTGCAATCATCGAATCCAAGAGGCAGCCAGGAGTTCCCGACTCGATTCCAGATGCTGTGTTCCAGTTCCTGTGCACGGAGTCTGTTCAGCCCTGGGGACGCCCAGTCCAGGCCTTCCTCAAGGACACTATGAAGCTCGTCAACGCAGAGCTACACTCGGCCCTGGACACTGCCTTTTCCATGCTCAAGAAGAGGACAGTGTACCGAGAGGCCAGGGCGCACCTCGACGCTTTACTCAAGGCCCATCGCGAGACTCTGACGCAGCAGCTGGGTTACGCCCTCAACCTCGAGCGGCGTCGCATGTTTACCAAGAACTCGAGCTTCTTCACGACAAACAAGGAGTCCGAGCTCCGCGAGCTGACCCGCTTCCGCCACTTCTACCGCTGGGCATCCATCATGGGACAGCAAGCTGTCCAAGGAGAGCGGCCCAAGCCGTACGAGAAGATGACGGAGGAGGAGAAACAGCAGGAGCAGGCACGCATGGCCAAGGAGACGCCCAAGATGGGCAGAGATCCGTACCAGCAGGAGCTCGAAGTCGCGGCGTACGTCAGGGGGTACTACTTGACCGCAGCTTCTCGCTTCATCGACAATGTCTCTCTGCACATCCTGTCTGGCATGCTGCCTCTCATGGCCGACTCGATCACGCAGCATCTGGATCGGAAGCTGGGGTTGATGGATCAGGCTGGTAAGTACTCCCTTCCACTTCACACATGTATTCTATATGAGAAGGTGGCTAACCAGGACGGTGACAACAGACAAGGCTCTTTTCGAGAGGCTGATGGAAGAGGAGGCCACCACAGCTGACAAGAGGGCCCAGCTCAAGGAGGACAAACACAAGTTCGAGCAGGCAATGGAATCGATCCTTGCGCTTGAGAGGACCGTGTCCGCTCGGACAGCGCAGAACGATGGAGATGAGGATGACGAGGACGATGAGGACTTCGACGGCGATATCAACATGACTCCCGTCTCGCCGCTGGGTCACTCGATGTATGCGCCTACTCTGGCTACTGGGGAGGTTATGTAGGGTTGTTTCTGTTGTTTTTTCCATGCGCGCACTGACGAAGATTATGACTGCTCTTTTGCTACTTGGAGGATGCCTGGACGATCGGAGGTGTCGGACTGGAGCCGTTTTCTTTGTGTGAGCGGGTGGCTGGACGGTTTCAACTGTACTAGGGGCCTTGTCTATATGATGAGGGAAGCTCATGGCATGGTTCAATTTGATATCAAGGAGTTGTGGAAGGGTTCACGATGTTATAGATGCCCGCAGATGCTGTCAGGCGTACCTTGCTTGGACTCATGTATTTCAAGTCAATGCAGTTTGTTGCCTCTGCTAGACAGTAGAAGCAATGCAATACTTGGACCCAGTTAAGGAGTGCCTCATTGGATGTGCTAGCAAGTGATGTTGACATTGCATTCACACTTGATCTCCAGCTCCAGCTCTAGCTCTAATTTCCACAGCTGCAAATCATGGCCCGGGGTTGGTTCATGCACTCCATATGACGGCACTGGAGCATAAAATGACGGCGCCATAATGGGACAGGAGAGTCTCGCTTCACCAGTAAGGTACCACTTCAATGGAAGCCCAGGGGAGGCAAGAGAAGTCGAGTTCAACTCGGGGTGAACAAAATGGACTTTCCAATCTCCAGGTCTCTTGTTGGTAGCCGGGATGTGGAGAAGGAAGGAAAGTGCCAGTGACTTTTCGAGGTTATCCCGTGACTGTCAGCCACGCGGAAGGAACGAGACCACACAAAGTGGCCCGTGCCCGTGGCCGCTATGCCACATCTGGTCCAGACTCGGATGAAGGAACTTGCTGCGAGGGTGGGGCCCGCTAGCGGTGGAACAGCGATTCACATCGCCTCCCCATCAGAGGGCCTTTCCCTGGGACAAGTGCGACAAAGTGCAGAAGAGTCCTGTGGCTGCTGCATCTTGATCATCTTGAATCCTGCACAAACCATCGTTCTCTTCCACAAGCCAGCAACAACCCTCCAGCAACGAGACCAGCCTTGTCGTCTGTACGATACTCACCTCGGATCAACCTTTCGATAGTCAGTCCGTTCTTTTGGACCCTGAAGTGCGTCTGCACTGGCGGTGTCCTGTCTGTTCGGCGGACTCCGTGATCTCGTCCCGCCTCCTCCATCCCGACATTTCGCATTTCGCTGTACCCCTCCGTCCGATCAAACAGTCCGCCGACTATAGAATACCTCGACCCTCACGCTCCCCGACACGAATAACCTTGCAATCGACCTGCAATTCCGATACCGAGAGCCATGATATTGGGTGCTTGACGGCCTGCTTTTCGGACCAGTAGGGGGGTCATATTTGTGCGGCCGACTGGACGCGCCCTGTGTTTCTTCACCATCCGAGGCTCGCGGCCAGTACGCGTTCCGGAGTGAACTTATCGGACCAGCACCGGACCATTGCACCTATAAGTCCCTGCTTGGCTCACATATACGGCGGTCTCATCTTCTCAGCAACTGCAGATCTTGCAGCACCGTTTGTCAGCCCGTCTCTTCTGGTCTGACTGCTGGTGTAACCTGTCACCGTCGCCTTTTCTATACACCCGACAAACCCGTATCTACCACCCATGAGAAGGACACGAACCCCCGTGGCCGCTCCTCGGCCACACAACGTCATGCCTCCGACAACATCCAGCCCGAGGTCGGCGTCTCTCCAGAGTCCAGCACAAGTCGACCGCCAGAGGAGTCAACAAGTATCATTACGATGGGATGAGGAGGATGCAGCTACTCGAAGGCCTGCACGGCTGCAGTTCGAAGTGGCAGAGTGCGTCGAGACCAAGACTATCACAACTACAACCACCACGAGACGTTCCTATCCGCCCCTCTTCGTGAGGGAGCCCCGCTCCCTACAAAGTCTTGACTCAAAGGAGTACCCATTAGCCTCCCGCCCTACCCCTCCAGAGCTGTCCCAAGTCACCCTGGACATACCCGACTTCGATGCAGAGCGTTGGTCTTTGGATAACGAGCCATCCACTATGCAGGTACGTCTGTTCCCGTTTTCCTCGTTGTCCGCCGTCCATCGTCTCTTCTTCCTCCTCTGATACACTGCTTGCCATCCCATATCGGCACCCCTCCACATCGGCGTATCGCAACTAACACTTTGGTAACAGATCGAGGCTCCTCCTCCTGTCGACCACGCCACTGACCCAAAACATGAACCAGCAATCGAGAGTCCGAACAGCCCAGGCAGTCCGGCATACGAGTCCTTAGGAAGGCCTTCCATCCCTTCCGTCGAGTCGCAGATCCAGACCCGTCGATCCAAGCGTACAAGCACACGAACCGCTTCGCCCACCTACAAAGCCAGTGCAAGGTCTTCCCAGAGACTGAACAAGAACCACGGCCTCAGTTTACATCACGAAGTGTCGGACAAACTTCGTCGTGTTGCAACTTCAAAGTCGGACAGGTCGAGGAGTTTCTTCAAATCCGGATATCTCGCTACTCCTGACACGACGGAGACTGCCAATGGACGTTTAGACCGTACACTACGGGCAATGTCGCCTGATACGGCGGTCGATGCTGATTTGGGAACCACACAGTCGACCTTAGATGCCGAGAGTCCTGCAGCCAGCGAGTCACACACTATCTTCAGTAGCAATGTTGCTACACCTCCCATAACCGATGCGGACCTCATACCCTTGTCTGATAACGAAGCTCCTGTTCAGCAGACCACCAGGCAGCTCCCCCAGAGACCCACCATCAACACCGTTGCTGCACAGGACGCGAGTTTGCCTAGTCCTCGACTGTCACCAACACTTGCAGCCGGGCAGAGTCATTCCAGTCTCGACCGAGATGCCGAGGTGGAAGATGAGGATGCCGCCATCTTCTCGAGACAGTTGATGCGGAGGGACCGCCGCGGACGACGACAGTGGTTTGACGAGAGCCAGACAACCGACGAAGGGGATGGCTCGCTTTTCGCACCCCATTCAGACGGCCCGGCGGCACAAGACGACAGCTGGGTTGCTCCACCGAACTTTGCCGATGCACGGTCGATGCTGGAGAACTTCGATGCCATGCCGAGCGAGATGAAGTCCTTCATGATGTACCAATTCCTTCGGAGGTGTCCCCGCAAAACTCTGCGTATGGTCGCAGACACGGTCAACCCGGCGTTGAAGTGCGACTTCCTCAAGGAGCTGCCTCTTGAGCTCAGCCTCCACGTCCTCTCATATCTGGGGCATCGGGATCTGTGCCGAGCTGCTCAAGTTTCAAAGCATTGGCGCAACACCGTGGACAGCAACGAAACGGGATGGAAGGAGCTGTTCGATCGCGATGGGTTCGTCTTGCCTGCTGGTGAGCTTCGGACTGCCATCCAGCAAGGGTGGGGCTGGCAGGATCCCATTGGTGCAGGCGGTTGCGAGGTGGATCTCAGCCACCAAAACAGGTTGACGGCGTCAGATGCCAACCTCATCCGCCAAACCCCAGTTTCGAAGCTTCGCAGCACAAAGCGAAAGAGGTCATCCTTGGCACCAAGTGCCACATCGGAGCGCGTGAAACGACGAGCCAGCGCCCAACAAGAACATCTCAAGGACGATTACAACTCGCAGTTGGAGATCCTACAACACAAGTCGGAAGGTCCCATCTCGGCTGCTAACCAAGCCGCCATTGCCGTCCCCGATCCTCACGTCGGACTGCCCAGCCTACGCAAACTACACCTATTCAAGTCCCTCTACCGGCGTCACTACATGATTAAGCAAAACTGGACCAGCGGCGAGGTCAAGCCAAGCCACGTTGCCTTTACGGCTCATCCTCGTCATGTGATTACGTGTCTACAATTCGACGATGACAAGATCATTACAGGCAGCGACGATACCCTGATCCACGTCTACGACACCAAGACTGGCAAACTCCGAAAGAAGCTCGAAGGCCACGAAGGCGGTGTCTGGGCCCTGCAATACGAGGGCAACATACTGGTCTCGGGCAGCACCGATCGGTCTGTCCGCGTCTGGGACATCGAGAAGGGCATATGCACGCAGGTCTTTTATGGCCACACGTCCACGGTGCGATGTCTCCAAATCCTCATGCCAACCGATACCGGCAGGCGCGAGAACGGCCGGAAGGTCATGGTGCCTTCGAAACCCCTCATCATCACAGGCTCTCGCGACAGCCAGCTTCGCGTGTGGCGCTTGCCCGAGGCCACGTCCCGCCGGTATATCCAGACCGGACCTCCAGCCAACGACTCGGAGTGTCCCTTCTTCATCCGCATCCTGACCGGCCACGCGCATTCCGTCCGCGCCATCTCCGCTCACGAGGACACGCTCGTGTCCGGGAGTTACGATAGCACCGTCCGCGTCTGGCGCATCAGCACCGGGGAGCAACTCCACGTCCTGCACGGCCACAGCGCCAAGGTCTACAGCGTAGTCCTCGACCACAAGCGCAACAGGTGCATATCCGGTTCCATGGACTCGCTCGTCAAGATCTGGGACCTCGACACCGGCGCCTGCCTCTACACCCTGGAGGGCCACAGCCTGTTGGTGGGGCTGCTGGACCTTCGGGACGACCGGCTCGTCTCTGCTGCAGCTGATAGTACACTGCGCATTTGGGATCCGGAGAACGGCAGGTGTAAGAACACTCTGCAGGCACATACTGGCGCTATCACGTGTTTTCAGCATGACGGGCAGAAGGTTATCTCGGGAAGCGAGAAGACGGTCAAGATGTGGGACATTCAGACTGGCGACTGTGTTCAGGATCTGCTCACCAACCTCAGCGGGGTTTGGCAAGTCAAGTTCGACCAGCGCAGGTGCGTGGCTGCTGTGCAGAGGGATAATCTCACTTATATCGAGGTATGTTGCCACGTTCCCTTGGATGATTGTGGATTGATGGACATGTTACTGACTTGAGTTCATTAGATTCTTGACTTTGGAGCCATTCGAGATGGCGTGCCGCCCGAGGAGTTGGGCAAGCGGAAGCTGCTGAACGAGGCTGAAGTTCAGCGTCTGCTTGCTGAGGAGCCTTAATGATATCCAACCACGACAGATCGTTATTCACCTGGGACTGACGGGGTTGCCTTTTTCGAACCAGAGGATTCTGACGCAGATGGGTGGTTCAAGCGCAGGAGCTCAACCACGATCTGGGTGCTTCTGATGTGCGATTCTTTATTGGTGGAGTTTGGGATGTCAGTATCATAGCATATACCCGCCAGGGTCTGTTTTCTTTTCACTTTTTTCCTTTGTTCTGTTTGAACTTATCGCTTCCAGGGTTGGTCTGTGGCATTTGCCTGCATCCCTGCATTTTTTCCTCTCGACTGTTCAGGTATGCTTTTACGGGTGGGCCAAGGCGTTGAGGATCGAGGTGCCCCCTTTTTACCACCTTATGTGGGAATATGGCTCGTTTCATTGGTTTTCAAGGTCGAGGAATAATGGCGCAGCGCGGGTAGCGCCTTGCTGGAAAGTCGTCGTTGTCATTCGGGGCAGACCAGCGTCTCCTTCATAGTCATAGCGAACTCTCACATACTGGCGGCGGATGGCTTAATGACACAACGTTTCAAGTTATTCAAAAAGTTACTTTTGTGGTGATGCAGTGACGGGAGGCCTTGTGCGTCTGTGATGATGTAAATTGGACCTGAACACGGCATGGGGCTCGGGGGAGATGTCCGATAGACTGTCTTCGTCAACTCAATATCTGCTCCTCCTCTCCCCCTCCAACAACCGCCGCTCTCTCGTCTCACTATCATATTCGGAACCAACACCTGTCCACACACCCAAACCACATTGAACAGCAACCACGTCCTCACCTCTCGGCCTCTCTGGCACCCACGGCTTCTACGGCCTCCTCCGTACGATCTCCCCTCCCTCTCCCCTCCCCCACATCCAATATGCTAACATATTTTTTCCCAGCCGTAACATCGACCTTCGCCCTCCCGCTAACAGCCTACTTCGGCCTCCTCTCGGCGCGCGTAATCGCTGCCCGCAAAAAGGACCACGTCGCTTTCGGGGACGGTTCCTCCTCGCCCACATCTTCCACCAAGTCCGCATCCGCCACCGCCCCCTCCGCCCTACTAATCGCCTCCCGCTCCCACGGGAATTTTGTCGAGTACGTGCCGCTCGCGCTGCTGCTGGCGGGCATGGCCGAGTTGAAGGGGGGCAGTAAGAGGGTCCTCAGCGCCGCGCTGGGAGGGCTGCTTGCTTTTAGGGTTATTCACACCGAGTTCGGGTTGAGGGTTCGGGGCGGGACAGGGAAGGGGAGGGTTGTGGGTTTCATGGGGACGATGGGGGTGCTGGGGGGACTGACTGGGTATGCTGCTTGGTTGGGGAGGGGATATTGGGGTTTTTGAGGGCGACAATACGATGGGGGGGTGGGTGAGAGCAAGGGGGAAGGAGAGGGTGGGTGAAAGAAAGACGATAAGGGAACTAAAGAGGTCCGACGGGGAAGATGAATAAGAAGCAGAGATGGAAGTGCAATCAGTGAACAAACCGGTCGAGGGGACTTGGCTCAATATGAGGAACTCGTGGATAGACAGCAATGGGACGAAAAGCAGTAATGTAAACGGTCAAAAAGAAATGGTATTAAACTTAAACTAAGATCTCAAAACCAGACGCCATCCATGCACCAGATGTTACAAAAACACTCCCCCAACTCCATCCATAACAAAAACAGCCTCCTCCCCAAGGACTTTTCCCTTCCCGGTGACACCAGCTCCTGGCCGCATCACAAACCCGTTCACATTGGTATCAACTCCGCCTACTCCTGGCGAACAACTCGCCTCCTGAAGCCCCTCGAGTCCTTCTTAGCCCCTCCATGAGGCCAGAACCCGCGCTTCACGACCGGTGTCGGCTGCGTCGACGCGGTGGAGAGGAAGGGTGTCACTGTGACGGATGCCGTCTCGGTGGAGAACTGCGTTGTGGTGGAAGTCTCTACTGTGCTGGATAGCTCTGCGGAGGTGGAAGGCGAGGCGGTGGTGGATGGCTCATCGCTGCTGGAAGGGGAAGGGGTGATGCTGGGCACACTGGAGGACTCGGTTGAAGATGTCGAAGCCGCGGCGGTGGAGATGGAGGTTGAGTTCAGGCTCAGCGAGGGGGTGAGAGATGCCTGGGTCGCGGTTGAGGACTCAGTGGCGATGGCGGTGGAGTTCAGGCTGAGCGTGGGTGTGACGGAAGCCTGGGTCTCGCTTGACGAGGCGGTAGCGGAGATGGCGGTGGAGTTCACATTGAATGTCGGTGACACGATTTGGCTGGAAGAGGCGGTGGTGAGCGCGGAGGTGGAGTTCAGGCTCAGAGTCGGGGTGAGAGATGCCTGCGTCTGGGTGGAAGATGTCGTGGCGGAGATGGATGTGGAGTTGACGTTGAAGGTCGGTGCGACGAGTGATGTCTCGTTAGTAGTGCTGGTGGTGAGGGCAGAAGTGGAGTTGAGGCTCAGCGTCGGGAACGGCGCCTGTGTCGATGTTGTGTTGCCGGATGAGATAGGCGCTGCAGTGACGGTGATGATGTTTGAGGCGGTGAAGATGGACGTGGATGTCGCGAGGGCGGTGCTATTGGCAAACGGTCCGCCAGTGACGACGGGCAGGGCTGAGCTGCCGGTTCCGCCTGTGACCAGAGGCGCAGTTACGAGGGGAGCCAGAAGTGAGCTGCTTGGGCCGGTGGAAAGGGGCACACCTGTGCCAACGCCACCGGAGCCTGTGGGCAGGATCAAGCTGGTTGAGTTGCCCTCCCAGGGGTAAGGAGCAAGGGTGCGGGTGATGGTGTTGGTGATAGTCGAGCCCTGCTCGTTGGTGGTGGTCATGGTCGTCGTCACGGTGCGAAGAGGCCTTCCAGCAGTCGGATTGGCTGCCATGGTAGACGTGAGTGTGATCACCACGGGGCCAACCTGGCTGTTGGGTGACAGTATTTGAGTCTCTGTCTCAGTGATGGTGACAAAGATCGGCCCGTTCAGGTTGGTGGGGTACGCGGTCTCTGTCGCAGTGATGGTGATGTACTGGGGTGCGACCAGGCTGGCAGGGACCTGAGTCTCAGTCTCAGTCTCTGTGATGGTAACGAACACGGGACCATCAGTGCCGATTGGGTACGAAGTCTCGACTTCAGTGATGGTGATGTAGCCGGGCGCGACAAGACTGGCAGGAGTCTGAGTCTCGGTCTCTGTGACAGTCACGTACACAGGAGCAGCTGTGGGATACGCCGTTTCCACCTCGGTGACGGTCACGTAGATGGGACCAATCTGGCCGCTTGGCGAGGCAGTCTCTGTCTCGGTGATGGTGACGTACACCGGAGCATCCTGGCCGGTTGGGTACTGTGTTTGGGACTCGGTGATGGTGACTGTGACTGGTGAAGCGAGGGTGAGGGTACTGGTCTCCGTGACGGTGGCGACAGGGCCACCAGGACGTCCGTTATTACCAGGTCGGTTGGGCGCTTGGACGGTCTGGGTGACGGTCGACGTCCCCGTCTTTGTGACGGTGGTCCTGGCGACTGTGCGGGTAACTGTGGCAGTCGCTGTGACTGTCGATGGGCTCAGACACTCATCGTCTTGGCGGCCTAGCTGGTTGATGTGACCCGGCCCTTGTTGTCCCTGTCCCTGCTGTCCGCCTGGGAGTGCCTGGGCTGGAAGTGCAGCCGCGAGGAGCAGCAGAAGACCTGTTGCTGAAGAAATCATGATGAACTGCTGGAGGAGGATAGTCCGGGTGTAAGAGAGGGAGAAGGACTTCTTCAACACTCAACAGGACAGGACAAGAGGGAGGTATAGGAATAATGGCAGTAGTAATGACAATGCTCTCCTCCGGAAAGAGAAAGGTGCGTGAACGGTATATATACACTCGTATATGGCATCTTCAACTTCTTCTCCATTACCCACTGAGGAGGAGTCCATGAAAAACTCTTGCAATTGGCAACCCCTGTGTTCAGTGTGAGGGCACTTTTCTGCCGTACTGAAGGGATCCAGGGAGGCTGCCGTGGAGTTGAGTGGATGAAGGGTGGATGTTTAGACCTAGACATATTGGCTTGTTCAGGGGTAACAGCCAATACTTAGGGATGCAAGAAGAAAAGAGGGACCACAGGGGAGTAACTGTTGTGCCACGGTCATGAATGCAGCTAGTGACATCAAAAGAGAAATTTCGAACGTTCTAAAGTCTAACGGCCTGGGAAAGATGGATAGGACCAAGATGCGAGAAGGGGAGGCCCTGCCAGCGAACCACCATAGGGAGGTCGGAACTGGGATGTGGATGAAGAAAGCGTCGAAATGTCTATAGGGTAGCTGCGGGATCGGGTTGCTCCCTCGACAGATTGAGCCAATCATGCGTGTCGACTTTGCCAAAGAGTCCACATATTCCCGTTGCCTGCCACTTCTGGGAACTGCACGAGTCGTTGACAGTCTTGGCATTTACCGAGGGATGGCTGGGAGCACAGTTATTCACAACTCACAGCTCATCTACTCATTCTAAGTCGTGGTCTAATCACACGGTTGGCAGTTGGCATTTGTTCTAAGTTCGCCACACTTCGATGCTGTAGACTGCACACGGGTTCAATGCTCTGGGCCGCCTTCAAAGCAGTCAGACGCCAGTGACTGCTCATGGCCGGCATCATGCCTCCCTCAGGACGACACAGTGACACTCGTCCGTCCCTTGCTTCGAGATCCCCTCAAGGGCGCAACAGCATCCTCTCATCAGTTGCAAGATTTTGGAATGTGGGTTTAATCCTTCAAATAACTCGACTTTCACCCTGCCTTGCTTCGTTATGGTGCTCCATCATCTCCATCATCTCCATCTCATTGCGGGCTTCCTAACCCCTGAGTCTCCTCTCAATCTCATCGAATCCCATATGCTAACCGTCTCATGTCGTACAGCGGTCCTATGCATCGGACTATCTCGGCTTTGCCGCCCTGTTGACGGCCTACCTTATTGTGAGTCCACCTTCTACTTCACCCCCTTGGCACCGCTCAACGGTCCAGGTCCGTGTTCACTTGGCAGAAAAGGACTGATATCTGTCACAGTTACAATTCTTCGTCACGCCCTTTCACCGCATGTTCGCCGTCAACGACCTGGGCATCTCTTATCCCTACGCAGAGGTCGAGCGAGTACCACTGAGTAAGCCAACCACCTCTTGGTCCTTGGACATCTAGGCGCCCGACAGACGGAGTCTCACACTCATCTCCCACCGGAACTCAGAAGCTAACTAACACCTCCCTGACATCTAGCCCTTGACTTCGTCTACACGCTGTTCATCCCTCTGGGTATCCTCATAGCGTACAACCTCGCCATCCGCTCCTCAGCGCACAAGCACCATGTGACCATCCTCGGCCTCGCCATAGCCCTGATACTGACGTCCTTCCTCACCGACCTGGTGAAGAACACCGTCGGCCGTCCCCGGCCCGACCTCCTGGCGCGCTGCAAGCCCGCCGCCGGTACTCCGCGAGACACGCTGGTGACCATCGACGTCTGCACCGAGACGGCGCACCACAAGCTCCACGATGGGTGGCGGTCGTTCCCCTCGGGCCACAGTTCCTTCTCCTTCGCGGGGCTGGGGTACCTGAGCCTGTTCCTGGCGGGACAGATGTCCATCTTCGCCTACGGACTACCTCCCGGCAGCGGCGCGGCAGAAAGAGCCGAGAAGCTCGTCCGCGCTGATCTGGGAAGGGCGCTGGTGTGTCTCGCCCCCTTGCTGGTGGCGACGTGGATCGCCATCTCGAGATGCCAGGACTACAGACACGACGTCTACGACGTGACGGTGGGCAGCCTGCTG
Source organism: Coniochaeta sp. 2T2.1 (assembly GCA_009194965.1). Classification (NCBI taxonomy): domain Eukaryota; kingdom Fungi; phylum Ascomycota; class Sordariomycetes; order Coniochaetales; family Coniochaetaceae; genus Coniochaeta; species Coniochaeta sp. 2T2.1. Next base: position 1,213,349 of record VSMA01000017.1, on the reverse strand, counting down.
GGCTGGACGGTCGCGTACTGGAGTTACCGCCGGTACTGGCCTAGAGTGAGCAGCGAGAGGTGTCACGAGCCGTATGCCGGGCCGCCGGTTAGAGAGGAACAACACTCGCCGGGCTATGGGCGGTTGAGGGACGAGGAGGAGGGGTTGGCGGGTGGGGAGAGGGATACAAATGTAGGCACTGATATTGAAATGAGTCGATTTGGTGGGAGTTAGGATGAGCGAACTGTGCTGACACTGGGTTAAATGATAGTTACACTGAATGAGACAACGCATTTCAGACGAGCGAGCGATGCCAGAGGGTTGACTGGAGTATGGGAGCATGTTCGTTCTACATAGCGCAAAGGGGAATTTGTAGCATATACGCGGAGCTCTGAGTCTTGCATTTGAATGCACGGTCGGGATATCTTTAAGCATGGATGGAACACTCGACATTGGCATTTGGGGAATCACATGGTAAACGCATATGTTGGTATTTTGGGTCTATTAGTACACGTGGCATGGAAAGTTCAGCATCGTCCTTCCAAGCCGCATTCTATGCTGTGTCTGCCTGCTTGCTCGTCGCCACCATCCGCTCGCTCCGTCGCTCACTTGTCCTCCGCATTCTCATCCTTGGCCAGATCGTGCTCCTTCAGTAGGGCCGAGATCTCGTCGGCGCTCCACAACCTGTGGTAGATCTTGCCGTCGCTGTTCTGGCCGACTGTCGCGAACTCAACTGTGAAGATGGAGTGTTAGCATCGTAAAGCCCAAGGGTGTGTGATGTGGGGTGACCAACTCTTCTCACTGCTGAGCTTGGTCGAGTCCATTGTCTTGCTCAGCACCTTGACGGCCATGCCGCACGCCTCCTGCAGGGTGCAGTCCTCCTTATAGTCCTGCTTCAGCAGGCTCTGAGCGCTCGCGTTGTTCGCACCGGCCGAGGTGGCCTTCCACCCGCCGTAGTTGCCAGACGGGTTACTAAGGTACAGCTGGAACTGGCGCTGGGGGTCCCAGCCGGCGTAGATGAAGCTCACGCCGAAGGGCCTGAGGCCTCCGTGCTGGGTGTAGCCCTGCTTGAGGTCGCACAGGCGGCGCACGAGCTGCTCGCAGGGGATGTCTTCGTTGTATGTGAGGAGGTAGCGCTGGGCGGCCTGGCGGGCGTAGTTGATGAGGATGTTGGCGTCGGCGGTCATGCCCGCGACGGCGCAGATCATGTTGTCGTTGAGGATGTACAGCTTCTCGGCCGAGGTGTCCTGCTCTAATAGCTTGGAGGTGACCTTGCGCTCTGCTGCGAGGACGATGCCGTCCTTGGCGAGGATGCCGATGGCGGTGCCGGCGTGGGAGATGGCTTCGAGGGCATATTCGACCTGGTAGAGGCGGCCTTCGGGGGAGAAGATGGTCGTCTGGGGGACACAGTGTTAGAGAGGTGAGTGTTTGTTTGGTTGGGTCAAGACAAGGCAAGCTGAGGCAGCTCCGGCTTGAGGAAGAAGGACGAATATTACCCGGGAATCGTATCTCCGCGACATGATTGCTGCAGCTGATGGACGTCTGTGGTGGTATGAAGCTGAAGAAAGTGTAATCGGGTTGTGCGTGAGGAGTTGTGGACGGCGTAGAAAGGGTCAATGGCAGGAAGGCTGAGATGAAGGCTGACGATGTCGAATGGAGCTTCAGTTTGGTTTGGGAGCTCCAGGCAAGAGAGCCGCACGCGTACCTCGACTAAAATGACTGTAATTAGCTTTGATCTGGGTTGCAGTTGCGGCCTGGGAGACTAATCCCAATTCAGCTGGCACAGAGTCGCCATGCCCCACAGTTCTGGAAGGAGCTTTGGCCACCCCAGCTGGCTGGTTAATGGGCTTATGTAAGATTGATTGGTGGCGCCTTTCTTCCCGCACTTGAATGACTCCGCTTTCTCTTTCGCGAACCGAACCTCCTCTTTTCCAACAACTCTCCGCGTTCCCAACTTGCCTGCCCCAGCGCATCTCTACCACAACAACGCGCTTCCATCCACCTGCTCTTTTGCGACTCTCGGTGTCGTAAAACAGCAGATCAAAGTCAACAACCTGTGCGCGCAAGCCCTTTCGACTTCTCAGTGGAGTAGAGCACGGAGCACCGACAAAGCTACCTTACCTTAAGATACATTACCCTTCTTACGTCGAGCTTGATTGATTTGCGACGACACGTCAACTTGGCCCAAGCTTTCTTTGCAACCTTCAACCCGCGCAGTAACTGCAACAGCACAACACCAACAACGTCGCCACACAACCAGCACCACGACCTCTCCCATTACTCCTCAAGGCAGCGGTCAACTCCAGTATACCTGGCGAATTGATTTCAACAAGGCATCATTTGCGCGAGAAGAATCGGTCGAGGCGCATTTACGTCTTTCTGGACAGCTGTGGGCTAGCATATAGCTCTCATCAGGGAGTCGGACCTTGACTTGACCTCTCGTTCTTTGGGTTGTTTAGGGTCGCATCTCCTCTGCGCAGTTGGATCTTAGTTTTCTTCTCTGCCCGTAACAATGACTGCATGAGATCTTCTGCGCCCATGCCACTGCAATAGAACTGCCTCCCTCCAGTAGAATTCAACACTTGGGACCGGACGACAAGACATCCGATATCCACCTACACCACGCCTGCACATCAAACCTGAGCAGGCAAAGTCATCGCCATCCAACCCGCGACGTGACCATACTTTCACAACGCTCTTCTAACTAAGAGTTAGCCCACCATGTCTGGTAAGTTTGACCTGGAGCTCCGTCGCGTCTGGATCCCCGTCCCGCAGCGACCACCGTGCCCCCCTTTGGAACGTCACGTTCCCTCACGGTCGTCCTGTCACAGTCAGCTAACTCAAGTCATTTCTATAGGCGAACCAGAACCTCGCCGCTCGGTGCGTGCCACCAAAGGTCAGCACAAGGCACTTGATCAACTCGACCAGATCGAGCCGCCCAAGAAACGCGGCAAGAAGGGAAAGAAGGTCGTGCAGGAAGAAGAGCAGCCGGAAGACGAGATCATTCGCTGTGTCTGCGGTGTTAAGGAGCAGGACAACGAAGAAGAGCCATGGATTGCTTGCGAGGAGTGCACCGCCTGGCAGCACAACATCTGCATGGGGCAGTCTACCTTCCAGGAAGACCTCGAGGACTACCAGTACTACTGCGAAGAATGTCGTCCTGAGAACCACAAGGAGCTGCTCGATGCAATGAAGAAGGGAATCAAACTCTGGGAAATCCGGCGCAAGGAGCACGAGGAGAAACAGGAGAAGCTGGCTGCCGAGGAGGCAGCCAAGGAGAAGAAGAGGAAGGCCTCCAAGAAGGGCAAGGGGAAGCGCGTCAGCGACCCCAAGGAAGAGCCCAAGCCATCACCTGCCCCGGAAGCCAAGAAGGAGACCAAGGCCGCTGCTGCGCTGAAGCGGAAGACCAGGGACGAGTCCCAAGAGAAGGATTCGAAGGTATGTGCTTGACCTTGTATCCCCCCCTCACTCACTGTCCACGGGGGCTAACATGTCCGCCATAGCCATCACAGAAGCTGCGCAAGGTATCGGAGAAACAAGCTGTGCCGGTCTCGGTGCCAGCGGCTACCGCTTCTCCCGCCCCGGCCACACCCGCGACCCCTGCCGGCCCGGCATACGAACCGCCTGCAGATCTTCCCGCATCTGTCTCCGAGCTTTCGGAGCAAAAGCGACGACCGGCTGCCCAAGGGTTGACTAGGAGTCTTACCAGTGCTATCGGCGTCGTGGAGAAGAAGGGCCTGTTCACGCCACCGGATGGGACTCCAGCCAACGCGAGAGCAGAGCGGTTCGCGATACAGATCGAGCGAGCAGTCTTTGACACCCATCAAGGAGGCGCCTACGCGGTCCACATCCGGACGCTCGTGGCCAATCTTAAGAGCAATCCAGAGCTTGCGTTACGCCTCCTGAAAGGCACCCTCACTCCGCCCATGCTTGCCGCTATGACCACAGAAGAGATGGCCTCGAAGGAGCTGCAGCGCGAGACGGCCGAGATGAAGGCTCGCGCCGAGAAGCAGTCCATTCTTCTACCGGAAGATGAAGCACCGCGCGTGCGCCGGACGCACAAGGGCGACGAGTTGGTCAGCGACGACGCGGCCGTTACGATGGAGGAAGCACCCATTCCGCAGGTTCGACGACGGTCCACGATGGTTCAGGACAAGGACTCCGAGTCGGCCCCGCCCCCGGAACAGACTCATGAAGCCGCGGAGCCCACAGTCGAACTCCCAGCGCATATCGAGCAGGCCGCTGCTCCCTCCAAACCCCTCCATGTCGACACGGCACAGTCGCCGCAGGCCAACTTTGATATCAACAAGGTGTTTTCCAGCGTTAAATCGCCGACCGCTGCTACCAAGCGGCGGCAGTCCACTGTGCCGGCTCCTTCCACCGGTCCCGGAATCGACCCCGAGGTGGACCGCATGATCCAGGATGATGGTAACGAATCGCCGCCATACTCCCCTACTGAGGAGAGCGACCCGGATGTTGTTTGGAGGGGGAATCTCTTGATGAACACCATCGCCGAGTTACAGGTGGTCGCGAAGCATGTCGGAGGAGCCAAGCTGATCGATACCATCGGTCTTCCATGGTCTACACTGTTCCCCAAGAGGCTTACCGTAGCCGGGCGCATCGACCAGCAGAAGGCGATCGAGTACCTGTGTAGTTTACGGTACAGCTCGCCAACTGATATTGTCGTCACCAGTCTGGAGCCTTCCTCGCCAGCTTCGAAGCCTGCTTTTGAGAAGCTCATCAACTACTTTGTGTCGAAAGCCCGGTATGCTGTGGTTGGCGAGAAGGGTCCCGCCAATGTGCGGGATACTTATTTGGTTCCCGTCCTCCCCGGCACCGGAGGTCATCCCGAGTTCATGCTCAACCTGGGTGACAATTACATCCCGGAGACGCGAACAGAGCCGATGCTGCTGTGCGTCTTCGTTTACCGCAATGCCGACTCGAACCTGCAGCGTTCTCAATCCGCCACCAACTCGGACAAGGCCGTATCTCAGTCCCCGGTGGTGAACACTCCAACGCCAGCTCAGGGTGCATTTGCACAGCGAAATCAATCGATCTCAGCGCCTCAGTTCTCCCCGGCATCTCCGCACGCGCCGCCACCGAACTACCATAGCCCCAGGATCAGCCAGACTCCTGTCCAACCCCCTCAGGTGCCTCACAATGCACCACCAGCGCAGCATCCAGTACCGGCGCAGCAGCAGGCCCCGGTCCAGCACCAAAGCGCGGCCCAGCATCCACCGCCTGTCCAACATCCACAAGCAATGGAGGGAGTCCAAGTGAGCGCACAAGCTCAACATGCCCGGAGGCTAGCGCAGGCTGAGTCGGAGAGGGTAGCTCGCGAGATACTGGGACCGTTGATCAGCAGCCCGACATTGGCGTTCATCATGCCACACGCCCACGGCATGCTTCCCAAGGAGTGGCACCTGATCCGCGAAGTGTATGAGCGCGACGTGCAGTCTCGCGAGGATCTGAACCGTCTCAGTGCTCTACTGGCTGAGGGAAGCAAGCAAGCAAACGGCGGCGGTCCTCAGCAACCTTCACAGCCACAACAGCAACAGCAACAGCAACAGCAACAACAACAACAACGGCAGCCGCAGCAACAGCAACAGCAACAGCTGTACCCTCAGCCGTCACAGCAGCAGCGCCAGCAGCTTCCACCCCAACAACAGCATCAGCTGCAACAGCCATCGCAGCTCTCCCACCCCTCACAGCTCGCCCACCCTCCGCAAGCACCTCACCCCCCCCAGCTCTCGCAACAACCTCAACAAGGCGGCCGTGGTTTCCAACCCCAGCAGGGTAGAGGTGCCCAGCCTCCCCAGCAGCAGCACCACCCGCAAACCAAGATGCAACACCCGCCCCAGCAGCGCGCTCAGCCGCAACAGCAGCAGCAATTCCGCGCTCCGCCCGCACAGCAGACGCCCATACCGCCGCCTGTGCTCCCACCGCAGCCGCAGAGGACGACGCCTATCCCACCTCCGGCCGTCCCCGCAGGGCCGCCGAGACAGACACCCATTCCTCCGCCAAACATCCCGCATCATGCGCCCCCGCCCCCTGCCGCTTCATCAGCGCCTACTGCTTAGGCGGCGTGGGACTGGGGATGGGGTAGGAGGGTTGAGGAGGTTTGATTGCGAGGACAGCGTCTTTGGTGGGTTCCTGGCAAAAGGGGGTTTGGCGTTTGGAATGCAGCTTTTGAGGAACCGGACAGATGGCAACGTCGGAAGTCCCTGGCTACAGGGGTTTCGGCATTGGTATCGGTACCGGGTTTCGTAGCTATTGGTTTGTCCCCTTCGCGGCGGAGTGTAGGACTCTGGAAGTTGTTTGAGCGGAGTTAAGGCATTGGTTTTTCGTTTTTGTTTTGTCCTTGATGAGAGATATCCTAATACCCCATGCTACGTTTACGAGAGGGATATGGCACCGGTTAAGGATATTTCACGGCCGCTTTCGTCTTGAACGCATGGTCATTCGGGTAGTTAGGAGGTTTCGATGATCTCTTTCCTGTTATTATTGTTTTGCCCTCTCGCAGGGGCTATAGGGCGTTTTACTTCGTTCTCTCAATCACAAAAGAAGCTCGTCTATCACTCTGTCCGCCATCTTGCTGTTCTATTGTGATCAGATGCCTTCCTCAAGTTGCGGCTCGCACAGTGAACCCAGGACGTTCCAACTGTCCGACTGCATCAATGTGAAACAGACTACACGTCGTGTTGCAGCGACCCGCCAATGACACATGCGGAGTGGTGAATGCACTGGCCAACATGCACGTCCGTCGCTTTATGTAGGTACATTCAAGAGGGGACCTGAGCCCAAGTTCAACGTCTATTCCATTTGCTCCGCGACTTCAACTACCCAGCTATTCTCGCGCAGTTACGCAAAGATATCCAGCCTGGTGAGTCTGACCCATCTCGCCCTGAGCATCAGCGCCCGGACGTAGAGCGCTTCTTCGCTCGTGACGTCAAGGATTCAACCGTTACCCCGTGTGCTGCTCTGTTTTGTCGCCTCGCCCTCCGCCTTCGGATGTCATTTGCCTGGGCCTAGCTAACAAGATAGTCTAGCATCTGAACAACTTCAAATCCCAATATTGCCGATTAACCTCGTCAAATCAAAGTCCCACAGACACACAAACAACCATGGCCTGCTCATCATCGCGTTCCTCCCTCGTCAACCGCAACGGACCCGGCAGCGCGGCCGTCTCCATTGCCGAGTCTATCGTCAAGCCGGCCGAAGCGGCGGGTGGCAAGACCAAGTGCATCGAGTGCGATGGCTATGAGTGCTGCTGCATTCCCATTCCTTGCGTCATCCTCTGATGAGCATTTCCTCAAGGCACGACACGTTTCTGGAACACCTTTGATCGAGCTTGGAGGGTAGGGGTGAGATGTTGCGAAGGATGCTGGGGTTGATGTCTAGGCTTGATGGGCCTCATCTCGAAGGGGTATTCGGTGGAGGTTCGCTCCGGTGGTGGGGGTTGCGCCTGGTCTTCTCAAGCTCCTCTGATATGCTGAACAGGGTGGGATATACACGTGTTGCCAATTGGCAGACGGCAGGCATCGCTCGTTGTACGGTAGACAGATCTTCCTTAACTCATTGAGCTCTCTCAAGAGAAGTCGGAATCCATCGCCGCCCAGCTAGCCTTGTCCCTCGCCCGTCGTAGCTCTTCGTGGACCCTCGTGTGATTCTTCGCCTGCACGCTGTTGACCGGCTGCGCGCCGATCTCGGGGGTGCTAATGCTGCCATCCTGGGGAAGCTCGATGCTTCCAAGCCCCTCGAGCACGCGTTTCGCCTTGTCGACGACCGCTCGGACGGCAGCCGTCTCCGCGCGCTTGGCGTCCAGCTGGTCCTGCATGAGAGCTATGAGTTGCTCGCGGGCTTGGTGGGGACGGTATTCGTTCAGGACGTGGTGGAAGTTCAGGAGGAGGGTGCGGAGGTCGTCGACTTTTTCGGCGCCCTGTAGGTTCAAGACTCGGTTAGTGGTCAGGTACTGCAGAAGGCAGCGGATAGATCGTACCTGTTCCGGGGCTATGCCCATAACTCCCATCAGCTCGAGGAAGTTGAGCAGCATCGACTTGGCAAGCCGCTTGAGGACGAAGGCTCGGTCGATGTGCTTGCCCTCGAGCTCGTCCTCGGAGGGGACGAGGCGCTGGACATTCGCTGCTTCGAGGCTTTGGAGTTTGTCGTCGAGCTAAAAATCCATATCAGCACATCGAACCCGGAGCGAGAAGGCGAGACAAAGTAAAAGTAGGGGCGGCCAAACCGTCAGCGTCTCCCCAAACAGGCGCCACTTGCCGTCCGCGGGTTCTGCTGGGGGTTGGAGATTGACGAGGTCTTCCGGCACACTGGGTACGCGCATGACGGTCGCTATATCGAGGCCCGACTGATCTGCGTATCGAGCCCGGAGCTCATCCATGCGGTCCAGCTTCTCAGTTGTGAAGTCGCGCCAGAACGTGGGAGGGTCGGGGAATGTCGACGAGGCTTTGGACGTGTCGATTGGTTCGTCGGCCATTGTGACGTCTCCTGGGTTGAGAGAACGGGGGGCGATATCTGGCAGTTGGAAGAGTGTCGGGGGTTGAAGTGTTGTATTTCCTAAGACGCTTGGTGTTGTAAATGGCCAAAGAGGTGTGTGCACTTTGGGAAAGCCAGGATCAAAGAGGTCCCCTCGCCCGATAAGCGATAAGCGATAAGCGATAAGCCTTGTGAGGCATCGCTAAGTGTGGCTGAAGCTCCAGCTTCCCCAGACATGTGGCTCAAGTCTGGCGGGGAGACACCGCTTCAGCCCTGTGCTTCAAAGCTTCAACTTGCTGCTGATCATTCTTCCGTCATCCGACGTCAGATCCAATCCACCAACCTCAGATCTGCCATTGGACCTCGAGACCACCGATCGCTGCCCCAAAACTGGTCCTGAGCTCCAACTAGATCACCATGGCCGATGTGCGCTCACTCCTCCGCCAACAGCGCGCCGCCAGACGGATCGCTCACCCCCATGCCGCTTACTCGGAAGCCGGCAAGCTGCTGTGCACTGTCTGCCACGAGCAAGTGAAGGTCGAGTCGCTATGGGATGGTCACATCCGCAGTGCCGTGCATCTACAACGAGTCCAGAAGCTGCAGGATTCGAAGTCCGCCGCAGACCAACGATCGGCCTCCAACAAGCGCAAGCTCGACGACGACGACGAGGTGTCCATGGCCGACGAAGAGGAGGATGGGCTGAGGAATAAGAGAAGTCGACTTGATGTTGCAGTACCGGAGCGTGATGCCGAGTCGGATGTGAAAGGTCATGACAATCCGGCAGACAAGACGACACCCACCAGGATACAACCGCTCACACCGCCACTTCTACGGCGGAGTTCAGGGACACCAAGTCAGGGGGTCGAGATAGAGATACCTTCCAGGCCTGCGACTCCCGTTGTCGTCCGGTCAGATGCCGCCGGTGCTAATGGCACCGCCGGCGCTGCAAGTCGATCACCGCTCAGACCGCAGAAGGAGCCGTCAGCCATCGCAGGTTTCGTCGCGGCAACATCAGCCCCAACCGACAGGACAGGAAACACTCCGTCACAAAACGATACACCGTCTTCAGGAGCACAAGGAAATAAAGGGACTCAAGATATCGACGAGGACGAGTGGGCGGCATTTGAGGCGGACCTGCTGCAGGACAAGCCCAATGGGACTTCAAGACCACCCGCCATGGAAGCACCATCAGATGCCGTCATATCTGCCCCAGTCATGACAGCCGACGAGCTAGCAGCGAAATCAGCCGAGGAAGAGAAGGAACGGCGGAGATTAATAGCCGACATCGAGCTGGACAATGAGAAAGAAGATGCGACAAGGGCACTCGAGGAAGAGTTCGAGGATATGGAGGAGCTGGAGGCAAGAGTGCGGAGGCTGAAGGAGAGGAGGGAAGCATTGCGCAAGCACCAAGGGGGTCCACCGTTAGCGGTAGTAGGTGCTGGGTCGGAGGAAGTGAAACGGCCCGGCAAGGAGAATGCGGCGGAGGAAAGTGACGACGATGAAAACGACGATGAAAACGACGATGAGGATGACGAGGATGAGGACGACTGGGCTGGGTTCCGATTCAAGGGCTGATGAGTGAACCCGCAGTTCTGTCGTTCGCTCGCTTTGCCTGGTGTCTCAGGTGTGTATTTTAGTTGGCATGTATAAACGTATCTAGAGGAGCGTATATAACTGTTTAAGGCATCCTATAACAGATTCAAAGTTCGCAAATTTAACAACTTAACGACCCATAACATCCTGGTTTGCTAAAGCTCGAAACATCACGATAAGCCGACAGATAATGCAAAAGAAAGGCGGCTGCTTGAGAGGACAACTCCTTCAGCCGGAGGAACAACTTCATAAACAGGGGATGTAATAGCGCCAAGTCAACCAAACATGCATACACTTCACCTTCAGCAAGTCATTGTTCCGACTGGGATCGCCAAAGGAATAAAGTTATCGCAACCGCTTCGAGAAATCGTGCGTAGAACCACCATCACCGGTTATCACCACCACCGCGATTCCCACCTACATTCTCCCAGAACCTCCTCAACCTCCACACCCGTCCAACACCAACCTTCTCCTCCCACTGCTTCACCCCCTCACTCCGTTCCTTGACCTCGCCCCGCCACACCCTTTCCACCCACCGTCGCAAACCATCCTTAACCCTCTCCCTCTCCACCGCTCGTTTCTTCGCCACAAGCGCCGGAGCAACAGCCGCCTTCTTGGTAGGCAGACACTCAGGCGGCAGGACCGACCGTGCTACGAGAGCCTCGACGGAAGGACGGGCGGCCAGCCGGCGGGAGAGCCGGATGCAGACGAGCGAGCGGGCCAGCTTGCGGGATACGACGGTCGTCCGGGTCAGGAAGATGGAGCGGCGGATGAGGTCGGCGAGGGAGGGGCGGAAGGGGGACCAGAGCATGGGGGGAAGGATGGAGCGGGTGCGTCGGAGGCGGTAGGCGTGCAGGATGGGGGCGAGGGAGAGGTCGCGGAGGCGGCGGGAGGTCTGTAAGGGGGGGAGATGTGTCAGTCACGGGCTACATGATTAAGCTTGCCGTTCAAATGATGAAACGACGTTCTGTGGACATCAGGATGGAAAGAGGTCCAGAGCTTGACAAGTCCTCGAACAGCAAACAGGTAAGAGGCCCGAGAACTAGTGATTGGTCATGACAACGGAAAGAATTTCCGTTCGGCAACTCCTCTGACAACGAACAGAAATGAGAGCTGCGGAAAGCAGACCAGAAGTGATTGTGTCGTCTTGAGCGAATAGGGGTAAGCGATGCTCGCCCGTTTCATTGACCTGCGTGAGAGCGGAAGCACGAGGGAAGATCACAACTGCTTCATATCGTTATGGCCAATAGGGGCAGATGCATAACTCGCCCATTACACCAACTTGCGGGGGCGAACTGTCACCCTGTCACCCCGAAACTGCACGGTAAAAACAAGACATCGACACTGTCATGGTTCTCGTATGAGGCACACACATTTTGATACAGATCTGGGACTCACCCTGGAAGTGCAAAGTAAGTCGCACACGTCCAGATAACGCAAGATCTGGAGTAGCACCTCGTTCGGAAGGTCGGAGAGGCAAGTCGTAAAGCGGGCTGGGCTTGTTGCCGCAAGCAGGGGGTGGTAGTTGCAGTCGTTATCAACCTCCATTATCGCAGCCTCCTCCTCTTCCGCCGAGAGTGAGACCGCCACCCCCTTCGAAGGGATGGTTCGAGAGGGCATTGGCTCTGCGGATGCCAGAGCTGCTTCCCCGGAGGCCGGTTGATGTTGGGTGTGTCTGGGGAGGGTTACCTCGTTTGCGCTGACCTCTCGGACGACGTCCTCCAGAGCGGGTTGGGCATCACTGATCAGATCCGCGGAGGCGATCACCTCGGGCAGCAGAGTCTGGCTAGTAAGCCTCGTGCTGGGGGGCGAGGACGGGACTTCGGTGTTACCTCGCGGTGCTAGTAACGTAATGTGGGATGTCTGACTCCCAGAGGAACCCTGAGCGAAGTCAGGGGTGGGATCTCCTGCGACTCCTCCGATGCCCACCAAGTTGTACTGTACGGTCGCCGCGTACGACAACTGCTGGGGAAGTGGCGGAGGCATTGCTGAGTACTCCATGGCAGTCTTGGGATTCCTGATCCGGTTGAGGGAATTTAGATCGAACAGCCACACCTGTACTGTATGGCACGAACGGAAAACCTTGGCCTGATCTGACGAGAGCACGGGGACTCGATGCGCTGTCCGCCCCTCCCAGGTGTTCTAGCACTTCTGGCACCCTCCTGCCCTCCTGTTAGCCCTGGCGAAATGCAGATCTTCGGTGTGTCACTCCCTCCCGTCTCTCCCAGCGTCACAGAAGCACCTGGTCCCGTGTCTGTTGCGGCTCGAACTTCCGCCCTGATACCCCTGTGCTCCCTTTGGGGTGATCTTCAAGACACCGTGTGAAACACCCCTGCAGCAGGCGAGCTGGCTATCGACACAGCCTCGAGTCTGAACTCCGTATCTCGTCGAAGGATCGCGGTTATTTGCCGAGAATGCCGCGGAGGGTAGCAGACGACAAGCGAGCGGAAAGATGGTCGCCTGTCAAGACCAGCTTGCGGCTAAAGAGAATACCGCGCCAAATATAGGGGGTGAATAAGGTTGTGCGTTGGCAAGTAAGAAGGGGTGGGCAGCAAGGAGCTAGGTGGTCAACAGAACGGGCCGGTGGCTGGGCCGTGTTCCTGCGGGAGCTTCCCCTTCGGTGTCTTCACAGTATCTGGCCTGTTGCGATACAACTTGGGAAGCCCGGTACCGATCCTCTCGGTTATTCAATGCTGGCTCGAGCACTTGTTCCTTTGGGCTGTCGCGGTCGACAGTCTGCGATTTGCGGTTCTCCTTGGGGGTCCTGCTCAGCCCTTTGCCCGTCTAGTCATGCCCGCTATATCTTTAGTGAACGCTGTGACCTTGAGACAAATAGAATGACAAGCTCTCCTAGCAAATCGTTAAGCAGGATATGCACTCATACATCGAAGTACCAAAGTGTCGATGAGTGAGCCCAGTCCAGACTTGGTCGTTATTCACGAGACGGATGCGAGTGAAGCGACAATGTGTATCCAGTCTCGAAGATGAAGTTGGATAGAGGCAACTGTTAAGTTGAGTAGTTCTGTCCGGTGTGTAATGCCGGCCTGAATAATGAAACTCGCAGTGCTGTTAGTCTTGTGTACCAGGTAAGTTGTGTCAGTCTTGGTGTTTGTCGTTGAATCTCGGTGAGACAAGCTGCGTCACACCTTGGAGGACTCCATAAAATGGTACGTACCGTCACCCCTGCCTGCCAGGGTTGGGAAGCGGGACGTGCGGAGAATCGATTCCAATCGACACCTTTTCTCACACTTTCAAAGTTCGATCTCTCCTCATGGTTCACCACCCAACTCACATCGACTTTGACATACCTGGATAGCTTTGGGACTACATCTCAAGATATTCTTGACCATTTCTCAGCACTACAGTAGCAGTCCAAACCTACCCATTGCTACTTTCCAGCTTCAGCTACCTTCTTTAGAGGCAATGATCGTCCCATTGCTCTCGCTCAAACTCAACTAACCCGGCAGGTGAGCATCGAACAGATCGACAAAAAGGGAATGCAATCGATGAAGGTATCGTCCACCGGGTCTGCCGAACCTACATATCTTAGTTGGGCAGGATGCGACCCAGCTATCTACGTACCAAAAGAGATGCATGAGGGATGATGTGCTTCTCAACCCTGCCCACGATCTGCCCACGTTTGCATCACGCATTTGGGTACCAAAACGGTTGAGATCTGGGGGGATATGGAGGTAGGTTCCAGCATCTTTCACTTCGCTGTTAGTTACTCGAACAAAATGGACACGCAGAACAGCTTGAGTTTGGCGGGCGACATAGCTCAGGTCTCATGGGACTTGCTGAGCCACTTGCCCTCCGTCAGCACAGTTACAGCGCTTTTCCACGCAGCTGAGAGAGGATGTCAGTGATGTCTTCGACATTATCAGAATGTCACATCTGCCCACTGGCGATCATGCAGAGAATTGGTGCCTGACATATAGAGCGGAGAAGCTCCTGCGAGAAGCAAGCACTTCACCTTCTCGGCCGGGGAGCTGGCCGCAACAACCTTCGTCAACACTGACGTGTTTGTGGGGTCGGCCGTTGTGCCGGCCACCTTCAAGCTCGCCATGTCGGGCATGTCACATTGCCATAACTAAGATGCAAGTCCTCAACCAGGACTTCGCCGGCTATACCGGCGACGACTGTATGATGCTACGTCCTGTGAAGCTGAACCCGGGGCTTCGCGCGGCTCGTTGAAGGTAACCTCTGCCAGTTTCGACGGCTGTGGGTTGAAAGGAACGGACAAGAGATCAAGGCCCGCACGGGAGTACGAGATCTGACGGCCGCCATGTCTGTGGCACAGTGGCCGGTTGTCATTTGGCCGTTGGCAAAATCAAACGCGTTCGATTATAATGGCGCGCTTGGAGCTGATGAAGAAGAGCTTCATCGCAAATCGTTGCTGTGCATCATCCCGGATGCTGCGACGACAGACGGTGGAAGCTGTCCACAATTGACATTCGAGAATCGACATCATCGTACAGAAGAACGACGAGCTCCAAGCCAAAGTTTCCCAGGCCCCGTGGATGTCCCTGAGAGGTATCGCTCGCGTACAGCTCCAGTGCTGCAGCAAAGATCTGCTCGTTGAGTGCTTTGCTACAGTGTGGTTATTGCGGCCGCAGCTTGTGGCCGACTTTACGTATACATCGCGCATACATCGCGGCCGCGATGTTCAACTTCGATCCCCATCACCACTCGCCGCACACCATCCGCAGTTCGATTCACACCCTGTCGGGCCACCTTAAATAAGGATAAAGCCAATCATGTCGACAGCAGCCAGTCTATGCGGCTACTGCTCCGACACGTCCCCCCAAGGGCCCGCCTATGCGCCTTGCCGGCCCCATCTTCTGGCGCAAACCAGATCTCCAGCAGCCCCTGTTCCCTGCCTTTGACTTACAGCACGTGTCTGTTGTACTTCTAGAGGACTGGTATCGATGTTAGGACCAGGTCTACCTTTAGAAGCGAGAGACATTGATTGCCCCGAGTACCTGAAGGTATCGGACTGGCCGTCTGCGAGTATCTTGAGAATGTCAATGGCGTGTTCTGCAGAATAAGTGTCGAGGGCTGATCATCTAACAGTCGAGCAGCATCTTTGAAATCACACAAGAAGCAGCTTCGAAGCTTGCACACCTCGATCTCCCACAGCTGCTGCCATTGACCAATGGAAAAGTTGAGGGTGACCTAGCGTCGACGAACCATCACACCAGTGCGAAGAGCAGAGACAGTAGCTTGTTTAACAAGTTATCTATCCTGCCATCCGATTTGTCGGATTTTGAGACATTTCATCCAGTGAGACTGGTCTCACGGGAACTGCATCCTTTCTCTGCCACATGATTCGCAAGAAATCCAGAGCTTCCATTAGAGTTCTAGAAAAGGCCATCACTGTCTCGCACTCCATTGGATGGTCGTTGCATCTGGCGTAATGGTTCAACCCCGTCGAGAACAATGCAGTCTCCGTCCTGATGGTCGGTGAAGCCGTTGATGACGAAGTATCTACTCTGCTTGGTTGATTGCTTTTCCTCCATCGTCACCTCGAACACTTGAACGAGTTGTGGCAGAGAGTACTTTGCAACAAGGTACTTTGCAACAAGTGTACGTTACATTGGCGATACTTCTTGTCGCGGTCAACGGAACGGCCCGTTTGTGATTTGTTTGACGGGGTTGTATCAAGTACAATTGGCTAAACGAGGCCCGACCTACAAAACGGCCATCAGTAAACAATCAGATGGCCGCGAGAGACGACCATGTTGACATGGTAGCCCACGCACGTCGAGGCCTAAGATTGAGCGACGCTAAGACATCATTGTCGATGTGATTTCTAGTGCCTCAAGATATCTTGCCACCGGAAGTGGAAGACTTTAAGCCGTCGTGGGCGACATTATGTTGCATTGTGTTAAGGGGCATGCAAGCAACTTCCTTATTTGGGGAAAACAACTCATCGACTCTTTCGGAGCCCCGTGGACTTGCGTCTCGACAAGGTCAGGGAGGTTGGCTATCCATCCATGTGCGATGGTTCTGCTGCTCGGTGGACAGCCAGCACCTGGAGACAGGTATGTGCTGTTTTGGCAAGGCCTCAAGAACGGGCCAGCAATGGTAGCCTGGCTGGGTGTTGCGGCCATGATGTATGCTCGATGGGTGCCTGTTTCGTGATTCTGCCGTGTTGTACTCCTACCATATACGATCGCTTTCAGTTCTTGTCGGACTTCTGCGGGCTCGTCCCCGTCAGATCGACTGCACATGTACCCAAACACGGTACTGGGGGAGATGGCCGGTGATCTCCGGACCATGCCTTGACCATCATTGTCAACCAAATGGTCGCGAGTCTGCATGTGTGCCACGGGCTGAACGCAAAACCAGTCACTGCCAGCAAGAATCAAACTTCCGCGTTAACAGGCATATCCCCTGCCGAGTATAATACCACCTCTATAACAAGATTGCTAAAGAGGCGTCGTAGCCTGGTACGGACTCGTATTATCCCTAACTCATTCTCGTGCATGAGAGAAATGCAGGGCGAACGGCATGTTTGCCTCTATCACAGGAGCTCGATGTAGGCGTGCTTCGATCTCCTCCTCGAGGACACATCATGTTGCATGTCCCTCCGCGGCTCTCGCATCGGCAAAGGAGCATGCTCAGGCCGCAGGGGCAATACTGGACCACGGGCTGACCTGATACTAGGTCAGTACGCGATCGTCGTGCATGTCACAGGAATTGCCATGCCGTTAGAACTCTCTCACACCCGTTGCTGCTTACAGAGCGCCCCAGGGTACGCCTTGGTGACCAAATAGGAAAGGCCAATGTACTTCCCCCTCTCCTCGATAGTGGCCGTCGTCTCAAGCGTGGCGAGGTGGGCTGTACCCGCGACTACTGAACGACCGCCACGTCTCTCGTCTCCCACCCTCCTCATCGACGACAGTCGGTGGACCCCCTTTCGGGTCCGCAGCGGTGTGTGGAAGTATGCGTCGAGGGGCTCGCCCCTGGATGATCCCAGGAGCCTCCATTGTGCTGATCAGAAACATTGAGTCAGTGGCCGGGGCTCCCACGCCATGATTCATGTGAGGACGACAGCATGCGTAAGAATGCGGTCAATAACTCAAACCCGCCTATCCGGAAACTCGGAGTGAGACAGTTGGCGGGTGTTCCTGGTTGGACAGACCGATGTGTGACACTCGGGGCTCTCCCTATTCAGAAGTAACTGGTGCACATCTCGACCGGTGGACGAGATGATGAGCAGTGATTGTCGATACATCCGAGTAGCTTCGCAGCAGCCTCTGAGGAGAACGAGTTACGAGTCGACTTTCCAGACAATGGACATAGTCCCTATGCTTCTTGTCCATGTCCAATAGATAGAGACACCAGACAGCTGGAGTCAGAGATCAGAGTCACTACACGTCCGCCCTCTGAGGCAGCCATATGTCCACTCAAGCACAGACGGCCATTTGCTCCGAGCGGGTAGCTGAGCAATCTGAATCTGTAACACGTTGGACTACATGTCCAGTTCTTCCGACTCCCGAACAGCCACGGGAATTCATTTTCTTCACGCGCATAGGCGGCAGTCGCTTGTCCCCTGCCATCCCGGCCGCCCAGGGAAGTACACAGGAAAAAGAAAAGCCGGCCATGTTCGGCGTCCCTTTAGCGCGGAACAGCGTGTCCGAAAGACACAATGTCAAATATGCATGGGATGGAGAAATGTACACATCGTAGATGGAACCGTGATGATGTCTCGATGATACATACCAGGCCGGTACGTATAGAGGTCGCGGCCGAGGCGGCCAGTCACGCTAAGGGGAAACATCAGAACCCAAGGCCCAGGGCCCGGCCACCTCAGCCGCGCTATGTCACTCAAGGCTAGCTGGTGATGAGTTGTTCCCCAAACATCGGCTTGTCTGACTCCTCAAGACATTCGGATGTGTTTATCTAGCCGTCAGAGCTGGGGAGTTCCCAACCCCAGCCGACTTTGGGGCTGGTGTGGCAAGACGAGAGATGATGATCGAGGAGACCAAAGGCACGTGCTGCGGAGCATGTACATAAGAAACAGATGCGAAGGATCAGGGGTAAGAGATGGGCAGCAGCACGGGTGACAGAAGGGGAAGGGATGCTACTGTTCCGTCGAATAGCGATACTTCGTTATAGAGATCGGAAGCCAAAGCTGCATGCACGCGGTGGAGGGTGGGCGTAGGAGGAGAAAAGAGCCTACCGTGGTTGTAGTTCCCGTTTCTCTTTCGTGTTCCTTTTTTCCCGCTCTGCCCAATCGAGGAGCCCCCTGTTTCTGGTCCTACAAATGTCCTGCAAGCTCGCAACGCCTGAACGGCCTTCTAACCCTTGAGGAGACACTTTCATGGCGTAGTGGGGAAATGGCTCTCGCAAAGGGGGCAAGCCGGTCGTGGTTAGTCGAGCCATGATCAACGACGTGGCTCCAGTGGCTCCATCAAACTGCGTCTGGCCTGAATGTTGGGCGGGAAGAAATGGAGTAATTTGTTCGGCAGGTCAAGGGTGTGCATCTACCTCCCCCGATTCTCTTCCCTGCCCTTTCTCCCCACGCAGGGACAGGTACCTGTCGACGTGTGATCGTGATTAACAGGCGAGATGTACGCTAGGACTGGGGTGTGTATTCGATGGAAAGTTCAACGGCCCTGGGGTCGTATCAGCCGCGGCCATCGTCTCGTTGTTGCGTCTTCTTTTTCTTCTACCGATGCAGTATGTCGAGCTCTGGCTGGCTGGCCTAAATGGGTTCCACCACACGGAACCTGCAACATCATGGAGAAGTATAAGTAGTTGCGGACCTCCCTTCCGAATAGTTGGAGTGTGTACTACTCCTGTGGACATTGGCACGAAGAAGAAGCACGGCGATTTCAAGAATAACCCAGTTGCAACACTACACCATTAGCCATTACGAGAGACACATTAGACCAACGAGAGATACTTACAACATCAGGTCTAGGGTGGAGTCGAATCATACCTTGTCCTGCGGACGACTTGTGAGTAAGGACTCTTCAGACTCTTGCTCCTCTTTCGCCACTCAAGGGGTCCAATGCATTCTAACTTGGCGGAAAACTCAGAGGTTATCGGATAGCTGTCAACAATCAGCAGAAAATCACACAAGGAACATTCACTCGACCGTCGAGAGCCTCACAGTACTTGCACTCGCCATGTGCTACTTCGAACAGACGCGTTGGACCTGCGGCTACTGGAAGTGGGGGAACTTCCGCCAGCAATGCAACAAGGAGTACCGGACGGGCGAGACGTGCGGCCTGAAGCTGGTCTACGACACAATCTACCAGCCGGGGCAGTGCAAGCTCTGCGACCAGATACAAAAGAAGTACCGCCGCGTCCAGAAGATGCAGACCGACATTGCGAGGTGGCAGAGGGAGGGCAACCGGGTGGCCACGATCGAGAAGACCGAGGGGGACATCCAGGAGATCAGCGCCCAAATACAGGAGATACTGAACCAACACCAGGAAAGGCAGGTGAAGATCACCTGAGCGGGACGGGGATGAGCAGGAGACGAAAAATAAAATGTATAGGTATGTAAGAGACATTGTATATAACGAGGCGGGAAAGACACTAACAGGCTTATCAGAGCAGAGAACGACCCTTATGAATTCCAAGACAGCAATGATTTGACGAGAGAGGCCGCCGTGGCCTCGCCTGGAGCGTAATACGGACCGTCGGGGGAGGAGTCACGACAGAGGGCAATGTCGGGCCGCAGCGGCGGATATGGAAGGGAGAAGGACTTGCCGGGTTTCCGAGATCGGGTTACTTGTCGACTTGGATTGTGTTCTTTTTCTCCATGTGCGATTGCTTGTTATTGGGGGGACAACTGGTCGTGTCTTGGCTCCGCGGTTGGCTCTTCAGGGCAGAAAGGAGCCAGCGGCGCCGACCGATTGGCTGGGGTTCTTGAGACCGCATCACGGCGTCCTCTATCCCAAGGAGAGGCAGTAGGAAGACGGGATCTTTTTCAAGATAGGGGATGTAGAAGAAGGCGGGAGTCTGTTCCCTAGAAAGCAACCCATCAGTCGGCTCACCAGCATTTCGTACTGGACACGGCCCACGGGACTCTTTGAGATACGGACCATCGATCAAAAACCCGGAACATGCTGTCGTAAGGAAGTTTGATACCACCCCTAAGGATCTGATGCCCTGTAGCCCTCCACTGTCATTGGCTCCGCCGCCGTGATGACAGACCGTTGGCAATGCGACCTTATCTGGTTGTGTGACGTATAGCCAGCCAAGGAGGGACGGCTAGTGGGCGTGTGGGCGTGTGGGAGTGGGTGCATGCGAGCCAGTCCCATAGCTAGCTGCTGAAAAGGTAAGATCAGGGCACCCAGCGCGCGGTAATACTAGCTGGTAGTCACGCTGAACGTCTTGAAGATATACCCGGTAACCCTGAGGGACATGACCAGAAGATTGGAGCTATGGTAGGCAGATGATGGTGTGGTGACCACACAGATCGCGTACACGATCCAAAGGTCAGCACCTCTGAGATGCTTGTGCTGTCGGTCATGTGACCCACGGCACAAGTCAAGGTGTCGTACAGCGTTGTCGGACGGAACGGTGCAAAAGAGACAACGGCATCATGCCGCAGCCCCCAGTGAAGACATGACCGCGTCGCCAAGTAGGTATGAGTGGATAGTCGAATCGGCTGGCCTTCGGCAGCTAACCGTGTCTCGAGTGCTGAGTGGGTAGATTACCGATGCTGACTTGCTTAAGGGGGTCGTGAGGGTGGTCACGATGGGCTGACGCCCACCCACCCGCTCCTGTCCATCCTCTGGGTCCAGATCGCGAGCTGCAAGTTGTTGATCATTTAGCGACCGAGGTGAGACTTATGCATAGCCCTATTCGCTCCTGAGCCAGGTTGTTTTGGTAGGGATCCTTTTAATCCTCGTTATATTTCGTGAGGCTCTGGAGCTTCAACAGCTCAATGACGCACCGAGACCGGAGATCTCTCGCCTTCAATACCCAGAGACAACAGCGGCTGAGCAGCGGCCTGGTAGCAAAGCAGGAAAAGACGTTGGAAGCGGGCAAGCTAAGCATGCGAGCTTTATACTAGAGGATCCACAGTAAAGCAACATCAGCACGCCGAAGTGCACGTGTCCAGCGGTGAATGGGCGTGAGAAACATTGAACGGCCGGCAAGGAGGATTCTTCACCAAAAGATGCCATGATTGGCCCAGGCCGTGGGCACACTTGGTGAGCATACGCCAACAGAAAGATGGAGCCGACACAAAAGAGAGGCTTTGATTTGACTGAAGTTAGTCTGGGCAATACAATGCAATCCCCGCCTCTAGCACGAGGTGCATGGCCGCGGTAGGCGGTCCCTCCACACCAACTCTGACCGCGGTATTGAATCGGAAAACAACGCTTATTAACCTGAACACGCTGGCATAGGAAAATAAAAACACAAAAGGGAGGCAGAAGCCCACCTCCTGGGTATCAGAGAGGTCGCGTCCACGGCTGCGTCGCGATGTTATGCCGTAATCTTCTGCCGCATCTTCGCGGCAAGTTATGGCTGGAGGTGTGGGGGATATATCGAGGTCTGTGTTGAAAGTCATAGTCAGGTTAGCCCCAGACGAGGCCGAAATGCAGGGCGTTCGTCGGATAGTAGGAGTGGTAATGTCGTGTTCGATGTCGCATCATTTCATGGCAGTTGCGGCTTCAGCAAATGTTCCGACAAGCGGTGTATTGTCGGCTTCAACCTTGACGGGCGTCGTGTGAGGATAAACCTCGACGGTGTCTTCGTCGGGTGCGTCCCAATCGATCCGTCCCGCAACCGCAGCGGCGCCGGCCAGGTCGTCGTTGGAGGCGAGTTTGGTGAGAAGGGTCTGATATCGGGCCATGCGGGCTTCTTGACCGGCAGGCGCATAATATGTGGCAGACAGCTCTGTATGCGGGTCCTTGTCCTGCGGTGCAATCTCATAGACGTCGACCATGTTGCTGTTACGTTGAGAGACACAATGTCAGCCACTCGGTTCGTTTCCATGACCACCACAACACCACGGAGACGGAACAGGGAGGGGAGGGGTGCGTATTACTCGGACGTCCGGGCTACCACTCGTTGCAGAGCCTCAATCTCTCGCTGTGTTTCCTGGGGATCTTCTTGCCCGCTTGCTTGCTGTTCGCCAAAGCTGCCATAGTGCATTCCGTTCGCATCGTCGAAGAGGAGTCGAGACTCGTCGTCCTGCAGCAGAGCTACTGTCAGCGAGCTGTATAAAAGACGCACAGAAGGGAAGAGTACTCACCTCCTCGTACGAGTCACGGCGACGACGGCCGAGACAAGACGAACAGTTGCCCATCGAGTTATTGCTTGATTTCCTCACGGCCGGACAGATGCCAATGATAAGCCTGTATGTCCCTGGCCTGGGACTTAAAGAGCGTGGGTCATAAGTAGACGTTGTGGGAATGCGCAACGCCTTTAATAGTGCACTGACAATGCCCAGCTGGTTGAGATGAGAGGGGCTGCTGAGGAGAAAAGTCTGGATGTCGTCAAAAAGCATCGCCAACAAGGTTCAAGGGCCGATGCGCGGCTAATTTCCCGCCAAAGTTCCAACAGACGGGAAAGCTTGGCGCGGTGACGCAGGGCAACCGCCAACTGGCGCGACATGGCGAATCTGACAGCTGCCGTGCCTTTGCCAGCTGCTGACTTGCCTCGATGAACGGTGAAACCCAAGGCCCACTTAATGTCAACTTTTCATTTTCCCACTCAACACCTTCACTCTCTCCTCTTTGTCGTCTGAACTGCAGTGCACTAATGTACAAGGAAGTCTCCAGACCCTTATAGACTCTTCTTCATTTGGTCTCGCTACTTGACACTTTCTTCTGTATTATCTTACTGCGATGGAGGTTCAGACCAAGCTCGAAAAGACTGAGCGTATCCTTTACTGTTAGAACTCATGATATCTTCATCCTCCAGTGTTTTGTTCCACTTCTGCTTCTCGGACAAGAGAGCCATGATGGTTGTCCCGAAAGTTCCACGGGTGTATTACTGCTGGGCGTTTCATACCAGAGAACTGAGACATAACGACGATTTAAAGATCACATTCTCTTTCGAATGTATTCCATTTTTGGCTAACACGAACTGGCTACCCTATAGGAAACAGGAAGAGACAGACATCGAAAACACGACATCGACCAACAAACATGCAAGCAAAGCGCCCCTTTTCCTGCCCGGTATGGGTATGTATGCGAACTCCGGGCACCGAAGGAGAAAAGAGGTATAAACAAGAGAATCGGCCAAGAAGAAGAGTAACACCACGACATCCTTCTCCCACCACAGTCCTACAAGCACTGGGAGTAGTAGTCGTTCTGGTACTTGCACGTCGTCCCGGACGGGCACACCTTGCATCCGTTCCAGTTCTTGCCCGCGCACTGGTCCCATTTCTTGGCCGTTGCCGCGCAGGCTGCTGTCCCAGCTCCGCCCTGGGTTCCTCCCGTTCCTTGGCCTGGACGGTGTTAGCTCATGTGTCGTGAATAAAGTGCAAAGGGGAGAGGAAAGCTTACCAACGTTCGTGAGCAAAGCCGGCACGCCAATCCGGGACGTCTCATCAATGGTACAGACATTGATACACTTCCCCGACTTGACAAACTGCGGATCAGTATTGTTATACACCATCTCGATCCACTGGATCTGGAGATACGCCTGCGAGTTGACGCTCATATTCCCGCTCCAGCTGCCTCCGTCGCTCCAGTTGTTGAACATGATCAGCGCCGGGTCGCGGGGCGCCTGGAAGGAGATGGCCGACACTAGCTGCCCGTTGACGTACCACGTGCTCGAGCCGGGGGTCCAGTCGAGGCGGTAGTACGCCCAGTCACTCCACCTCCTCCCCGCAGGGAGGGTCGCGTTCCGCGTGGCCTGGGGGATGTCACCCGTACTGTTCCAGGAAGGCTGGTTGGTGTACTGCACGAAGTTTGGCGGATCGACTGTGCGGATCTCGAGGTCTGCTTCCTGAACCAGGGCGAGCGAGTTGTTCGGCCCCGGGCGGTACGTGAACATGGCGGTTACCGCGCCAGGTGCTCCCTTTGTACGGGCGAACATGCGAACCGAGACGTACTGGTAGCCTTGGCTTATGGACTCGAACTCCGCGGCTGTCTGGAAGTCGCGCAACCGGGCCGTGCGCATGGTCAGGTGTGTCTGCGACGAGGCCTGGTTGTCCTGGTTGCGCTCGATGTAGATGTTGTTCGGCGAGTTGACCATCAGCACGCTGGCGTCGCTACCAGTGACATCCGAGTTGTTCAACTCGAAGACGTGGCTGTTGTTCCAGTTCTGGATGCCCCATGTGCTCGTCCACTCGGCGGACTGGAAGTAGTTGCTCGGTGGCGGTGCGTTGGCGTTACTGTCCGGGTCTGGTTTCACGCCTGGTACGTTGACATATTGGTTTAGCTGGCGAAAGTCGAAGAACTTGTGGTGGCCGAAGTAGTTGGCTGACGTGGCGTTTGTCTTGTAGCAGTGGCAGTTTGAGTCCGTGGTCAAGGGGTATGCCGCCGTTGCTGCGAGGGCTGATGGCAGCGAGGAGATGGCTAATAAGGCTACTACAGCGGTATACAGAGTGCCGGACTGTGTTTGACGGCGGGATGCCATGGTGGCTGTCTTGTTATCCCTCCTCCGTTTGGTTTGTCTCAGGACTTGTCTATGAGCTTGAAGTGTAGGTCGACTTCACCTAAGCGATGTAGGTGTGGCGGAAACATAAGCGTTCGGTGAGTTGGGGGCAGAAGGGGGAGGGGGAAAGCCAGATGGCACGGCAGGACTACATATTCGATCGAGAACCGAGTCACAGTGGTCTGGCCACCATACTGTCCCGAAGGGAAGACGTGACAGGGGCAATACGCTCAAATAAGAAGCAATATGGTCCTTGTAACGTGATTTCAGGTTTCTTCGACCTTCGTGAGGAAATGCCGTGGCTAGACCCCCATGTGGAAACAACTGCAAACCTGGGGCAGAGACGAATCGAACAGACAGGCGGACTCTGCCCCGAGCCAATATGATGACTATAACGACATCGTTAATAGAACGGTCGTCATCGGGAAATATGAGGGAGGCGATGAGCCGATACCACACCGGCAGTCAGTCAGCTCTGCGCAGCCAGTGCTGCATAGTAGCCGACCTGGCTGGCAGCGATCGTGGTGCTCGTCATAGTGAGCCAAGACATTTACCCGCACAAGTTGCGTCCGCGAAGCTGATGAAGACGACTGGGGTACATAAGCGGGGAGACCAGAAGGTTGTTTGAAACAATAGAGCAGGTTGACGGGAAGAATCTTCTGTGATTTTAAAGTTGTATGCTTCTTGGAAATAGGCCGCCACGGCTCAATGACACAACCATCCAATAGGGTGCCACGGCGTCTCCCCATGGCAATGTATGGCTGCTTCGCCACGGACAATATTAATATGCACGATATTACGACCTCAAGCTAAGAGGTTCATGCCTCGCAATCCACCCCCCTGCCACGCATCGTCTGCCGAAGCCTGGACTGCGCGGCCCAGATGCCCCGGAATTTCTGCAAGGTCGCGTGGACCGCCAGGGGAAGAACCATGCTCGAACATTTTGCCTTGTTGGAGAACCTGCCACTGCTCCCTGTGTCTGTGCCTGTCAAGAGTTCCGGCTTCTGAGCCACAGGAACTCTCTCGGTCGCTGTCCCTTTCCAAGAAGCCGTGATTCAGGACAAGTAGGTGCTCGCAGTTTGACGTGGCCCGAGGAGGAAGAAGCTTCCATTCCTGGTGTACTGTGAACCATTCCTTGCAGCAGCACTCGATCTCCATGACGCTATGCCAAATCCAGTTCGATTGATCTCTCGGCAATCGAAGAACAGCAGACCAAGGCAAACAAGATTCAGCCACCCAAGATTCAGCCACCCGATGTCGAGGTTGCATAAGGCCACGTAACCAAGCGAGCCTGCATGCAAGCGAGCAGTACCCCGGAGTTGCAGGGCCGAGTTTGAGCCTCCACTGGCCGGATAGGGACCGTCCAGGCCTACTGCACTGTCGTGCTTAAGGTCACTGACCAAATATTTGTCGGTGCAGTGTCACGACACAGAGCCAAGTTCAGGAGAGTTGAACAAGTTGATTGATCCATGGTCCAAGCCTCAGCCCTTCCATGTAAGAAATGACGTATCGTGACCTTCCGTCCTTGGCATCGGCAATCGATTCGCCCTTAGAATAGGTACTCGTCCCAACGGTCCTCGTGGTAAGCATAGTATAACTCGTCAGGATCGTGTCCAGGGTTCGGCCCGAGAAGCTGGAGGAATGCCTCGAATGTCGGGGGTCGTCGGGCGTCTCGTTCGAAGTCGTCTCCGTCGTCACCGTCCCCTGAGAAGTAGTATTCGGAATCCTCCTCCTCTTCCTCCTCGTCAACCTCGTCTGTTTCTGCGGTGGCGTCTTGTTCATCCTCGCCCTCCTCGCCCTCTTCACCATCACCTTCCACCCCGCCTTCTCCCACCAGTTGATCTTCATCCTCGTCTCGGTATCGAGGAAGCAGCTCATATGTGCGGAACCTGGTGCCAACTTTCTTGCAACGATCCATGACATCATTCAAATTCCGTCGATATTTCGTCCTGTACTTGCTCGTTTCCGGCCAGGTGTGCAAAGCGAAGCTGATGCTGGTCAGTCTGGGGCTTCTGGCCGCACATATCAGCTTGACGCCATGGAGCATCATGTCGAGGTTCGCAAGATAGACCGGCTTGTAGTCCTTGTCCGTTCCAAACTCGCAGACCAGGTCAAAGGTGCGCAGTGAAGCCGGCAGCAGGTTCTTCAATCTCTCGCCGTCATCGTACTCGAATATGCCCAGTGTACCGAAGAGACCTCGGTAGTCGATGCAAAGATGGCGCAGTTCGTAAAGCGCGGAAAAGCAGGTTAAACGGTGGTTCTCCTTCTTGCGAGGGCGTTCGTCGCCGCGTGTCAGATAATGGCCTTCTGTGAGGGCCACCAGTTCCAGTGACTGTAGGGTCTGGGCAAGCCCAAGCAATGCGTCGTTCAGTGTCATGCTGCCAGGTAGGCGATCGCGGTCGGTCTCGTCGTCGGCTTGTTCCTCGAAGTGAACCAAGAGAGTTTGAAGGTTGACGCAAGTGCGGCAGAGTGCCACAAGTTCTGGCTCGTGTATCCGGCTTCCATAAAGCTTCAGGGTCCGGATGTTGGGCAGTTTCTGATATTTGGGCTCGTGAAGCGGCAGCCACACGGACGACGCGTCGCAGCAGACCTCGAGGCTCTGCAGTTCCTGTAGGTCTGGAAGCAAGAATACGAGATGCCTTAGAAATACCTGTGTAAAGGTTTCATCGCGGCCCCTCTCGCCCCGGTTGCAGTACAGACGCAACGATGTAAGCCGGTGTAGAGCATCCTTTGCGGGAAACACCTGCAACTCCGGGGAGTAAACCGGGGTTTTAGTCGGCGGCCGAAATGCTCGATCCGACATGAGCAGCTCCAACGATTCGTTCAACGTGGCCCCCGACTCGTCTGGATATGCTAGCAGCAAGTCGGCCAGATTATCGGCATAGCCAACAATGAAGTTGAAGAGATGCACAGCAATGCCGGCGGATTCGTGGTTGGGCGAAGGAGGTGTTATCCGCATTGCTCTGATAGAGACCGGATGTCGCGAGAACAGATCTGGAGGAAGCCGGAATCCCCTGTTCATTTGTAGAATCCATTCATGCTTCGCCTCATCCGTGACCCGGATGTCCAGCAGGTTGACCAGACAAGAGAGGTTGTGTATCCATTTCTTGACCTCGGGCCGTTCAACGAGAAGGCGGAATAGACGAACAACAGAGATGCCACTGTTAATCACGATCGTGTGATACTGATATGAACCAGCAACGGCATTGAGGTGGTGGCATGTCCTGGTGAGCGATTGCAGGTCCTGGTGACATGTCTTCCATTCGGCCCATTGTGCACTGGCTTCCTTCAACTCCCAAGAGCCAGCAGGGCGCAGGGCAAACCGGGTGGTTGAAGGTGGTTCGGGTATAAGGTAAGCTGCAATGGCCTGGAGCAGCTCATTGGGGAGATGTAGCAGACCCGATAATGGTTGGCTGACCGGGGTGGTCCGGGAGGTGGCGGCAGGGCTGCCGGCCGAGCCCGAGCTTGGGCAGTCGGCGTCCGTAGAAGTCATAACCTCCAGCTGAGACCCAAGAGCATGCAAGTTGGGGTTCAGGGCCCGGGGCAGCTTATTGCTCCCTTTTCGTGACGTAGGGACTCCGTTGTGGTTGCTGCGCCCGCTAGCGACATATAGGGGTGCACTCGTACGACAACAACTCCATCCAAACAACTGACAAAGGTAGCGGCGTCTAACAGCTCAGCCCGTTATCGAAAGACTCCTGGTAATGCTCCTGGTAATACAAACAGGCAGCGCTGATGCCGGCAGTATTTTCCGTTGGAAGGATGAGTTCAA
This sequence comes from Coniochaeta sp. 2T2.1, assembly GCA_009194965.1. Taxonomy (NCBI): domain Eukaryota; kingdom Fungi; phylum Ascomycota; class Sordariomycetes; order Coniochaetales; family Coniochaetaceae; genus Coniochaeta; species Coniochaeta sp. 2T2.1. The sequence continues at coordinate 1,184,929 of VSMA01000017.1, read as the reverse complement.
GGTTGGGTTTGTCCAATACGGCGTATTGGACAGGCAGACCAAGAACGAAGCTCGCGGGGTTTTGGTTGGACAAGTGACAGATAGATTGGGAGGAATTTTTGGCGCAGAGTTAATGACTCTCTTCGGGATGATCTCGCTTGTTGGACTTGAACTGGCGATGTAACAACCTCCAAGTCATGTCCCGAGAATATCTTGATTTGTTGTCCCCGTTTCGTTCTATTTCTAGTCAATTAAAATTCTCTCCTTTTCTCAACTAGAAGCACTAGATCTACTAGTATTATGCTGCCCTACGGCTGGCCGGTGACTCGATGCGGGGATAATGAATTGAAGAAACAGCCAATCGGACAAAATGAAACGTCGGCTTACCAGAATATAAGCTTCTCAAGCTTCAAAACAGATCGACCTGATGGGGCAGCTCGATGTCAAATACCTGTCGAAATGGAAGCCGACGTCGGACACCAGAGACAGAAGAAATGCGAGGTCAATGCGGCTTCAAATGCGGCTCCAATGCAAGGCGGTGGTGTTACCGTCGTTGGGGTTCATCAGTTTTCCAGCTGAGGTCATACGTGAGGCTTACGTATGAGGTATTCACCTTGGCTGGCATAGCTGGTCGGACTAGAGAAGAGACTAACAGAATAGCCTCATCCTCTTATGGTGTGATGGTGGGGGGAGAGAGCCTGAGAAACAGGAATGTTGCTGGGACTGGGGGTTAAAGACACGGTGGTGCGCGTAAGAGGTGAAAACTAATCCGATCGGACCGCATATCGGTCGAAACTAATAAGGCATGAGTATACGCTCGCTTAGGCTGGCAGGTAGCTTTGAATCCGGGGCAAGCCATGGATGCCTCATGGATTGCTGATGGCAGATGATCCATCATGTCCAAGCAACAAGTCCAAACGAGGAAGGTTGAAAGAGTTGAGCCGAAGATCCAGACCTGACTGGATCTTGGAAACTCGGGAGACGAGATGAGACAATGGGGTGAATTGGCAGGAATGAGCGGAATTGGGCAACTGGAACTCGCAACTGGAGTGCCTGGAAGTCCTGGACCCAATGGCAACTTCGGCCACAATTCGAATCAGGAAGTTGGGAGTTGTCGGAAGCCTTGGAAGACGAGAATTGGACCAGTCGCCAAACACGTGTACAGTGGAGAGATGGAGTGTCCCTCCCATTAAGACGGGACATTATAAAATCACACATCTCGACCCATATTTTATGTCGTAGGCAGAAGGAGAACCTTGAGAGGCAACATCACTTGTTTAGAGCCGTTGTTGCATTTACCTTAGAGTACGACACTAAATCAATGGACTTGCTTAGTTACAACCGACCACTTGCTCCATCGTGTCAAATCCTCTGAAGAAAGGACTCCATCAGCGAGCGAGACGACAACAAATAGTGGACCAGTAAAGGACCATCCGGCGATTGGAACACTCCGACATAGAACGAACACGACTACCGATTGTCGATCAGTAATAAGACGAAAGAAAGCATGATAATGGCTCCGACAGTCTGGTACGGCTTCATAATCTGCTGACGACGATGGAGATGACAACATCTTGCTAACTCAGCCGTTGCAAAACTGCCATGCAGTAAGCCGCATCCATCTGCTGTCATTGGGCAACTCCTCCGGATGTCCGGGAACACCAACACAGAAGATGCCGAACCCGGATCGCATGTCGTATCCCCAAGAGGAACCGAACGGTCTGATGACTCCTCACCGCTCCTAACCAGTCCATTCGGCCTCGATGAACGACATCCGGCTGCCCTCCGGAAGCCAGACCTTGTGGAACCTGAATCTGCCGTCCGCCTCCTTGAACAGAGCTGCCCAGTCATCGGCCTCCCTCTCCCTTGCGTTGACGGTAACCTGCATGAACAAGTCCATGGTGCGCATCGTCCGCTCCTCGATATATCCAGCAGTGCCCGGTTCCGGAAGTGCTCCGTCGTTGATGACGATGCGCGCGCCCTTCTTAAGAGCCGGGATCAATGCCCGCAGGATCAGCACGCAGTACTTGTCTGCGAAGCCGTGGAAGATCATGCGGAAGAAGTACACGTCGGCCACCTCGGTCTGGGGAGTGAAGAATTCGTGCGTTGTCAGTTTGACGCGGGATGCAAGTGCATCCGGCACCTTGCCGATGGTCTCGGGGGTGCGCATGCCGGCTTGGTCTTGAACGATGAAGGAGAGGTTGGGGAAAGCCTCGGCGATGGCGAAGGAGACGTAGCCCTGGTTGCCGCCCATCTGACAACGTGGTGAGTACATATGCACAGCTGACTGTTGGTGAGGAGGAGTCCTGTTTCCTAGAACTTACATCCACGACAGTCCCCTCTCCGAGCTCGCCCCACGGGTAGCCCTGAATGACATGCTCCAGCGCATACCCAGCCGCACCGCCATGTGCCTTCATAGCGAGGTTATACCTCTTATTGAAAGCCTGATCCTGCTGAATGAAGTCAAACCAAGGCAAGCTCTGCCCGTACGCCAGATTGACGCCCGTCTCAGTCGACTCCTCGCTAGCCGGCCACTTCTTCATGGCATTCACGACGTTCGCAATCGGCAGCCAGAGGTCGTGGCACATGAACCCGACCCAGTTTTTCAGCGGTTCGTCTTCAAGCAGGAGAAGCGAAGCGCGAGTGTGCGCTACCTGGCCTTTGGTCGGCTCGCAGAAGATGCGGTTCGTCATTGCGTGCCGGAGGAGCCGTCGTAGGTTCAGCACCCCGATAGGCAAGTTGCCGTTGGCGGCCTCGACTTTGGCCGTGAGGTCCTCGTAGGGGATGGTACCGGTTGTAGGGACGGATTCCGCGACTTTGAACTCCCATACTGCTTGGAGGGAGAGGCTGTTCACGCTCTGATACGTAGGTGAATGTCAATCCTCAAGCCCACAGACTCGGGTCGCCTGAGGGAAAATACACATACATCCCATGCCAGATACCGCAGGCCCTCCTTCGGTCCGAGAGATATGTCGTACAGCTCTTTCGTAGCAGCAACCAGCTCCAATCGAGCCTTGAACGGGATCTCATCCTCAGGTGAGATGGGAAACTCAGCTAGTCCGCCGGCATCAAGTGAAGCGGCCTCTAAACCGTTTGATGTCAGGTAATCGGTGACAATCTTTGTCTTTTCGGTGATCTCTCGAGCCAACTCTGTCATGCGCTTGATGGAGGCCATTTTGCTCTGACCATACGAAACCGACCACGGTCAAGGAGAGGGAAGGGCGACATCCCCAGATCCGAGGATGTCGGATTTAGCTCTTCTTTGCTTCCAGCTTGCAGGGACCCTGCCCATTCCCCATACATCTTGAAGCGAGCTTGCCCAGCTCTCGCTTGAGTCGGCGTTCAAGAGGGATCGCAGCACGTACGGGGTACGTCTACTGGACGCCGGGCCCCGCGGCCTCAAGACATGGCGTAGGAAACACCCCTCACCAGAGCCGAAAGCGTTCTAGTGGGACGAAGGAGACAAGGGTTGTATGGATTGCAATGGAGATGTGCATCTGCAAGACCGGAAGTCGAAGGTGATGCCACACTCAGCTGCACCGGCCCTAATCCCGGAGTGTTAACCCGCGCAGAACTCGATCGCAAAATGCAAAAGTTATCCCGTGACTGCTGCACGCAGTCCAGCCAAGGCCTGTTTTGCCGTCCCCTTTCCTCGAGATATGCGAAGAAATGCCAGTGAAATTGAGAACGCTCATTGCTCGTGATGCAAAAGAACCAACAATACCGCCGTTCTCAAGCCGGCTTCTGCCCAATCGTAACATGAAACGGCAAATACGAATGCACCCCGGAATTATGCACCGCCTTCCTGATTCCCACCAAATAGAGCTCAACCTCCTCAGGCGACCACTTCAGCCCCCTCGTGAAGGGACCCATACTAATCCCCTGCAGGCCGTCATAGATCATAGACCGGTTATACAGTCCCACGGTTTTCATCTTCGTATTGCGCGGCCAGACGCCGAGGGGCACCTTGAAGATCCTCTCTTCGACGTTGGTAAAGCCCGCCTCGCGTACGTTGTCGGGGTTCTTTTCCATTGCTAGGAGGTTGACGCCGAACTGGGCTAGCCCCTCCTTGATGTTATTTAGGAAGCCGGCTACGGGGTCGTCGGGCTTGAGGGTGTCGTCGTCGCATCCTAGGACGAAGCGGAGTTCTTGGAGCTCGATCCAGCCGCCTGGTTTCAGTGCTCTGCATAACGGACGTGGTCAGTCATGGTTCTGTCGAGGTCAAAGGGGGAGAGGCTCAGGAAGGCGGTATGCTTACGTATATGCCTGTGATATCAGTGTCGGCCAGTCGCGAATCGACGAGGTCATATGCCTGATATGTATGTAATCGAGGGAGCTGGGCTTCCAAACCCACGCCGTCTCGGCATCGTCGACCATAAACTTGACGTTGGGCGGAACCCAGGCGGGTTGTATAGGGCTCAGATCGATGCCAATGACCTCGGCTTCAGGGTACTCGTCACCCACTGCGGGAACACAACACGGTTAGCCGCACGAACAAAGTTTCGCTCTGGCAGGGGATGTACATACTGTCGATAGCCCATATGCCTGTACCCGTACCGATATCCAGTATCGTCTGCGGATTCTCCAACGGCGCATAGTGCAGTCGCCCATTACACAGGTTGACAATCATAGCATGCTTCATGTCCTCCCTCTCCTGCTCCGGCTCGTCATTGGGGAAGTGATACCTCCCCTCCCGGAACTTGTGGTACCGCCTGTTATTCTCGAAGGTGTAATCGCGCACGCTGCTCGAGACGGACGTCGACGCTCGCGACGCCGAGTCGTCGGATCCGTACGCCTCGTCATCGTCGTCGTCGTTTGCCCCGGGTCCGGCGAGGGCGGGGTCGGCTTCGATCGTCGTCTCGGCTTCGTGGGCTGCTGCGAGGTCCTGGGCTTCGTCGCGTCCGCCGGCGGCGGTGGGGGATGATGTCTTCGGGGAGGAGGTCTTTGCTGAAGTCGGCGACTTGGATTTGGAATGTTTGCTCGTTGGGCTGCCGGCAGTTGACGCCTTGGTCGGTGATGTGGGGACCGGCGCCGAGTCGGCCATGGTTCGTTACCCTAAGCTGGTTGGCCGGTGTTGGTTTGTTTGTGTCACCGTGTCAAGAGGTACTTAATTCTAGAATACCCGGTACGGACGAAAGTGTAAAGGGTGGGAGAATCGGATCTTGTGAATCCTGTCCAGACCGACTTTGCGAAAGAGTGGACGGGCAAGCAACGAGGTGCCATCGTTACTGTCGGGCTGGAGTCGCTAGGTTATCGCTCCGGGGGTTGCGATCCTTCTCATGTCGCATTCCATTCTTGGACAAGCTTCCGGTACTCAGTCTTAAGTCCGAAACATGGCTTCGGCTGTTCTCACTGAGGGTTAGGGTTCGGGCGCGGTCGTCGACTTAACCTTGACACTGCCCGGACACAGAGCTGCGAGAAGGATGTGAGACACTTACAGCCTATTCAATGTTGTAATGTGATACAATCACAGCATCGTCGGACGTTCTGTACAAGACAACGGTCATTGCAATTGGCTTTGCTATCCTACAACCACCCGCACAAGAACAATTGCCCACCGACATGGACCTCCAACGCTACCCCTGCAACTCAGCAAATAGTCCCAGTCTTTGTGGCGGTCCCTTAGGCGGCGGCGTGGGACCAATCTGGCTTCCATCTCTTGTCTTGTTATCCTCAAACCCCGCCCCAACCGGCCTGGGCGAAGTGTTGCTGCCCTCAAGCTCCGACCATGGTCTGGCAGCCCTCGAATCCAGCTCGCTGACAGTACTCGTTGCCACTGTCGCAGGAGACCACGCAAATTTGGGCTCGGGGGCATGGCCTTGATCGTGTGTCTCTTGGTGGTGGTTGTAGATGGCGGCGTTCAACTGCCTGTTCCTATTCCGCCGTCTGAAGAATACGAATGCGACAGCAGCCGATATGATCAGGATGGCGGCGAGGGCCACACCGGCTCCTAATCCAGCTTTGGCGCCCGTGCTCATGCCGTTTGAACTCGAGACTTGTGGTTCTGCGGTTGGTGCCGATGAAGATGACGTGGAAGGCGGGGACGACGATGACGGTGAACTGGTAGGTGGTGCGGTTACTGGTGGTGTACTGCTGCTGGCGACGGAGGGCGAGGTAGTTGTCTTAGAAGAGGGTGAGCTGGTTATGGACGTCGGAAGATGGCCTGGTAGCCAGAATACACTCTCGCCGAGAGCCGTTGGGAGACGAGCCACATCCGTCAGAGGTATAGCGTCCGTGAAAGCTGCCCCAGCCGTTCTGGTGCATGTGCATGCATCAGGCGTTTTAAGAGTTGAAGGCTTTCCGCGTTGAGGACACGCCGACCATAGGTTTGTGCCTGCGCAAGTGACGAGGCCAACCCAGGGTGAATCTGCTCAATATCAGCAACGCGATGGCCAGGTCGTTCAGAATTGGCATGTTTTGCTCACCAGCAAGATTTGGCTTCAACGGGCAGTTCGCGTCCTTGTATTCCGGGTCGGAGCAGCCGGCCAGATAGGTGAGTCCGAGTTTATCGTTGTAGCATGCGCGGCTCGAGACACACTTATCGCCCTTCTGACAGCAGGGCTTGTGGCTGGCGGCATCATTGCCACAGGGGATGAAATCCTCATCGGCTTCTTGGCCGGTGTTGAAGTAACATGTGCCGTTGCTGATGAAGGGATTTGCAGCCATCTTGCAGACCTGGAGGCGAGAGGACGATCCTGAAGGACAGCAATGCGAGTCCCGGGCGCGGAGCTGAGTTTATGATCATAGCCGGAATCATGCCTGGGCGTGGGGTATGTTGGTCTGTTGGTTGCGTACAGATTTCTGTTACATTTCAACCGGGTGGGCGCAGAGGGCTGTGCTGGCGATGCCAGGATGCTGGGATCTGCCATGCGGGTGGTGCATGACTTGCGGGAGCCAGCCTTGCTTTCGCAAGTTTCCTCGTCACACCAGGTAAAACAGCCACCGCCGTCAAGCATCGGGAGCTGATTTCTTTACGTCGGTCAAGTCGTGGGGTTGACGTATGTGGTTCAGGGTGATTTCCGGCCACCCTTGTGCGGATTGTCGAATGCGTCCCCTGGCGGACCAATAGGGAGAATGTCAGTTGGCGCAAGCTACAGGAGGTTTGCTTTAGGGGGCAATGGCAGGACTGCTGCAATGCTTCTTTCTCCCTTTCAGGCCCAGCCCAACCCAGAAGCCAAAGTTCGACCCGATCAAGCCTAGCTCTGATGCTGGATAGTTGGAGAGGCTGTGTGGTAGTTTATTTTGAGCTCCTGTGTACCGCAAGCATTTTACAACATAACACTTGTCCTAGCTGAGTATAGCCTTTGACCGAGCATTGTTTTCGAGCAGTCCAAAGGCCACCGAGAAGCAGTTTGGTTTGAATGTACGACTGCAGCTTGGGAACGACCGAGTGGACAACCGCATTGCAAACGGCGTCCTCGTAACGAACCTGCACCGGCCAAGCGAATGGTGATCTCTTTGTGCGATCCCTCAGATTATCCGGTTGCCCCTGCCCCTGCCAGTTGGTCAACAGTAGATGGTGCAGCTCGTGGAGTTCGGATGACAGGTGGTGCTCAATGGCAATAGACCGATCGCCGAAACGGCGATCTATGCCAGGCACCTTGGTATCAAGAGCAATGCGCATAGCTGTCACTACCGCGTTTTGGATGGCAGATCTGTGATCGTAGCAGACTGACGGGGTTCGACGAATCGGAAGATTCGCATAGCTAAGGTTGGCAATGCAGGCCCTTGGTCGTCTCCGTGCGGTCCCGCCAGACTGGTAACATTTCCCAGCTGGGTCAATAACATGTCAGTTCTGACATGGCCCAATCCAGGAGCATAGAAGAGACTGAGGGGATGTCTCAAGATGTGTGATAAAAGAGAAAGTGATGCAGAGTGCAGACCAACGGGGTGGAATTAGCGGTCTAATTGAGGACGAAGCAGGCTCGCCAGGGGTAATCATGTCGTACAGAGAGGAGTCGCAATCCAGCAGCCCACCGCTTCAGTGCTTCTTCGATTTCCGCTTCTTGAAGACCACCGCCGGTTGTGCCGCGCTCGCTTCGCTCTGAACTCCCGGAGCAGACGGCACGTCACTTGAAAGCCCGCCCACATCACCGGTCGATTCGTGCTTGATCAGAGGTGGCACGTCCTTCGCCTCTTCCTGCTTCAGGGGATCTGGAGCAGCTGTGTCTTGCGGTACGTCGTCTTCAGTCTTCGTTTCCAGCTCAGGATCTGGCTTCACCTTGACGTCCTCTTCTTCCTCCTTCTTTGCCTTCACAATGGTGCCGCTGAGGAGCTGGTCCAGTTCGTCATCCCTTTCCGTAGGCATGGACTTCGTCTCCCTCCCCCATCTCTTTGGCTTCTTGAACAGAGACTTGAGTGCATCCTCCTCTTCTTTCTCCTCCTCGGTCTTTTCTCTCTCGCGTTTCCGGACGCCGGCGGCGCGGCCACTCGGGTCGGTCAAGTCCTTGCTGTCTTCGTTGTCTGGGTCCTTGACCACCCTTGTTGATGTGACGGTCCACTCTCCAGCCAGTGCCAGCTCGGGTCTCAGCTCTGTTGGTATGTTGACGCCCAGTCCTGCCAGCTGCTCCAGCTGCCTCTGCTGCTCTTCCTTGGTCATCGTCTGGCTACCGCCGCCGCCGCCAGCACTGCTGCTCGAAGCATTTGCGCCGGGGGTCCTGAAGCCAGTGGAAGGTTTCGTGCCGGAAACGACTCCATTCAGGCGTTCGATCTCGCGCTTGGCACGGTCCTTCTCCCGCTCGGCTTGCTCGTGGTTTCGGTGGAGGTCGCGGAGGGATCGCTTGATGGCGCCTTGATGCTTTCCGGTCGCTTCGTGGTTGGCTCGCTCGAGCTTGCTGTCGCGCACGTAGATCTGGCAGTGCTTGCACCAATATTTGGGGGTCGACTTCCAGTATTCGGACATATTGGCGGTGGCGGGTTGGGAATGAAAGGGAAGCGGAGTGGTTGTCTGTCGAGAAGAGAATGGAAGATGGATAATCGCCAAATAATTAATTCCGCGGACTGCAGATTCGCGATCCGTGACTGGCCGACGTCATTTTGGGCTGCCGGCCCGACAGCAAAGAAAGAAGGGTTGCTGCTGACAGCTGTCAGATATTTTACATCGTCACTCACTGAAGTCAAACTTCCTGCATCCACACTAGACGGCTTCACAGTATTCGATGTTTCATTCCAGGTGGTTTTCTTAATGATAAGTGTCGACGTTATGCCAACTGATTCGAAAACGATTTCTACGTCTATCTATTACTCAACTATATACCCAACCAGAAGCACCATTACTCATTTGCGGCCATGACATTCTCTTCTTTTGCTCGCATCCAACAAGAACCCGAAACTACATCGTCCAACAAACAATCAGTCTGCAGCCGCATGCCCTGCTTATCTCTCTCTATTAACACGACCAAAATGCAAAGTATTAGTGCGCAGCTATTGTGTACAAGGAATTGTCCAACAACAAACGAGATGCCTGCTCGGCCCATCACCCATCACCCATCACCACCATGACTGACTCCGGTCCCTCCTCACTCTTCACCCCTCACAGAATCCAGAACATCATGCCCAGGATTCCAAGCGCATACGAGTACGCAGTTCCAATCTGATACCTCTCCCCAGCACCACCAATAAGCCGTCCGCCGGCAACAGCACCGCCGCTGCCACCAGCTCCCCCCAGCCAGCCCGGCGTGACGCTGGCAGTGACGGACCTCGAGCCCCAGTTCACGCTGAAGGATGACGCAGCCGAGTTAGTCTGGACAACACTCTCCTGAGCCGCACTCTCCGGCGCGGCGGACGCCTTTGCTTCTTCGGTACGGCTCTCTTTGGAAGCCGCTTCGAACTTGGAAGACTCACCACCCTTCTCTTCCTCTGGCTTCTTGGTCTCCTCCGGCTTCTTCGTCTCGGATGACTTGGTCTGTGTCTCGCTGACGGACTGGGGTTTAGCCGTGGCTTGCGATGTTGCCTCGATCTGGCCGTCGTTGCTCTGGCTCACGGGTGCCGTTTCGACGCCTTGGGGGGCAGCGGTGGCTTGTTCGGTGGCCTCGATTTGTCCGTCAGTACTTTGGCTGACTGGCTGCTCCTCGCCCTGAGGCTGAGCAGAAGCTTGCTGGGTAGCCTCGATTTGACCATCGGTGCTCTGGCTGACGGGCTGTTCCTGGCCTTGGGGTTGGGCGGTAGCCTGTTGGGTAGCCTCGACCTGGCCATCAGTGCTCTGGCTGACGGGTTGCTCCTGGCCTTGGTGTGCGGCAGTTGCTTGTTGAGTGGCTTCCACCTGGCCATCGGTGCTTTGGCTGACAGGCTGCTCCTGTCCCTGAGGGGCCGCGGTAGCCTGCTGGGTAGCTTCGACTTGACCGTCGGTGCTCTGGCTTACAGGTTGCTCCTGTCCCTGAGGTTGAACAGAAGCCTGTTGGGTGGCCTCGACCTGCCCATCCTTGCTCTGGCTGACTGGTGTCTCCTCTGGAGCACCCTGAGGTTGGGCAGAAGCCTGCTGCGTTGCCTCGATCTGACCATCGGTGCTCTGGCTCACGGGCTGTTCCTCACTCACGCCCTGAGGCGCGGCGGTCTGTTTGGGCGGAGGACATTCCGACTCGTGGTGCTGAACTTGGCCTGTTGTCCTTGGATTAGCGGCGAACCATTCATACGTCTCCGGAGCGAAGAACTTACCATCGTCGATCTGGCACATGTGGACACTGGCAGTAGGTGCCGGCTGCACCGCCTGAGGACTCGCGGTTTCCTCTTTCTTATCTTGGCGTCCCTCTTCAGTCCATCCGCCAGAAGACTCTCCGCCGGAAGAATCACCGCTAGAAGAGCTACCACCAGAAGCACCACCTCCCAAGCAAGGCAACACATCGATCTCAACGCGGTTACACTGCGGAGCCCAGTTGCGGTCGTAGATGTTGTAAAAGCTGCCGGACACGCAACCCCACCACTGAGTCGATCCTCCGAGGGCGAGAGTGTCGTTCTCGCAGATCGAGAATCCGGCCGTGTATATGGCGCCGGCCTGTGGAGGAGCGTCGAACTGGAGCTGGTAGTTGGAGGCGATATATCCCGTCCGCTGGTGCGAGTCTGTCAGAATGCCACCGCTTAGGGCGGCGACGAGGACGCCCTCGCCCGAGCATTGGTCGTCCTGGCGTTTGTTCTTCTACGTAAGGATGATATTGTCAGGCTACGTGCGTGGGAGCTGCGAGAGTGTGTCTTACCAGGCCGGGAGAGTCCCTCTTGGCAACAGGGTTCCGGACTTGGACCTCGAAGTTGCCATCGAAAGTCTCGGTACAGCCAGGTGGAGGTGGCGACGACGGCGATATCTGCTCGGTGACCGCCTGAGCAGCAGCTGAGCCGACCACCGAAAGGAGGGCGATGCCGGTGACCTTCATCTTGACCATGTTCGGGCAGGTCAATCGATACTGGAGCTCGAGTGCTACACGTTTCAAGCCTGATCTGACTTCTTGGGATGAACGAGCTGCAAAAGAGCGAACGAAGGGGATTCAACGATTGTGGGTGTCGCTCTGTCCGACCTGGGGAAAGCGAGGGTGCCTGGTCTGATCGTTACAAGGGGAAGGGGAAGATGGGATTGTACGGCACCGTTCATGTTATATCTGAGTCTGAACTCACGTCACACTGTCGTCCGGACTTTCGCCAAGCATGCATGGCGTCGCTGCTCTGAACCTTGAGACTGTGCTGTTTAGCCTCACAGACGTGCATGAGGCGAGTCTTGGTACGAGTTTGGCCTGCGTATACGCTAGCTAAACCTCGGACGTTGATGGTCTCTCAATATCTTCACGTCAAGACTGATCTACAAGACCAAGAACGGAACAGAGGGTGCATGGACGCGGAATGGTCGTGTGCTGCATACTGCTATCGAGTTTCACTTCGCCATCGGGAGGAAGTGCTCCGGTCTTCAGATCGAGTTCTGTCAGGGCGAGGATGGACGACTGAATGCATGCATTTCCGAGCATCGAAGGGGCGATGCGGCCTGCCCCGACCGACTCTCCTGTTTGTTCTAAACACTGCCCTAGCATTTGGCACACTGCATTGGACCAGGACATGGTCTTGTTCAGGTACGAAGATGTACTGATTGCGCAAAAACTCTGATTGGGTTCCTTGGTACGTCATATACCGCAAGCAACACCATGGATCGAGTAGGTACACTGGTCTGGGTCGACTCTGTCTCGAAAACTTACTGCCATTCAGGTGCTACTACTATGTTGCGCCTTTTTAGGCTTCCTTCTAAAGGACACACCACGAATTTGAACTGAGCTTGCATATACCTAGTCCGGCGACGCGGACTCTTCCACTTCCATCGCGGCCATTGTTCACCTGGAAGCGTCGAACAAGATACGTCAGAAAGCGCGCTGACGCATTGTCCTGTTCTTCGCTGGTGCTCAGAGCTGTTGCACGATCGTGGAACGAGTCGGCTGCAGCTTGTCTGAACTGAGTTCAGATAAGACATCGATTCCACGTCAATACGGGACGCCTGGCTGGTGGGAAATTCGCCTTGCAACACGAAAATAGAACTTCATAGATGAGTCTAGCGGTCTGGACCGCATGCAGGGCACATATAAGGTTACTTCCATGCCGCGAAAGCCGTAAGAAGCTCAACGCCTCGGTGGCGCGAGAGGAAGGCTCGCAGCATTGGAGGAGTTCGTAATAATGATCAGATTGCACCGCCCGAGCCATCTATTATCCTAGATCGTACCTCATGCAAAGCCAATATTCCGCATTTCGAAGAGGAGGGCATCAACAAAAACATGCCAGAGCATCCCAAAAGAATCGACACCTTCTGACTGAGGACCGATATATGTTCAAACGTTCTCACCGAGGCGGCAGATACGCCTGGTGCTGTTGTGCAGGCGACGTATGCGGGCTGTAAGTGGTCTGCTGCTGGAATTGATCCGATGTTGTCTGCTGCGGATACGCGCCGGCACCACCGTAAACCTCTTGCGGCTGCTGCGTGGCGACCGCATAAACGGCAGTCTGCGGCTGTTTTGGCTCGTAGTAGGTGGGATCGTATGGCTGTTGTTGGGTCTGAACTGGCTGCTGCTGCTGGTAGACCTGGGACGAGTACTGGTTCTGATCTGAATACTGAGCGTATTGTTGGCTTGTCTGATATTGCGGTGTGTTCATGGACGGATCTTGCTGGCCCTTCATCTCCATGTGCCCGATATCTCCGCCGCGAGCGTTCTTCTCTTGGTGGTGCATGCGGAATGCGTGGCCGTTGTAGACGAGTGTGGCGATGAAGAGGAGCCTGAGGTGCATGCATGTCAGCTCTCCACTATATCTTGCTTGTCAAACCGCCTCATCCAGCAGGGAACATACATCTCCAGAGCACTCAGTCCAGCTACGGCGCTCATCTGCGCCAGACCAGCTTTACCAGCCACAGCGTAGCGCTTGCTCAGTCCACTTCCGCTCCTGGAGACGATACAGTGGCCCGCATTCACGGCGCTGCCATCATCCCAGCAGTCGGCATTGACATTGACTGTGAACGTCGCTCGTAGTGCGGCATTGGCGCCCATGGAGGACAGCCAGAGGATGGCCATGAATAAATCCAAAGAGAGGTGAGCCCAGATATTGTACGCCGACCGGCAATTTGGTGCCTTTTCCGATACCAAGGCATAGGTAACAATGATCATTGTGAAGAGTCCCTGGGTTTGTCAGCTCAAGACCCCACGTTCACCGGGCAAAGGTCAACAACATACGCAAACAAGCGCAAACACGACTGCATCAAGCGCCAGCCCGTGGATGAGCAGGCCGGCCAGGACGAGGATGATGAAGCCAAAGAAGGCCTGGAACCCCCGCACGACGGTGCACCACACGGGCGTGTGCACCATGAACAAGCCGCCGTCGCCCCCGCCCGTCGTCGACGTGTAGCCGGCCGAACTCTTGAAGTCGGACATTTTTCGGTTGGAGCTTGCAGTGAAACGTATAAGTCGAAATTGGAGGAGGCAATGTCAAGGAAAAAAGGACACTGAGAACTGGGCAAGGAACCCGGGGCCAAGGCTGCTTTTGAGGACAATCGAGAAGCGCCCTCCATTACACAAAAAGGTTCTGGACGAGGCGTATTCGACGCCATAACATGCCAGATCTAGTGATGGTTGGGACGCTAGTTCCTCAGCCGCACGCATCCTCGACCTGTCGGGCCCCAATCGACCGAGTGGCTTGCAGCCATTGTCCTTGCTTTTTGGCGCCGGCGCAGCCCGGCTGGATACTTACCACTTGGTAAAGGGAAGCAGACAGACGGTTTTTCAGGTCGAAGACACTCTACTGTTGATGAGAAGGTGTTGTCCAAGACATGTTCGGCCTTCCGCCTGTGAGGGACGATGTCTTTGAGTTAGGGTTAGGGTTGGATGTAGTACTGGTGCGTCTGTGGCTCGCGATGGTTGCTGTTTTTAGAACAGGGAGGCTCGGCGGACCATGTTTCACTCGCAGTGGTTGCGCTAAGGCCCCAAGGGGTATAGCCTGGAGCTGCTTCCTCAGCGGCTCGAAGGACCTGTCAGAACCTTCCATCAACCGCATTGTTGCGGTGAGCAGACTGCGAGGAATGAAATACTAGACCCTCTCCCATTTGAACAACCACTTGTCGAGCCGATACAGCGCCAGCATGCTTGTATCTCAATGTCCATCGTTTCTCAAGCTCGTATTGCGCTCGTCACGCCGACCGCTTGGTCGGGAACAACTTCAGCGGCCCAGGGTCGAAGACAAGCTAGTATGCCTGGCTGAGATGTCCACCACAGCTTTCGAAGACTTGTCTGGATCAGTTAGAGGACTGGGAACTTGTTGAATAACAAGTATGTCAACTGACATGGACATCGAAAGCCAGGGCCACCACGCGACACGATGATCTCCGTCACTGGGTTCCGGACCTGCCCTGCCCAAAGGCTCTAATGGACAAAGCCGGGTCTGGAAGCCAATCTTTGAGGAGACCTGGTTACATACCACGTCTCGTGGTTGGGCTGGAATGCTTACGTCGGATTCCAATAGGGGAAGGCGATCACGAGAGCACAACGCAGCAAGTAAGTAGGGGCACTACTTTGATCTTGTTATGTTGGACCCTATAGCCATACGATGAGCCTCCATCACCACCCTCTGAGCCTTTGTAAAGGCTTTGATGACACCATTAAGCAGACTCTGAAGGCGGAATCCTCTGAAAGTCCATGGCGGATGTGTGTTGTTTCGGCTGGCCAGATGCTGACCTCTTGCATTCCTTCGCAGGCTCGTGAGCTTTACACGCGGGAGTAGAAGCTCAGGTCCTCCAACGGTCCCATCCATCACACTTCTGTGGTGACGGCAACCGGTCCTACCGTTCCTTGTCGAGAGGTTGCCAACTGAGGTCTGCTGTGCCGCTCGAGTGCTTCTGCCGGGCTCCCATGGCCTGTTAAACCGCCAACAACTCGTCACTCGTGGTACTGCCGTTGGAGATGGAGTACCTCACGGGGTGTATGCTCTTTCTTGAGACGGACAGACATGTGTTAACTCCTCTTGTCGATTCCTTGTGGTGACCTCGGACTGCACGGCAGCATGACTAGGTGCTTTGCCTTCGCTTTGGACAGCCAGGCCCACGGCCAGGGGAGCACTCACAAGGAATCGCTTCCTGGACATGAAAGTACGCTGGATATGGTGGCTGTGGAAAGCATAAGTAGCCAGTGCTCTTGCCGTCCAGACAGGTTTGATCTCAACAAGCAGAGCGAAGAGTTCCCAGCAGGCACAGACACATACAGAAGACCATTGACTGAAGTCACGGTTAGTTCAAGGCTTTTCTTATGGAATTCCTCATGGCTAACTACAACCTTCGCATATAGGACGCTGACTATCCCAGCCGAGGAAGTAAAGACACAACAGCAACTAAAATACAACATGCCGGATCCTCCTCCTTCTCCTGGCCCGCGACCTCGCCCAGGCCCTCTCTATCCACCCCCTGATGTCCCAACACCTCCCGACTCTCCCCGTAATTAGCTGCCTTACTTCTTCGGATATCGCTGGTTCAGACTTCTAAGCCCTTCAGTCGGTCAACCAACGACACCCATGCGATTACGATTCAGAAATAGAGCCCATGCTTTCCACATCAACGGCGATTTCATCTCTTTCCTAGGAGATATCCGCTTCATGAGGGATCATAGAGTTTTAGAGAACACTCCTGGAGAATGCTTCTCGACATTGCTGGAGTGCGAAGTTTCCCAGCAGTTACAGTCACTACCTCCCTTACATTTCGATAGAGTTTAATGAGAGACGTCTCAATACTCGCTCCTGGCTGTGTTCGGTTCGTCTTTGACTTATCAGTGATATTGCTAGCATGGCCTGTCTTGCTCGTGCGAGGACGTATCTGACAACCCCACATATGTGGCCGTGTCGTAGTGATAACTGTGCCATCGATCGTGAATTTTGGAGGTTAGCATATTTGAAGGGAACCAGAGCGAAGAGGAGAATTACCGTTAGTATTATACATCTCGTTTACATCCACTAACATATCGTGACTCAGGGGCCACCTCTCCCGGGAGTGGAGTCCCTTAGGTGAGGGTTAGGGTTGTCTCCTGAGGTCGATGGTCCGGAGACTTCTCCGTGGTCCAATCATTTTGGCGGGCTTTGCTCCGGACGACGGCGCTAGAACTGGAAGGGGACTAGGCTGCTCTTACCACTGAAGTCTTGACCTACTCCTTTTTTTACGACTACTTGACTGTCAGAATATTGCAACAACCACAATCGTGTTCGATTGGGGGGATGAGTACGTTGATACCTTAGGCTGGCGTATAACTACTGAAATTTTGTGCCTGACTGTTATCTCGTACCGCCAGGCAGACCGTACGTATGTAAAAGCTGGGAAAGGAAGATGGAACTCGGCACGTGCCAAGTGGCTCATTGTGACGTCAGGGCGAGCACAAGGCAAGAGGAGGTGGTTCAAGTGACGACCGGGAGCTAGTAAAGTGTTACAACTCACAAGTAAGCTCATAATTTCAGAAAAAGCATCTGTGTGACCGCCTTGAAACATCTCATCATCAATCTCGTCCCAGTACATACTACATAGCACCTGCCCAGCCATGAGTTCTTGTCACAACCCAGAGGTGGCCGGCGAGGAGCCCGTCTCACTCCAGAGCAGAGTCCTCGAAGCCGGAGCAGCAATGACACAGGTGAATACTATAGGATCTCCAACCACAAAGAACAACTGTACCTAACGGTTCTCCAGGACTTCGCCCCCGTCAAGAACATCTGCGCCCACCTCAACGCCTTCCACGCCTACGCCTCGGAGCCCACCCGCTTCGTCGAGGCGAACCACTACTGTGCCCACGTGACCGACGACGTGCGGCAGTGCATCATCTATGACGGGCCGGGTCCCAACGCCCGCCTCATCGGGGTGGAGTACATGATCACGCCCAAGCTGTACGAGGGGCTCGACGCGGAGGAGCGCAAGCTCTGGCACAGCCACGTCTTCGAGGTGAAGTCCGGCATGCTCATCATGCCTCAGCCTTCGCCGCTTGTGCCCACGGCCGTGTGGGAGAAGGCCGAGAACAAGGAGATGGAGCAGGTCGTCACGCTCTACGGCAAGGTGTACCACCTCTGGCAGACGGACAGGGGGGATAAGCTGCCGCTCGGACCGCCGCAGCTTATGACTAGCTTTACGGGGTGGGGACAGCTGGATGAGAAGTCTATGGATGAGAGGGATCAGAGAATGGGCGGGGATTGGAGGAGGAAGAAGGAGTTGAGGGAGTATATCGAGGAGCCGAAGATTCATCCGGATGCTGATCAGGCTTGGAAGAAGAAGTAGTAGGATGGATTGATGAGAGAGCTGTGGGTGACGAGTGATGATTGAGCAGTGTGCGATACCGGGAAAATGCATTTTACTCTACTCAATGAACTATGTGGTTGCGTCGCCATGAGCTGGCGCCAATATGTCGACTATACCAGACACAATCTCCCCCGCCTCTGTCGGATCAACCATGGCACTTGGTCCAAATACACCAATGTTCATCGACTCGCCGATCACAGATACCTCAACATCAACAGCATCCTGCACCAGATGTTAGCTTTCGATGCATGATTGGGTGTTCTGGGTCGAATTACTTACCGGATACGCGTCTCTAACTGGGTTCGAAGCCAGCCAGCTATGGGCTTCTGGTGCAAGATCCGCACTTTTCTCGTCCTGCTCCTCAATCTCACTGTCCGGTGTTTCCGTCAGAACGACACCCCCGCCAATATCCACCTGCTGAGCATTAGGAAGACTCAAAAAGTTGACAAACGAGTCGACCTTTATGCCTGTCCAATCAAGTACCTCCCACAGTCCAACAGACGCATTGGCCGGCTCCGATATCTGGTGAAGATCGGCTTGCACGCTCTTCGCCAGTGCGACAATGTCGAGAAGAGCAGGCTGGCGGACACGCAGCGGTACCAGACTGAGAGTCGGATACGGCAGGTTCTCTAGGCCGTCCATTGACGTGCGGTTGGCGAGGTAGATGCCGAAGACGACATCCTCCTCAGTCGCCACGTCTCGAGCGAGAAGCTTTGCGTATGCGGCGAAGAAGAGGGCTTGGAGGCTTACTCCGGAAGATGCGCATAATGACAATAGGGACTGGATGTTCTCAATGGCGCGGCGTTGGAAGAGGGATGTTCGCGCTTGGTCCGAGAAAGGCAATGTGGTCCATGGGATGAAAGGTGATGACTTGGCTCCTTGGAGATAGTGCGTCCAGAAGTTCTTCTTAGACGTCTTGGCCGTCTCTGAAACCTGGTGGGAGAGCCACTGCCTCCATGTGCTGGGAAAGAAGTCGGCTTCCTCGTCTCTGACCCCTTGGCAGAGTCTGCGGAAGGTTTCCATCATCAGCGGCAGGCTTATTCCATCATAAATCGCGTGATGGATCTTGAGCTTGACCTGCCAGTGCTTTTTGCCCGTGGAACTGGTGCGAAATGATACAAGCGGCCCAGGAATGACACATTCGGTATCACCCTCCACCAAGTCTTGTTCTGCCGCAACATTCGGCTGATGTCGATGAACGAGTTGCAAGAAGGGAGTATCTCGCGAGCCTATGGCGAGGAAGCTTGTCCGCAAGATGGGGTGACGCTCCATCAGAGCCGTCCACGCCGAGCGTATGTCACTCAAAGCAATGTCGCCTTGGAGTATGTAGGTGAACTCTGGAAAGAATACCGCGCCGGCTGTGTTCTGCCAGACGCTGAGCATGTGTACCTGCATTGCAGTTGCGGGTAAGATATCCTCAAATGCTGAATTGGCGATGCCGGCGCCGTCGAGGAGTCTCGAGACGTTAAGAGACCACAGGGTTGCTGCGGTATTGTCCTGTCCATCCGTCACAGTACCAGCACTGTCGGATGTGCCGTTTGTGGAAGTACCATTTGCATGGATTCCATTGCCTGCGATCTGGGCAGTGGCTATTGCAGCCATCTCCGATATGGACTCTGCACCCAGAATCTGGCGAACACCGAGAGCTATCCCCCTCTTCCGTAACAGCGAGCTGACCTTGATCGTGCTGATGGAGTCCAGCCCGAGATGATAGACCGTGTGCTTCCTTGTGATGGACGAAGTCGGGACGCCGGAGACTTCCGAGAGGACGTCTCTGATCTGGCTCTCTGTTTCGGACCACGAAGATGCGTCCTCAACTCCATTAGGAACGGCCGTGTCGTTGTTGCCTGGCTCGCTTGTAGGAAGCTCAAACGATGGTAGTCCGCAAATGGAAACCACTCCGTCCTTGGAGGAGAGAACATCTGCATCTGAAGATCGCGTCATATACTTGAGCACGGCGTCCAGGTTCCGGATTAGTTGTGAAGTCTCCTTGCGCGACAAGTACCCGGAATTGCACGCTGCGCGCCAGATGAGGCTCTCGTCCAAGACCTCGAACTCAACGCAAACTGGATACTCCACTGCAGAGTCACCATCGACAGACGTCATCCACAGTGTTTCGTCTTCCGTCACGGGACCTTGCGCCCTCTGCTGGATGAACAAGGAGTTAAAAAGTGGTTCTCTGGGTTGGCCGACCAGTTTCAGAGCGTCTCGCAGAGGATAGTGTTGGTAGGTGCTGATGTTCGTCATGTTCTCCTGCATGTACCGTAGCCACGAAGCGATACTGCCGTGGAGGACGCTGCGAACAGCCACAGTGTTCATCGTCGGGAAGAGGAGTTGTTCAGCCTCCTCGGTGTCTCGGCCGGAGAGAACGACACCGAAGGTGACGTCCAACGATTTCGTGCGAGATGCCAGAACTGCTGCCCAGCATGCCTGGCCTAGAACTTGAATTGACACAGCGTATCTGCGGCAGAAATTCTTGACCAGCTTGGCCGAGATCGAGGATGCCATCTCTGTCCGATGCACTTCGTCATTGACGCTCTCATCCCCATGCTTGGTGTTCTGCACGAGGGTTGCATGCGCTCCAGCGAGGTAACCAGACCAGAACTGTCTGGCTTCCGCTGTCGAGGCAGTGATTATACGGGTCAGGTACTCCTTGTATGGCGGCCGAGGGATAAACGACCCGTAGTAGACAGCTTGAACGTCCTGGTGAAGTAGACCAAGCGACCATCCATCATAGAGAGCATGGGCGATGGACAGCACAAGAAAACGGCGTTCGTTGACCGAGACAAGAGCGAGCTGCAGCAGGTCTGACTTGCCAGCCGCTGCGGAAGCGCGTCTTCTGGCAATTTCCATGACCTGTGACACTTCATCCCTGTGTCCCACCGTGACCTCTTCCAGGACTACGGCCGAAGTCTTGCTGATGAGCTGACAGTACGCACTGCCAAACTCTGGGCTGTCGATCTCCAGAAAAGTGGTCCGTAAGATCGGAGACGCCGCGACGACTTGTTGCCATGCTTGTTGGAGGCGGCTCGCGTCGATACTCGGATCCAACTCGAGGACGTCATGGTTGAAGTATCGGTGAAAGTCAGACTGCACCATCTCTGCGACCATCGAGTCTTGCAGTGGAGTCACGGGTAGAACATCCTCGACTTGGTCAAAATCATACCCGGCGCTGAGGAGGTACTTCTTGAGTGCCGTCGAGGTAGAGTCAATTGACTGGGCGCCGTTGCTGATAACGGGAGTACCTGAGGACTGTAATTCCAAGTGCTGAACGATGGCGGATATCACTCCGTTTCTCATCAGTTGCCCGCTGGAAATAGCGATCCCTCGACTGCGAAGTCTCGACGAGAGCTTGATCAGATCGATGCTGTCCAATCCAAGCTCTAGTAAGGACGTGTTCGCAGTGATCCGTTCAGATGGAACGTATGCTAAAGCTGCGATCTCTTCACGAACCTGCAGCGCGGTTGCGGTCCACTCAAAAGAATCTGGTTCTGGATTTGCCGTTTCTCGAGACTGCGTCCCATTCTGGATGGGCTTCGTATGGTGATGTGATGCCAATGGAATTGGCTGCTCAGGGGAAAATACAGACCGCAGTGCTGCTTCAACCTGGTCAAGAATACTTGAAAGTGTATCCGGATCGGCAACTCCTGCCTTTGTTACCAGTTGCAACCGCAGATGACCGTCAGATGTCAAGGTCGCCTCGAACGCGAGAGCGAAGTCTGGATTTGGCGGTGACTCCTGGAGTGTCCATAGCTCCTCACCTGCATGCGTATCCCCCTCTCTCTGGAATGAGAAGAGCGTGTCGAACAAAGGCTTACCGCCTGAGCACCACTTCTGCACATCCCTCAGCGCCACATGTTGGAATGGTATGATGGACACGTTGAAGCTGTGACACTTCTTGATGAGTGTGGTCCACGTCTCGCCTCGCTGAAGAGGGGCATGGAACGCAACAGTGTTGAAAAGGGGTCCGATAACACCCTCTGCACCGTCGAGGTCGATAGACCGCCCGGAGATCACGACCCCAATCGTGACGTCTGCGAGGAACTGCTGGAAGACTGAGACCCACACGGCCTGAAGAATTGCGTGATGTGTTACTTCAAGCTTAGCCCGCAAACTCTCCAGGTCACCTGCCGGGACAAGACGACTGCAACTGAGGCTTTCCCGACTTGGTCGCGGAGAAATGACAGGGAACGGTTGGTGCGAAGCTGACTGGAGGTGCTCAAGCCAGAACCCGTTCGAATCGATGTGACTTCTGAGCGGACCATGGACCAGTGCCTCGAGGTAGCTGGGTGATGAAGTTGACACGGGAAGCTCCGAGTAGTACTGCCGGAGTCGATCAAGCATAATGTCCAAGCTTATGGCGTCGTAGATGCCGTGCGAGATATTGACGATCAGGTATCTTGCCTCTTCACCGACACTGATGACCATGATATCCAATGGCTGCTTGACATGGAGGACATTCCTTTCGATCCAGAAATGTTGCTTCTCCTTGACCAAGACCTCGAGATCCCTCTCGGTGGCAACGCAGAATTCCGTCCAGGGGACATGTGCCGTCTTTGTCGCTACCTGGATATAGCCATCTGGAGTGCTGACGAAGCGAGTCCGGAGCACAGAGCAGGATGCCACGAGCTCTGTCCAAGCCTTCCGCAACTGGGAGGCGGAGATTTCGCTGGAGAGCTTGTACTTGAATGTATTGAAGTAGGCACCTTCAGTGACTGGCATGTTCGAGCGAGAGATCATTCCTTCCTGGAGTGGCGAACAAGGGGCGATATACTCGACATCCGAAGCATCAAAACCGAGCTCTTTCTCGACCAGAGCTCGGTGCTTGTGGTGACAGGCCTGGACGAGCTGTCTGGCTGCCAGCGTATGGTCGGTCCCAGATGAGGTTTGCTTTTGAGACAGCGTGGAAGCAAGGTCACAAAGCCTGGGGTTTGTCAAAACGAGAGAAGGGGTGGCTTGGGTAAAGCCTGCTTTCTTCAAGGCCGCTGTAAGTCGCATAACAGATATCGAGTCGATACCGTAATCGAAGATAGTCAAGTCCAAGTCGAGTTCCTGTACGGGAAGAGCAGTGACGCTCGAGAGCACTCGCAAGACCTCCTGCCCCGTACCGTTCATGTCAGCGCTCGCATCCGCGGTTGACTTTGTGACGGACATGATCCGGCCATGGTCGAGGCCCTGGAACAGGTCCTTGAGTTTTCTGGTCTCCGCCTTGTTGTTCGACGACAACGGCATGAAGGGCAAAACCAGTACATAGGTTGGCACCATGTAACCGGGGAGTCTGTCACGACAAGCTGTCTTGGCTCGTTCGGAGAGCTCTGTTGCTTCCGGACCATCTATAATGCGAAGATCTTGGTCTCTACTGCGGTTGTTCCCTGTGGTGACGAAGGATATGAGGATATCCTTGCGCTGTTTCTCGTTTCGAACCACAAGGGTGGCAACGTCGGTCACAGCTGGAACACCAGTCCGGATAGTGTGATTGATCTCCCCAAGCTCGAGGCGCTGCCCACGGAGCTTGACTTGGTCATCCGCGCGCCCCAAGAAGTCGAAGCATCCGTCGTGGAGGATCCGGACCAGGTCACCCGTGCGGTACACTCGCTCGTTAAACCTCTTCAGAATAGGAAATCTCTCCGCTGTGAGCTCGTCTTTGCCAAGGTAGCCCTTTCCAACGAGCTTTCCCGAGATGCACAGTTCGCCTATGCCACCTCTAAGCACAGGGGTCTCGGTGCCCGGTTTCAGGACATAGGTCCCAACGTTGACAAATTGCTTGCCGATGTTGGAAGGACGCCCGTTCTGTGGTACCCTGGAGAAAGTCGTGACGCCTATTGTCGCTTCGGTGGGGCCGTAAGCATTGAAGATCACTCCGGTAGAGCCCCAAGCGTCCAAAATTTCCTGCTTCAGTTGCTCGCCACCAGTGATAAACACACCCCTGGTCAGGCTGGGGACCTCGTCGGGGTGGATGAGGCGCGCCAGACTGGGCGTAAGGTCGATGTGCGTGATCTCTAATTTCGAGATAGTCCCCGCCAGGTCTTCCAAGATCAAATCCCGCGGAGCCGCCGTCAGGGTCATGCCGACAGACCAGCTCCAGTATTGTTCCAAGACCGAAACGTCGAAATGGAAGGACGCGAATTGAAGCCACTTGGACTGCTCATCCCAGTGACCGGCGAACAGTTTCTGGAACGCTAACATTGCCTGCACGGCATTCTCGTGAGTGATCTCGCACCCCTTCGGAGTTCCAGTGGTCCCGGAGGTGTAGAGACAGTAACATGTGTGTTGAGGAGTGAGCTCCGGCTCCAGAGTAACAGGGCTACCATCAATCTTGGACAGAGACAGTTCTTTGATGGCCACAAGCGGGATAGCAACTGAAAAGTCCAGCGTCTTCTCTAAGTCACTCGACGTCAACAGGACCGACGCCCGCGAGTCCTCCAAGATGAACTGCTTCCGAGCTGAAGGTGCTCCAGGATCCAGAGCAACAAAAGCACACCCGGCCTTCAAAGCTCCAAGGATGGAGAAGAAAGCCTCAGGGCACTTGTCGAAGAGAATCGCAACTGTGCCGCCAGTTTTGGCATGCGGCTGTAATATTCTGGCCACTCGGTTTCCGTACTCGTCGAGTGACTTGTACGACCATGTCTTGCTGATGGGCTGTGACCCCTGAAACCCAGTGACGAACTCGAGCGCTGTCTTGTCGGGCGTCTTGAGGGCTTGTGATTCGACAAACTGGTGAAGAAACTTCTCCTTGCAGCACACTTCTGGCTCCTCTGCCGGGGTGATCGAAAACATATCTATAGCTCGCGAGAAGAGGTCATCTTCATGCCCATCTGGGTGGAGGGCTAGATCGCAGAAAACAGTATCGAACTGCTCCAAAAGCAATCTTGCATGTTCTCTTGGCACGACATCGTCAAAGAATGTCATCCTGTAGCTCAGGCTGTCGTCCGAGCTTGGCTCGACCTCGATGGAGACCGGGTAATTCACCGTGCCCTGGTCATTGATCACCTTCCAGGGCAGCGTGGTTCGAGACGAAGGCGCTAGTTTCTGATAGACAAGAAGAGTGTCCAAGATTTTGCCTTCTGGGAATCCGAGCCACCTCTGGATTTTGCTCAAGGGGATATGCTGATTCTGGTAGAGATGTCCGCTGTAGTCCAGCATCGCTTGAAGCAGTTCTTTGTTGTAAGGCTTGTTGGAAGCAATTACCGGGGGCATCGATATGCAGGGGACGACGGCATCTTGTGTTGCTTGCGAGTTGCGTCCGGACAGCACGACGCCGAAAATGACCGTGGGTTCTCCCAGGTATGACGAAAGGACTCTGGTCCAGGCGGCTTGGAGAGCTGCTTGGACAGTGAACTCGCTGGCTCCGAGTGACTTTTCGAGACTTGAGAGTTTGTGGTTGCTGACAATCGATTCGGTGGCTACTGTCCTCGAGCTCAATCTCAAAGGCGTCAGTGTTGGGAAGTTGTTGATGACGACGTTCTCGGACTGTGCTTTCCAGAAAGCCTCCTGTCTGTTCGCTTGGGAGCTCTGGCTGATGATGTCCTTGACCACTGTTTCAGTAGCAGGAGGCGCCGTCACGGACTCTCCATTAAGTATCAAAGCCAAGTCTCCCAGTATCCTTTGCAGGGATTGAGCATCATAGAGCGCATGATGTATGGCGAGATGCATGGTAAGGCCACCGTCACTGCCACGGTCGACGCAAGCCACGCGCCATGGAGGGTTATGGAGCCCGTTGAGGACTTCACTGGCCTGGTCCTGCCGCCAATTGTCCAGATCCCATTGTTCAGCCGATCTGCCGCTTAACTGCAAAAGTTGGTGGTGGTCGTCAGATGGTTTGTATTGCACCATGGCAAACGAGAAGTCCGCGTCGTCGACGGGAATGAAGCCAGTTCTGAGAATCGTGTGTATACGAGAGACTTGCTCCCAAGCCTTGCTCAAGGCAGTCAGGTCGACGTTGTCGCAGAGTTCAAATTCCACAAAGTTGAAGTAATCGAGTCCCTTTGACTGGATGAATTGCACGATCATCCCAGCTTGCAGTGAAGTGCAAGGTAGAATCGTCTCCGCTGTCTCTGGAGAGATCCCGTGTTGGCTGAGCTCGAACTCGGCTCGCAGACGATAGCCGGAGAAATCAAAGACAGATTGCTGGCTGGCAGGGTCTTCCGCCATTGAGACCTTCTTGGCCAGGTTCGCACATGTCTTCTGCCGAATCACGTCGCCTGCTGAGACAATCATGCCTTGTTTCCGGAGGAGGGACGCGATTTGGACAGCACTGATACTGTCCAGACCAAGCTGGTAGATAGTCATGCTCCGTCGGATTCTGTGCTCTGGGACAGATGACAGTTTCGCTAAGGTGGCTCGAATGCGCGATTCATCATCTGACCATGTCTCGTTGTCCGTTCCAGACACAGATTCGATGGAGGCATGTGGCTTTCGTTGGAGTCTGAGCTCCGAGAGCTTTAGCGTAATCGATCGCGGAAGAGAGGATATCCGAGGAAGTTGCGACGAGGGATAGTTCAGACAATTGCCCATGAAATGCTGGAGCATGTCTGAAATCAATTCTACATACGGTTCGGAAATGCGAGCACTGGGATGTTAGCTTCACTTATCAGGTCTGGAAGGTTTTAATTCACTTACCACTCGTGATGGAGTTGAACAACAAGGCGGTTACTCTGGGTATCGGGTCTAAATTCGCAAACAAGGGGTATCTGACTTGTTAGACTCCGTTCTTCCGGCTCCAGTATAGTCTTGTAGAACACTTACATCCATCTCGCCATCATCCCGCTCCAAACTCCAAAGACTAGAATCAAGGCTTCGCGCCGGCTGCTGTAAAATGAGAAGGGTATCGAACAAACGCTGAGCACCACCGGGAAATGCTAAAGATTGTATCCGCCGCAGGGAACTAAACTGGTGTTGAATGATCTTCGGGTTCAAGGCGTTGAGAGCCTTGATCAGGTCAATATTTTGCCTGATACTGGTCAGATCCGTCCGAATGGGGACGGTGTTAAAACAAGGGGCTACGAGTCTGTCGATCCTGTCCACGTCGACGGAGCGACAGCTCACAACGTTGCCAAAGCAGATATCCTCGGTTTCGAGAAGTGTGACCAAGACTAGCGCCCAAGCAGCCTGGCAGATGGATAGAAGCGAGCAACCAAGGCTCTTGGTTCTCTCGGTTATGTCGCTGAGGGGGGTGTGGATGTGTGTGGTGCGGATGTCGTGGGCTTTGTTGATTTCCTCTGCTGTTGGGGCGTGGCTTGTTGGTAACTCGCTGGGCCGGAAGTCCAACAGTTGTCTCTTCCAGAATTCATTGGAAGTGGGTGAATCTGCCATCATGACTCTCAAGAAGGGCTCGACAGGTGGAGGGGGCTCGAGGGTCAAGCCAGTTGCAAGCTGTTCAACCTCCCGAAGAAGAATTTCGATGGCAATACCGTCGTAAAGTGCATGGTGACAAACGAAGGAGAGATATGCGAACTCTCCCTGGTGGATGATGGCGAAAGACACAGGTGGCTCCCAGGAGTCAACGACATCTGTATGGCGAGCTAAGTGTTGTGAGATGCAGTTATCGAGAGTCCCGTCCGCCTCCTCCAATTGAAACCACTTTGGCTGCCATCCGCTCAGGACGACCTGAGCAAAGACATGATCCGACAAGTTCGTTGTTGCGAAGCAAGTGCGGAGGATATCGTGCCTCTTGCACATAGCTGTCCAGTATCCTTGCATTTCGGCAGGGTCAGACTGGAGTCGAAAGAGCATATTGTTGAGGTAAGACTTCCCGCTCACGGATGCCGCCAGCATCGCCTCCTGCAATGGCGTGCAAGGGAGGACCTTGAGGACATCTTTGCCCTCGGCCGGGCACTTCGACATGATGGTGTCCACCCACTCAGCCGGAAAGATGTCCAGACCCATCGGCTCTGAGTGATTGTCAGGTTCTTGGTCTTCCAATGCCTGAGCAAGTTGGGAAACGCATGGGTTCTGCAGTATGACCGATATAGGAACGCGACGACCGAACCGTTTCCGAAGTTGTCTCGAGAGGCCAATCGCCGATATCGAGTCAAGGCCGAAGCTGGCGAACGGCGTCCACTTGTGCACACTTGAACCACCTGTTGGGAGACAGGAAGTCACGATGTCCGCAATCTTCCGTTCAGTGTCCGTCAGCTCGCTGTCATCCCCATTCATGGACGTGGTTGAAGCCGTCGATTCCAGGTAAGACTGATCCAACTTGTGGAACGCCTCGACGAACCATGCTCTGTTGAGCTTTCCTGATGCCGTTACCGGTAGTTTAAAGACAGGAATCAGATAAGACGGCACCATGTAGCTCGGAAGCTTTGCCAGCAATAGGCAGTACAACGAGGCAGTTAAGTCGCTCAAGTGGTCGGCCAGAGCCATGACCTCTGCTGGAGCAGTGCTGGGGGAGTTGCGTGGAACAAAGAATGATGCGAGTTGGGAGGCTGACTGATCTTCACGATTGACGAGAACAGTGAAGCAGTCCGCGATGTCGCTGGATTGCCGAATAGTAGCGTTGATTTCACTGAGCTCGATCCTTTGGCCGCGTAACTTGATCTGGTCATCAACTCGTCCAGTTATCACCAGCGAGCCATCCGGCAGCATCCGTCCCAGATCACCAGAGCGATATAGGCGGCCGAATTGGGGATGATCAATGAACCTGGCTACAGTAAGCTCAGGCATGT
Organism: Coniochaeta sp. 2T2.1; assembly: GCA_009194965.1. Classification (NCBI taxonomy): domain Eukaryota; kingdom Fungi; phylum Ascomycota; class Sordariomycetes; order Coniochaetales; family Coniochaetaceae; genus Coniochaeta; species Coniochaeta sp. 2T2.1. The sequence goes on along the minus strand of VSMA01000017.1, from coordinate 1,156,519 downwards.
TCAGATACCCCTGAGCAACCTGGTCTCCACCAAAACAAAGCTCTCCCAAGCATCCGCGAGGGACAACTTCGATGCCATTCTGGAAGAGAACGACCGTTGACGTGTTCTCGAACGAGTAGCCGAGGTGCTGGATAACATCGCTGCGACCCATCTTCTTGACGGTGCAGATATTCGTTGTCTCGGAAGGTCCGTAGCCTTGGTACAACTGCCGCCACCAGCTCCTGGCAACTTTGTCGGTCATGGCTTCGCCTGATGTAATAAGAAACTCGACAGAGGGGACGTTTTGCGGATCGATCAGGGACGCGACAGTGGGTGTCATGCTCAAATGGGTGACATCCAAGTTCCTAATGGAGCGCTCGAGGTCCTCGAACAGAGTGTCGTTGGTGGCTGCGCAAAGCGTCATGCCCTGGGTCCAAGTGAAGAACATCTCGAACACGGAGACGTCAAATGCCTGGGAGCATGACTGAAGGAGTCTCGAACCCACTTTGACTGGATATATTCTAGAAAGAACGTCGATGTTGCTAGTGACGTTGAGTTGGGTGACACACACTCCCTTCGGAACGCCTGTGCTCCCTGAAGTGTAGACAATAACAGCGATTCGAGCACCATCGGCGGGGATGTTGAGATTGCCGTCTTCCGTAGCCGTGAGGTCCGTCTCTTCTAGGTTCGATACTTGATGGCCTTCCAGTTGAGAAAGCTTTGCCGACGCGGAGTTGTCAGTTAAGCAGAGCTTGACTTTTGCTTGTGCATGAATGGCTTCGATCCGGGCCATTGGCGTACTCGGTAAGAGCGGGAGGTATGAGCACCCTGCTTTCACAATTCCCAGGATTCCAGCGTACAGTAGGACTGACTTCTCCATGGCAATGGAAACCACGTCGCCGGTTGAGCAGCCAGATGTTCGGATGTACCGCGCGATCTTGTTGGCCATGGAGTTGAACTCCCGGTATGACACGTACTCAGCATCAACGAAACCCTCGGATATCCGGCGAGCGAAGCAAAGAGCTGTCTTATCAGGTGTGTTTAACACCACACTCTCAACCGCAAGCGCCAAGTCTGGGACTCCTGAAAATGATTGTGGCTCCATTTTGTACGTAGACAGGAGATGCTCAGGGACAACACGTCGCGTTGAGGCAAGATCCGCGTCGAAGTTATCTAGCATATGACTTGCGACGTACAGAAGCTCCTCGACAAGTACCGCGATATGTGCATCCGGAATGGCGTCCGTATGATAGGTTACCCTGCATTCATAGTGATCCTGTTTCGGCTCGACTTCCACAAGCAACTTCGTCTCGAGATAATCCAGGTGAGCCACCTCCTTGACGATATCCCCCTCCTCCCTTGAACTGAAGAGGGATTCTTGGTAAACGAAGAGAACATCGTAGAGTGATTGACCAGGTGTAATTCCCGCTGCCTTCATGATCTCCGCCAGCGGTAAGGAAGCGTGACCCAGAGCCGATCTGTTGCCCGCTTGTATGCTCGCCAGCAAGTCCTGGATAGTTCGTGTTTGTGACAGGTTCGTGCGTAACGGCAGGGTTGCGATACAGGGCCCCATGATGCGTTCGATCCCAGGAACGGCGGCCGTCCTGCCAGACGTAACGAACCCTGTGATGATGTCGTCGTAACCCACCAATGAGCTCCAGAGCCAGGCCAGAGCGGCTTGGAAGAGCACTTGAGGGCTGCACTCAGCCTTCTGGAGTGTCTCCCGTACCAACTGTGGGGAAAGAGCAAGACTCGACAACCGAGACTTCACCTGGCTGTGCTGAGGAGGGACATCCAGTAATACTGGAAAGGGACTGGGCTGGAACCCGGTCAAGGTCTCTGCCCAGAAGCTCCTGGCATTATCGCACTGTTGCAGGAATCCTTGTGACTGGACATAAGCGACCACTTCGCCGAACTGCGGACGGGACTGAAGTTGGCGTCCGCTGGAAATCGCATTCATATCTTCGAGCAGAAGATCCACCGTCCAGCCATCGAAGAGCGAGTGGTGTATCTGAAACAGGATGCGACTGTCACCCTCCCTGGCGCAAATTTGTAAGCGAATTGGGTGTAGAAACTCTTCATCGGACGTGATGGTGAAGTTTTTGCCCAAATCATCTTGTAGCGAGATCGGCACCGTCGACGGATGTTTCCATATAACTTGTAGGAATCTTCCATCATGTACAACAAACCCGGTTCGAATAATGGTGTTCCTGCTGATAACCTCCGAGATCCAGGAATGTATCTCGGCAGCATCATGGTTGCCGCTGACGCTCAGTTCTAACCAGTTGCAATACGCTTGAGGATTGGCGCCTGTTTCGGCAAGCATGGCAGACTGGAGTGGAGTACAGGGCAGGACACTCTCGACTTCGTCAAGGGAGTCTCGGAGGATGGGTATCGACGCAATGTCGACCTCGATGTTCGAAACTGAATCCGTTTGTGTCGCAGTTTGCCGAGGTGCACTGGTCTGGCTGTCGGTCATGAGTTGGTGTAGTTGAGATACAGATCGCGACCTGAGCACGTCAAGTGCACTGAGCTCAAAGCCAGCTTGTCGAAGACTTGAGGTAAACTTGATGGCCACAAGTGAGTCCATCCCAGCTGCCGCAAGTTTTGTGGATGGCGATATGTCTTGTCCCAGGACTGCTCCAGCTAGCTCGCACAGTTTCTGTTCTGTAGGATCCTTAAACTCTCGGAATCTTTGCGGTTGTCCCGCCTGCGGCGAAGAGTATACAGACAGTAATTTCCTGCGGTCTAGCTTGCCGGACGGCAGTCTTGGAAAAGCCGTGAATATTAGGATGTCACCGGGTACCATGAAGCTGGGTAGCCATGCCTCACACATACCCCGGACCTCATGCTCCATACCGTCCAAGATGTCGACTGCACAGAAGAGAACAAGTATCCCTCCAATGACAGCAGCCATTGCGCCATGGCAACCAGGAGTCCGTAGAGCGACTTGTTCGATTTCACCAAGTTCGATCCGTTGACCGCGCAGTTTGACTTGTCCCCCTCCGATGCGGCCGAGACATTCTATTGTCCCGTCGGGTAGTATCCTTGCCTTGTCGAGGGTTCGATATAATGGTCCGTAACTGCTGTTGACGAAGGCGGAAGAGGTTATCTCCGGTCTGTTGATGTAGCCGCTCGCGAGCTGGAAGCCACCGACAGCAAGCTCTCCGACCTCTCCAACAGTCAGAAAGCGTGGCGTCTTGTCCACATTCGGGTCCTCCGAAACGTCCAGTACGAAAGCGGAAACGGTATCGAGGGGAAATCCGATGTTGCCGACACTGGCGTCCCCTGCAAGTGCAGGTTGGAGCGTGCAGTGTATGGCTGCTTCAGTAGGTCCATACATAGCCCATAACATGCTTGGGTGTCCATCGCCGCCACCGAACTCATCCACGACCGGCTTCGTCAACATCTCGCCGATGCTGAGAAGCAGTTTCAAGCAGGGTGCGTTCTCCCTCTTCCTCAAGAGACTGCCAGCTACCGAAGGTGTGAGCTCGCAAGCATCGACATCCATGGTTCGAAGCACGAGCGGTAGGTCGTCCAGCATCCGTCCGCGGTCGCAGCTGACCAGAGTGCTCCCCCTAAATAGGGGGAAGAAGATCTCGAAAACGGAAACATCGAATGTGGGTGCCGCAAACTGCAGGAATCTCGAGAAACTGGGAATGTGACGTTCGTGTGCTAGCAGACTTTGAGTTGCTGCTTCGTGGGAGACTCCTACTCCTTTCGGCGTGCCAGTCGACCCTGATGTGTACATCACATAGGCCAAGTCCGTCGGTTTCGGCGCTCGTGGTGTGCATGTCGACTGGGTCAACACCGGCTGAGCCAATGTCTCATCCAGAAGTAACACCACCACGTTGTCGACAGCTGGTATTGACGCAGCGTACTCCTTTGTTGTGACAACGACGGTTGCAGCGACATCCTGGAGGATAAACTTGACCCGCTCGAGGGGCGCATCTAGGTTCAGGGGACAGAAAGCTCCTCCGGCCTTCAGAATTGCAAGTTGGGCAACATAGAAACTGGGGTGCTGAGGAGCGAGAATTGGTACAACAAACTGGTCGTTGTCAGGCTGTTGTTGTCGTAGGGAGGTAAGCTTCTGTGCTAGTCCGTCCGAGAGGGTATGGAGCTCCTCATATGAGATCGCGAACCGATCTCCGTTCGCCGAGAGGTATTCGACGGCTGCATTTTCTGAGTCTCCCAACTGCCGCACCAGCTCATGCAGATATGAAGGGCCGGCTAATCGAGTGGGTGGATGATTTAATATAGCCAAAGGAGCGGCAGTGTCGCTTTCAGGGGTTGCCTTCATTCTAAGACACCGGTGAGATATGCGACTGCAGTCTGATCGATGGTGTATCTGGCGGTCCGTTCCGCTGGGTTATAAGCAACCGGGTAAGGCAAAGTAAGGCACAGAGGGGTAGGGAGCGTGGGTAGCAGGTACATGTACCTAAAGGTAGAAAGACTGCAGTCCAAAGCTCACAGAGCGGGCCAATAGTGACTGGGCGGGACAACGGAAACCCTTCTTTTTAGGGACGCATGTGCCTGTTATGCTAGTAGTCATGCTCTTGGAGGTGTGGTGAGACGGTCATAAAGTAGCAAAATAGGTTGCTCGTGGTTGGTCAACACCCCACGATGGAGACGAGTTGAATGTCCAAGATTTGTTTGGTGAATCCACCCATTGGATGACTCCACGATTCTCCGCGGGTTTGTGTGGGCACAAGTCCATGTGGTTGTGAGGTGGAAGTAATCGCGGTAGCCGCCATTCCAAACGTAAGGAGGAAGAGATACTAACACAGGCGTGGCCTGGGAAGGTGCTGCTTAGTGCTGTCAGGGACGTCTGACCACTGCAATGCTTCCTTATGGTGAGTGATTTTTGGGTGAGAGTGCGTGAATCAGACAAGTCGGCGACCTTCGGAAATACGACGAGCTTCAAAGCACGCCCACCTGTTGTACACGTGTAGGATTGCCGCACAGTGGGATGTTGACACGATTGGGTGTTTGATTTGGCTTTGCTTGTGATGGCAGCGGACCGATTATCGGCTTCCTAGTTGTTGAATCAATACCTTATCTCCGCTGTTATTGATCGGATCTGGATGTGCCTGCTGTCTTCAAACTTGTCGATGGAGAACAACAGAGTTCTACCTAGAAGGAAGTCTAAACGTCGTGATTGCGTCATGCCGAGATCTGAGACTGGTAGTGGAGCAGATGTTGGATTGGATTGTGAAGGAGAGGCTCTGAACTTTCCCCCAGCTATCCGATCTTCGGAGCCAATTCATGGATTGTGGTTTTGTTGTTGTTGACAATGACATTGACATTGACAAGAGAGGTTGCGTTTGTCTGTCATAGGATAAGGTAAAAATGGAGAGGAACTCGCACAAGGGTGTTGTAACAAAACGAGCCAGAAGGTCGCCCAAATGATCGCATTCTCCAACAACTGCAGGACCAAAAATCAAGCTCTAGACCATATAAATCTTCTACTTTTCTCCCCAATGTATTGATGCCCATTGAAACGCCCCTATCTCTAAACTCCCGCCAAATCCACGCTGTTCTGGTGCGGCGATTAGTTTGCTATGCACTCTGTGCCATCCTCCACGCACGCCGCCACTCAGTTTCCAAAGATCGAGTCCACGATCTCTCCCGAACGGACCGCCAAAACAGACAGAAGGGTATCACTAAGCTGCGAGTTTGTTAGTTTCTTGAAACAGCAGATTTGGCCATGTGACGGAGAACTTACCCCGTGGGTGCCTTCACAGCAGCCCTGAAGCCAAACGCCTGTGCCGGGGGCCACAGCTCCCTTCGCAAATTTCACTCCGTAATCGCGGCCGACCTCGAGGACTCTTGTGGAGGGGATGTCCTTGGTTCCATCGTCGACCTTGACATGCCACTTGTCACCCAGGGGCGCCGCCTCATCCTTGCTCTCCGGCAGCAGATGCCAGGCATCCCTGAGCATCTCGAGATGCGACCGCCTCTGGTACCCCGTGGCAGCGACGATCAAATCGACCTCCAAGAGCTCCTCGTCGCCCTCGTAGCCGGTGGTCTCGAAGTCATCATCGCCTGGGGGTGCGGAGCAGATCTTGATTTGCAGACCGTTGGAACCCTCGCTGCAGCTCAAGATCCGCTTGCCGCCCAGGATGCGGTGAGGCCACTGCTTCTCGTCAGGGCCAATCTCCCTCCTCTGGTCGTACATCTTCTCAAACAAATGCTCGATGAGCTCAAGACGAACGACGCCGTAGTTGGTGGTCTTGGCCTCGTTGATCAGATTCCGACGATAGTTGGCGGAGCGGTTGTACAAAGTGTCAGTGAACTCGGGGTTGAAGATGGAGTTTACGCTGAATCACATATTAGCTATGGGCCTCATCAAGAAGTCGACTAATTCCGTGTTGTGCACTTACAAGGGAGAGTCGTCGCTAGGCTTGAGGAACTCGGAGCGCATAATGAGAGATGTCTTCGAGTTGGGGTACAAGGTGTGCATATTGTTGAAGATCTCGGCAGCGCTCTGTCCGGCGCCAACAACAGTGATCCGGTAAGGGGCATTGCTGTCGGTGAGGAGTTTGGGAATTGTGTAGGCGTATTGCGAGGAGTGGATCACCCTCGGGCTGCCTGCCGGCAGACATTTGGGAATCGACGGCTGGCCACCAACGGCCACAAGAACGTTCCGGGCAAGGGAGGTTGTGATCTGGCCGGATATCGTGTTCCTCGAAACAACTTCGAACGTCTTCAGGGGGCCATTGCTATCCTTCACCGGGGTGATCGAGACAACTTCAGTAGAGTAGCTGACGACATCTCCAAAGTGGCCGGCGCACCAGCTCAGGTAGTCCTCGTACTCTTTCCGAGCGGGCAAGAAGGTGCTGAGGTTGATAAAGTCGATGAGACGGCCATTCTCATGCAGGTAGTTGAGGAAGGTGAAGTGCGAGCGGGGATCGCGGAGACTTGCAAGATCCTTGATGAAGGAGATCTGCATCTTTGCGCCGGGTATCAGCATGCCGGCATGCCAGTGGAACTCGGGTTGGCGCTCAAGAAACTGAACGCTCGGTGCCTCCTGGAGGCTGCCATTCTCCAGAGAGTCATGGAGGGCGACGGCGACTGCCAAGCTCGCAGGCCCAAACCCTACGCAGAGGAGATCGTGAACAGCGCCTGGTGCCGAAGGCTTGAGATGTTGAGGCGTCCTCCTGTGCCGGGTGCTGGTTATGCCGTTGTGAAATCCGTTCGAGCTGCCGTTAGATACTCCGTTCACACCGTTGGCCTGGTGAGCTCCATTGGAGGAGTGGCTTCCGTTGACGCCGTTCGACATGTCGCTGTCGTAGGTACTGTGCGGCGACATCTGCTCTCGTTCCTAATGATAATATAAAGTGATATGGGTCCCTGAGACAGTAGACTTCGTCACTGAAAGCAGATAATTCGAAGCTTATTGCGTCAGACGGATATATGACGAACAGAAGACGAGTAAGGAAAAGGAGAAAAGAAAACAGAAATAGCTTCGAGACTGGGAAGCCGGCAAGGTTTATGCTCCGTAGATCTGAACATCTGAGAAAAAGGATAGATGAGACCACTCCGGAATGTCTGTGGTGACAAGAGGACAGGGGAACTGATGGTTTGTACCGATACATCATGGCTGTCATGACTGTACCACTACGTATGCTGCCGGCTTTCGCTATGCGGGGACCATGCCAGTGGGAACCGGCGTGCCCCCGGCCGGGAGGGAAATGCACTACGTAAGAGATCCTTTGACGCACATTGTCGAGCCGACTGGTGACCTGGGTAGCCGTCAATCTTGATCGTGGGAACCGGCCGAAGACATTGTGAACTAGGTTGAGGCTCTGTTGGGGGCTTTGGAAGGCTTTGCTTCGGTTTCAGCCATCTTAAGATCGTCTTCAAGTGATGTGATGATTAGAGTCGCTGTAACATGTGAAGACATCAGCTGGACGAGACCGCAAGTGCATGGGCAGATGGGGGGACAAGATCGTAAAGTGGAGAAGCCCTGTCTGAGTGGAGGTGGTACCCATAGACCCATTTTAAAATTATCTTATCAGATTGTGATGACGGTGGGTCGGCGAAAACTCGTTCATCCAGTAACATCTCGAGGTGTCAGTCGGCGATGGAACTTCAACCACCCGCGAATCTCCCAACAACAACGCCAGCTCAGTGCCGGTGGACACGCCAAATACGCTCCGTGGAGTCTCCTCTCGCCGTCCGTCATGTTGGTGAAACAAAGTGTCTCTGTTGAACCTTTGGATTAGGGGACGAACATGTTCGCCTTTTCTTGCAACCCCGGATTGTCCTCTCCTTCATGACCTTCGAAGCTTATATCTATTGCTTGTTGGTTGCTTGTCTTCTCTTCCCCTCTGACTGTTGCCAAATACCCAGGCACAACTCCCGCGCACCGTCCCGCCCCCAAGGGCTTACAAGTGTCTCGGCTGTCCAGAACGAATAAGAAAGGCAAAAGGGATGCCGCCCAGCCACAGCACTACACCGCGCCTAGCACCGAAAAGTTCTCACTCCGCAACGGACAACCCCCGAGCTTTCTTGTCCCCCTTCGAAGTCGAGGCTTGATCCGTCTGAAGTTCCACTTACCCTCGCCAAGGCAATCCCTAGTCCTGAAGGGGACAGCAGCCCGCCTTATGTACCGGTACTTCCACCATCTCGACGGTCCTCTCTCGAGATGATTTTTCCGACTAGCCTCGACAACGTGGGGAGCGGAGCGCAGTATCTGATCATCTGATAAGATAATTGATCTTGATCGTCCTATCACAGTCCCTGGTCCCATCTTGCTACAGGCGAAACTCGGAAGGTTCCTGGAGACTGAAACCTCGTTTGCTCCAGCAAGCCAATCGAACTTGTCAGTGCCAAGGTGAAGATCCTCTCCGACCTCGGGATCCCATGCTTTGCTCGGTTATTGTCGCGTTAGGTCGCCAAATAATCGCGCAATTCTAGTCGACGAACACTGGCCCCCCAAGGCACGCTTCGCAGCGCAGTGGAAACATCGCAGACGGAAATGCGCTACTCCGGCGCGCAGTTACTCGTCTCTCCTCGTACGACACCACAGGCGGTGAGGAGGGCATCGTTCGAGAATGACTGGCAACTTCAGCTGGGTGTACATGTGCTCCTTGGGCCTCTGCTGATGGTTGTATGGCTTCAATTGAAGAAGGGTAGGTATGAAGGTGAAGTCAGGGCCATCACAGATCGCAACTTGGCATCACAGAGTTGAAACGCAAGGTTTTCTGCTATATGGCTTGGTGTTTCGGCAGACGATGGCCGAAACTCAAGCCGTACGTCCGAAAGCTTCTGGCTAGCATACCAACAGACCGCCGTCTGGTCCGTCTCGATCGTGACGGGAGACTGGGCATCGCCGGTTCGGAGCCGGGCAAGGGGCCCATACTTGGCAGGAGTGAGCTACCGGCTTGGCGAACGGCATCGGCAGGGACCCTTTGCGGTCAAGCCTTCGACGGTGCGTCCCGACAATCTGTGGCGCCGCAAACACCACAGGATCGATTTACACCTGTCGCAGGATTACGCATGTTAGCTTGGTAGCTAAATGTACGATTGGATGATTCCACGGTTAGCCGACCACACGACGATGAGCATGTTACCGCACTAACATGCAAAATCCTGCTACAGGTGTAGCCTGTCTGTTGATTCACTGGCCCTCCCAGTCACTCCTCGGGTCTCTTTCAAGCACAGTAGCATACGAATATGTCCAATAAGGTAAATGCATGCCATTTTCGGAACCGATTGGAACGCCTCTGTGTTGCCTGGCAATCTATTTTCTCCCCAATCATCCAGACGGCCTCCTCATGTACGCCTGCTCTGTAACATGAGGCAGGTATATGCGTACGGCTTGTGGCATAAGGCCCGGCCATTGTTTGGCCATACAAGTCGGTTGAAGATCAGCTCCTCGAACGGATGCAACCCCGAGGGCCATGTCGTGAACAATCCAATGGCACCCTACATTAAAAGTATTCCTCCGTCTTACTCTTTAAATTAACCCGCCAAGACGGCATACCACCCTTAATTCAGCAACCTGGGATCTGAACTCGATGGGATCGAGAGCTACTAACTACCGATATGTCGTGCCTCGAAACCCTCAAGAGACGGTGGCTTGACGCCACCCGATGCACTTATGCTTCACGATCTCCTAGATCCAGATCCGCCAGATGCTTAGTTCGACCTGCGACTATACCCTTACAAGCCAGCGACACTATTGCCATTTAATCGCCGACTAGCTTAATTCCAGACTCTACTCTCGACAATGGGATACAATCAGGTCTCTGACGAAGGTCTCCCGGAGGTTGTCACCGACCCATCACCTCAAGCCTTGACGAGCCTCGAAGAGCAACAGCGATATCACCAGCAAGACCAACACGACAAGTATCACGTCGTGTACGATGATGCTCCCAAGCTTCCCGGCGATGTGAACTACGATCAAGTCCATCCTGAGTCCCTGGCTAGGAGTCCAGTGGGATCGGTACCATGGGAGACACTCGCTGCCGGCGAAGGTAGTGCTGGCGGCCAAGAGAACAACTCAGAGAAAGCAGTCGACGAGCCAAGAATATGTGGCTTGCGACGGAAGGTCTTCCTTCTTCTCTTGATCGCCGCTCTCGTCGTGGTTGCGGCGGCTATTGGGGGTGGCGTCGGGGGTGGTGTTGCTGCTGCCAGGTCACGCGAAGGATCGAGCTCGGCTGCTTCGAGTACAGCGTCGACGTCCTCGACTGGATCACCGCCGCCTTCAACAGACACCAGGTAAGTCTTATACCCCCAACTTCTTACACGTTACCAAGCATGGCACTAAACGCCACTCACAGTAGTAGCACACCGACAAAATCATCTTCAACCTCAACAACCAGCACAACCCCCTCATCGTCCCCAGAACCGACCTTCCTCAACAACCAGACCGGCCCCCTCGGTTTCGGGTTCCAAGGTTTCTCGGGGATCAACTACACCGGCAACGTCACCGACATCTACCGCGTCGAAGGCTTCTTCGACTTCGGCTGGGACGTCTTGAGTTACGTCTGGCTGCCGAACGGGACGAGCTGCTGCGTCACCTTCTGCGAGGACCACCACAACGCCACGGGCTACCGGTGCGAGGCCCGGAAGCGCGAGGAGTCGTCGGGTGGGTTCCCGCGGATTTACATCTGGTGCGACCCGCATCTTCAGGGGATTGCGAATGGGACTTGTTCTTAGTGGTCGTTTGCTCGGTGGAAAATAGGGAGTTATATGTGATGTTTGGTGTGTTAGCAGATACCAGGTGCGTAGGCCCGAGAGCGGGAGGGAGTGTTCTTTGTTCGTATCCAATTGCCTTAATTTTGGCCACCTGGCTCGATTGCAGTACGATTCCATGGCCAGAATTCATTGTCTTCGCTTACAAGTCTACCTGTTTCTCCAAGAGCAATGTTGCTCAGGGATTTCTTCCGCCTGAAGTGTCTGCCCGTCTCCGGCGCAAATTGCTCGGAGTCATTGTCCACATATCAGAATCTGACACTTCATGGCATTCAAGAACCTGAACTTCAAAAGGACAGGGCTCTTAACGGAAGATGAGAGCTGTCGAATAGGTAGATCGAGATAAGCTCTAGGCCTAATTCTTCGGCTTTGGTTACACAACTGCAATTGCCCGCCGTAACTGTCCTGTCCAAAGCCAGAATTGCAGCTGACGTGTACAGCAATCATACTCGGACCCCAACAGGAGGTTAAAGAATATAGTCGCCCGTCAGGCTTCCCGCAAAGCTTAATGGAACTACAGAAGATTACGTGGAGGGATTGCGACGTCGATGTGCTAAATTGTGTGCCTAGATATAAACCCCAAGGCCAGGCACCGACAATCGCCTCTACAATGTGAAGCACTTGACACATATACACACACGGCTGTTATATTCAAGAGTGCGCTCTCGACATTGCAAAGAAAACAAAACAGACGAGGCACAAGGGGATTACGCCACAAACTATGACACAACCATCTTGCAAGTTGCTCCATGCCATCCTTTGGGGCTGGGGAATTGGCTCACTTCTCTTGAGGACGCTGGGCAGCGCCACAATATTCGGAATCACCAACCCAGTGGGCAACTTGTTCCGGCGCAAAGGGATCCTGAAGCGGACTTTACAGCTGTTCAGCTTCGATCGGGTCACCTTCTACACCTCCAGGACCTGGGCACACGATCCTCCTCCCCCGAAGGGCCTGGTCATCTGCATGCCCCTGCTCTCTGACCAGGCCAAGACGAATCCTCAGGTCGAGTCGGCGTTCCTCAGCCGGCTGCCGCTCGAGATCCGGCTGCACGAGGAGGTACTCCCCGCCGAGAAGCAGCTGTGGATCAGAGTCGCCGGGACAAGCGGCATCAACGATGCTGAGAGGTTAGCAGGAGCCGCGAAACATGCCTCGGTGGCTACTCTCTTCGAACACTATCCGGCCGAATCATATCTCCTCAATGCTCTGTATTCCAGAAACGCCAGTGCAGGCTGCTGTCGCTCGGCCAGTACCTTCTGGCAGTGCCTGGACATGGAGCGGCAGATGCACTTCATCAACTTCGAGTCCGTATCGTTGATGCTCAGCTGCAAGAGAATGTCAGTGAAGATCATGACCATCAGTAACTACTTGTACCTTGCACACCACGTCAGCTGAGGTGTAGTGGTGGGAGGTGAGGGAAGTAAGTACTAACAAGCTTATCTCTCAGATACCTCGAGCTCTTCCCCCTGTGGACCTTTTGCTTCAACTACCTGGACGATCTCGAGGCATTCGCAGCCTGCGTCTCGAGTCTCGGCCCTGCACTCCCGCACGTGCGGAGCGTACACCTGGCGCCGAGGCTCCCGCATTGCTTCTACTACAACCCGTACAAGTATATGGGTTACTCGTCGTCCGACCTAGAACCCGGGCCGCCGTCACCTCCTTGTCAGAGACACGCAGAGGAGTGGACGGCGCAGATACACCGCCTGAATCAGGCCTTACGGTGCTTACCCGGCGGGCTCACGAACTTGAAGTTGGATTTTGTGCCCGTGGACGACTCCGGCTCGCTGTCGAGCCCGGGGGACCTGCTCGAGTTTGTGATGGCGGTTGAGGGTGTGCCGATGATTACGGTGGAGGCGCGCTGGGCGGATGTAGTGGCTGCGGCCCCGGCTGGACAACAACAACAACAACTGGGCACGCAGTTATTGCCACAGCGCGGTGAAGGATGGTTGCGCCTGAGGACTCCTCCCGGGGCCAGGAGGAGTACTGTGACGGATTGAGGAAGTGGAAAGCCGAAGGGCTGGCCTATGAGAGCGTGTCGATGATCACCTGGGCCCGGGGTGGTGGATGTCCCGAGGAAAGTGGTGGTAATGGGGAGAAGGCAGGGCCCTCAACGTCAATGATTCCCCCTTTCTGTTGTTGTTTCTGGGCCGTCGAGAGATTCTTGTTCTTGACCGAGTGCGAGAATGTAGTGCCTAGATAGCAACTTCTGTCAGGTTTTGGAGGCGTTGGCACTAAGTTAGAGGCGTGTCGCATTCGGTTAGGGCCCCTTGGAGACATGGCTAATGCAATCAGGATGGCTGTGATTGGGCGGACTCGCCAACATGGCTTGGTCCCTGCTGCCTTATTTATGGATCACCCTACTACCACAGTACACATATCGACTACAACGGGCATCTCGTACTCGCTTCTTGGTCCACCCTAGGGGGGTACATGCCGTGTCTCAGCCCCGACGGCCATCGAGGGCAGGCTTCGATACTTAAAGGATGACCTTTCGCATGCCGAGCTCTGTGGCTGACAATGACACAAGATCTATCCAGCATTTCCCTTCATTACCAGTGAATCTACGCATGAACTGCTGCTGCTGCTACGAATATGGAATCCAAATTCGAGAAGGGTCAAACTTCACCCACCATGAGCACTCCAAAGCCCTTTAGGGGCGTGGTCAGTCCCAGAACCAAGCGATTCCGGCAAGAAGCGGCCCTTTTGACCGTAAGTCCTTCGCGAGTCCTGATAAAGCGCGGAGCATCTCTTGAACTAACGCATTCTCCTCAGTCTGGCCTCAAAGACCTCATGGGTCTACCTGGACTCCTTTGCGTGGGAGCCGTGCTCCAAGCAAGTCTCCTCCTCGTCCTTCCCACCCGCTGGGCCGTCCTTCCGGCTTACGGCTTCGCACTATACGGCATCCTCTCCACCGCCATCCAGGTGCTCTTCCCCTCCACAAGCCAGTTCGACAAGGACGTCATCCGCGGCCGCGTAGCAGGCGCGCTGCCGAACAAGAGCTACGACCCCGCCCGCCCGGACGAGAAGCCGCTCTTCGGCCCCACCCCGGCGGCAGAGCAGATCGTCTGCTTCCACCTCGGCCTCCGCTACAGCCACCCCTTGGGCATGTTCTCCCCCGGCGCCGCCGAGATGCGCCGGCACATCTTCACCATGTACGCGTCCCTGCGGAAGGAGACCGAGAAGTACGGCTGCCTGGGCAGCACCTTCTGGCGCACCGCGGGGCGTGAGAGCAAGAACGCGAGCATGGCCGTCTTCTACTTCCGGTCGGTCGAGGGCCTGCACGCCTTCGCGCACGACGAGGCGCACCGCGCCGGGTGGGACTGGTTCAACGGCTGGCTCAAGAAAACGGGGCACACGCACCTGGGAATCTTCCACGAGACTTTTGCGGCGCCCGCGGGCCAGTGGGAGACCATCTACGGCGATATGCCGCCCACGCTGCTGGGTGCCGCCAATAATGTGAAGGTGCTGAACGAGCAGACTGGGGAGGAGGAGTTTGTCGTCCCGCTGGTGGATTATAGGCACTCCCAGTTGCGGAGTAAGTACGGTAGGATGGGGTGGACGGATGGGAAGTACCATCTTGACGGTGATAAGGGGGTGAAGGCCTGAGGAGTGAGTTTGTTCGAGATCTTGGCGATCCCATTTCATTCGAGATCCTGCTGGCGTTTGGGATCGAGCTTTCGATACGAGGTGCTTCATCGGTGTAAGTCGTTTCAAAGGGATTACCAATACGGCGATAGGAGGTAGTAGCTGGCTTGGGGGAGGACCGCTACCGAAATTGTTCGGCTTTTTACAATGCCAACAGGAGATATGGCCCGGCTCGTTGTGTAGGGTGTGCGAATAGGAGAGATCAACAAACGGAGAAGAGAGTCGACTTTACCCTCAGCCCCTGTAAGTGATTAGTGATCTAGAGTCTACTGTGGGAGGGCAGCATTGAAAGCCTGATCACAGTACGTACTGTGATTTCTTGACAAGAAATGGCCAAGCCTCCTCAACGCAGCCTCACATGATCCTTTGATACAACACCCCTTGAAGTTCAACACCATGGCGGGCACAACTTCGATCTCGCCTAGCCTGAGAGGTACTATCCGGCCGAACGATCTGGAGTCCATATCCAGAACGATTGGCCCAGCATGTCATGCATTAAGGTCCCCCGGACGGACTCCGCGCGGACGGACTAGTCCAGTAGCGTGCCGGACTAGCTCCGGTCAATGATCTATCCGAGTGCGATTCCGAATGCGGTACTTCGGAAAGCTGGTATACCACTTACATGTAGTGGAGAGAAAAGGATGGCCCGAGACGTTATGTCAAGTATTCGTAATGAGTTGAGTGCGTGGACTGGCTTCAGCCATTGCCCCGGATGATGACTATCTGCCCGCTGGAGATGTTGTGGTAAGAGCGGAATCATTGACCGGAATAATTCCGGCACTTGTGACATCTTGAGACAAGGACAGTGCGATAACGATAAGATAAGACCCCCGGTCCTTATCGGCCGATAACCTTCCCCTCTGAGTGCGACATCACGGGCTTCATGTTGACCACGACATACTCACCGGCTACCTCTACATGTGCTTACCCACTGCATAACATAACCTGTAGCAATGGAGTACAAACGCCCACAGCACCACCAACCTCCAATAACGCCGCGCCTCATCATCCACGGCGGCGCAGGCAATATCAAGCCCTCCACCGTGCCGCCGGAGAAATGGGCCGCCTACCGCGCCTCTCTGCTCTCCATCGTCCGTATCTCCTCCTCTCCTGAACTTTCCCTACCCCTCTTTGTTTGTAGCTAAGCTACCTCTCTTACTGACACGCCCGGAATGGTGCTCACAGGTCTCCAAAACCCACTCCCGCGTCACTACCCCCAATAAACTAACCGGCCGCCCTCCCTCCGCCCTGGAAGTCGCGACCTTCGCCGTCCGCCTGCTGGAAGACGACCCGCTCTTCAACGCCGGGCGCGGCGCCGTGTTCACCAGGGACGGGATCAACGAGCTCGAGGCGAGCGTCATGGTCTCGCGGGGGTACGCGAAGCGCGGGGTCGGGGTGATGGGGCTGAGACGAGTCAAGAACCCGATTTTGTTGGCGAGGGCTGTGTTGGAGAGGGGGGATGGGGATTTGGGGGGTTATGACGCTGGGCAAAACAAGGGACAGGAAGGGGAGGGGGATGCGGCTTTGGATGTGCCGAGTGCGCAGGGACATACGCAGATCCACGGTTTGGCGGCGGAGAGTCTGGCCAGACGGTATGGGTTGGAGATGGTTGAGCCAGCGTATTTCTTTACGCAGAACAGGTGGGATGAGCACATTCGTGCTTTGCAACGGGAGAAAGAGGGGAGTGGGTTGAGTTCGTGGAGTAGGGACGAGTATCTACCGCAGGGGACGGTGGGCGCTATCGCGTTGGACGCGGAGGGGACGGTGTGCTGCGCTACTAGCACTGGTGGGCTGACGAATAAGTTGACGGGACGGATAGGGGATACGCCTGTTGTTGGGGCGGGTTTCTGGGCCGAGAAGTGGGTCGAGCATGGGGAACTGGGGATAAGAGGGGAGGGACCGGTGTTGAGGTTTGAAGGGCCATTGAGCGGGTTGTTGGCTGATTGCTTGCCGAGTTTGGGGTTGTATACTCCTGTCGACCGGGAAGAAGCACAGAAGAGGAGGTTGACGACGACGCGGTCGATGGCCGTCTCGGGGACGGGGAATGGGGATTCTTTCCTGCGGGTAGCAGCGGCGAGGACGGTCGGTGCGATAGCGAGATTTGGCGGTGTGTCGACGAGTGAGGCGTTGAGCAGGGTGGCTGGCCCCGGTGGAGAGCTTCAGAAGAGCGCGGGTAGTCGCTGGGGACGCACTGGCGAGGGAGAGGGCGGGATCATCGGTATCGAGCTTGTTGTCATCAAGGACGAGGAAGGGAACGTGGTCGAGACGAAGAGCGAGATCGTCCAGGACTTTAACTGTGGCGGGATGCTGCGGGCTTGGATCGACGAGGATGGGTGTGCTTGTTTTAAGGCCTTTCGGGAGGAGGATGAGGAGTTGTAGATTGTCGGCGATGCGTTTTTGCCTGTTAGATTCCTATAGGAAGTTAGTAGACAAGGCATGTCAACCACGTGGCAAATAAGCGCCTAGGGCTCAGTGACGTCCAAGTTGACTGATTATTTTGGTTGTACCGTGCCGGCCCTCGTGGTTTCGCGCATCCATCGCAAGCCATGACCGAGCCAGTCCGTCTTCTATGATACATGCAACGCCGACCCCTGCTGTTTATGCTGACCCGTGGTAATTCCAGTTGTGTTTTAAATACAGACCGCCTATCCTATACGGACAGCGGTAAGAAGAGTTGGGAGTTTTTCGTCGCCGTCGAAGTGAGAGAGAGGGAGAGGGAATTATACAAGATTATGCGAAGGATTTGTCGGTCGGAGGGGGTTGTGGCACCTGGTGCGTGATGTGTTAGCAAAGGGAAAGGAAAGATGCATGGAGAGGGGGAGAAAGGAATGGCCCACTTCTAGCTTTGTGCTTCCCGCCAACATCTTCTGGAAACCGATACCGACGCCCTCGATGACGGCCAGGAGCACGGCGCATCCGATGGCGCCGTTCCGCGCTGCCTTGTATCCTCCCCGAATGGCCAGCGCACCACCGGTAAAGAATCCGGCGACTGTAGGTATGCCGTGTTAGCAAAAAGCCTCCCAAGAAGTAGTCGTCGTTGTGGTGGTGAACTGACTGATGGCGTTGTATGGATCCTCCTTCTTCCGGATGCCCTTCACTGTGCAGTCGAACGTGCTGAACAAGCCACCCCAGACACCTGATATAGATTAGCAACGGAAGCTCTCCTGATTCTCTCGAAGGTTGGTCAAATACCGAAGTTGCCGCCTAGTACTGGTGCCCGCATCTTGATGGCTGTGAGGGCGCCTATCCGTCGCTCGCCGTAGGGGCTGTTGCGGAATCCCTTGATGCCGTGCCATATCGTTCCTCCCACCGCCTGCAACAGCACGTTAGCTCTCCTCCAGTATATATCCTCTAGATGGTGGGTGTGCACGTACACCCATGGAGAAAGCACCGCCGAAATCATTGAGGATAACCCAAGGGCACGGGTCGCGTGTGTGATCCATCTCGAAAGTTCGTCGGAGGGGGCGTCAAGCCGGTCTCGCAGTAGCAGCGGAGTGTTATGGGTGTCCAGGAAAACAAAGATCGCAGAAGACGGCAGTAAATGAATCGGTTGACCGGGAATCGGGAGGGCGGCGCGACTGATGAGGAGAGGTTGATTGTCGGTAGCGGAATCGGATGGAGTCGTTGACGATAAAGTCTGTCTGTCGGCTCTTGGTTGGATTCGATGATCTCAGAAAATTGTTGCGCCAAGGCCCGAGCGTCCTGAGCTGATAAACATATTCCGCGGTTATGCATTTAATGGGGCACGGTTACTCCACCGCGTCTCGGTGTAGTCAGGTGTGGAGTTCTTCACCTTGGACAAGTGTTCCTCTATCTTCAGGGAGATTGAAGCTGCTGAATTCACGTCACGTTTGTCACTTGCTGAGTTGATCATGAATCTCTCTAAGCTGCAGATGCTATTTGGGATACGGCGCAAATGATTGAGCTTCGCATCCTGGACACGAGTTACTGATTCAGCACTAAGGGTGAGGTGGATGAAGTCTTACAGGGCGGATGAGAAGCTGATGGAGAACGTGACAGCCACTTCGTAACGCTCGCCTCCTTCTGTCCGCCGCAGATTAACTCTTTAGGTATCCTTACGTTACCATAGTGTTTCCCGGATGTGTTAGTTTGCGAGAACGGACAGGTCATTGGCCCTCAAGCTTGCAATCTCGGCCGCAGAGCCATGTACAAGAAGAAGCAACATTACACTGGAAGCTGTGAGTCTGTGTAACCCGGCACCAGCTCCGAACTCGCGGCGGTATCCGGCGTTAAACTTCAGCTGCAGCCAGGCGAGAGAGAGCGAATCACCAGCCACGAAGCCCCAGAACAAGATGCAATCCGGAGTTGCGGTGTAAGTCAAACTCGCCGCTGTCGTTGCGCAGTTGCGATCCCGGAAGTGCAATGTCCTGTGATATCCTTGGATGATACAATATCAAGGCCAAATCAACGCAGCGATATCTCTCCGAGCTGTGCATCGTGCGTTGGCTTGTCTTGCTGTGCTGCGCGTAGTCCCACGTACTACTGAGCACAGCATATAGACCTAGGCGTGGGATAGGGAGAGCAGTGAGAAACAGAAGAGTTGACCGCAAGGAGATACAGAGATCACTCCATCCATCATCATCCTCCTCCTCTCGAGTCTCACATCAGTTCGCCGTCCCCTATATCCACAGTTCACAACTTTCTTGAATAAGAAAGCCGCTTCCACCGGGCGCACGGGAATCCTACAAAAAGTATCCGACATGTGCGAGAAAGTGCGGTGAGAATGCATCCATGTTTCTTCTTCAGGCCCGTTCGTGTTGTCGGGAGATGAAGAAGATATCATATCTCTTATGGTACCTTTTGGCCCTGCTCTCGCGTCATTGGAAACAGTTATTGGCCGTGCTCAATAAGAGTCACCTAACCGAGTGATCTGGCACGATGAGGGACCTCATCTCCCCGGGTTACACGCCTCGCAAAAAGTGTGTCTGGACCTTCCACGGCGGTCGGCATCCAACCTTTTCACTCAACGGCGCTGGAGGCAAAGACGACATGGCCATCGCGGAGGCAGTACCGAGAAGGCCCATGGCATTGAAAGAGTCGCTGGTCGGCGTCTCCTGGAGCCATCGAGAGCGTATACGCGAACTGGAAAGTCAAGAGGGCGCATCGGACGATGAAGACGAGCACGACTCGGAGGCAGAATTCGAATGTCGAGGCTGCAAAAAGATCTGGAGGGACGAGGGAAGGAAGCAGCGTCCCAGCAGTGTCGTTCTTTCATTCGATGATACCGGTGAGTCGCGCCTTCCAAATTCCAACTGGACTTTTTTGAACTGCACCGCACTGCAGTGCAGCGTCGTCCGTCCCTTCCAGTTCAAGACCTGCTGTTTCATCCCACCTTCCTTTCCTCATCCGCCTAAACTCCGTCGGCGGCACCTTCCATCCCCAAAGTCGTCCGTTGAAGTTGGAGACGCCGTGTCTTTGCAGGCACTTTCGCTTATTTCGACTTCATTACGAAACGGATGTTTAAAAGCTTCACCCTTCCTTACCACCACCAGATATTTATGCCCTTTTACGTACAATCATCCGGTACGATCCATCCACTCTCCTCGAGTCTTGTCACGACCCAGCGGTAGGGCTGAGAGCGGAGTGTGGGGGTGCAGCGATGGCCCCCTTCCCCTTCCATGTTATCCACTGAAGCCGCTATCGCCCGCTAGAGCTATCCAGCACGCCTCCCAGAGCGATGGCGCATTTCGCGTTTCCATATTTACTGGAGCTGGGAACAATGGCATCATCGCTGAATGACTCTTCAACATCCTTTCCTTAAACCATTTCCATTCGTTGTTACGTCCTGTTCCTACTGCCCATGGTTTGATGCCTCGCATCCCTTCCTTTTGCTAATTGACACCTCTCTACCCTTCAGACACGAACAAGATGCCCTCGGCAATCCCCTCCGTCTGCACACAGTCGCTCCCATGCGACAAGATCGAAGGCCTCGACGACTGCCAGAACCTCGACCCGGACCAGATCCACGAGCTGAACCACGACAGCTCCGTTCTCGCCCTGGCTGTGAGCGACGACTACATCTTCGCCGGCACCCACAATGGCGAGATAGCCGTCTGGTCCCTCGGCTCCTTCGAGCTCGTCCACACCATCCAAGCCCACAAGCGGACCGTCCTCTGCCTCTTCCTCTCGACCTCGGGCGAGACGCCCCTCCTCTTCTCAAGCGCCGGCGACGCCGTCATCAGCGTGTGGTGCCCCAAGACCTTCAAGCGGCTGTACGAGATCTACAGCACGTTCGATGTCGGCGACATGTTCAGCGTGGCTTACTCGGCGCAGTACGAGACGGTGTATATGGGGGCGCAGAATGCGTCGATACAATGGGTCAATCTGAAGGATCCGAAGAGGAGGGTGATGCATGATTCCGAGAAGCATCCTGATCGGAGGTATCACCGGTTCTTTGACTCGAAGGCTGTCGGCGGGACGAGCACACCTCGGAGGAATGATGATCGCTGGGGCTTTATACCACGGTCACAGGCTGTTCTCGAGGTTCAGACTGGTGCCATTCGGCAGTTTGCGCACTTTGGCTACGTCTACTCTATGCTGGTCGCAAAAGGACCGACAGTATTGGTCGACCCGGAGGAGGAAGTGCTGATCTCGGGTGGCGGCGATGGAACCATCAAGCTGTGGAGGCTCTCTGCGGACAGTCACGACGACGATGATGACGAAGCGATAGATGGCGACATCACGGAGATTATGGTTCTCGGCGAGGACGACGCAGAGTCTGTCCTGTCGCTGGCTATTGACGGCTCCTTCCTCTATGCCGGCAAGCTGCACGGCGCAATCGAACTGTGGGACATGGATACCAAGCAGAAGTTGAGGGTTATCAAGGCTCACGCCGGAGACATCATGACTTTGCAGATGAGCTGGGGTCTCTTGTGGAGTGCGGCTGCTGGCGGCTCGGCTTGCGTAAGTGTGCGACTCGATTTTAGTTACGGCAAAGTACTGACCTCCTCGCAGAAACACAGCACGGTACACTACGGCCGCGATGCAAATGGTGTCTCGGAAAACGTCAGCCAGAAATACCAGTGCCTGAGCCGCTGGAAGGCTCACAATGGCAAGATCCTCGCCTCAGCTGTCACAACGTACCACGGAGACCAGCTGTTCATCACCGGCGCAAACGACGACAAGGTCCGCATATGGCGGGTCAACGGAAAGCCATCTTCAGAGACGGCCGACGCCCAAGAGTCGGAAGACATGATGATCACCACTCTTCGCGAATTCGTCTCCTACAAGACCGTCTCCTCTCGCCCAGAGTTTGCGGAGGACTGCCGGAAGGGCGCAAACTTCTTAGCCTCCCTCTTCAAGCGTCTAGGAGGGCAGGTCGAGATACTAAGCACCGACAAACAGCACAACCCCGTCGTGTACGCCAAGTTTGCCGGCAAGCTTGAGCCTGCGGAGAAGCGGAAGCGCATCCTATTTTACGGGCATTACGATGTGGTAGCCGCCAATACGCAGGAAGGCAAATGGGCAGCGGATCCCTTCAAGCTGACGGGCACGAACGGATACCTCTACGGCCGCGGTGTCAGTGACAACAAGGGACCCATAACCGCTGCCTTGTACGCCATTACGGACCTCGTGCAAGCCAAATCACTCGACTCGGACGTCATATTCCTGATCGAAGGCGAGGAAGAATCCGGCAGCCGCGGCTTCCAGGAGACGGTCCGGAAACACAAGAAGCTGATTGGAGACATCGACTACATCCTTCTAGCCAACAGTTACTGGCTAGACGACGAGGTGCCGTGCCTTACGTACGGTCTTCGCGGCGTCCTCCACGCCACTGTTTGCGTCGACTCGAAGCGGCCCGATTTACACTCCGGCGTCGACGGAAGCTACATGATGTCTGAGCCGCTCTCAGACCTCACCTTTATCCTCTCGAAACTCAAAGGCCCCCGCAACCGTGTCATGATCCCCAACTTTTACGATGGCATCCTCCCCGTCACGCCAGAAGAAGAAAGCCGGTATGACGACATCACCCAGACTCTAATCCGGCGCAACCCCGACGCCGGGCCCGCAGATGTGCTGAAGCGCAGCCTCTTGGCGCGCTGGCGGGAGCCGAACCTAACCATCCACCGGTATAAAGTCTCCGGCCCGGACGGGAGCCTGGTCTCGAGCCACGCGAGCGCGAACATCAGCCTCCGCCTCGTTCCGGGACAGGAAGTCGAGCAGGTGATCGACTCGCTCGTCTCCTTCCTCCGCGACGAGTTCGAGCAGAGCGAGAGCACCAACTCGCTCACCGTGCGGGTGGACAACAAGGCCGAGCCCTGGCTGGGCGTGCCGGGGAACTACATCTTCCGCACACTCGAGGAGGCCGTGATGCGGGCGTGGGGGATGAACAACTCCGATACCGAAGAAGGCGGGGAAGAGACTGTGATGGCCAACGGCGAGAGGCAGGCGGCGCCGAAGAACAGACGGCCGCTCTATATCAGGGAGGGGGGCTCGATCCCGGCGATAAGGTTCCTGGAGAAGGAGTTCGACGCCCCCGCCGCGCACCTGCCGTGCGGGCAGGCGAGCGACTCGGCGCATTTGGAGAATGAACGGTTGAGGGTTACGAATCTGTTGAAGAGCCGGGAGATTTTTGGGGAGGTGTTTCGGAAGCTGTGAAGGGGTCTTCCGTCAAACCTCGTTGCGGCTCACCACCACCTCAACCAAAACCATGGCCCGGCCGGGGTTTAGGGACTAGACACGGACTTTCACGACTCTGTACAACAATTAGACGAGCTACACTTAATACCAATACTTTTCACAAATCAGGTACCCTTTCCCCGACCGAACTGTGACGCTAACTAAAGACTCCCCGAGCTGCAGCCAACGCCGAGGACTGTGGCTGAGACAAGCAAACACCAGCCGTCTCAGGGTCTAGACCACCATTGCCGGGAGCAGGACATTAAGCTTATTCAACGGGCGATCAATTGGACGCTAAAATAGCGACGGGCACGGTAAGCTTACCGATCATTTACGAGCCAAGTGTGTGCTGCAAGTACAAGCATCTTGGATCAGGCATATGAGGAGCTGAACCGCGCCAAGTCACAATTCGCCCGTTCGTACGGGGACCACGCCTGAGACTGAGCTGACTTACACAGTACACCCCAGAACCATGTACGATATCCCTACAGACGACCCTACCGATCACATTACCTCGCTCTCATGCAGGACGATTGCATGATGGGTGGCTCAGGATTAGATAAACATCTGGCTGTTATAGACGCTCCAGGACCAATACCAGCGCTCCAGGACCAATACCAGCGCTCCAGGAGCTCGGGACACGCGCCGAACGCAGTCACTACGCCTTCGAACCGCTTCTCGTCCCGATGAGACCACCGCGCCTCCTTGTGTTGTTGCTCAGCGGCATATGATGCCACCCTGTGTCCAAACTGAGTCGGGCTCAGCTGGCGGTGCTTGCTGCAGTCCTGCAATCTTGAGGCCTTCAAAACCATGTGGATGATTACTCGGGGGCATATTCAACGAGGATGACTACCGCCGATCTATTTCGACGCTGACCAGCTCAACCCCTGCGCTGAAGAGATTCAAAAAGTCATGGCACGGAAGTAGGCTGACATCGTTTTGTCTCCTCTTCCATCTCATCGTTCTTTTCCCCATCCCGTCCGGGAGTTCTTCTTCTTCCCCCGTTATCACGGTCGTGAGACACCTCCATTCCTGTCCCCAAGCTATCCCTCCGTGCCTGCCTAACCTAAGACACACGACCGACCATGGGCGGCTCAACCAGAAAGGGCCAAGACCCCTCTTCGACCACAACCACCTTCCTCCCAATCCCCCAGCCCACCAACTCCCTCGAAGAGAACAACAAGCCCCCCTATGGTCCAGATGACAACGCCTCCCCCGACCAGGCCACGGGGTCGCAGTACTCCGTCTACGCGATGAACCACCTCCTCTGGTCGGCGCGGTACATCGCCGTGATCCTGGTCGTGGGGATCCCGCTCGCCATCCCCATCATAATTTTCAGAAAGGACTCGGACATCCTGGCCAATGTCGATGATACTACCACCGTCGAGAGCGTGGAGAGACGGCAGTACAGGCAGCTCGTTTTCTACTTGTTTGCTTGGTTCGAGACTTGTTGGCTGGGGTTTTGGGTTAGTGATGTTATTGGGCTGGGGTTGCCTTATGTTTTTCGGTTTGTGGCGAGGTGAGTAGAAGACTTCAGAAAAGGGTTTGGATGAGTTTGACTGACAGGAGATAGATATGTCAATCCGGCACACCAGCGGTATTGGAGGGTATTTCGTGTGCTACATAGGCCTATCACTATCATTGGGCTGGTTGTGACGGCGTATATATCTTTCACGTTTGTATGGCATCTCCCTGTCTGAATTCGTGAGAGATCATGCTGACCTCAATAGCTCATCAACGGAAACGAACTGCTGGTCGTCAACTTCAAGGAGAACGAAGACGCCTTCGGGTGGGACGATGCCATCGACGATGTCCTCGAGCAGTGTACGCTCTGGGGCGCCTTCTACCTCGTCGAGAAGTTGATGATCGTCTACATCACCGTCCACTACCACTACCGCTCCAACCTCACCCGCATCGAGCACTCCAAGGAGATGCAGAATACCCTGATGACGCTCTATGATGCCTCTGTTTACCTCTATCCCGTCGGATCGGGGCAGTTCGACGATGAGGACTTCATCATCCGCAACGCCACGGGTGCAGAGCATGGCGAGCACCGCGTCCGAGCCACCAGCTACCTCAGTCGTCTTGGAATCGACACATACGGCATGACGCACTTCTTCGGCAACTTCATGACCGCCGGTGCCCCGACAAGGTCACACTGGCTTCGCCCGGCATCCACATACGCAGTTGTCGAAAGGGCCCTTGCCAACCCCAAGTCAGCCGCCGCACTAGCCAAGCGCATCTGGATGTCTCTCGTCGTCGTCGGCAACGAGAGCCTACGCGCGGAAGACATCGCCGAGGTCCTGGGCCCTTTCCGTCGGGAAGAAGCCCACAACCTCTTCAAGGTTCTCGACGAAAACGAAAGCGGCGACATCCAGCTCGACGAGATGATCTGGACCGTCGTCGAGGCGGGCCGCGTCCGCCACGCCATCTTCCAGAACATGCACGACATAGACCACTGCATCAACACGTTCGACTGGGTGGCGCTCGCCATGCTGGCCGCTGTGATGGTCTTCTTCATCCTCGTCCTCTACGTGCCGACCATCAAGACGATCCAGCAGACGGCCTCGCTGATCATCGTCGGTCTCAGCTTCGCCGTGGGGCGGACGTTCAACCACTTCTTGACGGGGTGCGTGTTCGTCTTCTTCGACCACCCCTTCGACATCGGCGACCGGGTCGAGGTGTTCAACATGGCTGCCACGCAGTCCGTGTCCCTGATCGTGAAGCGGCAGTCGCTCCTGTACACCGTCTTCCGGCGCATCGACAACTTCAGCGACATCCAGATCGCCAACGAGCGGCTGTCGCAAAAACGCATCGAGAACGTCACCCGCTCGGGCTTCAACAGGCAGAGCGTGACCATGCTGATCGACTTCCGTACGACCTTCAAGGACCTCATGGCTTTACGAAAGGAGCTGGAGGACTTCCTCAAGCACCCGGATAACAAGAGGGATTACCAACCCGGGCTTGGTTTTAGCATCGTCAACGTCCACGAGCTGAACAGGATGGAGCTCAAGTGCGCGTTCAACCACAAGGGCAACTGGTCCGTCGAGCCGCTGCGGGCGGCGCGGTCAATGAAGTTCATGTGCAAGCTCGTGTCGGCCATACGGAGGATCCAGATCGGGAACCCGCCGCCGATTGGGGACGAGAGGAGGCCGAATTATACTGTTATGATGTCGAATGGGGAGCAGGAGCGGAAAATGGGGCGGAAGCATGGAGACGATGATGGTGGTGATGGGATTGTGGATAAGGCGAAGGCGGAGGGGAAGCCGGCTGATGTGGTGTTTGACATCGCCGGTGCCCAGCACGATGGCCAGGAGCAGGAGAAGACGAAGGCGCAGTTCGAGGAGGCGGAGAGGATGGCGAGACAGGCGGCCAGGGAGGAAGCCGAGCTGGCTGCTGAGGAGCAGGCTATTGTTGGTCTGACGAAGGTTCCGCCTGTGCCGGCGAAGAATAAGGCAAAGCAGGAGGCTGTGAGTTCCGGGGTTGAGGTTTCGCACCTTATTGCTACGAGCTCGACGGGGTTGCGACAGAAGTCTAACTCGGGGGTTGAGAATATGTTCCATCGCTAGATCCTTTGGGTTGGTAGTCAGGACAGCGATTCCCTGTGTTAGCAGCGATGGACACAGCCGGCGGAGTGGTACGTTTTCCTTTCTGAAGATTTTATTTACCATAGTACTGTTTCCGTTGCAAGCAGCAGGATGCAGTCGAGAGCAACAAATAGCCTAATAACAAACCCGAACGCCTTGATCCAACTTCCCCGAAACGAGCAACGCTCGATACTCCGTTATAAGGCATTTCCCATCACATTCCTAGCTGCATCAATCATCATCCATCGTCCCACAAAAAAGTTGTTCGCTCAGAGTAAAGACTCATCGATCGCCTGTGGACCAACCTCCTCATCCTGCTTCACCTCTGCCTTGGGGAGCAGATGGAGAGCCCGGGTCTTCATGATCTCCAGCCCGCGGTTGCCGAAGTACCTCGCGCTCTCGTAACTCCACTGGTCGTTCGCACGGGGCCAGTTACCCAGGCCGTCCACGTAGATCTGGAACTCGAGGTCGAGAGGTCCCCCGAAACGAGGGAGCGACGAGTAGGCGGCGTTGAAGCGGTTCTCTAGGGCGGCGTGGTAGCCCGCGGCCCAGTTCAGGGCGCTCTGGGCGTCAAGGTTAAGCTGGTTCATAACTATGTTGACTATGTTGTGCTCGTCTCCGCAGGCTTGCTCTTTGTTGTACGAGACTTGGTCCTTCAAAAGGGATTGTCAGCGATTTCATCCGATCTTTTGTTTTAAGGGGGGTGTCAGGACGCAGTAAACAACAACAATGTTGTGTTGGGATTCATTGTGAAAACTTACGTTGCCGATACAAAGAATTTCCGTCACAACGTTGGTCAACTCAACTACGATGGGGAGATTCATGACCGAGTCCGGAATGTTCAACCCAGCTTCCATAATAACGAAGGAAGGGTAGGCGCCTACCGTGCGGCAGCGAAGGGCAAGGTAACTCTGGATGTTGCGGACACGCTTAGTGCCTCTATCAGCAGCCTGGGTCACGACGCTGTTCAGGTAGTCATCGAAAGTTGCCGTGAATCGCCTCGAGGCGGTGTCACCCATGGTCTGGCTGGCGAGCGCCCAGAATCTAGTAGGACGGGGGAAGGGAATCACGAGATTAGCGAAACGTTTTAACGGGCTTGAAACGTGGCGCACTGTCGTGGAAGATGGCGCAAGGGGGGAAGAGGAAAGAGGAGGGAGGGACAAGCAAAAGAAAATCGTTACTCACTGTCGCGCAATCTCACCACCAACCCACTCACCCTCGGGCCTGGGCTGGCACGGGTTGTGGATCGCGTCCATGATGATTCGCGCCATCTCTCGGGCCTCGGACTCGGTGGCGACGTCGGTGTACTCGTCGATCACGAAGAAGAGGTTCATGAGATCGCAGCCGGTGCGGAGGTGCTCTATGTCGTGGTACAACCTTGGAGTTAGTGCTCCCCTGATACAAGGTTCGGATCGTAACAGGGCGAAAGGAGACTTACCCTTGGCCAGTCGAGGGTACGCGAGAGAAGCGAGGCGACCTGGAAAGAGAGGAGATATGGTCAGTGCTCTCTGCTCGGGTCATTGTTCCACGACATGAAGATACTCGAGAACGGCTATCCACATACTGAAGTCGCATCGGTCAAAGGCCTGCTGTGCCCTGGGGCTAAAAGCTCCGAACCCTGCCAGCCACGCACCGGACGCCCGCTTCACCTCGTCGTAGTGCGGGTTGATGCGGCGAGGCCACTTCCAAGTGGCCAGCATGTTGGGGAGCACGATGCTGTGCGCGTGCGCCATGTTGATCGATCTTGATCTTGACCGCCGGTCTCGCTAAGATTCGGCGCAACACTGGAGACTTCGGGTGTTGCCCAGGTGTTGGAGGTATATGGGTAGAGGTGCAGCATCAGGTGCTTTTCGGGTCGACAAGGAAGTCAGTTGCTGCTTTTGTGCTCCGACGCTTCGAGGGTTCGACGCTTGGGTGCTTTTGTTGGCCAGGGCTAAGGAGGTGAATGTTGGGGTGACTCGGGCCACCTGGTGAATGGCTTCACCTTGCAACTGCCTCCACCGGGGCCGGAGAGGAGAGTGAAGCTTAGCCGGGGGACTGGCACTGAATATGAAGCATCAGGAGGCTCAAGGCGGCGGAGTGAAGTCGAAGATCTGTAGCACCCTTGGTGCCAGTCGAGATCGCCGGCAACTATATAAGAGGTCCATCTTCTATTACCCTTGACCTTGTTCAATATAATGCAAGCACCTCGACAAACTAACAGGAGAACACTTAGCAAGATCTCGAACCCACTGACAAGCAATACTCCGTGAGGAGATCTAAGACACGCCGATACGGCACCCTATCGTTGATGCTGCAGCTGCGCTGTCGACATACCCCAGGAGCAAACTCGATGCAAACATCCTCATTTATGCGCGTCACTAACGAATAATCGACTCGAATACAAGCCACAGCGGAAGAGATCAAGAACGCCATACCTATCTTGGTGTAACTTGTGACTATCTGGAAGGGCCAGTCCTATTGTTCGGTCTTCCTATAGATTTTGTTACTTCACCTTACCACCGACCTTACACCGTACCTTCGCCTATTTAAGTCTTCCTTTAAACCCACAGGTAGATTGATCCCCAGGGGGCCCGGATCTTCCTTCCTCTTGCCTTACTTCTCTGTCTCTCATTCTCGACTTCAGCCTCACTGTCCGTTTTGGAAATCGAGTCTCACTTCCAGCCGGTATAAGTCGCCACACACCAACCCTGAACCCAACACCAAGCGGCGACATGACTTCCCTCCTCCCACCCACACAGCTAATCCTCTTGGAGACGGCGACAACAGCTATCCTCGTCCTCTCAGCCCTGTTTCTGGCATACCAGTTTTACCGAGTCTTTGTATACCCATACTATGTCTCGCCCCTCCGCCATCTGCCCGGACCAAAGGTACCCGAACCAACCCCTATAACCCCCCCTGCCAGCATCCGAAACATAGAGTTCACTTTTGTACTAACTGCTTGCCACCTCTTCCTCAGGATCATCACTTCTTCCTCGGCCAGACGATCCACCAGTTCACCTCCGGCCATCCCGAGGAGCCTTTCCGGACCTGGATGCGGAAAATGCCCGAGGTGCCATTGATCCGGCACTTCGGGTTCGCCAACTCGGACGCCGTGCTTATCAACTGCCTCCAGGGTTACAAGGAGGTCCTGCAGACGAAGTGCTACTCCTTCGTCCGGACGACCGCCTTCCGCCGGCTCATCCAAGACATCATCGGGGTCGGTCTCGTCTTTGCTGAGGGCGAGGAGCATCGGAAGCAGAGGCGTGCTCTCGGGGGTGAGTAAATGACGTCTCTCACATTCTCCGATCCGGAGTGTCGTGCATAATCGGGCTTTATATCTTCCGGCCGTATAGTCTCGCAGCGTACTGACTGAGGCAATATAGGGTTATTCATTGTCTCAAACGTCAAGAGCTACGTGCCCATGTTCAAGGAGAAGGCCGTCTGCCTGGCGCGCGAGTTCGAGAAGGCCGTCGCCCAGAACGGGGGGCTGATTGAAGGTTAGTTAATTCTCGTGAAACCCGATCATGCGGGCACCCACCACCGAAAAGCAAGTGAGCTGAAAATATCTCACAGTCAAGGACGCGTACACCAGGGTGACGCTCGATGTCATCGGCATCTTCGCCCTCGGTAAGGAGCTGAAGAACCTCGAGACCCCGACCGAGTTCGTGGACTGCTACCAGACGGTCTTTGACCCGCCGCGATCGGGTCTGATCCTGGCCGCCGTCAACATGATCTTCCCCATCCGATGGCTTCCGTTCCCGAAGGCAAATCGCGAGTTCGTCAGAGCTAACGCGCGACTGAGGGAGATTGTCAGCGACCTCACGACGGAGCGGATCGACGAGGTGCTGGCCGGCAAGAAGGGGTCGTATGTCGAGAAGTATAATGCCCCCGACAAGGATCTGTTGACGTATATGATCGAGACGAAGTATCTGGCGGCTAAGGATAGGTGGAGTAAGGAGGACTTGGTGGAACAGGTACGTCTTGCAACGGCGTGTCTCAACAGAATACAGGCTGACGGCTGTGCTAGGTCATGAACTTTATAGCAACTGGTATGCGCTCCCGATCTTTGGCCGGTGGAAGATTGAGGAGTATACAGGCACTAACCCATGCATAGGACACGAGACTACAGCCAGTGCACTCACATGGGCGACCTACGCCTTGGGGATGCACCGCGACATTACCAGGAAACTCCGAGCCGAGGCCCTAGAACTCCTCAAACGCAACCCCAATCCCCCCTTCAGCGACATCGAGAGCCTGCCCTACCTGAACAACTTTGTTCGAGAATCTCTCCGCATCTACTGCCCAGGTACGGCCACATCCCTCCTCCCATTTTGAACCCTCCCACTAACCACCCTTACCACATAGTAAACGGCATCCCCCGCCTCGCCATCCAAGACGTCGTCATCGCAGGCCAGCTGATCCCCAAGGGGACGACCGTGATCCCCATGCCCTCAGTGATCTCCTTCAACCCGCTCATCTGGGGGCCAGACGCCGAGTCCTTCAACACGGACCGCTGGGACCGGCTCTCCGGTCCCACCGCAGACCCCTACGCCTGGGTCGCGTTCGGGTACGGTCCGCGGGCGTGCATCGGCAAGGCACTCGCGTTGCTGAACTTCAAGACCATCGTTATCGAGCTCGTGACGAGGTTCGAATTCGACGCTGTTAATAAGGGGAAGGTGGAGGTTGTTAACCCGGCTGGGCAGTTGAGGCCTGCTGGGGGGATGTGGATTAAGGTTACGAAGGTTGTTGAGGAAGAGTGAGGTTGATGAGTATGACAATGATGATCATGATGCTGACGGAGTTTGGGGATATATGACTTTCTTGGGAGTTGTTGATCTGGTTACGCGTGTTTATGTGTTTCTTTTTCCTTTGTTTCGTCTTTGGAAGCTAGATTGTCAGTCAGACGAGAGTTCATAGCACATGCCTCGAAGCTTCAAGAGATGAAAACGGCAGTATTTCATTCACATGGTAAAGTTATTTTTGTCATGTTGAGTGTGAGCGCTAAGGTTTGACATCTGTGGATGACATAAGCAGACCACTGAGCTGGGGTGAACAGATCAGCCGGGGATCAGCCGAAGCAAGCTTGGACCCTGAACGTATCCCTGCTCTCGAGACCCCGGATTAAACATCGAACATCCATTTATAAACATCGCCATACTTCGGATATCCCTTCTTTTAAACGTCCGGTTGAACATATTAGCCTACCAATTCTGCGCCTCCATACTCCTGCGATACATAATATTCTTCGTCTTTGAGCTTTCGCTATTCAGACAACCAGCAATCATGGACGACTATCAGTTCGGAGGGAGGACGGACGACGACTTGTTCGCCGACGAGTTCGAACCCGTGGCTCCAGAGCCAGAGCCTACACCCGAGACGACGACACCTCAAGCGCCCCCTCCTCAACCTGAACCGAACACTGCACCTGCGCAACCTCAGCCAGAACCGTCTCAGGCGGCTGCAGCGCCAGTTCTAAAACAACCTGCCACGACTGCGCCTCAAGCAGCAGCGCCTTCCGCACACAGAGGTCTAGGACAGTCGCGACACGCCCATAGCAATGCTCAACCTGCGCCCGCACCGGCAGCGGCGCCGAGACAACCCCGCCAGCGCCATAAGAAGGCGCCAAAGAACAACAACAACACCATAGCAGCAGCTGCTCCCAGCCCCGGCCCAGCAAACACGGACGTCACCAGCACCAGCGCGACCGCAACCGCAACCGCAACCTCATCAACTACACCCTCCACCGACGAGCCCAAAGCCATGACGGACACTCCAGAAGTCACCACCAACCCCACCCCCCCAGCAACCGCCACCTCCACCGCCAAACCTGACCGCGAAGCCCGCCTCAAGTCGGGCGCCAACCCGCGCACGAAACTGACGGAAGCCGAGCTCGCCGCCAAGATGGAGCAAATGCGCGTCCTCAGCGCGGAGAAGACGCGGCGGTTCGAAAAGGCGCAGCGCGACGAGTCGGAGCACGCCGTCGCCTACGCCAAGGGGATGGAAGAGGCGCGGAAGAGACGCGCGGAGGAGGCCGAGAGGAGGCGCAGGGGGGAGGAGGAACGGCGGAGGATGGACGATGAACGAGAAAAGAACAGGGAGAGGAAGCTGGCCGCGCAGCTGGGGAGGAGGGATGCGGGCGGTTGGGATTTGGGGAGGGATCATGAGGATGCTGTTGGACGGGAGGATGAAGATAGGGGGTTTAGGAGTGCGCATGGCGGGGTGAGGGGGGCGGTGAGGAGTGGCGGGTTGGGAGGGAGTCGGTTTGCCGTTGCTGATGAGGAGGATGGATCTGGGGGCCGGCAGTTTGGGGAGAGGAGGGAGTATGGTGGTGGGGAGAGGAGGGAGTTTGACGGAGGGAGGGGAGGGAGAGGGAGGGGCCGAGGCAGAGGTGGGAGAGGTCGTGGAGGGTTGTTCGACGACCGGGCTGGGGAGGAGAGGCGTGACGGCGGCAACGGGTACAACTCCAACTACCGAGCGCCGGCGCCGCAGAAGCCGCCCGTGGTCGACGACTTCCCTGCGCTACCGCCCTCGAACGCCAAGAAGACTGAGGTGTCAACGAAGACACCGCTCCCTCCTCTTGAAGCTCTCACGCCGCTATCGCCTCAAGTGGGCGGGTGGGATGACGAGATGGCCGCCATGGACGCAAAACAGGAGTCCTAGGCAGACCGTGTTCGTTCATGGCTGGAGTCACAAGAGGGACCGAAGCAGGGTCGGCTGGTTGACACTGGAGCTGAACCTGAAGCTGAAGTATCCAACAGCGGCGGCGGCTCCCGCAGCGTACAAAAGCGTCATACTACTTATCATACTTTGTTTGACTGGAGAAACCAGTAGGCAAGAAAAAGACCTGGCACTCGGATCATTGCGGTGCTGTATTAGAAGCATGCACCATATACCATACGTAGCATAGCTCAGAGCGACACAGCGAAGCAGAAAATAATCGATGCATAATTTGAATCCTAAACCAGCCGCGCGAAGCCGTTTGCCTGCCTGCCTTTACCAACGCCCTGACGCCGCCCAATGTTCACCTAATGTAACACACCGACTCTAGCTCTTCATTACCACCCTCCCCGGAACCCTCTTCCCCTTCCACCCCTGAATCCACCACCGCGTCCGCCTCCCCGATGTCCCCATCCACCATCGCCATAACTACCACCCGCCCCGCCACGGTCATCATCCATCCCACCACCACCCATCCCCATCGGCCGTCCGCGCCCCTGCTTCATCTCCTTGGGAAACGCCTCGTACGTCTTCCTCATTTGCGCATAGCCCAAGTGCATCTTTCCATAAAAGTGATCCGCCAGGCGACGGTCATTATCCAACCGACTGAGGTAGGCACCACACACATCGCACACCTGCAGCTTCTGATGCCCGCTGGGGCCCGACGTATCGCTCAGCGCCTTCAACTCCCTCTCCCTCTCCGCTTTGGCAGCCATCGCCTGCCTGACCTTAAAGTACTCGTCCAGCGCGCGATGCACCTCGCCCATCTCCCCCAGTATCTCCACCTCCAGCAGGCCGTTGTTGATGCTCCCCGTCAGGTCTGCTATGCCCTTCAGTAAGACGTTCGTCTGCCGGATTTCGTCGGGCGTCTTCTCCAGCCTGCGCTGGGCGGCGTCGATGCGGCGGTTGCACTCGTCGATGTACTTCTGGAGGTCGCGCATGTAGTCATACTCGAAGCCGAACTTTTTCCTTTCCGCGTCGGGTAGGGCGTCGTACTCGGCCTTGAGGGCCTCGGAGTGGACTTTCGGGCAGCTGCCGAGGTCTTGCTTGGTGTTGGTGAAGAGGTCGTGGGGGCAGGTGCCGGCTATGTAGGACCGGCAGACTTTGGGGTCGGTCATGGAGAGCTGGGCGCCGCGGGAGGAGGAGCCGCCGCCCATTAGCTGCTCTGGAAGGGGGTGTTAGCGGTCAGGAATGGTCATTGGGGGGAAGGGGGAGGAGGGGAAGGAGGCGCACCTAGGAGCTTTCTTTGTTCTGCTGCCATATTTGCGGCTGTATGCTCTGGGCTTCAGATCTATATGGTGCCTATGGTCGGTAGCAAGCTATTGTAGCCCAGAGATAGGGGTTTGGGAGCTATGAGGGCGTGGTTGTTGAATGTGTCTATCGCAAAGGAACATTGAGGCAGAGGGACGTTTTCAGCCGCGTCGTAAGGCTGCAGCTGGCTGACATTTAAGTGGAGTACATTGACAGAAGGTCTACCATTAGCGCGCTAGCGCATCTGTTATGCTCGAGCTCGTGTCTGTCATGTTCGTCAATTCGAATCTGGGGTCATCACCAACAATTCCCACCCCAAGTTTCAAGAAGTTGACAGTCTCCCGGAACTGCCAATGGATACACACCGGTGACACAATGCGTCAATTTCTTTCCTTCTTGTTGCTGTCTTTCCTTTCCTTCTGTTTACCAGCGTCAGCCGCCGACTACCACGAGCAGCTGGACATCCGGCCGTTGCCCCTTTCCGCCCTCCTCGCCAGCTTCAACTTCCGGTCGAACACCAGCTTATCCGCCTTCGAGGCACACAACTACCGCTTCTTTCCGCGATCGCTCGGCCAGATACTGCAACATGCTGGCACGAGAGAGCTACATCTGAGGTTCAGCCTCGGTCGGTGGGATGCTGAGAGCTGGGGAGCGAGGCCGTGGGACGGCGCCAAGGAGGGAGGCACCGGTGTCGAGCTGTGGGCATGGCTGGAGGCCGAAACAGAAGACGAGGCGGACCACAAGTGGTTGACGCTGACAAACGCGCTGTCAGGCCTCTTCTGCGCCTCTCTCAACTTCATCGACGGCACCCGAACGACGAGACCCGTCATGTCCTTCCGCCCCGAGGGCAACCACCCGAGCTCGAACAGCACGAACATGCACCTGCTCTACGGAGTACTACCCCGCGCGAGGTGGTCTGTACCGAGAACCTTACGCCGTTCCTGAAGCTCTTACCATGCAAGGGCAAGGCCGGCATTGCGTCTCTCCTCGACGGGCACAAGCTGTTCGACGCTTCGTGGCAGAGCATGGCCATTGACGTCCGACCCGTCTGTTTGCCCGGCCAGGAGTGCATTTTGGAGATCGAGCAGACTATTGATATGGTGCTTGATATTGATCGGTCTACCAGGCCAAGGGGTAAGCTGCGTTTTACCACCAGTCTCGAGCTGGGTAGATTCTGACAACTTGCGAATAGACAACCCCATCCCTCGACCACCGCCAAGTCACGAATTGAAGTGCGATCCGTCGAAACCATACAACAGCGACGACACCTGCTATCCTGCCGAGTACGGTGCGAACCAAGAATGGACCCTGGCCCAGATCTTCGGCAGGCCAATGAGAGGAACGTGCCCGTTAGCAGATCCGGACGTGCCTCCGGTGTGCATCCACGTTCCCGAAACACGCAGCGTCTACAACTCTGGAGGCGGACACGAGACAAAGAATCCGGATGGAGTATCTCGGTGTTTTAAAGTCGAGCCCGAAGCCGAGTTTGACTTGGTGCTGCCACGC
Source organism: Coniochaeta sp. 2T2.1 (assembly GCA_009194965.1). Lineage (NCBI taxonomy): Eukaryota > Fungi > Ascomycota > Sordariomycetes > Coniochaetales > Coniochaetaceae > Coniochaeta > Coniochaeta sp. 2T2.1. The sequence goes on along the minus strand of VSMA01000017.1, from coordinate 1,120,009 downwards.
GTGGAGGCGGACGGCCAGGCACCTATACCGCTGGCTGACAGTATCGTCAAGCCGGAAACGCCGTCGCTGTATGCCGAGCGGAGTTTCATTGGCTACGGCCAAGAGCGCGGCGGCGTCCAGACCATCCTGCGGAATCCGAGCCCGGACAAGGAAGTTGAGTTCGTCTACATGGAGTCGCTGCCATGGTTCATGCGCATCTACCTCCATACCCTTCAGGCGCGCGTGGATGGTCCATCGGCAGAAAAGGGTTCACTCATAGACGAAGTCTACTACCGCCCTGCACTGGACCGCGCACGCGGTACCCAACTGGAGCTACGGATGCGCCTTCCACCAGCCTCCACCGTCTACTTGACCTACGACTTCGAGAAGTCCATCCTCCGTTACACCGAATATCCGCCAGACGCCAATCGCGGGTTCGATGTGGCAGCCGCCGTCATCACCATCCTCAATGAAGGCGAAAACGAGACAGGCAGCGCATCTATATCGAACGACAAGTTCACTTCGTCGAACTTGCGGACCACGACGCTGCTGCTGAGCTTACCGACGCCTGATTTCAGCATGCCGTATAACGTCATCATCTTCACGTCGACGGCCATTGCGCTAGCATTCGGCGGCATGTTCAACATTTTAGTCAGGAGGTTCGTGGCCGCGGACGAGGGACCGGAGGTCAGCCTCAAGCGGTTGAAGACGAGGCTTGGTAGCTTGTTCAAGAATTTCGGCAAGAAAGAGCCCAAGAAGAACGAATAGACTACATTTTCGCGGCACACGCTTTTGATCTCTAGCTCCATATGGGCTACCTGACTCTACTACAACAGGGGCATATCGTCCTACGCGGCCAACTTCTCCATCACAGCTTCGGCCAATCCGTCAAATGAGTCCATCACCGTGATACCATACCGTCGGCAAACAATCTGCACATTTCCCCTCTTCCTATACCTTGGGTGACACACCACAAGCGCCGTCCCCTCGCGAGTCACCAGCCCGAGCTCAAGCAAACTGATAGGCGCGTCCGTGTCGGGGCCGAAGTATATCACCACCACCCGCGAAGCCTCCTGTGCATCTAGCTCCCACTGAACCTGCTCGCGGAAGGAGCCAAACGTCTCGTCCTCCCTCCAGGAGGAGTCCCAGTCGTGGCGGAGGGGGTTGAAGATGGTGATGGATTGGTGGGAGAGCGAGGCCGCGACGGCGTCGCGCCAGTCTGGGGCGGTTGTGGTTCCTGCTAGGAAGATCGCGAGGGGGTGTCTGAGGGGTTCGCGGGAGGGGGCGAGGATGATTTGTGCTTTGGTCGACTCTGTGGTTTGGTGGTCTCTGGTCGTGGAGTTTGCGGCGTCCGAGATGGACGAGGCGCTATGTTTGGCTTGAGATGTGATCGCGTCTGGAGACTTGGGCGGGGAAGATGTGTCCATCTCTCTGGGTAATTAACTGGTTTTATCATAAAATGATCATTATGAAGCTTTCAAAGGGCGCCATCGTTTCTAGAGCCGTGAGAGCTTCAACAGGGGAGCTCAGCCCGTCCGATCGGACGAATCAGAGGGCTTATGAGAGCTCGCCATCTGCAGTGTACCGTCGCCGCCCCTCCCCAACCCTTGTCACTGCCCCCCGCATGCGCTTCGCCTCAGTTCGTGACGGTGAGCCGGCCAGAAATATTTTAACGCCGAGCTGCTGCTTGCGAACACACAGAGAGTGTCAATTCCACGCGGCTTTTGCAAACAGAACTCTAGCTGGCAGCGTCATGGCGGACTACTGCTAACCTCCAGCTTTGACATCGACTCATAGCAGCGAGCAGTGAGCAATGGGAGACGCTTCCGATGAGGGCTGGCAGACCGTCCTGCCCACGTCGCATCATGGCGTTGAGCGCCTCACGCGGTCGCAATTGGAAGCATATGAGCGCCAGGTGCTGAGGGAGTGGGAGAGTTGTCGAGGCCACTGGTCCGGAGTGTACGTGAGCTTTCTTACCTTCTAGCGATACACAAATATCCTCATCAACTGACATAAACCCCTTTCGCTTGTCGCAAACAGTGGTAAGCACACATCGGCTTCCGACTTCGCAGAGGCAAAGAAGCTACACCACCGCTTCCGACGACACGACAACCTCGGCTCGGGGACGTACGGCATAGTCGAGAAGGTCGTCTACACGCACAACAACCGGTCCATCAGCCTGGCTCGGAAATGGATCCAGTACCGGCGCGGGAGGACGATACAGATGCTGCGCGAGGAGGCCAACGTCATGGAGAAGCTGGACCACGAGCACATCGTCAAGCTGGTGGGGACGTACTGCACACGGCACAACGAGCTGTATCTTCTGCTTTGGCCCGTTGCGATATGTAACCTCGACAACTTGTTCAATGACCTGGATTCCCTGCGCAGTGGTCACGGGGATAGGGAGGACATACTGAGGCGGCTTGCGGCTCTTGATGTTAGTGATGTGCGGGCTCTGGAGCGCGGGCATCACCAGAGGAAGACAGCCGCGGCTGGTAGGGGCAACTGTCCGCTCTCATACCTGCGACAAGTGGTGGGCTGCATCACACATGCTGTCGCCTACTGCCATGGGGCGAATATTAGACACCTCGATCTCAAGCCCAGCAACATCTTGCTGAGTCCGGGCAAGGTCTACCTCGCCGACTTTGGCATAGCGAGAGACGTCAACGACCGCGACCACACAATGACCTTCGGCCTGCAAGGCACACCAAAGTGGCGGGCGCCAGAGATATGCGACCCGGAAGACGAGTGGTCGATGAAGGCCGCCGACGTGTATTCCCTCGGTCTCGTTCTGCTCAACATCGCGACGGTGCTCTACGGCGGTGAGCTAGTGGACTTTGATCGCGTCGTGGACGAGCTCAACCCTCGCACCCGGGCGCAGAAGCTGAGCCAGTACTACCCAACACTAGAGGCAAAGGCATTAGCAACACAGGAAGTCCAGGACGTGAAGGCGCGTACCTTTGCACCAAAGCACATCGCCGAACTCACCTCGCGAATGCTCTCCGTCGACCCGTCCCAACGACCGCACGCCAGCCAGGCGGATGCCGAGCTCGTCGAGCTGGGAGGGATAGAGCAGATCTACCACTCGCCGTGCTGCAAGCGGAGCAGCAGGTTCGTGACCGAGCGGATCGACATGCGTTACAGGGTCGTGGCGGACGAGCGCGACAGGCTGCAGGCTGACGTGCAGAGGCTGGCGAAGAGGGTCGAGGCACTCGAGGGGAAGGACGAGACGTACGAGGAACGTCTCAGGAACGAGCGGAGGGTTCAGGCTCAGAATGTCGCTCACTTGCAGGAGCAGCTTGATAAGGAGCGGAGGGAAAGGAGCCGACTTGAGGGCTTGCTTGCTCAGGGTGAGAGGAGGCAACGACAGCTGGGGGTAACAGCAGGTATTCCTCGCCCTGGTGGTGGGCGGGGCCTGTCAGGGGGTAATGACGGTAGTGGTAGGGCTGTTGCTCTCGGTGGTAATATTGCTGCGGCAGCCGGGGGTCTGATGATACGGTCGAGACCTCATGCTCATCATCAACAACCACCCCTACAGGCGGCAGAGGCTTCGGCATGCGCCCCGTCGGCTTCAGCACCAGTTGGGAAACCTTTGACGAGACCACTGGTGGCCCCTGCAACGCTCAAGTCTCAACCTACCTACTCGCAGGCTGCTGCAGGGAAGTTAAGGTCACCCAGTGTGAGTGTGCTCCGCAGTCCTGCAGCACAGGCTGTCCAGAACGGTGTGGGTGGTCCAACAGGGACCCGGGACAGTCCAACGAGAGCCCTGATCACCGCCGCCGAGACTGTGAGTGGCATACCAAGTCCCAGTCCGAGCCCCAACCCCAACGCCACTGGATTTTCGTTGCGGTCTCGCGGGTCTGGGTCTCGGCTGCCGCGACTGGTCAACCCCAGCACACCCATACGGTCTGGCACACCGAGTCTCCAGCGCGACCCATCCCTGACGGACAGCACGCAGTACAGCATGTCGAGCTCCGTCTTCAGCCGTCTTAGTCAACAATCACGCGATTCCGAGTCCGCTGCTGGGTCCCCTGCCCTGGGCGAGGTGACAGCGGCGGCGGGCAGGAATGAGAGAAGGGCCGTGGAGGAGGACGACAACAATAACAAGAACGCACATGCCGAAGCTCTGGATCGCCGACATCCTCCTCTTGGCGCTGACAATGGGTTGGGAATCATCAGTGTCGAGGGTAATAATCTCGATGCTACGGTCAGGGGGAAGGTGAGCATAACAGATCATGCCAGCGTGGTCAGCAGCTCCGGGCCAGCAGGAACCGCGAGCCCCGTCCTGACCGCGTCGGCGCTGTCCTCACCGCGGTCTGTGAAGGCCGAGTTGCACCCTGTTGTCGGGGCCAAGGTGCCAGCGTTGCCCACGGGGAAGAGTTGGGCGGATGTGGCGAGGAGGTAGAGGAGTTCCTGATACTTACTTCCCCTTGAGCCCCTGAGTGGACGATGATGGCTTGTTTGGTTTGGCAATCAGGGAGACCATTCTTCCGCCAGCCCACCTGAGAACCTTACGAAACGGGAGATATCTTACTCTCCCTGACACGATATCATGAAGACTACGAGGACATGTGGAATGTGAGGGCTTTGCGAGGCAACTTGGATAAGTAATCACATCGCTTCGGATACAGCCCTACATGGCGATGATACGAGTATACGACGGGTACATCGCCCGGCCTACCTACAATCTGTAACCTGATCTCGCGTCTATCGGAATCTGTTGGTGCCGTCGATGACGGAATTGAAGCCGCAGGGGGTCGCCATGTACGCTCTCTCTTGGCAGAATCACACATAGCGATCCTTCGACGTGCTCAAAATAGGGCCATTCGATGTATATACTCCATAGCCCTCCTCGCGTACTGGGAAGGTCCGTGATGGCACGGCAGTTAAGGACATGGAGGCGGGCTGACAGGCAACTTAGGCAAGTCTTTGACATGGAGCTTGTTTCAGGGCTGGCCAACCATGTCCTAGATCTGTACGAGCTTAAGTTGCAATAACAAGCTTAATCGGACTCGTGGTTACATAAAGCTCCGCCGGCGATGTCCGGACTTCTGCCGCGCGCGGTTGATGATGCTCTCCTGACTCCTGAGTTGGACATGCCGGTCTCTGAAGGATACTCACCCCCTGTACATATCCCTCACCTTGATCAGCCTTACACATCGCCGAGTATGGAATGTTAGTCTTTTCCCGTGACCTATGCCGTGTATCTCGAGATGAATTTGCTAGTTGCGTTCTCATAAGAAGCCGGGAGCTTCCCACGATGAGGTGTTGCCATTGCCCTTCCTGAGACTTACGGCACTGCTCCTCCTGATCTGTCCTCCTTTTTTCTTTCTTTTGCAGACTCGCAGAATTTTCCAGCTCAGATAGGAAAATCTACGAGCCGCGTCTCCTAATTCGGTATCTTCAACCTGACAAATTATCTGATTAGACGGTCAAGAGGACAAGTCTCCTCGGTCTTGGTCAACGAGCACTCAACAGCTGCTATCGTGCACTACCATCCCTGGCGGCGTTTAATTAGCCAACTAAGTTAGACATCGTTAGTCGGCAGAACCAGCAGGGAACGGGGCTTGTTGAGCAAACTAACAGTGTTCAGTAATCATCAAGACCATTACCAACCCACTGAAATGAGCTCGGCGAATCAGAACGGCAGGGGATTACTCCCGCTGGAGGGTTCCCCATTCCACGCCCATCCCGCACATGGTCGAGACGGCGTTACTCAGCTCCAGGACGACATTGGCGACTCTGCCAGTGGGAAGTCCCGGTCTGATGAATACCATGCTGAGAGAGAAGAAGGAGGTCAGGTGCTGCCGGAAGCCGAACGCCGACTCAGCAGCAGAACGAATATAGGACACAGCTCATGGCACTCACATGCGTATGCTTCTGCTGAGGCATCATCTCATGATACATCCGACAACTCTCGGAGCACAATTAGGGACCGTCACCGTCAGCTCAACACAACTCTAGAAGCTTCACCTGGCCCAGGACCTCCTCTTATTCCTCAATCCCAAGGTTTGGAACAACTTACTGGCTCCATCACCAACACTAGTCAGACTCGCACTCGCCGAATAGTCACAACGTCCATCAGGGGAGCTAGCCCACATCATCATCAGCCGCTGGCGCATGCTGGGTCGTCGCACGTCTCCTATACAGACTTAGACCCTCTCGCACCTCGTTACCAATCTCACCCTCTTTATCCTGGCCATCCCCAACAGCATAACCACCCTCTTCTGTCCGGAGTAAACCAACAGACATTAGTAGCTGCCCGCCATCACCCGCTGAACACGCCGCCGCATCTGGATCTTGATCACTATCCCATCGACCCAACCTTACTTCGTGGAGGAGGAGGAGGTACTACTAGCCAGTCCTACGCATCTGAGATCTCGTCGACAAATCATCAACTGTTCGATGCGATGCGCTACCCCGCCGGTGACCTCGCCATCCTCAGCGCCGAGAGCTACGACGATGGACTGAAGCATCATGCATCGGCATCAGCATCGTCGTCCGCCGCCGCGGCCGGCAAGACCAGGAAGACGACGGCTGTAGTCGACGTCGCGGCCGTTTCTCAGGAGTCGCCGCACGAGGGGCCGGCGAGAAAACGCCGCAAGACTGCGAGCCCCGACGCTGGCGGGGAGGATGCGGAGGAGAAGAAGAGGAGTCGGGGCCGGCCTAGGTTGGAGCCTAAGGATGAGACTGCTCAGGATGTAAGTCGGTTTGTGCTACATGCAACTGCTTGCATACATCCTACTCTTGTTCTTCAACACTATGGTTGACATGATGTCCCATCATGGTGCTTCATTATAAGTCATGACCTACATATTGAAAGACTACAACTCTAACCCTCACATAGCGCCGCCGCACACAAATAAGGCTCGCCCAACGAGCCTACCGTAACCGCAAGGAGAACGCCATCCAGACCCTTGAGAGGCGAGTGCAGGAACTGAAGGACACTAACGAGGAGATGAACAACGCCTTCCTCCGCCTGCACGACTACGCCGTCGGCTGCGGCCTGCTGGACCGCATGCCCGAAGTCGGCCGGCAGCTGCGCGAGACGACGCAGAAGTTCCTCTCCCTGGCACGCAAGTCCAACGAAGAGGGGTATCACGACGACGACCCTCGCGACTCGGACACTCAACCCACCACAACCACCATAACTACCAGACGCGGCTATACCAGACGCAAGTCCAGCTCAGTAGAAGTCATCGACCGCACCCCGCCCTCCCACGCCCAGGACACCACCCCGCCTTCCCACAGACAACTCTTCGGCGGCCTGGTAGTGGCCCAAGAGCAAGTCTCCCTCTCGGACATGGACACCACCCCCATCCCCAACCACCTTGCCGTCGACTCCCACCCGACGCCAGACTACGAGGTGATAACCTACCCGACCCTGGACAACGCGTCCTTCCCCTTCGGCTTCGGGTCGGACTTTGACTTCTCCACCCCAGACCTCACAAACCCAAACACAACCACCGGCTCCACCGGCGGCGGCGACGGCGCCCCAGATTTCAGCGACATCACAAACCTCAACTCAACCCTCTACCCTTCCCTCCCCGTTCCCAACTCCTACGCCTCCCAAGAGGTGACCTTTGGGAGACGCTTCCAGCGCACGGCCCTCGAGCGCGCCTGGACGCTCGTGACGATGCCGAACCCTCCCCAAAAACGCTTCTCCCGCGTCTTCGGTTTCTGTCTTTTGTTCGAGCCTTTGGAGAGCATTAAAGCCCGTCTCCGCAGGGGCCTGGATAGGACGAGCGGCGAGAGCCTGAATAACTGGCAGTATCCCTTTCTACACCTTGGTGGTGGGGGTACGCATTTTGATACTACTACCACCGAGCAAGGTCAGAGGGTGGGAAACCAGGGGACGGTGGACGTGATGAGGAGTAAAGTGAGCGGCGGCGCGGGGGGGAGTTTCAGCATGGGGCCGTTCGACGCCAAGACCAGTGCTGCTAGGGACATGTTGGACGTGAGCCAGTACCTGCCGCCGGGGAGTGCGGGCTTTGGGGCAGAGTTTTACGACTGCGATGAGATTGAGATGTATCTCCACCAGAGGGGGGTTGTGATCCCGCCCGCGGCGGACTTTGTGACTGTTGAGATTGATGTTGGGGCTTTTGCCGATGAACAAGGGACGGAGCAGCAGAGTGGAGGGGGGAATACTATGTTCGGGGAGAGTTCACAGCAGTCCGTGGGTGGTGGTTCGTTGTCGGAGAGCAGCGCGAGGTCGACGTGTCCTACGCTGTCGCCCGGTGCGTCCTCGGGGGAGGACACGAACATGACGACCGCGCCGAGCGACTTTTCGCAGCAGCAGCAGCACACGGATATGTGGCGGTTTGACGCAGGGGACTTTGGTGGGATGAAGACTGGTGGTGGTGGTGGTGGTGTTGGTGGGATGGGGGACCAGGGTATGGCGGTGGCGATGGGGAAGAAGAGGGTTACTATTGATGTTAAATCGCTGATCTTTGGTATGTTTCTTCCTTCTTCCTTCTCCTGGATGAGTTTCGATAGGTAGTGTGGGAAAGGATTGAGAAGGCTAACAAGAGTTGAAACAGAAATGGTTGAGAGGGCTACTTGCCTTGGACGGTCGCCTGGGCTGAGGAGGCAGGATATCAATGGGGCTTTTTGGAATGCGACGAAGTATAACTCGTAGGAGGGTGAAGGTTAAGGTTATGATGGATTGGAGGAGTTTGGTGTTGGTTGGTATGGTTGCTTGTTGTTGATAGATACCTATTTGTGCTTGAAAATGGTTGATAATTTGTTCTGGTACATACTTATGTTACAGTGCTGTACATCCCGTGGTTACAGATCCCTCGTCACGATGTAGGACGAGGCTGGCTTGCCCATGTTCTCGTCCTGAGGACTGCCACCGGGCCTCTCAATTGTGTATGGCTGAGCAATGCTCGGCCATATCTGATCTGTAGCTGAGCTTCCGCTGTGCTTCCAGATCGACCGCTTTTTCCTTTGGTATGATGCGACCGATCGCAGGTATCCATGCACAATAACCACGCGACTTAACCGGAGTAGGTGCGTGGTCGTCCCAACTTCGCTTTCGTCTTGTCATTATCCATAGGAACTCTTATTGCATGACATGTCCTCTGTCATGTTAAGCCCCCTAAAGCAGCCTCCTCCTAACCTCCTCCTTCCTCCTCATCCTCTCCTTCCTCTTCGCCTCCAGCCTCTCCTCCTTCTCCTTCTGCGCTAACCTCTTCTCCTCCATCACCAACTTCTGCAGCGCCGTGCCCCTCGCATGGTCATCAAGCCTCAACCTCGCCAGCCTCGTCCTGAGGTCGTACGTATCCTGCTTCACTGCCGCCGTAAACGACGGGCCCGGCTTCTTCTCCCGCCTGCCGGCCCAAGCCGGCTGCGGCGGCCCTCCAGTCTCCAGTATCTCCTCCCACTGGTCCTCGTACTCGGCCGCTTCCTTCGTCTCCTCCACTATTGATTGTAATGCGAGAACGACTTTCGTCATGCGCTTCGTCTTCTGGAGGATGATGCGGCTGACGATGCGCGGTTGGGGTTTCGTCAGGCGGAGAAAGGGGAAGAGGTTCGCCTTCTCGAGGACGGGGACGCGGCGGATGCCGGTGCCGCCCAGCTCGGAGAGGGGCCGGGGCCGGATGGTGGGTTCGTAGCGGGGGCGTATTTCGTCGGGGCCTGAGACGCGGGTGAGGAGGGGGATTGTGGTCGGGTTGGGCGCGCTGGAAGGCGGCGGAGGGGGAGGTGGGCGGAGGGAGCGGGCGGTGAGGGCGGTCTGTTTGTGGAGAAGGCGTTGCTGGAGGAAGGTGTGAATGGATTCGTATTCCGGGGTGGAGGGGGATTGGGCGGAGGTGAGAAGGTCGAGGAACTGGAGAGAGAGGGTTAGTCGGAGGGCAGGAGGCAGGGTATGGGAAAGGGGTGACGGACCTTGTAGCCATTTCGCAAGGCTGATATGACTAGCCTGGGACTGGTGTCGTTCTTGTTGCGGCGGAAACTCTTGCGGACCAGGTGCTTGATGGGGTGGACGGGGCCTTCGAGGCCTGGGGCGCGGAGGACATCATCTGGCAAGGGAACCCGAACAGCCTGCTGTATCAGGGCCTTGTAGAGGGCAAAACATGCCGTTCTATGCCGCGAGTTGCGGCTGGCGACATATAATGAAGGCATTCATTTGACAATGCGCGGGATTGTGGTTTTCTCGCGGAGGAAGGAAACGAAACATTAAACTTCTTGCTTGGGGATTTTGGAGATGTTGTTACGTCACACCGATGCTCACCGAGAGCTCTGGGCGCCAAGTCACGTGCGGAGAACAGCGCGGGTGTTGCAACTTGCAAGGAGTTGAATGTTTAAGCAGCGCCCTTTATTCAGCCAAATGCACAGCGCCTAACCCTCCCAGAGATGATGATCGAAAGTCAGGCCAGAAAATATGAATAACACCAGTCCGTCGCCTCGTAACGTCCACTCCTCAAAGCTCCCCTCTAGCTTCCCCTTCGACCACAAATAATTGGTCGTGCGAAGCTTTCCTCCACCGTGTCACAGGTGCTGTCTCACGTGCCTGTCCACCAGCACTTATATGCGGTCCCGGTACATGGCGTACTTGCTCCCCTCGGGAGGCTGCGGCAGCTTCTTGTGCTCCTCCATGTACTTCCGTATCGCGATCAGGGCGGCCTCGAGGCTGAGGGGGTCCTCCTTCGGGCGCGGGTTCTTGGACAGCTCGTTGGAGATGCGCTCCCAGTCGCGCAGGATGGCGACGGCGTTCTTGTCCACCCGGCCGTCGGTCTGGTTGACGCCGGGCAGGTTGATCTGGCTGACGAAGTTGATCACGGGCGGCTCGCGCGGGTAGTTGGGGCCGCACTCCATCTTGAGCTCGTAGATCCGGTTCTCGTGGTTACCCTAGAGGTGGGAAAGAGTCAGCACCTGTGTAGCAGGACGGTTGGAGGCGGTGGGTGGTCGAGGAGAGAGGTAGGGTAGGGTAAACTAACGTGAGGTGGTCCCCAGATGGTGCCGCGCCAGTGTGTCATGTAGATGTCTTCGGGGTCCTCGAGGCCATACGAGCAGGCACCTGGTGACACAACCATGAGTTAGAATCATTCGAACCGGTGGGAGTTATAGCTGCCAGGGCGAGAGCTGTACATACCGGCTCCCATTCCCTTCTCGCCCTTCTCCAGCTCGGCGAGGAGCTTGAAGTTCCGGGGCACCTGTGCGACAGCCATGATGCCGGAATTGTGTGAGGTGTGAGGATGAATTGAGGTAGAAAGAGGGACGCTTAAAGACCGGTCTGACGTTCCAGAAGTGGCAGGTTTGAAATACTGTGATAAGGCTGGGCAATCGGCGTCACGGCGTCAATCAAGCAACAGCGGTGATGTCGCCGGCAAGGGTTGTGGTGGGGTTGGGCGGGTTCGGCGAGGTGAAACGGACAGGGGTGGTGGTTCTAGCTTCTTCCAAGAGCCGCCAGCTGTCAGCCAAGAGCACAGCTGGCATGTGAGCTGTCAAGGAGTGAAACAACACGCGGCGCGGCTTCCATCTCAAAGATGAGTGTTGCTGCCTCTTCTTATATTTGTCAACTTTATAAGGAAATTGGTCTCATTTCAAGGATCCGCCAGTTTCTAATTTCAGATTCCATGTGGGCGACATCACCGTACCAGATGTGACAACATGACCGCCCAGCTGCTCGCTTCCGAGCTCAATAATCTCATACAAGAGAGCAAGCGGAAACACAACGACCTCCGCCAGGTACATGCTACATCCCTTTCTTTGCTTAAGTGTTCTGCTGTTGACAATGAATGTTATAGGCTGCCGAGAAGTCCTTGGAAGACCTAACGTCTCTCAAGACAACCTCTGAGGCTCAAGTTGCTACAGACCTGTCCCAGAAGGTCAACTTTGCCAACCCCTTTATCATCGCATGCGGAACCAAAAATGCAAAGTTTACGGGAATCGCCATTGTCTGCTTGCAGAGGCTCATCGTTTCCGGAGCCTTACCTCGGTCTCGGCTGAACCAGGTTCTCGAGGCTCTTCAACAAGCAACGTCGGCAGGTCTGGATGTCCAACTCAAGATACTCCAGGCCCTGCCGTCTCTCCTATCCAACTATGCTGCCGATGTCAAGGGGGAACTCTTGGTCACAGTACTCAACATCTGCTTCATACTGCAGTCCAGCAAAAACGCCATCGTCAACAATACCTCTGCCGCAACTCTCCAACAACTGGTGGTCTCTGTTTTCGACAAGGTTGTTAATGAGGACCGGTCAAGTTCTGATTCGCAGAATGTCGGCGAGGCACCAACAGACCAGGGCAATGTCCCTCTCAAGTCCGCAGCCCTGGACGCATACCGCGTGTTTAACGACATATGTCTATTGACCGAGTCGCAGCGTCCTGAATACTTGAGATTCTCCGGTCTCACTCAAACCTTCGGTCTGGAACTGATAGAATCAGTCTTGACGAATCATGCCGGCGTCTTCTCCACCCACCCGGAGCAGGCTCACATCTTGCGAACCAGGGTCATGCCATTCATCATCAGCGCCCTTCGCGGAAAGCCCAGCTTCGCCACCAGCGTCCGCTTAGTCCGCATTCTCTACACCCTATTGCGCAGACACATGGCCATATTACCGGCAGAGAGTGGCGATGCGATGGACATCATGACCCAGTTGCTGGATCAAGATACTGCGCTGTGGAAGCGGTCGCTATGTATGGAAGTGTTCCGTGGCATCTTCGCCGAGCCTGGTCTTTTTCGCAGGATATTCGCGCTGTATGATTCCAAACAGGGACAGAAGCCCATTTTGAGGAATCTGACTGCCACCTTTGTTCGCGTGAGCACCGAGAAGCCTTCGGTCATTGGGCTAGGCCATCAATCTACGATACCGGTCGCAAATCCATATGCCAGCATCGGTGCATCTACAGACCAGGCAATGCTTGAGGCCAGTGGAGTTGCTGGTATCATATCTGGCTCTGTTAGCTCCGATGGTCATAACACCGGTATTAGCACCCAATGGAGCACCATGCGGGTGCCATGTATCGACCAACTCGACAAGACGGAACCTCCCAGCATTCCCGAGTCGTATCTTTACAGCCTGACTCTTGCCTGTATGACGTCGCTGTCTGAGGGTCTCGCCAAGTTTATACTTCCTCTTACAGTTCCAGGTGAAGGCCGCAACCGGAAACACAGAAGCACGAAGCAAGATGCGGAACGCGAGGCAGCAAGAGCGGACGGGGCCGCAGATAGCTCTACCGGTCGCATAACGTTGGAACGCTCCGCATCTTTTAAGAAGAATCCGGTACCTACCAACCCTCTTATGCTTGAGGATCACCCTCTTCACGCCGAAGTCAAGATATGCGCTGCCTTCATAGAGGAGTGCTGGCCAGCCATACTAGCCACGTGCTCTACCTTCCTATATGCTGCCCTGGACTCCGAGTACTACCATGGTCTCGTGAGAGCTTTCCAGAAGTTCACTCACGTGTCTGGCCTTCTGCAGCTGACGACACCGCGAGATGCCTTCCTGACCACCCTTGGCAAAGCCGCTGTGCCACCTAATGTCTTTACAGCGTGCTTAAATACCAGCGCTGCGCGTCCAGTAACACCAGCAGGGCCCCCTGACACGCCGAACAGCATCTTCAGCAATGCTAGGGGCCTGCTTAGTGTGGACAGCCTTGTCGGCCAACCCACCCCATCGACCGAGAAACCGCGGCAACTATCCGCTGATCTCGGACCTTCTACTCTCAACACCCGAAACCTGCTCTGCCTCCGAGCTCTCGTCAACCTGGGCATTGCGCTCGGCCCAACTCTCTCATCATCATGGAGGATCGTACTGGAGACACTTCAGCAAGCCGACTTCGTCTTGTTCTCCAGTGGCAAGTCCGCTGGACGTACACCGACAGCGACCAAAGCTGCAGACCACCAGGCGGATCAGGAAGCGAACCAGCTGCTAGCAAACTTCAACACCGAAATCAGAGCCGTTGAGACCGCTGCCTCAAGGCTCTTTGAGAGCACGATTGACTTCCCAAACTCTGCCTTCGTCGAAGTGGTGACGGCGGTCTGCGATTTGGTGGAAAAGCATGCGGACGCCTCATCTGAGCCGAGCAGTCGACCGCAATCACCTGCGTCAACAGGACATGCTCTGAGGACACCAGCACCCCCTCATAGGAGACAACTTAGCATATCAACAATCGCGAGCTATTCTGGTCCGAACCAGGAGAATCAGTTTGCTTTGGCCAAACTCGGCGATCTTGCGTCGATCAACCTCGAAAGGCTTCTGTCTTACTCGCCTGATTTGTCGGGATGGACTCCCCTGGTTTCAGAGCTCATCACCACTCTGAGTTCATCCCAGAACACAGCACCGGTGCGGCTGCGCGCCGCAGAGACTCTGGTCAAAATTGTTATGGAAGCATCGAGTGTCGCGGCATCGTACGAGGAAGAGCCACGCGGCAAGATACAAACTAGACTTGAACACTCTTTCAGAGATGCCTTACTATCCATGCAGGCAGAGGACCGCCGGGCTACCATCACAAGCCACAGCACAGATGTCGAGATTCACAAGGTCATTCTCGACGGTCTCCGTGGTATCCTAGAGAACTGCGGCGAGTCCCTCGTTCAGGGCTGGGAGCTCACCTTTGAGATCATCGGGACAATCTTCAGCAACCACGCCTCCATTGCCATTGGAGAGAATACAGCAACCGACCGACCAGGCGTTACGACAAGGTCTGCAAGGCTCATACGGCCCTCGTTCGCATCTCTTCAATTAATATGCTCCGACTTCTTGCCCTCCCTACCGAACTCGTGCTTCCTCCATCTGGTGGATACGCTCTATAAGTTCTGCTCGCAGGATGATGATCTCAATGTCGCACTGACGGTAAGCTGCTCACATCTGTTCTGATGTAACGCTTTACTAATTCATTCCAGACCGTGACCTTTTTCTGGGCAGTGTCAGACTTTCTCTCGGGGACAGCCACATCGATGCCTGTCACTGTGGACATGGTCCAAGAAGGGGGAGATAAAGCGCTCCATGATCTTGCTGCCGATGCTAGTCACCCAAGATCCAGGGCGGCGCTATGGATGCTTCTTCTGCTGAGGTTAACGTCCGTCGCGACTGACCAGCGACTGGAACTTCGGAACAGTATGTTACCGTATTTCGCTTACATCACGTATCCAGCGTTGCTGACATCCTCTAGGCGCAATTCAGACCCTCATGCGGATCATCTCAGCATATGG
The DNA here is from genome assembly GCA_009194965.1 of Coniochaeta sp. 2T2.1. Classification (NCBI taxonomy): domain Eukaryota; kingdom Fungi; phylum Ascomycota; class Sordariomycetes; order Coniochaetales; family Coniochaetaceae; genus Coniochaeta; species Coniochaeta sp. 2T2.1. The sequence continues at coordinate 1,104,873 of VSMA01000017.1, read as the reverse complement.
TGACAGCCTCAGCACCGAAGCGTGGCGGATATCGATGCGCTCGGTGATCTTCAAGCTGCTGTCGTCCATCGAGGACGAGCTGCGAGCGGTCCAGAATGCATCCACCAAGGAGAAGGAGCGGGACGATTGGAAGGAGACAGCAATCGTCGTTATCCAAGGCGTCTCGCACCTTTGCGCATCATATCTCCATGTACTCACGGCCAACAAGAACTTCACGACTGTCTGGAAGGAGCTCCTCGGCCACTTTGCGACTATGCTCGACTTCAACATTCTGGACGTCAGTGCTGCGACCTTCAGTGCCGTCCGGGACATTCTGAAGCAGACTACCGAGAAGGATCAGCAGTACTTCAACAAGAAGATGGTGGACCTGACATGGGAACTGTGGTCGAGAGACGTACCCGTCCCGAAGGATCTGAAGACAGACAAATCCGGGGACAACCAGAAATGCCTCCTTGTCTGGGTGGAGGCGTTGATCGAGCTCTACCGGCTGATCGAGAGGGACCTCGACGTCGAGCGAGTCAAGCGGATGCTTACTCTCCTCCGAGAGGCCATGCAGCACGCAACACCTGGAGCATATACGAGCGACGTCGATTATGTCACGCCACTGCAGGGGAAGATTCTGGATGTCTGCAAAATGGTGCGCACCGATTTGCCAGGCGTCCCTTCTGCAATAATCAGCCAAGTAGCGGACTTTGTGTCCCTGGCTTTCACCCAGGAGACTGCTCAGCCACAGCAAAAGAGGACTTATGTCGCTATGTCCAAGGAGAGCATGTCGATATTACAGACCTTGATCGTCAGCAACGCGGCAGAAACCGACATCTACAGAACCGACGCCTTTGCTTCAGCCCTCGAAGCATTGCAGAGACCGATCACCCTCAAATACAGCTTCCCCGTCAGACCAAAGTCCGTCCAGCCATGGCGAGAAGCAACGAGGTGTTTCCTCGAGGTGCTCGCCTCTACCCTCCCTCACATCCGCGCGGCAGACGTACCGCGCGGCACCTTCCAGAACATCTGGCACATCATCATAACGATAGCGAGCGGCATCGTCAACGCCGAGTGCCACAGAGCGCCGTCCGGCAGAAACATAGCGGAGGACGAGGACTTTGACATCGCCTCATTCCGGACACTGCGAGCCCTCATTATCCCCTCTCTGGGAGCCGAATGCGTCCCGAGCAAGACGAGGAAGGCTTACGCAGAGGCCCTGTTCCACACGTCCATCATCCATGCTCCCGCTCCGAGTGAATTGTCAATCATGGACGGTAGCAAGGGCGGGGACATAGGTGGCCTCAGCGCCCTCTACAAACCGCGGACCGGGCGGACCGTTGACCCGACGCCAACCAAGCGCGTGAGAATGAGCTACGTCTGTCTGGAGGAGTTGTTCTCGCTCGTGGCAGAGTACGATGAGGACACGCCCACGCCCACGATCACGATCCAGGCCCCTACGCCTGGGCTACCGCTTCGCCCAGCAGCCTCCAGCTCTGGTTCCTCCCCCGCGAAGAAGAAGGCAACTCCGAAGAAGGAGGAAGCCAAGCAAGAAAACAGTAACCAGACCGAAACCGCCCACAAGCTGCACGTCCGCCTCGCACGCACAGCAGCGCCGTACCTCATCCTCCGCTGCGCCCTCTCGATGCGGGCATACATAGCCGACCAGCCCCTGCGAGGTCGAATGCCGCAGCCCCTCTCCCAGCGGAAGGAACTCACAACCCTACTGCGCTGCCTCGTCGACCTGCGCTCGGAGCCGGACGCCATCCGCGACACGCAGAACGTGGACAGCGACACGCGGAAACACCTGCTCCGTCTCTACCCGCTGCTGGTGGCTGCTGTCCAGGTCGCCGGGTCGTGCGGAGACGATAAAGTGCTGGGTTTGATCAGGGAGGCACTTGATGTTGTTGGTGGTGAACTTGGCGTTTAGACTTGGGGATGATGCATGCACGTACAGCGGCCATTTCTCCTTTGTGTTTATTACAGTGTTAACCCGGCACCAAGCCCTTTTTTTATCTCCATGCTTCCAACCAACAGAGTTGTGAATCCCTTTTTAAGGCAGCAGCAGCCCTGTGAAAAATACAGTTTTTGGTTTGAGTGGTTTTATCCTCCTGTCGTTGTAAACGCCAGCATGCTATCGCCCCTATCCCATTGCAAACAAACTCGACAATGTTGGTACAATAACACTTCCTACCAATCCCACCTGTTAACCTATCTGCCTCCGATCGATGCCCCTACCTCCGATCAGTAGCCCTATCAAAGTCCTCAACGATACTATCCACGGCCCCCTTCACCACCTCCTGACTGCCCTTCCCCTGTCCCTCGTCTCCGTCCTCCGCCTTCTCCCTCTCCCCAATCTGCCTCGCCATGCTCCTCGCCTGCGCCTCGCCCACCTTGCCGTACACACTCAGCGCAGTGGCAATCATGCCCCCGATATCCCCCACATTGCCGGGTACCACAACTGCAGTGCCCTCCTTCGCCAGCTTGCCGAACGCATCGACGTACTTCTCTGCCACCGACAGACTCAGCGCCCCCTGCGCCGCGCTCTTGCCCTCCGCGATGGCCCTCGCCACGGCATCGATGCCCTGCGCCGTAGCCCGCGCCTTAAGCGTGATAGCCTCCGCCTCACCACTAGCACGATTAATCTTCTCCGCCTTCAGCGCCTCGGACGCAAGGATAACGCTCTGCTTCTTTCCCTCGGCGATATTGATGGCGCTCTGCCTCTGTCCCTCGGACTCGAGGATCTCGGCGCGCTTGCTGCGCTCGGCCGTGACCTGGCGGTGCATGGCTTCCACCACAGGTTTGGGGGCGTGGATGTCGCGGATCTCGTAGCGGAGGCAGGTGACCCCCCACGCCTGGGCCGCCTCGTTGATGGCCTGGGTGATGTTGGTGTTGAGCGCCGCGCGCTCCTTGAGGACGTGGTCGAGGGTCAGTTGGCCGATTTCGCTGCGCATGGTCGTCTGGGCTAGTTGGGAGATTGCGTATTCTGCGTCTTCTACGCCGTAGCTGGGGAGACACCGATGTTAGTAAGGGGAGAGAAGTGGGAAGAGGAAGGAGGGGGTGGTAAAGTTACCTCGCCTTGTAAGCATCAAACACCCTCGTGTACAACACGCCATCCAGCTCGAGCGTGACGTTGTCGGCCGTGATGGCGCTCTGGGAGGGGATCTCGATGGCCGCTTCCTTCAGGCTCTTGACGTAGGCGATGCGGTCGATAAAAGGGATGAGCACAGCGAGGCCGGGCTGCAGTATGCGGTTGAACTTGCCCATGCGCTCGACGATCCAGGCCGTCTGCTGCGGCACGAAACGGATGATGGTGTTGGCGGGCAGGGAGGCCTTCTGGAAGTACGAAGGGGGGACGCCGGCGTTGCCGAAGCCGCCGCCCATCATACCCGGGGGCGCGGCATGGTGGGAGCTGGTCTGGAAGCTGCGGACTGTAGTAGACCTCCTGGTGGATGGGGAGGATGGGTTTCGTGTGGTGCTGAGACTGCGGGATGGGGATGTGGAGGAGGCGAGGAGAGCTCGGCTGGTGGCTGTGAGGAGTTGGGGGGATATTATGCCTCTCCTGAGGGTAGATGTGAGGGCCATCTTTTGCGCAGATGCGAGCGCCATGGTGATGTGTGTGGTTTTGCGAGAGTTAAGCCGCGGGGAGTGAAGTTGACTGGGGAGCTGGAAGCTACTTGAAGCTGAAAGAGCTCTCGGCAAGATTGGCGATACGTCAATGAGGGTGGATCCCGGAGCTGCCTTGCCCATTGCTGCTGCCATCGGCTGAATTCCGGAGAGAGCTAGTGCGCGCTGCGCAAACGTGCTTATTTAATCAATCTAGCGTGAGGCTTACCTGATTTGGTAAACTTCTCTATTTTTGCTTCGGCTTCACCAGGCCTTTCCGTCCGGTCAAATATACGAGGCGAAGTTGGTCATTCCCTCTGAAGTTGTTCACTTGACGTAACTGAAAGTCATATGCCAGCGTACCACAGTACAAGTTCATCGCACCTTCTACCTGCCAAAAGATAAGGTACTGCGGGACATGGATCAGTCATCCACCTTTTTTTTTTTGCTGCGACACTAGCGTGACAGACTCAGGGACGCGACTTGCCCCAGTAAAAAGTCGGTGACCAGCAAGGTACATCTTTTTTTACGTTCTGCGCTTTCCACTTCAGTCTTTGTTGGTCTAGAACTGCAAGACTCTCATATTATAATCTAAAACTCTACACACCTCATCCCTTCCTTTCCCTCAACCTCACCATTTCCCACTCTCAAACCCAACCAACACCAACAGATAAAACATGGACTCCCAACAGCAAGAAGGAGCAGGTGGTGTACCCAGCGCCATCACCGACGGCCGCCGCATCTACCTGGGCAACCTCCTCTACTCGGTCAAGCCCGAGGACGTCGACGCGCTCCTGCAGGAGTGCAACCTGGGCAAGTACGACAAGATCCACCTGTCCTTCGACCCCATCAGCGCCCGCAACCCGGGCTACTGCTTCGTCGAGTTCTTCCACAAGGAGGACGCCGATGCCGCCCTGACCGCCCTCCAAGGCGCCGAGCTGCTCGGCCGCCAGCTCAAGGTCGGCCCCTGCCACGCAAAGGCCCCCAGCAGCAGCCAGAGGGATGGCTCTGCCGCACCCCGCGGTGAGCGTCGGGAGCGCACCAACGTGGACTCGCCCGCCAGCCGGTGGGGAGACTGGAAGACGGCCCGCGACCCTGCTTCCTCAACTGGGAGCCCCGCTCGCTCTGCCGGCCGGCCGCAGGCTGACCAGAACGGCGCCAGGAACTACGATGATACGGCTGCTGGCGGCCAGGGGAGGAGGCTGTTTGTCGGGGGTCTCACCAAGATGGAGAACCTGGAGCAGCATCAGGAGGAGGTCCGTGGTTACTTCAACGGATTCGAAGTGTAAGTTGTGCCCCATCACTCAGCAAACCACCGCAAGCCCCGGTCATTCTTTTGCTGACTCGATTATGCTTGTAGCGAGGCTGTTGGCAAGCGCATCACGCCGCGTGAGGAGACGAGCCAGCTGCCAGGCAACTACCACTACTGCTTCGTCGACCTGGCGTCCGCGGAGGAGGCGCAGCGCGCCATCAAGGAGCTGGACGGATCCCAGATCCCCGCCGGCACTCTCAAGGTCTCCCAGGCCAAGCCGCCACGCCCCAGGGTAGACGGCGCCGAGCGCACCAGCAGCTACGGCTCGCCCAGGAGGTCCGCTGCTCCCCTAGAGAACGGAGAGAGGCCCAGCCCCCAGCCGCAGCGGAGCCTGATGTCCAACAACTGGCGTTCCAAGGCGGCGTAGGAGCCCCAAGGAAGTCCGCTGTCGGGACCGCCAGCGTCGGCGTCTGAATCATCACCTGCCATGTCGTCGATGAGCTGGCGCAAAGGCTTCTAGTCTGGTCGTGCGAGAGGCGACACAATCTGCCTACCGGGAGGATGGAACGGGTCCATGATATCTTCGTGGGTCTTGGTTAGGTCGCGGAACATGTAACCATTACGGGGTGGTCAATTTCCATCGCCAGGCTGCCGAAGCATGGTGCAGGATTCGGACCTTAGGTCTTGGGATCTTGCGCCAACATGTTCGGCGAGATGTACAGGAGGAGCAAAGCGATAGGATTTGTCAAGCGAGGTGTCAGGGAGTCGGTCATGATCAGTTGGGTCTCTCAGATATCCATGAAAAGCTACTTGCGTAGCACGTTCGTCCACTACATCTGGGTCAACTGTTCTATTCTGTGATTCGTTAACGATTGTGCCAAACATGTTTTCGCCAATCGCTTCCCCTGTGGCTAGCAAGCGTTACTCCCGGGGGCAACGATGCTCTTCCCAACTCCGACTTTTGATGTCCCTCTCCCATACCGTCTCCTGTGTACACCACCAACTCCCGCTTGCGTATCCAACATATATCCCCTACTCCGGTTTCTGCGCCCAAATCGACACACTACTATTAGTCATGCACCAATTTCGGAAAACCCCCGGGGACAAGACGACTCACAAAGGAATATAAGTATGTACTCTCCCACCCCTCAACTCCTCACTCACCTCCTCCAACAACCTCTCCACATCTTCTTCCTTCCACCCGAGCGCCTTGGTAAACATGGCCATGGTGATACCGTGCGCGATCTCGAGCAGGTTCCGCATCTCCCTCTCCCCCAGGACCTTCTGCCTCTTCCCCTTCGGCCACGGGCTGGTGGGGATCGGCATCCTCGTCTCGGTTACGTTTATAAACCCCGCTTCCTCGAGGAGGGCGTTGAGGCGCAGGGGGGATAGGGGGTCGCGGCCTATCTTTTTGACGCCTTTCTGACAATCAGTTTTGGTGGTGAGGATAGAATGGGCTGGGGGGTATTGGAGGGGGGGTGTTGACCTTCTAGCATAAGCCCATTCCACCTCTGCATAGCGGTGCCTTCGTAACTCCCATCGACAGCCTGAAGGGGGTACGAAAGGGGGCTGGATGGGGGAGAGGTCTGTGCCTAGGACGCTGGAGGATGGGTTTTGGAGGGCGAACTCGATTACCCTGATGCCGGTTCCTGTTCCCACGTCGAGAACACGGGCTGGTGACTGGACGGGGGCGACGGAGAGGGCGCCGGTGTGGATTAGGAGGGCGATGTCGTGTTGAAGATCTAGTTTGTCGTGTGAGGAGTGGTGGTTATGGCCTCGGTCCACGGAGATACGTACTCAGTCGGTCTCTTTCTTTCTGGGCCTTTGTCAGCTGGGTCCTCTCTCTTTTGATATCGGTCGATCGGAACCACTTTACCTCGTCATTCGGGAGGAAGTATTCTGCGTGGCGAGGGTCAGATACTTTGTAGATGGAAGTCTCGGGCATGGCATTTGGGCAACTTAGACTCTACTCCCTTCTTTGTATTTGTGATAGGTGCGGCCGACCTCCTCGACGAACTCATAGACCGACGGGGTTACCGACGCATTGGATGATCTGATGTGTCCGTCTGAGCATAGGGCAGGTCAAGGGTCTTCTTCCACTACAGGGTCTTACAGTCTGTCCGTGTCTCCCTGCGAGGAGTCGGTCTCATCGGACTCAACCCTGATACCAGTTCCCGTTCTGTTAGCTATCCTGCTCACACTGGCAGGGCTTGAGGCTTCCCTACACTCAGGTTGACCGCGAAGCCATCCATAGCATCCCCAGATGCAGAGCCGCTTAGCTCGTTGGTCCCAGAACTGTACGACATGCCGGAGTCGAATCTCTCGTAAGCTGTGTAACGGTCCCCTTTCCTCAGGTTATACAGACTACAACGCGGAAGAGATGCAGACAAATGGCGAAATGCGGGGGCGGTGAGCACGTATGCAGATGGAGGTTGCATCGCGATCAAAGGACTATACTTAGAACGGACAACACTGGCTATCGTGATTGGTGATGTTGCTGCGGGAGCATGCCGTGCAGAGCTACCCTATATGCATATCTCTGTGTTATCCCCGATCAGACATGGTGCTTTCATGATAGTACAGCTACGAACTGCTTTAGAGTTGTGGTCAGCAGTTGTAACTATACCGTACGACATCTGAGACCTCCGATGTTGAATGACTGAATCCAAATCGTCCTGTGCCCTTCAGCACCGTCCATCCGTGTTGTTCCGTTGCGACGGGCGCGTGGTATGCCAGAGGTCACCTGAGCTTGCCACTTCTTTTCTCACACAAAGCAAAGCCGTAACTCGAGTCAGTCCAGCGGAGAAGTTGGAATAAAAATGAAGTGAAAAAAGGACGAAAATGACGGCTTTAACAATGGACAGACATCATTCATGACGTATAGATGCCGTGCTAATGCCGCCAAGAGCTTAGAGACTACTTCGGCACCGCGGCTGTGACCGTTGTGGAGAAGCCGATCATCATCTCCGCGGAGCACACCCGCGCATTCCATCTTCCCCGTCCTGCACCTTCCACAATACCGAACCGACACCATGTTTCGACCGTGCCATCTGCCCATTCACCTTGTTAGTCTCCCTTTGACCTTGTGGTACGTCCCGGCCAGAAATGATTTGCCGGCTTTTCTCCGTTTTGGGGTTTCTGTTAGCTAAAACGACTCGGCTATGACACGACAAAACTCCTCTGTCTCACGCCAATACTGTGAATTGCATGCTTCGCCAACTCGCCAACGCTCGGGTGATGACACAAACGACAGGTGCTACTCATCCGTTAGTAGTAAAAATGGCACCTTACGACCAGAATAAAGGACAGTACAAAGTACAAATGGCGAAAAAATGCCGTGCAACAAATACGTTACTCCGCTGGCGGATTCAGGGACCTACCCTTATACCTTTATATTCTTCCTCTTCATCATCCGAGGTTTTCCTCGTCTTGAACTCTTGGCTCGGTCTGACATGACAACAATACCCTCGTCGACCTGATGTTCTCGCGAATCATAAAGCAGGAGAGTGGTGGAGGAGGAGGAGGTGGTGGTGATTCGGACGCCTCGTCCGCGACGATGACGACGACGGTGCACGACCGCTGGAACCCGTCAGAATGGCACTTCGACATCGACAAATACACGAACCGCTTCGTACCGGCGCCGAGATGGAGGGTCGTGCCGTATCCCGTCGCTCACTTTATGGGACACCGGAAGCATGACCATGTGAACCGGATAGGAAACGTCGCCATGACCTTCTGGGCTTTCGTGGGCATATTCTGCGCCATCATGTTCATCGAGCTTGCTGTGCGCGCTCTTCCAATCACCCAAGGGACGGGCTTTCTTATTGTGGGCAGTTTTGTAAGTCTCTTGGCCAGCAACAGATAGTTACGCAATGCATGTCGACTGACCATCGTCCAGGGAGCTGCCGCCGTGCTCGAGTTCTACACCATCGAGTCACCCCTAGCTCAACCGCGGAACTCCATCTTCGGGCAAATTATATCCGTCACCATCGGCGTGTGCATCTGCAAGCTGTTCGCCCTGAGCCCGCACTTCGAGTCCATCCGCTGGGTGGGCGGTGCCCTCGCCTGCGCCACGGCGACGGCGGCCATGGCGCTGACCAAGACCGTCCACCCGCCCGCGGGCGCCACGGCGCTCCTGGCCGTCGTCGACCGCCAGTACTCGCAACTGGGCTGGTCTCTGATCTACGTCGTCATCATGGGCTGCTTCATCATGCTGTTCACGGCGATGCTGGTGAACAACATCCAGAGCCGGTTCCCGTCGTACTGGTGGACGCCCGAGGATTTGAGGAGGAAGGCGCCCAAGGGAAAGATGCAGGAGAAGCCGGATGTGGAGCCGCAGACCGAGACGGCGAGCGAGGAGGAGGATGCGGCCGGCGAGGTGGAGATTGTGATTAAGAGGGGGGCTGTTGTGATACGCGGCGATATCACTCTCGATCCGGAAGAGATACTATATCTCGAGACGATAAGTAATCGTCTTTAGTTCATCGAGAAGGGAAGCATTGGTCAAGGCGTTTAAGGTTAGGGTTAAGGTGCATATTCAAGACCGCATCGTCATTGGAGTTATCGGGATTAGGGGACGATAGCATCGCTCTGGTCCTCAATCATCACATCTGGAGGGCACCCGGACGGTGCATTTGTTATTGGAAGCAGTCATGAGCATTTGGCAGCGGGATTCTGTTTATAGAGTATCTGATGAATAATGGTGAATCAAAATTGGGAATCATGAAGGATGGAATACGCTGCTGACAAATGAGGCCATCAGGAGTGAGTGCTATGTCACACTTGCCTCGTTCTACGCCAGGCCGAGCTCCCGCATACACACCCGAGCTACCCCACGATCACCTCATTCGCCCAAGCTATTTCCACAACGGCAATGAACATATCCGCCTACCCATCTATACATAAAAGGGGTGACATTCCTCGTCTTGGCTCTCGATCTCAACTCAGTATCGTCAACTCACCCCGTAACAACACAGTCACCACCACAATCAGCCACACAATGGCCCCAATCCGCACAGCAATAATCGGCCTCTCCGCCTCGGCCGCCACTTCCTGGGCCTCCGGTGCCCACCTGCCCTACCTCCTCTCCCCGCGCGGCCGCGAGCGGTACACCATCGTAGCCCTCCTCAACTCCTCCGTCTCCGCCGCCGAGGCCGCCATAAAGACCTACAACCTCCCCTCAGGCACCAAAGCCTACGGCTCACCCCAGGACCTAGCGGACGACCCCGACGTGGACTTCGTCGTCTGCTCCACCCGCGTGGACGTGCACTTCGACACCATCCGTCCCAGCGTGGCGGCGGGCAAGGCCGTTTACGTGGAGTGGCCCCTGGCGCAGGACATCGAGCATGTTAGGGAGCTTGTGCGGCTGAGCAGGGAGAAGGGCGGGAGGAGCATGATAGGCTTGCAGAACAGGTTCGCTCCGCCGGTGGTGAAAGCCAGGGAGTTGATTGAGAGTGGTAGGATTGGGAAGGTGTTGAGCGCGGACGTCAGGGCGTACGGGGGTACTGTTCACCGGGAGGTTGTTCCGCGGTCGCTGGATTATTTCCTCCGGCGGGAGGTGGGGGGGAATGTGTACACCATTGGGGTTGGGCATTGTGAGTTCACTGTTTTGAACACTTGGATGGGGACGAAGCTAACTATGGTAGTGTACGACTGGACCAAATCCGCCGTGGGCAAAACATCCTCCGCAACGGGGCACTTCCAGCTGCAGCGACCAGAAGTCAAGATCCGCGACCCGAAAGGGACGGCCATCATCGCGACAGCGAAGTCCGACGTGCCGGACCTCATCGCCGTGACAGCGACCCTCGCACCGTCCCCCACGGTCGTCAAGAACGCGACTTTCCAACTCCGCCTCCGGCGCGGGCAGCCGTTCCCCGGCGAGCCGCCGGTGTGGTTCACGATCAACGGCGAGAAGGGGGAGATCCGGCTGACCAACCGCGCGGGCACGAGCCCGCACTCGTCGGCGGACCCGGACGACTTCCGGATCGAGGTGCACGATTTTGAGAGTGACGAGGTCGAGAGGGTGGAGTGGGATTGGGAGGGGTGGCAGAAGGAGTTGCCCATTGCTGGGCGGATTGTGGCGAGTTTGTACGAGGAGTTTGCTATGGGTGGGGAGGAGGGGAGGTATCCTACTTTTGAGGATGCGTTGGCTCATCATGAGGAGTTGGAGGGGTTGTTTGCGCCGTTTTATAATGTGTAGGTCGTCAGGAGGTTGGGGAATAGGATGGGCTAAGGCAGCTGGGTGGATGAAGCGTGGAAGAGATGAGGAACATTACAGTGCTGTTATTCACAGCTGTTATCTGAGACCGTTCCTTCAGTATTCAAGCTGGTAGTAAATACTAAACTGCCCATTTTTTTTATCTATCTGTTGGTCATTCGCTTCCATATAGGTCGTCGCATACATAGGGGCATCAGCCTCAATGAGGTGCACTTCAAGTTGAACGTGTCTCTTGCGACTACATCCCAACACAATGCTGTATGCACACCCGGGATAAACGAAGGTCGGTCAATCGAACCTGGACATGAAGCAGAGCAGGCTTAAAGTCTAAGAACTGGTATGTGTGGTAAGACCTCTGTTCACATACCCTGGCCACAGATCGAAGCAGTTCGTCGGCCACAACCCGACGCTACGCCTACCAATATAAACAGAACTGCTTCGCTATTCTTCCACGTACGACCATAGATACTGGAAAACTCGGGATCCCGTCCGCTCTCCCATAGATAAGCCAGTAATCGTCAGACTAGTACTCGGGTGGGTGACCACCGGGGAATCCCTGATGTTGTACGTTTTGTCTTTTTGGTCCTCTTATGCGAGTCATGCCATTATATAAGTAAAGTGCTCCTCCTTTTGCCGGTTAACGCCATGCATGGCAACTTATCACAGTAATTCCCTTCTAAGGCCTTGCCTCCATAGCCCTAGCCCAAACCGACATGGCCAGCGGCTCAGTCGAGCAGTTATCCGGCCACACGACGGCAGACAGCACAGCCCTCGCCTCGGTCCAAGTCTTGACGTTGACCGTCTTGCTCCACTTCTTGATCGCCAGCGCAAACCATTCCTCCAGGACTTCCACATCCTCGATACCCCTGCACACCTCTTCAGCAGAGGCCGTGTTGACGGAGTCGGGGGATGAGGCCGAAGACAGGGACGACCACGACGACGACGGGGAGGACCTCGACGACGACGCGTAACTAGCAGCGTATTCCCTCGCCGAAGCGAGCGACACGGCTGCCGTGAAGGCCTTCCAGAACCAGAAGCCCCTGTCCAGCCCGCCCTTGCCGCCCAGGCGCTGTCTGTCGCGGACGAGGTGTCGCTTAAGAATCTGCACGAGGCGGCAGAGCAGACGGCTCGACATCGGGCGGCCTGCGTTCCACACGCCGAGGACGGCGTGCAGGTACAGGCCTAGGGTGGTGCTGATCCCGGACCAGGACGACGTGAAGTTCGGTAGCGGCGACCCGTTATCGTCGTACGGTGGCGTGGTGGTCTTTTTCTCCATCTTCCCCGAGAACGAGAGGACGTGCAGATCAACGACGTGCGTGAAAAGTCTCGTCGGCGCACCCTGGACGAAGAAGTCCTGTTTTTCGGGCTCGTCCCAGTGGCCGAAGTGCGACGCCGCTCCGTCGATGTAGCGGGTGATGTCGCGCAGGATGTCGACGACGGATGTGGCGTCGATGTCGACCGGTTTGCGGCCCCGGGGCGGCGGGACGAAGAAGTGAGGGAACTTGGTCAGGGACTTGAGCTGGTTGTCGAGGCCGCCCGGTTCCGTCTGGTGGGCGACGCGCATGCGGTCCATGACGGCGGTGATTTCGGTTTCTTCTTCTGTGCCTGAGCCTGGCCGGGGACTGGGACTGGTGGAAGTGGTCCGGGGTCGGGGTTTGCCGAAGCGGGATTTCTTGCCGTGGAGGAAGTTTTGGCACCTGAGGGGAGATGGATGAGTATGGGTAAGATATGAGGTGTGAATGGAAGTGTGAGAGCTTACAGGATTAGGTACCTGTCCGCCAGTTCGCTGTCGACTTCGTCTACCCCTATTCGGCCGCCGCCTACAGGGTCTGCTATGTCAAGCAGCGCCATGAGGCCGTGGAGATGAGTCTCTGCGGCTGGTAAGTTGCCCAGGCAGCACTATAGAGAAAAGGGCGCGTAAGTATACACGTAGACATGTTGGAAAGGTGGACAGGACGTACCTCAGCAAAGCCCAGCGTCAGGACCTGCCTCACGGCGATGGCGGCCTGGGTCGCGTCTCTTGTTCGCATCCAATCATTGACGGTCCGTATGCTCTCGACCTTGTGGAAGAGGAACGTGGGCTCAAAAGACTGCAGGTTGCCGGTGTTCCAGGAGTAGTGCAGGCCGGCAATGATCAGCGTGCTGCGTAACGCGTAAGGGTCATGGACGACGGCGTCAAAACTACATGCCAAGCACAGTGTGTTAGTAACCACTGCCACGCAGGCTATACATTTGAGCTTACCTAGATGGTCGTTTCCGTGACTTTGGACAAGGGCTGTTCCATGACCGCGTGCCTTCAGTTACTGGCAAGCCAAGAGTTAGTCAACCATCCAATTCTCCGATGGCCCAAGAGGGAGTGGACTGACAGTAGTGGAACAACTCCTGGGACTTAAGCGGCATCTGCACCGCAAGTGCGTCGAACGGGTCGCCCGCGGCATTGCGGGTCAACTGCGAGACCGAAAAAGACAGCGAGCCCTGCGCCTCGTGAACCGCCCAAGGCTGCTGCTGTCCAGGGAGAGTCCGGTTGTGCGACCTCCTCTCCCGGAGGGTGGGCTCCATGGACGGATACTCGCATGCTCGTTTCCCAACCAGACAGTTTGAGCTAGGTACGTAGCAACACCGAAGGTTAGTCCATATATGTCCCAAATACTGAGCTACCCTACCTTAGTCACTGACTGGTAGGGGAGCCAGTTACTCAACTCGGAACAAAGGGACTTACCAAGACGGGTGCTTCTCGTCGCATCGGACGTGGCGCCGCCTGCAGGTCGAACATCCCGTCCTGTTCCGGGTGTGGTACTTGCGCACCCTTAGAGCTTCCGCCGTAGGGCTGGTTCCCCCATTGCTTGGTTCCCCCACCATCTTCGTGCGTTAGATCTGCGAGGCAGTCCGGATATCTGAATACTGCAATGCTACTACCACAGTATGCTGTAAGTGACTGGTCAACAAACTATCACCCTCCAGAGCCAAGGGGTAGGCGACACGAAGGCGATGCGCGGAGGCGAGGTGACTCTGTTGGGCCAAATAGACGAGTAAACGACGGGTTTAGTAATGACACTGATCCGGATGCGAAGAGAACTGAGAGTGGGAAGAGGGAGTGTATTGAGGGTTGAAGAGGTGTGTCAGCAAGACGACAACAATGGGGACGCCGGGGAAGGAAGGCCGCCAAGGATCACCAAAGGATCGCGCTAATCCTTTCCAGGTCAGATTGGCGACTTGACTGCCGGTGCAAGCGGTGTTGATGGACTGCTTACACAGCCGCGAATGGTAAGAAAAGAACGTAGTTATCGATGTTAACCGTTTGCACTCGCAGTCGGGAGTACTTCTGGAACAAGGGGGCGGGTAGGATCGTAGATATAGACCTTGGCGGCCGTGGCGAGGCACGGTTTCAGATGTTAGCTGAGCATAAGGTACGTCCCTGCATTAGCTCTTGAAGCCATCCTCAAATGCCTATCTTATTTGAGTCCCCAATCTAGGTAGATGGTAAGCCGCGAAATGCCGAGGCAGACCAAACGTGAGGCAAATGTCCGATTTCGCTTCCAGAGTTGTCGCGAAGACCAAACTCGCGGATCACGAACGACGCAAGACGGGGGGATGTAAATGCGGCCGGCGGCCGGTGGTGATCGGCAGTCAAACCGTGTATAAAACAGCCAGGCAGTCCGAGGAAAGGCGGAAAGGTGGGAATTGTCACCATGACAGGAAACATCTTCGTGCAGACGCACCATAGTCTGACGCGATCCGCCTCCCGCAAGGTCGCTGACTGGAACGTCTCGCCAAATATCATCAGACAGCAAACAGGGTCTCGAAGATGGACCATCCGGTGGAACGTGGACGATCTGGAATCGGGAGAGATGAGGAAGAAGATTGACCCTGGTCCGTTATACTTGAAGGTCGGGGTGAAAGGCCTGCTGCCCTGACAGAGCATCTTATCCACCGATTCAGCAATGGGGGCCTACGTTCAGTACGAACCCCACACGTAAGCATCGAACCACGAAGACCAGCGTCTAGATACCCAGAACAAGATCCTTCAGCTTCTGAAAGTCAGGCGTCCCAAAGCCCGTCGTCGGATCCCACCCAACAGTGGCGTTCCACCTAGCCCAAGGGACATGCCCTGCACCGCTTGTTCTGGAATCACACCCAGTTGTGTATCCCCCAGTGATATCGACGAACGTATCCTTAGCCACACCATAGATCAGCGGATTCAGCCACCCGAGAGCGGGTTTCCCGGCCCTCAATCGGGCGTCATTCAACAAGCCCACGATCCCAGCCACCACCGGCGCAGACGCGCTCGTCCCGCCACTGCCGTCGGGCTTCCCGTCGTAGATGACCTGGAAATACGGATCGAGGCTGTGCGCCGAGATATCAGGGGACGCCCGACCCTTCCAGTTGGTGTACTGCCCGTAGTAGCTGTACGTCTCGTTGCTGACCTGCGTCTTGATGTGATTGTCGATCGTCGCCTTCTGCCACGGCGGCTGCTCGAAGTAATTGCTGAACCCGCCCGAGCTGCCGTCCCAAGCCACCTCTGGCGTCGAGTTCGACGTGCCGCCGATGGAGGTGAGATACGGACAGGATGCCGGGAAGACGGAGCCGAACTGGACCGTCTTGAAGTCCGCTGCGAGGCAGGAGCCTCCCAGGCCCCCGTCGCCGGAGGAGAAGATGGTTGTTATGCCGCGGAGGCCGAGGAGACCTACCAGGTTGCACGTGAGTTTGGCGTAGTCGAGCGGGACTCCGTCTTCCTGGTCGCCGTACGAGTTTGATATGACCTGGGGCAGCTCGTCGTTCGTCTTTGACAGCAGGAAACGGTAATAGGGTACGTATGGCTCGTTTTGGTTATCTGCTGGGGTGGGCTGGCCGAGAGTCGGGATGAACGGTCTGCTCATGTAAGTGAATGTACGTTAAGCCTCTGCACGCTGGTCGGTGTCAGCTTACGGTGATCCACCGGTGATGAACTCGGTGACAGGAAGCGGGCGCGCCACTCCAACGAGGTTCTGTACGTCCAGATTCGCTTCGCCAAAGTTTCCATGGGAGGCGTCCTGGTCATCGGTCCCGTTCGCGATCAGCACTTTGGTGAAGTTCTGACTCGGGATGCCGAAGAACCGCTCATATTCCGCCAGGTCCGAATACAGTGCCGACTCGTTGAGGAAGCTGCCGAAGCCCAGTCTGCTGCCCGACTTGGGGTCTGCTTGGTAACCGGCAATGTTGTACAGCTGGTGGAGGCATTTGGGCGTGATGGATGTTTGGCAGGACGCGTCAACAGTCGTGTTCGACGGGGTGGGAGCTCGCTTTGTCTTAGTCGGAGCAAGAACTCGAGGACCGGGCACGCGGCCGAAAAAGGTTCCCGGGTCGACGAAGGCAACGAAACTCTGCAGGTCATCTGGGATGGAGTAGCTCAGGGTCCGGAGCTTCGTGACGCCGCTGTTGCGGTACAGCTGGTAGGAGGCGTCCAAGGCAGTGTTCACAGTTTCGACAGGCGCCGAGAAGTCGATGAATGCTCCGTCAACCTTGTAGTTCGATATGCCATTCTGTCGGAGCCACTCCACTACCTTTGAAGAAGCATTCGCCGGAGGCGGATACAGAGCTTCTACTGCGTCCCTGTCGAGCCATTTGCCGTAGTTGGGGCTTCCAGGGGTCGACAGGTCCAGGAGGTGTTGTTCCAAGCCTTCGAACTCTCTCTGGAGTGCAATGGTGAATGTCGCCGTGACAGAGTCTACCGGAGATTTGGCTTCAGCCCAGCCATGGGGCACGACGGCCAGCTTTTCGTGGACACCGCCCAGCGCACCAGGAGTGACCGCGAGGGCAGCACACGCAATGGCTGCGAACCGTCTAAAGCCCATAGTGATTGTGAGAACAAGGGTGGCTCCTGATGGACTGAAGCCGGCTGGGTGATGCCTTCTGCCCTCACATCATTGCGACAGGAGTCTCCCCATCATCTTTATATCTCGCCGGCCCATATGACAGGTAGCATATTGCTGGACGCATGACAATATCTGGACTGAAATGACGACTGACAGGGCCGTGTCGGCGTCATCTGGTGAGATGGCTGAAGTGGTAATAAATCTCAAAATGAAACGGAACAATGAGGGGTTGGCAATTCCTTTCGCTGAATAGCGACGGAGAAAGAAGGTACCTGGGATACATCAGGCTCAATCCTGGTGTACCGCAGCGGCCGGCCTTCTGGATTAGCCGTTGTTGTAACGGTGGACGGCAGATCGGCCATGTCGCCAGTGATTGACGAGATAACGCGAAGCATTCCTGCTGGTAATACCCCGCTCAGGCGTCAATGACCTATGTGGATGTCCGGGGAGGCGATGATATTTGAAGGGCAGAATTCCAAGGTTTGATGAAGGTTGGAGTGATATCGCTTAGAAACGTTGCTTGTTGGGTTTGAAGCGAGAGACACGGTGGGGACAACACTGTTATTCACAGCATGGGACCAGAATGGCACAGTGCAAGATAAACTTCAACAACCTGAGAAATGGAAGGGACGACGGAAAACTCAGGAGCATGAAGGTGTTCGTTCCTGTCCTGACGTACTGACAACCAAAAGTCTAACGTGTGATAATGGCGGTGGCTTCGTCGAACAAGCAGAATTATGAGCTATATCTATGACTTTAGCAACCACTGTCTGTCACCAATCAGGGATCGATAGCTCAGCGGTAGAGCGTGGGATTGCAGATCCTAAGGTCGCGTGTTCGATCCACGCTCGGTCCTTTATTTTTGCATTTTTCATCATACTGATCTCTCGATTAGGCGGTCGGACGATGGGACGATGAAGTTGTCACCGCACTAACATGCGAATTCCTTCCACAGGTGAAGCGACCAAATACACCATTTCCACGAAACTAAATTATCGCAGGTGAATGGAGTCTTCAAACCCTTTTCTCACTCGACATCGAGAACCAACAACTTGGCAGATCCTGCAGACCTTAAAGGGACTTCCTAGCCTCTGTAAGGTATTTTGGCTCTATCCTCAAGTTTGATGAACAACAACATGCCAATAATCGAGATATCAGGCAGACCAAGTGGTTCTGGCTACCAGGCGTCTCCATCGACACCAACGATCTCCGCGACTACTCAGGTTGGAGTCGCTGCGGAGAAAGCCAACGAGCTGTCGAATCATCGGTCGACTGAACCTTCTTATCACCACGTTTCGGACGATTCCGCACCGAACCGGAGGATCTCACTTGATAGCCATCCGTCGGGTCCTCCCCCGACTCCCAGCGCAGCGGATAACGATGTGCAAGTGTTACATCGGCAGCATGTTCCGTGTGATGCCCACATGGCCGGTTGGGGACATACAGCGGTAGCCGTGGATAGACAAAGTCGGGACCATCTGCCCGGATCTCTGCCGGTTCTGGGTCTGTCCTTCGACTCCAATACCCTGGGAACAGCCGACGTTGAAGGATACCATGGCAGACAAGTCCAACCCGGAGAAGCGCGCCACCGGCGGCGCCATCGAGGCCACCAACGACACCAACGATGGCGCCTCCTCCGTTCACAAGGTCTCCATCAAGGACGAGATGGGTGACCTCGCCATCCAGGCCCTGAGCCTGGGTGACGTCGACCCGGCGGCCTCGAAGCGTGTCCTCAAGAAGATCGACATGTACATCCTGGCCTTCCTCTGCGCCACTTACGCGCTGCAGTTCATCGACAAGACGTCGCTCGGCTACTCCTCCGTGTACGGCATCATCCCGGACAACAGACTCGTGGGGCAGAGCTACTCCTGGGTGTCGTCCATCTTCTACTTCGGCTACCTCTTCTTCGAGTACCCCGGCGTCGCCATCCTACAGCGATTCCCAGTCGCCAAGTTCCTGGGCGCGAACATCATCCTCTGGGGGTGCATCCTCATGACGACGGCCGCGTGCTCGTCATTCGCCGGTCTCGCCATCGTGCGGTTCCTGCTCGGCGCCACGGAGGCGACCATCTCCCCCGGTTTTGTCGCCATAACGGGGATCTGGTAGACGAAGCAGGAGCAGGCGGGCCGGTCGGCGTTGTGGATCTCCTTCCTGGGAGTGGGCAGCTTCGTCGGCACGCTCGCGTCGTACGGCATCGGCCACATTACCGGCCTCAAGCCGTGGAAGTACAATTCCTCATCCTCGGGGCCGTGACCGTCGCTTGGGGCGTCGTCTTCACGCTCTTCGTCCCTGACGGGCCCTCGCAGGTGAAGTGGCTGACCGAGGAGGAGAAGGTCGTCGCTGTGCAGCGCATCGCCTTGAACCAGACGGGCAGTAAGAGCCGTCGTTTCGTTAGGGCGCAGATCGTCGAGGCCGTGACGGACCCAAAGATCGTCATCTTGGGACTCATCTCCATGGTTACGAGATTGCATCCGGCGGCCTGGCCTTTTCGTCCTTGATCATCCAGGACTTCGGGTTCAACCCGCTGACGACGACGCTGATGGGCTTGCCTCTCTCTACCGTGCAGTTGGTCACCCAGCTCACTGCGGGCTTGCTTTTCATGTCCAAGATCTCCAACTCGCGGCTACACATTGCCACCGCGGTTATGATCCCTCCTGTAACCCCCCGGCCATGAACCGTGGGACCACAGGAAGCTAACGTGGCCCAGATCACCGGCACCGTCATAATCAACCAGCTCCACCCAACAAACAGATGGGGCCGCCTCGTCGGCGTCTGGCTGCTAGGCTCCTCCCCGGTCGACTTCATGGTCGTCCTCGGCCTGCTCTCGACCAACATAGCCGGCAGTATGAAGCGGTCCGTCGCGTCGGGTTGGGTCTTCGTCATGTAAGGTACTGCGTGGGGCAAATCGCGGGCCCGCAGTTCTTCAAGAGCAAGGAGGCTCCCGCCTACAAGAGCGGCATGGTCGCCATGTTGTGCGGATTTATTAATAATCTTGTGCTGAACCAGGTTCTGCGGTACCTGTACGTGCGCGAGAATAAGAAGATGGAGGAGCTCGTTGCTGGTAAGTCTGGGGAGGAGTTGTTGCGCATGAAAAACGAGAGCGAGGTGCGGGGGGTTGAGGATGTTACTGATAGGGAGAATGTGAGAACCTTGGACGCGCTCTTATACGACTCATGGCTGACAAGACCTGTAGATTATGTTCCGCTATGTATTGTAAGGATGTGCTAGGTGAGGCAAACAAAACACCAATGGGTGAAAGGAAATATGGACGCTTTTACAGTCCGTTGATATAAGCTTAAATATCCCAATCACATCAGCACCATCACCGATCCAACCTCTCCAAGTCCAACCATCCTAAGTCCGATGTATGAGCGAGCTTGCCTGGTCCGAAGTAAGACGATATCGCATCTTACTCCCTTACTCCGCAGAGCAACGAGAAGAACGAGACCCAGAGGACGAATGGTCCAGCGTCAGCCACTGCACCCCTTCGGTGATGGCCGAGACGACGTCTTCCGGCTCCCGGTCACCTTCGCCATCTTTAGTAGCAGCCACTCTAGTCTTGTTATACTCGTCGATAAACAGCTGTGCCCTGTCCCTGGTCGGAAACGACTTGTGGCACGAGTGAGGCTGTCCCTTGACTTGCTTTTCGGCTTCTCTGTCATGGAGGGACGATAATTAGCCTCACAGCCTCCGGCATCGGTGAACATGGAGGCGGGTATGACTTACTCCCACGTATCATAGATCCCCTGTTTCAGACCACTAGCCACGGCGTAGTACGCCCGTTCTGCGGACGTCGACCCTCGCACGGGTACCTTTGGAGATGCTCCTTCGATCAGAGGCAGATAAAAGTGGAAGTTCGGACGTCCGTTCGACTTCATCCACTCCACTGCCTCGTCGAACTGGGTGAAGGCTTTATGCTTGGCGTCGGGAAAGCCGTCGACTAGTGGGGAGGCTATTCCCCTATATGGTGACTGTCAGTGTAGTTCCGTGCTGTGCAACGATTACCACCAGATGTGGCAGCGAGACTGGACTACATACCACGGGCAGACCATGGGCTCCCCTCTTCCGTAAGCGACGGCGTAGAAGGTCTTCTTCTTGCGGTTGACCATTGTGTATGTAAGTTGTGTTATTCGGATACCGAGTAAGGGAGAGCAGTAGTTGTGCGTAGTAGTTGTGGCAGACAAGGAGCACCTGGGAGACGACTGAGTTTGTCACCGCACGGCAGGGCAACTAGCAGGTAGATATAACATATTTCCTGTCATACATTCCGTAGCATGGTCACTTGTCTGGAAAGCCTCGCTTTGACACTGCCATGTCAGTCAGATTGACTTCGGGCAAAAGTGCTGAAGTTGTTGGTGCGTTCTGGAGAAGTCGTATGCGTGAGGCCCAACACTAACTTGCAGACTGACACATCCACCTATCAACTCACGCTCCGATACCAACCCCAAAGCGAAACATTCGAGGCACGGTGTGGACGGCATATTAAGCAGGCGCGGACTGATCAGCACTTCTCCGACATCGACACCACAAGTGCAGCAATTGAGGCATCAAGTGAACGAAGTCGAGGCAGACAGAGCGTACTCAGCGTCGAGTCATCGAGAAGAGCCGAAAAGCTGTGACACCACACCATCTACCTGCAAATAAGGCATCGACACGTATACACATATGATATCCGTGCAGGTTGAACTGCATTTAGAACAACAGCCTTCTAACAAACAACCGCTAGAACCAAGACACCACCACAAAGTGCCCCCCATCAACCCTCCCAAAGATACTCCTGCTTCCGCCCCGGTATCAACGGCCTCAGCGCCATCCCGTAATCACCCGCATTAGGCGTCCTAAGCAGCGTATGAATGTGAAACTTCGCCGGCTCCTTATTCGTCAGAAAGACACCAGAATGGTGGTCGAACTCGACAATAACGACGGGGCTCTGAATCCTGTAGTAGAACGGGTCGGCGTCACCGTAACCCCCGATCCACGAGAAGTACGTCTCGGGGAACCACTGCTTGTAGCTCTCCAACCGAATATCGCGCGCCTGCTGGGGCAGGTAGAGGAGGTACTGGTTTAGGATGTCGACGACGAGGAGTTGTTGCTCGGTGGTCATGGCCGACACGAGAACTCCCTCGTAAGGGACGATACGGTTGTCCCGGTAGGCGCCGCACAGGTGGCGCTGGTCGTCGTGGTTCCACCTGCCGTGCGGCATGGCCGGGTCCTTCATTTCTTTGAACGTCTGGGCGCGGGACTTTTGGTCGGGCGTGAGGGTCTGCATGAGCTGTAGGCCGAGTTTCTCCTCCGTCTCGAGGATGCGGGTTCCCTTGTAAGGACCCGAGTCGATGATGTTGGGCTCCGCGCCCGTGAACCACGGCGACACGACGATCTGGGTCTTGTAGAAGAAGATGTTCAGACACAGGTGGTGGCCGTAGAAAGAAAACCCCCAGGGTGTGGTGGCGGAGGGAGACCCGAAGATGACGAAGTTGTAGGAGAACTCGTTCATCACTGCTGGGGACTCGACTAGTTCGCCGAGAAAACCGTTGATGCGCATCGCGCCGACGGCTTTCTGGTAGCCCTCTGGGGATAAGGTGGCTTCCACGACGGCCATCACTTTGGACCTGACGTCTTCGGTCAGCTCGTCGAGGCGGATGCCCTTGTTGCTGAGGAGAAACTCCGGGTTGGACCACGTCCGCCATTCAGGGGAGTCGATGTGCAGCTGTATTTTGCCAGACTGTGCCTCGTCTAGCGATGAGGTGAGGGCGTTTGTGGCGTCTACGATCTGCTGGATGGGGATGCCCTCGTCCTGCAGCTGGAAGAGGCCTGGCCTTACGGTGCCTGTTTCACAAGATCAGCTTACTTGCTCA
This sequence comes from Coniochaeta sp. 2T2.1, assembly GCA_009194965.1. Lineage (NCBI taxonomy): Eukaryota > Fungi > Ascomycota > Sordariomycetes > Coniochaetales > Coniochaetaceae > Coniochaeta > Coniochaeta sp. 2T2.1. The sequence goes on along the minus strand of VSMA01000017.1, from coordinate 1,082,109 downwards.
ATGGTTGCATTGTTATGGAGGGGACAAGACTTTACCGTCACTGGTCACTCCCTTGAACGGCTCCTTGAGCAGCTCGAGCCAGTGCATGTACAGCCCGTGCAACCACGGCGGGATGCCGCCCTTCTTGAAGGCTTCGGCGTAGACGTGTGCATCCTGCTCTTTCATGGTGGTGAAGCGCGGGATGCTCAGGTCCGGCAGGAATTTGCGGTACTCCCCGCCGTGCGGCGCTTGTGCTGCGTCGGAAGTCATGTTGTTGTGCAAATCCCCTGAGCTGTGAGTGTGAGTATGTTGATGTATAAGCTCCTAATGTGCTATCAGACACAATATTCTAGGAAGATGTCGACGTCGCGAACAATTGATGTCTGAAGTTCAAAGCACGGCCGATCTTGGACAGATATCGTCACGACCCGGATCATCAAAGGTCCAAGGGAACGCCGCTGGTTCTCTTCTTAGCGTTCGGGCACAGGGATGACAGCTATATCGTAGCGTGGGTTGATCAAGGTGTTCCCGAACTATCGCTGGCAGAAGTAAAGCCCGAAACGACCAGTCGAGAAACTGGAGAGATCTGAAGGGTGACGTTTGCCAATCGGCTTGCGATCATCGGCACTTCCGAAGCGCGGCCGGGACAAGGGAGGGAGATGGTTTCCCCGCAACAAACATGAAGCTCTCTCCGCATTTCCCCCACACCCAAGCCGGCCAACGGGTTCAGGGGTCTGACAGCGTCTCCAGCGCACCTCCGCCGTCCCGAACGACTCATATGTACCTACGCCTGTACCTGAACGCCTGTGTGGACGATGACACGCTTAGACTTAAACGACGGAGACAACGATCACCATATTACCGCACCAAATGCATACCTCCAAGAACGATCATTAATTCATTAAAATATCAACTACCACCAAAAGGGATATTCGACCGTCAAGCCCAAACATCCATCTGAAAAGGAAAGCTCTCATCAAGCTGCCCATCCAGCAAATTCACCGAACCCCAGTAATGATGCGCCGGCAGCCACATATCGTTGTTGTTCTCCAGCAGATCCTGTTGCTGTCCCATTGGCGCCACCGGCGTAGCAGCCAGGCCCGGCGGCGGCGGCGGCGCCTTGACGCGCTCCACAGCGCGCCTGATCATCCCCGCCGACTTGACGGCGATGACGCTTTCGTCCATGACCTCCAGGATCTCGACTGCCATCTCGACGTAGCGGCTGAGCGGCTCCAGCTCGCTGGGGTTGTTATTGGTGCCCGCCTGCGCCATGTAGAGGAGGATCATGGAGGCGGCGAAGACAGTGTAGGTTGTGTTGTAGAACCTGGGGTGGTTAGTGCGCTGGCCTGGTAACGACTGGTAGGCGGGGTGATGGAAAGACTTACCAGGTACGAAAGAAGTCGTGGTGTCGGTAGGTCTCGTAGATGATGTTGATCGTCTCCTTGGCCGAGTCGACGCACTTCTGGATGCAATGCTGAGCGGCTGGGGTCGTATTCCTCTGGTCTCCCGCCCTTAAAAGGAATGACCCGAACAGGAGAATGCGTAGGTTGTGGTACCTGATACCGAGGACGAGCTTCTGCTTCTTTACGTACTGCGGCTCTTTCGCGCTCTTCAACGACGCCTGCTGGTTGGATCCGCGCTCGGGCCTGATGACCTCGGGGAGGTTCCGCAGCCAACTGTCCAGTTCGTGCTCGATGCTCGCCGCGTATTGCAGAGCGAGTGTGGGGTTTCTCGTCGCCGGAGACTCTGGCACATAGAGCTCGTGGCGGATTCTCCTGATAATCCTCGAGAAGTCGACCATGAACTCTAGGATGGCGCAGTGCGCTGGTTCCAGAAGGTCGTAGCCCTGCTCGGTGACAGCTACCGCATCCCTGCGGTGGATGGTAAGGGGAAAGGGCCGGTTGTGGAATAGGTCAGCACCGAGAGTATCTGGTCTGCCCATGCCGAAAGACAGCTCCCTGTAGGTAAGGTTAGTTGATGCCATGACTAGCCTAAGTGCTGGTATCGCTTACGTCTCTAATGAGTAGAGTCCCCTATCACAGCAGATTAGCAACTGAAAGCGAACATGACGTGGGGGTTCTGTTTCATACCACCATGTCCTCGTCTCCGCCTTGATGACCTCGGGGTCTTTGTTTGACGTGGTCGGCGGACTACGGTTGATGCCGATAGCCAGTGCTGTCCTCACCGCTAGACCAACATACATGTACGTTACTGTGCGCAACAGGTCAATCACCTGTCGTGAATACTATATCAACGAACGACAGACTCACAGTGCGGATTCAACTCATTCTGGGTAACCTTGGACTGCGTCTCTGGTTAGCAGGAGTGATATGTGGCAGCCACACGCTCAAACCTTACCAGAAAGAAATAACACTGCACCATCTCAAGATCAGTGACCATCCCCAGTGCGCTGCACATATCTCTCGCGTCTTCAAAGAGCTTCCGCGACCACGCGAGATTGTCACGCCCATCGATAGGCTCCTCGCTCCTCGGCCCGACCAGCGCGCCCAGCGACAAAACGCTGAAGTACAGCGCCGCGAAGCTCGAGTCGCCCGCCACGACCCCCGCGGCCCAGAGGCCGTCGCAGCGGCGCATGAACAGCGCCTTGTCGAGGATGGGGAAGATGTAGTGCAGCGTGCTGAAGAAGCCGTCGATGAACACCCTGCACTGGGGGAATGATGATAGGGAGACACTCGTCCCTCGAGAGCCGCCGGCTTCGGGTCGTCGCTGGGAGAAGACGGGGTTGTGGAGAGACGTGAGGAAGGCATCCGGTTCGTCTTGACGTGGTCCGGTGCCGCCAGGTCCTGGGTTCGAAGGACTTCTGCCCACGCGAGCCAGGAGGGCTACGGATGACGAGCTGCCGTAGAATTCTTGGTCGTTGGTGTACTGGTTAACGCCTGTGACTTCTTCGGCCACGGTGAATCTTGCTGATGACTCCCATGGCTGAGACGGGGTGGCGGATGGAGTTGGTGTGTTGGCTGGAGGGGGTGATATTCTCTGGCCTGCTGCCGGGACACCTTTTCTCCTGTCGTCGATGATCTTGGTTGAGCCTGAGAGGGCTGACACCTTCTCTTCGAGCCATTTCACGTATCTGCCACGGAGGTTAGCTAAAGGAGTACAGTCTAGATGGGGACCATGATAAGTTACTCTGGCGTGTAGGAACCAGCAATGAGATTCACAGGTGCACCCCCGGCCCATAGACACTCGAGGCCACGTTCTAAGAGCAATACGATCAGCACTTCTCAAGCATGATAGATATTTGGATACATGTTTAGCTGCTCACATACTCTTGCAATTAGAGCACGGATACGCCCCATCGCACTTCGTCTTCTTCTTGTGGCACCAGTCGCATGCCAACTTGGCGGTGCGGCGCCGTGCAGCGGGTTCGCGCGGCACCTTCTTCGTCGTTGTCGGCGTCAATGTCCTCTCCTGAGAAACAGCAGCAACAGCAGCAGGGGTGGTACCGGCCTGGCTGCTACCGGCCTGGGTGACATCGACGTCCATTTCGGACATGTTGAGTGAGAGAGGTGGTGCACCTCCGTTTACACCGGGCGCGCCGGACTGGCATGTGGAGTTGGACAGTTGACGGGAGGTGGGAGGCCCGAAGAACCTGGGATGTCTGAGATCCCCTCTTTGTGGCGCGCGGGAAGGCCGGGTGCACGGGCCATGTTAGCTTCGGCACTGCCTTTACTACTGTGTACCTCATGCCGGGCTACATACCGAGGTGGCTGCAAATGCAGGTAGTACTTATGTGTAGTTGGACTTTTAAATAGCCAATTCTGCTATATTCGAAAGGAAGTTTTCTTAACAGGGTCGTGTTCAGTTGTTAACGAAGCCAGAGACGACGCCGTAAAACACCTCCCCTAACGGTCCCTCCAGCCCCTGACCGACACCACATCGGACACCACACCGATCTCAGTATACGACCACCTCTCGAGAACTAAAATAAACCCAAAAAATAAGATGGTAAGCCCTCCCCATCCCAAGTTAACCACAATCTAACAACATCTCCCAGTCCTTCCCAACCTCCCCCGCACCCCTAGACATAATCATCGTCGGCGCCGGCTTAGGCGGCCTAGGCGCCTCCATCTCCGCTCGCCTCTCCTCCCACCGCGTGACAGTCTTCGAGTCCGCCAAAGCCCTGCAAGAAATCGGCGCGGGCCTGCAGATCACCCCCAACGCTTCCCGCCTGCTCTCGCTCTGGCAATTACCCGAATCCCTCTGGTCCAGTGCCGCCGAGCCGTCTACCTTAACCGTGCACCGCTACGACGGGAGCGTCCTGTCGCACTCACCAAAGTTTAGCGAGGAGGTACGCGCCCGGTACGGCGGCGCGCCGTTCATCGATTTGCACAGGGTTGATCTGCAGCAGGCTCTGTACGCGCGGGCGAAGGAGCTGGGCGTGGGGTTTAGGCTGGGGAGTAAGGTTAGAGCTGTGGACTGGCAGGCAGCGAGACCGAGCATTACGCTGGAGACGGGGGAGAGGGTGGAGGCAGACCTGGTGATAGCCGCCGACGGCCTGTGGTCGGCTTGTCGCAGCGCTTTTGTCGGGAGGGCGGACCCGCCTCAGCCGACGGGGGATCTGGCCTACCGCGTCGTGTTGGAGGCGGACGTGCACCTGAAGGATGACGAGGAGTTGTACAGATGGGTTACCGAGCCCAAGGTTCATTTCTGGGTTGGCCCGGGGGCGCATGCAGTGGGGTATAGTTTGAGAGGGGGGAAGATGTATAACATTGTGTTATTGGTGCCGGATGATCTGCCGGAGGGGGTTAGCAGGACGGCGGGCTCGGTGGAGGAGATGAGGGCGCTTTTTGAGGGGTGGGACCCTATTCTGACGAAGTTTCTGAGTAAGGTGGAGGGGGTTGATAAGTGGAAGTTGATGCATCGTGAGTACTGACCCGGCTGCAATATGGGAAGAGGAGGAGGGATGGTGGCTAACTTGTGAAAGGACCGGAGCTGCCGCGTTGGGTGAGTGAGCAGGGGAATCTGGTCTTTCTGTAAGTGCGCCGACCCTGGTATGTCTGTTCGAGGACTGACAGTCGATGGTAGCGGAGATGCATGCCACCCCATGCTGCCATACCTGGCCCAGGGCGCAAACTCGGCGCTCGAAGACGGCGCTGTGCTTGGCCTGCTACTCGGCCACATCAAGACGAAGGAGCAGTTGCCCCAGGCATTGAAGCTGTATGAGAAGTTGCGCAAGGCAAGGGGCGACGCTATCGCACGAGAGACGTTCAAGCAGGTGAGTGACCATCCCTCCCAAACCGGAGACAACACGCTAACGGTGGCAGCGGCACGACTTTCACTTGCCTGACGGACCGGAGCAACAAGCTAGAGATCAAATATTCCTCTCCCAGCTGGGCAAGGAACTGAAGGGGGCGTTCCCAAGCCGCTGGCAATGCCCAGAGGTTCAACCTTGGTTGTACGGGTATGATGCCCACCGAGAAGTCGAAGAAGCCATGAAGTCACACCCGTTCGTGTAAGACGGCGTGGGAACATCGTGAGGAGTAAGAATATTGAAAGAAAAGAAATGGTATTTACCCGTTGCAACATGGCAAACGGAAAGGAGTCTAAGGTATCTATCGTGAGCTCCAAAAAGAATTGTGCTTTTCCACAAAAGCCACCCATCGCTTATGTTAGTCGTTGAATCATCAATCCTCCCTCATCCTTGCATACGTTCTGGTCCAGTATCGGCCCCAACGAGAATACCGGAAGGAACGAGTGTGCCTGACAGGCGCCTTCTAGGCAGCACTAGCCAACTTCACGAGCCCCTCGTGACCCGAGAACAGGTTCGGCTGAGCAGTGAAGAGAACGCGGACAGCCTGCACAATTAATTGGCGGGTCTCGTCCGCAAGCTGGTCCTCGGGAGGCGACAAAACTTTCTCGAAGACGGGGATGAGCTTTGGCGTCAGCTGCTGCACGGTCGGGTCGTTCGAGTCGTAGAGCTTGTAGATGCACTCGTAGACGGGCGCATTCTCCTCGTAGTCGTCCTCCAGAGGAAGAAGGTCGACAAGGGCAGGGAGAACGTGGGGGATCGGGACACGCTCCGGGTGCTTCATGATCATGCGCGACAAGCATCCGGCAGCGTTGTCCTTGATGCGAGCACCCTGCAACTGGAGCATCGTCTCGAGCTTGCTGAGGATGGTGTCGTACTGAGCCAGGTAAGTGGCAGAGTCGGACGAGCTGTTGATGAGCTGGCCTACGGCATAGGCAGCGTTGCTCTTGGTCTCCATGTCGGTATCCGTCAACCGCTTGAGGAGAGTGGTGAGGAGCTTGGAGGTGTAAGGGGTGACAGAATCGCCCATGTTGGCAGTGCACTCAGCGATAACACCGACGCCGGTGGACCGCTCGATGTTCTCGTTTGACGAAGCAAACTTCAGGATAGGCTTCTCAAAGACCTTCCAGAGCTCGCCAAACGAAGGGCCGAGAGCAGCGGCGAGGCCGATGACAACATCGAGAGCGGTGTCAATAACGAGCCAGTCGTACTCAGACGTGCCCTCCACCTCCTGCTCCTCATCGTCGTCACCCAGATCCTGCTGGCAGGGGTGCGAGCGGGTAATGATAGACGTTATGACAGTGACGGACTGCGTCAGCATGTCCTCCTGAGCAAGGATGGCTGGGCCGCTGGCCTTGAGAGTGGCGGCAACATTCCGGTTGACCTCCGTCACAACAGAGCTATAACTTGTCAGCCTAGTCCTTTTACAAAAGTGTTGCAGATAGAAGGAAGTGAAGGTTGACAATAGTCAGGAGTTGATAGATTACGCGTTCTCAGCAACGGCATAAATGCCTCTGAGTGAGCTGGGTATAACGTGAAGTTGTTCATCATGTGGGTCGAGGGGGGTTTCAAAGTAGGACAATGTGGTACATACCGGTCGCTCTCCTCGTGCCACATCTGCAGGGTAGCGGTGGCAACAATCTCGCCAAGTTTGATGAGGGCATCAGAGGGCTTCTGCTTCGGGGGGAAGCCAGGCTCCCAGCTGCTGCCCGTCTGCTCCTCCATAAGTTGCCAAACGCGGGCATACGCACGCCAGAGGGTGCAGATAGCAGCCTTCCGGCAGCCCTCGTAGGAGTGCTCCGCCAAGGGAGCAATCTTCTCGACCGCCTGCTCGAGGTACTTCGTAACCTCCTCGCCGCCACAAGCGTTAGTGATGACGTCGCCGAGGACCTCGATAGCGACCTCCTTCTCGTAGGCCTCCGCTGGTACGGTGGCATCTTCCCAATCCTCTTCCTCATCATCGCCCATGGCGTCCTCATCGTCATCGTCGCTGGCGGACTTGACCTTGATCCGCTTACCAGCAGCGATGATCTCCTCGTCAGTGCCGATGATGGCCTTCTCCTCCTCGGTCAAACGGAGGGTGATCTCGTCCTCCTCAAGGTCCAGAGTCTCGAAAAGACCGGCGAAGACACCGTCCAGGAATGGCCTGAACTCGGTGCCGTAGACCTTGGCGAGTGCGCTCCATAGAATGAAGCTGCTCTCGCGCAGCCTTGAGTTGTCGAGCCTGAGACCCTCCTCGCTAGACTTCATCAAGTCCATGACATACGGCTGGAACATCTCCGGGCCTACGGAAGTAGCGATGCGGCCGAGAGAGTCACAGACACCACTGCGGAGGGAGAGCTCATCCTCAGACTCCTTGACGGTGAGATAGCTACCAAGAGCACGCATGGTGCCATCGAAATAGGGCCTGAACTCCTCGCCAAGTGAGCCAGCAATGGCGCCCAGAGCGCCAGCAGCGGCGATCTTGACCTTGAAATCCTCGTGGTTGACGAGGGTACCAATGTTGCCGACAAGGTCGCCCGCATAGAGCTTCATGACATCGGCCTCGAGACCTTCCGAAAGGGAGTCGAGTGCGCCGCAAACCGAGCGGATGATGCCAACATTCTTCTTCGTCTGCTGGGCGTCGGATGTCTCAACCATGGCGGCCTGGAGGTTGCGTGCCAGCGCGGTCATCAAAGCCTCGTGCTCCGTAGCCAGGTCCTCGGCAATGTCCTCGGCCAGACGCGCGAGACCGACCAAAGCAGTGTGGCGGACACCGGCATCGGGGTCGTTGAGGAGGTTGATAACATGAGGAAGGATAGGCTTGATCTGGGACGACACAAAGTCTGGGGCTCCCTCGACGCAGTTCCCGAGGGCCAGGATACCGGCCTTGCGGTAGCCAGGCTCAGGCGAGGTGGCGAACTTCGGGAAGGCCTCAAGAAGAGGAACCAGGACCTGCCGAGGGGGGAGGTCGTTTGCCAGGGCGTCGAGCAGGGCAAGGGCGGCCCGAGCAGGGGTCAGATCCTCATCATCCTCGTCGTCATCGATCTCGGTGAGAATAACCATGCTCTTCTCTGTCAGCTGCTTGCCCATGTCCTTGATGGCCTGGACCTTCATGCGACGGTAGTGCACAGTCTGCGCAAGGAAAGACAGAGCCTGCGAACGGACGTCATCGTCGGCATCAGTGTTGGATGCAAGGTCGATCATAAGCTGGACGAGGTCTTTGAGGTAAGGGCCAAGCAGCTGGGACTCGTAGGCCAAAAACTGCTGGAAGACCTCAAAAGCCTGCTGCGTCTTCTCCTCATCTTGCTCCTGGACGCAGGCCTTGAAGACCTCGACCATGGCGGGGATCAAGCTGTGCACAGCCTTGACAGAAGCCTCGTCCTCCTCGGGTTCGATGAGCATGAGAAGAGGCCCAACAGACATCATGGCGTTGATCCGGACCTCTGCGCTCTGCGGGTCGCGGATTGTGTGGCTCAGGAGCTCGAAGGGCTTCTGCAACTCGTTCTCGAAGATGGCGGGGCTAGCCTCCAAGATGCTGTAGATAATGTAGGAGGCAACCTCGCGCTGAGCAACCTCACCCTGAACGGCAAGGTTGAACAGACCAGGGAGGAGGTCGGGCCACTCGTTATCAGCAAGGTCGATGTTGGCGATGGAGGCAATGACGCGGGACTCGGCGTGTCTACACCTGGAGTCCTGCTCCTTCATGGTCGCCTCGACGAGGTGCTGGCGGACAGCGGCCTTCTGCTCCTTGGGGATGGCCTTCCAGTGCTTGTCGACCATCCTTGCTGCCTGGACAGCAGCCTGCTGCCGCACGCCAGAGTCGGAATTGGTTATTGTGACCTCAATCAGGAGGAGGACCGATTGGGGGTGTGCGTAGTAGTTTTTTTGAAGCTCGGCTGTAATAGCCTTGATCTTCTGTGTGTCGGCTGAAGAAAAGGAGAGACGTCAGCAAAATGCGCGAACAGACGAGAGAGGGCAGAAGTCGGATGAGGGGGAGGGGTTTAACGCACGGGATTGACTCTCCTTCAGGAGAGCCGCAAGCTTTGCGCCATCCATAATGAAGACGTTGAAGAGCAACAACGAAGGGGTATCAATAAATGGCAAGAGCTTGTATATAAAGCAGAACTCGGTCGAGGAGGCGCACTCGGTAAGGGGAGTGCTCGAAGGGTAGGAAAGAGTGTGAACGGAAGGAAGAATGGAGGAATAGAGGCAGAAGAGAAATTTCAGTCGGAAAGCCCCTGTGTTTTTCTAGCAAAATTATTTGGACTTTTTTTTCGAGTTAAGCCACAGGCTGCGGGGTAGCTTAGGTGGGGCTGCCCCTTATCGCAACTCGCAATGACAATGCATTGTGGCTGACCGCCTTGGCACTTGTCTCACCCGCTCAGGGGTCCAAGGCCAGTCACAAGCTTTCAAGATTTCCTCGAGAACCGATTACTCAAGAACTCAGTTGTCCGTCAATCTGAACTGCAAATCTAACTCGCAGGCTGCCAACATGACACTGAAACACCAGGCACGGTATCAAACTTCAATATTTGCCTCAAAAACACGCCTGACTCCCAGCAATAAACGGTTCCTAATCATGTTTCAACGAGGCAACAGCAAATCTAACCACCACCATTAGGCTTCTGCAAAATCAATGTACTTCCCGAACTACTCATCCCATTGCCGCTCAACATACTCGGTCCCAGCCCCGGCCTCCCATCCTTGTTACCCGGTCCAGCATACCCCATCGTCCTCGGCGTCAGCGGCGTGAAGACCAGCATACTGCTATCCGTGTCCGAGCTATCCATTCCCCTCAGCCAACTCCCCTGTCGCGGTGAGAACGGCATAGGCCTCGGCCCGGGCCTACCGTCTTCGTGGTGGACGACGGCTGGCTGCATCTGCCGGATGGGCGTGGCCTGCGGTAGCGGTGGACTGGCCAGTGTGTCGGCTTGCTTCTCTGTATCTGCCGACTGTGATCCCGCCGGGGAGTACTCCGTCAAGTCTTTACTCCCCAGCCGCATGTGCCACTTCCCCAGTCCAGACAGGCTCATCAAGCGAGAGCGAGATCTTGATTCCGAAGCGTGAGTTTTGTCAGTGAGCGTCCCCGCCGCGCGACGTGATCTCATCCTCTGCCCGCGGCTGAAGACGGGCTTGAGGGCGGGGACACTGGCGCACGCCACGGCGACGCAGACCTCGATCATGCTCCACAGGTTGACGAGGATGCTCTCCTTGAAGGGGTCGGCGGCCTCGGTGTAGCGGTAGATGGTGTGCAGGCGGACGACGCTGCTGATGGCGGCGAAGGTGCCGGCGCCGAAGATGAGGAAGAGGGCGATCTTCTCGCGGCTGGGCCGCTGGATGGAGCGGAGGGTTGGGATGGGGAGGGCGAGGATCCAGACGTCTGTTATTATGTTGAAGGCAGATGTTGCTGGGGTTGGTGGTTAGTGCCACTTCTCGAGAACGATCTGGGACTGACTGATGGTGATGGGTGAGGGGTGTACTAACAGTAAAAGAAGGCGGTTGTGTTTATGCAGGTACCCGGTTCGGTCTTGGTGAGATCCCACATTTTGTGGAGGGGGCGGCATTGGCTGATGGTGACTACGAAGCAGATGAAGAAGAACACGGTGTGCAACACGATGGTGGCACCGCAGAGGACGCGGAAAGTCCGTGTCAGTGCTGTACAAGCGTCAGCATATCTGGATGTCATGACCGTCAGGACGAAATTAACACACCGAAACGGAGATAAGTGAAGAGGATGGAGGTCTTGATGCAGCAGACGATGGCATAGTACATCAACTGTATTGCCAGCGTGGTCTGCGATTGTGTCAGCCTCTCAGTCGCTCAATTCGCGTCCACTGTGGCTCGCAAACCTTGATCATGGCAGTCATGTTGTCCGGCGTGAGCATGGTCATCGGATACCCCATGTGGTTATGCTTCATCACGAAGAGGTTGATGACGTATCCGATGATCAGAACCTGGGATGCGTTGGTTAACTTGGGAGTCCTGTCCTCCAACGACTTCAAGTGTGCTCACCATTGCGCCGATGATCAGATAGTCGTCCTTCCCCGAGTTGCGTATCAGCACGAACCGGCCGACGCATCTGAGGATCACGAAACTCCCTGCAATTCGGCATCTGGTCAGCTGATGTTCTTGGGTGCTGAAGAGTGGAGCGAGGAGGCTGTACCAGCCACGACCGCCATCACCAGGGCGGTTGCTATGAGTCCATCCTGCCTCTTCTTGTCTTCATGGTCTGAGGCGAAATCCATTGTCTGTGATCTTGGATTAGGGTCTCGAAGTGTTTATGGAGGTGGTTTAATGCGGCTCGATTGGGGCAACATCACGGTTGTAGAGTGGCATAACATCTGGCACGATCACACCTGTGACTGAACGACATGGCGCAAGTCTTATAAGCTTGAACAAGAGGGAACGGCCCCCGACCAAAGTCAAGATGGAGGGCATCGCGAGCCGTGTGCACGGGCTCTTGATCAACTTGGTCTCGACTAGATGCAGGTAAGAGCTACGTTAGTGCAATATCTCTATCCACCAATTGCGGCCAGATATTGCACCGGTACATATCGAGCGGGTGGTTGCAAAGCCTTGACCAACCGTTCCCGCTATTTGTCCCATTCCTCTTTGGTAGTCCAAAAGTCACGACTATCACTCGTGGTTTAGAGCTGATCAAAGTGGCCAGAGTTCCATTTCCCCAGATACGCCAAGCTGAAGATTCGCCATATCGTCATTCTGCAGCGGTCGTATGCACGCACAGACGAGCCCGGCCACACACCACTACGCACCACTTACACCGCACGGCCGCGGAATAACTTGATCGTGAAGTGGAATTACGTAGTGTTAGAGAGGTCGCTGTTTTCTCCGTCGAATCTTTTGAGTAATGGTGTGGAATGCTTTTGATCATCCCGACAAAAGCGTTCCGCGGAGCGGCAGTACTGTAGAGCATGGCTATGGGTGAAGGTGCAGGAGCCACGCGCGGTCAGAATAGCCGTTAAAGAACGATGCCCACGTGAACAACCTTTCCTGCACGCATGCATAGCAGACCGTTCTGTCGCTGTGGCGCTTTTGTTGTCGCGCAGTTTCTGCCGAACCAGTGCTCCGTATGTGGGCTTTGAGATGTAAACATGGGCCGCTATGTGGAATTTCGAAGTGACGACGAGGTCGAAGACGGAGCGACTAGTATTTCTTTCGCTGTATGTCAGACCCAGGTGTAGCCATCAGTCAGTCAACCGATACCGAGCCCTCGTCGGCCGTTGCGACCGATGTCGTGCGGAGCTGCTCTCAGGAATGGCCAAGATCCGGACCGGATCGGACTTCATCCACGTTGTAATTGTCGATGTACTGGTAACTAAGCGGCACCATGGGTGATCGAGCATCTACTCCAGGAACGACCCGTGGAATGGAATGCTCGCCGGTGCGATGTTGAGCTTATACCAGGTGCAGAGCTATAACCTCAAAAGACGGTCTGGCGGTGAACCCAAAGCGCTAGAACGTTCGGGGACTACCAGTATACTTGTCGACCTGACGCAAACCGTCGAGCCGTGCCGCGATACTCGTCAGTACCCAGTAGGGCGCGTCGTAGCCAGTCGTTGCAAGGTGACGGGGAGCGAACTGCTGCGCTAATGCATCTCTCGCGTCTCTTAGGCTCCGTGTAGAAAGTAGCGTAGAGGTTCTGTCAGCACCTTCTTGGTAGGTATGGCATCGAGCGAGGTCCGTGGCTCCATCGAGTTGCACTTCTGGCTCGCAGGTGATAGAGAGGGAGGCGAGCACAATGTAAGAGATGCTACCACACCAGCTACAACAGCACAGCACCTTTTATTTGCCGCTGGCCAGCGCTCCCTGCGCTCTTGAGCCGCCGGGATCAGGCCGAGCTTCGCCTCTGACAGTGCGCCTTTTGGGGTCCTCTGTCAGCCTCCAAAAGTCAGATTATTTTGTGGACTTTTGCAATGCAGGAGCACGTCAACCTTAATCTGTCAACTGTTGAGGAGCTTGTGCTGTTGCGCAATTCTGCTAGATCCTAGGAACTTTTCCGCCGCGGGGTGTCATGTTTTGGTGAAGCCGCTCCTCATCTCGCGGCTTTCACAGCCCGCTGTTGACGGATATCGTACAGAACGCGGAAACGAGGAAAACAGGAGAAGGATTGCTTTTATCGCAGCCTGCGCCGCTGATAGGCAGAACTGCCGTTATCCGGTGTGCACAAGTGCGCGCTACCTTCCTTCTCGTGAGTAATAGGGGCTGGCTGATGCCTGAGTCTGAAGACACGGACCAGCCAATTTATCCTCGTGTGAGTCAGGGTGTGTAATGATTACATAAGACCTCACACAAGGACGGCGCCCGAAAAGCGTCGTCCGCCTCTCAATGCTCACGCCTGTTGGCCGCACACGTCGACGTGTCGGGTTATCGAAGCGGACGAAGTGCAGCTCGCAGGGCGATGAAAGGCGGAAAGTCACGACACAGTTACTTAAAGTGGGAATGAGGAAGCCGGATGAATGTACACTTTTTAGTACGCGAGACGCGGCCGAGGGAGATGCCATGTCCTACCTGAGAAGCTCTCGTGCCCGATGTCAGCTAAATTGCGCAACGACCTGGGCCAGTGCTTCGGACGCTAATGGTCGCAGCAATGGGACACCCTGGTCCTTCCAATATTGCATTTGGTGTGGATGAAACTGTGCTGTACTCGGCCGAGTAAGATGCCTATTTGATCAAAGCCGCTGTGGTATCGCCCCGCTAGCTCGTCTGCAGTCTTCGTCATTCTCGGAAGCCGGATGTAAATCTTATCCCAACTGCCAGGGAGCATACCGAATGCCACTAGCAAACTACCTTAACTTGCATAAGGCAAGGCTAAACATGAATAAGCGCAACCTATCTAGCCACCCAGTACGTAACACAAGCTTCAGCTTTTGGAACTTGCACAAGAAGCTGGCGACATTCTCGGAGAGACTGTTGAAATAACCCGAGCAGCTGCAGGGCATACACAGGCTACCGAGTTCCATCATCTTAGACGTGTACAATGTTTGGAAATACGCACCGTTAGTTCTTTCTTTGTCTCCATATCAGGCTAACTTGGATTGATCTAACAGAGTCCATTTCGGGGAAGGGTATTTTCGGCCAGGTCGGGCAGGGTGCCGTCGGGAGGCTTAATCAAGTTTGCGGCCGCTGGCTCACGATACGCATGCACGTACGTAGTCGCATAACAACGGGCTTGACAAGATAAGACAAGTCACAATATAAGAGATATGATAGGAACAGGGACAAAAAGGTAAACAGACGGGCCGGGTGATTTCTTCGCAATGCTGTTAGCTTTTACGTGAGCTACCGGGTTCCGGCGTAAAAAGCCATCAAGCCACCGTTTTCCGAGTAGTGATAGGTCTCCTTTGGTGGCCAAGATCCGGCTTACAAAGGACCTCACTTGCGCATGGGTTGGTGGAAGGCCAAGTACGGCTTGCGTTAGAATCCACTGGGTCAAGTGGTCTTCTTGGACCTTGGAAAGGCGTTAAAGGTGAGAATAAGCTGTAGATCGGGGTTGTGTGCCTGTAATACGGTATTGAAGTGTAGTCCCTGGGATCCCCCATTCAAGAGCAGCCTTCCGTAAAGACCAGCCCATTGCGATGGCTTGGACTGCTGAATTGAGATCTGCTTCTGTAAATGGCTTCATGACTGACTGATTGATATCCTTACAAAATATGGGCTTGTGTCGTTCAATTTTGGTGAAGAAATCGAGGATTGAAAGAGGAGGGTTGGAGAAGCGGTGAGCTTCTTGGGGTGGCCGAAAAGCAGGGGTGGCCGAAGAGTGGGTGCTTCAACTTACAACAAGACAAAAGCCGTAGAACTAACGCTTGAATATTATCCCAAGGCAGCAGTAGATCGAAGCACATCAATACTTACGGTTAATCTACCGTTTCAGAATTGGCTCCTCAATTTCTTGGTAGTTTGTCCCTCTACACGGATGAGCGATCTGTCGGTGGAGGCGACCACACAACGACCCTTTCACCTCTCGAAATGTGGCAGGCGAAAAGAGTCGAAGCCCCTTTCACGTATCTGCTCCACGCCGGTGCCGACTTTTGCATATCAAGGCACGATGGGTGCTCTGGATCCATGAAAGGACTCATTGCCGTGGCTAGGGTCTGCAGCGTGTGCTCATCTGCCCACCGTCGAGCTTGCTTGAGTAGCATCCCAGTCCACATGACCTGACTGTCGGGACGCCATGTGGTGCCCTGAAATTGCTGGCAGATCTGAGCAACGTCTTTCAATCGTCAGACACTTGAGAACAAACGCGAGAACATGCTCAGGAATATCCGCAATGACAGAGGGTCTTATCAAGACGGCAAAAATTCAACCGTTGCCTACTATTCCACGCGATCCCATCGGGATGGCCGCCGGCCGACGCATGCAGGCGACAATCCAAAGTGCATAATGGACGATCTGGAGGACTCTGTTAGAGCTCTTGTAGGCTACTTGGGAGCTCTTGGCAATTTAGAGCGCCGTTGTCACGCCATAGTGAAGGAAAACAAACAGCCTGGAGACATCATACCGTTATGCACGGGGTCAATCATAACACGTTGAAGGGGCAGACGGTCAAAGTGAGGACTGAATGAACCTAAATACGAGCACCTGTAACCTAAATACGGGCACCTGTGGCCTCACTGGTTCTGTCAAGGATAGCGCCGACAGTCATTCTTAACACAGTCTAGCTACGGGATCCATCGTAAACATGGTTACAACCGCTAACTAAAGGTGCGCAACCTCGACATTGTCATCTCTGGCTAGGCTCGGTGACTAAGTTAGGCGCCGGACACAGGGTGTTAGCCTTTGGGAGAGATTAGGGTTATCCTGGATACCCAGACATCTCCTTCGAGGAATCCCGGACAACTCCAGCCTATTCTGGTGTCGTGCTGTAGGAACGGTGCACGAACTGGTATCAGTCTTGCGGGATACGAAATAAATTGTCCCACTAACGGGTGGAGTTAACATGGTATCTTGCCGCCGTGCGTACTATGTTAGAGCCTTGCGAAAAGTAAGCAAAGAATAAGTTACCGCATCTGCGCCACCGCGATTACTCCACATGTCGCGTCTGACTGCCCGGCTGTAACCGGCTTGGTCCGTATGGGTCTGCATCCGTTACGGATATCTCCTCGGAAAGCACATTGACGCCGCGCCGAGTAACTAGGATTTAACCTATCCCCGAGCGGACCAAAATCGGCGGCACTGAGAAGCTTCCCTCCGATCGACAAGTGCAGCCGATTGTAACCCGCACGGGTATTTAACGGCTTGTCTGGCTTGTCCATGGATCCATCCGTCCAATCGGTGGTGTAATCTTGACACACATTATCGGGTTGATTACTCAGGCAGAGCATTGTAGACATTCGGGTAGGAAACCTCATTGTTAGTAATCTTGAGTT
The DNA here is from genome assembly GCA_009194965.1 of Coniochaeta sp. 2T2.1. Classification (NCBI taxonomy): domain Eukaryota; kingdom Fungi; phylum Ascomycota; class Sordariomycetes; order Coniochaetales; family Coniochaetaceae; genus Coniochaeta; species Coniochaeta sp. 2T2.1. Next base: position 1,065,492 of record VSMA01000017.1, on the reverse strand, counting down.
GAGTCGCCTTCGAAAACTCCTAAGCGTGAACGCGATTTGGAGGAAACAGAGGAGAGAAAAAATAAATAAATACAATGCCAACAACTGTTGCAAGACGTCGTCGTGTCCCTTTTTCAACATCCTTCCATCGAAATCAACAGGTCCATCATTCAGTCCCATTCAGAGATTGACAGCAAGACGCGATACACACAACCAAAAACATCAACATGTGCGAGCACAATCAACAGTCAACCTCAAACGAGCCATCTCAGGCCAATCTGAGTCAGCAGATCACCTCCTTAATTCCCGACCACCCAGTCTGCAAGGAAGCCCTGGTCATCGCGCAAACCTCTCTACCAGCCTCCGTCTTCTACCACAGCATCCGCATCTTCCTGTACACCGCCGCCATCCTCTCTTCTTCTACCCCCTCAGAAGATGTCAGCCCTATTCCCGCGACGCCCATCTCTCCCCATGTCGTTTTCGTAGCCAGCATGCTCCACGACCTCGGCACAACCCCAACCTACGACGACTCCCCTCATCGTTTCGAAGTCTGCGGCGCCGACGCAGCAGTGCACCTCCTCCGAAAACATCAAGTCCCCGAAACGTCTGTCCGAGAGGCATGGCTGGCAATATCGCTGCACACCAGCGCCGCCATTGCGGAGAGGGTCGACGGGTTGGTCAGGGCTCTGAGACTGGCTGTTAGGGCGGATTTCGGAATGTATCCTGTGCCGGACCTAGGAGTCTCGGGGGAGGCGATGGAGTCGGACGAGATAGTGGAGAGGTGGTTGCCGCGTCTGGGTGTTGCGGGAGATTTGACGGGTGCTATTATTCAGCAGGGGTTGAGGAGGCCGGAGAAGGTTCCTGATAATAGTTGGGCTGGGGGTTTGGTGCGGCAGAGGAAGGCGGACCCGAATTGGAAGTGGTAGGGATGGTGTTGTTAGGAGCTATGGGTGACTTGAAATGGGTGGAGGAACTGATAACAATTAGACATGGGAGAATGCGCTATATTTCTAACAATTATAGATTGTATCCAAGCTCGCTTCGTTAGTTCCGTCGGCGTTGTGAACTGCTTGATTTCCTTGCATAACCGGGAACCTAGCCAAGTTCAGTGAAGCCCAAAGGGTGAGCTCTAACCAGCTCTGCGACATGGCTTCAATGCCCGTTTCGGATACCTCAGAGGGATCTACCCATCAAGCATTTCCCTTGCCGCATGCTTCATGTTATTCTGTACTACTGAATCTCAACCATATGTCGCCCTGCACCTGCAGCTTCGTAGAAGGCAGAGAGGCGCCGAGCCAGTACAAGTCACTCCTACTGAGAGAATTCTTAACGAATCCACTGTCTTGGAAGGTCTTAGGCCGCATCCTTGATGTCATCAGCTCGAGACCCTCTGTTTAAGATCCGGACTTCGGCATGATAATGCATGTTATCGACCATTCTCTGCGGGCAAGGGCATGCTGATCCTTGATATGCTATTTGGCCAACATATTCGCCAGTTGAGTCCAAGATCCGATAACACCCTCGGTGACAAGCTGCGAAGGTGATCAAGGGCGCGGCTGAAACAGCCGAGAGTCTCAAGTTAAGTCAGTTTACACCTTTCTTGGCTCCCAATATGGACAGCGCAAGGACCTGGTTGAGATAGTTTGCCTCCAACCGACATAAAGATAGATTTAGGAGGTGGCATTAAGCACATTCTTGAGTGGCAGCGCGCCCATCGTAGCAACGTCGTGCTGAGAAGATAAATTGACTTCGGTAACAGCGTCGCGGAGACGTAGCATATGAAATGACGAGTTTAGCAGAGGGCATTTCTGAAAGTGGTTTCTCCACGGAGTTGCACAGCAACGCCCTTGCACATATTAACAAATCTTGCTGTTCGAGGGCGAGCGTACGGCGTCAAATGTCATGCCATGGGCGTCAATCAGTAGCCTAGGCCATCAAGCCGTCGAGCACGGACAATACTATTGACGGAGAGCTGCAATGGGATGGTAAAGATGCAGGCATTTCGTCTACAAGAACCAAGTCCTGCCCGGAACTACCCATTCCTGACAGCAGACCAAGTGAGACTGAGAGTACCCACTTACATGGAAGCATGCCGCCTAGTTAATGCCTACCCGCAGGATGGCGAATGCCTGTCAAGTTTGCCTGACATGGCGATATCAAGACGATCATGGAATTGCGAAGTACAAGGTTAGATGGTTTCTTACGATGGTTACGTGATATGTGCAGATTCGTTGTTCCATACTCAAGCCATCCATGATACGACGCGGAAACAAGCGCAGTGGACGATGATCCGCATTGTCTTAGCACCGAAGAAGTTCCGTCTTGTCCGCTTCGGACATTGTGTTAGTCTAAAATCGAGCCGTAGCTTAGCAATGGTGGATTGCATACGCAGCCGCCGGCATGATTCTGACCCGTCCTATCTGGCCCTTTCATATGGAGCTTATACTAGAAATCTTTGAAATGCTTTGAAATGCTTAGTAGACTAGACGTAGTCAGGCTGGGCTACAGCTGCGGCCCACTGTGACTCCACGCAAATGTGCCTGGTGAGCTGACGGGGGAGCTAGCGGAGTGGATGTATTTACACCTTTGATACATCGTGCTCCAGCATTAACTAGTATTAATACTGCCATGCCTCTCGTGTCAGTTTCCAACCCAGAGCCAACTGTTGACTTTATCAAATAATCAAGATGGGGTCCACCACTCAGAATTCCAGCAAGACTTCAAACGAGACCCTACAGCGGCTTGGGCAGCAGCAAGAGCAACAAGAGCAAGAAACCGAGAAGGCTCTCCGCGCAAAACAAACCCCCGCCAGCGGTGTAGTGTGTACAGATGCTTCACAGAACGTTACTGATGCTGAAGCTAATGAACATGCCACGGGCGAGCCCGGGGGGAGGAATATGTCTAATTTCAAGGTAATAGGAATCCCGCGTTTCATGAAACCTGAGTATTAACAGTTATATTCCAGTGGGTTCTTGTCCTTCTCGGTATATATATCACCGCTTTACTCTACGGCCTTGATACGACAGTCGTTGCGGATGTCCAGGGGACTGTACTCCTGCGGTTTGGGGAGCCTGAAAAGCTAGCTTGGATTGGCGTTGGGTTCCCTTTGGGTAGCATCGCCGTCATCCTTTCACTGTAAGAAAGGCCCCTCTGTCGTGATTCCATGAGTGTCTGTGAAATTTTCGTTGACTTCTTCTTCTAGGGGCAAAGCTTACGGCATTTTTGACATGAAACGGCTGTTTATCGCCAGTCTCATATTGTTTGAGGGCGGGAGTGCCCTGTGCGGTGGGGCGCCCAGTATGAATGTAGGTACTTCTGGAATATCTGTGTCTGCGTTGTGGCTCACGAGTCTCTCCTAGGCTTTAATTGTTGGGCGAGTGGCTGCTGGTGCTGGTGGCGCTGGCATGTACCTCGGGTCAGTGTCTCTAATCTTATCAGTGACAATAGTCGAACTAACCTCTGAAAAGTGGGCTGAATATTGTTACCGGACTGACGACGGAGCATGAGCGGCCTCTTTACCTAGCATTGCACGGTGTTTCTTGGGGCACCGGGACCATCCTTGGCCCGGTGGTTGGAGGCGCCTTTGCAGGAAGCTCGGCGACCTGGCGCTGGGTAAGTACCCTGGCCTATACCAATCTCTACTGACACTGACGGTGATCAGGCGTTCTATATCAACCTCATTATCTGCGGAGTTTTCGCGCCTATTTACCTTTTTCTCATCCCGGCCATGGATCCACAGCCAACGCGTAATAGCGTACAAAAGCTGAAGGACGTCGACTGGATCGGCAGCATTTTGAATGCCGCCGTCTACACCACCTGGGTACTGGCCCTCACCTTTGGTGGTGGAAAGTGGCCTTGGAGCGATAGTCGCACTATTGCCTGTTTTGTCGTCTGTGGCGTCCTCATTATTGTGTTTGGACTACAGCAGCGATTTAACATTGCCACCAGTGTTGAACAGCGCATCTTGCCGCTCAGTTTCCTGACATCCCTATCCCTACTCCTGCAGTACTTCACTACGGCCTGTACCGCAACTGCTCTTTTCGTCCCAGTCTACTATATCCCGGTTTTCTTCCAGTTTACCAAGGACGATGGCGCCCTCAAGGCTGCAGTTCGCCTTCTACCACTCATTACTGTCACTATCTTCTGTATCATGCTAAATGGAGCATTGATGCCGCAGACCGGATACTACAAGCCATGGTACACGGTATCGGGAGCTTTCATCCTGATCGGGGGTGCGTTAATGTTCACAATTAACTCCGACACGTCGCCAGCTAGGATCTACGGCTACAGTGTGCTACTTGCTATTGGGACTGGTATCTCTGCACAATCAGCGTACTCCGTTGTGCCGGTCAAAGTGGCTATGGACCTACGATACGGCCCGCGGATGATTCCCGACGCCATCTCGTTCATCAATATGGCGCAGATTGGTTCCATTGTCCACGCTTTGGCTATCTCGGGCACTGTCTTTCAAAATTTGGCGTTCCGGTACCTCCAACGCGCGTTGGCTGGGAGAGGTTTCACGGATGCCGAACTACATGGTGCTATTTCTGGTACGCAAAGTCAGCTCCTCTCTACCGCGAGTGAGGAGGTCAAGGCTCTGGCTGTAACCGCTATTGTCAAGGCTATGGATCGAGTTTATATCCTAGTTATTGTCGCCGGTGCCTTGTGCTTCCTTGCATCGCTGCCGATGAAGTGGGAGAAGTTGTTCCTGAAGGTGTCTGCTGGGGGAGCTTAGATCAGTGCTTTCTCGAGGAGTATGAGGTCAGTAATGGCGGATTGTTCGCTGACAGTTGCCTATATGTGATAGACCCGCTGACCTTACTGAACAGGACCAAAACTATGAAACACTAGCTTACTACGATAACTTCTATACAACGATGCGCTTCAAAGCTAAGCGAAGGAAGAAGCTTGACCCCTAACTTTCTAACCTAACCTAACCTATTCTACCTATTCTACTTATTTACCTATATATATTCCTTATGCATTATCCCTTATGCCGTAATCGTCTCGACTCCATACCATTAAACCCAAATAATTTCGACATGGGTCGGAGACCCGACGTCCATTTTAGCTTCCGACTTTCCCGGTTCGCGCCAAAAAACTAACTATTGGGAGCCGCACCCCGGTATTGGTCCACAGATACCATACGCAAGCGCCCCCCCACCCCGGCGCCCCCGGGCACTCTCATTGCATTACAATCTTTCGCTTGTAGTCTGGCACATCAATTACTACCGCAAGACTTTCGTTTGCGAAGCGGCGGATGAATGGAGTAAGTGGTGTTTGAGCCTTTGCGTGGTCGAAGAAGTTGACATGCTGAGCTGCGGCGTTCTTGCTTTGATCGACCGCCATAAGTGGTAAGGTCCGGTCTCTCCAAGTCATGATAAGTGAGCATAAGCGAGGGAAGGCGACACGATTGCTACAGGCATCAGCAAGGACAGTCACGTCGATCGGCTCGCTAATGGTCTTCTGTTTTGAGTCTGGGAGTGGTGCTGCCGCCGTCTTTCTCTTTCTCGACGACACCGTATTCCGCGAAGCGGCCGATCCTGCCACGCGCTCACCGTGGAGCCCTTGTCCGGACCGGTAGCTGCGCTCGGGATTCGTACGATACTCGGAGGGTCCAAGTTGTGAAACCCGCAATTCGAACACACAAGGGGTCTCCGTGGGTAGCTTCTTCGTGGGGCAGGCCGAAGTTCGTTGATATGGTGAGGCCAGCAGTCAAGTTGATAACGCAGTGGTTTTACTGTGGCTGTGTTCCACCATGTCGCCGGGACCGGCAATCACAACCTTGAAGTCGATTCCTTCATCGTGAAGCCGCTTAATGCTGAAAAGCAGTGAAGCGTGCCTTACGAACTGGGGGCACGGGTCGTACTGGCCTCTTCCGATTTGCATTGTCGCACTCTCCGCCTTGCGCGTCCACGTTGGCGCCATTGTCGCGCAGTACTCTCGTCGAGCAGGCCAGACCACAAACAGATGCATAGTACAAACCGTCCGCCGGCCTTTGCGCATCATCGAGTTCTTGGCCCTCTGACTCTTCGACACCTGCGGCATGCTCCGCCCGGTACCGCGCAGAGTATTGCTAAAGGGTATATCTCCCTCTCTTCCTGTGGAGTGTTCGAGTGGTCCAATTCCAGCAGATATGGAAGACACACGTCCACAATGGCAGCTCTCGCAGCGGTCTCCTGGAGGTCCGTTCTTCAAGGCTGGAATCGGATAAGCTGCGTGCCAGTTGGAGTGCATTTGCTATTACCCCGAGGAGTCCGGGGAAGAGAGTGGACCCAGCAAGAAGAAAGCACGCATCGGTAATATGTGATCAAGCAGGGCGGGATCATGGCATCAAGAGACGAGAGAGGGAAGTGTTTGCCTAGGGAAGTTATTTGCTTGGGGTGATACTTGGGGGGATATATGCTTGGGAGAATGTTTCACCAGCAGAGTCCGAAGACGCAGAACCCAGTTTCGTTGATGTGGTTAGATTAATGAGTACGGTAATATAAAGGTACAAGACCGGGCTGAGGAAAACCTGGCAGCAGTCGCGCTGTCAACCCGGTTTGTGCTTCCATTGTCACCTAAGTCATCGTCATTAAGTAGAAAAGTCATCACCGATGCGTTCTGAGAGCTTGGCAACTAAATCAAAAGGAAACAACCACGAAATAGAGAAAGAACATCACGGTTGGATTCGCCACGTTGAATAGTATACCAAGCTCAAGGTTTGCCTTGTTTGACTTTGGTGTTATTAAGATCCAAGGTTCCGAGGGTGTGCCTGGCGGTAGTCTTGCCGATTACTTGTGACGACGCCAAGTCTCATATTCCTGGGCGTACAGGCCCGCACGAGAAGTGGAAACGGTACCAGCGCTAGATTTTGGCGCCCCGAACCGCTATATCTAGAAATACGGTATCCCTAGCAAAGATGGCCGACCGTCCACCGTGAGGATTGTGCGGATGAGAACAAAGACAAACAGCTGAAAAGTTGATACATACAAGCTCGTCAAGGTATGTTCATTTCAGGGTTATGTTAAAGCACCTATCTGGAGATATGCAATCGACAAAATTAACTCTTTACCGACGTCATATGCTAACCTCCTCCGCGGAAATGCGTAAATGGGAACCAATAGCCACTCCGAATGCGGGGCGACATGTGCGTAGTTAATGCAAGTGCTCGGACCTTGAACTTAAAAAGAGTCGCGCAATTGAGCTTCCGATTTCTCTTCGAACGGCTACCCTTTCCGCGAATATCGCTGCATACAAACATTCAAAATGCTAGCTCAGACTTCGATCCGACGTGCAGCACTCTCCTGGCAATCGCGAAGAACCTTTGCCTCCACGTCAAAATCCGCATTAACTTCGCGACAAATACAAATTGTCAAGTCTACTATTCCCGCACTTCAGGAGCACGGAATTGCAATCACGACCCTGTTCTATAAGCGATTGCTTGAGACCCATCCGCAGCTCAAAAACATATTCAACACAGCCCATCAAGCCACGGGCGAGCAGCCTGCTGCATTAGCACATGCCGTTTGGGCATATGCTGTCAACATCGAGAATCCTCAGGCACTGAAGGCGGCGATTTCCCGCATTGGGCACAAACATGCGAGCCTGGGGGTCACAGCAGATCAATATCCAGTGGTCGGCGACGGCCTTCTATCCGCCATCAAAGAAGTACTTGGGGATGCAGTCGATGAGCCGATGATCGATGCCTGGAAAGCTGCATACGAGCAGCTTGCCGAATATTTCATCCAGTTCGAGGCCGATCTATACCATCAAGCCGTAACAACTCCCGGTGGATGGAAAGGGTGGAGGAAATTCTTCATATCCGGGAAGGTGCGGGAGAGCGAGGAGATCATTTCATTCCATCTCGCACCAACTGACAGAGGCACTCTGCCGCCATACAAACCCGGCCAATTTGTCAGTGTTCGATGCTATGTTCCTGAGCTTGACGCTTATCAGCCTCGGCAATATAGCTTGTCAGATGTACCAAACGGACGATACTTCCAGATCTCGGTCAAGCGGCAGTTCGCCTCTGATGACTCGCCGGCTGGCCGTGTGTCCAATGTCCTTCATGACTCGTTGCCGGAGGGCTCGGAACTAGATATCAGCATGCCTTTCGGTGACTTCGTACTGGATATAAATGCGACAACGCCAGCAGTACTTTTAAGCGGAGGAGTCGGCCTAACCCCCATGATGTCCATGCTGAGGACTATAACCGATCAGGCGAAATCGAGGAGCGTGGTATTTGTTCACGCTGCACGGAATGGCCGCGTCCATGCAATGAAACCTGCTCTCGCCAAGATCATGTCGGAAAACCCGCAGGTCAGTCGCGCAATCTTCTATGAAGAAGTCGCTGAAAATGAAACACGTGGGGTGGACTATGATTTCGTCGGGAGGGTGAATCTCGCCAAAATCAAAGACAAGGTGATTCTGCCTGGGGCAGATTATTACGTCTGCGGGCCTCCGCCGTTTATGGAAGCTCAGAAGAAGGGCCTACAGGCTATGGGTGTTAGCCATGAACGAATCCACATGGAGGTTTTCGGTTCGCCGACTAGTTAAAACGAACTTGGAATTTGCGTCTCTTCTTGTATCAGTTGGCATATGCTCTTATCGTCTAATGCCACCCATGGGCTACATCGCCTTATGCGTAAGACATTCAATCTCATATGCGACGTGGTGCTGTCTCTGCCGCCTGCCGGTGAGCGGGAGAAAGCTGGAATAGCAGTGGATGGGTGCGTGAGGCTAATGCTCCGTTGAACTGATCCACAATTGGTGCCTAGATGACCTCATATTGACGGCTCCTGACCGGGAGACGGCTTAGTCATGGCTACTGAACTAGGATCGCAACCGGCATTGGTTGCCATGCTGGAAAAATCGTATGTATTGGCCTCTCCTCTCTGCCAACTGATCCGTATTAGTGTCCTTCGCATCCATCGCAGTAAAAGCTGATTTGAGCTACGAGCAACGATTTCTCGGATAAGATATTACCGGCAAACAAGCCAACATCTCCCTACGAGAGGGCACATTGTGCGACTCCGTAGCGTGGGCCTCGTCTCCCTTTTCTGTACGCATCTTGTTCCTGCTTCCTCATTGACAGGTCAACAGTTTGCCAGTTGGCCAGTTGGCCACAGCGATTGTAGAACAACACGAGACGCTTCGCCCGTTTTGGGATAGGTCACAAGATCGCCGACCTTGTCCAGGCACCAACTCAACCGAAGGCAACAGTCTGGCTAGACAAAACACTCAACCGCCAAGCACAAGCACTCGCTACGACATATATCGAAAACAAGTACATCATGGTTGTCGAAAGAACAGCAGCCTGGTTACGGCCATATCCGTGTTGACGGATTTGAGGTACGAGATTTTCTGCAATCATGTTCTTCGCCTGTCATTCTCATGTCCCATTCTCCCTGGAGGTAATCATTATGCCCAGTTGCTGCTTACGTAGTCAATGCACGGCCACCAGCACACCGACGTCGACTACTCAACGCGCGCTAATACTACTCCCCATCGTCCCATCCTCGTTCAAATGGTACCGCTTCTGATGGTCGTCACTCCAATCCACCCGGCGGTGCTTGCCTCACTTTGAAGTTCAAGACTCGGGACTCGACAAGCGCCTCACGTGCGGCCTTGGCGCACGTTGCTCTGGTTAGTCCCGTTCTTGCGCCGGAACTTGCCGCACAAACCCTTTATCACCCTCGAGGTGAAGTGGGCCATAGGTGACGTAAGCGGCTCATAATGCGGGGTAGTAAATTACGAGCAACGACGGCGACGCCACGGTCTTTAGCCCTATATAACCCATCCGGCCGGGCAGGTTGGCCTTTACCAGACCCAGGCAATACTCTCCGTATCCATCTCCGATGGGCGTTTGTGGTGTCAACACCTTCTTGGCGGGATCCTTAATCTCGACTGGTGCATCGTCCCGTCCTTGGATGGCTCTCTCGACCTTCATATAAGCCCCCAGGAGCTCTTCGGCGCAGCTGTACATTCCACCGCTCGCGTGGGTGAAGCCCGTCTCGCCGGCACTTGGTGCCTCTAGCTTAACAGCTTCTCCGGTGTCCAGCATATGGTAGCCATCAGCGATGTCGTGATTCTCCTCAAAGGCCTGGGCCCCTTCGAATCCAGGATATTCCGTGGAAGTGTCGTATATGCGCCATGGCAACAGGTATCCGCGCTTGAGTATGTTCGACCATCCTGATAGACAATGGCTGTTCCTCCCCTGATTGTTCCTGCCGAGAATATGTCCCGCATGCTTGTATCCGAGGTTGTTGTAGTAGAACCCCGTGTCTGTCGGTCGGTACGCGGCCTGGTCGTTGATGAACGCCACATAGTCTTTCTCGTCGATGAGCATACCAGTGCTGCCACCGCGGTAGCAGCCCAATTTGGCCATTCCCGTGTTGTGACTGAGGAGGTCAATGATCTTGACTCGGCGCCGCAAGCTGCCATCTCTGAAATTGACCTTCGGTTCGACATCCTCAACGCACGTATCCCAAGTCATGTCCGTGTGGTCGGACACTTTAGCCAGCCACCGAGCAACGCACATGGACGTGAACAGCTTGGTCAAGGAGAAGATGGGGAACATTGTGTATTCCCTGCACCTCTGCTGGTGTTTGTCCGGTTGGCTCGGGTCGATGTCGCTGCACCAGTACCACGGCTCTTCATCATCCCGCTGAACTCCGACCACGAGCCCACCAGTGCCGGCAATGTCCATTGACTTCTGGAATGTGGGACCGAGAGCCTCCAGGTCCTGGCGTGTATGGGGTTCGGGAAACCTCCCCGTCTGTGAATCTGCCATGACTATTTTCGAGCGGCTTGTAGTGTTAGGATTGTTAATCGTGTGCCGTCTCTTCCGCTCTCTGACATCTGATACTTGTAAGGATCTACGGGCCTGGTAAAGCAGAACAGTAGTGCGTTAAAGATGAGGGCATCTAAGTCTGTTTATACACGCTGCTGTCGCGCAAATATCGCAACAGAGAAGACTCCACCGCAACTGTTTCCACACCCGAAACGAAGAGAAGCGTTTGATACATTTCCGATATGGAAAATCGTTTTGGGATAACTATGACTTGATTAGTGTAGACAAAAGTAAAGAAGAAGACGGGGCGGTTGAAACAAGCAAACGATGTTGTCCAACGAACTGTTGAACGTCAAGATCCACGACATGGTGTCACTTGACCATCCACTGACTTCCTTCTTCATCGCTAGAACAATGTCCGGCTCCATCTACCACAGTACGCAGGTTGCTTCTGCAGCTCCTCTGAGAGTGGCAAGGTGCGTTCTGTCCAGGGGTCCGGGAACGAAAGCCCCTATTGCTTCACGCTTGGAGCCCTGCTCGTACCACGAGGTGCCGTTTGTTTTGATGGGCCCCGAGGGTGACAACTCACGGCAACCGGCAACCTCACCTCAACTGACCCTCCAGCCCCCCCGAGCAAACCGACAGCCTTGAAGTAGAGTGGTAGTACGCCAGAGAATGTGTGACACGATGACTCTCCACGAGCCCTGTCTGGTGTTTGCTGTATCCCTGACAAGGCACGCCTACGAGTGAAGGAAGCCCATCCAGTGACAGCGGCATCGGAGGCGATGGTTTCGACAAGTAAGTCATGACAGTTACTACTGCCTCTGATACACGAGGAGATGAGGATTCCTCAAGCATCTTGAAAGCCGGAGAGATTTGAATTGCTGACACAGCTGTGAAGCTGAATGACGAGAGAAGTCGCATCTTAAAGTAAGCCCGGACCGTTCCTTCGGTTACGTACCGGGATGCGCTAGTCTGATCTTGGCTTAGTCGGCTTGGCTGAAATGTGGGTACTCATCTCTCCGAGGAGGGTGAAGCTGAATCTAAAGCTGTCACCAACCACATCAACACCCACGAAGCAACTTCCTGCGGACGAGCACTTACAAAACACACTGCCTACCTTACTCTTTTCCCACCATGACCACCGCCATTTACACAGAGGCCCAGCTGGACCAATATTTTGACCATATTGGCTACCCCCGGAGAGACCACAGCCATGCTGAGAACAGTCTCGAATTCCTTGCCGAGCTGCAGAAGCGCAATCTCGCTCACGTTCCTTTCGAGAGTGTGAGTCTTCACTACTCCAGACACCGCCTTTTGTCGCTGGATCCGGAGGATCTGTTCGAGAAGATTGTAAAGAATAGCCGCGGCGGCTATTGCATGGAAGTGAACGCTTTCTTCGGCACTGTTCTGCGAAGTCTCGGCTTCACACTCATCAGTGTCGGCGCAAGAGTCAATGGACGTACAGGCTATAAAGGCTGGTAAGATCACCATTAACCGTCCCTCTCGTCGTTGTAAGCAGATGACTGACAAAAGTACTAGGGACCACATGGTGAACATCGTCACCATCGACGGAACGTCATATCTGATTGACGTTGCTTATGGATCCAATGGCCCGTACCACCCAATTCCTCTGGTCCCAGATATTGATTTCGAAGGAATCTATCCTGCCCGCGGAAGACTCGAATACAAACGCCTTTCGCAACATACCGACCCAAAGCAGCGCGCATGGGTACTCTCGACGCGACAGACGGAGGACGCAGACTGGAAAGAAGAGTATGCCTTTGTCGAGATCGAATTCTTTCCCTCGGACTTCGAGGTCATGAACTTGAACACCATGACTTCTCCAAAGAGCTTCTTCGTCCAGACCGTCATTGCGACTAAGATTCTTTTGAACAAGCAGACGGTGATCCCGGAGGGACTGCTGATACTAAACAAAGACTATGTCAAACGGCGGATCAAGGAGAACAGCGAGATCATTGAGCGCCTGGAGACGGAGGATCAGAGAGTCAAGGCGTTGAAGAAGTACTTTTTCATCGAACTGAAGCCCGAGGAGAAGCGGGCGATACACGGGATGCCTAGCGAAATCAAGTCCCCAGGACCTGGGCCGAGCGGTCTTTCTTAATAAGAGTGAACCCGCGATGATGGAGGTGGGTTGGCGATGAGTGGTGGTGGGTGCACATGGATTCGAAGGACGAGCCATGAATTGGAGTCCGGCCTAAGGTGCGCACCTTACCGCTCTGAACCTGGGTCTGTCTTTTTCGCCGACGACAACATTCGCATCCGGGTCATCACGTACCATCTCCGGTTCGGACCGAAGTCATCATCGTTCTCGCTTACGGGTAAATGTTATGCTTCTCAATCCTCCTGCCAAATGGGACCAGGCGTGCGATCTGCGCGTCATTACCCCACATGTTTCGGTATGGACTGTCCCGGGCAGGCTTATTCAACGTCGCAATGGCAGAACTTTTGTTTCGCGCGCATCTTGCACGCTGCAAGGGTTCGCGCGACATCTTGCAGTGGCCTCCCCAGATTCCAGGTCTTGGTCTCCAAATCCCCGCTGCGGGGATCCCGTCTCGCGGGAATGACATGGCAACGGTGCTGCATACGGCTAACGGGCGAGGGCATGGCGGAGAGGCATATATATATCGTCAATGGCTCGGTGTGATGTGGTGCGGGTAACTCGCCATTAACAAGTTGTCGGCTAGGGTTGGGAGACCCAATCAGCTAGGATGGTCAAAATAATGCGAGCGCTGCCCATGCTCCTGGCAGCTTCTGCTGCACTTGCACAGACTGTGAACACGCAATGGCCGCTACGAAGTGATGGATTGACAGACTTGGTAGAATGGTTCGCCCTTCCTGTACCTTCAATGCTCCACATGCTGCGGTGATGCTGACGGGGACAACGGGGTAGGGATCACTACAGCTTTCTGGTCAATGGCCAGCGGCTGTTTGTCTTCTCTGGAGAGGTATGCGTTGTCCAGCAGATGCCATTTGCGATATAATAACAAGCTGACATCGTTCTCTACTAGTTCCATTACTGGAGATTCCCAGTGTAAGTGCCAGATTCCCACCGACATACCCTCGGTCTAGGACTTCTGTTGATGGTGCCAGGCCCGAGTTATGGAAGGACTTGCTCGAGAAGGTCAAGGCCGCAGGGTAAGTAGTTGTCATTCATCAACAAGAGCGTCTCCTTCCAGTTGCTGACCGGTCCAAAGCTTCAACGCTTTCTCTATCTACAATCACTGGGGCTACCACGAGCCGTCACCAGGCGTACTCGACTTCGAGACCGGGGCGCACAACTTCACGAGCATCCTCGAGTTGGCCAAGGAGCTGGGCATGTACATGATCGTGCGGCCAGGCCCATACGTCAACGCCGAAACAAACGCAGGCGGTTTCCCACTGTGGCTCACGACCGGAGCATACGGCGAACTACGAACAAGCGACCCTCTGTACACCAACGCGTACAAGAAGTATTGGTCGGAAATTGCGAAGGTCTTCGAACCGCATCTAATCACCAATGGTGGAAATGTTGTGCTTTACCAGGTTGGTTATTGTCACCCTGATGAGAGAGAAGCTGGTGCTGACCCTCTCCACAGATCGAGAACGAACTCAACGGGCAGTGGAAGGACATCAACAAGAAGATACCGAATCCCCCTGTTGCTGATTATATGCAGGATCTGGAGGACGTGGCCAGGGCGAGTGGCATCGATATTCCACTGACGCACAATGCGCCAAATATGGTAGGTCCATCCATCGCCTCGTCCACAAGCATCACTGACACTTGGGGAAGTTCGGTTACTCCTGGTCTAAGGACTTCTCGAACGAGACAGGCAATGTCGATGTCGTTGGTCTCGACAGCTACCCGTCTTGCTGGAGCTGCAACCTCAGCGAGTGCACGAGTACCAACGGCGCCTATGTGGCATATGTAAGGAACCTTCGCACCAAGCTCTGGAACGGTAGACTAACGAGTAGTAGCAAGTCGCAGATTATGTTGGGTGAGTATTCAATAACACGTCACGTCGGTTGCAGCGGAACAAACATGCTGACAGCCAGCTAGATACTTCGAGAAACAGTCTCCGTAAGTGGAATCCGAGGTTTCCTTTTCGAAAGCGACTAACATATCCGCAGGACGCAACCAAACTTCATGCCAGAATTCCAGGGGGGGTCGTACAACCCCTGGGGTGGCCCTGAGGGCGGCTGCCCAGGTGACATCGGGGCCGACTTCGCGAACTTGTTCTACCGCAACCTGATCTACCAGCGTGTTACAGCCATCTCCCTCTATATGCTGTTTGGCGGCACGAACTGGGGATGGCTTGCCGCACCTGTTGTGGGTAAGTTGCCCTGGTATAGCAAGCACTTCGTTATGCCGCTGACTTCGTCTGCAGCCTCGAGTTACGACTACTCCTCGCCGGTCTCAGAGAACCGAGCCATTGGAAGCAAGTACTACGAGACGAAACTTTTGACGCTGTTCACACGCTGTACGTGTCTCTGCTGCTGTCACTGCGCTTCTTTGCGGATCTTCTCTGACAATCTCACAGCTGCGAAGGACCTGGCCAAGACAAACAGGCTCGGAAATGTAAGAGAATGCTTTCTTTCCCAGTTGAGACAGAATAATCTCCAACTCTCTACAGGGCACTTCCTACACCAATAACCCTGCCATCACCGCTTCCGAGCTCAGAAATCCGGACAACTCTGCAGCGTTCTACGTTACGATGCACACCACTTCATCATCCGGCACGCTTGAAACCTTCAAGTTGAACGTCAACACTTCGGAAGGCCTCCGTGAGTATCTCTCTCGCCGTTGGTGAGTTGCCATGGTTAACAGACCGCAGTCACAATCCCGCAGTACGAAGAAGCCATCACGATTAACGGCCACCAGTCCAAGATCATCGTGACAGACTTCAACTTCGGCAACAAAACGCTCCTCTACTCCACGGCAGAAGTCCTTACGCATGCTTATATCGACAAGAAAGAGATCCTGGTCCTCTGGCTCCCTGCTGGAGAGTCCGGAGAGTTCGCCATCAGTGGCGCGACATCTGGCAAGGAGACCTCAGCCGATGGCAAGACATCGTCGAGCGTCAAGTTTCATGCCAGGTCGAACAACGTCACCGTCTCTTACACGCAGGCTGCGGGAATGACTGTGGTTGACCTGGACGACGGCACGAGGGTGGTATTGTTGGATCGACAGGCGGCGTACAAGTTCTGGGTCCCGACGCTATCCAACGACCCGTTGGTACCCGAGAACGACACAGGTAGGTTGGCCGACCCGTGCAAGTTTATATACCCGGGGCTCTAACACCGAATCAGTGCTGGTCCAAGGTCCTTACCTCGTCAGGACCGCCGCGATGAACAAGGCGACAAAGACACTGGAATTGACAGGGGACTCGGAGGCCAGCGACAAGGCTCTATACGTCTTTGCTCCGAAATCTGCCTGCTCCGTATCATGGAACGGCAAGAAGCTCGCCATAACGGGGTCCAACGGAGGGTTACTGAAGGCTTCTTTTGAGCCGCCGGGCACCTACCAACTGCCAGCTCTCGGAGGGTGGATGTCCCACGACAGCTTGCCCGAGATCTCTTCGGACTACAATGCTTCCAGTAGTGGCTGGGTTGGTAAGTATCCAAGACTCTTCAAGTTGATGCAGGTCGGTTGGCTAATGGCTGGTCTCGCTTTCAGATGCTACCAAAACCACAACGCCCAACGAACAGAAGCCGGACCCCAACAACCCCGTACTCTACGTCGACGACTACGGTATTCACGTCGGAAACCACATCTACCGGGCGACGTTCCCTACCACATCCTCTCCGCCTAACGGGGTAAAACTGAACATCACTGGCGGAAACGCATTCGGCTACTCCGCCTGGGTCAACTCAAAGTATATAGGTTCATACCTCGGTCTCTCCTACAACGGCATCGGCGCCATCGACCTCTCCTTCGCGAACGCCACCCTGAATACCGATGGCAAGGACAACATCATAGTTGTCGTACTGGACAACTCGGGCCACGACCTTCGCGGTGCGGCCACTGACCCACGCGGCATCACAAACGCCACTCTTCTCGGGCCCTCCGACCGCAGCACAGGCGGGGCGGGCTACAAATTCACAAGCTGGAAGATCGCCGGCACCGCAGGCGGGGAGAAGAACATCGACCCCATGCGCGGACCGCTAAACGAAGGCGGTCTCTACGCCGAGCGCATCGGAGCTCACCTTCCCGGTTTCCCCGACGATGACTGGCAGGTCGAAAAGCATATCTCGACCCTCGCCGTCTCCGGCGTGGGCATCAAAGTCTTCCGCACCGTAGTACCCCTCCACGTCCCCGACGGCGTCGACGTTTCAGTTTCCTTCCGTCTCACAGCGCCCGGAAACTCGGGGAACTCCTCGACCTTCGCCCCCACGGTTGAGGGATACAGCAATAGAGTACGCGTGCTGCTCTTCGTCAACGGCTACCAGTACGGACGGTTTAACCCGTACATCGGGAACCAGGTCGACTTCCCTGTTCCGCCGGGCATACTCGACTACGACGGGGACAATACCATTGCCGTCACGGTCTGGAGCCAGAGTGCTGAGGGTGCGGAGGTCAAGGTTGAGTGGAATTTGGATTATGTCCATGCTAGCAGCTTTGATATGAAGTTCGATGGGGCGTATTTGAGGCCTGGTTGGACTAGGGATAGGCTGAGCTATGCCTAATGGGCAGGGCAACGGACGGACGACCTTGTTCTGCCTGTTTGCAAAGATTAACTAGGACGTTGGTCTGCTTGGATGCCAAGAAACGGAGGATTTAATGCATCTGCACCCTTCGCCAAAGGCGGTGACGCAGCCTTCCCGGTTTGTTTGTGCAAATCGTGCAATGCAAGAGTCTACGCCAGCTGAAACGTACAACGATGTGCATCACTGCACCTCAGCCAAGTGTCTTATCGCCAAAAGTCTATATGGCTCCTGCGCGGACAGCTTGCAGATACTTGACCGGTCGATGGCTGGGAGCTTGACCTGTGGGTGTGCCAATGGAACTCCCCATGTTTAGGCTGCGTATTGTCGACCATTCATCGCGCCTCCTCCACGCCTCCGATCTCCAGACCTGCAGTCGCAGGCGTGGCGTATGACCTCACTGCGACTGCCTGCTGCCAGTGGTAAAGGCGTCAGTGATCAAAGGGACTACCAGAGCATTACGTAATCAGGGGCTTTCCGAGTGTGTGATACGATACGCTTGTCAGTTGTCACCACTACCTGGCTAGCCAGGCTGGCGGAAGAACCCAGAGTCAGATGCCTGCCCCCAATGTTCCCGGTTTCAAGGCAAGCTCCGCGGGCACTAATAACGCACGCGCAGGCGCCAGGGGTGTATCGCCCGGCCTATAGGGTAACAAGGCACTAACTTTCAGCTGCCCACTTTCCTTGGACTCTGATGTTGACACAACAGTTTGTCAACACCATCACCAGCTTCACACAGCCCTCCGGCTTTGGAGTCACGGCTGCCCAGTTGGCTTGCTCACGAGAGCCATGGAAGGAGCAGCTTGCATACCTAATATCACCGCTAGCCCGTACCTTAATAGTTGGTGCGGGGTTTGGTGTGAGCCGTTTCCGGAGGAGTTGGCTCTGATGTAGGGCCGTAGTCCGTACTTGCTCACGTCTCTGAGATCCTTGCCAACAGAGAGGATGCCACGACTGGACGACTTGGTCAGTACAAGTGGCCAGCTCCCTCCAAGGCTTACCGGAATTGGGAATGGACCAATACAAGGACAGAGGAGGGACTCCGTCCGTTGGTTGTGCCATGAGGTAGGTAGGTATATATCGACAAGTGTCGCACTCGACCCCTGGACTTCAACAAACCCGTACCCTCCTCGTCTCCTCTCCTCCTCTCCTCGTCCTTTTATCGTCTCCTCGTCTCCTCGTCTTCTTACCTTCCCCTCGTCTCTTCGTCCCCTCATCTTTTTATCTTCCCATTCCTGACCTCCTCAACCGTTTGTCTTCCACCATCTTTGAACCTAGCTCCAATATGGCGCCCAACCCATACATTTGCTGCATCGTTCCTGAGTATCTGCTCCGCGGTATTGCCGAGAGCAGTGCCAACCCGGAAGAGCATCGCCATATTGCGAGAGAATCCCTCGCCTACCATCGGACCTACTGCAATGCCAGGAAGGAGCGTTTCGCCGCCCTGGCGCAGCCTCGCGGTAGCCAAGCCCACAAAGCTGTCACTGCCACTCGTCAGTCCATTATTCCTGAGCACGTCCTCCGTCACATCTCCGACTCGGCCGACGTAGACGACGAGACGAGGTCTCGCGCACGGACCGAACTCGAGGACCTGCAGAAGGCCATCGGCTCGTACAAGGTCCTGCAGGGCATTGCCGGCGAGCAGAGCCAGAAGACCCTGACTAGTGCCGCTACCAAGCCGAAGCCCGACGACGACAAGTTTTGGCGTGCCGTCTACGACGCCCAGCACACCACAAACGAGCGCGGTCTTCCGGGCAAGGTCGTCCGTGTGGAGGGCCAGAAAGCCTCGACGGACAAGGCCGTCAACGAGGCATACGACAACGTCGGGAAGGTACTTGAGTTCTACCTCAGTATTTTCAAGTGGAAGAGCATCGACAACAATAACATGCACGTGTTGAGCTCTGTGCACTTCGCCAAGAACTATGAGAACGCATGTGAGTGTTTCCTGCACCAACCTGAGCAGTGTCAGCGTACTAACAAAGTGCAGTCTGGGACCCTGAGAGGATGCAGATGGTTTTCGGCGATGGAGGCGACTTTCTCTTCAACTTCACCAAATGCATCGATGTCATCGGACACGAGCTAACTGTAAGCCGACCGTCCTCTTCTCCTTGCGATCATCGTGACTAACCCTGTCTTCAGCATGCCGTCACAGAGCACACAAGCCCGCTCGACTACGAGGGCCAGAGCGGCGCTCTGAACGAACACGTCTCAGACGTCTTCGGCATCATGGCCAAGCAGAAGGTCGAAGACGAAACTGCCGCCAAAGCAGACTGGCTGATCGGCGAGGGCTGTCTTCTTCCCGACATCAAGGGAGTCTCGCTTCGCAGCATGAAGGCACCGGGAACGGCCTACGACGATCCGCGCATGGTGACTTTTTCTCTCCCCCCCCCCCCCACTTACCAGTTTGCAATGTGCAGTGTCACTAATGTCTATCGACACTCTCCAGGGCAAGGATCCCCAGCCGGACAACTTCAAAGACTACTACAAGACCACCGAGGACGAGGGAGGCGTGCACATCTTCAGCGGCATCCCCAACAAGGCGTTCTACCTCGCCTCGGTCGCCTTCGGCGGCTACTCGTGGGAGAAGGCCGGGCAGATCTGGTGGAAGACGCTCAACAGCGGCATCATCCCGTCCAAGTGCACCTTCCTCCAGTTCGCCGATGCGACTGTCGATACCGCGGAGGAGCTGTTCGGGGACGACGCCGCCAAGATCGTGCGGAATGCTTGGAACGAGGTCGGTGTTGTCCGCAAGGGTCACTAGCAATTTAGTTCAGTTGAGTTTGTACAATACTCTCCTCGTCTGACTAGTCTCGCAATCGTGCGCTCGTTTCCAACTTACCCCTGGTACTACGATAAGACGACGAGACGACGAGACGACGATCGACTTGTCACCGTACTGCCTTCCGTACCGAGTTATTAGACCTAAGGTACACGCCAGTATACTTCAAGCCTCGCGAGGTCTTACGCTCATTAAGACTCCAAGGTGTAATTCGAGAGCGCTGTACTGCATATGATTTGCGATGCGACCAATAAGTGCGTTTTGTTCCTTTCGCAGCTTTGTTGTTAATCTCGCGATTTTCGGAGCGTTGGGCGTCTTTTCCCAGCAGTATCCCCTTAGAGAATCCATCCCCGAAGACCAACCGACCAACCTTAGCCATTAGGTCTGGGGTTTGTCGTTTACTGGCCATACGTATCGTCATCTGCATTGCCATTCTATTGCCGCATGTAAGCTTAAATCCTTTACCCTGTGCCCGCTGACAAACTCGTCGTGTAAGTCTTAGGAAGCGGTACACTAACCGCAACGGTAGCGAGCGCCTCGGACATAGGACCACGCATTACGACCGCACTTGCGGCAGACAGGCGGATATTACAGCTGCTGTATAAGTGCTGTCGTATACTACAAGGCGCACGAAGGATCAGAGCGGCGTGGGCCGCTTGGCCAACGTGCTGTTGCATTACCGGTATCTCCAAGGAATGGCCCCCAAATCGTATCTCACATGAAAAGGAGCCAGGGCCACCTACTTTTCACTTTTATGTAATTTTCCCTCCGTTTCTTACCCGCCTAGTAAGCCGACAAGATGTGGCCACTTTCTTCCCCTTATCCAGAACGTCGTCCTGAAGATGTCGACGGCAAGACATTCGACTATATCATCGTCGGTGGTCAGCAGCAGTTTTCTCCATTTCCCCACGTTGTATTGTCCTGTTTTGGAGCTGACACCCGCATCTAGGTGGAACAGCAGGATGCGTCCTAGCATCGCGACTGAGCGAAGACCCCTCCGTCTCGGTGCTCGTCCTGGAAAAAGGCCGCGTGGGGGATACCTGGTACACCCGGATCCCTCTCCTCGGGCAGAACACCGACTTCCCCTGGATGCAAGGCGTCACGCGCCTCAGCGAGCCCGTCGCCGCTCTCGGCGGACGCAGGCTGAAGCTGCCCGTCGCCGAGTCCCTAGGCGGGACGACGCGCGTGAACGGCATGATCGTCACCCGCGGTGTTCCGGGCGGGTACAACGACTGGGCGCGGTCCTTCGGCCTGGAGGACTGGGGATGGGACGAGGTCGAGGCGTACTTCAAGAGGAGTGAGAACGCCGTCGCGCACCCGGACGCGGCGCATCGTGGCCACGACGGTCCGCTGGAGAGCAGGCAGTTCGAGCCGTGGTTTGGGAGTTACCGTTACTATGAGAAGGCGGCGCGGGCGGTTGGGTTGCCGGTTGGGAATGATGCTAATGATCCGGATGGTCCGGCCCAGGGGTTTTTTTCCTTGGATCATGCTGTTGGTGCGGATTCGACTAGGATGTCGGCGTATCGTGCTTGGTTGAACGCCGCTATTGCCAATGAGAGGAGAGACAGGCTGAGTGTGTGCACCGGCGTGATTGCCTCCAAATTGGAAATCGAAAATGGCGGAAAGCTGGTGACTGGCGTGCATATCCGGAATGCGCGTTCTTCGGGACCAGACCGGGAATACTTCGTCAGGGCGAGAAGAGAGGTCATCATCTGCAGTGGGGCGATGTGCACACCGCAGCTGCTCATGCTCAGGTACGAGTATTGCCTGTCCCTCCATCCAAGTTGACGAAGTGGCTGACAGACATCTGGACAGCGGCATCGGTTCGAAAGACCAGCTCAAGAGCAAAGGCATACCACTTGTCCACGAACTTCCCGCTGTCGGGCACGATCTGACCGACCACTACGCGGTGCCGATCATGCAAGAGCTTCCCCGGAAGGACACCTTGCACATGATCGAGACCGCTTGGGGTGTTCTGTACTGCCTCTTCCTCTACTTCATCTTCGGAAAGGGCCCTCTCGCCACCAGCTCGACCCCGGCGAGCATATTCTTCCGCACTTCGGCCCTAGACGACCAATCCATGACGGTACAGCAGCAGTGCGTGGCAGGCGGCGGCGGCGGCGGCTCGACGATGGACAGCCGCGACCCGCGAAACGTGCCGGACGTCGAGATCATGCTGACGCCGGTCAAGACCATTCCCTCCATGCTGCCGGGCCAGACGTGCAGTTCCCTGTGGGTGACCCTCATCCAGCCGTTTTCACGCGGGAGCATCGATCTGAAATCGGCGGACCCGCGGGAGCACCCGCGCATCAACTACCGGGTCTTTTCGGACGATCGCGACCGGGTTGCTGCGCGCAAGGCCGTGCGGTTCGCTATGCATCTCGCCGAGGAGTTCGTGAAGTCTGGGTATCCGCATCCGGCGCCGCTGAACTTCGCGCCTGGCATGGATTTGAAGTATCTTGATTCACTGCTGCCCAAGGTCGACTCAGGAATCAAAGACCAGAACGAGGCGGAGACTGTTGTTGATCTGAAGGCTCCAGAGGAGGCGACAGTCCTCGTCCCGTTCTGGAAAGTATCTCGCAAGAACGAGGCAGCAGTGAAGGCCAACGAAGCGAGGTTGGCAAAGGCGGACTGGTGCACCATGCCCGACGAGGAGATCGACGAGTACCTGACGCGCGTCTGCACGAGCAGCCTGCACTTCGCCAGTTCCTGCCGCATGTCGCTGACGCCCCAGGACGGAGTGGTCGACCAGCGGTTGAAGGTGCACGGGATGGCGAACCTGCGGATCGCCGATGCGAGCGTCTTCCCCAAGATTCCGAGCGGGCACACAATGGCGCCGACTTTGATGGTTGCGGAGCGGTGTGCCGACTTCTTGAAGACTGAGTGGGCGGAGAGGAAGGGAAAATAGGAGGTATTGGATCTAAAGAGGGCACTTCTAAAAGTCGACGAGGATTGAGACTTTTGAGAAGGCTCATGAGTTTACGAGAGATGGTTGAGTTGTTGCCCATGCCTGCCAATGGTTTGCTCTCCGACAAGACGCAATACGACACTCGAAGCAGCGCATGGCGTTGTGCCTGGAGGCGGTGGAATATGAGGTCAGGGACAGGACTTGTTCCAATCCGTCTCTGTGATGGAGGGCCGGGGAGTGCGCTGCGAGAGAGGTAAGTGGAAGGGCGGTTAACTGTAGTGTGACAGTTGATTGATGTTCTGGGAAGAGTGCAAGCCGTACATTTGTGGAACAAACCTAGAGTGATGTTTATCTAGAACCCAGTGGCCACAACTCGCGAACAGATATAGAGTCAGAGCTAACATGCTAAGACGCAAACAAAAAGGCAGAGAAACACACAGCCAAGTTCCTGGACCGTTCCATTCTTCGACCAGTACTATATCCCTTCTCATGTTCAGCCGCCCGGCGCAGCTGCAGCTGCAGCTTCAGCTACCAGCAGATTGCGACCTTGCAGCCACTTCCTGACCATAGGAGCGACAATCTCCAAGTCCGACTCCATGTCGATCGGGTTACCGGTGGTGTGGTCTATGGCCATCACAATGCGCTTGCCGCTCTTGATCGCCAGCTCCTTCTGCATGTCGTCGGCTAGACACTGGTGCACCAGTGGTTTGACCAGCATCTTGGTCAAGACCTTGGGCGGGTTCCGAGCCTTGTGGATTTTTCTGCTCATCGCGTCATAGAAGGAGGTCGAGGGTTGGTGCATCTCGCCCGGAAGAACAACGGCCTTTGCCTCGACGAGTTCTCCGAGAAGGTTGCTAACCACCGTTGTCAAGTAGATGTACAGAAGGGAAGCGTCGGTGAGTTGCTGGGGGGACCAATCGTGCAGCCGTTGGAGGACGGTAGTCATGGCCGGCATGTTGCTGTATCCCTTGTGGCTGCTGGAGCGGAATATTAGCGAGAGTGTGCAATAGTCATGGGCGATGGACAGTGCACAGACGACTTACCGTTTCTTTACGGCAGCCATATGCTTCTTCTCAGCAACACTGTACAAGTTGAAGATGGCAGTAATTGTTGTGGTCTCCCCCAGGAACATCTGATTGAGTGCTTGTCCCCCCGGTGTGGCATCGAGCTCGCGAGCCTTGCGTGGTTTATCGTGTTCAAATCCCGCGAAAGGACGTTGTCCGTGGGAGTCCAGCTTTCTGTACTGTTTACTCCACCTCGTCAAGGGGTGACCCTCACGTAGACAGTGGCGCTTGAATCCCTGTTCAGCAGTGGGCGCCCTGGAGCCGAAAAAAGACGGTGTTGAGATGGACTCTGATAGCTTCCTCCATGTCGGGCCATACTTCGGGCAGCAGATCGCGCCCTCGAAGTGCCTCGTAGAGTTGCATACCGTTGGAGAACGAGTGGAGGTTGGCCAGCTTTAGGCCAACATCTTCGGCACCATAATGCAGATTGAGGAGAGCCGTGCCGCAGAACAGCGGGCTGAAGTTCAAGACTGAGAACTCTTCATGATCGCGTGGATCGTAGATAAACTTGGGGCTTACTTGCCAGAAATAAGTCTCCAACAAGCTAGAAGTGGGAAATTGGCCGCCAAATATGTCGAGGTCAAGAAGGCCATAATATTTGGCCATTTTCTCGGCCCAATCGCTGAGACTGGTCCCTTTGAACAGTTCCGCCTCTGCCAAGATGTGACGGAACTCCTTCACCTGTTCCATGCTGAAGATGCCCTCTTTATTAAAGTGAGGATTCAAGGGTTCGCGCGGCATGTCCGCCTCGACGTATGCGGTGCTCTCCAAGTACGTCTCGATACCTTGGAAGAGTTCCATCCGCGGCGATTCGTAACCATTGCGATCATGTCCAGGGGGACCTGCCAGATCGAGAACTCGGGTGGTGCCAACCATCAGGTTGACCGCGAAGCACATATTGGCACTCAGCTCCCCGGCTTCGATTCTAAGTACCACCATGGAAAACTCGTCCTTGAAACATACGCGGACCCCAAATGGCTGGGACGAGGCGTCCGCGTAGGCCATCTGGAAGGCACACAGTCCCAGGCCTGTGTTGAAAAGCCGCGTAATGAGCTGGTCCTTCGCGACAGCATGTGGTTCCACGAGAAGGCCTAACCCCGGTAGTGCTCTGGACCCGGGAGGTCGAGTAACACTTGGTAAACCGCATTAGTGGAACCAGAAAAGGCGTATAACCCCCGGGACTCTCTTTCAGCAGCTTTGCCCCGGCCCTTTCGATGGTGGTGATGATGTTGGCCACCATTATGAAGGTGTCCATGTACAGGTAATCCAACATGTCAGTGCCCCAGTGCTCTTCAAAGGGGGAAGGAAGCTCGGTCCAGGGCGTCCGGCCAGCACCATGCACAGGTGGTAACGGTAGGTCTGTTTGTCTGTGATGCCCAATTCATGCTGAAGAGCCGTGTCCTCCTGGTCAACAAGGGCAAGGGCGGCATTGGTGACAAGCGCTGCGGTGCACAAGTGGGCCTTTTGGTTGCTGTAGTCGGTCCATACAGAGAGAACGAAGTCCTCAACCTGGTGCATGTCCTGGAAGAAGCCAAGGATCCTGAGCTGCACCTCGAGCTTGCCATCATCCTCGTCGGTCTCGGGTTCGGATGTTTCGGCAGCCTTGGCCTTCTGCTTGCCTTTGGTATTCTGCTTGCCTGCGGCCTTGGAGGGCTCCGATGGCACCGGCGGCACCACATCATCAACATCGGACTCGATGTCCTCAACATCTAGATGCTCGAAGAGGTTGCTGAGACCAGGCACATCCAGGGTGCTAGGTCGACCATGTGATGGGCCAGTCTTCTGAGGTTTCCTACAGTCGTTAGTAAACATGAAGACAATGTTGCGATCAGTACCACTTACGCTGCCTTGAGAATCTTTAGAGCCTGCTTCAATGCATCCAAAAAGTAGGCGTGCTTGCTGTCCTCGAAGTCGTCGGGGCGGATGCTCTTGAGCATGTCAGTGAAGGCAAGCCGGCCCTTAACGGCATCCTCCGCACAGCGCTGGATGCTGCTGGGAAGCTGAAGGCCATCCTTGCCGGACGCGGCAATGGCCTCCGCCTGGCGTACAATGTCGTCGATTGGATACGTGAATCGTTTCGCGCCGTCGATCTCGATGATGGACGGCTGTTTCGTGCCTTTCTTGCGGCAGGAGGCGATGCGGTAGCCGCAGGCCTGGGCCGTCTGGGCGAGCCACGTGGTGAAGACCAGCGTATTCGCCTTGTACCGTTTGAAGCTTCCCGTGAGATGCGGTGGTAGCATCATCAAACTTGGGAGGCTTTCCTCAAGGGGTAGAATCGGTGCTGCAGGTAAGAAAGAGAAGGAAGAGAAGGAAGAGAAGGAAGAGAAGGAAGAGAAGCTGGGGACAAACAGAGGACGTCCAGCAGCCGTTATTAGACGGCTGGGGCCTGTGTTTGTCCATCTTCTGAACCTTTAAATGGGGATGCATGAGGCGCATTTCTTCACTGTTGGAAGATGCACGGTGGCAGCTCAGAAAAACCAAAGATACCAGGTAAAAGCAGTCGCCCCTCGGTGTTGATGTGCGCTGCCAATCATCGGTGTAAAAGGTGAAGTTACTGTGATGCAGCTTGCACGTTTTTAGCGCATTTCCAGCGAATGGGATCTCTTTCCAGCCGCGTCTAGCGTGTCGAAGCTACAGGTGGCCTGAATGGTCTCCTAACAACCCACCAATCAATACACACACCCCAAGTAAGTCACCGCCTATTATTCTCTACCTGTGCACAAAGTTGTGGTAAAATCAGAGCCAAATAAGGTACAACAGTACGAATATTTACTACCTACCTTATCTAATACTATCTAAAGCCGTCAACGTCATTACATATGTATACCAGAATCCAAAACCCCTGAGACCTTCCCCCCTTTCCCATACTCCTTCGCTTGAAACACGACAAGTTCCGCCAAGCCCTGCAACACTTCAAAGCAGCACAGCAAAATACAACGCACAACTTCCAGCAACCACCATGCCAAGAAGCTCCTTGCTCAGACCCAGCACACCAGCGGCAGCTGTCACGATGGGAGCCGGCGCAGCAGTCGTGACGGTAGAGCCATTGCCGTACCCAGCACTACCAGTCGGCTGAGCCACTCCGGGAGCAACAACAGTAGCCTGAGCAGCAGCAGCCGCGGGACCGACATTGGCCGCACCCGCACCAGCACCAGCTCCCGTAACAACAGCAGCCACGGGCACCGTCAGCGTGACGCTGTCCTCACCGCCGGCACCGCACGCGTTGCAGGGGTGCACGACAGTAGTGACGGGGATGGACGGGTAAGTCTGGGTAGGGCACCCGCAGTCCGGCACGGTGAAGGTGGCGCAGGTGGTCACGACGACGAGACTGGCCGGGTCGGTGGGGCAGACGGTGGTGTAGGAGAGGGTGGTGGTGATGGTCGTCATGGGGCCCGTGACGGTCGCGATCACAGTTGCGACGGGGACGGCGGTGCTGCCCGACGGGTCGCCGAGACCGGGGGGCGGGGCGGGCTGGGCCCCGGCGTCGGGGTTGGCGTAGACGGTGAGGAGGATGTTGGGCGAGGCGACAGCGCGGGCGTGGACGAAGCGGGCCGAGGCACCCAGGGGAAGGGTGGTGCTGTTGCTGTTGCCGTTGCCGGTGCCGTTGGCGGGCGCGGCGGGGCTGGTGCTCAGGCTCGCGATGCCGCCGCAGTACTGGGCCGGGTTGCCGGGGCAGGGCTGGTTGCACTCGTCGATATCGGGCAGGGCGGAGCTGGCGGCGTCGAGCGCGTCTGCGCAGTAGCACGTGCTGTCGAAGACGCCGGCGTACTTGCGGGCGGAGCAGAGGCCGACGCACACCTCGGGGGTCATGGCGGCGGCGTCGGTGCCGGCGGACTCGAAGGTGACGAAGCTCGAGTTGGAGCCGAAGCAGCCGAGCAGGACGAAGTCGCCGATGACGGGGGGATCGCGGGTCAGGGAATCGGTCGGCGTGGGCTGCGGCACATCCGAGGTGACGCCGGACGAGGCGCCGTCGTCTGTGGTGGCGGAGGCCGGGGCTGTGGTGAGCGACGTGAGGTCCGTGGCACCCGAAGTCAGGGGCAGAGGTACGGTGGTGCTGGACATGTTGGAGTAGAGGCCTGAAGAGATGGTGGGGAAAGACTCGGTGGAAGTGGTAATGACGGTGGAAGTGGACAGCACCGTCGACGATGAAGTCACAGTTGTGGTCGGCTCTACGTAGACGTCGTAGACGTCGATGTAGTTGATCTCCCAGTACCTGGTATGTTGGTCAGCTTCACTTTCCATCTTACAATCGGCAGGGCATACTCACACGTTGCTAAAGGCTCCGGGGTTTCCAGCAACCCAGTCCACGCAGGTCGAGGCTGTGTCAATGTTACAGGTGTCGGTTATTCCCCACACGTTGCCGGCATAAGCGCCGCAGAAGTCCATGTTGATGACGATGTTCATGTCGTTGAAGAACCGATCGACATCGCAGGTTGAGCCGCCAAACAGTGCCTGCGGCAGACCCCAGGATGAAGGGTCGGGCTGCTTGCTGGTGATGTCGGCGGGGATCGCGGTGCGCGGGAAGTTCCAGATCTTGATGGCCTCGTCGGTCCACTCAAGAGCGTAGACGCCACCGCCGATGGCGTTGAAGCCGTCGCCGTACGAGAAGTCGTCCGAGTTGGGAGCAACGTAGCCGCACCCTATGTTGCCGTTGTTCTATGCGCGCCAGGTTAGAGTCCGATCGACGTGGACCAAGGAGCCGAACTTACACCAGGGCTTGTGCAGTCGGTGTTCCCTTGCGAGCCGGTAAAGCCCGTGGGTGGCAGCGTGCAGCCTTCCTTGCTAGAGGAACGAGTCAGAGGGCGGTCAAGTGCGAAGTTGGGGAAGGGTCGCCTACGTATGTCCAGCCATGATGTTCTTCAGCGCCGTGTTGGCACCCTCGATGATGTCAATCTCGCCGTTGTTCGGCCAATCCGCGCCATACATCCAGTCTGAGGAAGGTGTTAGGGCCAAACAAGGTCTATAAACAACATGGGATGGAAGGGGGCAGACTAACATGCAGGCCACGAGCCGCACACAGAGCCAGGCATGTGAGCGAAGTCACCAATGACAAGGCCCTTGTTGACGGGCAGCTTGCTCTCGATGCGAACGCTGGGCCGACCTCCCTGGCTGCCGTCTGCTGGGTAGACGTTGGTGGTGTCGACTCGCAGGGTGACAGCCTGAGTTAGGCCGTCAACCGAGTACAGACCCTTCGAGAGGGCATCTTGTTGACTTTGGTATCTGTAAGAGCCAAGGTGGTTAGAAGAGCATGTCCCAAGGTGCATGAGAACAGTGTTATTGTAACATACGCAACAAAGCCGCCGGTGGGATCGGTGCCGTTGAACCAGTTGAAGCCCGATATCAGGGCGTCCCCGAAGTACGAGGTGGCCAGAGAGTAGCTAGCCATCGAGAACGAGTGATAAGACGGAATGGCCTGGATAAGACAGTTGATGCAGACAAGACAGACAGAGCCCATTCGACAGAAGCGAGAGGGCTGGGCATCCTCTCATATACTGCATGTTTACTAGGCTAATACGCGTCGCGCTGCCCTGGTTGACGACTGGAATGTGTGCTGGTGAGCCTTGGCATGTCGCCCGGCCATCGTCAAGGGAGACTCAGGGGCAAAATAAAGTCGATTACGTCTAGGCCTGCTCCCTTCATTCCAAGAGATTCACTCCATCGGCAGCGTCATTCCAACAGCAGCTCTGGTGCCTGCATTAACGTCCCTGACCACCCCACACAGGTAGCATCGAGGAGCGCTGTCAATGCTGGAAAGGGGGTTGAAGGGTTTTCGCCTGGTGCATCAGCGGCAGTTGTGAGCATTTTAGCCGTCGGCTGGTCGCTCATCGATCTGGGAACGCTGAAGACGACTATTCGCCAGACATTCCGTACGGCCACTGGTGCTTCTTTAAAGCTGTCGGTCGAGTCCAGTTCCTAGAGGCTTTTTACGTTATTCGGTTATTCGTCTTAAAAGTGTATTCCTGGCAAGGGATAAATAGTCTGCAGATCCTAAAAGAGAGCAGGTCCTGCTCCTTACGAAATATCAATTATCATAGTGGAGCACCCACCATCGGCAAACCAGCTACGACAGGTGTTCAACACCTGTAAATCTTCCGTAGTATAGTGGTTAGTATATGAGCTTGTCAATCCGCCATCCGGCAGAGCAATTCGCTCGGGACCCGGGTTCAATTCCCGGCGGGAGAGTCTTTTTTTTGGGGGGGCTTTTTAGGCTTCATTTTGCATTTCTTTGGGCACCATCCGCGCTTAATTTTATTTTTACTTCATTATTTCTTTTGTCAGTTCTTCATTTCT
This sequence comes from Coniochaeta sp. 2T2.1, assembly GCA_009194965.1. Classification (NCBI taxonomy): domain Eukaryota; kingdom Fungi; phylum Ascomycota; class Sordariomycetes; order Coniochaetales; family Coniochaetaceae; genus Coniochaeta; species Coniochaeta sp. 2T2.1. The sequence goes on along the minus strand of VSMA01000017.1, from coordinate 1,034,989 downwards.
TGCAAGTCAACAACTTGCAGGTCTCGAGAATGGTGGTCAAAAGTGGCGCTTTCCACAGAGATTTGGATTCTGTTCTATTCGGTCTAGATTATCATCTACGACTTTAACTCTTATTCCTTGAACACAAACCATTTTCCAGTGGCAGTGTCATGGGTAAGGTTGGTCCCCGTTGGCTTCCCGCTCTGGAGGGCACCACTCTCGACGACACCATGGCTAACAGACCGCTGCAGCCTGTTGGCTCCCGCGAGGACGGTGAAGTTTGACAGCGAGATCTCATACCCGTTACGGGTCTTGGTGGTCGGGACACCGAAGAACGACGCATTGACGGCGTCATATCCGATGCTCAGCTCGTAGTACCCGCGGTAGTAGAAGTCCTGCCATTGCAGCTCGCGGTTCGCAGCGACCATCGCCGCGGAGCGAGCATTGGCGTTGGCCAGGGTGATGTTCTGCCCGACCGGGCTCGGCGAGCTGACGGCGGACCCGGCAAACTCGACGCCCACGGAGCCGGCACCTGTCACGTTATCGTAGGCGTGCTCGCCCAGCCAGACGAGGTCCGAGACCCACGAGGCGTGGCTGTCGCCGGCGAGGAAGAGGGTGTTGTTGATCTTGTGGTCGTAGAGGTTGGCGAACGTCCTGTTGCGGTTGGCCTGGTAGCCGTCCCACGCGTCCATGTTGTAGGAACCGCTCTGGTTCAGCCGGCTGAAGATGATCTGGTTGCCCACGACGCGCCAGGCCGTGCCGCGGCGCGAGCTCTCGCGCAGCATGCGGTAGAACCACTGCTCCTGCCTCGGGCCCATGAGGGACCGGTTCGTGTCGTCCGAGATTGCCTGCGTGAAGTGCGTGTTGTAGTACACGTCCGTGACGTCGCGGTCGTACTGGCGCGTGTCGAGCATGACGAGTCGAAGAGGTCGCCGAAGCGGAAGTCGCGCCAGATGCGCAGGTTGTCGTCCATTTCGACCTGGCGGATGGGCATCCACTCGAAGTAGGCGCGCACGGCGTTCATCTTGCGCTGGTCGGCCGAGATGCCGCCCGCGGCGAGGAAGGAGTCCTCGCTGTTGTTGAGGTGGGCCGAGCCGGCCTTCCAGGTGTTGTCGGCCACCTCGTGGTCGTCCCAGACGGGAATCCAAGGAAACTGTTGGTGGCTGGCGTACAGGTCCAGGTCGGTGCGGTACTGGGCGATGCGCTTGCGGTAGTCGTACAGGCTGGTCATTTTGTTAGAGTGTGGTGAGGGAGCTGACTTTGCTTCTTAGGAACTTACGTGTGGATCTCGTTGTTCGGTTCGGGCACGCGGCCATAGGCATCTCCCCAGCCATAATCGCCATTTTTGTATTCGTAGATGTAGTCGCCCAGGTGGATGACATAGTCGACCGAGTCCTTGCGGACGGTGTTTCCATAAGCATTGAAGAAACCGAAGGCTGCTTAGTGTCAGACTAGGTCTGATATGGGAAGGGAAGCGCAATATCAGTAGTGCACTCACGGTAGTTGCTGCAGGAGTACACAGCGAGCTTGATCGGCTGCGACGCCTTGCCGTCCTTTGCCGGGATCGTCTTGGTCCTCCCAAGGGGCGAGGTGTTGTTCGAGTCGCAAACAGTGAACTGGTAGTCTACGGAAGGTCAGTCCAATCTCTCCGTCAGCTCGTGAGTGGGTTCTAACTTACAGTACTGGGTGAACGGCTGCAGTTTTCTGGCCTCGACCTGCATCGATGCGTTAGTTCAGCTTCCAGAGCGCAACAGACTTAAATAAGGTATTCTTACCTTCACGGTGAAGTCGACATCGGAGCTCGTATAAGCCGTGCCGCTGTTGGCAAGGGTCTTGAGATCCTTTGTCGTGGAGATCTTCCAGTCAACGCACACAGGGGCCTTGCTGGCCTTGATGTAGTCGTCAACCTCGTGGCTGAACAAGTCCACATGCCCAGAGACAGTGACGTTGCTCTTGTCATTGTCGCTGGTTGGTGCAATGCGCGTCCACAGGATCACGCTGTCTTCGTACGGATCTCCAGAGGCAACTCCATGAGTGAAGTTCAGCACCTTCGGGTCCCACGGAGACTTCGCATAGGTACGAGCAGCGACCTTACGGATGGAGACACCGAGCTCCGGGTGGTTCAACGAAGGGGAGAAGTAGTTGATGTTGCCCGTGAAAGACGCGAGTGCGCCTCCGGCGAGGGACAGGATGACGGTGTGCTTCATCTTGGAACTTTCGAGTGCCTCCGACCTTGCGCTGCTTGTCCACGACCTGCAGTTCTCGGTCGGACGACTGGAAGTGAAGGAGGCGGGTTGCAACCATATATGCAGATCTTGGGACCTGCTTTATCCCACTTCCGGGCCTTGCTTCAGACCTTCCACCCTCGTTCGCCGTAGCAGGCTACCGTCATGATCAAGCTCCACTGTCAAGCTCCATTGCCAAGGTTGAAGATCACCAAGACGGGAGGGTAGTCCGATCGGAGACCGTTGCGACTTGGCTGAGGAGGTCAGCTCGTGGGTAAATAGGAGGCTTCTGATTCGACAATGCGTATAGCTCTTCGAAGGATGCAGCTATTTCCACCTCCTGCTTCCAGCAGAGACTGCACACGTTGGCCAAGGCACGTTGGAGCTTGGAGAAGCTTGAGAGAGCTTGTGGTGTAAGTCGCGTATCGTTCTGGGCATTAGCTTCGGATCCCACGTCGCTTTCCAACTAAGGAAGGAGGAGTAACGGGCGGGTTGAGTTGATGGTTGATGACGGAATGGTGCAGTGGTGTCCGTGATAGGATGAAACGTGCTACGGCCCGCATTCTTGATTGGACTGCGTGTAGTTGAGGCCATTGATCTCCAATCTCCATATGCAGGCAATCAATATTTCTTCACCTTCCTGTCCCAACAAGCAACCCTGCTGCTAACAACTTTAGTAACATGGAGTGCTGCATTGCATTTTATGTCCGTTCCGTTGCAACACTTCCCAGGAACATCGAGGGCACATGCTAAATATCGCTCATGGGGATCATAGGTGCGAATATCGCCCATGAAGGAAGTTGACCACCGAACGTCATAACCTTGCAGTGTAAGTCGGTGTCAAGCCATTGGGTGCATACTCGTTACTTACATCATGTTGTAGTTCTCGCGTGCCGTCTTGCTGCAGTTGGAGATATGGGCTGTTTATGCCACCGCCGCGTTGCAATGCCACACCTGGTCTCGGTGTTGGATTGGTCCCAGCAAACACGAGATGATAGGAATGCGCCATGACGGAGAGAGACTTGAAACAGGCTCTGATCGAAGTTGAAGTCAACTTTGGCATTCTTGGGCCTTCGCTTTCGCTATGAAGTCCGGGACAAAGACATTCAGAAGCCGTGGGCAGTGGCAGTGGCCTGGCACATCAGTCAGCACCAGGCTTCACTGTGCTACCGCACCCGTCGGATCTCGAACAAGCAATTGTCTTGTATGTAAGTGAAGAATGATTGGTGCAGAGGGTCATATCCCTGGATTGTCAGTCGGGAGGCGCCGAGTCGGAAGCGGGAGACATCAGAAGCTTATTCAGACTCACCCACGGAATATCGTGATGATGGCTTCGAGCTCTGGCATGTGTACCATCCAGTAGCAGCGATGTCCTACCACCAGCTTTCCCCTCAGCTGGAGCCTGTCCTGCCACCTCAAACAGCGTGGACGCCGCCGTGACGGCTACACGCATGATGAGGGGTGGGCGGGCAGTACTACAGTGAGGTGGCGAGTGGCTACCATTTAGGAATTCACTGCGAATAGTCGAGTGAAGAGAAGGTGAAGAGCAGCTTCCTGTTTACTAGCACAGTTGCAAAAGGAAGGAGTGAATTAAGGGCGTCGAACCTGTTCGTTTGTATTTCTTTTCGCTTCCCACCCTTAGGCCCTTCCTCCCAAATTTTATTTCTGAACAAATCACACACATTCAGACTCCCGGTCTTCTTGAACTTTCCACTTGTCAAGCTTCTTACGAGTTTTGCAGTAAGATATCACGATGAACCCCTTCGCCTGCCTCCTTCTCCTGCTTCTGCAGGCAGTAGCAACTGTCTCCGCGTCCTTCCCATTCGGCGGCTGGCCTAATCAACCCGCCGACGAATGGACTGGCTGGGGAGGGTCAATCTTCAACAACCGCTTCTCTCCAAGTAAGGACGTTTCCTCCTCTACGTTCAAGGACATCAACATCCACTGCCAAATTCCCCACGCCGGCGGCGTGAGCGCCACACCGACAATCTTCAACAATACCGCCTTCTACCCGACATGGAACGGCACCTTCGTCGCCCTCGACTACGACAAATGCCAGATCACGTGGGAGATCAACGTCACAGCCATCATCCTCACCTTCAAGCGTCTCACCCCGCTCCAGACCGCCATGCTAAAGGGCCCCTTCATCTCCGGCATCCTCGCCTCCCGCGCCAGCCCGCAGATCGACAGGCAGACCAACGTCCTCTACTTCGCGACGCAGCTGCACGCCCTCGTGGTGGCGCTCGACGTCAGGACCGGAGCCCAGCTCTGCGTGACGCAGATCAACTCCCACGAAGCCGCGTTGGTGACCCTCAGCCCGACGCTGTACGAAGGCATCCTTTACGCCGGCGTGGCCAGCGCCGAGGAACTGGCTGCCGGCTCGGTGCCGGGCTACCAGTGCTGCTCCTTCGTCGGCAACGTCGTAGCTCTCAAGTTCGACCGCTTCGCCTGGCAGTTCAAGACCGTCTGGAACCTGGATATGTTGCCGCCTAGGTATGAGAACCCGAAGGGGAGGAGCGACTGGTCCGGCGCTGGTGTCTGGGGTAGCCATCCGGCCATTGACCCCGGTCGTAGACGAGTTTTCTTTAGCACGGGGAACGTCTACACTGCGCCTGAGCAGTACCTCAACTGCACCGATGAGCAGTTCAGCCCGACGACGGCGCAAAATACCAGCTGTCTTCCGGAGAGGGTGTGGCTGAATGCCGTGTTGGCTTTGGACTTGCTTACCGGCGAGGTGGCGTGGGTGAAGCGGTTCGGACCGATCGATGTCTGGAATCTGGCGTGCGGTACCGACGGGATAGGCGCTCAGCCGTCATGTTCATGGGATAGTGGACCAGACTATGACTTCGGCATGGCTCCAACCTTCGTACCCGGTAAAGGCAAGGATGCGAAGGACGTCCTGACAGTAGGCCAGAAGAGCGGCTACCTCTACAGCCTCGACGCGAACACGGGGGACATCATCTGGGCCACGGCAACCAGCCCGGGCGGCATCACCGGCGGCTTGAGCTGGGGCATAGCGACTGACGACCAACGCGTCTAATTCGCCGGCATCAACTCGCAGTCGCGGAACTGGACGCTCCAGCCCAACTACGGCGGCGCGACCGTGAACAACAGCGTCTGGGGCGCCGCGTCGCTCGCCGACGGCAGGCTGCTGTGGGAGACGGCGGCGGCCGAGAACTTCGCGTCGCTGACGCCGCCCACCGTCGTCGGGGACATCGTCATCGTCGGCCGCGTCAAGCCGCTGGGTCCCATTACTAGTGGGCCCGGTCCGCTCGTCGGTCTGGCGAAGGATGCGGGGGAGGTGCTGCTCGAGCACCCCCTCAACGGCACGTTTCGCGGCGGGATTGCCGTGCAGGACGAGTATGTCCTGTTTGGAACGGGGTATAAAGGGAAGGATGGGTATATGTATGTCGTCAAGACTGCGGAGGGGGCTGGATACTCAGGTTATGGACGGAAGGGCTGACCCGGAACGTGCTGGGCTTATACCACCATCTTCGCTGGAGTTGAGATGCATTAGTCTGCGGTAGCATTCGTGGACAGTTGCATAGTCAGGCGAGTGATACCCCAATGGCAGATTGATAAAATCTCATTGATGACTTTGCAGTCCCTGTGATGTCTGGTACGACAATGTCTAGCCTTGCCCTCCTTCTTCTTCCCAAGCCTATCACCTCGCAACCCACTTCGGCAGCAGAGGACCAAACCTCTTCTCGTCCCCCCCTTCCCACTCAACCGCTCTCGTCGGCTCAGGTATCTTCTTCGGATAGACAGCATGAAAAGCAGCGCTCAACACCAACATAGCAACAAGATCGGCCGGTAATATCTCCCCCGCCGCATTCCAGCCGTAAAACCGCCCCGTCGCCGCCACGCCGCCCAGACCCGCGAGGTAGAAGTGCCACTGGTACGCGTTCTCCCACTGCGCGTACACATGCGGTGTTGTTACCAGAGCATACGCAATGCTAGCCGTCACAAAAGCCAGAACTGACGGCGGTGTTGAAGCGTGTCCTAGTAGAAGTTGACATGTCAGTAAATTGCGCAAATCGAACATCCACGAAACCCTTCTGCAAACAATGTCAGGAGCGTTTTTGTCTGAACCGACCTCTTCTGTTGGCCATGTGGTAGGAGTGGAGGTAATCGCTCATCACACCCGATGCCCCGAGCGCAAACATGATAGATATCGCCCACGCCGACATCTTGGCGACGTCCAGTCCGTAGAGGCGGCAGAGGAGGAGTATCTGAGCACCGAGACTGTCCGGGGCGGCTTCTTGTTCGGAGACTGGCGCCTTACATTTGTTCATGACCGGCATTTGTTGGTGCTGTTTCTCTATCAAGGAAAGAGAGCTTTCTGTCGAGCTTCGTGGTTCCGGTGCCCCTGGTACGACTACGTAGCCATTTTGCATTATTTTCATGTGTTGCTGCTCTTGGGGTTCCTCGCTGCAGCAAGTGTCAGTGTCTATTTCAGCGGGTCGATAAGGAGGTGACCTACAGTTGAGAGCATTCGTAGCATTTACCGTACCCGCGCCACCCCTGCTTCGAATACTCCTTATAGCTCTCTGCGATGAACTCTTTATAACCGGGGACGTTGGAGTAGTAGTTCGCGCAGCGAGTATTGCTGCAATTCCTGGTAGGAGACGACATGTTGAGTAGGGTTCCTTAGGGATTGGTGTCTCGGCGGCCGGTCTTTTGATGATCGTCGACCTGCCCTAACGAGATAGCAAACAGGTCAAAGCAAGTCTCCCGAGATCATGCAAGCAAGAATTCAAAGGAGATATCCATAATCTTATAACAACAAGGCTGAGTACAATGTCGTCGGAGGCTCAGCTGACTCATACGGAATAAAGAGAACGAGCCAACGAATCCCCGAGTGCGATACGGATGCGCATGATGAGTAAGATGCCAAAATGCATTGGCAATTCCCCTTCTGACAAATAAGCAGACCCGTAAACATGGCAAATACGATCCGAGCTGACGTCCTGTTGGGCCGTTGGTGTAGATGGCATGTTGTTTTGCGGAGAGTGAGCTGAAAGGCAAACAACCTCCAGAGCCAACGAGGGCGACTGGGGCTGGTCTGCACCGCTTGCATCAGCCAGCCCCTTTGCCTCTGGGGCAACCAACATCGTCTAGGTATTTGTCTTCTCGGCAACATCGTCCAGCTGATGGCTGCTTCAGGCGTAACTCGGCTCCGAGCGATGTGCGACCTTGTCGCCATCCGGGCCGTTCCTCATCTCAAATCTCGGTCGGGCCGAAAAAACATGACAGAGGGATTTGTTGCCGACTCGATATTTAGCGACTTTGCTTTGTCAATGCTGGACAGGCGACCAGAATGATTAAACGGAAACCGAGACAAGCACTTACTTGTTCACGGGCAACATTAACACCGTAACGAAGTCGGCGCTACCAAATGGCTTGTTCCGAGCCACCGTGTCTGTGTTTGGTTATCATCGTGATGGCAGTCACTGACTGCAACATTCTTCTTCAAGAGACCACGGCTAAGGAAAGGCTCCTGGACTCCTGCAGTGGCTCCAGCGCTTCCCAACAAGGAGTGTGCTTGTCAAATAATGAGAATTTGAATGGTTTTGGATGAAGAACGGCGAGGGGAAATTTTGAAGTTGCAGGAAAGATTTGCGGAATTGTCACAGCAGTTGCACTCCAACTTTAACACTGGCGCAAATCTACCAGGATGTTGATGTAATATCACCAACGAGAAAATAAAGTACAAAGTTATTATTACACTAACAATAGGATCATCCGTCGAGTACTGGTGGAATTCGAACGATCACCGGTTGTGCTTTCCCCATGTTTTCTTCAGTCTCAAATTCGAAGATGAAGTCACTAAGGTACCAAGAAGCTTGATTGGATGTTGTAGTTGAAGCTCGCCAATCGTGACTGCCAAATCGGCGGAATGGCTGCCTTTCGGTGAGGTGCCTGCAGGCTGCCTGCCTATAGCCTTGGTGACACTACTTTACCTTAGAAGATCGTCACCACTTCAACTTGCAGCTTCGATTTCTTTTCTTCACTTGACAACCACATCTAGTTCAACATGCTGCCGTACATCTAACCTGGACGTCTCCCAACTTCCACTCCCCAGCATCACCAACCTTCATCAACAACACCCATCCCACATGGCATGACAACAGATCAACAATACATCAGCACCCTAACATACTTATCCTCAAAAAATGGACTCAGCCGGCCTCCGCACCCGCGCCAGGTCCTCAGGGCCCAACTCGGACCAAACCTCAGAAACCGGCACCAGCACCGTCTTCCAGCCCTCCCCGGCCAACTCCCGTGAGATCCCTAGCTTCACAGTCGACCTCTCCGTAAAGCCAGAGCACCGCTACGACCACATCACCACCCACCTCCTGCCGCACATCAAGCGCGCTAATCTCACGCACCTGTTCGACGACCTCATCGACAGCATACTGCCGGGCCTGGTGGGGAACATGGCGAAGCGGTTCGCCCCCATGCTGCTCCGCCGTGTCTACAGCGACGAGGAGAACGCCGAGCTCGTGGGGATCGCGAGGGATACGCAGCTGCCGATGTACTTACTCGTGGCGTTCAACGTGCTGCTGGACATTCTGCTGGGGTGTACCAGCGGCGGGGTGAAAGTCGAGGAGAAGGATGAGAAGGGGGAGTGGAGGTCGAGGATGGTGCACTTCCGGACGTTGGATTGGGGCATGGATCCGCTGAGGGAGATTATCGTCGAGTTAAACTATGTCAGGTCGCCCAAAGGGCCGGTGGTGGCTACCACGGTGGGTTACTTTGGGTACGTTGGTGTCCTGACGGGTGTGAGGAAAGGACTGAGCATGAGCTTGAACTTCCGGCCACGGCACGACGACAGCACGCTAAAGAAGAGGATCAGCTTCCGACATCATCAGCTGATGGTTGTTCTGGGATTGAGACCGTCGATATCGTCAGTCCTGAGGCGATACCTGCTCAACGAGCCGCAAACCTGCCCGTCACACAAGTCCAAGGGCCAGACCGACTTGACGGCAAAGGATGCCTCCTTCCCAGAGACGGAGAGGAAAAAGAAGACGGAGAAAGCCAGCACCCCCACAGCGTTCAACATCCACACCATCATGACCGAACTCTCGACCTGCCCCTCCACCTCCGCCTACCTCATCTTCTGCAACCCACAATCAATCTTCATCCTCGAGAAGGACAACAACAAGTGCTTCGCCCGGACCTCGGACGGGTTTCTAACGGCCTACAACCACGACGCCGTCGACGAGAAGGACCCCCTCGCCCTCGCCGAGACAGCGCGGCAACTCTCGGCGCAGAAGCGCGCCACCACGACGGGGATGGAGGAGATCGTCGAGTTCTCGTGCGACCGCAAGCGCGTCCTCGACAAGATCCACGACCGCTGCGTCAAGCGGCACCGCAAGCGGTTCGGCCGGCACGACAACGGCGACGCCGTGGGCATGGAGGACGTGCTCAAGTTCTTAAATGACAGGGACAGGTGGATCGTCAACGAGGAGACGCACTACGCCGTCGTCATGGACCCGAAGACGGGGGATGTGGTGTGGCGGCGCGCGTACGAGGTCGTGCATGAGAGCGACTCGGACGTCGAGGAGCCGGGCGCTTAGAGGGCGGAGGCGAAATGGCCGGCCGAGGCGTCGGATTCTGCCACTGGGGGGAGTGGTACCGTCAAGGCGCGCGTGCGACGGATGACGAGTCTGATTCGGGAATGGGAGAGGAGGAACATGAGGCGGAGCTCGGTGTCGGAGACGAAGGTGCCGGAGACGCCGGGAAGCACTCCGAACGAGACGCCGCGGCCCAGGGGCAGGTCGAACTCTACGCCTGCGAGTGTGGGTGCGAGTCTGACGCGGGGCAATTCCTAGACAACAGACACGGCAGCTTGTTTGATCGGATCACATTATGTCTATGGGACGAGCGCTAGGTTTCTACCGACTAACACCCACACACGTTCAACAATGCAACACTGGGATCGTGGTCGGACACAACGGCCGACTCAGCAGCCCAGGAGTTAACATGGATATGCTCATAACCCTTGGTGCCAGCCGCCAGCGCCGGACTGACGAACATGTGGTCCAGAGCCTGGGAGTTCATGTCATAGAGACTGTTTCAAGGGGAAAAAAAGAATGAATTAGCCCGCGTCATTATACAGGGTTATTGCTACGGTGGCATGCAAACGGGGGAGTGGGAAGAGAAGGAACAGGAGAAAAGGGAACAACGCATGGCTTACTATGTATATCTCTCCTCGATAGGCCTACCAACAACCTCATCGAGATCCGTCATCCCGCTCTTGGAAGTGAACGTGTCGATCGGCTTCACGAAGGAGAACTCGTTGAAGTCGCCGGAGGCAATGACGCGCGCCGAGCTGTCTTCTGCCAGGATCTGGGCGATGAAAGCCTAACCACCGTCATGTCCGTCAATTTGACCCCCTTAAACAGTGCAGAAAAAGTAAAACTCACAGAAGTAACATCCGCCTGCGTCTCCCTCGCCGCCAGCGCCCCATTCACAGGCGGCCTCACGTCCCCAGCGTACGACGTCCCGCCCCCCTTGGAGGACCAGTGGACATTAACCGTAAAGAACGGCTTCTTGGCGCCCTTCGCCTTCCACGCCGCGACGAGGGGCTTGCGGCTGCTCGTCCAGGCCGGGTTGGCGGGGTCAATGCGGCCCGGGTTGTATTTGAGCTCCGGGCCCGGCAAAACCTCGTTCGCGTCCGTGCTCGAGCCCGGGTTGACGGGGTTGTGCAGCGATACAACCTCGGGGCGGTAGATGTACGCCACCCGTATATTGCCGCCCGGCTGTCCGCCATCCTGGTCGTTTGCCGGGTCGACGTCGACGAAGGCGTAGGTGACGTTTGAGACGGACTTGATGGCCGCGACGAGTGCGGTGAGGGTCTTGTTGGCGTCCACGACGCCGTCGTCCGTGGGACCGGTGTTGTCCTGGATCTCCTGGATGAACATGAGGTCGGGCGTCTTGAGCGCGTTGGAGATGTGGGAGGCGACGGCGTTGATGTGCGACAAGGGCGTGGGCGCCATGTTCTCGACGTTGTAGTCGCCTACCGTTAGACCCTTGCAATTACCCTTGCTAGTGAAGGATACCGGGGGCGCTGAGGAGGACGCGGGTTCGGTTACTTTGAGGGCCGTGGTGGGGAGGATGTAGTAGAACCCGAATTGCTGGTAGATTACCCCCGTCACGTCGGCGGCTTTGTCGCCCATTTTGGAGGTGGTGGGGTTCTTGGTGCCGTCTAGGGGCGTGCCGACGAGGATGGTCTCTGGGTTTGCGTCTGGTGGTTGGGGGGTTAGACATATGTGTGAGAAGGGGTTGGTGTGTGGTAAACTCACCTTTGGCTGACATTGTAAGCCCGCCATGAGCATTCCTGCCTGTGGCCGGGTATCCTCCGACAATCCACGACTCGCGGTAGCTGTTGGGGCGGGTGATGATAGTCACGTTCTTGATGGTAACCAGCTCGCCGGACAGACTCTCCCAGAAATCCAGACCGTAAGTGGTCGGGTCCAAGACTGGGTTGACAGCAGAGATATTGGCCACGCCATTCGGCACAGCAAATATATCGCCCCCGTCCAGACTGGTGTACTGGCTCGTCGGCGGCAGGGCCGTATCCTCCCCGATAACCAACGGCGTCACACTGTTCCCACTGCTAAGCACCTTGACGTTCTTCGGCGACCCCAGCTCGGTGAGGTACAGATACGTCGCCGCAGAGCGGTACTCCGTCACCTTGCCGTCCAGAGATATGACATCGCCGACGGTCAGGTTGGCGCCGACGGTGCTGCTGTAGACGTACAGCGACTCGGACGTGCGCGGGTCGTCGTCGGGCGTGGTGGAGCGGATGAAGATGCCCGCGGACGACTTGGCCGTGACGAGACCCGTGACGTTGGTGACCGCCTGTCCGTTGTAGGGCGACAGGAACTTGTTCCCGTTGATCTCGGCTATGGTCAGGGCCTCGACGGACAGGACCGAGCTGGCGACGGCGGCCAGGAGGACGGAGATCGAGAGCATGATGATTGACAGGGACGAGAGCTCCGGTGATGGCTAACCAGAGATAGGCTCAGGAAATCCCTCCATCACATCCCGAACGATAATATGGGATCTGCAGGTTTATATAGCACTGCATGACTACCATTCCATCGCGAGGTTGCGCACAACCTGCCAATGTCGATATCGCGCAGACCCAGATTCAGGGGTATGCGGAAGACGGCCTGGACGGGTGTCAATTGAAGGCAACTAATTCGCCGCAACAATGGATGGACAATTCAATCGCAATGGGCTTGTCGCCTCTATCGCGTCCCATGGACCACGTTGTATCAACAACCTTCCCTGAATGGACAGGCTCCCCTCCCCTGCGACCCCAGCGATGTGCCGCTGCCGAGATTTGCCAAGAGATTTGCCTCGGCCATTAACGGCCGACCCCCGGTCGCCTCAGCTCCGACTGGTTCGCCGGGACTCGATAGCGTCGATTCGGCCCTTGCTGAATGAGGGAGGTCGATTGTTCGAGATGGCGCGTTTCTTGATTTCTCCATGTTCTGGAGATGCACGTGGGAATATCAAAAGCCAGACGTGTTTTCATCAGGCAAGGATGCAGTTGAGGCGCGCAGCCGGCTTCCGGCGGATATGGATGGAGCTTAATTCGTGCGACAGATAGTCTAACCCTAACCCGCTTCATGAACCGCCCTGCCGTGGCAGCTCTAGACATAATGTGAGCATATCTCGCCTCAACACCGACACCACCCTGACCAGAACGGCGATGTCCCCTACCCAAACCTCTGCCTCGCCATCTCCCTCAGCACCCCCAACTTCTCCTCCTCCCTAGCTCTCCCCTCCCTGATCCTCTCCTCCCTCTCAACCCCCTTCGCCCTACTCTCTTCTTCCCTCCTAACTTCCCTCTCGCTCTTCCTATTCCTCATCCTCTCCAACATGCGCTTGTACTCGTCCTCTCCGGCCTCACCAAGTAACTCCTTCTCCTCGACCTCTACGTCCCCGCCAACCTCCCTCTCGGCGGCGAACTCGCGGTTCGATTCCGTAACGAGGCGCTTCATCTCTAGCTGGCGCTCGCGCGTGCCCGGTTCCGCTCGGGGCGGGAGGATGTCGTCGAGCCGCGATTTTGCGACGGCGCGGTCGGCCCGGCGGAGGAGGCGGTGGGCGGCGAGGGAGGAGGCGCGGGATTCGGACTCGAAGGTGCGGCGGAGTTCGAGGTCTTGGAGGGAGGGGATTGTGGGACCTGGTTTTGCGGTGGTGGTGGTGGTGGTTAAAGATGACGGTTGGGATGGTTGAGAAGTGGAAGACGGTGGTAAAGGCGGCGCGTATTCATCCTCCTCGTCGTCATCGTCCTCCTCCTTTTGTGATTCCGTGACGGTGCCGGCAGTGTACCCCGTCATGACACCATCCACGCTCACGCTCTCACCCATGCCACTGGCATAACTCGCACCCGTCGGGGGAGGGGTCATGACGATACCATCGCTAGGTGCATCGACAGCCGTCCTGACCCTGGCCTCCTCCGCCGCCGCCGCCCGCATCCGCACGACGCGCAGGAACATCTCGGGCTCGTACCAAGCTTTCTCCAGCTCTACCGCGTTCCACTTCGCCACGAACGCCTTCCACCTGTCGCGCACGGATTCCTCGTCCAGGTCGGCGATGTTGGTTCGCTTGTGTCGCTCTAGGTAGTGCGCGAGGAGCGGTTCGAAGGCGGCGAAGTCCCAGCGGGAGAGGGGGCGGGCGGCGTAAGGGAGGATGACGGGTTTGGGAGGCTGATGGTCGTGAGAAGGCAGAGGAGAACGGCGTCGCCGGGAGCGGTGGTGGGTGGTTGAGGAGGAGTGTGGTGTTGTTGACCGGAAGGGACTGTCGATGAGGTGCGAGGGGTCGTGACAGCAATGGGAGGTGTAGTGCTGCTCTGTCCCTGGGGGTGGGAGTCGGGTGGTTTGAGAGCTTGGTGGCGTCGGTGATGGTGAGATGGCGCCGGTTCCCAGGGGTTGTTGCTTGAGGACGGAATCGATGCAGTGGTGGGTGCTGCTGTAGCGGGAGCCTGAGCTGCCGGTCTTATTCCTGTCGTCCCAGTTGTCGTTGCCCCCTTGAGCTGCTGAAGGGTCCCTCCTATCGTGATCGTGGTCGTCCGTTTGAGACGGCCTTCCACGCTCCTTTTCCCCCCCCGGAATCCCGGGGTCTGCCCCTGTCGATGTCCTCATCACGATGTCTCCGGTGATGGTGATGGCGGTGGCCGGTCCGAGACTGTTTAGTCCTATGACTCCGGGTATCATTTCCATGCCGACTCTCATCATGCCGTGCACTCCTCTCCCTCCGGGACCTCGACCGCGACCTCTCCCTGTATCGTCGCCCGGCGTCCGTCGCCGGTGTCTCTCGCTGTCGGGACGGCGACCTCGACCTCCCCTTCACAACGCTCTTCCGTCCATCATGTTGACCTGACCTTGGACCATGACGGTCCGATATTCTTTCCATCTTCCCGCAACTGTGACCTCTTTCAAGTCCAGAACCATCCGTGGTCGCTCCAGAGCGTCCAATCCAGCCAGGTAGATATGTATGAAAGGAACAGAATTATATCCCAGAAATAACCAGCGCGCAGCGTGCTAGATAATAATCTCAAATACGTGCCCTCCTTCGCGCGTTTTAGTACCTGTAGGGTAAAGAAACAGCCAAGACCGTGTACCTCAGATACGCAAGCAGGGTGTGCTTCCTAAAGACTAGCAGGGATGAAGGTTAATGGTGTTGTTTGGCGATGTGGAGAAAGTGATAATGCCCGAGGGGAAGTGGGCGGGCTTATTCATTCGGAGAGTTTTCCTAGGGCTGAGGTGTGAACTTCCTCTTCGAGAGTGATGAGATACAGTTTGAAAGGTCCGATTCAATAATTTGACATCTTTGTTCAACCTTAATGTTTGAGGTTGTGACGTGCATGACAAAACTCCAAAGGTTCAAGTCAGAGAGTTGTTTTAGCGCCGATCATCGGGGAGCCAATCATGGGTCTTGGTTTAACTGCCCCTGGATACCTTACACACCCTTCCTTCTATCCAAGACAACATCTCACGATCATCCGACTGAGGGTTATGTCAATGTCGTGTATTGCTCTTAGGTAGTTTGCGGGAGTTCAAGGTCTGACATAGCATTCGTAATTGCTGAAAAACGCACTAAACCTCCACCTTCCTCGGGAGCAGCAAACACCGGCAGGAAGCATGATATGGTGCTTACAGCAGAGACCACAAGGAGGAAAAACGAGCAAAGCGAGATCTCCAGAAACTCAAATCAGAGATGTGGAAACGAGACTCCCCATTGGTTGGTCCGGTGTTGGAGTCTACGTCTACAACCTCTTGGGCTCGAGGATGTGCTGTTGCGCTATGAACAACCATCATGATGATCCGCGCGGGTGGTCTTACTCCTTGTTTCCACTGGCGACCATGTTCACCAAACGCAGCAGTACGTCCGGGGATCATTATTCAAAGTTTAAAGTGCTTTTTCGAATAGCTAGGTTAGGCTAAGCACGGTAAGCATCATGACAGATACCGCACCCCCTGATCCCCTGATCTGCCTGTGATGAACGCTCACGGGCCATGGCTCTCGCTGGCAAACGCTTTTAGCAATATTCGCTGTGACGAGCCCAATCATATCCCTGGCCGCCAGCGGTATCAATTCCAAATGTCAAAGAAATCCCCCATCCATTCGCTGACTGTTCCAGCCGCCGCTTGCACACACGCAGGAACGTATTCGCCGCTGTGCCAACCCTATCCGCTCGTGATTACATCCCGCTTTCCATAAAAAGATCTCAACAGGTATCCTTCCCCGCTTGCTTACACCATCAACTGCAGCAAACTTCGTCACGTCGACGACCTTCATATTCCCACGGTGCGTCTGACCCGGAGGTCCAGCAACTACTGATCGTCGAACAACGGCTGGTTATGGACCATGCATCCGACGCACTGGCAGTCGTCCCCGCACGGACAGAAGGCGAGGCTGCCGCCGCACTGGTATAGTGGAAGATTGACGAACATGAAGTTGTCGGCGGAGAGCTCCTCGTTGAAGCCCGAGGCGTCGCTGGGCGTGTGGGCCTGGGGTGGTGAGTCGACCTCGGGGTTGGCTGGTTGTTGTTGTTGTTGCTGTGTTCCGTTGGTGATGTGGTCGTTGGCACCGTTGGTTCCGTGGTGGCTGTTGATACCGTTGCCGTTCGGCTGGACGGCCGGCGCATGGTTGCCGTTCTGTGCGGTCGGTCCGGCAGCGGGGCTCTTAGTCGGGCTGTTGTTGTTGTTGCCGTACGGCACATCCACGTCGTAGTCCCATGCTGCTCCAACATACTCGAGTGTCTGGGAGTTGAAGGGATGCGCCAGACAGCCGACGCACTGACAGCCTGGTCCGCACGAGCACTCGTGGCTCGTACCCATGGTAGGGGTGCCGAGCGCAGGGGTGGTGCCGCCGTTGGGCGTGGGAGGGAGTGAGTTCTGGTAGGCTCGTGGCTGTGGCTGTGGCTGTTGCTGGGTTGCTTGCTGTTGTAGCTGAGCCCACATTGCCGGGTTCAGGGGCACGTTCCATGTGCCCATGTTGGGGGGGTAAGTGAAGACTGTGGAGTTGTTGGGGTATGAGACAGCGAATGGCTCCTGTTGCTGCTGTTGTTGCTGCGGCTGCGGCTGCTGATGATGTTGCTGCTTTAGGCCGGTGAAGGATTGCTGGTGTTGTGCCAACGCGTGAGCAAAGTTACGTGTGGCTTGTTGAGTAGCGGCGCCGGGCCCGTGTGACGTATCGTTCTTGGCTCCTCCACCGCAGCAGCTCTTCTTGGGCGGTTTGCTTGGTTGCTGCGTCTGAGCCTGTTGCGGCGGTTGGACTTGAGGCTGTGGCTGCGAAACCTGTTGTTGTGGCTGTGGAATATGTGCTGGTCCTGGGGCACAGCAACTCCTGATCGCGCCATTCGTGGCAGGCACTGAGATACCGTTGGGCGGAGGATAGTAGGCGCTCTGGGGCGGTCTCTGGGCCATGGGCAGTGGTGGACTGTTGACGTGCGAGTGGATCGGCACCAGGGCGTAACCAAGAGGAGGTCCGTAGCTGATGACGCCGGGTTGTTGGTAACCAGTAGTCTGTAGGTTGGGCACGAAAGCCATGCCAGGCATAGCTTGGCCCAGTCCTTGAGGAGGCATACCGTTGATGGCGTTGATGGCGTTGGCGCCGTTAGGTGACATGGCGTGATTCGTGTTGTTGTTGGTAGCGTAACCGTTGAGGATATTGACCGAGTTGGGGTCTATGCGCTCGAGATTGACGGGGTCGAATGACTGCTTCCGACCATTCTGCCTCAAGTTAGCTGTCTTCTGCACACGGAAGACGCTGTTACGAGGCGAGACCGGCAGCTCGCTCGGGGTAGGTGCTGGAGTAGGCATCTCCGGCTTCACGATATCATGACCTTCGTGGTCTCCGTTGGTAGGGTCTGAGCCACATTTGCACTTCTGTTTCCGCGGGATAGCAACCTTTATGCCGCCGCAGGCACATGACTGACCCGGCGGGCAGGCACAAGAGCTGAGAGGCCGGCCCGGTTTCCTGACGGGAACCATGACACGGTCGGCTGAATGGTTGCACTTGGTGGAACGATGTCCACGAATGCAGGGCGCACTAGAATGGGGGTACAGAGTCAGTATGCTGGTGCTAAGTATCGCGGATCTTGCCCTCGACGGCACACTCGGCCGGCACGTGATTTACTGCCTTGGATACAGCAACCACCGCCGAAGGACAGAGCTGACGAGAGGATAGATGTATGACTCACCAGGCCATCTTTTGTCCGTTGATCAACGGCATTGTGGTAGATCTGAGCGGTCAAGAGGTTGAGGTGTTGAGGCAGTATAATGGAGGAGCGATTTTATATCGAAATGAATTGAGGGAAGAAATGGCCTCAAACCACCAAGGAGCAGAAATTAGATATGGCGGAGGATTTGCTGCCAACTTGCCGACGTGTCTTCAGGGACACGGACGAGAGCTTTGTCCGTAACTCTAATGAAAGCCTCAACTATGTCATGGGAGCTGACGAAAGGACTCTGAATATGGGACGACGCAGGCCGATAGGAGATAGGGGGAGAGAACGGCGAGGTGTTCAGGTGAACGGGGCCGTGTCGGCCGACACTTGGGTGAGGCGGCGACAGTTGGGATAAGGCCGTATGAGGTGTAGAGGCCAGTCCATGCGTATTTGAGACCAGACCAGGGCAGAGACCAAGGCGGATGGACGACGTGGTGAAGCTCAGGGCGACAGAGGGTCCAGTGGTCCGGTGAAATGAAGCGAGGGACGATACAGGCCAAGCAAGACGAACCTACAGCCAGCTGGCTTCAGTAAGACTGGCAGCGGAGGCGCAGTGCTGAGAGACCGACAGTGAGTCGCCGTCTCGCCGTCCGGGAGTAATCAGTTCCGGAAGCTTAATAGCTGAGATGGAAGATGGTCCGAGCTGAGAAGCTTAAGGTTTCCCGTCCCAGCTCGATGGTGTCGAAAGAGAGTTTAATCCAAGACTCGGGTAGCTGAGCTGAAGGGGCGGGCTGCAGATATGCAGTACCCTCGGGGCCGCGGGAGGGGTAACGCAGCGAGCTTCCAGAACGATACCAGACTGAGTTGGTGCCGAGTGCCGGGATCGAGCAATGAAGAGTGAGAGATAAGTAGACCGAGAGTCAGGTCTTGGTGAGCGTCAGCGACGGAGGTGCGACGGCGGCTGCGGCTGCGGCGGCGTCCGTAGCGACAGTCGTACGGTAACGGGGGTTTACTATTTGCGGAGACGGGGTGGTGTTGAAGATGGAAAAGGAATGTAGAACCACTGGCCGGGTCCGGGTCCGGGGAATACTGTAAATTTGCTACCCCTGAGATTGATGGCAGTGGAGTTCTCCAAGTGTTGCACCTAGTAACCGAATGTGCACATGCGACTCGAAACTCTATTCTTCTGACAACAAATTCAACGAGCGGATGCCATGTGGGAAAGGTAAATAACTCCCCTCAAAAGTTGACAAACGTTGACATTTCACAGAGGGGAGTGCTTTTTCCTTACGACACACCACACCTGAAGAACCTGAACATCTTCGTCTTGAGAGTGGGGGAACAGTGAGCATGAGCAAGTTTCTATTGGTTAGAGTCCTTCTTGGACCGGGGGTGTGGGTACAAAGGGCCAACCCGAGTTTTGACTCAAAGAGCAACATGCAACTACGACCCTTTACCGGATTTAACACAATGACCATGATGCCTTCCCCGAAATGTGACGACTGACAATGCCACTGTGACTGTGGGATATGCAGCATGCCGCGGGGGATCCAAGGGCGCGGGTTTGCCTCCAAGAGTTTGCTGCTGCTAATACCTTACAGCTACCCTATACCTCCCGAGGTA
The DNA here is from genome assembly GCA_009194965.1 of Coniochaeta sp. 2T2.1. NCBI lineage: Eukaryota > Fungi > Ascomycota > Sordariomycetes > Coniochaetales > Coniochaetaceae > Coniochaeta > Coniochaeta sp. 2T2.1. The sequence goes on along the minus strand of VSMA01000017.1, from coordinate 1,015,468 downwards.
TAGCTCCCCAGAACGGAATATGGGGAGACAATTCCTAAAGTACCTAGCATGAAGAACCACATGAAGCCATGAGGAGGGGTATCATTTGTTTCCTAACATCCGCAACACCATCGGAGAGCGGGCACAGATCTCTTGGCGATCTAACCTTTCCCTCCCTCCCGTCGCCTTGCTAGTTACTCCCCGTCTTCCGAACCCGAGTCGGCAAACATATCAACCGCCCGCATCCGTTTTCTCGTTGGCGGCCCAGGCTTGCCCGCCGACATCTGAAAGCCAGCCACCGACGTTTTCACCTCTGACGTAGTCGTACTGCTATCAGGCCGGGTCTCTTCTTGGGTTGGTGCTGGCGCCACCGGCACTGGCTGCTCAACCTCACCAAGCGGCTCACCGTCGATATCACAATCCTCCCCCTCCTCATCATCCGAGTACGTTCCGAAAGAATACGCAATCTCCCCATCCGTGTCCCCATACTCCAACATCCTCTCGTCCTCCTCCTCCTCCTCCTCCTCCTTCCGCGAAACCGGCAGCGCCTCCGCAACCGCTTTCCACTTCCCGTTCCCCTTCTTCCGCATCTCCTCCTTTTCCGATGCCTCTTTTTGTCGGGTGGTGGATATCTGCAGGGACGGCGGGTTCTCAAACCCCCTGACAAACTCCTCCTGCGTCTCGGTCGGAAAGGCGCACCACCCCTCCCACAGGCTCAGCACGAGCCCGACGCTGCGCTTCCACTTCTCCGCCCGCAGCCGGCCCCAGTTCTGCTTCGCCGCCAGGGACCCGAGCGACTCGAACGTCTTGCGCTCGCGCAGCGCCGTCTCGAACAGCTGCCTGTACCGCCAGGCGTGCCGCACACCCGAAGTGGAGGAGGAGGATAAGATGTCGCTCACTATGTAGAGGGCTATCAGGCGGGCGGCGCTGGTGTCTTCTTTGGTGGTTGTGGTGGTATCGTCTCCTGCTGCTGTTGGGCTGGCATCGCGGGAGGTGGTGGAGGACTTGTTGATTTGGTGGGAGTAGGCCGGGTTGGCAGAGGTGAAAGCGAAGGGGTGCTCGACGTTGGAGACGATCATGTCTACTATCTCGTCCGAGCCCTTGCTCGCGTGGGTGATGGCAAAGGCCGCCACGCGGGCAATGTCGCCTTTTCTGATCTTGGAGAGGGAGGTGGGTAGACGGGCGAGGAGGTGGGTGAGTTTCGACTTGGCGATGGGGTTGAGGAACATGTCCTCCTCGCTGACGCCGCCGGTGACCTCGGGCGGTTTCTGGTGGTCGTCGTCGAAGTCCTCCTCGTCGGAGGAGTTGTACTCCGACTCGGACACGAACCCGTCGACTGCCGTGGTGTATTCGTACGCCAGAGGTTGGTCGGGGACTTTCCATGCATGGCTGCCCTCGAACAGGGGTAGGTATTTCCCCTGCCCCTTCCCAGACTGTGAGCCCGTCACGATCTCCCATAGTCGCCAGCGGTACCAAATGCCGCCTTCGCTTCGGGCGTCCCAGAGCCACGCCCATTTTTCCTCGCGCTGGACTTCTGGCCGGGACATCAGGAGGGCCTCGAATTCGGGGCCGTGCTCGAGGACGGACTCGATTACTTTATGGATCATCCTTAGCTTCTTGATATCCTTTGGTGGTTGTATTGGCACGTGTAGAATACCGCCTCGGTTGACGGGGCCGCCAGACGAGTTGTAGGATGTTGGAGGTGCAAAGCCCCTGCCGTAACCAATTTGTTGTGGTGGCTGGTTGCCAACTGTTTCTGTTACTCGCTTGGCGCCGAAAGGGTATGATACTGCGGTTGTCGCAGTGATGGTCGGCATGCTCGTAGACGATATAGCGGCGGAGGATAGGTGTCGGTGTAGGGTGAGGTAGAAGCCATAGCCCAGGTATCGATTCTGCAAGGCGCTGACCGCAGCGTCGATATCGCTTGCCGGCGTCTCTTTCGACAAGGTGACAATTGCCGTAGTGGACTTCCTTTCTGTACCAGCGGGTCCTGCGGGCGGCACAATCTTGATGTGGTCGATCGTCAGGTTCGGCGGTAGGAGGGCCTTGATGACGTTCGGTGATGTGGTCGGAGGCAGGTTGGCCAGGCGCAAAGTCGGCTTCGATATGGCCTTCTCGGCAGCTCGGCCTGTTGCGGCAGCCTCCTCCTCATCATCACTCGCATTGAAGGCTTTGGATATCGTCTTGCGTCCGGATTCGTGGTCGTCGAAGCCTCCTAACCTGCCCCGGCCTTCGTCGCGGTCGCGGTGACTCGAGGGCGCCCCATCGAACCGCTTCTTTCCCAGCGACTGTGGTGGCGGACCAAGACTGCCTGGGCCGCTCTTCATTGTAGACGACGCGCCAAAATGGCGCTTGCCCGTGCCTCCTACTGGGCCGCCAAAGCCCGGTCTCCTATCATTGCCCTCCCCGCCGAAGCGCGACTGGCCGTAGCCACCGTCCCTGTTGTTCCTCCTCTCATCGTCCTCGGCGCCCTGGTCGAAGCTCTTGACAAAGTCCTCGTAGACGGCCGCAGTCTCGGCGGCCTCGCGCTTCCTCTTCGCCTCGGCTTCTGCTCGCTGCCGGTCGAAGGCGGACTGCTTCGCGGGCTTCTGCAGCTTCTCCTCGACGTTGGGGAACTCGGCAATCTTCTTGGAGGACATGGTGTTCTAGGTGGTCATGGCAGGGGCATCGTCGCTATGTAGGAGTTGTGGTGGGCGCAATGGAACCTAGAGCGCAGAGTGTTGATGTCTCCATGGTGGTGTTGGACGTGACAGATTGGTTGATTAGCGGATAGGACAACCCCAACCCCGGAATCCGTAGTTCGGCTTATCTTATCGATAGTGACCCTAACCCGGCCCGGAACCCATCAATATGAAATCCATCAATGAGCAAATGTGCAAATGTACCATCTGAATCATACTCATCACAGACAATCAATTGACATTCTTGTATTCTCAAGGGCGTGTTGTTCACTCTGCAGCACAAATGTCAAGATATCTCCCCACAGACCGCCCTATCCCGCTTGAGACAGCTTCCCTTCTGTTCCAATCGTTCAGGGACGCACTAACCGCGTCGTCGCAGTGCCGGTGAAATGTTCGGTATTGTCTCTCAACTATGCCTTCCACTGAATGTACAAAAGGGCTGGCAACTCTGCCGTCTAAGTCTCCCTTCCAGATCTTGATCTAACACCAGCATCTTGCTACCTCAAAGACCTGTCTCAGTCGCGTCGGAAATCAAGGCAAGACACTTCAAGACACTGAACGCATCAAACACTCCGGAGATCTCCAAGCACACTTCCTATCAGTTCCTATCAGCGGCCCACCATTGCCAAAGACGTCTTTACTGCTTCCTCGCGTCCAACTGAAACAGCAGGTTTCCTTGTTCTCTTGAACTCAAAGCCAGCAGTCCGACCACTCACGGCCATTCACATCTCACAGCTCCAACAGCGCCCAGCGGTCAAGGAGAAACCCTAATCGTGGGTGCATCACTCAATCACTCAATCACAGATCCGCATCCCAACCCAACCCCACTCACTTATTCAGGGCACCTCCCCGTCCCTCCAAGTTGTCTCTACCTGCTTCCGAAGCATTTGAGAGCATGGACGCCTCTCGCTCCTCGTCCTCCTCTTCCACTCCTCCCTCAAATCCAACCTTTGCTTCTGCTATTCCTTCCTCCTTTCCCAACCCATCAACCTCAACAACTCCAGCTCCTCCCTCTGCCTCTACCCCCCTTTTCACACCGCCGTCCTCAATCCTCATCATTGGCTCGGGCGTCTTCGGTCTCTCCACCGCCCTCGCCCTGACACAGCGGGATGTCTTCTCCCACACTACGATAACGGTCGTCGACCGGGCCTCGTCCCCTTCTTCCTCATCCTCTTCCTCTTCAACCCCCGTCTTCCCCGCCCGAGACGCCTCGTCGATCGACACCTCCCGCATCATCCGCGGGGACTACGCCGATCCCTCCTACGCAGCTCTCGCCACCCAGGCCCTACGAGCATGGCGAGCCGACCTCTCCAACCCGGACTCCCTCGGCGGTTCGGGGCGGTACAACGAATCCGGCCTGGTGCTGGTAGCTGACACCGTCCCCGCCGCCCTGGAGCACCTCTCCTCCCCTCCTTCCTCTTCCACCTCCACCGGTAACCCAGAATACGGAGCAAGCTTGCTAGAGCAGCACAACGCCAAAAAGAGCGGGGTAGACTACGTCCGCGCGGCGTGGGAGAACGCCGTCGCTCTCGGTGCTAACGACCCGGAGCTCGCCTCGCGGATCAAGATGCTCCCCGACGCCGACGCCATCCGCGATGCGGTGGGGACGGGCGGCACTTCGGGGAAGTCAGGTTACATCAACCGGTACGCCGGTTGGGCGGACGCGGAGAAGGCCATGGCGTGGCTGTACCAGCGCGTCGTGGACACTGGCCGCGTCGACTTTGTGTCGGGGACTGTCACGAGCCTCACGCACACAGGGGACGCGGCGACTGGTGCAAAGCTACAGGATGGGCGAATCCTGACGGCGGACCTCGTCATACTGGCTACAGGGGCGTGGACGGCTTCGTTACTGGATATGTCCGGCCAAGCAACCGCCACGGGCCAGGTGGTCGCTTACATGGACATCACAGACGAGGAGCAAGCTTCCCTGGCCGAGATGCCTGTCCTCCTGAACCTCACGACGGGACTGTTCATCATCCCTCCTTCTAACAACGTGTTGAAGGTTGCACGACACGCATACGGATACCTCAACCCCGTCGAGCCTGCTGCTGTTGGCACAACGCCCCTCTCCTATTCTTCTACCCCTTCACCCACCGCTACCTCTTCCACCTCCAACCCATCGTCCTCCTCAACCCCCTCCTCACGCAAGATATCCTACCCCCGCACCACGCAGACCGCCCCCTCCACAACCTCAATACCACCAGAAGGCATCGCCTCTCTCCGTTCCGCCATAGTCCAAATGCTCCCCTCCCACCCGGCCCTCCATTCCCGCCCCTTCAGCAAGACCCGACTATGCTGGTACACCGACACCCCCACGGGCGACTTCATCGTCTCCTACCACCCTTTTTATAAAGGATTGTTCGTCGCCACGGGCGGGAGCGGGCACGGATTCAAGTTCTTGCCTGTTTTGGGCGGGAAGATCTGTGATGCCGTGATGGGTAGGTTGGATGATGGGGAGTTGGCGGGGAAGTGGGCGTGGAAAGACAGGAGGAGGGGGAGGAGGGTAGGGAAAGCTGGGGGAGAGGAGGAAGAGGACGAGATGGTTGTTACTGAGGATGGGAGTCGGGGTGGGGTGCCGGGGTTGGTGCTTGATGAGGAGATGGGGAGGGAGGTGGCTTGAGCATCACCGGCTTTGGGTGGTATGAGAGAGTCGAAGCTCGGCTGGTGGGCGCGGGCTTGTGAGTCTACAGGTAAGTCTACCACGCATTCTTGGATGAAAGTGTTGCTAACATGCACAGGACACCTGCGTGGCAGGTAAGGGAGCACGTCCACACAAGAGAGGCACGAGGGCACGAACATGAATGACATCACGAGAGGATACGGTGTGTGTGCAGAAGGTTGTGAATTCAGCTACCAATGCAACGCAAGAGACGTCCATAACGCACGCACATTCACCAAGCATAAATCAATGCGGGGAAGAATAGCAGCGCGAGGACAAGTCCAAGCTCGTGCAGGTACCAATGCAAGACGTGACCCTTCGTGAGGCCACAGAACCGTCTGCCATCATCATTTTTTGTGTTGTTTTTGTTGTTTCCCCACTGCGATCGCCTGTCTCTGAGACTCGAAGTCCCGACAGTCGCAGCCTTCCTTCGCTCAATCCGAGGGCCCAACTCGGCCTGGATCGCGATCTCACCCGATCAATCTTCCCTTCTCGTCTTCGGCTCCCGCAAATTAGGCCGACGATCCCGACCTGCGTGTGAATCGTCGAAAGTGCAAACGCTCATAACGTTTTAAAGCACGCGGTCTATGATGATTGAGTGACCATCCTCCATTCCTGAGGGTGCCCTTGAACCCAAACGCGCAGACGTTTATCCCTTTCCTGTAAAAATCGAAATGTTGCCTGAACGCCAGTGCAATGCTGTAGAAAAACGCAGAAAATGATACAATACCCCGGGTGTCAGCCGACACCCCGTAGCAAATTTTTTGGTGGTAGTGGTGGAGGTGTGTAAAGTCGGCGGGTGTCGTGGTATCATGAGAGCTGATGGTAATATACAAAGTCGAATAGCGAAAGCCGCTTTGGTGGATGTGATGTCACCACTGTGCCAAAGGTTCGGAGATGGTTACATCTTCCGGAAATCTGCAAATGGTCAGTAAATGTTGTGATGTGCGATGTGACGATGTGGAGAGACAAACCCTGAAGCACGGGGTAGATCATCTCGAAGGCCTGGTAGATCTCCTCGCGGACCTTGGCACCAGTAAGGACGATCTTGCCGCTGACGAAGATCAGCAGCACGATCTTGGGCTTGATCATGCGGTAGATGAGACCAGGGAACAGCTCGGGCTCGTAGGAGCTGAAGTTGTGATGCTTGGAAGCGAGGCCCTCGAGACGGATCGGGAACTTGATGTCGCAGCTGCCGACGATGTTCTGGATCTTGAAGTCCGTGAACTTGGCGTTGAAGCCGAGCTTCTGGATGATACGGGCGTACTTGCGCGAAGCGAGCTTCGAGTCATCCTCGCTCTTTGCGCCGGTCACGACCATCTTGCCGGAAGCGAAGATGAGTGCCGTGGTCTTAGGCTCACGAATGCGCATGATGACAGCGGCGAAACGCTAAGAGTAAAATCTCCATGTTAGCCATAGCTGCCAAGAAGTGAAACCCTCAGACAGCTTGCAGTACCTTTGGGTTGTACTCGGCGTTCCTCGCATGCAGGGCAATCGTCTTGAGATCCAAGCGGCAATCCAAGTTGACCGTGGCGACGATGTTCCTTTAACGTTTGAGGTCAGCAACAACGAACTGGAGAACCCAAGTTGCGCGGTTTTTCAACTACTCACTGCAAGGTTGGAGTCAGACCACTTCCTCCCTGCGTGGCAGCAGGAGTCGCAGCTGGAGTCGCGGGTGTCACCCCAGTGCCGTTCTGGGCTTGCGTCTCCATGTGACCGCCGTTCATCGCGGGCACCTTGTCGCCGGCTGTGGAGGGAGGGGTGAGCTCACCAACAGCGCCGGGGAACGACAGGGAACCGGGTGCGGTGAAGGCCTTGGCCTGCGCCGCGTTGGAGGGGTGAGTCTGAATGGCTTCCATGATTGAACGATTCGGGACAGCGAGAACAGAAAGCCGAAACCTTCTGTTAGATCGAGATAAATCCGACTGAGCAGATCTGTAGAATGAGAATGATTGTTAGAGAGCTGATCGTAAAAATGAGCGACTCGATGCAAATCAAAAAGAACGGAAGATGCGCAGCGAAAAGGGCAAAAACATCGGTGGTGGCGACGTGGTTGTAGAGGATAGAAAGTTTTGGGTGGGGTAGAAGGCGTTAAATAATTACGGGCAAAGGCGCAGAGGGTGAAAGTTGAGCGCAAGGGCCGAACCGCCAACAGTCGAAACGCAAGTGAAGTGAATGCACCAACTTGCTGGAAGTCGCCTCGTGAATTTGGCAGGGTGAAGAGACGGTGAAGAGACGGAGTGGATCTCCAGCCAAACCGCGGCGCGCGCTTGGATTAAATGAGCAGTGTGATGTGACCTACCAAAGGTGCGGAGATAAACAAGTAAATGTCTCCCCTACAGCGGACTGCTCTCAACAACAGGCAAGTGTGTGTAGGTCCGAGGTCTTTCGACACGGGAGACCAAGAGATGATGGATGGTTTGATTTATCGAGGGACGATAACCAGATGATCGAAGGCCGAGATTGGTCCTTGGTTCGACAAGTGAATGCCTCTGGTAACGTCGAGCAATAAACGCACTGGGACCTGTGCGCTACTGACAAGAGTCTATGTAGAGTGTAGTGTAGTATCCTGACAAGGACTGACTGAAATCGATCGTGTAGTCAACGGTCGACACGGAAGGATCCGAAGAACTCGTCGTGGAAGTGATAGAAGTCGTTCGTCGAGATGGGGGGATTGACCCGAACCAAGATGATCGCTTCGTATACTCCGGATGGGAGTGTGGACGGTGATCTTCCAGCGCACGCAGCGACTGCTGATGACTTGAATCCGAATGAGAGTTGCGCAACACACACACAACAGCAAAAGAGTAGACGAACTCTCGTACGATCCGACCAAGGTCAACAGTCAATCAAAGTGATGATGTTGATCTGACGTAGTAGTAAAAGTGAAGTCGAGTTGTGTGAAATGTGGAGGTGGATGGTGTTGCGGTGTCGGAGACGGATTAATGTGGTGGCCGACAAGTGGAGATGTAACGGATACGTAGAGGCCGGTCGGGATTTCGCGCGAGATCTCGAAACAGGCGGAAGAGGGGAGGCAGCTCTTCTTATACTTTGGAGGCAGGCGACTTGTGGGTGGAAGGCCTGAGGCACGGACGCCTAAAGTGGCGACGAATCCTGGGCCTTCCTGGTTTCGGGAGACGCACTAGCTGGCTTGTCCAGCCAATGAGAGGCCGAGAACTGGCAAAAATTCATTTTGGAACCCACCCCTTCCCTGCTTCGTGTTTGCCTCCACTTTCAGAATGTGAGCCGTCTCACACAAACCGGGCCAAAGTACCAGTACTTCCAAGAGTGAAATTGCCAATGCCATTTGAAGCCGACTGCACCTGCCAAAGCCAAAGTGTGGTTGGGAGGCCCGAGCTTCGGATTTTAGGCTTTGCTTCACACAGTTTCAAATGAAAAGCACGATTTCAATCTCGAATTCAATGCATTTTCTTCAACCAAAAATGCTTTTCCAATTCTTCACTTCTCTTCGCCCTTCACTTTGTCTCCTTCTATTTTCACCTTCAAACGCAGATGGATATCCAGAGGCTGACAATGATGGACGAGCTGACGAGCTCGCGACTCATTCCCGTCGCTGGCCTGCGTCATGACGCGTTCTTCTTGAGCCAACTGCACCTTGAGCTTCATCTCTATCATCATGTCGTGTTGACTACCTGGCTTCTCTCTCCCCTTGCGTTTACCTCGGGACCGCAGTTCACGATGCATCGGTATTGATGCTTTCCGCCTCTCGTCTCCGGGTCTCCCTGGATTTAGATTCTGGCGTCGAGCATCCTGTCGTTGTCCTTCCGCATCAAAGACTGGGCGGGCGCATGTGGTCATCCGAACCGAATCCGACATACAGGACTTGCGATACCTGCCACAATGTGTCCCGAACTCTCACGGAGTCCCTCAATATCCGGGACGTTGGGTTTCCTGGAAGCCAGTTGTCCAGACAGAGCTCAAACGAACAAGCCTCCGAAGCCGTTGCAAGTGCAACAGTCATCGTCCCGTCATTCCGGATCACCCAACACAGGCCCGTTTGGATGAACTAACAGGCAGAACTTGCTCGGGATGCAGGATTTTGCTTTCCCACTCCTTTGATACTTACCGCAATCGTCTCCTCCATGTCTCTCGCTAACCTTGAGAGGCCGGAAACTCCGTCGTCTACTACTGACAGCCCTGACTTTACGTTGCTGCGGGCACCCTGCGAGATTCACCACAGCACTCCAAGGTTTATCATGGCGGCGATGAACAGTTCTCGCGACTGATACATGGCCTGGCCACGGATGAGTCGACACATTCACCGTTGCTCGACTACTTCGCACGCTGATCTGGAGCAACAATCATTCTCGAGCCTGTCACTGGACTAGGCTGAACCAAGCCGAGAGTCTGTCCTATGCACCAAGACTTCCTGAGGTTCATCACTCAGGCAATGTGGTGTGGCTCCATGGTCCAAAGACGTCCGAATGATTGATGCACTTTCACAGCACAGCCGCACTGCTCCGTTGCATCCACACACGAGCCGGCAGGACTCAAATCAAACACACGGAAGACAAACCACGGACACACGCGGACAGCTAATGTTACGGCCTGCAGCCTTGCGACATCTCAGGGGTTGCGACGTTCTGGGCTCATCAAGGCGTTGGTGGTGCACACACTGCTGCAGCGCTATCTCACCTATTTCGCGGCACTCATTTGGAGGTACCGGTACTTTATCGACCACCAAAACGCCCCAGAGTTGCATCACTTGAGCTCCATCCCTGTCCGTGTTATCTCCCCACCCCTCCACAGCACCAGCCTCGCAATGACTCACACTTTTGTTCATGCTTTTCCCAACGAAACCCACAAAAGCCGACAGCCATCCGATTCATTCACAAGCAAAAAAAGTTGTGTCGCGGACATTGCAAAACACTGCGAGTCCGTTGGAAAAAGAAGAATGCGGTTTTAGCACGTCTTTTCAAATGAAGACCTTCACCGTGTGTCCGGTAAAACCAACAGCGCTTTGCCGTCCGTTGCCACGGCACGACAGTGAACAACAACAGGGCAGGGGAAGAAGAAAGAAAGGGATGGACGGTTGCATAAAAAGAAAGCGCTAAAACTGTCGGGATTAATGCATCCAGCTACGGGGGAGGGGGCGTGTGATTGGAATTTTGACGTGATAACGGCACGGCGACGGAGTGCGCGTATCCCGTTTCCCAGTGAGCAAGCCGCTCTTGTGCAACCACGCCATATTCTCGTTGTGCATGCCATTGGTCGGTTGGGGTGCGGGATGGAATGGGCGCGCGCGTCAACGCGCTGGTGTCTTGTCGTGCCGTGTTCGCGTTTGGCATGAGGCTGTGAGATGTGCCTGTTCTTGAGTGCTTCTGGCTTCGAAACAGGGCAGTTCACTTGAACTGGCTGTCGAGCACCCGAGAGAGGTATCAGACATGAGTGCCGAATGTCATCCGAGAAGATGGTATAGGTAGATGTAGAAACGGACGTTGAGTGCATTACTAACAAGGATAGGAGTAGACGTCCGAGCAAGAATCTATCTGCCTGTCTTCTCGCATGCTGCGAGATGAATGTCGGCGAAAGTGAGCAAAGGGAAAGAAGACAAGGCTTCCAAATGCATGCCCGGGTATCTTGGTGCTTATAAACAGCCAGATATCGGTCACGAGATATTCCATCCCAGTCCGCCAACCGGGTCACACTCATCTCATCTCTTACATGCGCGATGCAGGACACATGCAGGCAGGTACACTTTGACCAGACAGCTATTACTCACACAATGACTTCGACCAGCTTGTCATATATGTACACGCAAGATATCGGCCTATCAAACTCCAAAATATTTCCATTCTTAAATTACGCTCAGCTAAGTCATGTAATACTTGGGTCCCTCCCCGCCTTGCGGCACCTGCCAGTTGATATCCTGCTTCGGCGCCTTGATATCGCACGTCTTGCAGTGAATGCAGCTACCACACAGAACAACGTTAGCATCATCTCCCTCAAATCCCCCTTACTTCACACTCACACCTCACGGGAAGGACAACTTACTTCTGGGCATTAATCTGAAACCTCACCCCCAACGGCTTCGAGCTGTCCTCGACGTACTCGTACACCCCCGCGGGACAGAACCTGTTCTCCAGCCCCTTGTAGTCGGGCCACGTCTCCTCGGTGTGCTTGTCCCAGTCCTTGACCTGCAGGTGGACGGGCTGGTCCTCCTCGTGGTTCGTGCCCGTGCGGCTGACACTCGTCAAGATGTCGAAGCTGATCTTGCCGTCGGGCTTCTCGTACTCGATCTTCTTGCACTTGTCCGCGTGCTTGGTGCTCGCGTGGTCCGAGATCTTGTTCTTCAGCGTCCAGGGGACGCGGCCCTTGAGCAGGAACGCCTCGATTCCCGAGTACGCCACGCCGCCCCAGATACCGAGCGGGGAGTGGAAGCTGGGCCGCATGTTGCGCACCTCTTTGAGTTCCTTCCAGATCCAGGACTTGCGGAGCTTGTCCTCGTAGTCGTACAGGAACACGGAGTCGTTGTTGCCGTCCTTGAGGGCCTCCCAAGCCGCCTCGGCGGCCAGCATGCCGGACTTCATGGCGTTGTGCGTGCCCTTGATCTTGGGCACGTTGACGAAGCCCGCCGTGTCGCCGATCAGGGCGCCGCCGGGGAAGGAGCACTTGGGGATGGACTGGAAGCCGCCCTCGATGAGGGCGCGGGCGCCGTAGGAGATGCATTTGCCGCCCTCGAGGACGTCCTTGTAGAGCGGGTGCTGCTTGAGCTTCTGGAACTCGCCGTAGGGGGAGAGCCAGGGGTTGGAGTAGTCCAGGGCGACGACGAGGCCGACACTGACCAGATTGTCGCCGAAGTGGTACATCCACCCGCCGCCGTAGGTGTCGTAGGGCAAGGGGTAGCCCATGGAGTGGACGATCTCGCCCTTCTGGAACTTCTCCGGCGCCACCTCCCACACCTCCTTAACTCCCAACCCGTACGTCTGCGGCTCGCTGTTGGCGCGCAGGTCGTACTTCTTGATCACCTGCTTCGACAAACTGCCGTGGCACCCCTCGGCGAACAGCGTGACGCGCGCGTGGAACTCCATCCCCCGCTCGAACGTGTCCTTGGGCTTGCCCGTGCGGGCGATGCCCAAATCATTCGTCGCGACGCCCCGCACGCTCCCGTCCGTCTTGTACAGCACCTCGCTGGCCGCGAAGCCGGGGTATACCTCGACGCCGACCTCCTCGGCGCGCTCTCCGAGCCACTTGGTGAACTCGCTCAGGGACACGATGTAGTTCCCCTTGTTGTGCATCTGCGGCGGCGCGGGCAAAGGGACGGCCATCTTCTTGGTGAGGAAGCGCATGCGGTCGCCGCCGGCGGGTGTGGCGCCCGTGAAGCGGGACTCGTTGTCCTCCGCCAGCCAGTCCGGGAAGAGCTCCTCGACGGCATTGGGCTGGATGACTGCGCCAGACAGTATGTGGGCGCCGAGCTCGCCGGATTTCTCGAGGAGGAGGACGCGGAAGTCCTCGTTGCCGGCTTCGTTGGCGAGCTGCTTGAGGCGGATGGCGGCGGAGAGGCCGGCCGGCCCGCCGCCGACGATGCAGACGTCTACTTGGTCGGATTCGCGCTCGATGGCGGCTGGGTCGAAGGCGTCTTCTACGTCGGCGAAGAGGCGCCTCGGGGTCGAGGAGAGGGTGCGGAGTTGGAAGAAGGGGGAGATCGGGGATGCTGCTGTTCGGCTTGAGAGGGCTGATCGTCTGTGTTGTGAGGGGTGTTGTTGTGGTCTGGCTGATATGCCTGTTATGCTGCGGTATCCTCTTGACTGTAATTGCCTGCCTGTGGAGGTCGCGGTGGCCCGTCGGCCGAGGCACGACGTCGTCAGGCGTGCTGGGGCAGACATGGTGACTTGACTGACGGCGAGGGGCTATATCGACATGTTCCGAGTTGTTGAACTTCGAGAGTGGATGCTCAACGGCGAAGACGGAAGTAGTACAAGCTTTGACCGCAAGACACACAAGCTGGAGACCCAATTGACCACTTTCGCTTGCGCGTAACTGGCGCAGAGTCACTTTCCGGAGCGGCGCCTGGTATTTTTCTTCCTCGGGCGTGGAGAAGTGGAGAGGTGGAGGTGTCTAGGCCGACGGACGTCATCGAATGAAATGCGTGACATTTGAAAGGTGCGCTCTGGCCGACATTGGCCGAATCCGGGGTAAGCTTAACCCTGCGTTGCTGTTGCCGAAGGTAACCGCGCTACGGTGTCGGACTTGCTCTTTCACCACTCATCAGCGTGAACACGTTCAGCTTTGGTAGGAACATTGACGCAATTCCCAGTCGCGGTGTTACTGATTCAGGAGATGCTCAGGGGAAGTGCCACTTGACTGAACACGAGATGGAAGTACCACTAGCAGGCCTGGGCCGATAGATCCATCCGATGCTGAGACGGAGTGACCGCCAAAACCTTTCAATTCCGGCTTGACAACGTGCTGCCCATCGTCTCTTCTGTTTTACCAAGCCATCTTCAAGGACAAACCTCTCATCTACTAGCTGCATCGGTACCTTAGCAAGGACCTGAGCACAGCCGACAAGATGACACCGACCATATGCTTCGACTGCCTGAAGACGCTCCTGCGACTGGCACCGCTCCTCTCATCGTCCTTCGCACTCTAGCATTGTGTCGACCGGCTCCTCTTCTTCAACAACTTCACCATCCCAGCAAACCGAAAAAAGGCGAGCCAGATCCTCCCCCAGTTCTGGTACTCGTTCCTCCGGCCAATGTCCACATGCAATCTTTCGCTCTACGGGTTGACCATCGCAACGGCGACAGCCAACGTCTATCTCGCGCCGGACAACATGAAGGCGTCAGGATGGTATAAACTAGGGATCGGCTTCGCCGTGGCGCACTTTGCCGTCTCGCCCGCGGTCCTCGCCGTCTCGGGGGTCAATCATATCAGAGCCATCATCAGGGACGAGAGCAAGGGGCAGAGTTGGAGGGACCAACGGAGGTGGTTGAGGATGCACGCTGTCAGGTCGGTTCTTGTTGATTTTCCGGGTTGGCTGTGCTTTTTGGCTGCTGTGTTGCAGTCTGTGAAGAGCGTGTAGTTCGGGGATATAAAGCGTTGTGTTATGAAGCGGCAGACGGTCAAATAGGGGTTGAGGTCTGGTGTCTTTCAGTTGAATACTTTCACGACGAACTGTCCATCAAGGTAGGTAGACTTACACAATATACGATTACGATTAAACGACGTGGATAGTTCAACAGCAATCCGCCTCTACGCAGTTCTCCGCAGGCCACCACATGCATCTTCAGCAATGCTTAGCTAAAACAAAGAAAGTCGTCAATGCCAGCTTCATCATCAGTCGGGAGAAAGTTCAGAAGGCATCGCTGTGGCAATCAAGCGGCTGCCGGAGTCGGTCCCCTAACGGTATCACGACATGCAGAAGATGTCAAAGTTCACTCGACCCGACGGGAAAATAGACTCCACCCCTCCAAATGTCGAGCCAGTCCACCAGCCACTACCGAGCTGCCCTCCATTTATCCATCAATCAGCGTCGCCGGAGCTGTCCCAGACATCACATCTTCCCGCCCAGGGGCACCGACGGGACTCCACAAAGTCGGAGTATTGCCCCTCACTCATCACTCTGTCGTGAGGGGAATCGTGGGGTGTTGATCGCTGTGGTGGTCTTTATAAGTGTAAAGACGCCCTCTCACTCACTGGGTTAGGATGCGTGCATAATAATCTCATTCACATCTGCTTTGGCTTTCTTCTGTATTGCTCTAGCATAGGTAGCCCCTGACATTCCACCTCCATCATGCCGTCCGAGATCACCATCACCGGCTGGACCACGCGCGATGTGCGCTTCCCCACCTCCCTCGACAAGACGGGCTCCGACGCCATGAACGCCGCGGGCGACTACTCGGCCGCCTACTGCATCCTCCAGACTGACTCCGAGTTCAACGGCCACGGCATGGTAAGGCCCTCCTTTCCCTCCACCCACCTACCCTCCCATACAACCTTTACTAACCATTATACAGACCTTCACAATCGGCCGCGGCAATGACATAGTCTGCGCAGCAATCAACCACGTCGCCGACCGCATCAAGGGCCGCACCCTCTCCTCCCTCGTCTCCAACTGGGGGCAAACATGGCGGTATCTCGTAAACGACTCCCAACTCCGCTGGATCGGTCCCGAAAAGGGCGTTATCCACCTCGCCTTGGGGGCCGTGGTCAACGCGATCTGGGACCTCTGGGCCAAAGTCCTGGGCAAGCCCGTCTGGCGCATCGTGGCCGACATGAGCCCCGAGGAGTTCGTGCGCTGCATCGACTTCCGGTACATCACCGACGCCATCACGCCCGAGGAGGCGGTGGCCATGCTGAAGGCGCAGGAGGGCGGGAAGGCGCAGAGGGTGAGGGATGCGGAGAACAGCCGGGCCGTGCCGGCTTATACCACTTCTGCGGGGTGGCTGGGGTACGGGGAGGATAAGATGAAGGGTCTGTTGCAGGAGACGTTGAGTAAAGGGTATCGGCACTTCAAGTTGAAGGTCGGGAGCAGTGTGGAGCAGGATAGGAGGCGGTTGACGATCGCGAGGGATGTGATCGGGTACGACAAGGGGAATGTGTTGATGGTGGACGCCAACCAGGTCTGGTCTGTGCCCGAGGCGATCGAGTATATGAAGCAGCTGGCTGAGTTCCGGCCGTGGTTCATCGAGGAGCCAACTAGCCCCGACGATATTCTGGGCCACAAGGCGGTGCGGGACGCGCTGAAGCCGTACGGTATTGGCGTCGCGACGGGGGAGATGTGTCAGAACAGGGTGGTGTTTAAGCAGCTGCTCATGAGCGGGGCGATTGACGTCTGTCAGATCGATGCCTGCCGGATGGGGGGTGTCAATGAGGTGTTGGCTGTGTTGCTCATGGCGAAGAAGTACAATATCCCCATTGTGCCGCACTCGGGCGGTGTCGGACTGCCCGAGTACACCCAGCATCTCAGCACGATCGATTACGTCGTCGTCAGCGGGAAGCTGTCGGTGCTGGAGTACGTCGATCACTTGCACGAACACTTCCTTCACCCGTCGGTTATCAAGGATGGGTACTACCAGACTCCCACGGAACCGGGGTACAGTGTCGAGATGAAGCCCGAGAGCATGGAGCACTTCAGCTTCCCTGGCCCTGAGGGCGGTTGGTGGAGGAGTGAGGAGGCCAAGCCTATTCTTGAGGGAGCGAAGATCTAATTTGGGAACATCGAAAAGACAAGGGTCGCGCCGCGTGTGCGCGAGGAAAGGGGTCAGGCGTCAGTCACCACCACAGCTGGGACCGCCTGTCCGCAGGGCAACGATGGCATCCTGTACGGTTTAGCCTCGGAAGAGGTCAGCTGTCCTTAGGGAAAAGATGATGGACACCTCGAGTGTCTCGGGGGTGCGACTCAGATAGTCGTTCCGCAGGGCAACGATGGCATCCTGTATAGTAGCGTGCTCCGGCGATGCTGCTATCCCACGAGAAGTATGGATTACCTTTCTCGTGTCGCGAAAGTACAGACTTTGGTAGATAAAATAAAAGGCGTTGAAAACCAACGGCTCTCTCAGATGGATTTCAAGCAATGCGAACCGCACATCGTACTCTGTACTTTGTACTTAATCGATTGGCTCTCAGCAGAGAGAACAGGCAGCTTAAGTCTGGAAGTGCGGCCCTCACGAGAGGCTAAAAAAGCAGTGCTTAGCGTGCTCATGTAGTAGTGTCCGATGAAGAGCAATCAGTCCTTCATACCTTATTCCACATATTACCTTCCATAAGAAGCACACGGAGATATCTAGTACATATTCCCAACTTGTCCCTAACCCACGGCTCGTTATCCAGTAGACAATCTATCTATCTGTCCACATTATCAAGCAACATACAACAACCCAATCCCCATAACACTAGCCACCCTCTCCCCCTCCATCATCGGCATCCACCTCCCAAAGTCATAATTCGCCCTAACAGTCCACCTCTCCCCCCTCCTCACCTCGATGCCTGTACAAGTCCCCATACTAGAGATATGCGCCATCCTCCCATCCACGTACCCTTCGCTCTCGCCGTACCGGGCGACGCTATCGCACACCACCTCCCCGTCACGCCTAAACTCCAGGTTCAGGCCGCCATCATGTATATGTCCGCCCACCAGCACCACCGTGCCGTCGAAGGGCACGGTCCAGGGGTGGTGGTCGTCCATGCCGAAACTGAATGTCTCGGTGTCGTCGGGAGGGGGGAGTTCGGACCCGCGCTCGCCGCAGCCGAACTCGTCGTCTATGTCGAGCCAGATGGGCGTCAGGGGCTTGAAACCCAGGGGAACGGTGGGGAGGTACTGGAGTTCGATGGTGAGGATGGCGTCACGGGGTTGGGGGACTTCGTTCATCAGCTCTAGGCCGAAGGAGAAGGTGTCGCCGGGCTTGATGTAGTAGCCTGAGTTGATTCTCCTTGTAAGTGTTAGTAGGCGTTCTCTCTGCTAGTGCTGTCCAGCGACATAAGAGCGAGAGTAGTAGACATACCCGCCCATAGTCACATCAAACTTCGTCCTCTCGTTACCGCTGGCAAATATGCGCTGCGGGTAGGTTCCCTCGGAACACGTCGCGTCGGTGCGGTTCATGTTGTACACCACGACGTGATGGAGCCACATGCCCGTGTTCGCGTTGGCGTACGAGCCGTCCGGGTACTCGAGGTCGGCCTGGATGTGCGTGATGACGCAGTCGGAGCACGGCATGGCCAGGTCGCTCTGGAACTCCCTCATGCCGGCGTCCTCGTCCATGCCGGGGACGGTGAAGGGGCCGTATCTGTTCTTGACTCTTAGGGACTTCGGGTGGGAGAATTGGCCTTTGGCTTGGGGATGGGGGAGGCAGATGCCGTCAGCTAGTGGACGTGGTTGTTAGTCGGAGATATACTGGTGCGAGGAGTAAGTGGGCTTCACTTACAACATGGCGATAATCCGTAAAAGGAGGGTGTCACAAAGATAAAAAGCAGCACGGCTGCGGCGCCGGTTGCTATGAATAAGAACGGTTTTGTGAATAGCGAGGCCATTTCATATTCCGATGGACTTCACATATCATTGCTGATGAAAGGAGCAAGATATCTTCAGCGGAGGAGCATGCTTTACGCACATAACGTAATACGCTGCGCAAACCCGCGGGGCCGGCGTTTAGATGTATAGGATTCAGAAGGATCAGTAAAGGTGTGTAAAGGCAAACAAAAGTAGATACGTATAGGCCACCACGTTGTTCGGGGGACCGACGGAGTTTGGACTTCCCGACTAGGATGACGGTCATCCCCTCCAATCCGACGTGTGGCAGATGATTAAGCCATTTTCGTTTGCTGCCCAGTCATCCCCTACGGATGGGAGGTCTTCCTTGATACCGACTTGCTCAGATACCCACGAAGTTTAACTCTCGGCTTGCCGGCAAGATTGACCGGAGAAGGCATAAGTTGGTTCCTCGCAGCCATGCAACCGCATACAAACTCCGTGATCACAACGGTGTGTTATTGCCGTGCGTGACGAAAGCCTGACCTTCATAACCCCGGGGCCGACCTGCAATAGCTGTTGACGCAACCGTCCTTGAAGTTCTATATTCTAATATCCCCAATCGGGCATGTACTCGCGAGTCCCGCGATCTCCAAGCCAGGCATGTCAGACGCCAAGTCCTCACCTAGGTAGCAGCAGCCTTATGTCCAGCCGTCGCAACCTCCAGTATCTCCCTCTCCAGACCAGCGACATGAACAATCTCGATACCGGCATCAGCCAAGCTTCTCTGGCCGGTGTTATCGGCCACAAACTTCTTCGGCTCCTGGACGCCGACGTAGACCTTCTTGATACAAGCCGCTAGACGGAGGACTCGTTCCACACACGGTAGGTTTCCGCTGAGGCGGAATGAGCAGGGTTCCATGGTGGTGTAGAGCGCTAGTGTTTGGGGCAGGACGGTATGTAGTTGGTCTTCCGGGACGTCGTGTTGTTGGGCGAGTTTCATGAAGCAGCATTGCTCTGCGTGGGTGTTGCCGGGGAGCTCGAGGGTGTAGCCTGTTGCTAGGACTGTGTTGGTTGAGTAGTCGACTACTAGGGCTCCAACGCGGAAGTTAGTTGGTTTGGGAGGTGAGAGCTTGGCTAGGTCGAGAGCTTGTTGCATTAGGGCTTTGTGGTCTGGTGGTGGTGAGGCCATTGTGTGAGACGGATGTGAAGTGAGATTGCTAATGAGATGGAAATCGACACGCCAGGTTTGGGTTCAACAGAGCTGCGACGACAATGGCTCAGAAGGAGATGAGGAGGTGTATATGTTTAAGTCTCAAGCACATGAGAGTATGAGTAGGAAAGCCAGATATTCAAAGAATGAGAGAATCATATAGGGTAGGTTGGAGATGAGAGAGATCACTGAGATGTGTGACCCGGAAGTACATTCATGCTGGGTTGGGGCCTGGCAGCTGGCAGCCGACCGGCAGATATTCCGAGCGGCCCCACCACTTTAACCCGTCGCGTCTCACGCGTCAGAAGCTCAACAACTTGCCAACAATCGTAAAGCATATCAACAGCTGCACCGCCCAAGATGCCTTCCTTCGAGGACATCACAGATGGGGAGCCTCCCACGATAGATCCGTACGAGGTTCTTGCCATCGAGCGCACAGCCACTGCCGACCAGGTCAAGTCCGCCTACCGCAAAGCCGCCCTCAAGAACCATCCAGGTATGCAGCCTCGCCATCTACAACTGGTTCTATGACAAGTCTAATCTATGTCCTACAGACAAGGTCTCCGAAGACAAAAAGACCGAAGCCCACGAGAAATTCCAACAAATAGCCTTCGCCTACGCCATCCTCTCCGACCCCCTGCGGCGCAAGCGCTACGACGAGACGGGCTCGACCTCGGAATCCATCGTTGACTCTGAGGGCTTCAGCTGGTCGGACTACTACCGCGAGCAATTCCGCGACGCCATCAATGACGATGCCATCGACAAGTTCGCCAAGCAGTACAAGGGCTCGGACGAGGAGAAGGATGACCTCCTGGCCGCCTACGAGAAGTACAGGGGCAGCATGGACGGCGTCTACGAATCTGTTATGTGCAGCAACGTGCTCGATGACGACGAGCGGTTTAGGGCCATTATTGACGAGGCTATCGCTAAGGGCGATGTGAAGAGCTACAAGTTGTACGCGAACGAGAGCCAGGCGAAGAGGGACAGGAGGGTGAAGAGGGCGAAGGAGGAGGCGGGCGAAGCGGAGGAGTATGCCAAGGAGTTGGGGGTGCACGATAAGCTGTTTGGGAAGAAGAAGAAGACAAAGAAAGACAGTGAGGCGGATTTGGCCGCGCTCATAAGGCAGAGGCAGGATAGCAGGGGGAGCTTCCTTGATAATCTGGCTGAGAAGTACGGCGCTGCGCCGAAGGCCAAGAAGGGGAAGAAGAGGGTGCTGGACGAGGAAGAGCCGGATGAGGAGGCTTTCCAGGCTGCTGCTGCGAGGCTGAACAAGCCCAAGGAGAAGCAGAAGGTCAAGCGTTACAAGATGTGCTGATACGATGGCGCATTTGGACTGGTTACGGGGAACGGCGTTGATTCTTGTTATGGCGTTAGTACGGTATAGCTTGGTGGAGATATAACGAAATGAATGCATTCAATGTCTTTTCCAGATGCAATACTCCGTGACTCAGTGTTGAGGAAGAGACTGCTAGTGATCGCAGTCTTGACATTTTGAGATCCTTCACATGTGATTCGATTTTAGGCATCAACGGGGCAACCGCACCGCACTTCAGCTTTTCCCAGCGCACGGCGGGGCATCACATTTCGCGTCAACCTTCAGCACTCAACGCGGTGTTTTTCCCACACTTTGCATAACGCGCCAATGTATCCTGCATAGACCTTAACCTCATCGATATTTTCGGAACCTTCGAGAGATGTTGGTCTCCCAGCGACTGCCAACAACACATCAGCGTTCCGTACCGACACCAGCCATGCCATGACCGTCGACGGATCCCACGTCATCTACCCCCAGTACTGCTTCCACCTCTCCCCGACAATCGAGAAATGGTGCGCCTTCCGAGCGCGCGAGATCCACGGCCTAACGAGCCCTAGAGGCTTCGTGGGTACGATTACAGCTCACTCCCTCACTTCATCCCACCTTGCAGCTACGCATCGACTAACATACATGTGACATCCAAACAGGCCAGGACCTCTACTTCCACCTCAACCACCCCGTCCGATGGGTCCAGGTCGCCGGCGTGGTGGTCGCCATCGACGAGTTCTACGGACGACGCATCTACACCATCGACGACAGCAGCGGGGCGAACATCGAGGTCGTGCTGAGAGTCGAGAAGCAGAATGCCAATCAGGCTGCTATTTTGGCTACTGAGGCCGACGGGAGTGGCTATGGCAAGGCCGTGAAGGACATCAAAACCAAGACTACGACGAAACCTGCACAAGCGACAACGAAGGAAGATGAAGTCAAGCCCCATGTTGATAGCGAAGTCGACGTGGGCGACGTCCTGCTGGTCAAGGGCAAGATCACGGTGTACCGGAACAGCAAGCAGATAATTGTGCACAAGATCGTCCATCTGCGGAGCACGCAGGATGAGGTGCACTTCTGGAAAAAGATGACGGAGTTTCACGACAGTGTGCTTTCCAAACCTTGGACGCTCAGCGAGAAGGAGCTCAAGCGCTGCCGGCGGGAGGCCGAGAAGCCGAACTGGGAGGAGCCGAAGGACCGCAAACGATCTAGGCGGAAAGCTCACGAGGCGGATGGGACTGGTCTTGAGGCTGGGAAGACGAGGTTGGTCAGGCCGGAAGTGGAGGGAGGCAAACCTCCGAAGGCGAAGGCTACGGGCTTGGAGAAAGGGACTGCGACGTTTGTCCAACCTGTCGAAGTCGTTGGCTTGGAGAAGAGAAGCAGGCATGTCGGCGCTGCCGGGCTTGAGAAGACGACGAAGATACCAAGCACGAGGAGTTCGACGTCCACGCGTGAGAGAGACCGTTCCGTGAAAGCGAAAGCTACGGGCCTGGAGAGGGGAAGCACGATTGTCGAACGTGCTGTGATTGCATCGACCAAGGTGCCAACGGCGAGGATCTCTGCGTCGACGCGGGACAGAGAGGCCCCATTGACGATGCAGTCTACGGTGTTGGACAGCCGGAGCTCGGGACTCGAGCCAGTTTACGCTGAATCGGACAGCATACTGGACGCGTTGGCAAACTCGACTTTCGATGATGGAAGCTTCATGCAGACGAGAAGTACTTACCTGGAGAGGACCCTCGTTCAGAGTACCGGCAAGTCGAAACGGAGCCTATCGCCATCGCCGTTCAATGGAGATAGCTCGACGAAGCTCAGGAGTAAGGGATTGGAGAGGACGGCAATCGCGACAATCAGCAAACCGAGTGGCAGCCTATCACCACCGGCTTCTCGCCCTCGCCCTCCTGTAAAAGCGAGGGCTACAGGCCTGGAGAAGGGAAGTACCAAGCTTGTTGAGGCGGATAGTACGAGGCCAACCAGTACATGGGATTCTGACTCCGATACGCTAGTGCCGGTCAGAAGTTCTACGAGAGTTAGGGCGTCCGGTCTGGAGAAGGGAGCTGCTACGTTCGTGAAGGCTTCTGAGATCAGATTGTCGAGCAGTCAAGAACTGGAGTTCGACACGCTGATAGCGCCTTCGCTCAGGAAGAGCTCCGTGAGGGCGAGGGCGACGGGGTTAGAGAGGAAACCGAAGCGAGTTAAGACCGTTCATGTCGAAGGGGAAGTCTGAGGCATTGGACATCTGAATAGGTATATACTTACTGTCGTACCTTCAAATATGATCACGATCATCCCAACCCGACTCGGTTTTGCTGCACATCAATTCTCATCCGGTCGGCTCAGAGAATACCTCTCCATCTTACCGACAACTCGATGAACATTGAGGCCATCAATGTGGATCGCTAGTTCTGTCGCCCCCACAAAGGGATAGCGACCGAGCGACAATTCCTTCCGTCTCGTAATGCTTCGAAGGGATTGCACTTTCTTCCAGTCTCTGTCCCGCAGTGTCGGCCGGATATCATTTCGCCTTCCCTTCAGACTTGGTATTGGCCGCGCCCTAACAAGAAAGCACAGCCAGGGTGACCGGTTCTCGGCCCAGATGGAGACAAATTCAGACAAAGAGTGGAGATGCTAGCGTGTGAGGGTAATCGACAAGCACTCAACGACTTGACACCGAAGCGGGCGCGAAGGTGAGCATTCTGCTGGGAAGGGTCAAACGTCATCTCATGGTTGAGTTGTCCAGTGCCTGAAGCTCCTGCCCGTCAAAGGAGTCGAACGATTTCAATTCTACGTTCTCGCTTTCCTTGAAAGAGTTTGAGGAAAGATTCGAATGGTTTCTCTCAAGTGAAGACGCCGAGATTCTTGTTCCCTTGACAACATCATTTCGCATTCCTCGTTGTTGGATCCCTCTCTCGTGGCCTACCGCCCATCCGCATTCCTAAAGTCAACAATACCCCCTATTTGTCTCAGTCGGCTATCTTACCGCCCCCTACCGACACTCTAGCACCCCTTGCTACCGACATTCGGGACATTTTGCCTCGTGGCTCTAACCAGGTATGGCCTTTCTTTCACAAGACATTCCGTGCCTTGCAGAATAACCGCCCCTGGGTAACGCTGCATGGTAACGGCTTCATGCCAGTGAGCCATAGTCTAGATCTCATGAGATCATGGCTTCTGTAAATCTGCAACCCTTTCTATTCGCTATGGCAACGTGGTGGATGCCTCGAGGAACTGCTTATACCAGTGTATTCGCAGTTCCTAACCGTGGTCCCCTTGTTCCCTGAAGATTCAAACGTGTTCATTTTCAGAAGGTTTAAGGTCAAAGGTCATCATGATGGGGGCTTCGAATTCCACCACCAGGACCATATCCGTTGTGTTGGCGTTGTTAATATTGACAGTGTTTCCCCATCTTGTTGCCAGTCATACAATCCACAGACATGTCCACCATCACAAGCCGACGGCCGTGAACACCGCATCACCGGTCGAGACGACCCCTGATGCGCAAGGAAAGGTCCCGCTAAATACTGTAGAAGAAGTTGAAGCTGACGAACTGTTGACACCAGAAGAAAGAGCCCTCAGAGATCAATCTTCGCACCAACACATCCACCGCGAATTCCACGAGAAACGCTGGCTAGGCGGCCGTCCGTGGAGAAACTATCGAGTCACCCGCGGTGCCATCACCTATCTCACCGAAAGCAGGACTTCGAGTGGTAGCACGTCGACATCGACCAGCGTCACCAGCACCAGCAGCATCGCTTACAACGACACTTCGAGCACACCGAGTGCCAGCACCTTTTCGAGCGTCCTCAGCATACCCACTGCGAGTGATTCTTTGAGCATATCAGGCGCCCCTATTGCCACCAGCTATCCGGATACCTTCAACACATCCAGTGCTGTTAGCACGCTCAGCGCACCTATTGCCAGCAGTTATCCAGAGGAGCTCAGCACAGCCAGCGCCAACGGTACCTTGAGCACATCAAGCACACCCGTTGCCAGTAGCTCTTCAACCCAGGAGTCCACGACGAGCAAGGCAACCGCCACGTCCACCCAGCTTCTCGACGGCATCTCGAGTTCCGAATCAATTTCAACTTCGGACGGTATCATCAGTGCCAGCACTTCGGCTCCCCAGCTCATTATCACTCCCATCAACGGTCCGAGTACGACAAGTACCTCGAGCAGTGCATCTTCAACTTCAACCATCGCAAGCAGCAGTTCATCGACCCGGGACAACGGTGGTCCTCCTATCAACGTTCTCCTTCCTAGTTTTACACTGAGTTCAACTCCCTCTATTGTGTCGACTAGCAGCAGAACATTGTCGACCCAGAGTGTCTCAACCAGCGTCAACCCGTCTGGAACGGTAGTCATCTTGCCGACTCTCACCGACAAGAAGCCTGATACGACCGGTTCGGTCCACACCAGTCTTGAGACCAAGGGACGCCCGTCAACGGTGCCTCTCATCACAAGCTCCATCTCGGATCCGACTTCCCTGCTTTCGGCGACAAAGACGGCCAGTGAAGTTGCTACTTCGTCAGCACCAGCCATGGTTTCCGCCAACATCTTTAACGACCCTATCGCGACGGGTGCGCCCCCGAGCAACATTGGTGCGAGGAAGGACCATCCCGTTGTTCGTCAAGGCATCATCTCTGACGGGCCGATTGGCACCAACAAGTTCTACGCCAATATGTTCCTCGGCAGTCAGACGAGCCCGACCTTCCTGTTTCCCTACTCGGTTGCCTGGGCCAAGGGCAAGGGTAGCAGTGCCAGTTGGGGTCTGGCCATCTCCCATATTGAGGCGAGCCAGCGCGTCTTTGGCAACACCGACAAGGTCACTGGAGGGGCTTCGTACTATCTCAACCCCATCGGTATTCAGTCCATGGTCATCTCTGCTCAGGAACTCAACGCGAGTTCGATCCTGACGACTGAGTCGCCCACGGCGTACTCTGCCATTGTGCAGCTGCGTCCCAATGCAGCAGCTGAGCCAGCAGTCCAGTTCCCTCTCGTGCAGGGCCAGGCTTTCATCACCGCTCTTTACAGCGGTGCCACGCCCATGATCCAGTCTGGCGTGTACTTCAAGACTGTTACAAAGTCAACCAAGGAAGCCAAGAGCGGCGTCGTTAAGTACAAGTTCGTGCTCAATGACGGTACCAAATGGATTCTCTACTCGTACCATACCGGCGGCGGTCCCCTTGACCTCGAGGTTGTCAACGATGGGACAGCCAAGTCCAAGGCACCTTTCTACGGTACCATCCAGATCGCGAAGGACCCCGGCACGGCTGAGACGTACTACGACACAGCCTGCGGTGCGTACCCGACCGGTATTGATCTCTCGGGTACCGCCAATGGTGCGACTGGTACCTACACCTTCTCCTTCATCAAGGGTGGATTGTCCGGTTCGCCGCTTCTCATGTTTGCCCTGCCTCACCAGGTCTCGTCTTTCGACGACGGGACTCGTGCAGCAGTAGCCAACGGCGTCGGCCTCCAGACCACCACGAAGGGTATCGCAACCGCCGTTCTGGCCGACTCCTGGACCATGGTGGAGAGCATGCCTGTTGACATGAGCTTCTACCCCTGGCAACCAGGTGTGGGCAACAAGGCCGCCATGAGCGAGAACACGCGCGCATACATCCGCAGCATCGCTCAACAGGAGTTGTCGCAGGACATTATGCTGCAGACGGACCAGAGCTCGGTCTACTTCAGCGGCAAGGTACGAACAACCCCTCTGACGCGTCGCAACAGGTTTAAATAACTGACAAATCCACAGGCTCTCTCCAAGTTCGCCAACATCATCATGGTCCTGAACGACATGATCGGCGACAAGGACCTCGCCCAGACGGCCCTCACCAAACTCAAGGCCGCCTACGCCCGCTTCGCCGAGAACAGGCAGCAGTATCCCCTCGTCTACGAGTCGGCCTGGGGCGGCGTCGTGTCGACCGCCACCTACACGACCGGCAATAGCGGCGCCGACTTTGGCAACACGTACTACAACGACCACCACTTCCACTACGGCTACTTCATCCACGCGGCGGCGGTCATCGGCCACCTCGACCCGTCGTGGCTCAAGACGAACCGGGACTACGTCAACATGCTGGTGCGCGATGTGGCCAACCCGAGCACCAAGGACCCTTACTTCCCCGTCCACCGCGCCTTCGATTGGTACCATGGCCACAGCTGGGCGCACGGCCTGTACGAGACGGCGGACGGCAAGGACCAGGAATCGAGTTCCGAGGACGTGATGCACGCGTATGCCATCAAGATGTGGGGGCAGGTCAGCGGTGACGGCAACATGGCTGCCCGGTATGTCCTCTTCCCTTCCACGCTACCCCTTTCCCAACAATGACTAACGATTGTGCACAGCGGCAACCTCCAACTGGCAATCCTTAAGCGGGCGCTAAACAACTACTACCTCTACAGCAGCTCCAACACGGTGCAGCCCGCGCAGTTCATCCCCAACAAGGTGGCCGGCATCCTCTTCGAGAACAAGATCGACCACACGACCTACTTCGGCAACAACCTGGAGTATATCCAGGGCATCCACATGCTGCCGCTGCTGCCCTGCACGCCGCTGGTGCGCAGCGCGCAGTTCGTGGCCGAGGAGTGGGACGCCTTCTTCAGCAACGGCCGGGCCGACCAGATCGCCGGCGGCTGGAGGGGCATCCTGTACGGCAACCTCGCTACCATCGATCCCGCCGGCGCGTATGCCTTCTTCAGCCGGCCGGACTTTGACGCCAGCTGGCTGGACGGCGGTGCGAGTTTGACGTGGTATCTTGCTTATTCTGCTGGTGAGTTCCCCTTTCCGAGTAACAGATGGTCGAGATGTGATACTAACTTGCTCTTCAGCACTTGCCGGGCTATGATGTCCTCTCGTTTCCTTTGTGTGTTTGGCTTCATTGGCTTCAGCAGGTTCGAATACCATGTGTGCTTCCATTTGCATTTCACAGGTCTATCAGCAAGGCAGGGTTGGAATAACTCATAATTAATGGGCGACTGAGAACTTTCTTTCTGGCATGGAATTACACTGGCATACATACCCGCACTCCTTTATACCCTTTCCTTCACAGGATTATCGAAACATAATCGGTACATAGCATGCTTCGTTAGACTAGACGCGTGCTTCTTAACCGAAATACCTATAATCTCTTTTCTTCATTCATGAGACTCTCATTGTGTTTTGAACCTACTCCTATTCTCATATGTGATACTACGCAATCAGTGTAAGTCTCCGAATAACCTCACGACGGTTGGGAACATTATCCCACAATTAGCCCAGTGGTACTCCCCATAGTTTCTCCACCAATGACGGCGCCGTCGCAAACCTGGAATTCTGGCTTGGATCCATTTGTGGTCCTCGAAGGCTTTTGGAGTTTCCGGAAAGCCCAAGACACGAGGCATTTCCTTCCGTTGACTCGGGCGTCTGAATCGCGCAAGTGAGCGGACCCCGGAAGTACCGAGAGTGTGTGAAAAATAACTTGGATCTTGTGAACGATCCAAGATCGCGTCGTAAAAATGTCTCTCACCATTCGCAACAACCCCTTTTCTTTTCGGAGAACCAGACGTCAAGGTTACACGACAGCTTCAGCTTTGCTCACCGGGAGAAACCATAACTTCAAACTGCATCGCCGGGATTGCCATTGCTGCTAGGATCTGGATCTGGTGCTGGGTGACGTAGCTTCGAAACCGACATCAACACCAACCACCACCACCAAAATACAAACGAGACTATACACCACCACCACCACCTCCCACTCACCCCGTCGCCTACAACAACCACCCCTCCCCAGCCCCTTAATGGCCTCCTCCCTCTCCTCCCCCCGCCCCAGCGGGCCCTCACGGACGCAATCCGAGTTCCTCCCGCACGGCATAACCGAGACGCCGGCGGAGCAAGCCCACCACTGGTTCGTCGGCAGCATCGACCAAGGCACCACGTCCTCTCGGTTCCTCATCTTCGACGGCCTCGGCGAACCCGTCGCCTCGCACCAGCTCGAGTTCGACTCTATCTACCCCCAACCGGGTTGGCACGAGCAGGACCCCCTTGCAATCTTGAAGAGCGTGGAGGACTGCATCGAGGGGTGCGTCAAGAAGTTCGAGGACAAGGGGTATGATAAGAGGCAGATCAAGGCGGTGGGGATAACTAACCAGCGTGAGACGGCCGTGGTGTGGGATAGGGAGACGGGGGAGCCGTTGAGGAATGCGGTTGTTTGGCCGGATACGAGGACGCATGCGCTCGTGAGGGAGTTGAAGCAACGGGAGGGCGCGGATGAGCTGCTCGAGCTGTGTGGCTTGCCGCTGTCGACGTATCCTAGCAGTGTGAAGCTACTGTGGCTGCTGCAGAACGACGAGAAAGTCAAGGCGGCGTACGATAGCGGCAGACTGGCGTTCGGCACGGTGGACAGCTGGTTGATCTACCGCCTCAACGGCGGCGCGAAGGCCGAGAAGCAAGTGCACGTTACCGACGGGACGAACGCGAGCAGGACGATGTTCATGAACCTGCGCACGCTGCAGTACGACGACAAACTCCTAAACTTCTTCGGCATCGAGAAGTCCAAAATCCACCTCCCCACCATAGTGCCCAGCAGCGACGCCTCGGCGTTCGGCAAGATTTCCACGGGAACGCTGGCCGGCGTGCCCATCACGGGGTGCCTGGGGGACCAGTCGAGCGCGCTGGTGGGGCAGTGCGGTTTTACGCCGGGCCAGGCGAAGAATACGTACGGCACGGGGTGTTTCCTGCTGTACAACGTCGGCACGGAGCCGGTGATCAGCAAGAACGGGCTTCTGGCGACCGTGGCGTACGATTTTGGAAAGGGGAGGAAGCCCGTGTATGCGCTGGAGGGGAGCATAGCTGTCGCTGGGTCAGGGGTGAAGTTCCTGGTGGATAACTTGGACTTTAGCGAGGATTCGAGCAGGATAAGTGAGCTGGCCGAGAGCGTGGAGGATAGCGGTGGGCTGGTGTTTGTTACTGCTTTTAGTGGTTTGTTTGCGCCGTATTGGATTGATGATGCGCAAGGGACGTTGTGTAAGTTTGCGAATCACACCAACCCCCTTGTGCAAACGTAGATGGAAGCACTAACAGAAGCAATAGTCGGCATGACGGCCTACACCACCAAGGCGCACATCGCCCGCGCCACCCTCGAGGCGACCTGCTTCCAGACGCGCGCCATCCTCAAGGCCATGGAGACGGACTCGGGCCACAAGCTGGAGCGCATCGCCGTCGACGGCGGCCTGTCCAACTCGGACGTGTGCATGCAGGCGCAGGCCGACATCGCGCGCATCCCCGTCGACCGGCCCGCCATGCGCGAGACGACGGCCCTGGGCGCCGCCGTGGCCGCGGGACTGGCCGTCGGCGTGTGGGACGAGCTGGAGGACCTGAGCGACGTGAACAGCGTCGGCAGGCGGGTGTTTACGCCCAAGATGGACGAGGAGAAGGCCGAGAGGATGTTCGCCAAGTGGAACCAGGCTGTGGAGATGAGCAGGGGGTGGGTGAGGGATGGGGACGGCGGTGAGAAGAAGAAGGAATAACTGGTTGTTGAGTGACTGGTTGGTTATTGGGTGGATGACGGGCGTTCACCGAGTGTAGGTGTTCCGGGACGGATGGACTAGACAAGATACCCTTGTATAAGACGTACCTATCTATCGCTCTATTGCCAATACCAAATCTTTCCAAAGCAACGCTGTGCATTTCCCTTTCCCTTCCTCTTTCTTCCACTCAGGAGATTATGCTGTGTTCCCACCCGAGTCCAAAGCACGCTACCTCTTCTTCTTCCCCTTCCCTCTCTTCTTCTCCTCCGGCACACTCACCGTCCCACCCTCCATCTCCTCCTTGTCGACCTTTCCCTCGCTCTCGAGTTCCCGGAGCTTCTCCTGCCCGCTAATAAACATGGTCAGATCCCGGTTCGTCTCCTTCAGCTCCTCGTTCTCGGCCGCCAACTCCCCCATCTTCTTCCGCAGCCCCTCCATCTCCTTGTCGACGTGGCGGATTCTCTCCATCAGGCCCTCGCCGACCTTCTTCTCCTCCTGTAGGGAGCGGCCCAGGCTGCGCGCCAGCTCGGTGGACTTGTTGGCGCGCGCGCGCTCGCGGGCTAGCTCCTTTTCGAGAGAGGGGAGGGTCTCGTCCTTGAGGGTCTTGTAGTCGGCCCTGAGGAGCTGGAGTTCGCTGACGGCTTTCTGGGCCGTCTTCTCCGCTGCCTCGGCGGACGCGGCGGCTTTGGCGGCCTTGTCGGCGGCCTTGCTGACCATCTCCTCGAAGTACACGCGCTGGCTCTCCAGCTGGCTCGTGAGGAGGTGGGTGTACTCCATGCCGATGCTGTCCAGCTTCGCCCGCGGCACGACCTCGCCGACCACCACCGCATCCCCGGACTGCCGGTTCCCGCCCGAGTCATCGTTGCTGGGCAGCTCCACGACCTTCCCGTCCCCCTTGTCGCGGATGAGGCGGTGCACCCAGCAGTCTCCCGCGTAGTCCCAGACGTGCTGCGTCTCCAGCTCCAGAGAGAAGGAGTGCGCCGTGTCCTTCCAGTGCTCCTTCGCGTGGCCGCCTTTGTACCGCCCGCAGCCGACGTTGCCGCAGATGAGGCAGATCCAGAGGTCGTCGGCGCAGTCGCAGACGGAACACAGGTTGCTAACGCCGTGGCCGAAGGGCTGGGCGTAGGGGTTCTCGGGGTCGTAGGGGTTTTGTTGGTTCGCGTCGGAGGATGATGAGGGGGCGAGGAGGGAGGGGTTCGTGGCTCGGCAGACCGGACAGCCGGAGCCCTTCCAGGTCTGGAGACAGGTGCAGTGGAAGACGTGTTGGCAGAGGATGGTCATGAGACCGGTTGTGTCGTCCATTCGCTCGAGACAGACGGGGCAGGTGGGGAGCTCGGTGAGGTTCGGTGTTGGTGGCGGGAACGGCTTGAGGGAGTTGACGAGGGCGGCGGAAGAGGAGGCTGTGTTCGGTTTCGGTTTGGAGGGGGTTTCGAAGGTGATGGACTTGATGAATGTGACGTGGCAGATCTCTGGCTTGACGGAACCTGTTAGCATATTCTCCATCAGACAAACAGAGTCGTGGTGTACATACCTCCATGGAGTTGAACACCTTGCCATCAAACTCCTTCCTCCAGTCCTGCGCGCGCCACCTATCCCGGAACTTCATGAGCACCATGTACCGGTTCATCCGCCCCGTCATAACCATCCTGTAATGGCTAACATCGCCCCTCCACTTCTCGCCCACGAAGCCCAAGAAGTCGCTCGGCGAGAGATAGCTCGGCACGGCAGGGATACAAAGTATCGTCCCGTCGTCCCCACCGGCAACTGCCTCACCACCCTCCGCCTGGCCCTCTCCCTCCTCTATCTCAAACCCGGTGGCAGACGCAGAGCCATCGGCACTCTCCCGATAGAGGTGGACGATACCCCACCCGACGTCCGTATTCTTCGTCTCGAGGGGTACGTAACGGCCCTTCGTCGCCTGCCCGGGTCCGCCGAAGGTCGGGCCAAGACTTGCGGCAGGGACAGCATGCCCATCTCCCTTGCTGCTATGCGTGTCCACCATGTCGAAGCTCTCTACGCTCAGTCTCCCAAAACGCCAGTCCCGCGCTGCCTTATGCGGTCCGATGCCGGCGCCGAAGCCAGGTGGGGGAAAACTCTCCTTCCTGGCGCGCCAGTGACGGTCTGTGAGGGGTGGGAAGTTCTGCTCGTCGGAAACTATGGCGGTAGGAGACGGCGAGCGGTCGCGGGGTGTAGAGAGGTCGAGCACGCGAGGCAGAGATCGGTCGGGGAGTTGGACGCTTTTAGGCTTGGGCTTGGAGGAGGACGACTGGTGACGGCGCGGGTGGGAGGGGAGGTTGTCGAAGATGCTTGAGCCCTCTGAGGGCACCCAGATGGAGTCGTTTGCTAGGTAGCCGTTTGCTGTCGGGTTCTGGGCTGGGTAGAGTTCGAATTTCAGGTGGTAGTTGTATGGAGGCATGGCACTTTCGAGAAGTAACAACAGTCTTTGGCGATGGAGTGAGGCCTGTTTGTCAGCTCCGTTTGTCGTTGTTGTCAGGGAGGCAACAAGATCTCGATGTCTGGGTAAATCAGAGTGTCTTTCACCTGCCACATCGCTTCTTTAAGGTGGTAAGTAGGAGGTATGCAGAGGCGGAAAGTTGCCCAAGTTCACGTTGGAATCGTCAGTTGAAGATGGTGGAATGCAGCAGAAGTGGAGAGCTGCCCCAGAGACTCCGCCGCTCTGCTTACGTAGCTACGGATTATCATCAGACGAGATCGAGTCACACAGGCTCCAAGAGGACGAAGAACCGATGATGGACTTCAAACGAGTCTAATTGCATTGCTCGCATCAGAGATGCTGCAGTCGAGTCGATTTAACTAATCTCCTCCAGTTGCACGATGTTGCGCATCGCGCGTTCCGTCAATCCATAACGCTATAAAGAACAAACGCCGTCATAACGATCCCACTGCTTCCCTTCTGATTCCATCCTCAGAACAGACAAACCTCTTACTGGCCACCACGGAGACGAAGCACCAAGTGCAGGGTGCTCTCCTTCTGGATGTTGTAATCCGAAAGCGTCCGCCCATCCTCCAACTGCTTGCCCGCGAAGATAAGACGCTGCTGATCAGGGGGGATGCCCTCCTTATCCTGAATCTTGCTCTTGACGTTGTCAATCGTGTCCGACGATTCTACCTCGAGCGTAATAGTCTTTCCAGTCAGAGTCTTGACGAAAATCTGCATGCCTCCGCGCAGCCTCAACACCAAATGGAGGGTGCTCTCCTTCTGGATGTTGTAGTCGGATAGCGTCCTGCCGTCCTCGAGCTGCTTGCCGGCAAAGATGAGACGCTGCTGGTCGGGCGGGATGCCCTCCTTATCCTGGATCTTGCTCTTCACGTTGTCAATCGTGTCCGAGGACTCGACTTCGAGCGTGATGGTTTTTCCGGTGAGCGTCTTGACGAAGATCTGCATACCGCCGCGAAGACGGAGGACGAGGTGGAGAGTCGACTCCTTCTGGATGTTGTAGTCGGACAGGGTGCGGCCGTCCTCGAGCTGCTTTCCGGCGAAAATCAAGCGCTGCTGGTCGGGAGGGATACCCTCCTTGTCCTGGATCTTCGACTTCACGTTGTCGATGGTATCGCTGGACTCAACCTCGAGGGTGATAGTCTTGCCCGTGAGGGTCTTGACGAAGATTTGCATACCACCGCGAAGACGGAGGACGAGGTGGAGAGTCGACTCCTTCTGGATGTTGTAATCCGAGAGGGTGCGGCCGTCCTCGAGCTGCTTTCCGGCGAAAATCAAGCGCTGCTGGTCTGGGGGGATACCCTCCTTGTCCTGAATCTTGGACTTGACATTGTCGATGGTATCAGAGGACTCCACCTCGAGGGTGATGGTCTTGCCGGTAAGGGTCTTGACGAAGATCTGCATGTTGGCGGTTGTAGAGGGAAGATGTGTGATGTGTGGTGGAGAAT
The DNA here is from genome assembly GCA_009194965.1 of Coniochaeta sp. 2T2.1. Classification (NCBI taxonomy): domain Eukaryota; kingdom Fungi; phylum Ascomycota; class Sordariomycetes; order Coniochaetales; family Coniochaetaceae; genus Coniochaeta; species Coniochaeta sp. 2T2.1. Next base: position 981,286 of record VSMA01000017.1, on the reverse strand, counting down.
GTGATGATGTTTGTTTGTGGAGTGTTGTGGTAAGTCCAGAGATGAGGCTGAAGACAGAGATGTGGTGAGATGGATGAAGCGGAAAAGAAGTTGTTCGGCGGAAGTTGGAGGAGGGCAGAAGGTTAAATAGGCGCTGTCTGACTGACCAGAAGTGAAGGTGAGGGGGAAGACGCTTGAAGGCTGGGAGGCGCAGCTTGTAAGTGAATGGCAAGAGCGGCTGGCGAATGACGTGACGTGAATCTGGCCTATGCCCCACTTACTTCCCTGGCCGGTGATTCATCAGCAGGCAACTTCGAAGAAAGCGGAAAGCGCGAGAACCGGCAGGTACAAACGAGGCTGCTCGGCGCTTTCCAGTACGACAGTTTTCAAGATTTACCTTGCCTTGTGCGACCTGAATCGTATAGGAAAATCCGATATTCCAATCTGTTCCTGCAGCTTGAAGGTCTGATATTTCAGCAAGCTTTGGCTGAAAGTTGCCTTCGCCTTCAACCATATGCGTCACCTGCTCCCCAGGCGCTACGATAAGGAATCAGGCGTAAGGCTGCCCCGGAATGCTAACAGTGGGCCCATATTTCTGGGGCATTCTGGGTCCTTGGCCTGAAACGAACGCCACCAGGGCACTTTCCTTCCCTTGCCTTCAGCTAAATAAACCTGAAGCCTCGATTTGAGATGGCAGTCGCCTCCCACACTACCATCTCTGAGGTGATCCTCTCGACTCCCAAAATCTGCATGTATCACCGGAGAAGCAACCCGTCGGCACCGGACAAAGCTCGGGGGTGCATCGTGACTTCGATCCAGCAGCAACAAGTTCGGGATAATCAGGGACACCCCATGCAAGCACTTCCGCTTATCAGTTGGCTACCGTACTAATGGTCTCACTCGCGCAGGAAGCCCGCTTCCCCAGCTCGTTTGCATGTGGCAGTCTGATGATCATTTGGCGGTCATATCTGCTTCATGTAATGTAGGATTCTACAACTGCATTGCTCTATTTCTATTCCTTTCACCATGCAGCGGCGTCTCCGGACGTTTTTGAGCTGATGGGAACATGGCGTCGCCGAGACCGGAACAAGATAAGAGAACCCCTCGTTTACAACGGACGGATTAAGTCCGACGTCATCGTTACGGGCTGGGCACATCATGCAACGCACGCAGACGACGGGGAGAAGGCGGTGACGGCCAACGCCGACCGGTTCGGCTGGTTGCTCGCTACGGCTGCTGATATCGTGAGATACCGTAACTGGATGGCTCCCTGAACAGCTGATAGCTTATGCCTTTATTTCTTGCCCGGATGGACCTGGATAAGAGGCCATGCAGAGGGACGCAGTGTTCCAGGGCGAGCTGTGGTGATGGGGCCTGATTAAGCGCCCAGAAAGCATCAGGGAGTCATTCATGCTTGGTCCTTCGGTTGGCCGGATTAACGCTTGGCTTTTGTTGGTGGTTGGAAGTCCTGGAAGAGGGTAAAACTCTCCTGGACTCTGATCATGTGATCTGAGCTGCGTTGGACTTCTTCAAATTCGAAGTTGGACTTCATATCATAGCGGGCAAATGTCACCACCGATCTGGTTTTTGAAGTATATCTCCTCATTCCACGAGCTAATGCCATAAACAAGAGTACCGCCCTCCATCATCCATCATCCTCATTCGTGACATGCATATGCTCTAGGTACATGACATCGTGTGGAACAAAACATCATTTACCACCAAAATGCTACATCAACAACATCCACCATCCACCAAACATAAGTCTTTTTGTGTCGAAGTAGGCCTGCCAAAAAGAGCAAACAGCCCACTCAAACAACAAAAAAAACGCCAAAATGCTCATGCCCTTGCTGACATATATTCTATATGCCCCTTGCCATTTGCTTCGCTGCGTTGTAACTTCATCTCGACATTTCCTCTTCTCTCTCTCTTCATCCTCAACCTTTCGCGCGTGCTGTTCGGATCCGGGTTCGTACATTTCGTTGAGAAGTCGTTGCTTGTGTGTGAAGGTCAAATAAAATATCATAAGATGCTTTTTTGCGTCGTTAAGACGTAAGGTCGTTTCATCGGTTTGCGTATGGTGGTGACCGAGAAGGGGTGGTAGAGAAGATGGACATGAAAGTGTATCGAAGAATGGTGGTTTCGCAAAAAGGACGCCGTCGCTGGATGATTCAACTGGACTAAGGAAAGGGAAGAGTTGTGAACAAATGAAACAGTTGGGACTGGATCCCGGGATGGGTATCTTTGTCGAGAAGCAGATGCATAGGAAGGACATGGAGAGAAGGACGGAAGTGGCCTAGTTCGCGCGGATGACCAGCTTCGAGAGGAACTTGTTCGAGAGCGAGTCAAAGTCGTACCGGTCGAACTTGGTCGTCTGTCTCGTCCTTAGGTATGCCTCTGTGGAGGTTGTCAGTTGATGATGGAAATGTTGGGTACGAAGAAGCTTACCGTGCTTGACGACATGTTCCTTGACCTCAGTCATGGCCTCGCAGACGGCCGTGTTGTTGTTGAGAAGCTGGCCGTGCCTTCGGGTATCCCACTCGTTAAAAGCAGGGAGTTTCTGCGAGATGGCATGGAAAAGACCGACGATGACACCAACGGGGGTAGTCTCCATGTCGTTGCAGAACTTGTTGACCGCCGCCGGATCGGGCACGCGGTAATGGCAGTCGAACTGCATCTCCTCCCAGACGGCGAGGAGGATGGAGGCCAGCATGAAGATGGTGGGCCAGTTCTTCAGCCTGTCTCCACTGTAGACGCTCGAGTACAGTGCCGAGAGCTCCTCGAGGATCTCCTTCTGCAGCTCGCGCCACATGTCCGCCATGGCGCACTTGATCTGGAAGTTGATCATGACAGGCGCGACGACCTTGCCGTAGTACTTGGAGTCCTCGTCGTCAATGCACCCCTCCACATCCAGCTCCGAACCTTGCTGCTCAACAAGGGTGATGTGCAGCGTGAGGTTGTAGGCGAGCACGAGCTTAAGCGCTTTCCGGATGACGCTCGACTTCTCCTTGATGTAGTAGCGGTGCGCCGTCTTGAAGATCTCAGTGATGAACGGCGTGCCGTCGAAGTGGTCGTCGACAAAGGCCTCAAAGTTGCCGTCAATGTGCTTGTCGAGGTACTCGGACAGTGCCTCGTGGGAAACACCCTCCTGGCCGACGTCAAGGCGCTGAGTGCGAATCTCAAAGTCAATGGGTTCTTGATCTTGGAGATGTGACTCGACCCAGTCGACCTGGAAGCAACTCTCGTCCGCCACGAAGACCTCACGAACCATGATGGGAAGGCAGAAGCCGTAACCATGGGTCACCCACATGAGCGTCTCCTTCTGTGCGAAGCCCTTGACGTTGTACACTGACACGCCACGTCCCAAGTGACGCTCATAATCCGCCTTCCAGTCCTTCATGAAGTAGCCGATGTCCTTGATGTCAATACGGGTGCAAGGAACCTGCCATAACCGCGCATGAGACGGCTGGCAGCCGGCACAGGGTTCTCCCTTGTCGCACGTCTTCTTGAGGAACTTGCACCTCAAGCAGGCACGCAGTTTCCTGATCTCGCTGGCACGCTTGCGCTGCTCCGGCTCCAGAGGACCAGAGCGCCTTCCGACCTTCTTCTCGCCCTTGTCCGTCTTGTTGCTGGCAGTAGTTCTCCGAATGACAGCCTTGGTGGCCTTGGCGATGGGGCTCTTGCGGGGACCAGAGTTTCTCCTCGCAGGCGGTGATGTCGAGCCTGCGCCGCTTGCAGGCGCAGGTCTGCTTGACGAAGCCTTGGTTGAAGGCTTGGTAATTGGCATAGGGGCGACAGCAGCAGCCGGGCTGATAACCTCATGTGAGTGTGAGTGGTTGTGGTTCTCACCAGGGAAGCAGTGGCGGTGGTCGCCAGCAGGATCAACATAAGAGTCCGAATTCGTCGGTGAGAAAGGCGAATAGGGAAAGGAGACTTCCTCATAGCTGCCAAAGCCGATTGAATTGCCGTCAGATCGTGAGGAGTCGGAATTGGTTCTTAGGTGAAGAGTCTGTCCGGGATTGAAGATTGCGGCATTGTGTGCCTGCTGCTGCTGATAAGAGTCGAAGCCATGATAGACATCAACAGTGTTCCATCCGCTTTCACTGCCAGAGCCGAGAGATACGACCTCAAGATATGTCCCAGTAGGGGAATTGCTCGGCAGGCTGTCCATGCGGGGAAGTCCATCGGGGGGGAAGTTCATGGCTGCTTGCATATCCTGCCAGTTCATCATACCCATGCCCCACTGCATGGCTGGGCTATTTTCGTCCACAGGCGACATCGAGGTGGACATTGTGTTGAACTGGGGGCCCATTTGCAAGCCTGATTCGAGCGGTACTTGCGTTGTTGGCATGAATTCGAGTCCTGAAGGTGCGAAATTGGCCGCTGCCGCCGCGGCATAGGGATTGAAGCTAACCAGCGTCTGGTCACCCATATATTGCGACATATCCATCAACGCCTGCTGTTGCACTTGCTGCTGGTGCTGGTGCAGAGTCCAGTCGTTCAGGAAGTGCGTGGGGTGATTCGGGTGGGCGGCAGTCTGGAACACTGGCGATGGGTGCTGCTGCTGCAATGGACTCGACGCCGCACTCTGCTGGCTCGGCGATTGCGCGTTCTGGTGATCTTCAGGTGAGGAGGCAGATACTCCAGACACACTTCCCGTATTAGGCGACTGGATCGAGGACACCGAGGCGGCTACCCCGCCCGCCATATCCAGCGGCAACCAGCTCGTGGCCGGACTCAAACTCAGACTCTGACGGTTTCCTCCTCCCTGCTGCGACATGGTGGTGAGAGCGGTGGAGGTCGAGGGGATGTTGTTCTGCGACGGCGCAGTCGTGTACGGGTAGCGATCCCGTTGGTCGTAGCCAAGCTGTTCCATCAACGCGGCCTGCCCTACTCCGGACGAGTTGAAGCTGTATGTCATGTTGACAAGATCGGGAAGGAATCAGAAAGGGGAAGGAGAGATCAGAAGGATTGGAGGATAATCGATAGTATTGTATGAGATGGGCGTTTCGAGTCGACGCGACACCGCTCTTTCTGAGGATGTCGAAGGGAACCCAGGGGGGGATGTCGGGGGGAACGGTGAGTGCCTTCAGCGAGAAGAGTAAGGCATGGTGGGCGGTATGGGAGTAGTCGTCTTGGGTCGTAGGGGGGAAGTGGAAGGCTTTGCTACCCGGAAGATGAGGGAATCCAGAGAGCGAGAGCGCTTGGTTGGTGAGAGAGAATACAGAGAATACAGGAAAAGAGCTGGAAGGAGAAGCAGCAACTCTCTCAGGACCTCTGCCGTCGCCTCTGAGTGAGTTGCCGCCATCTCACTCAACTGGCGGTGAAGACTGCAGCGAGTCCCAGCCCCGACGTGCATGTCGTCTCCCCTCGTCTTCCCTGATCTGGCCAATAAGACCGATAAGGAGCGCTTCGGGACATGCAACGACGTGGGGCAGCTCCATGGAGGGGAGGGGCAAGACGAGCCAATAGTGTGACGCTAACCCTTGCACCGTCTGACCCCAGCCGTTCTCGCACGGTCCAAGTACGTATCTTTTTGACAGGGCTTCGACAAGCGATGCCAATCAACACCCCTCCAGTGCACTCCAGCCTCTCTGCAACCTTGCAACGAGGGGTTGGGCCACGATCACGAGTTCAACTGTCAGGTGGGACACTCCAGAAGCTGGTTTGGGCGGCACATGGTCGCTGACAACTTGCGCCATTCCAGAGTGCCCAGAGTGCTTAGTAACGCCGTACTAAAAGCAGGCCAGATCCCTTACTTCTGTGCCGGAGTGACAATCAATAAACTCGATGTGTAGTCATCGTACATGACCGGTTGGCTGGGTTAGGTGATTGCCACGTCTCCATCCCGACTCTCTTTTCATCTGGACTTCTCGGGTCGACATTGTCGTCGGAGTGCCACCGGCCCGCCCTTTGCTCAATGCCAAACGGTCCCTTTGAGCTGAATTGTCCGGTAACAACTCGGGTCCTCTGCATCTCCGTTCAACCCTGGCAGTGGCAGGCCTGTCTGGCCACTTCTTGGTGGAGTTCGCGTGCGGTCATGTACGGCGTGGCGCCGTCAGGGCGCCGGGCTAGGGCATCGCTGGTCTGCACAGCATCCCTGTTCGTGAGGCTCGCGCGCGTGGATGCTGAGAAAGGCGTTTACGAATCAGGGGGACCCCACAACTTTCGAAAAAAGCACTGTCCCATGTCGAAAACCTTGGCCAGACTTGAACTCCTCCTCCACAGTCCAGAGAACAGAGAGACTGAGACACGATCGTAGGGAAGGGGAGTTTAGATCTGGACAAAAGACAAAGACATTCCAGATGGAATTGTATCATCGCCCTCCGACTATCCGACGCCCCTTGGACAACTGAAGATGAGGGAGACTGTCCTACATCGCTCTGCTCAGCGACGTCATGATGTCTGAGAAGTGCCGTACGGACGTTGCCGACATTGAGCAAAGATTCGGAGCCGGATCGAATCAGTGTGCGCCCTCTTCCTCTGTGGCCGCTGAATGAGACCAGCTTCGTGTGTCAGCCAGGGGATGATGTGCAAGTCGTACAACCCGACTTGAGTGTCTCTTCCCTCGATCGTAGTCGTCACGTTTCCAGCGTCTCGTGGTGTCTCGTTTGCCTCAGACACATTGCACAGAGATGTATCTGAGATCGAGACCAGAACCGGTCACCGTCCACTCATTGCATCTAATGCAGATGAGCCTCGATGCAACATTCATGACGAGGTCGTCCTCACTCGCTCAACGAGCAAATGCGCGACATACTATGCCACTGCTCCAGTCAGTGACAACCTGACTGTCGTACAGATTGCAGATCCTGGAAGGGAGAGAAGGACGTGTAACTGACCCGGTGACAAGCGTCAGCACAGCGATATATTGCGACTCCAGCGCCTGCTAGGATTGACACAGTGGACGGGACTGTCCGGAAATGCAGAGTAGTAGTAGGTGGCGGCATCTCGCGTTGCAGCATGTTGCAGTCGGCTCACTTGGGGGCCCTCGTTAGTGGTGCGCAGATAAATGGCGCTCTGCCAATCTGCGTAGCATATCAGAACCCATTAACGAATGGGCACGGCGTGGATATCTTGCATCGTGGAGCGGCAATGTTGAGTGGCCACAGAAGTTCCCCACGCTGTCAAAAGTGCCAACCTACCAACCTGGAAGTGCCGTGCCACTTCAGGCCCTTCAGGCCTTTCAGATCCAAGAGGGAAGATCTGGCGACTCCATGTGAGATGCCAAATGAGATCTCGTTATCTCATTGTTCGTGTCTGGATCGTGTGGCGCATATTGAGACATTTTGATTCGAAGCAAGATGTGAGATGAAGAAAGCTGAACTTTGAGTCAGATTTGGGTTAGGTAAGTGGGAATTGAGGTGGGCTGGTGGGGTTGGACCCCTGAACGTCGAGCCTGGACGGTCTTGGCAATGGAGGGGCAGTGAACGGTCTGGAACACTCACCTGGCCTGCCCCGGTGGTCAAAGCTCACCTCGCATGGTCAAAGCTTCCCAAAAGCTCCGAAAGCTGAAATGTAAGACAATTGATCTCAATGAACAAGACAATCTGAGAATTGCCATTGAGACAGATCTTTGTGGTGATCGGGTGATGCCGAAAGGATATTGAGATTCAAGCATAACTGACATCTACCTACAACACTGAGAAGATTGAAGAAGACACAGCCATCCAGTCATCCTCAACACGAGAAACCCAACCTCCTCCTCATTCCCTCTATCTTGTTGACGCACAGTCTCACCTTCTGGCTTCTCCCCGCATCAGATCTGGCTTTCTCTCATTGAGATCGTAAGATGCATGTAATAAGATTGGGCCTTCCTCGGCAGCCTGTTTTGTACTTACATATAGTTGTTCATTGAGACCTGTTCGCATAAATGAGAAGAAGTCTCATCCTGACAACTCGATGGCAACGTTGCGCTCAAAATTCTTATCGAAAATTTGCAATTGCCATGAGTGAGTTTTTAGACTTAGTGTAGTGGCCCCTGAATTCTGTTAAACACGGGGCCGTTCAGGGGGTGGTGATCAAGAGTTATGTTCGAGCGGAATATGCCGGGCTGGAGGGGAGAACATATGCGATAACTGTCAATTCTGTTATAGCTCTGCAGATGAGATACTGTAGTGTATTATGACCTCTCTGGATATCTTCACTCGCGAATAGAAATCTACAATGAGATCTCAAAACTGTAACCTCTTTACTGGTAGATTTTACAGCGTCATGACGAACCTGGAAGTCTGTAAGCACACAACTTTGACAGCTGTCACATGCCCAGCTTGGTCTGCCAGCTGGCGACTTCAACCTCATCATGAAGAAATGCAGTCACGCCAAACAAAGGAACAAACAAGAAGCAAACAATTACGCACTCCTTTGGATATAATTTGCCAGTATTATACACCCTCCAGCTAGAACAATACTATGCTGCCATGACCACTGCTATTGTGCTCTCTCTCAGCCTCACCGGACACGGCAACAACCATCCCTAAAACACACATTCCTCATCACACTATCGATGCCATGAACTCACCAGTCGCACAGACAACCAAGCCAAAGAGAATAAAACGTCGCCATCCGCAGGTCATATTCAAGAAACGAGAGATGGCAAACGACTCAGCTTCCTCCCGGTCCCGCCAAACCGAGGTCGAGACAGAAGACGTAGACGAGGAATTCATCCACGACTTCTCATCCACCCTCTCATCCCCCACAATGGCGCCCCAAATTCCAGATCTATTCAGTTACGCTCCCCCCGTGGTGGACAGCCTAGACACGGAGACCTCATTTAAGCAAAACGAGGTAGTCCAAGACTGCCTCACCTACCTCACCGCCAAAGACCCTCACTCGACCTACAACCTCCACGGCGTAGCCCGGCTAGAGCGCTCCCTCCACTCCGCCTTCTTGCACAAGGGGCTAGGCAGGTATCCGGATAGGTTCGTCCCCGCCGATGCGAGTAGGCCGTGGTATCTCTACTGGTGTCTCTCTGCCCTGACTCTACTCGGGGAGGACGTGAGTGGTTACAGGGACCAGCTGGTGGCGACGGCGAAGAGCATGCAGAATGACGAGGGCGGGTTCGGGGGCGGCTGCGGGCAGACCAGCCACTTGGCTACTACTTACGCGGTTGTGCTGGCGCTTACGCTTGTGGGAGGCGGGGAGGCGTACGAGGTTGTCGACCGGAGGGCCATGTGGAGGTGGTTGTGCCGGCTGAAGCAGCGGGATGGGGGCTTTCAGGTTGCCATGGGCGGGGAGGAGGATATACGCGGCGCGTACTGTGCCGCGGTTATTATTACGCTGCTTGACCTACCGCTCAATCTTACGAGGGAGTCGCCGGCGTGGGATGGGGATGAGGACAAGACGCTGTTTATTGGGGTGGCGGAGTATGTGAGGAGATGTAGGTGCTCTCGTTCAGTTTTGGTTGGGTTCCAGTGCTAATGTGTATGCAGGTCAAACCTTTGAAGGAGGGATATCTGGACAGCCGGACACGGAAGCCCACAGCGCGTACGCGTTCTGTGCGCTGGGCTGTTTGTCTATTCTCGACGCACCAGAACGTATTATTCCCAAGTATCTCGACGTGCCACGGCTCGTCTCATGGCTGTCGTCGCGGCAGAATTCCCCCGAAGGCGGCTTCTCGGGGCGGACGAACAAGCTCGTCGACGGCTGCTACAGCCACTGGGTCGGCGGATGTTGGCCCCTTATTGAGGCTTGTCTGAACGCAGCCGGTAACCCTGGCGCGGCCGAGCATGACCTCCCGCCGGCTTCGGAGAGTCTGTTCAGCAGGGAGGGTTTGATCCGGTATATCCTGTGCTGTTGTCAAGATTTGCCCAAAAGGGGCGGGTTGAGGGATAAACCTGGAAAGTAAGTTTTGGCGGGTTTTCTCTGTTTCCTGACCCTGTGACTGCGGTGAATTGTGCTAACCGTATGCCAGGATGTCGGATCCATACCACTCGTGCTATGTTTTGTCTGGCCTGAGTTCCGCACAACACAAGTGGCGGCAATATTTGCCAGAGGGCCCAGAAGACGACGGATGGACTGTATCGCCGTATGCCGACGAAGTGCAGATCTTTCAGGACGACGATCGCGTCGAGCCCATACATCCTGTCTACGTGATTCCGCAGAAGAGCGTGAGCGACATCAAGCGGTACTTTTTGGCGAAACAGGGCTTTTAAGCGCTTGGAATGACCACCACATCGCCTTTGTAATGCGAGCATTAAAAACACTGAATGTTGGATCGTCAATATTGGATCTTCGGAGGCAATCGAGCTGCTTCTTTGATTTCATCACGTGCCAGATCCCAGGACCAAGCGAAGGACGGCAAACGCTGTTACGTCGTCTGTTCCAGCGGGAGGAGTTCATTCAGCACTTTCCGAATCAACCAACCCCAACCCAGCCATCTCGGGAAGATCGCGATACGCCAGCCGAACAACAGCCCGCCTTAGGGCCATGCTCTGCCAGCTCAGCGCCTCTCAGCCAAGGCGGACATTGGTCGGCAGGGTGGTAATCGTCCCGGCAGGGGACGCAAATAGCGGCTAAACCCTTCTCATACTCTTATACAGCGGACTGAACGCACACATCCATGTATTTTATATGCATGGCAGCCAGCACACGCAGGAAGTTTAAAAAAGCGATATACGATAATGAAAAGAGATTGGATTGAGCAAGCAAGCCTTCTTCCCTTCCTTGGCTTTTGAGTTGAGGTATGGGGACGTGTGTTCGCCCGAGTTTTGTGTTGTTCTCGCCCGGGTTAAGTGAGTGTGAGAGAACAGAGATGGGCTGCGGGCAAGTGCATATCATGTATGCATTTGCTGATCTAGACCGGACTCCGAGCCACCACATACACCATGAGGGTCTGGATGGTCGGGTCGGTCCCCCTTATACTCACCTGTCGACGCCACTGTTCATCTCAACCGGATGCCCCCAGTCCGTGGAACATCTTGTATCTTTCAGCCAATCGCCCGATGTCAGACATGGTCAACGTGTCGATTATGCATGTCAGGACTGGATGTAGTGTATGTATGTCAATTTCCTCACCTCTTATTCCTGCAAACGCCACCCGGCGAGTTTTGTCTGCGATGTTATTAGAAACTCGGAAGGATTTCACCGCCCGCTCGTCTCGTCTTTCGTAGTAGTGGTATGCACATATCATAGACCGGCCTATACGTATGGCCACCCTTGTCATGCAACCAACTCTTTTGCCCATCATGAACCACTTACAGACCTCATCGGATATCGTCTACCTTGCCAGCTTGCACTATAGACCCCATCTCTGCGGCCTGTTATGGTGGCCCGGTTGCCAGCAAACTCGCAGGACACATTGCGTATAGGAAGACGGGGACTGGGCGGACTCACCGTGCCATGTTACATGTCGGCGACATTCCTGGGCCTCGGCGACCGCGAGTAATCGATTTTCGCCGGATCGTCGGCGCACACATGGTCATTGACAGGTTGAACGAAATGTCGCCATGTCGCTTCTCAGGTATTGCGTAGACGACGGGGTTGTTTCTGGTGGCATGCTCTCAACGCTGATGAGTAAGAAAGCCCCCTTCTGGATTCTGGAGGGAAAGGTGGCCTTTGTACGACGATCTGCTGTCATACACCAGAACCACGCGAGGCCAATTAAGACGACAAGACTCTCTATGCGGCCCAGTCCGTTACACCACCATCACCACACCATCAGAGTCAAGATCTGAGACTTTTGTCTTTGCCCCGTCCAGGCGGAGGGGGTTGGTGCCGCTCCTCCTTTCCCTCCCGTGCTTGGAACAGTGGGCATGTATGTCTCAAGTCACTGGGGTGAAGGGTGGTAGAGATACGTGATGTGATCGAATGTGGCCTCCTGTAGTATGACGTTGCGGAGGGTGAGATCGGTGTCGGGCCTTACAGTGCCATCTGTGGGGGTGAGGCAACATGGGACCGAGCTGCTTCAAGCAGTTGACTTGTTGGGATATTCGGGGTTATCCGTACCATGGCGCATCCTAGAAATATGAGAATGGAAGCCATGGTTTCGATCAAGGTATGAGCTCTTAGACGGAGGATGGTGACGCCTGAGACACGTCGTCAAGTATAGGGTAGGCCCATATTGAAAGTCAATTCGGCGAGCGACAAGTAGTAGAAGCTCAGTGGTTATCTGGCTGCACATCAATCGGCGCAAGGGCGCAGTGGCAAAGTTATCAAAGCAATGCAGCAGATAACTCACGATCTTCAGACGAGTATGTTCTGGCGGTCAAGAGCCACGTCGTTGTTCGATGTCGTCCGTACTAAGTTAGCGCAAATAGAGCTTACATAAGACGTTCTTCAGGTACTCTCCACCTCTTTCCGCTTTCTCTTTCCGTTCTCTCACCACCACCAATCTTCTCTCGAGCATCCACCGAGAATCCTCCTCTTGCAGAAATCCCACATCTTCTCGCAGCATGCAACTCTTTAAGCGAAGAGAACTGTCAAACACCAACGCCTACGCCAACAGTTCCGCAGCATTGAAGACCGAAAGAAGCATCATCTTTGTACACCTCATCCTCGGTAATGCTAGCCGCAGGTTTGCCCTGGAGGCTAGAAGAAGCAATCCGGTCAACGTGATGCATGTCTAACCGGCATTCCCTTGTCTGGTTATGACTTATGAAGCTATTCACAAGTTCTCTCCGCCAGTCCGCCTGTCAACGCTCACCCGGCAAACCCATCGGCTTAAGCATAAAATATCCACAGGGACGGTTCAGTGATCGGCATCGGATCTAGCTTAACACTTCGCCTCTCACTGGTTTCGCACGTATCAACAAGTCCGGCCCACCTCACTTGCGGTAGCTTTGTGGACTGACTCTCCATGGCTCCGGTCTGGTCTGGTCTGGTCTGGGCGTTCCTCTGGGCGCATCTGGCAAATGTTACTCAAAAGAGGTGCGTACAGGAGAGAGAGACAAGCACAATTGACATTGTCTTCCATATGACAGGACACAAGCCGACCTACATAACGGAGCACATACATCGCGGGCGCGGCATGATACCGTCATGGAACACCCATTCTGGCACTTTTGGCAGATCTGGATTCCTGCTTTAATATCAAGCGAAGCATTGCCAACTCATCATTGCATGATGTGTTATGGCCTTGGACCGTGCTCAATATTGCATCTAGCTGGATCTCCCAGCCATTGAGAAGAGACTCCCCTAGGCTTTTAAGGGCCAGTTGCAAGCATGCAAGGGTTTGCCGTGGCCCCTGTCCAGAGTCCCAGCCACTGGCACCGTTCATGCATCTCATTTTTGTTCACCGACTTCGTGGTTCCGCCTCTGACCACTCGTTCCCTTCTCTCTAAAAACACTTTCGAACCGCCCCGCCGGCTACTGTGTACATGTTCCATCGTGGCACGTTGAATCTGGCCGGAGAGCCAACCGCTTACACCTCCTGTCAACCACACGGCAAGCGCTGTCCGTCACGAATCTTTTTAAGCTGTCATTGTCGTCCCAAGATCTCTCAATGCTCGGTCTTGATTCGCCAGACAAGCTTCGGCTGACCGAATTTGAGTTTGAACTTGGGCAACCCTTCTGCTGACCATTGTCCTCCCGCCGGCGAATCGCCCTCCAGATCCGAGCTGCCGGCGACGTTAGCTCTGATCCACAAAGAGGAACTCGATGGATGGTCTTGGTGCGGTGTGTTGTCCGGTGTCAGCTCCACCAAACAAGGCGCTTGACCTACCAGCATCACCACTCTTCAGTTGAACCCAACAGAAGAAGTTCGGTCTCACGAGATTCGTCACGCCGCCCTGAAGCCGGTCCAGTCAAATTGTCACCACTTGTACACATTCGGATTGTTCGCCGGAGGTATACGGCCGTCTACCGCGGGCTGATACTCGTTCGATACCTCGGTACCTTTCGTCTCAAGAACACCCCGCCGACCACATGGCGAGACAATATTCAGGTCTGCATCGAGACGCCTGCTATTACCGGGTCCCAGTACGACTGTCTTGTCCCCCCTCATGTACACAATTGTCTCGCAATACTTGCATTAGCAGCTGCTAGCGGGCATCTCTTGTTGGAGCTTGCAAAGTTGCAATGCGACGAAGACACAGATTATGTCCCTTTGATATCCCCTCCGCCTCCTCTGACATGTCTCCTTACCTGTCACCACAGAGGGTCCGTCTCCACTTGTCAACTGTTTCTTCGTCTGATGTCGACCTGTTGTCGTTGTTTCCATGCCTTCAGAGACTGACACCGGCATCCCATAAGCGCGCTTCTTCTGCGTCTCCTGGATGCTACCTCAACCCCCCGTCGTCACCTGCCGCCAGGGGCGAGTAGCTGTGGCCGGCTCTCTGGTGATGTCGTCCCTTTCGTTCGATCTGGAGATTAGCCTCCCAGTGGCATTTGCCACCTCGCCATGCCGCCCGATGTACCTCGAAGTCATGTCTGTAATGTGTCTTGTAATGGACATGTACGCGGATATGTACACGTCTTCACATCTCATCTCGTACATGCTCTGCCCCAGCAGCAAGTGCGAGCCGAAGTCCCATTGTGCCTCCGCTTTCACCTCAGAGCAGGCTGGGTAGGCATTGGACGTTACAGGGTCCAGACTGGAACTGGATTCTTGCAGATATCCTACGCCATGCGTACCCACAGTCTCCGGCGGTACTCTGGAGTGTAGCGGTAACTGTCTCTTCCGTTACGAATCCGAACAAAGACACCAGAGGAAAAAGAGAAGCTACTTATCGGAAGGCTGGTAGATCTCTCTGCCAAGACCAAGGGCGTTCTTCCCACCAGAGCCACCCCTCCTTCCTGATGTTGCGGAGTGGAGTAGACCCCAGTCTCAGCGGTTTTATCAACTGGTAACGACACACGCCAACACATCAAGATGGGTCACACTCTGAGAGCCGCATCGCGACTCCCGTTTTTAGGAGAGAAACTCACAATTTTCCCCCTTCCATCCCGGTCCAGTCCAATGGCTCTCGAATCACCCTTTCCCGTAATTTCCTTACCTTTCTCCGGGCCAGGGTGGGAAGGAAAGTAGACTTACCATTGACGCTGCCCCCGCACTTCTCAAGGTCCTTGCCATGGTTTTTCTTGCAATAAATCACACCAATGTCTCGCCGGTTGCTGGCTCATCGACTCTCTTGTGACTCCGGGAAGCCCTGGAATTCCTTAACGTAGCATACGTACACTATCTATCAGTCAGCCTCAACTTCGACCACATCAGCCCACGGCACCACGGCAGCACACACCCCCTTTCAGTCTGTTGTAGGACAAGCTTTGCTGCGGACCTTGCCTGACTTTGACGGGTCTCTCCCTCAGACGTCACCGTCTTGAAGTTGGGCTCGAGTGCGTCTTCCAGCGACCGGACGACTTACACTCCGCAAGCAAGGGGTCTTTCCGTTCCGGGGCTGTCACTACATCCGCAGTGTCTTACTTTATTTCGTTGCTTTTCGCTTCCCTGCTGAGCAATCCTGTCTGGACAGCCAAGTATCACGGGAGGAACTGTTGCTTTCTAACACACAATAAATTGTCGTCTTTTTGCAACCAAAATGGGGGGCTTTTACATGGCATATCTGGAAAGTAAGTGCTGCTGTTGACTTTAACCCTCCAGTTTAGAACTTTTTGTTTCGCCCCGGTTTCCAAATTTCCGACCCCTCCAAGACAAGCAAAAAAAAGACTTCATGACACACCAGGATCGAGAGTGACATCTCCCCTGCATCCAAAAAAACGTGGTGGTGTCATCAGGGCATTCGTGTTCTGGGGTCAAAATCCCTGACGATGTCTTTGCGAGCCCAATTGCCCGTCAATTGCAAACTACGTGCGCCTGAAATCACTTAGCCCGGTAGGGCTGGCTGGAGATGGTTGCGTTAGGTCGTCATGCAGATCGCGCTCGCGTCATCCCGTTGCACATTCCTTGTCTTTGGGCCTTGGGGGGTTCGAATGCCCCTGACAACCTAACCTAAACCCACGGGGCTTCCCGAAACGGGAAAACAGCATGTGCCTGGGTATCAATGGCTAACGTGTGGTCTTTGCACCTTCGCAGATCTCTGCCGGCGCCGTGGCTGGGAAGCCCCAGGATACCAGCAGTACCGCAGCCACGAGGGCTGGACCTCGGTGGTGTACGTCAACGGGCGGGAGTACCAGACCGACCTTCCCTACGAATCGGACGTGCTGGCCATGGAGAACGCGGCCATGCGGGCGTTCATGATCTGCAGGAACTTCTCAGTTAACAGCGGGATGCTGGCCAGGAACGGAGTCGTCCAGGGCCTTCCCGTGGACGAGTCCAGCCGCAAGCCGCGCAAGGGCGCCGGCAGGCACGGCAAGCAGGTCGTCACCGCTGCCGGGCACGGGTACCGCCACCAGAGCCAGCGGTCGGGACACCACTCGAGCAGCAGCTCTACCGCTTCTTTCGAGTGAGGAGCTGACGAATGGTGGCAGGGAGCCTCAACCCGGACTGGAAGAACGAATTTGGATCGGTGAAATGGAGCCCCAGCCCGGAGTGGAATAACCGGATTGGATTGGATCATTGAACTCAGGAAACATTCCGTATGGACCATCCCGCACAGAGACGAAGAGCGGCAGGAGCCTAGGGGCTCAAGAGCCCGCAGACTTAAACACGGAAGCTTCACAGCAATTAAGCAACGACAACAACACGAACTACAAACACGAATTACAACATGACGGCGAGAGGAAGATCAGGATCTTTTACACAGATCCGCGTAGACAGATGTCCGACGGACGATGACGACCCCAAAAACGTTGGAGACTGAGAAGTACCAGGAACACACGGAGAGGAAGCAGGACTCACATTAATGCCACACCCGCCGGAGTCAGGAGATTCTCGAACGTTTCACACCGAAAAAATTGCATGCATCCCCAGGTTTTCATGAATTAACGAAGAGACGAAGACGACATTAGACTCTCACCGAATCATCTTATGATCTTTTCCCACGGACCACGTTTCCAGTTCGATTTCTTCTACATTTTCGCAGATTCTTGGTTGCTTTTCCTTTTTCTTTCCTTTTAACGACTTCACTTCAAGACTTTATTCTCACGACCACCGGAACCCCTTTTGGTTGGGTATTCACAGGACCAACCGGAAGAGCGGACTCTTGACGAAACGGAACCAATTCGGCAGGCAACTGTGTTTTGGACCACAAAATCTTTTGCCCATGGACTCAGGAGGACTACCTTATGACAGACTGAGGAGAGGACGGTGGAGAGAGAGCCTGGCTACTTCCTATACGTTTTGAAAGCCGGACCTTTAGAGAAACATGAGCCGTTCATGCTGCTCTTTTTCGAACAAAAACGGCGGGACGGTTGCAATGGAGCTTTTTCCTTTTTCATGAACGTTGACGATTTCTCTTTTTTTTTCTTTTACTTTACAAGACTGGCTCATGCCACCATGACTTGACGAAATGGGTGGACTTTTTTCTATGGCTTTGCAAGAATAACAACCGAGGGAGAAACTACAAACATCATCCATAGTGGGCAAGTGGCTGGAACAAGATGGGGTTTTCGACATGGAAAGACAGTTGGTAGGAGGATCATTTACGACTTAACGATAGCGGATATCTGCATACATCATCTAGTTTTCTGGTTGCTTTACGAAATAAGAGAAACATTTCACGCGAAGACTTATGAACTGGCTGATGTTTACACCTCAGCTGCCTGACGATACACAGTAGACCATCTGTGCCTGGACCGACTACAGCGCCTACCTACCGTCAAGACTAGCAAACCAAACCAACCAACCAGATACACCTCCATCACAGCTCATACTTCGAATAAGGTAGACAAGGAGCACTTCCAAAAATCCAGCTTGCCCCATTTTCCAAACATGAAGGCCCAACGGGTTGTATATGCCTCGGGCAAACTCCGGAAAAGAGGTCCCAGCCAAGAGGATGGGATGGGGGCCGGGGTTCACATGCACGACATCGATGCGTTTGAAGCCAACCACCACACCAACCAACACGCCGCACTTCCCAAAATGGCAAAGCGCGGGATGGTGCCAGGTGAGCCGAGTGTAGTGGTGTGAGAGGACCCGAGCTGGCGGGGTCATCACGTGGTAAATACAATTACCTCGGAATAACTAGTCGATGGGCAGCCTAATACTCGGTAGTACAAGTTAAACCAGGACATCAGAGAATGGCCACCATGCTGTTAGTTGTAGATAATGTGATTGACCACGGACAAGTACGGAGCAGTTGACAGGACAAGGCCGAGAATTGACCCACACTTAGGCTAACGGCTGCCCCACATTAAAATGGAAGAAGTGCTCCGGTCCGGTCGGCCGAAGCCGGAAACCCCACATCGGACCGGTACGCCGGGATCTCTTTGTGTCGGACCTGCGGCCGCGGGATGTATCAACTTCAACTGCTCTTCTCAACGATGCATTCTGAGTTGTTATAGGCACGATCTGCCTGTCGGTATTTCTTGCCTCTATCGAGAGTACTCCCGTTGAAATAGCTTGACCTCTTACAGGTATGGTGTCCCTTCACATGTTGGACTTGTCTTCAGACGTCTAGACCATCACTAGCCGCTAGCAACTTGCCACCTCGATACAAACCAGACGGTGTTGGTCAGCTGGACAAGAACAACGATACGATGGACAGAATATCTTCAATGGAAGACCGGAGATCTAAAAAGGGTCTCGTGAACTGGAACTTCGTAAAAGAGACGGATAATGAGGCGCAATCATCAAATTTCCAGGTACCAGCCAGTAAAATTGGCGATTTATTGTTAGGTGGCTCGTGCCCGGGTAGCGTGACGCTGATTGGATCACGCCAGCATCCATGAATCCCCCCTTTTCTCCCCAAACCTTGAGATCTCCCTCCACTCAATGGGCAGTGCTCCAGCCTTGCGCTAGCGCCCTTTTCTTTAGCAGGAACCTTGAAGCTGTTTGTTGAAATTGAATGAAGCTGAAGTGTCCTTTCTTGCGACTCCCTTGCACCAATTTCGATCGATTTTCCAGAAGTGAAACTGTCTTCTAGACTTCAACAACCAAGTTGTACATCGACACTTCGTTGCGCGAGACTTACAGTGAAGATCAGTCTCCAATCCTCCTTTCAACGTCGACACTGTCCCCTCCCTTCTATTTAATCTCTGAATTCAGGGATTAGCGCTTGCGCGTTCACGCTCGTTTTACGTTTCCCCTTTGCAACTTCGACCTTCGTACACTCGTTCAACGAAACTTTTTGACTCGATACCCTTTTCCCAACCACAACATTCAAAATGAAGGGTAAGCTGCATATTCTCCGCAATACTCGGGAGTTATAGTTCGCTAACTCAATGTCTTCCAGCTCTAATTCTCGTTGGTGGCTTCGGCACCCGTCTGCGGCCTCTTGTATGCAACCCATCCCTTCGATAACTTCACTCAACAATTGTCGACCTGCGCTGCGCACATCGAGTACACCGTCCACTGACAATGTCTGCGCCAATTACTAGACCCTCACACTCCCCAAGCCATTGGTGGAGTTTGGCAACAAGCGCATGATCCTGCACCAGATCGAGGCCCTCGCCGAGGCCGGTGTCACAGATGTCGTCCTCGCCGTCAACTACCGCCCAGAGGTGATGGAGAAGCATCTGGCAGAGGTTGGTTTACCTCTCCAGAAACATTATACACAATCAGGGGAAGCATTGCTGACCACCCCGTCAAACAGTACGAGAAGCAGTTCGGCATCAAGATCACCTTCTCCATCGAGAACGAGCCCCTGGGCACCGCCGGTCCCCTCAAGCTCGCCGAGGAGATCCTCCGCAAGGATGACAGCCCTTTCTTCGTGCTCAACTCCGACGTCATCTGCGACTATCCCTTCAGGGAGCTGGCCGCATTCCACAAGGCCCACGGCGACGAGGGCACCATTGTCGTCACAAAGGTCGAGGAGCCCTCCAAGTACGGTGTCGTCGTGCACAAGCCCAACCACCCCTCCCGCATCGACCGCTTCGTCGAGAAGCCTGTCGAGTTCGTCGGCAACCGCATCAACGCCGGCATGTACATCCTCAACCCCTCGGTGCTCGACCGCATCGAGCTTCGCCCCACCTCCATCGAGCAGGAGACCTTCCCGGCCATCGTTAGAGACGGCAAGCTGCACTCCTTCGACCTCGAGGGCTACTGGATGGACGTCGGCCAGCCCAAGGACTTTCTGACCGGCACATGTCTGTACCTCGGCCATCTCACCAAGAAGGGCTCCAAGCTGCTCACTCCCACTACCGAGCCCTTCGTCCACGGCGGCAACGTCCTGATCGACCCTTCGGCCAAGATTGGCAAGAACTGCAGGATCGGACCCAACGTCACCATTGGCCCCGATGTCGTTGTCGGTGACGGTGTCCGTCTGCAACGCTGCGTCCTGCTCTCGGGCTCCAAGGTCAAGGACCACGCCTGGGTGAAGAGCACGATTGTGGGCTGGAACAGCACCGTCGGCAAATGGGCCCGTCTGGAGAATGTTACTGTCCTTGGAGACGATGTCACCATTGGCGACGAGATCTACGTCAACGGTGGCTCCATCCTGCCGCACAAGAGCATCAAGGCCAATGTCGACGTCCCTGCTATTATCATGTAGACGTCTTCTTTGCACCTTGCATTTCTCTACCGCGGTTCTTAGCATACGGATTCGTTTAGAGAGTTCCGACCACCACCACTTTCTGTCGTACGCTTATAGTATTGCACGCCCACCTCCTCTCGACCACGACACCACATCGCATTCGCATAACTGGACCTCCAGCCTGGGACTAGGGGACAGAATCGAACATATCTCTCCTCTCTTGCCCCCGACCTTTACCTCATTGTTCTTCTTGTTACATTCGACACCTCTGGTCCTTTTTTCTTTGCGTTTAGGGCGAGGGAAAATAGGCGCGGCGCCGGATAATGCTGCTGCTTGCTGCTTGCTGCTGCTGCTCTGTGTTTATATGGTTTACACACAGCTATGTTGCTGTTTCTAGATGTGGTTGGGGGAAAAGTAGAGGAGAAGGAGAGATACCAAGTGGCCATGTCAGGGCATCTATGGTATGTGGGAAAGGGTCTTGCGAGGCATGGAGAACAACCCTGAATCAAGGCCAGAGGAAGAGAAGAGAGCAGCATATGGACCGGCTTGCATGGACCTGGGTCTCTCTGCATAGTGTAGCGAGCGCGTATGCGTCGAGTTAGCTACCAATTGATTTTCTGCTCAGTTTGCGTGTTCCTTGGAAATGTGTCAAGCCACGGCATGCTTGTGCTACACTGAGCATGCGACTGGACATTGCGAATGATGAGGCCATCGTGCTAAGGGACTATGTCTAAATAGCGCCTTCCAGTGTCTAGATTCTTTGAATGTTTTGGTATGATCTGATAATCACTTGCTCCCTTACTTTTAATGTCTGAGTACCTTATTGTAGCCGTTCAACATCAATGAAATATTTAATCCAAGACATGGCTGCCGGAGCATGATCCGTCTCAAGCACCGCAGTCCACAGGGAGGGGTTTTAACGTGCTGACATGCTAAGAAATGCAGATGCCCCTCTCTTGGCTCTCCCGCATTTCAGCGTGTGGAGAAATCAGGGAGAGCTGGCATCTGATATCTCGAGCTCGAATCACCCCCCCTGTCACTTCTGGCACACACACTTCCACGGCAGAAGCCAACCACTCGGCTCTATGATATGACATCGTGTGCCTACCTGCTGCTTCTTGTTTCCCCAACCCATCCATGCTTTTGTTGAGCAGCCTGCATATCCCAAGTCCCTCCAGCATCGACATCGAACATCGAACATCGATGATAGTGCTGTGCATGGCCATCTGATCTCACATCTCCATCTGCACCGTTGCGGATTATCTCGGCTCAATTCGATCACCCATCGGCTCAACCCCAATTTCTACATAAAAACTTAAAACTCAGATCTCATCACTCCCCTCTGCAGTCGCAAAGACACAGCTGTACAGAACTTACAGCCAGCCATCATGGCTTCAAGCCAACCCAAACCCCCCGGGGCGGCCGTCACCCCTCAGGATGCGCGCCATCCGTCGAAACACAAGGAGCTCTACCCGATGAGCAACTGGAAATACGACTCCTTCCTCTGGGTCATGTCCATCTTGGCCGACCTCTTCTTCCGCGAAGTCCACCCCAGGGGATCCTGGAAGGTCCCGCGCCACGGACCGCTGCTTTTCGTCGCGGCACCTCACAACAATCAGGTAATTGTCCTCCTCTTCCCCCTTAACCGAGCTAGCTCTCCGCTCTGGCTTGGCGACTTTCACATGTCTCTGACAGTAGAGTAAAAACACAGTTCGTCGACGCCCTCATCCTCCAACGCACCCTCCGAAACGAAGCCAAGCGCCGCGTCTCCCTCCTCATCGCGCAGAAGTCGGTACATGGATTTATCGGTTGGGCGTCGCGGCAGGTGGGCTGCGTGCCCGTCGGCCGGGCCCAGGACTCGGCCAAGCCGGGCAAGGGGACCATCTACCTGCCCGACCCCATCAATGACCCGACACTGATCCGCGGCGTGGGGACGGACTTCGTGAAGCAGGGCGAGGTCAGCGGCATGATCTTCCTGCCGTCCACAAAGGGCAAGACGGGACTGAGCGTCGACATTGCCGAGATTGTCGGACCGGAGGAGGTCAGGGTCAAAAGGCCCGTCAAGGACCAAATTGCGCTGTTCCAGTTGACTGGCCGGGAGGATGTTGATGAGCATGGTCATTTTAAGAATACTGAGTTGAAGGGGTGCGTCGAGGGGTTCAGGGGGACGAAGTACAAGATCGCGCCGCACATCGACCAGACCAAGGTGTACCAGGCCGTCTTCGGCCGGCTCAAGTCGGGAGGGTGCGTGGGCATCTTCCCCGAGGGCGGCAGCCATGATCGCACTGAACTGCTCCCCCTGAAAGCCGGCGTGGCAATCATGGCGCTCGGCACACTGGCGGACGCCCCCGACTGCGGCCTCAAGATCGTCCCCGTCGGCATGAACTACTTCCACGCGCACAAGTTCCGATCGCGGGCTGTAGTCGAGTTCGGCACCCCCTTCGAGATCCCGCCTAAAATCGTCGAGGCATACACGCATGGACAGCGGCGCGAGGCCATCGGCCAGACGCTGGACATGGTGTACCAGGCCCTCAGCGCTGTCATCGTCTCTACGCCCGACTACGACACGTTGATGGTCATCCAGGCTGCGCGACGGCTGTACAACCCCACCGGCAAGAAGTTACCCCTGCCCGTGGTGGTGGAGCTCAACCGCCGCCTGGCCCTCGGCTACGAAAAGTACAAAGACGACGAGCGCATCGTCAAGCTCCGCAAGTCGGTAAAGGACTACAACACTCAGCTTCGCTACCTCAACATCCGCGACCACCAGGTCGCCTACGCGCGCATGTCGTGGCCGAAGGTGGTAGTAACCTTTTTCTACCGCCTCGGCAAGCTGCTTTTACTCTCTGCCGGTGTTTTGCCGGGGTTGGTGCTCTTCGCACCAGTCTTCATTGCGACCAAGATTATTTCCCGGCAAAAGGCCAAGAGCGCCCTGGCCGCCTCCTCCGTCAAGATCCAGGGCAAGGACGTCATGGCCACGTGGAAGCTGCTTGTGTCAATGGCTTTTGCTCCGGTGCTGTATAACCTGTACACTTCCTTGCTGGCCTTTAAAGTCTACCAAGACCGACTATGGGGCCACGTCCCGACCTGGGTGCCGATCTGGGCAGTGTTTCTAGCGGGCTGGATCTTCTTCCCCGCGATTACCTTTGCCGCGCTGCGGTTCGGCGAGGTAGGGATGGACATCGTCAAGTCGCTCCGCCCCCTGATCCTCTGCATCAACCCCAGCTCGAGCTACAACATCGAGCAGCTCCGCGACCGCCGCGCCAAGCTGTCGGCCGAGGTAACGGACGTGATCAACACCCTCGGACCGGAGATGTTCCCCGATTTCGAGAGCACCCGTCTCGTCCCCGACCCCTTCACCGTCAGGACACCCACCAGCAACGAGTCGGCGCCCACATCCCCCGCCGGCACAACCTTCCTTCAGCGCCGCGACAGCGAACAATCCTCCACACCGTCCTCCCCAGGTCCCTACGTCGCCCCCACTCTACGTCGGGAGTCGACGCAGAGCAGCCGCGCGATACCGCGGAACGAGAGCTTCAGCAACATCGGGCAGGTGGCCATGTTCGCGACGCGGCCGCCGTCGAGGGACTCGCAGTCGCGGAGCCGGAGCCGGAGCCGGAGCGGCAGCGAGAGGTTCGGCGGCGGCGGGCACGGGTTCGGCGGGTTTACGACGCTCGACAGCGAGGGCGGGTTCGACGAGGCTAGCAAGAAGATTAGGGAGGCGATGAGGGAGAGGGGGGAGATGAGGAGGCGGAAGAGCGCGGCTGGACGGAGGGGGTTGTTGGAGAGTGATGAGAGCGAGAGGGACGGGTAGGCTGGCATGGCTTGCTGGCTAGGGGTGGGGAGGGAGGAGGGAAAGTGTTTGATTGGAAAATGAAGGGATGGATGTATGATGCTGGTTTCGGGGACTTTTGGAAACAGAGAAGAGGTGCTGGGAGTCGGATGTGGCGAGTTAATGGAGGATGGATGGACGAGATGGGATTCCCTACATGGAGCTGTATAGGCAGGTGTATAAGCGGTTTGTTCAAAGGATATGGTGTCATGCTCGGCTGATCATTGCGAGGGCTTTCGTGGCGTTTTCCAGAAGTCTACTTGAAATTGTTTGGCCCTGTCCGTTGAAGAAGCTGGTTTTGAAGCCAGTCAGTGTTGTGTCCTGCGTTTAGCGAGTCGAATTGGAAATTAGTAACTGGATTTACTTGAGACTTCCCAACACTAGGTCGCTACACATTTCGTCACCAGCAGAGGCGATCCATCTACAAAATAACTTGACTCGACGACTGTCCTCGATAATCATTTAATTCCCTGTTTTTCGAGGTATGTTTGATTGTTCCCGTTGACCGCAAGGGATGCGTTCTTCCCCAATTCGCCTTCTTTGTGCAACAGCTCGTTATTGACTCCTATTCACAGCCCAATTCGGCCACCACCCATCATATCAACACATCTTGGTGGCGGAATCACCCTCTTCCCGCCCTGCCCAAAAAGTCGTCAAAACCAACCTTCCAAGACATATAATAAACGAACCTTCAGTGCGACATCAATTCATCTTGTCTCACAAATGTCTTCAACGTCTCCTTCACAAAAAAAAACACCACCAGCCTCCTGAAGGCCTACCTCCAATCAACAATGTCCACCCTCTCCTCCGCCGCTAAAAAGAAATACGCCCCCCTCCTATCCGACAAGGACGGGGAGCTCGACGAGCACCACCACCACCAGTCTACCCCATCTCCCTCCTCAGATGATTACAGCCACCTGCAAGCCTCCATCCTCTCCAAAAAGCGCGCCAACCGCACGGTCAAGATCCTCGCCTTACTCAACATTGCGCTGGCACTGCTGCTGAGCGTGGCCGTCATCACGTTGTGGAAGGACAGAGCGAGGGCACCGCCGACTATACGGTCGCCTGCTGGGGAGGTGGTGAAGTACGTCGACGTGCGGTTTGCGCGGGACGAGCGGTTTTACGGGGAGGATGAGGTTAGTGAGGGGTTGGATGAGTTGTGGAGGTATTATACTGGACGTGAGTACATCTTTCTCTTTTGGTAGAGGGTTGGTGGTGGTGGCAGGGGGAGGAGGAGGTGAGGGGAGGGTGGGAGAAGGGGAGAGAGATGGGAGAGAAGAGGAGAGCGAAAGGGGGAGAGAAGGGAGAGTGAACAGAGATGGGGAGATGGGAAAGGTATAATGGCAGAGGACAGAGATGGGGAAGAGGATAAAAGGATGGTAGAGGAGAAAAGATGACTGACAGTACACAGCGAGCGAGGGCCAGTTTAAGGTCGACGAAGCGACAGCGAGGACCGTCGTCCCCACCATCGAGGTGTGGTTCGACAGAGGCAAGTATGATTACGGATTGAGCGTGTTCCACCAAGTCCACTGCCTGGACGTCCTCCGGCGGGCCTACTATCCGTACGTTCCTCCTTCTCCCCTCCCCATCTTCCTCACTCTCAATGCTAACATGTTCGGAATGAAAGGGACCACTACTTCCCCAACCAAACCGTCCAAAAGGTCCGCGAGCACAAGCAGCACTGCCTCGACTACCTCCGGCAGTCCGTCATGTGCAGCGGCGACGTGACGGTGGACCACTGGTTCAACTACACCTACACGGACCCCAGCTTCGACCCGCGTCTGCCGGAGGGCGAGGCCAATCTAGCCAGACGGGACGTCAACTGGATGGATTCCTACTCGGAGGAGTACAAGAAGATGACGCCGTGGGGCAGGGCCAAGCATGCGCACGTGCAGTGGGACACGGTGCACCAGTGTCGGGACTACGACAGTTTGTGGAGGTGGGTTAAGAAGAGGGAGATGTTTGATGGTGTGTATGATGCGTATAAGGCGAGCGGGAGGGATGTGTTGGATGAGAAGGAGGCGCCGGGGGAGGTTGAGATTAGTCATTAGTTGGGTATTTGTACATAGCTCTGGTTAGGTGTACCTAGATGTTGGGAGTTTACCTTATGTTCATGTTTTCCTTGACTTAGAGATATTGTTCATGCTGTGACTTTGACATTTCAGATCCGTGCCTTCCGTTGCAGACATTGAAGTTGAAGAGTGAAGTTGAAGATGTGGATCAATGTTGCACTAACAATTAATTATGATCCCTGCAACCCGAGATTCTGGGAATCGCGAACGATGCCTGCTGCTTCTTTCCGGGTGGTCTTTCCTTGTGTGGAAGCTGTCTTGAGCTTAATCTGACATTTTGCATTGTATTCACTACCTTCTTCACTTGAAATTCACACTTTTGAGGGTGTCGATGAACACCCCACCTGCATTTTACTACTCTTTCTTTGCTGTATAACAGTACCTACCCTTTCTGGCTGTGGACCTAGGCCCCATCCCATTAACGCGTGCCTACCGCGTCGCGCGACATCTCCGGCATCCAATTGCTTCCATGTCAGCAGCGGGCCCGGATCTAGCGATTGCTTATTACCAGACGAAGTGATATCTAAGAAGATGAACAGTTCAGTCCATGACGCTGCGGTTCAACAAGACGGTCTTCCGTCCCCCACACGCCAACGAACAGACACAGACGTCCGTATTGGATCCCCTCTCATCGAGGTACAGTTTCAGAGCAAAGAAAACTGACACCCATTTAGTCAACCCTTCCACGGGCCGAGCGTGAGTCGTCGTTATCCGCGGCCTTCATGGAAAGAACACTTGCATCGGAGCATCAGTTTTTTGACGGCAGGCCAGATCCTCCAACGTCCAATGTCACCTCGGACATACTGCAGGGTCCCGTACCAGCCTCAACTCTGCAGGAACCATCAGCCGGAACCGGCACCATGTCAGATGCTCGACCGCCCATTAAATTCAAAATGAAGAGGACCGGCACCAACGGACTTCCACCAGGCCATTCCATTCCGAACGGTAACCAGTTGTCCAAGCCAAGCCCATCCTTGCCTTCGGTTGTCCCTCCTCTTATTGACGGTCTTGTAGGTCATCTAGACGGCAGTATACCTCGTCCGACGCCTACAGAACCCTCCCTCGGTACTAGCATTAGAACCACCGAGCAGTCTCCTCCTGCGAGCACACCAGGACCTCAGCTCGACATGGCCAAACCAAAGACTGACAGCCCCCAAAGCATTGCGATGAAGAGTGAGAGCTTCAGTTCATTTTCATATGAACCGATTGCTGACGCTATCCCAGGGAAGTGGGCATCTGGCGAGATGGCCGACGTCGGGAGAAAGGCAGCAGAGACCAAGCGACTGAACGCCGAGCGTCGTCTGTCTGCCATCACGCCTTCAGACAACTCAACGCCGGAGCCCGCCTTCACCAGCTCAGCCCCAGTATCCGGAGCTAGTAAGAAGAGCTTGGGCGACTATGCACGGCAACGGGATATGGCGACGGCGCAGACACCGGAACGTTGGAAGCCATCGCAGACACCAGATACGCGCGCTTCGGACTCGCCATCTGTCGCTCAAAGCGCCTCGCCGCAGCCAGGAACGGCTGAAGCAGCCCTTTTCGAGCAGAGGTCATGGGACACGAGACCTACCATTCTCCCACCGAAGAAGAAGGCACGCATGTCACCCGAGCCAACCGTCCCACGTGTCCCGGTCACGCCGTTTGCTAAAAGCTTGCTCGGCCGGGCATACGACATGGTACCAGGTAAGTTGGGCTCTTGGCCTTTGCCATGAATTGACTGAATGACTGACTGACTGCGTGAAGATCAAACCGGCCGCCTGGTCCACGGATTCGGCGCACTATTCCCCGACGGCTACGCGCCACTACCCGACCCGAACGCAAAGGGACCTCGTTGGATATGTCCGGTCAAGACCTGTACGCATGAGAAAACGTACCTCAAGTCTCACGGCTGGCACTTCATGACGGCTCACCGCACCTGCCTCTTAAACGACAACCAGGATGGCACCTTTAGCATTGAGGGGTACGATCCGGGACTAGACGCGCCCATGGTCGTCTTGAGAGAACCAGCAGGAGGGACAGCGCTTGGGAGGACGACTGGTGTCTCTACCCCAGCGCGGACAGTGTCCAACTCTAATGGCACTGTGGTTGAGGAATCGCCAGCTCTACCGAATCACGGGTACCAACCCTACCTGGATGCGCCGTCTGGGCGGTCTTATATGACGTATCCCGGTACGTGCTACAACTGTTGCAAGCCAGTCACACTTGTGGCTGGATTACGCTTCTCAGGGCGGTATCTGGACATACGACTCGACCAACAGAGGTCGTCCTTGTTCTTGCGCTAGCCATTGGAAATCCTACCACAGATTTCTCTATACATGCGGACTTTGCTAACACACTCTTGCTTACAGACGGCGCCTTCACTGCCGGAACGATCATCCCAGACGGTTACGAACGACTGTTAGCTGCGGCCGAGGCCGACAAGCCATGTGTTTGTCCGATAAAACACTGCTTACAAGGCTTTCAAAAACGGGAGGGGCTGACCATCCACTTCGCTGTAAGTACAATGACAACGATGCCAGCCTATCGACAGGGACACCGACTGACACACAGGCAGAGGATGCACGGAGGACGCATCCTCAACGACAACCTGGACGGAACACTCACAGTGCTAGGTCACAGGGACGACGACGTCCGCTTCCAGAATATTAGCGGAACGAAGCACAAGGACGCATTGGTCGTGCGGCAGTCAACCATGACCCTCGCAGAAGAGAAGGCCGCAGCTGCGAATGTAGCGAACAAGGAACTCACTAAGCGGCTACTACATCTGACGCCATCAATCCCTCCCACTCCAGTAGTCCAGCCATCGGCGAGCCCGGCTCCAGCCAGCTCGCAGGCTCCGGGAGGCCTCCAATCCACGATCTGGCATACAAAGCACTACCTAACACCAGCCAACGAGTCCAACTCCATACAGGACCTCGAAGGCGGCGCCCTCGAGATATGGAACTATATCCGCCCGTACCTATCCCAGTTCACCGAATGCCCCGACACAGCCTGGATACCGGACCTGATCAAGCTCCCCAAGGTGCGGGACATCGTCTGGAACGAGGCGTACATTGATGAGAGGGGGTTCGTGGACAAGGTCTCCCGCGAGATCGCGACGATGATCATCCAGCTCACGGGGGAGGTGCCGGAGAGGGTGTGTTCGTGCTGCCGCGACGGCAAGGGGCCGTACGGGGAGTGCATCGTCATATCGTCCAAGGCACCGATCGACGCGAGGCTCAAGTTCTATTCCTGCGCCGCCTGTATATACAACGGGCTTGGGACGCGTTGCACGTTAAAGGAGAGAAATAAGAGGAAAGCAGAGGAGGACCTGAAGAACATGGCCAGAAGGCAGCAGCAAAAGCAAGAGCCGACCGAAGAGCAGCAAGACTCCCCCGGCGTCGACTTACCCCTCTCTTCACTGACAGAAGAACAATGCCTCGATAGAGTCAAGGCCTTGTCCGCTGTCCGGCGTTCAGAGAGGGTCCAGGTCCAAGCAGCCCAAGCCCAGACGTCGCGCACAGAGAGCCCAGACGACGGCAACCACGAAGACATAGTCATGGCCGACGAGGAGGAAGACATGGAGGCGGTGCCTCGTCCCCCGGCCTCCCACCCCACCCGCGCAACTCGCAACAACCACACCCACAACCACGCCCGCCACCCCCAACCGAACCCGACACCAACCTCCCACCTCGCCCTCGAAGACTGGGAGCTCGCACCGGGCCACATCCCCTCTGAATCCTCCGCTCCTGACCAACTGCCAGAAGCCATCTTCTTCTCCCACTCGTATCTTTCCGCCGGACGGGCGGTGCGCATGCACCCGGACGTGAGCGTCAGGAACTACGTCGTCAACTCCGGTTCTTCGGTGCGCTGGCCCGCTACGGAGGGGATGATGAGGATCGTTACGGTGGGGGCAGGAAAAGTGAAGGTCAGGATAACGGGGGAGGAGGACGTGGATGTCGGTCCGCACGGGGCGTTTCGGGTGGTGCCGGGGAGGGGGTGCGTGGTTTTTAACAAGTTGTATGGGGATGCTGTTTTGGTTGTTACGGAGGTTGCTGATTATTAGGGAGTGAGTTTTGAGGAGGATAGGGGGTTTATTTGGGGGCTATGTTGGGAGCGTGTAGTGATATATTTGGAAGCTGGGGTTTACGGTGGGTTGTATTCTGCGGTGTTATTTGGTGACTGACTCACTGATAGACCAGAGAGGTCCAGTATGTTTAATGGCATGGCATTTTACTAGCAAGCATTAGCGATGGGTAGCATATCTGACAAAACGGCGTTGATTTGGCAGATGTTCATGCAGCGACTATGCTTGTGACGGAGGAGGCAGGTTGATGTGATACGTTAGGTGATGGGCGGCCGGTCCTATATCTGGCCAGATCAGAAGGCGATGCTATCCTATCCCCGGTTATCACCACTTGAATAGAGGGAACAGAGAATCGCTGTATGCATGCCATTTGTCTACCTCATAGAAACGCCATGCCCTCCTCTCCTCCCTTCGCGAGAAAGCTGCTTCCCAGCATCAATCATATCTACCTCCCTTACCTGAAAAGCCACCAACTCCAAACTCATACAATGTAGGTAATGTTATACAACAAAGTCAGGTAGGTCTTCTACCCACCGCCTCTCGACCAATAACAGCATAAACCACCATCGGGCGCGTGTTCCCCTTATCCATCTCCAGCTTCCAACCGACCAAAGTCCGTCCAACCCCTTCATAGTGGACAATGGGTGTCCGTCTCAAGCAGAAGCAGAAGCATCAATCTTCCTCGTCCTGGCGGTGCCGTTCCTGCCACCCGCGCCATTCGTCTGCTTACCTCCTCCTCCATTCACATCCTTCTTCTCCGTCTTGACGACTTTCTTCTCCCCCTTGCCATTCGCAGCCTTCTTACCCACCTCCGTCGTCGTTCCCTTGTTCTTGTTCCTGCCGTTCCTCATCTCGCGCGAGGAGGAGCCCTCCGCCGAGCTGCTCCCCTCACGGCTGCAACCGTCCTCTGTACTCTTCTCCTCGTCCACCGTCGAACTACCCTCCTGCCCCAACACCTCAACCACAGCCCCCACCACCGTCTCTTTCGCCGGGCAAGGGGTTGGGTAAACCTGCTCAAACCCCCACCGACTCTCGCTGCTTCCCCCGTCCTCCACCTTCTCCACCCTAACCCTCTGCTCCCGGGGTACCATCTCATGCTCCAGCCCCCAACCCAAGCGGCGGCACAGCTCCGCCACCACAACATCGCAGTCCCCCAACAGATCAATATCGAAGTTCACATGCCCGACTGGCGTCCTGCTGATGTAAATCTGCGGCACGTTGGGCGGCAGGAAAGAAACGACCTCGCTGACGGGCGCCACTTTCAGGGAGGTGCCGATGACGACGCACAGGTCGACGAGGTCGCGGTCGTGTTTGGCCAGGCGGTCGCCGAACTCGTCGGGGAGTTTTTCGCCGAAGAAGGTTATGTCGGGTTTCATCACGCCTATTGAGGAGAGGTCGTCGGGGGTGATGCAGGAGGAGGAAGAGCCGAATTCGGAGTCCGAGTTGGAGTCGTATTCTCCGGCACGGCGGCGGGGGCGGACGGTTGAGGTGTCGCGGGAGAGTTTGCGCTTGCGGTTGTTGGAGGTAGAGGTGGAGGTGGTTGTTGAGGAGAGGGATGTGCGGGAGGAGTTCTTTGAGGAGCGCGTTCCCAACGCGCACTTGCGACAGCGCGGGATGCGGCCAGCTTTGACGTCGGGGAAGATTTCTTCGCCGGGGACTTTGTGGCCGCACTTTACGCAGGAGGCCGTGGCGAAGGAGCCGTGGCATTGGACTAATTTGTCCCGGTGGATGCCGGCCAGGGACTCGAGGTTGTCGATGTTTTGGGAGTAGTTGGTCAGCAACTTGCCTTTGTCCTGGAGGAGGCGGATGAACTTGTGGGTCGGGCTGAACCGGTCCTGAGACGGTAAGATGTCCCTGGCTATGGTGTAGAAGATGGTGGGGTCCTCGTTGAAGACGCGGATGTCGAAGACCTCCTGCGGGTCGTTGAGCCCCAGGTGCTCGAGCTTGGAGTACAGACCCGTGCCCTTGGAGCGGAAGTCGGGGATGCCGAGGGAGGTGGAAATGCCGGCGCCGGTGAGGACGATGATGTTCTTGGCCTTGCGGAGGAGGTCGACCGCGTCGTCGACCGTGTTGTAGTCCTGCAGTTTGACGCGCTTGGAGAGCTCGCGGGTTAGGGCTAGAGTCAAGAGGGAGAAGTAGGCTTCGTCCGGGGACCCTTCTAGAAAACCGGGCGGGCGGACGCCGAAGGCTGTGAGGAGCTTTTTGGCGGTTATGAAGCCGCTGTCTACGGTGCGCCTGCAGAATTCCTCTGGTCCTGTTTCGCGTAGCAACTGACGAAAATCGATGGACTCTTCTGGTGTGCAGGCATCGGGTTCTGGGAGGGTTGTTAGTCTGGTGTGAAGTTAAGTTGGAAATGGGATGTGGTTGAGTGGAAGATATTGTGAGCAAGGTCTCAGAATGTCCTTTCCAACAAAGTGGAAGTCGGATATGTGCATGAAGCATCTAATAAGACGCTTCGCGGCAACTTCATAATCTGAGATGTGAGATACGTACCCTCAGTAAAGAACCGGTCCTCGGCGACATCCTCAATGATATCCTCAAACATGCTGTCCGTCTCCCAGCGGGCGGCCCGGTCGTCCATGCGCTGCTCCAGCTCGGTGAGGCCGCCCTCGACCACGACCGTGTCGGCGTGCGCCGGCCTCGGCTGCTTGACGGGGGACGACAGCAGGTGCTTCTTGTCGTCGTAGTCGATGGGCTGCTGGGTGCACTGGCGCGGGCTGCGTTTCCGGGGCTGCTTCTCCGCCGCCGGTGTATCTGACGCGGGGGAGGTCATTGTGGCAATGGTGATGTTGTTGTTGTGGAAGGGAAGGAGAAAGGAAAGGACTGTGTAATGTGATGGGATAGGATGGTAGAGACAGTGCTGTTGTGTTGAGATGGAGAGAATGAGTGTGCAGTTGAGAGCAATGAAATCTCGAGCACAACTGGAATTATGCGCAGCTCAGATTGAAATGTTGTGCCAACACCCCAATGGTGAATAGCACCGTCGACAAGAAGTGATGCAAAGGGGAAGTAAGTGCAAAGGTTGAAAGTCGAAGGAAAGGGGGAAAGTATGAAACGCGGTTCGTGAAGAGTCGTGTGTTGAAATTCGTGTCTCCCCCCGTTTAAAGTGGCTGTCCGAGAGAGAGAGAGAGAGAGCGCAAAAACGAAAGGAACAATGAATGGCGAGCACCCGTAACGACGCGCCTAACGAGTGGCCTGGCCTGCAACTGGGTTGGAGCGACGGCGGACCAACGAATACCAGAACCTCCGACGACAAGTGCTCGGTTCGTGCTACTACAGTTCCAGTTGTTGTGCAGAGGGAAGTGAACCGGGTTAGGTATCCGGTGGCGCGAGAGAGAGGGAAGTGCAAACTTGTGTTCTGCGCGTTGCCGAACGGGAGAAAAGGATTATAGTAGCGGACCAGAAATGGCCCTGAATCGAGTAACGTCGAAATCGCAAAGTGGTCTCAGAAAGAGCCGGAGGAAGATTCAAGACAAGAATTAAAAGCACGATGGCGAAACTTGAACCCAATCCGAATCGGCCGGCCGGCCGTCTCGCTAAAACTGGGTCCCTCTATCTACATCGCTTTAAAATGCAGCGAGAGACAACTGGACTATTTGATGATACTGCAGCCTAGCAGACATGGCGAAGAGGTGGGCAATTTTTCTATGTAAGTTGCTAAGCTGACGAACGGATAGCGCAAAGACGAAATCCTCCGGTGAATCTCGTATCGTTTTACTTGGGCGCAATGCAGATTGTTGTTATACACCTTACCGAATTTGCCCGGCGGCATTCTACTCGTGTCTTGAAGTCCGTGTCTCGATCCCTCTCTCTCTCCCAGTGACTCTAAGTAAGATAACAGGCAGACATCGTTCCTCTTCGGTCTCGAAGACATCGCGGTTCAAGGTGTGAAGTGTTGTTACTGTTGAAGATGTCATCATGATCGCAATGTGCGGGTCTATCGCCAGCGCCCAGAATTCGAGATAGTCACTCTGGCCTCGCTGACTGACTCGAACCTGCCACTTGTCGTCGACGGTCCGCCTTCCTTTGTAAACGCGAATCGAATGTGTGTGGAAACTTTCAGTATCAGTCTTGCTCACCGTTTCATCACGGCTGCACAACTAACTGCCCCTGTCGATCGCCCTGCCACGGCGGGAGCGTCAACAACTAGAGTCTACGCCGCACGTTGAACTCCTTGCCCACGGCATACTTTGGACAGCATGCCCCTGTTCCATGGACAAGAATAACATCACAGTCATCAGCCGTGGCGGCCCATCAATCTCGAATGTCATGTCGGTAACGAATGTATTGCATAACAATAAGGGGTATATTTTCCCAGCCCTCAGGCCATGTCAACAAAAAGACTACAACCCTGACGATAACGGTCATGCCCTTGTTCTCTAGTAGTATAAAGCGAGTCCGGTCTGAACAAAAATAGGTACAGAAACAACTTTTGGTTTGGTCGTTTGCCTCCCATGCCATACCCCCATCTCTGCCTAGGCCGCTCGTTGTCAACCATCTGCCCATGCTCCGTCATGCTCTACCACCGTCTCACTCCGCCCCAAAAAGGGCTATGTACTCTCCAAACCAGCCCCAAGACAGAAATATTCACAGCGAAGAAGAGAAAAGTACAAGAAAGAAAAGAAGCGAGTTGTAATAGGCCCAAAGACCTCCTTCCCATGCTAAAGCTCCCGTGTGGGAGGGTATCCCCGAACGCCCACGCCCGTCCCCAATATACGCCGGTACGGAAATGCAAGTTGAACCAATCGCCCGCACATGTGCCACACTGTAGTAGTAGTCCAGCTGTGGTTGTGTTGCTCCCAATTAATAGACGGGACTGATGGCTATCCAAGCCCAGTCTTTGCGGATTATCGTGCCCAATACAGCTTGCTCAGCCGGTCTTCTGCTGTTTCGGGCGTGCTGCTTGACATAGACGCCGCTGGTACACGCTGGAACACCGCGGGAAGACTCTCCAGCCGTCTGAGAATGCCGTACTGGACGCCCGGCGGCGGTGTGCTGCCGTCCTTCCTCTGAATCTTTAGATCCTTCTAAGAAACAGACTTCTTACTCGCCTTGGGCGTGGGAACGGCCAAAGTGGGCACGTCGCTGGCCCTTGCCGCAGCGATATCCTCCGGCTCGTCGACAATAGCCTCCTCGAGGACAGACGATCCCTCCCGTGACAGGCCCGAAGGCCGCGGCGTCTCCTTGTCCCCAGAGCTCTTAGTGCTGGGAGACGGCTTAGGAAACTGGCCGAAGTCGGGCTCCCCGCGACGGTCGATGGGCGACCAGCCGGCGGCAATACTGCCGGCCACGATACCGGCCATGACTGTCGGAGCACCGAGGGCGCTGTTGGAACGAGACCGCATGCTTCGACTGCGCTTACGGGAGTCGGAAGTGGGCGCAGGAGAGTGGCTGCCCAAGCTATCCTCGCGAGTCGGGGTCTGCGGGATGCGGAGGCTCGTCGAGTTGGAGCGGGAGTGTCCCGGGCTGGCCGACGGGCTCTTTGCCTTGGGCAGGAATTCTCGCGGGTGCTTCATGGAATACTTGAGGTTGTTGATGCGGCCGCCCTTCATGCGCTTCAGGAAGGCAAGTTCGTCCCTAACGTCGGCGAGCGGCAGGGGGTACTGGCCGAAGCGCTCTTCGTCGTCCGACACGTTGATGCCGGGGACCTTGGGCTGTGCCTTGCGCTTGATAAACTCGGGCACCAGTCTCGCCACGAGGCTGTCCGGGATCAGGCGGATAATTATTCCGACCGGGATCGAGAGGAAGCCTAGGATGATGGCGTAAGCCCACATGGCGGGCGTCTGCTTCTCGGGGGCGATGTTGAAAGCTCGCCCACCAACCATAATGATGAGGACCTGGCCGCCAATCATAATAACGCTGATGCCAATGAAGAACACGTTCTTCGTTAGTCCCTCAAAAATGTTGAACTTGTTGTCAAGACGACGGTTGCTGCGAAATACGGTTAGATTGAGCAGACTAAAGAGGGAGGGAGGCATAACTTACTTCCACTGGTTGAAGATCTGCATCCACACGAAGGTGTTGAAGACCAGTGTCTGAATCTCGGCCGTCGAGACAAACGGATCATAAGCGGGGAGAATGCCGGGTCCGCCGAAGTAAATCAGGAACGTGATAAGCAACTGGTAGATGGCCTGACCGATAATCATCTTCCACATGGTGCCAGTGATGATGGACGAACCCTTCCTCTCGGGCTTCCGGTCCAGAACGCTGTCAACAGGAGGATCCGTTGCGAGCGCCAGGGCAGCGAGAGTGTCCATGATCAGGTTAACCCACAGCAGTTGAACAGCCGTGAGCACCGATCCTTCCTCGTTGTTAGATACGGCAGACACAAAGGTAAGGACAACAGCAGTAATGTTGACCGTAAGCTGGAATTGGAGAAATCGCTTGACGGCGTCATTGACGGCACGACCCCACTTCAGGGCCTTAACGATGGAGTTGAAGTTGTCGTCCATCAGGATGATGGCAGAAGCCTCCTTGGCGACCTCGGTACCGGCGATGCCCATGGAGAAGCCCACGTCGGCCATCTTCAGGGCGGGTGCGTCGTTGGTACCATCTCCAGTCACAGCGACGATCTCGCCCATGTCTTTAAGACGCTTGACGAGGATTCGCTTGTCTTCGGGACTGGAGCGGGCCAGGACGTGAAGGAGGGGGATGATCTCGATCTGCTTCTCCTTAGACAAGTTGCGGAACTCCGGACCCTCCATCACGATGCTGTTCGGGGTCAGAATGCCGCAATCCTGTGCAATGGCCTTGGCAGTGATCTTGTTGTCGCCTGTAACCATGCGGACAACAACACCAGCCTTCTGACAGTCCCTGACGGCCTCTGGTACACCCGGGCGAAGGGGATCTTTGATACCGACCATGCCGGCGAACACCATGCTCTGGCAGATATCGTCGAACGCAATCTCGTCCTTGTCTCCATCCACACGGCGTGCGCCCCGTGGAGGCCAGCTCGGAAAGTCACGGTAGATGATGCCAATAGTCCGGAGAGAGTTCATGGCGTACGACTCGATCAGGTTTGTGACGGTGTCGCGGTTGTCTTCGGTGAGTGGAGCGACAGAGAGGTCGTTAGACGGATCACGCAGGATCTGCGAGCACTTTTCGAGCATGATCTCCGAGGCACCCTTCACATAGAGCCTTGCCCGGCCGCCCTCCATCTGTACGACGACGCCCATGCACTTGCGCCCCGAGTCGAAGGGGATCAATTGGAGGATCTTGGCGTTGGCACGCTCCTCATTGATTGGTCCCATGGCGAGGAAGTCCTGGGCAAAGATGAGAAGAGCAGTCTCAGTCTTGGATCCAATGAACGTCTTGACGCCGTCAAGTTCGCCTTCGAAAGCGGTCGAGTTCAGCGAGATGGACTTGAGCAGGAGATCTTTGACTTCCGCAGATAGTGACGCGACGAGTTCCTGGGCTGTAATGTCCTTCTCGGTCGGACTATCCGGGCTGTGGCCATCCGCGCCGGTGACAGCACCGAAACGATGGCTGGTACCAATGGTAGCGGAAACGACTTGCATCTTGTTCTGGGTGAGAGTTCCCGTCTTGTCGGAGCAAATCGTGCTAGCATTTCCCATGACCTCGCAAGCCTTGAGATGACGAACGAGGTTGTTGTCTTTGAGCATTCTTGTCGTCGCGAATGCCAACGCCAGAGTGACAGCGAGGGGCAGACCTTCCGGCACGGCAACGACAATGATTGTGACGACAACAATGAAGATCTCGATGAATCTCTGACCCTTCGCAGCCGGAGTCGCGTCCCAACCGGGCAGGTGCGCCAGGAACTTGATGAACAGGACAATGAAGAGGAGGAGACCAGCAGCTCCACCAAGCTTCGCAATGTACTCGGCAATGACGTTGAGCTTCGATTGGAGAGGTGTTATCTCGGGATCCTCGTTGAGAGCCATGAGCGTCTTGCCGTAGCTGGAGTAGATACCGGTGGAAGTGACCATAAACGTGCCGACGCCCTCCATGACGCGAGCTCCGGACTGAATGAACGGGTCCATCTTCTTAAGTTCCTCGTGGTTCTCAATCGCGCGGTACACCTCGTCGGCGCCCCGCTTCTTGATGATGTCGGACTCTCCAGTGGCCTGAGATTCGTCACACTTAACGTTGAAGCCCTGGATCAAAACACCATCGACGGGCACCATATCTCCAGGCTCGAGATGAAGGACATCGCCGACAAGGACATCAAAGATGGAGATCTCGACGGTCTTGCCAGAACGTATCACCTTCACCAGGCGGTCGAGCTTCTTCTTGTTCAGCTTTGCGAACTGGCGCTCCTTCTGGTAGTCGTTCAGGGAGCCGACCAAAACGACAATGACAATAGCAACGATAATGGCGACACCTTCGACCCATTCCACGGGCGCCTCACCCTCGGGATGCGGTTGTCCAAATGTCTGGTACAGGCCAATTGCCAGAGAAACCACGGCGGCTATTGAAAGAAGGATGAGCACCTTGTCGTTGTAGGTGATCCACATGAGCTGGAGGAGGGATTTGCCCTTCTTCACCGGGAGCCTGTTGTCGCTAAAAACACGTTTCCGGTCGATAAAGGTCTCGTTGTCCTTGCCGTGCCGGGGTGGATGATGGGTGGTCGGCGATCCACTCGGCTCCGATACGGCCTCGTCTTTGGCCTTCTCCGTGGACTGAGCTTGGGCATGGCGCGTAGCTTCGTCGAAGGACACAGCTCCCTCAAGGTGAGCCTCGTCGATGCTCAATCCGGCGTTGCGATCGCTGCGCAGTCCCTTCTCCAAGCCAGCCAGACCGCCCAATTTATAGAAGGCCGCCAGGCTCTTGGGGTTGAACATCTTATTCAACATACCAGGCGTGTAGGCGAAGGGGTTGTTTTCCACCTGGAAATCCGATTCGTTCCCTTGATCAGGCTTGAGGGCGGTCTCGTCGTTCATAATAGTCTCGTTCTCCGAGGCATTGCTCGTGACCGCCTTTCCAAGTTTGTCGCCCGCTGTAGAGCTTCCGATCACCGTATCCCCTTGAGACGAAGTGAACGACTTCTGCCCATCGTCGCTATCGACCGAGTTCTGCCTTGACCGAAGGTTGCTGGGAACCGAGAGGAAGGCGCGGTCGTTGCCGCGTGAGGTGACTGGGCTCGATACATTGTGTGGGCTTGTGGGCCGGCTGTCCCTGCTCTCGGAGGTCCTGATGGCCTGCACTTCAGGCCGTTGTCCAGACAGGCTCCTCTGGTGAGAGGGTGTCCAGTCGCTCGCCATTGGATCGGCAGAGGGGGCAAGGCCTTCCCTCGTAGCCGGCGATGTGGGCGAGGTAGTGGTGGGTTGGGTTGTAATGGGTTCGGTCTCTGGTGGTTGAGACGGACTCGCGTTGACGGTATCTATGGTGATGGTTGGACTGTATGCATGATGTATGTGTTAGAGACATAAACAAGCAGATATGGGGAGGTAGGTCGGGTCGATATAGGCAACGGAAGGTGAGACATACGCTCTGGGGCGCCTCGTTGGAGTGGAGGCCACGCCATCATCGCCTCCATTAGGGTTGGAGGTGGACATTGCTGCGAGACCAAGAGAGTCTGGGCGGGTTTCGTCAGCATCTCTCTGGAGCACAGCCTGTCTGGGGGCAAACTGAGGAGAGGGAGTTTGTGTGGGGGAGGATTTACATCGACAAAACGAGGCTGAGCAAGAGATACCGTAGAAGGCAGACACCAGCTAGTACTCCTGGACGGGGCGAATGAGTGAGCGATTCCCGTCGACCCTGCTTGACACGCCACGAGGGACAGAGTGTAGCAGGTATTGTCGATCTGCCGGAGTGTCTGGCTGATTGATCTATGGTGAGAAGGAGGTAGAGGTTGCGATGGCGAGGCAGGTCGTCGTCATTCGAGTTGTCGTCGGTCGGTGCATTAAGGAGAGAAAGGCGAGACTGAGATGGCTCGGATTAAGACAGCACTGATCGTTTCGTTTTCGCAGGTCTAGATACTGCGCATCTTTACGTGTTCCGTTCTAAGTTGTAAAAGAGACGAGATAGGTCTTGTTAGCCTGGCAGGAGAGCAGAATGCAAGTGGAAGCAAGTGGTGGATGCTCTTGTTCGGTCCTCCAACTTCACCATTGGAAGGTACGTACCTGGCTGGCCTGGGCAAACAACCAAACAAAACACTGAAAGCACCCTACCGCCTTCGAAATTGGGTGCAAATAAAAGTGGATCTCCATCCGAGCCAAGACCCTTGGCTGAGGCTGTGCTGGAGGCGATAGGCGAATCATCAGCCGCGGTCTAGACCAGGGTTACCTCAGATACCGCAAGATCGACAAGGGTTGTCCTGCATCTCAGACTTCCAGTTCCTTTTAACAGCCCCACTAAACGAACGGGTTGCAGCGATTTGCTTCTTCGATTCTTTGGGTGCATTTTCTGTAAGTCCCTCCTGCTTGCACTTCCGCCCTGAGCGTTTCGATATCATTGAACATTGATGGCATCTGGACTCTGACTGCTTCAACACTCGCAGACTTGCAAGAGTTCTCGACTTCTGGTCTGGATCTATCTAACCACAACGGATTACTTGAGAGGCCTCATGGCGGCACAGAGGCCGTACATATCTCATCATCTCCGCCGCCAAGGTGCTTGCTGATTCAAGCGAAGTTGGCCTGGCCGTCTTGTGTTTGATTGTTACGTTTGACCCTACAAATAACGGGCAGTGCTCTTGGTATTATCGCCCTCTCAGACCCTCCCTCTTCTGCCCCTCAGACACCTCTCAGGCCCCTTCAGCATGTCTGGCACACATTGGTTACCGTCCGGCAGTGGCCATTTAGTGTTTACGCCTAGCATTCTAGTCTGACAGGTTCAAAACTCCCGATCACTTTTGCCGCCGTGCCTGGTCTATCCGACACATTTGCCAGACAATCCAGAGCTCCTTACGAATGGATCACTTCTTCGCCGCCTCCGGAGGTCATCAGGATGGATTGACGGATTGTTCGGAGCGCTTAAACCAGTGACCACGAGAATCTTTCCGTTAAGCCTCAGCCACCTACGTCCTCCGTCACACTCGCCATCTCCTATCACGGGATGTTTCATCAAACAATTGTCTGGCTTTCAGATGGCGGCCAACCAACTGAAGGTCCGGTTTACTGGGCTTGGGCGCCTCTGTGTAATTACACCGCCAAGTCCGCTGTTAACAAAACCTTTCAGCGCTGAGGAGCGGTGTTTCATTGGGGGACCTGGGAGCGAATACGTTGGAGCCCTCTCACGTGAAATATTCTGGAGCTCTATGATGATGTCTCCATCAAGCCGGCTCACCATCAGCTGTTGTCTCTCACAGTCTGACGATATCCCTGACCATCTGAAAAAGCAGCTCGCATCAAAGCAGGTCGATGCAGAAATCCATGCCGTGTCATTGTCGATATCAAAGGCAAAACTGATATCTTGAATTCTACCACCTTGGCAATCGTAACCTTTACGACGGTGGCTGATGATGAGAGATTTCTTGTCCCGCCAAGCTCGACACCCTCGACGACTGACAAGCAACACCCCACGTCCGCTGCGTCTGGAAATTCGTCCTAATGAGGATGCTGAATGCTTAATGACGTTGCTGCTTGGCGACGATGTCTCAAACACTACTCTCGTCAATTCTATAATCGCGGGATGCAAGAGAAGCATTATCACCGCCAGCCATGTCTCGAGCTGACACAGCGGACATTCGACCATCCGGTGGACGTCGAAAGCGCTTTACATCGCGATATGTTGCGAGCTATTGACTGCCGGCATCAGATTTACGAGGCTATCGCTGCATCATCCG
Organism: Coniochaeta sp. 2T2.1; assembly: GCA_009194965.1. Taxonomy (NCBI): domain Eukaryota; kingdom Fungi; phylum Ascomycota; class Sordariomycetes; order Coniochaetales; family Coniochaetaceae; genus Coniochaeta; species Coniochaeta sp. 2T2.1. Next base: position 939,126 of record VSMA01000017.1, on the reverse strand, counting down.
TGTCAGATACGCCGCCTCTCAACCAAACATGGCAAGGCTTTCCAGTGAGGCTTTCAGAAGCCCATCTCCTACCCTACGTGTACAGTTACTGCAAAGGCACACAACCTTGTATCGGTCGGTATCTTCCGCCTGCCCTGGCTATCATCGCTGATCTCTCACCGAGGGCTCCACGGCATGGATATTGGAAAATGCTACAATCTCCGCCGCCGGGCGTGGAAATTTCGCACTTTCCCGAACGGGCATGCCACACCTCGGCGTCGAAAACGGCAGGTCGAGGTAAACCTTCGCGGAATCTCTCGGCGGAGGGATTGATCCGGCTGCCCTACTGTACGCCTGACGGGACTGGCTGGCTGGCTGACCGGACCGGCTTACACGAGTCGCGGGACACCGCCACTGGGTTACGGAGTTGGGTCCGGTGTGTCTTTCCAAGCCTAAAGTACACTCTTTCCTTGTTCTCGCCGCTCCTGAAAGCTTCATCGTGACAAGAAACAGGATCCAAGCGGATGTCCCATCTCAAAGTCATAACCACCTTGGCATTGCATGAAAGGAAGGCGTCAAAGTTGACATATGCCACCTTCCGCTCCAGTTCCCCTCCCTCTCAAGCTGTTAACGGCCACTGTTGCCGCCAAATCATGACGGGTATATATCCACATAATGAGGCAGTGCTGAAAAGAACCTTTGCTTGGCTGGCTATCGTGATACGCAGTCCCACCTCCTGCTGGTCTTCTACTTGTTACACAGTCCTCCGTCCCGACTATTGCCAGATGCGGAAGCCCGAAGAGTCTAAGTGTCTCAGTGGGCGTCACTCAACGGCGAGCCATGGCATGCGGGCAGATAATACCGATGCCAAGATGTTGGAGGGAGGTTGGCGATGTCTTCTTGGCCTCCTTATGCGGTGACAGTTAACCACCGCCAGCTTGTTGGAGGTAGGAGGCTGTGACAGGTCGTCGTCGTCAGTGACGGGGATCTTGGACTGATGATGATTTGGAAGCCGGATGGATATCAACAAATAAGCCTTGGCATCAAAGGTCAATACGCCTTCTCTATCTAGAACTGCCAGTATGGGCTTCGCTCGCCAAGAGGTGAGGAATATATCGCTCATGCTCGGGTTGAAGCGGTGATCGAACTTCCAAGACTTGCTGCGCCTCGTCGCCATGATCTTCTAACGGGCTGTTTTGCGACGAGAAACGTATTCGGGTCGCGGTGGAATGGAATCATGGTGAAGCGGCCAAGATTGAATCATCGTCGCCAGGTTTGAACATCCTGCTTCTGATTTGAAATGCCTCACAACCACGGCATCGCCCTTGGTATCAGGGTCGAGACTGCTGCGCCATCGTGCTCAGTCTCATCCAGCTCGTGAACTGCTATCGGAGTAGACGTGGAATGGAACAAACAACGAATTATCCAAGCACGGATCACTCCCGCCAGGCCAACTATGGTTGAGATTGCCTTGCGGGCACATCATCACCCTCGGTACTGGATGGGATCTGGATCCGAGACTGCTGCGCCCGCTTGACTGCGTGTCAAGATACCATCCATGACGAGCTGACCTTCTTTCCCCGATCTGTGACTGACGAACAGGATTACCGCCGAGTACGCCTTGAGGGCAGTAGTTTCTACTACCGCTCGTTCAAGGGAGACCTCTCGAGGCAACACTCCTACGCACGCTTCATACCGGACGTCGGGATTCCGGTTGCTGCGCCAGCGTCGTAACGCGTCAAGTCAATACCCGACGGCACAGATGCTGGATGGGACTTCTCGATCGCACAAGTGCCACGAGCCTCTGCTCTGAGGTGGAATGCAATCCTGATACTGAAGCGTCCAAGAAAGGCTCATACCCAAGACCTACTACGCCAGATCGCCAACCAGTAGGTTCACCAATATCGAAATCAACACCCGGGCACTTGTGTCTTCGTCTTCAACCTGCAGACCATGACCCCCGGGCACAGAGCAAGCCACTGCTTCCCACAATCCCAGTCCAAGGGGTGCAAAACCCAGAGAGAGCGCCTCCTCCAAGAGCAGTCACAGCAACTATGACAATTCCCCGTCTCGTCACCAAGCAACCCATCGCCATCCCGACATCATCACTTCGAAATGCAAAAACCAAAAGACCAAAAAAGGCGCCCGCCTACCGATTTTTAGCTAACCGCACCGGTAGCTACTGCACCCCCCTTACAGGTATTTATTTGCTTTCCAGTTCTCGGGCGGACGGCGGCGCGTTGCACGGAGCGATTCGAACGGCCGACCTACCGGAGTAAAGGATCGTGTCTGAGGTGGAACAGGAGTCTGAAGAACCACTGTACCACCGGCGGTTATGAACCCTGCTTGAAGGTTTGGGTTATATGCTGCCTGCTTGGGGGGGGGGGGGGTGGGAGAGACAAAGGGCGGTTTGGGTGAATGTTGGGGGGTGAATATAGTGACTGTCTGCTCGTGCATTATGGAGGGAACGAATCTGCTGTTGGTGAATTAGACCCAATTGTGAAGTTCCATGACATGCATGGACAGAGAAACCGACGTAGCATCATGCCCGTGAGGTAAATCATATCAAATTCCCAGGATATCAAAGCTTTTGTCTAAACCCTTCCCCTACACTAGTACCAAACCTCAACCTCACCTCCTGCCCAAGTCAACCTCCCTAACAAGCAGCATATCCCTAGACGCCTCCTCCACAGCCCCCGGCTTCCCTCCGGGCAAGAACCCGCTCTGCCCAACAGCAACCGCTACCGTCCCCTTCCAAAAGCCCGCGACCACATCCCTGAGTCTCTCGTCATCGCCAGTCTGCTTAAAGTCCGGGAAAGCGTTGATTTCCAACAGCCACGCTCTCCCTTCGGCATCCACCAGGAAGTCCACCCCAAACACCTCAAAGGCACTCGGCTGAGGCTGGAAGTGTACCATCATCGTCCTAGCAGCAGCCTCAAAGATATCTCCCGTGATCTCCTTGATTTGCTCCAGAATCTTGCCGTGTGCGTCCGGTCCAAGGGTAGAAGCGAGATCCAAATCTTCAAACCTAGCCACCGAGTCGTCCCTCGCTCCGGGTCCTTGGAGACAGGTATTCGTCAAATGGGCGTCGAGGTCGATCTCCGCCTCCCCATCTCCTCCTCCTTCCGCTGCCTCCCATGGGGACGTGTACGTCTTGCCGGCGAACAACGCAAGCATATGCTTCCACACATACACCTTCAGACTCCCCACCGCCAAGACGTACGTGCGGACATGAAACTTCCTCCCCTCCGTCCCGGGCAGAAGCAGCGGAGGATCGATGTACGGCTGCGCGACAAAGTGCCGTAGGTGACTCGTCGTGATGTAATCCCTCCTCTCCGTCTCCTCCCCCTCCTCTTCCTCCCCACTCTCAACCTCATCATCACTGTCCGGCATATCCTCCTCCCACCGATCAAAAATCCCCTGCAACTCCCCCATACTACTAAACAACCTAATCCCCTGCCCACGATCACTCATACTCGGCTTCAGAATCCACCACTCCCTCTCCCCCAACTCCCTCCCCTCATTCTGCTCGAGGCTGTGCCTTAGATCGAACGCCTCCACCAGGGAATCGTCCAGGAACTCGGCGTAGTCGACCTCGAAGGGCTCGGCACGCTTGACGTTCGTCTTGAGGATCGAGGTCGGGTGTTTCGACACCCAGTTGTCGACGACGGAGGAAAGGAAGTGTTTGCGTATGAGCGCCTTGCGGATCATGTAGCTGTTCAGGAGGGTGGTGTGTGGGTGGAGGGCGGCGTGCTCGAAGTCGAGAGCTTCGTATTGGGCTATTTGGATAATTTTTGCTGTCTCGGGGAGGGAGGCCAGAGGAGGTTGGGGAGGTTGGAGGGTGTAGGCGTGGGAGGGAAAGAGGGAGGAGAAGGCGGAGAGGATGAGGGGTTGGACGTAGGCGTCGCCGTAGTCGATTATCGCGAGGACGGGGTCGGTGTCAGTGGGAGTGATGGTAGTGATGGCGGTGGTGTCAACAACCGTCTCCGGTGAAGGAGCCTCCCTATCAAACGGTAAGTACATAGACTGTGACAATGTCCAACATAAACGACGAGCGAGCAGAGCAGAGACAAAACGCCCACTAAGCAAAAATTCTCGGTAGGTAGGTAGGTAGGCAGGGTCTAGTCTATATGGTCTATGACTTCCCACATCCGTTTCCTTTTCCTTTTCCGTTCCGTCCCAATGCTCTCTCTCTCTATTTTCTGTTTCCCACCCAAGCGGTCATAAACAGTCGTACTCGTAGCTCGTCAAGAAGACCAAAGACATAAACAGTAGCAGTAAGACTCACAATTGCATCTCCGTCCCGTGTAGGTTCTGCGCCGCCTGCATAAAGTTGGCTTTCAAGGGCGTCACACTGTTGTCAAAACGTCAGCAGTCATCCTCGTTAGCACATCAGTTTTGCGCTGAGAAACTCACCTCGTCATCCCTTCCTTAACAGCCCACCCATCATTTCCAGGCGGACTGTGCTCCACGCTCCTAAGCACATCCCCCAACCTAGGCGCCCATTTAAAGTGCCTATGCGAATGAACATGACCTTCCCTCCCCACCTCCCCTTCCCCCCTTTGCCCTTCGTTCTCCTCCCTCTTTCCCCCTACTTCCGTCTTCCCACCACTCTCCTCCCCCTCCCTAATCCTCTCCTCCTCCTCATCCCCCCCATCCACACTCCCCCCCTCCTCATCAAAACAACTCTGCCGACTCCAATAATTCTGCAGCACCCCCGTCCAAAGCGTCTTATTCCCCTCCACCCCCTCGACAAGCGGGACATTAACACTATACAAATCCACGCTCCCGTCCTCGGGCCACTGCCTCACCAGCGCCTCCACCACCTTCACACTCTGCCTGCTCGCGGCGGCCACGACCTTCTCATCATGGTTCCTCGTAAAAAAGGCGTAACTCAGCGCAATGGCCTTCCGTCCGCACACCGCCGCCTCGAGCGCGCCGCCCAGGGTACCGCTCGACAGCGCGAAGACGGCCGTCGTGTTGCGACCGTAGTTCGGGCCGGACAGGACGAGGTCCACGGGCCCCCTGGATTGGAAGTAGTGGTACAGTCCGATTTGGACGCACGAGGCGGGCGTGCCGTCGACGAGGACCCATTCCTCCGTTCCGGGGGTGGTGGAGGGGCGTGGGTGGACGGAGCCGTGGTTGTGACTGCTGTTGTCGCCTAGGCCCGCGGGGGGCAGGTGGGCGGGGGGAGGGCGGTAGTAGGTCGGCTTGATGGTCTGGCCTATCATGTGCGCTTTACCAATCCAGGAACGTTGCGTGTGAGGGAGGCAGACGGAAATGGTGTGTCCTGCTGCTTGGAGGTGGCGGACGAGGGAGTGCACGTAGGGCGAGGAGTGTGGGGACGGAGGGCCGTCGTCGTTTACTATTAGGATGTGCATTTTGGCGGTGGGTTGTGGTTGTTGGTTTGGGAAGTGAGGGTTGAAGGTGGTGTTGAAGAGGGAGAGAAGATCTGAGGGTGTGTTGATTCAGGACCAAAAAGGTTGTCTTGCCATGGGCAGCGCCGGTTGCGGGGTGGCGGGGCTTGATAAATATTTGTGAATTTGTTCCTTGCATAGCGTCATCAGGGTTCTCAGCATGTGAGATGTGCTCGGCGTTTTGTGTCCTCCATTGAGAGGGACACAGTCGTATACAATCATGGCAAAGCAATCATCAAAAGACACACGGTGGACGGAGCAAGGCCTACTAATCACAATCATCACAGTCATCACAGTCACAGAAGGATGAGGTTATGATAATTTATCTCTATCACACAGTAATAACAGGACGTGCTCATCACACGCCCAGACAAACCAAACAATCCATATCCCCGTAGTTCCAAATCCCTCTGATGCCATCCTGGGGATATCAAGAACCTCAGAAAACGCCATGACCAACTGTGTTTCCCTGCCAAATACAAAGACACAGGAACCCTTTTCTGACTCTGCCGTATCAACAATCATGACCAGCAGAAACCGCAAGACTCAATCCAGTCAGTCCAATGTCATGGCTCCTCTTGCCAACAAACACTTGTCCAGGTCCAACCTGTCCTCCAAAAAAAAGCAAAGAGAAGTGCGCCATGCGCAATCGTCAATACTAACACAAAGCCATAGTCATCATGTTAAAAGCAAGCCTGCCAAATCAATCCGTCCCGACCAAACCATCCTGAAACCGGCCTCCAAACCAAGTACCCCCTAGAAAGCAAGCACAGAGCCACAGGAGCTCAAGCACGACTCCGCTTCGCAGCATCGGCAGTCAGAGCCTCGCCAGACCGCTTCGAGCCAGAGCTCTCAGAGCCGCCATTCTTAGTGCGGCGCCAGCCGTCAAAGGGACTCCGCTTGCCGCCGCGGGTGGGCTTCATGGGCGTCGTCTCGTCGGCCGACTTGGTGCCGTGGCGAGTGGTGCGCTGCGTTGTGGGAGGGGAAGCGGGCATGGTGGGAGCGAACTTGGGCGCGAGCGGGGTGTCGGGCGTCTGCTCGATGAGGTCGTTGGGGGTCTGGGGCTCGTCCTCCTCGAGGTCCATCTCATCCTTAGTAGAGACGGGCTCCTCAATGTCGGTCTCGGCCTCCTCGTCCTCAAGGTTGGTTGGTGCGGGTTCCTCCTGCTGCGCTGGCTCGGCGACTGGGAAGAGGAGTCTGGGCTTGATGGTGGAGCGGGTCATGGGGCGGCGCAGACGGGGTTGGACGGCGGCATCGAGGCCGCCGTCGCCTGAGTCGAGGAGCTCGCTGCTGCCGGTGGCCTCCTCCATGTCGGCGAACTTGCGGAACTGCTTCTTGCCGCGGCTGCGAGGAATGTTAGCAGGTGGATTTGCAGGTGAGGAGTGTTAGAAAACCAGGTAATACGTACAAAACAATGAGCATGCCATCCTCGCGCTTCACTGCCTCCTCGACGGTGATCTTGCCCTCACCGGGGACGTTGACGTGCTGGCGCCTGCTGCGACGCCTGGGAGCGGCTGATGTAGCAGTGGTAATCGACGGTCCGTAGAAAGGGTTGTCTTCGTTGGGATCGACCTCGGGGATGCGCTCACGGGAGTCGGTGAAGATGGGGAAGGATTCGTCGTCGTCCTCGTTGATGGCAAAACTGTCGAGAACGTGCTTCTTGCCACGGGTGCGCTTGGGAGTGGGCACCACGTCGGCCTCGTCCTGGTGAAACAAGTTGCGACGGACGGCGTTGATGTTGGCCTTGGTCTTAGGCGAAGGCGTCTTCTGGGGTGTCTTGGCTGGGGTGGGCAGTAATCCAGCGGCGGCGGCCATTGATGCGCGACCGGTGCGAGACTCGGTGGTCTTGCCGCCGAAACCAAGTACGGCAGCAGCGGTCGCAGTGCTCTCGAGGGTCAGGCTTCCAGAGGCGCGACGCGCAGAATCCATGGCGGACTGGCGCTTCTTCTGAGGGGAGGTTGGCGAGGTCATGCTGGCGGTAGGTGTGGCCGAAGAGCTGTTGGTTGAGAGATGATTCCTGGTTGCGCGGGGCGACCCGAGATGGCTGGTGACGCGGTCTGCTTGACGAGGACGGCTGCTAGCGCCGCGAGGCGAAGGTGTGCGATGGATGCTGATGCCGGCGTGGTTGTTGTTGTTGTGCTGGCTGCGCTGGGAAATGCGGTTAGACTTGCGAGGGGAATACGGCTCCCAGTTGTCGGAGTAGCCGTGCTTCGGGGTGCCGGGGGTATGAATCTCGGGAGTTGTCGAGTGGGTGGGAGTGGTAACCGTTAAAGTTTCCATCTTGGGAGGTTGGTTGGGTTGATATGATGATGTTGTTTGATTGATTTGGATCGAATTGAATTATCTCGAATCACCAAGCACCTATGGCCTTTTCGTCGCAGTTGTTGTCGTACTGCGCTCGAAGGTTCAGGTCTGCACCGCAGGAATTGAGCAGTGCTTTGTCGGCGAGGAGATGTTCGTCGGTTGTAAGGTCGACCGTTGTTGGAGCATCCAAGAGAACCGAAAGAGACTCTTGTACCAGAAAAAAGAAGCGGAGAGACGCGGGTCTTCAGGTTGTGCGCCCAATAACAATAAGAGTCGATTCCAATTGTTAAAACTGTTCAATAGGTTCAAGAGGAGTTGTGCCGAATTCAATACAACGGAACAATAACGGGGGTGTTGTGGTGGTTGAATATTATCGTTGGGTTTCTAGAAAGTGAAGCTTTGGTGATGATGATGCGATGGAGAAAAACAGCAGGAGCTCTTGTTAACATGGAGATGATGGGATGCGGTCAAACATCCGAGTTGCTCCAAGGCTCAGGCCCTGCAACCACTTTAACAAAATGGCTGGGAAAGTGGACTTTTGTGCTGCAAACAGAGCAGGGGTCCACTGTGCTAGTGACTCTCTTCCCAGCCACCGCCATGGAATGCACTGTTGTGCAAACTTGCATATTCTTAATTTACCAGAGCCCAACGACGCGCTTTTTCGCGTTGAAACACGCGTCACCCCACAGCTACCCCACCAATAGCAGCCGCGCATTCGTGGTTCCAGCTTTGGACCCCTCGTTTGTTTTAACCTCAAAGCAAACAACACCAAAAACAAAAATCAACAATCAACGTCATTTGACCAGCGCTTGAGCAACCCAGCCTTGTCGGACGACCTGCCTTGCGGCCTGTCAGCCGTCTGCCAACACTTTAATTAACCACCCAATTGACCGCCCAACCACCATACCACTTATCCTCCCAAAGCAGCCATGGAGTCCTCAATCCTAGACGACTCCGAGTCCGACATCTTCGCCTCACCCTCCAAACCCTCCAAGCCCAGATCGAGAACTCACTCCCGCCCGCGAACCCCCAAATCCGAACCCGACCAAAACGACCACCATGACGCTCCCTCAACCGCCCCTCCACCAGGCCAAACCCGCTTCGACGCGGAAGAAACCCGCCGACAAGCCCTCCAGCGCGAGCTCGAAGGAGTGCGCAACATCAACACCGTAATCGAATCCGTCATCTCGACGCTCGACCGCGCCCATTCCAACATGGGCACCGTCTCGCAGACCGTCACCAACGCCTCAACCTTACTAAACACCTGGACGCGCATCCTCAGCCAGACGGAGCACAACCAGCGCCTCATCCTGAACCCGAACTGGAACGGCGCCACGACTGATCTGGCGGAGATTGAAGCCGAGGCTGCAGCGCGGCAGCTGGCACAGCAAAGACGGGCTGAGGAGGAGGAGCGGCGGAGGGAAGAGGCTAGACGACGGGCGGAGGAGGAGGATATGAGGCGGGCTGCGGCGGCGGCTACGCCCGCTCCTAGGGGCGGGACGAGGGGGAGGGCGAGGGGACGGGCGCTGAGTAGTGGGTATGGTAGGGGAGGGTACAGTAGCGGGTATGGACAGAGTAGTGGATATGGGAGGCAGGAAGATACGAGTAGTAGTATCGGCAGCGGGAGGGGAAGCGGGATTGGACGGGGGGTGGGGAGTAGTAGGGGGAGGGCGAGGGGGACGAGGTAGCGCGCTGAGACCTGTGAGGGTATAAGTACCAAGGAGGGTAGAAGTGTGAATGATGATATGGTACCCAATAACTCCGTCCAAATCTTGACTTTGGTATTGTACAAGAGCCTCCATCCAAACCAGATATGGCAAACAAACAGCGGTCATGACTCGATCCAGAACTCCGACGCCAGCCTAGCCAACCCAGCTGCTACCCTGGAATGCATTCCAAGTTATCGTAATCCAGCGCGCTCTAAGCCATCGCACTCCGACAAAACGAAGAGTACTTCCTCTCCGCTGTCGCACAACCCTACACTTTCTTGAAAAAGTCACCCATCTTCTTCATCCCGCTGACATTGACCTTCTTCAGGTTCTTCACGCCCCGGCTCTCACCGGCCTTCTTCCTCTTCTCCTCCTCCTCCTTCTTGCGCTTCTTCTCCGCCCTGTCGTCCTCCAGGTCGTCCAGCCCGCGCTTGCGGCTGTAATCCGTCGCCGCCCTCGACGCGAGCACCTCCGCCTTTAGCTTGGACAGTTTGGACATGTACTCTTCTAGCGGCGCAAAGTCGGTTTTCGACTCCGGGGAGAGCAGGGACGCTTTTAGGACAGAGGCGAGGGAGGTTGGGAGGTAGGAGGCGAGGATGAAGTTGAATGCCACACGCAGGCGCTGGAGGGAGAGGACCTCGGGTGAGGGGGTCATTGCTGCACTGATGGGCTCGTCGTCGGGCTCGGTGAGGGTGGTCGAGACAGAGGCGACGGTAGTGGCGCTGTCGGTTGTCTCGACTGAGGAGATGGACGCCTGTGACTCGGTTTTCTCTGTCATGGGCGTGTCGGGGTTTGTTTCTGAACTCGTCTCGGCTGACGGTGCAGGTTGCGCCTGGCTCCGTCGCGTGAGGACGGGCGCCTCGAGTGGCTTGAGCACAAACTTCTCCTCCATGCTCTTGGGTAGGTTCAGCCTGCGCGCCTTGGCCAGGAGGGTGCCGAGGAGTTTGTTCTCGTTGAGGCGGTACATGTTCTCGTCACCTGCTTCGACTGTGTCGCATACCGCTGCCATTCTTGCCTCGAGGAGGGCGCGGGTCTTGGGTCGTCTAAGGATGTGGGGGAGGTGTGGCGAGGACTCGGACAGCTTGTCGATGTGGTCGTCGCTGGTGAGGAACATGCGCTTCTTCTCCTTGCCTTCGACCGCGGCTAGGGCAGGTAGGACGAGGAATAGAGGATCGTAGGGTGTCGCGACGAAGATCTCGCCCTCTTTGGTAATGTGGGTTTGGAAGTCCTCGGTCGTGAGCTTCTCTGCGTCCTCCCCGTCGTTCTTGACGCAGCTGGCGCCATCGATCAGCCAGCTCCGGGGTGTTGAGCCGGGCGCGGCGATGCGCGTGAACTCGTAGAAGCCTGTCTCGGGGCAGACGAGGTATCGTGTTGGTTTTAATAGCCGGGGGTTCTGTAATGTGACCACTCGCGACTCTGAGGACGCCGTCTTGGGCAGGACGAAGAGCTGTGGTGGGCTGTCCATCTCTTCTGGAAGTGTGTACCGCGATTCTTTCTTGGTCAGTGCTGGGGGCTGTTTGGAGGCTGTGGAGGAGGCGGCGCCTCCTTTTGCCCTTGTTCTTGCCATTGCTACAGATAGTAATGATGCTTGTGGTAGGGATACTGGTGAGAAATACCGTGAATGTCGATATGGAAGGTGTTGATCGTGAAGAGTACAAGTCAGAAGTACAGCCCATATCAGAATCTCGACTTAGACGGAGTGGGTCCACTATGCGACGCGTCGAAGCGCGTCTTTGCTCCTTCCCATCTTCCACATTTTTGCGATAAGCCATCCTTATCGCTCCAGACACACCTTCCGTACCTTCACAATGTGTTGTCGGATTGGACCGCCCTCCTTTCAGTCTGAATAGCATCACTTGCATTGTTCGAGCCCAGCATCACTACAATTTCAGCACCAATTGGCACCAAATACCACGCGATACAATTTCAACGAGCGCTGCCTTGTCGCATGAAACTTACAGTCCGAATCCGCGGTGCTTGTGCCAGATAGATTGGCGGTACAGGGCACCCTTGCGGTGAGACAGTGGCAGCCCATCTTCTTCGGATTCTTTTTGAGTTGCACGATAACCTGGGAAACAACACCAAACTCTACAACTACAGCACACCACAGCACGACTAGACCGCAGAATCGTCACCCATGTAGGCGCGACCTACATCTACAACCTTCATGGCTTCAAACTGGCCACCGCGATCCCCCCACGAAGCCCTCCTCAGCACCCCAGGCGGCCGCGAGCGCCTACGAAGAATGCAAGACCGAACCTCCCCCTCCCCATCTCCCTCAAAGTCAAGATCAGCCGCCCGACTACAACCACCAATCGATTTCGGCGACGATGACGACGATGACGATGAAGACGAGGAGACCCTCCAGCTGAAGCTTGAAGCCATCCGGGCAAAACTAAAACTGAAGAAGCTCCAAGCCGCGAAGAAGGCAGCCGCAGCGGGTGAGGATACGGGGAACATCCCCAGCGCAGAACCAAGACGGCGGCCAGAGTCTGCCGCAGCGGGACTGGGCGTGCCGCTACAATCGCGCCTGGCGGCAGCGAGGGAGAAGCTCGACCGAGACCAGGACATTGCTCGCGCCGCTTCAGCCGCAGGGGGAGGAGTTCAAATACCTGCCTCTCCGGTGCGGAAAGTCCAGTCCCGACCAGATGCTACTTCGCCGCAAAGGATATTATTGGGCATCGACAAGGGCTTGCGGGCAGCGGATGTGTCTCTCAAGCGGGCGCCGAACTTCAAGAAGACGGCGGAAGAAGGAGGGTATCTACGCCGGGCGAGGACACCGAATTTGACTGCCGCGCAGAAGGTCGATCAGGAGGACAGGCCGAAGAGTTTCAACGAGAGGCTGGCTGTTGCTAGGTCACAGGAGGCGGAGAAGACAGAGAGATTGGAACGGATAAAACGGCTACGGACGGAGAACTTCACTCTTGGACGGGATGAGATGGAACGGTACAAGACCACCGCTGTCGAGATACCAGAAGCGCCTTCGAAGCCAGAAGAGTTCAGCCGCGAAGACATCCTTCGCACACTCGGCAAGCTCCCAAAAGACGACCGGTCTCGCTCAACCTCCGCACCAAGAGATGCCTCAGCAGACCCTGAAGCGACTCCCGCCTTCGAATCGTACTCCGGCTTCCACCTCTCCAAACGCATCCTCCCACACCAAGTCGTGACCCGCACCCTCACGGACAAGAAGACATACCTCATCAAAGACTTGCTCCTGCAAGTAAAAGCCCCCGACTGGTCACTACCCGACGAAGAATCCGACATCGTCGTCTTCGCGATAATAGCCGGCAAATCCGACCCGAAGCACCACGCCCCGCGGCCAGGCACGAACGGTCAACCCCCCACCGAAAGGGGTAAATACATGGTCCTCACCCTCGTAGACCTCGAGTACGAAATCGAAATGTTCCTCTTCGACGACGGCTTCACGCGTTGGTGGAAGCTCCAGCCGGGCACCGTCGTCGCCATCCTCAACCCGGGCATCATGCCCCCTCCTCCGGGAAAGGCGGCGGCCGGCAAGTTCAGCCTCGTGATCAACTCGGACGCCGACATGATCCTCGAGGTCGGCAGCGCCCGCGACCTGGGGTTCTGTAAGAGCGTCAAGAAGGACGGCAGCACGTGCAGCAGCTGGGTCAACAAGAAGCGGACGGAGTACTGCGAGTTCCACACCAACGAGGCGGTGCGCAAGGTGCGGAGCGGGAGGATGGAGCTGAACAGCGACGCCTTCGGCGGCGGGGCGGGGAATGGCACGGGCGCGAGGGGGAAGTGGCTGAAACACCGCCAGCAGAAGAAAGAGGAGGAGGAGGAGAAGAAGCGGGGCGGGTACGACAGGGAGACCGGCACGCAGTTCTTCGTCAGCACCGCGGCGCTGATCGACGGCGAGACGGGGGTGGCCGACCGCGTGGAGAGGGAGGAGGCGCTGAAGCGGAAGCTAGCGCATAAGGAGAGGGAGAGGGACATAGCCAAGAAGCTGGGGGAGATTGGAGGGGGTGCGGGGAAGGAGTACATGTCCCGCGCTGCGGCGTGGGATAGGGACTCGGGAGCGACGGCGTTTGGAGCTGCTATGCCTGGTCGAAATACAGCTACTAGTACTCTACCCGGCGAGAAGCGGCCTGCGCCCGATGCGAGGAAGCTGGGGCTTGTGGCGCCTAGGGGGGAGCAGCCCAAGATCGATCTGGGGAGGGCGAAGAGGAAGAGGCCCGACAGTGCGCTTTCGGGCACAAGCTCTAGCACGACGGCGACTGCCCAAGGTCTGAAAGGCAGGGCCGCATTTGGCTGGGGCGGTGCGCTGAGCAGCAAGCTGAGCCGCATGAAGGAGGGCGAGAAGCTGGACGGGAGCTCGGCGCATGGAGGGGACATAGCCAAGGCTTTCGCCAAGGTTGACGAGAGACAGAAAGAGAGGGAGACGAGTCCCGTCCGGAAGAAGACGCGGTTCGTCACAGAGAAGGGGATACGGGAGGCCGGACGGGAGAGTCTGGGTGAGCCGCTGTCTGCTGCGGCTGCTGCTGCTAAGATTAGTGCGGCGGCGAAGATGAAGCGGCAGGTTGTGCTGGATGATAGTGATGATGATGATTTGGTTATTGTCAAGTAGACAACGTCCTTTGGAATTGGGCTGTTTATTCAGACATCGGTTGGCGTCACGGCGTTGGTTAGGTACGGATGGTTACGAGGTGTTGGAACAGCTTCATTATATGTCAATGGACTAGTCGAACACGGATCATACCATGCATTCAACCGAACACTCCTTCGCCTTAATGCTCTCGGTGGATGACACCTCCCTAGCTGTGTCTATCTTGGAAATGTCGCGTGATACATCAAACTTGATCACACTCGCTCACGCATTTAGTGCAGGGTAGCTCGGCAAATGGGTCCTCGCCGGGCGGGAGTAAAAATGCAGTGAAGTCCTGTAGATTGATGTGATTGGCCAACATTCAGCATCGGGTAGCTCAGCAAAAGGCCTCGCGCGGGGGGGAAATTGCAGTGGATAGGACTTTCATGTGATGTCCTAAGAACCGCCGCCGCGGCGCTTGCCGTCATCGGGACATCTGCCAGCATTCCATATGATGCCCGCTGAGCCGTAGGACTACCAACTCTCATCTCTGCTCGAGCGATCACGAGTGCACTTAAGGGAGCGCATCGCGAAAGTCAACTGGAAACTTTCATTGTATTCGGAACGGAGTAGCTATGATGCAGGTTCTTTTGATTGCTTTCTCTGTAACGTCCGTCCAGTGACAATAACAATTGATACTCTCCCCTTTGTCCTAAGTCGTGAGAGGCGCCAACTCCTCAGTGTCTGGAACGTAGCTCGGTTTCTGTAAACTGCATTCCGAGCTCTCTGTTCGAAATCACATCCGCACTGGAGACATGACTCAACCAAGAGGAACATACTGCCAGCCATGCCATCAGCCAATTCAGCCCTTGTCAATCACGCGGCTGCTATCAGGAAACTCCTAGGGGGCACTGAGCCCTGTTGCCAGGTCTCGCGCCTTACGCACACTCCAACTACCTAGCCGACATAAATTGTTATATGCAAGATGAGCCGTCGAGCCCCCGAGGACGGGCCAGTCCGCACCATTTGGGACATGTCGTCGCCCCTAAGACTTCACCCACGGATAGAGCTGCATCACATACGGTGACGAATCGTGCCCGCTGACCAGGTATGCCCGCGCCCTGTCTTCCTCGTCGTTCAGATCCTCCTGCAGCCGGCCCCGCTCGATCGCCTCCCTGGCCTTAGCGATAAGCTCCCCCGGTGTGCCCAGCGCTCCGCCCGTCGCCCCCTGAATGAGGGCTCGCATCTCATCAGGAGGCGGCCAGTACATGACCTGGTGCATCTCCTGGATGGTAAGGGAGTCTGGATTCGCCAAGGCCTTGCCGAAAACGTCGCCACGGCTAGAGAGTACCCGGTGCCCCCCCCCCCCCCCCCCCCCCCCCCCCATGCTAGCCCTATTTGGCACTGGTTTGGCGCCTGTTACGGCGGTCAGGGTTCTGCCGCTCGTGGTGGGAGGAGGGAGTGATTCGATGGCGATGGCCAAGGCAAGCTCCTCAGTCATGATAGAATCACTGCCACCTAGTCCGGGGGCTCAGCAAGCTTGAGATCGGTGGAGTCATCACCGCTTCCTGGCTGCTTATTGCTGTTGCTGTGCGCAAACCGGACCGGGTCATGCGGTTCTTCTGCGGCGTATGCGAGACACCACTTGAGATGTTACATTAACGGTCGCTGCGGCATTGTTTGTTCAGGGTGGTCTCGCTTTGTACTATCTGTGACCGAGATATTCCCCTGAAAGAACCACATGTGGTGTTGATACCACGCCTGCCCTGGGCGGCACAAAGAAGTTGCGTCTATGCTCCTATGTGCAGTTCCGAAAAATAAAAGAAACACCCTTCCCATGCTCGAAGTAAAACATAACCTTCTCATCTTTCGGCGGCGCCCATGGCATCTGTCGCCTTGACTTGGTCCAGCCTAGACGTCAGCACCATAGCCAGCTTCAAACTTAACTTCACCACCAATCATTCCTCCAGCTCGCCACCTGCTTCTTCATCGTCCTCCTGGCCGGCCTCCTCACCCTCCTCATCATCTTCTGACTCCCGCTTCCGCTTCCTAGAGTCTGGTACAGGACGAAACGTTCCGGATTGCGAGCCCGAATAGCCGCTCTGTCGAGGAGCCTCATATTCGCTCTGCTGCTGCCCGGCTGCCTGAGTCTTCTTCAGTATGTTCTCTTTGACAATTTTCGATCCGATCTTTAACGCATCGTTCTTGTTATCGTTGCCCTTCTTGTTGCTGCGCTTGCGCTGCAATCACAGTATCAGCAGAGTGTCCGGAGCAGGATTTGAAGTAATACTTGCCGCCAGCTCTCGCTTCGGATTCGCTACGATCCGGCGCACCGGAGCCCACAGCATCAAGTCATTGACAAGTGCTTTGGACCCCTGCAAAGATATTCATGTTAGCATGCCTCATGTTGCAAAAAGTCATGTGAAACGATAGAACACCTGCCTTCAGAGCTGCGAGGACGTGCTTGAACCTCGTCATGAAGTTGGGGCACCGTTGGTACTCGGCCGGCTTTTGGTAGCGATCCGGCATGTTGATGTTGCCATTCTGCGCGGCTAAGGTGTCATACTGCGAATGAACCTGTTAGCTATACAGTTTCTCTCGGTATCATGTCCACCACAAGAGTACTATTACTTACGAGGACGATCCACGCCAAGATCTCGAGGTCCTGGTCACTGGTGTTCTGGATGCGCTCGACGTGGTGGTTATCCTTGGTTTCCGGGACTTCGGCAGCGTCATGGCCGGCACCCTCCGCATTGTTGTCGGTCTTGGTTCTCTTGCGAGGCCGTGCCTGTATAGGCTTCTCGATGATATCTTTAAGGTTCTTCATAGCGGCGACAAGCTGGTCGACCAGCTTCTGCTGCTCGGCTTCCGTCTCAGGAAAGTCTACGCAATCCTCGACGCCCGCCGTGACGCCCTTCTTGTTATTGCTGGCGTGAAGTTTGGCGTTTAACTCCTTCGCATGCTCATAGTTATAGACGAGGCGATTGCTCTTGGGAACATGGGGCAGCTCCGTGTTCGCTGAGGACCGCCCCTGAGACTCGGACTTTTCGACCCTCATCACGTCGAGCCTCGGACCATCCGGCCTGAACTCTTCGAGCGAACGAAGTTCCTCTCCCCAGTCGGATGGGCCTCGGGAGCTCATAAAGCCGTCGATAAACATCGCTATAGCGAGCATCTCGGCGAAGTCCGACTCGCAACTCAGGGGTAAGGCGCGCGCGGCCGGAATGGAGCCCTCGTTCACGTAATACCAAGAGAACGTATCTATATGGGTCAGAAAGCCATGGAATTTGAGATCAGTCTTGGGTCTGAACCTACCGATTACTTGGAATATCTCCAGCTTGACCTTGTCCGGGTTCATGTCGAGCAAGGTACGCAGGTGATCCAGTGGATAGAGGAAATCTGGGATAGTAGACATCTTGACTGATCCAAAGAGTGGAAATAGACGGATGTCCTCGGGGATATTGAGGGTACGATGTCAGAATGTTTCAGCGGAGTACGCTGATTGATAGACGAAATGGGGGTGTGTGATATGCGCGGTCGAGGGAACGTGAAAATAGGAGAGGCAAGATGGACAAGAGCAATCCGGATCTCTTCGTCCGACCGTTCTAGAAAGGTATTATGAGAGTCTGATAAATCAGCGATGAATGGGTGGTGAGTGATGAGTGTGTGTGCGGATGGTCGAGAATGAAAACGTGTCGAGGTTTGGGTGTTGGTGTTGACCTTTTCGAAAATGTTGGATGATGAGGAGTCGGTCAGGAGCAGGTAATAGTAAACAAAGCCCACAGTCTGGGACTGCTAGTGAAAAGTATTCGGTTGTATAGAAGTGAATGATATCCCTCTGGGCAGAATGTGAATGAAGATGGGTTGTGAATTCGGAGCATATTTATTTACAAACTCAACTTCACATCGAGTGCTGCCAAGCTAGCATCCTCTGGCCGCCATGATGTTCGAACTTCGAATGCGTCGAAGCCTAGACGTGAACCTGGTTGAAAAACAGCACTCGTCCGGAGCCTCTCATGTCGACTAGGTGTATAGAAACGATGGTGATCCGTGTGTCCCCCATTTCTAGCAGGAAGTCCACGCCCTGAGAGATTGTACTTCCCCCCATGACGACTGTTCGAAGATGTTGTTCTTCTCTACTGTGAGCGCGATGACCCATAGGAGCTTGCTCAGTGGTATATGAAGCGTGTCAGCTTCCAGAATCCAGAATGGTGCCAGGTGCCTTCTTTTGCCCTTTCAGCTGTGGTTGGGCGACAGAATACACAGTCGCAGCGTCTTCCCTCGTAAAGCTGGCGAGTATTTGATAGTGCAGCCCAATAGGCTCGCTCCCGGGTGATCGGAGGCGCCGCTTGAACGACGGTGTAGTGGGCGTTATTGGGCCTCTAGCAAGGCCGGGCTTGAATCTGGGCCGTGTCTCGACGATCTGAGGAGTTGCAACTCGACAAGAATTATCCTTTCCATTATGATATGAATCAATGGTTAGGCCTTCCTAGATCTGCTTGTGGTCGCTCTGGTGACGCTGTCTCTAATCGATGGGGCTTGGGAGTGTTGAGGGTGCGGGATCTGTAGAGAGCACAAAAGTATTGGCCAGTCGGGTAGATACTTGCCTGTCTCCTCCAAGCGCAATGTCTTTCATACGTAGAGCTGCTGGAGAGACAAGTGCTGCGTTTGTCCGCGCAACGTCGACGGTTGCCAGGTTGGGACGTGTTGAGTGTCGACTCTCGGAATCCGGATCACGATTTAGCATTTGCCGATGGTCATTCGCCTTCAGGGAGAGAAGAAATATAGTCAAAAAGGGCGACCACCGTCAGCGAAGCATCGTCATCTAAGCAGCCGAGCGAACGTATTTAGGGCTCAGGAATCAGACGTCGGATACGGCTAAGAGAAAGGGCCAAAGTCCGACAAAAAGCCGCCCTGTCGTGCCTTTGTCTATAAGCGGCACCTAATAAAGCCTTCTGTACTTATTCTTGGGTGCAAGGTTTAGACTATGCTAGTCTCGATGTTCCCCATGTTTCCAGACACGGTTAGTGAGATACTACTCTGGGAAGAAAACAGAACCCAGAGAAAATGGTACGCAAGGTACCTTTCACAGGCTACATGCGAGCGGACGAGCGAGTAAACAATCTGCGGCTATTCTGACAGCGCGTAGAGTTCTTTTCACTTGTCCCAAGTCCTCTTGTTGTTCGACAGCTGGGGTGGCTGCGTATTCTCCCCCCTCATGGCTGCTCTGGTGGGCTGATGGCTGCGTTCGCATTTCCTAGGGTGGAAAAGCGAGATTGCAAAGCCTAGATCGCTCCGACTGCTATGGGTGAACTGCCCGTGCTTGCCACCTAGGCAGGCTGGGCGCTCGTCCGTTGCGTCGGCATGGCGTCGGTCCAGTGGTACTGGCTTCCGCCGGTGGGGAACTCGCCCTCAGCTCTAGGCCGCTTCCTGCTTGGTCGTAGGGTGGCGGGAGCGGCACCTTCGCTGCGCTTGCTGGGCATGGATCTATGAGAGTCCATGTCTAGCAGACGGTTCTCCGGCGTATTGAAGGGTCCGGCTGGGTGTATTGATGCTCCGGCTGTATGTATGGAGTGCTGAATAGACTTCTTGAAGAAGCTCAGCATCATCGTCCTTATCTGGACGTTTCTGACGCTATGTCCTCGGCACTTGAGGCGTGCCTGCCTTGATCTGCTGATACTTGAGCTTGTTAACCTCCATATTTGACTTATCCCCCTTAGAAAACCGGCATGCTAGTAAAATTCCCAAACGGGAGAGTGAGTGAGACTTACCGACTACTCTGTTCTCCACGCTAGTTTTTGCTGTCTGCTTTTGTTACAATGATATGTAAGTCGTAACTATATGTACCTGAAATCCGTCACGTCTTAAAAAGAAGGTTGTTTGTGATAAAGCCTCTGTGATCCCACTAAAAAAAGAATGAAAGTAATAAATACGTTACAAGACCTGCTATGCATTGCCGACCGTGAGTACCATTGGCCACCTTCTCTCTCTGCTGCGTGATATTATGCCGAGAACTGAAGTCCATCTCCCGTATAACAGAGAACCGACCGTGGACCGAAACACTTGAAAGCCTCTCGCTTAGGTATAAACATTACAGTACTGTCATCCTGAAGTTAGAAAACAAACCCATACAGAATGTTATGCCTGTCTCATCGCTGGAGAACCGACTCACTCATAGTCTCGTAGTCGGCGAATTCTTTGTAGACTTCCTCGTCTTCCTCATACTCCTCCCAATGCCTCTTCTTGTGGGGTCGCTCTTCTGCCAGCGTGTTGTTATCGGCACCGCTGTTCAGGGCGGCCGATGGCAGCGAAGACACTGCGTCAGTAGGTAAAGCTCCTGGTGAGCTTGAGGTTCCTGGATATGTTCCAGACTGCTGGGACCAGGTGGCTGCGACTGTCTTGGGCGAAGAGCCCGAGCCTGCTGCCTAAGCAGGCTGGGCGCCCGTCAGTTGCTGCGTAGCTCCCTCAGCCACCGGCTGCTCATCAGCTGTCGAGCCCTTCTTGGCTCACCTCGTCCGCTTCGCTTTAGGTGGCAAAAGCGCCTTCCCCGCAATGAGACGCTGTTGTTTCAGGACGTTGCCTGCCTTATTGTCTACCTTGCGCTGCAACCCACTCAGTCAGTAGACGTCCACAATGTAAAACCTGCTTCATGACTTACAGCTTTTTCCTTGTCCGGGGCGGCGGCAAGACGCCGGAATGGATCCCACTGCATCAAGTCATTGACTAGACCCTTCTGGTGCTGTAATGCAACTGTCAGCCATAGTCCGGAACAAACATGACAACCGGTGTAACCTACCCTCAGTGCGTCGCACACTGCGCTGAACCTCTCTTCGAAGTTGTCATAGCGGTTGTAGGCTACGGGCCTGCCGTATCTATCGGGCATGCAGATGAATCCGCCTTGAGCGTCATTGATGTGCATCTGAGGATATTTCCGTTAGTACCAATGTAGTGCCTTGTAGATGCCACTGTGAAAGAGTGGTCTACTCACCAGAAGCTTCCACGCAATGATCTGGAGATCCTTGCGACTCGTGTGCTTCACCCGTTGCACCTGATAGTTGTCCTTGGGGGCGGACACGGGAGGGACTGGGCCATTGGCAGTATTGTTGTCGGCGACTACCTTGGCGTCCCCTAGGTTCCCGCAGTCGGTCATAGCCTCGACAAGCCTGTCAACGTAGACCTTCTGCTCCTTAGCAGTGGTCGGGAACCCTTGGCAGTCCTCAACACCCTGGGTTCTCACTTTGCGGTTGTTCATCGCGTGCAGTTGGGCGTCGAGGGCCATTGCTCGCTCATATGTCGTTATTTCGACACCGTCGTCCGCGTTTAGGGGCTCTGCGTGCGCTGAGGTCGGCACCTGTTGCTCGTCGGATACCGCCTCGGTCAAGTGCAGGGACGGACGCCGTGGCTCCTCAGGTCGGAGACCCTCAATCGCAACGAGTTCATCTGCCCAATCATAGGGTTTCCGGGAGGTCATGAATCCCTCGATGAAAGTAGCAACGATTCGCATCCCGTCTTCCACAGGAAGAGAGCGGGCTGCCGGAAGCGAGTTATAGTCGACGTAATGTGAGGTGTACGTGTCTATGAAAAGTCAGCCACTCATGACGTATCGATGCGATTGTGAAGCCGTCAGCGTACCTAGCAGTTGAAAGATGGCGCGCTTCATCTCAATGTCGCCCTCCTCGATCAAGCGGACAAGCATCTCCGCTGGGTAAAGAGTCGCTGCCAGAGACATCTTGAAGATGATACTCCGGTTCTGATCGGCAAAGAATGATGACAGTGGATGATGATGCAAAAATAGTTTGTGATTGATGGGAAATAAGGTGCCTTGTGATGTAGGATGGGACGATGCTTGTTCGGCGCAAGGATAGCCAGCAGAAAAGCTGCAAAGACGATGTGCTCTGATGGACAGTCGGTGAGAAGAAGGTAAAAGTAAACAGAGGTCCACCCTTCAGCAGGGAGGTATTTATACCTGGCTAAAATGCCAGTGAATGCAGTTTGGTGTACGGGCTTTTGCTTGAAGTGAAAGACTTGACGAAGTCCTGTGCTCGGCTGATATATACTTCCGCGAACTTCACCTTCTCACTTATCAAGCAAGCATTTTGCAGCACAGACGAGAAGACGCCATTAACTGCGCAACAGTTAACTGTTGACATTTCGGAGGAAATACTCTACCATATTCACCTCATGTCTGCCAGAACTTCGTCCGAAAAAGTGAGGCACACACAGAGGCTCGAAGTAGTGACTACCTTATCCGTAGTACTGTATATATAGGAGCCCGCTAAGCTCACCCGTTTGAGTTTGGGAGATTGCGGACGGGGGCTGCCGACAGTCGCATATCATGGGATTGACAAGTCGTAATACATGCACATGATGCTGAACTCGAACTGGCGACGGCGAGATGTAGCCTCAGAGAGCAGAGGGAACACTCTCGTGTTTCTGCCATCCTTTTGCTCTGACTTGACCTTCTCGAGTGTTCCGCTCCAATCTCATAGCAAGCTGTTACTTTCGACCAAGTCCCCGTTCCGTTTGCCCTCGGCAAGTGCGCGCCGTAATGATGTATGATCGTCCAGATCGAGCGTTGTTCGGGCAGAGCCTAGGATACCTCCGTATCCAATGGGATAATGCTGTATAGTTTTGAACGGGGTATCTGTCGTACTCAGTTATCCAGCTCGGCCTGCGAGGCAGTCCAAGCTGACTACCCGAAGCCGTGAGGCCGAGACTGAAGCTCGACGATGAAAACCCCGAGGCAGAAGTAGAACGTGGACTTTGGCTTCCGTGCGGCTGTATGTTATGGTCTTGACGATGTCATGATCTCAACCAGTAGCATGACCCGGATCGTCGACAGAATACATCTCCCAATGAGTGACTGGTGACCACCAGGAAGGTCTCTTGAAGCGCCCATGACTCGGATATGGCGAGGTTCGACGGAAACAGAACGAAGAACATGTCTGATATATCAACGTCGCTTTAACAAAGAATGATCTTTGACGGTAGAGGGATCCATGTCTCGAATGCCCCGGCACAGAGCCGCGAGCCTGTTTGACACACCTCGCCAAGAGATCAAAAAATCGACCGAGAGAAAACACGTTTCGTAATAACAAGCTCTACGTTTAGGAGAACGCAACGCCTACGCTGTCCATCCTGGATACAAGAGAAAATCCAACCTGATGCTCAAACGCCGTAAAGAGACCCATGTTATACATGAACGGGCCTAACACGCCAAACTCGTGGACCGTTCCTTGGTACCCGCAGTGAAAGCTTGATCCTTTTGATGAATTAAGCGGTAAGCGTCACCGTCCGAAACTGCATAGAGATTCTACATCTCTTCGTCGGTGAACCAACGTTCTCGAGAGAGTGAGATATCGATGTCAGGTGTTGAGTGAGCTTCCAAGCTGCGGTACTTGACCTGCTTCCTTTCTGTTGTTCTAAGAAAGAGACGGAGGACCGGTACCGGAGCGCTCTCCAGACCATACCTATTTTCAGTACTTGGCGAACAAAGCAGAATAGAACAAGATCATCTCAATCTCAAAGGCCCATCGAAGGTTATATGGGGCGGCAGACAGAAGTATCACTCCGAAGTTCTGGGACAAACTTACTAGCAAACTGATCGATTTTACTAGCTAGTCCGTCATGTGTGTGTCTAACACACGAGTTTCCCGGGCCAACACCAAAACAGTCTGCCTGCCGAACAACAAAAACAACAACAACATCAATTGCCACCGATAACCCCGATCTGACGACCCAGGCTATACCACCAATCTCCGCCGAATCCGCGAGAAACGATCGTACCTCTAGACCAGCAAATGCTTCCTGATATCAACCAGAAACCTCGTGGTGCTGAACAAGCGCTAGAGGAAAGCGTCTTTATCCTCGCCTAAGACTGTCGAAGACTTCCTAAGACGTCTTCTGCTTCTTCGTCTTTCTACCCTGCTCGTCATCATTGACAGTTGACGGAATCGGTGCAGGTGCGATAAGGCGGCCCTGCTTATCCGTGACGCTCCCGTCGTCATTCTTGTCGAAGATCCCGGTGGCCATGGCCGTCTTTCCCGCTTTGACCTGGCCATTGCGGTCGTCGTTGGTCCGCTTGTTCTGTTTCTTGCGCCACACATCATACCGTCAGAGCTATCACAGAAAGAATGCAAAGGTGGACGGCGGGGAACTTACGAGGTATTCTTTCTCAGGGGCAGCAACAAGGCGGCGGATAGGATCCGGAGCCATTGCGTCCACGATGATCGACTTGGAGCCCTAGGAGGAACAATCAGCACGCGTCAAGACTGAGAAGCTAAGAACAGGCGTCTGGAAGACTGTACCTTCACCGCTGCCTTGATCGCCTCGTACCTATCCTTGTATGTCGGATACGTCTTATAGGCAGGCTCCTTGCCGTGCCTGGTGGGCATGTAGATGTAGCCTTCTTGCGCCTCTCTCGACGCATCCTATGAGGGATAAGTCAGCTTGCGTTGTTATATGCTTGAGACAGGGATCTGGTGAGGGCATACCAGGATCTTCCAGGCGAGAATCTGGAGTTCCACGTTGCTGGCTTCCTCCACACGGGCTACCTTGTAGTTCGGGGCATAAGCTGGTACGGCATCTGGCTTCTCGAGGTCGTGCCCATGCACTCCCTCTTTCCCTCATCGTCCTCCGGAACCTTCCCCTTGCCCTTGTTGGTGTTCTTCATGTGGCCAGCCTCCACAATGGAAGATGTGTCAACCATGGCCTGGAAAAGACCATCGGCAAGAGCCTTACGCTCGGCATACGTTGCTGGAAAGTCGCAATCGCCGATACCTGCCGTCTTCCCCTTCCTATTGTGCATGGCGTGCAGCTCCTTGTCCAGCTCCAAAGCATGCTCATGATCAAGCACTATCTGGTACTTGTGGTTGTTCTCGTGGTCTTTCACCTTGAGCATCTCATGGAGCGGCTTAGCAGCCCACGAGTAGGGCAACAAAGGAAGTGACGGGAGCTCCTGCGGGCGGTACCACTCGAGGGCTTCCATCTCTTGCAAAAGACGGTCGCCCTGTGCCTTGAGATATGCCCTTGTGGCTGCGGCATTATCCCCAAGCTCGGGAACAGGCTCGAAGTAAGCGACTGGGGCAACAGAGCCGCGTGACATGAAGTCGTTGGTCAAGGAGTCTGTGGCGCGGGTTAGTTCGAGACTCTTGGTCAAATTCGGGCCATAGAAAGGCTCAACTCACCCATCAGCTGGAATATCTGCAACTTCGCTACTGGAGGCTGAGCCTGGAGCCAGGCATGGAATGCGTCCCGGGTTGGTACGAGCCATGATGATGTCTGTATTGGTAAAATGCGGTCGAATTGTTGACAAGAAAGGTGTTGACGACTGAAATCCGATGAGACGCGTGAGAGAGGAGGTGTTCACGGGAAGGTGTGAGGCGTCAGAGGAAATAAACAAAACAAACATTGGTCAAGAATATTTAGCATAGGAGAAACACCCCACACATGCGGTGAATTTTGTTCTTGACAATTGGGTTGGTATATAGGTGAAGTGAGGTCGTCGATAACGGAGGCATGCAAGTGAATAAGCACGGCCTCCTTCAAAGTATAGTAAGTCACTCCAGCTCACATGAAAGACCCGTCTAGTAGTAAATCTGTGCCCGCCATGATCACTTCATCGTCTACCTAAGGTACTTGCGACAGCAGCCTGCCATCCAACAACATATATGTGTCACACTTCAGACCTTTTTAAAGGGACAGCTACATTTATATATCTCTCGGTCAGTTTGAACTGATCTGTTGCAAACACTCCATATGCTCAAGCAGACCAAACTGAGGCAGCTATCCCTGCCAGGCTCGAATTAAGATGGAGTAACCGTTGCCAAACAGAGGCTTCAGACGCCCGGGAATCTTTGCCAGTGCACCAAGGAGAAAAGGTCATTTACGAGGCTCTAAGGCGGGCCACCGGACTGGTTCTCTAGGAGATTCCTAAGTTGCTCAGTATGCCAGAATTCCGACCGGAGTGTTCGGGTACCTAAGGTACAGTGTTTCTTCGCGTCTGACAATCTGCCAAGGTTTCGACACTCCCAAAAGATGTTCTGCTTGTACTTCTGTCACTCCTGCCGTCCTCCCGTCTCTGCATCAGCCATACTATCGACAGTCTGTAGGCATTATTAGACCATAGACAGCAATCTGCCGAACTGGAGATGGGAATGGCTTCAGAGAAGGTGTGGTTGCAAGTTCAACTTCGATGGCGTTGGGTTTGGGTTGTGGGGATACCGGATTGGGAAAGACTTGGCATCTCGACGTAGCATGATTGGTCCGAGATCTTTACTCTCGTGTCGGAGACTTGAAGACAATCCCTTTGTGGTTGCTGCCTCCTTGCACCAAAGAACATATGACATAGGGGCCTTATCTGTCTACCACTTTCATTGTCGCGTATCAGGGTGCACCAGCGGCCTTCTCCAGCTCACATACCATTTGAACTATCCCAAACAAGGTCTTTCTGGCATTGGCTGTTCTTCATCTTAAAGACTATCGAACAATGGGGTTGTTCATAAACAGAGTCTTGGAACCAGTGACCCGGCACCATGTGCCAAATCGTATATCTTCTGCGCAGTCCACCTCTCTCTGCTCCCTCCTGTTCTGACCGCCCATCTCACAATCATCCAACAATAATAACTACACCTTCATTCCCCTTCTACTACGGCTCTTACTCATATCTCGACACCTTTCACACCTCAGCTTTTTCACCAATCCCGTCCACCTCACCTAACCGTGCACCATGGAGCAACTCAACCCGAATGCTATTCCCGACTTCATCAAAGGCTTTGATCCTCCGAACCGCTTCGAATGGTTCATGATCATTGACACGGTAGTGTGGAACGCTATTCGTCGAGGAGAGATTCTTGATGCCGGCTGTTTCAACTTCCACCCTCATACTATGGAGTTCGCGGAGTATCTAGTCAACTTCTTGCGGAAACTGAACTTCGAGGACATTATGAGGTACTTTCGCTTCTTGGACGCGGTACGTCCGCCTGGTCGTCCTTGGCCTATTCTATTTCCCGGCATGGGCCATCCTCCTCCCCCTCCACAGCCCCCTCGGCTGAAGCTTGCTGACATTCAAGCCTTTCAGAACCGCACATATCAAGGCTTGATCATCGACGGTGACCACGCACGGGCCATCTTGGCCGAGTATGAGGATGCCAATGACGGAAAGGCTCGACAAATTCGGCAGCACACCTTGGAGAAGGAGGAATGGGACCCTGACTTTGTCGACGACGATCTGAAAGCAGTACTGGACGATCCGGCAAACGCCAGCAAGCCTTTCGTCCAACGCCTCTTCGAGGCCATGGTCGACTTCGACGACGTCAAGGACCAGCCAAAGAAGAAACCAGCTCCTAGGCCTCCTCGAAATAAGCAGGCTCGTGCCGAGTGGGACGCTAATCCACCCGTTCATGATCCTAACGCTACTGAGGACAACACACAGGTCAAACGCGTAAAGGAGGCCCCCAATGCTGTACTGGAGGCTATGGCCTGGGTACTCTTCCAAGCCATTGTCGACGCTCAGCTCGGCCACACCCACACGTCGCCTTGGGGAGGTCACACAGGTAAGAATTTGTACGAGGCTTACCCTACACTTGACAGCCGCGTACAGATGGCTATTGACGCTCTGGCAGACTACAAGGCAGTCACCGACAACTTGATGACAACGCCCATGTTGCGCCGCTTGGCAGCCACACCCTCGCTTATGGGAAGCCGCAAGACGTCCAACGTAAGGAAAAAACCAGGAAAAGGGCAAGCAGATCAAGATGGGAAAAACCAAGCTTCAGGAGATTAACGCTCAGCGTGAAGCCTCTGGCTCGGGCTCGGGCTCTGGTTCTCCCGCTGGTTCCGGCTTCGACTCTCCCTCTGGATCTGGTTATGGCTCTGGTTCCGGCTCTGGCTATGGTAATGGCCAGGGAAGTGTTGGTGGCGGAGACGCCGATTTCGAGATGAATGATGCTGAATTCGATGAGATCATCGACAACTGGGGCGATGATGACTGAACGGAGCGCATGCTTCTGGCTCGCTGATGGTGAAGCGCTGGATGGTCATACACGCAAAGAGGTTGGATTTTGGGATTGCACGGTACAGAATGGACAAGATGAGAACGAATATACGGCCCTGGTTACATACTAGAAAACTGAAAATCCTGAGGAAAAAAATGAGCGTACACTAGAAAGGTATTGACGGAAAGCGTAGAAACTACAGATTGATATTTTAGACCTTACTGAGAATATTCTGTGTGATTGTGATGACATCGTTGTGGCAGACGCACTCTGTTCAACTGACTCTCAAACCTGTGGCATTTGTTCGTGGGCTTGTCAGCTCCGTATGACCACAAGCAAAATCCATTGCCAAATCGCCGTGTAACTTGAAGTCCGACAACTTTGCAGACACCAGAGGAAAATTGTTTGTTGATGCATCGACTCTCGACCTAGCAAATACACGCCCGCAACAGAATGGAAAACAGCTTTGGGCGTTAAGAAATGTTTATGCTACCACTCCAATAATAAACGTAATCCACAAGCGAACGGTCCACACAAGCGAACGGTCCACTTTCCACCACCCTTAGATAATTATGCTCAATTACACCACCACAACCCTTTCAATTTACTATAATTACACTTGAAATCGATGAATCAGATGATTCTCCAGCTTCCTGGCAAGTGCGTGCATTATGTCTAGGCTTGCCGCAGACGCTACAGCACCGCGCCTTCGTCTGAGCCCCTCCTACACGACTACCACTTTATCGATTTTCCTGCAATATCTGCTCATCTATAGCCTTCTAATCTAGTAGATCCTCTGCATCTTGTATAGTAAGTGATCCTCTAAGGCGTAGACGTGTTTTTGTAGCCCTACGGCGTTTGCTGAGTCCTTCATTAGCTTTGCGTAGTGAGGAGACCTCTGCTTCCAAGAGGGCCACCCGGTGCATGATAGCCTTCGCCCCCTTCGTAATACGGTTAACAGCACCTAGGATCGAGGTTGGGGAGCTGTTCTGGTGCTTAGAAATGCGAGATTTGATGAATTCCGACTGCGAAGTGGCCTCTACAGGGTTCTGCGGCGTCTTAAAGACCCAAGGTAGTGGCGTACTAGGCCGGGAGTTCGAAGGTGTTAGAGTCCGGAGTCGTACGTCCAGTTTGGAAACCACCCTCTCCGGGTTATACGGTACAAGGCTAGCTCCTGCAAAACCACCCTGTACGTTCTTTTCCGTAATAGAGGTAAAGAAGGCTTCCCGAAAGGCGCAAAGGAAGTCGACCTTGCTTACGTGGTTGATATGTGCTCGTATCAAGGACTCGATTTGACGACCGTACGCTTGCTTCAATAGCCCAAAACAGCCGATATCGAGTGGTTGGAGGAGGTGCGAGGAATGTGGAGGCATATAGAGTGTGATGATATTGTGGCTCTGGCAATAGAGCTCAAATTCAGTCGAGTGGTGGCTCTCGTGGCCGTCGAGGATCAGGAGCCGGTATGTACCCTTTGTACGAGCCGCTGTATGTTGGTCGAAGTGCTTGATCCAATCTAGGCCAACCTTATTAGTAGTCTAGCTATTGCTAGTTGTCGCGATACGCTAGGTGGACGGTAGGTTGTACTCTCGATACCAGTTGGCGAGGTGGTATTGCGCGGCTAGGATGATGAAGGGAGGGATCGCCCAGCCGAGGGCATTGACTCCCTGGATAACCGTAGCCCATTCCCGATTGCCAGGCTGGGCTAGTTTAGCCTTGCCACGGCCATCAGAGGTAGTAACTACCATCCCGGGGAAGATAATACCCATTATAAAGCCAGTCTCGTCGAAATTGAAGATATCGTCATCCAAGATCCCGTACTTGATCTTCATATTCCGTACGAGGTCGAATGTTACGAACCATTTCATTGGATAAGAAGACCCACCCTCGGAACGGCATTACCATAATACGGGCACCAGCTGCTTACAGGTGGTTACGACCGACAGTCCAGGGACGACAGGACGACAAGAGCGTCCCAGCGTCCAGGGACGACAGGACGACAAGAGCGTCCCGTCGTCCCGAAAGGTGGAGCGACGGTTACAGAACGTCGTCCCCAAGTCTATATAAGTAAACAGTCCCTACAGCTAGATAGTTAGTCTTAATCGCTCTCCAGCGATTAATGTTCACAATTCAATACATTGAGTTACCAACACCTCTCTCAAGTACTTGGTCTACCTTTTGGCTAGACACGATCAACTGTTTACTACCAGTACGCACCTGACTCTATTGTCAACAGAAACCAGTATCCAGTCTATCAGGCAACCCCGTCACCCGACCCCGTGACCTGCCTGATACCTCGATCGTTACATCGAACCACTCGCGAATAACCTTCGGATCCTCGCACTTGGCCCTCTAGTAGTCGTATCTGCGAGAATAACGCGTACGGAGCTCTGGCTGGCGCTTGACGAAGTTGCTAGCCCAGTGCTTTCCGACGCGTGGTGCGTCGCGTACGCGTAACAGTTGGTTGGCCATATCTTCTACATTACAGAGTCTGGGCGGAAAAGAACGAGTAGACAGCTCAGTTACGTATTGAACTATAGTTCTTTCTTCCAGATCCGTGAGCTTACGCGAGTTGGGTGTAATATCGCGTCGGCTAGGTCGTCCAAAGCGTCGCTGTATCAAGGTCGTATGACTAACGTTATAGATCTTGGCTACAGTTCTGATACTGAGGTTTTCGTCGTTTCTAATAGCTTCGATAGCTAAATTGAGTCTAGCTTCATATGTTATAGATTCCATAGTTCGTTGTGGTAGAATTACGTGTTGAATGGGGAGGGTACGCGTTGCGGTGCAAAGTGGACCGTTCGCTTGTGTGGACCGTTCGCTTGTGGATTACGTAATATATATAGTCTTCGACTTAATCAGCTTGGAAGAATGCTGCTTCGTGGTAGAAAGGCGTGACCTCAAGCCATAAAGCTCAGCCCTACACACTGTATTTCGCACTTCACTTTGCAACCCAGCAACCGCTTGACGTACTCGGGTTTCGCTGCATGCTCACTCGCCAACGTTGAGACAGGTATTATTGAGATCAATACTAAAGAAATTGTACTCTGAACAGTTGGAGTCCCCAGCCATAATACCTTACCTGGGTAAAGGAAGCAGCTGCGGTGTGTTGTCGAGGCAAATTCAGAAATGGCACAATAAACTCTTTATCCCTTCCAGCCGGCACATTGGCACCCTAGTCATTCCAAATGCCACCACACAGCTGCAACAAGAGCCTGATGATGGACGTGAAAGAGTCGGAGCACGAGGACTGCCATCCCATGATGCTGATAGGATCAAGAACTAAGAGGCATAGCTCAATCTTAGCATCGTTCGGACCCAACAATAACGTAATTCACTCTTGAAGGTATCACGGCCAGTACTCGCCTTCGTTCAGTACTTCCCTTTGTCAATTCTGCTCTTAGGCCAAGCCTTGAGGCGAAAGAGCACGGTGACTTTATCCCGAACTTTAGTGAATTATCAATACCACTGTTCTCTGTTCACAACGGACTGCTGTTCTGAACAACCCCTTTGTTCACTACTACCTGGCCATGGGAGCCAGACCATATAGATATGATTCCTCTGTCCCTCTCCCATCCTCTCTCTTCCTTACCCGAGCTACCAGCACCTACCAACCCATATCAACCTCATCATCCATCACGCAAACCCTGATTTCGCCCACAACATCATGGCTAACCCCAACCCAAGCCACACAGGCTACAGGCCCCCAGACGACCCAGACACACCCTTCGACTCAAACAACCCAGCCGACTTCGAGCGCTGGATGGCACCTCTGCTGCTCCACGTAATCTTCTACGGCCGGCTTCCACAGGCTCCCGTCGAACCGACACTCCGCAAGAACTTCCGGCAAGTTGCCGAGCGCATGTTACGGGGTTATCTCCCCACAAACGTGGCCATCGCCATTCGAGCCAACGCCGGGTTTCGCACGGTTTACACCATGATGTGCGGTGTCCCTCAGCGTGTGGCAATGATCAATTATGTGAAGTGCATGTGGCCTGAACCCATCACACACGCCCTTGCGGCACTGGATGGGTGGAACCCAGACGGCACCCAGACCGAGCAGCCTCCTGTTGCTGAGGATGGGCCGTTCAATGCGAACATCTTTCGCCCTCAGCAGACTTATTTTATGAGGCAGGAGGCAATACAGAGTGCTTCGCTTGCCGCTACGCTTGAGGAGTTCGAGAGGTTGACTGCAGGACGTGCAGTCGATGCTGCCGGATCGGACGATGGATGGTGCTGGTGACTCTCAGGCCGGCTCTGGTCAGATGCCCCTTAATCAAGAGAACCCTGGAGGCTCTGCTGGGGTGGACGACATTCTGTGACAGACTTAAGGGAAATGGCAGAGGTAAGTCGGTCTTGTGAATCACTGACATTGTTGAGCGGGTAGAGAACCAATTTTTGTCCTGTGGCCAATTCCAGCGCCAAGGGCACAAATAGGAGACATAACAAATTCGAGTAGGCGTAGGACACGGATTAGAAAATGCACAAGAAGTACATGAACGATGCTGATATTCCTCTGTTCAAGAACTGTCACAATACCGGACGATGTGATGTTCTATGTCCGGCCTGCATGTAGACTACGTTAGCTGCCGTCTGAAGACTAACAGTCACATCTGACATGGCCGCAAACTCTATAAACTGGAAACCGTCTTCTGTCACCTATTTAACCACGGCGCCTTCTATCTGTGAAATCTTGCCTCTGACCGATGACTCAAACGTTCGATGCAGAGTACTGCGGAGTGCAAACCTTGAGGCACGGTGTCCACAGCATTGGTTAAAAGGGTCCTCCACCCCAACCCAGAAGCCAGTAGATAACTCATCATCTTTTCGACACCGGTTGGCACTTCTTCCACATCATATAGCCCGGCATCGCACCTATTTTCTGAAAACACAGTCTCCCTCCGAGAACCTCGAACAAGACCTACGTCTCCAAGATACAGAACAGAACCAACACATTCCTCAGTCGCGCTCGATACAGAACAATCATCAAACATGAACTCGACATCGGCCTATTTCCGAGACCAGGGTTCCAGGCACTTAGAGATCGCGACGGAGTCCCTACAAGCCATGTCGACGAACCTGGACAGCTCTCGAGACTACTGCGGTAGCTGGATGAACATGGAAGAAGAACAGAATTGCAAGGGCGAACGCGGGAGCAAGGTGGCATGGGAGGCGGCGTGGCGGGTGGAGGATATTAATAGCTCTGGTGCGGATACTCGACGCTGGTAATTGATCGACCGAGCTTTACGGAATTCTGTAGCAGAAAGATCTGCGGCAGCACGACGTCCACCGTCATATTAAGTTGGTTACAGTTAGACATAGGATTGCTATAATAGCTACACACGAGGCTATATACTCTTTCCGTGCTCTGGGGCTACCGATGGTTGGTTTTGCCGCATAGGGAGGCGCACCGGGCGTTGGTGATGCTAGCCTTTGGCACGATCGACGCGCCTTGAACCGTTCTCTCGGCTCCCCATCTCCGCAACATGTTACGAAGTACATGGATTCTGATTATCTCGACGAGGTCCGACGTCGGTATCGCGGGAGTTGGAATTCCTCGTGGTGGCGTCGCTTCCTTAGATCTAGCAACGTGGCCTTCCATTACACGGTAATCAAAGGATCGAAGTCTGGCATCCTACTTCTCATAAGCCTAGATTCCCAATTCCAGCCACTAAAGCCATCATCTGGTGTGATTAGGCTCCACCGATGTCAGAGTCCACGCATGGCAAGGACAACAGCATCCGAGCCCTTCTCAGCGTGCAGGTCGCCAACATACCCAAGCTTTCCACGTACAATATTCGTGAACGCGACCGCTGCCTCTACCAAAACCCGAGACTCAACGACAGACTTCTAATCCGTTGATACCAGGTATCTGCAGATGCTATATTCTTAACAAACACCCTCCTATAGCTATATTGCCGGGGAAGTTTTGTGGCCTCAGACTGACGTTCGAAAATAAGCTTGAAGGTTGGCCCGTATATGTTGACATTTTTTACGCAAGATCACCGCGAACTCATGTTGCAAAGCCTTTAGCTCCTTCCTAGTAATAGTGAAATAGATAATGCAATTCCAAAATCCTTGCAGTGAAATAACGAATGCTGTTGCAAAATTGAGTCCGAAGGATATAAATTCGGGATGAATAAATGTAGTTACACGGTTAACCGAAGGTGGTACCTAAGATGTGTTGTTAGCCATAGGTGGAAAGGGGCGCGTAAAGGATGATAGCGAACCCATGTTACCAGCAGTGCAATGTAAAAAAGAAAAGCATATCCCAGATATGCCCAAGCTCCCATTCTTATAATAGACTGTCCTCTAACAAGTTCACCGACGTCTGAATATGTGCTGATGGGATTTCCAGGGGCGTTTGGTTCCTGTATGAGATTAGCGCGTTCATCAGTCTAACTAGAACCTCAGCAGTCCGAGATGGCGCTGGGCTTACCTGGCCTTCCTCAATCGACGTAGTATCCACAAGCTCGTCTATATTCTCGACCCAGTCGGTAGTTGTTACTCCGAGCCTCCGGATCTGTTTGACCTCGAGATAGATATAGACGCCCACGCGACAGTAGATAGCAAATATAACGAGAAGAATGAGCCAGACAGGTGCGAAGAGCAGTGCAATCCTAAGTGCGTTCCACGGCAGGGAAATCCAACATTGGAACTAATGACGGTGATTGAACTATAAATAAGCGGAAAACACATAACTATTCATAGAAATAAGAAGACTTACAAGTGCAGGGCCATAAACCTTCCCTCGGTCTGATGTTTGTAGGAAAAGAAGGGTAATGGCTGGGATGAATGGCAGCATATAGCAGAACAGCATGTATCTCCACTCTAAGCGTTGTAACTCTGCAGAGGTGTATTTGTGGAGGAACATCAAGTAGACGTTGAATGCTATGCAGAGAGCCCACAGTGCATCTGCGGGCAAAAACCTTTGCGCACAACCATGGTCGGTTAGTAGTTACACCGAAGCGCATATTTGGAAAGGTTTTCAGGGACACGAACCACTGAACCAGCAATCCCTGAAACTGACACAACGGACTGTTTTTCCCGCGATCCAGGCCAGTTCGCCCTATAAACGTCGCAACATTGACCATGATGTTGGCCAAGGCTGCCCTGACGATCAGTCGATTAATGGGTTTGCGAAACTCCTTCCTTGATAGATATGTCACTGTTACGGCGCCGGTAGACAGTAGAGAGATAGCCGAGCAGGTGCGCTCGCTGACTGACACGATATAAAGCTGTTTCTCAGTCAAGGACATGTAAACAGGCTGTCGAGAAACAGGCGTTCAGAGGGTGCCAAGCTTGCAACAGTGCATTGAGACGAGTCGTAGAACTAAGCCCCGCCATCGACAAGATTTCACAAAGGTTTATAGTACATGAACTCCGCCGTTAGCAGTATCATAGTAGCTTACTCATCTACTTTCTTGGGGCTTCACGAGATGGTCTGATGGCACCTCTCATCATCGTCAGTACGGTCAGTCCCAAGCAACAGTCCGGGTAGTCGGGCGTGATGATCTGAGTAAGCTACGAACGTTGTACACTACGGTTACTTGATCACAAGGACGGCAGCAGCTGATAACGCACACGGTGTTACGGGGTGTTGGGAATCTCCACGGTCGTGTCTTCAATGAATCCATCTGCATTTGAGGAGGGAATAAGACAGCGGCGCTATTACATCCTTGAATTGAAGAAGGGGTCCGTCTTACGCAAAGGTCTAGCCCGCCGATGAGTCGGATCAATGTGTGAATTTCGTACGGTTCTGACGGTTGTTCATCGACTGCGCTGCCAAAAGCGTGGTGTACATGTGTCGTCATTCGGCGTTGGAGCTCGGAGAAGAGAAGCTCCTGTATCTGTCTCTGGAGGATGGGATGGAGTGCTACTTCAACCATTTTCCTCGGCACCAAGGCACGCTCTTTGGCGCTCCTGCTTACTGGTTGCTCTTTAGTCATCCAAGTTCCCCCACTTTATGTCTACCCCACCAGCCGGTGGACGATCGATTACCCGTGGGATGGGAGCGGCGAGACGATCAGTGACTTGAAGCATATGGCAGAGGTTCGGATTGCGCTGCCGTGAAAATCGGTATTCACAGGAAATGTCCTCTTTCAGTCGTCACTACTAGAAGGCCAATCCAACGAGCCAGTCTCCTAAAAGGACAACAGTACTGCTCTCTTTTCCTCTGTCTTTTAGATTTAACAGTACTCGACATCGGTTGATATCGTGATAGAACTTACAGGCTGGAATCTGCAGGCCACAGAAGCGATCGAGTTGCCCCAGTCGACGACGAGGGTCCGAACCACTTGCCTCCCCAGCCATCATCTTTCAGAAGCCGGGGAGCACCAGCGAGACATTTGTGTCTCCTCTCGTCCACAGTGAGCCTAGCCTTTTCTCTGAGCTGCTGCCCATCCGGAGACAGCCTCACGTAATCATTTCAAGTCCCGGGTAAGACGCTTCCCTGGGTTCTCGGGCAGTTCAAGCCGCTCGCAATGAAAAGCGAATATGTGGCCACGGTCTACACGTATATTAGCAACCATCCGGTCTGACTTGGAGAGGCTCACTCACTGAGGGTAACGTAGTTCTTGAGGACATCGACATCTGCACCGTCCATATCAATGCGGCGTGGAAGTCGCATGCCCTGCCGGGTTTGCGCATTGGCCCAACGGCAGTTTGTGGCAGCGACATCGAGACCGAGATATTCTGGCGGGTTACCAAGCGAGGTCGTCGTGGCACGCTAGCCTGGTCCTGCAGGGCGTTGTACTCCTCAACCATCTCGCAGTCACTCATTGCATGTACAACTGGAACGATTGCAGTTGACAAGGGCTGGACCTGTGTAGGCTGATGATGGTCTTTTTGATTTCGGGCGAACTCTTCCACTAGCATCCTCTCCACATCAGCCATTGACCCGTGCTTAGAGGGCGATGGATCAGGAGAGGGATGCGGCGGTTGGTCTTGCCGCTCATGGCCTGCTTGATCACCATGGTTGTGACTGGCTATGGAAAAGTTGTCAATAGCCTGATTCTGAAGACTCGCGCGTCTACCACTGTCTCGGACTGGGCAGTCTCTGGCATTAGTCGCATTCCCCTTTCTTCGGGATCATTCTCGTCCACGGCCCTCTGTTCGCCATTCTCTATTTCGTTGACAGACAAATCGTGCGGCGCCGCGATCGAGTCGTCCAACTTGGCCGTGCAGTCCAGGACCTCTTCCACCTTCCGGAACGGATGCGACTGTTTGCCGACGCAGATCCCGGCATGATGAACAAGGACATCAGGACGGGCGGAATCGTCTTGGTTTTCGACATAGGCCTCGTGAGTCTCGGAACTTGGCTTTGGAATCTAGACGATCCGTTGGCTGGAAGGGCTGCAATATTAGTGGGGTTTGGTCCTGCAGCCTTCATTTCCAGCATCACTTGGTTTGCGCTGCTCCGGTCGAAGCGTCTTCTCGTCTGCCAGACACAGTCAGACGTACCTCTCGTGGAGTATTCCGGCTACGAGAAGGAGCAGACCGTGGACCCGACTGAGGGGGATGATGTATGGCCGAACGGCCCTCCCCGCTTCAGTCGCCGTGACCGAGGGAATAGACACCTGGCAGGTGCTGCTGAGTGTAGCCAGATCAATGAGATCTATCCGGAGTTTCAGGTATTTGGTGGATCCGTGGGCGAGAAATGAACGGGTGGACCGAAGGGCCATATGGCAAATGTGCCCATCCCAAGGGGGATGGGAGAGTGTGGAAGTTGTTTTCCGGGATTGTTTATGGCATCGGAGTTGAGCATTCGCCTGTCTTATGCAGTTATGCTATTTTCGGGTTGACGGCGTGGCAGTTGACTGCATGGCCGTTGACGTAGTATAAACCATGATACGACGATGGCTCCCCTTGAAGGTCGAGGTAGATTACAGCTCTGGCACGAATGAGGTTGCATGTGTCGCCGACTTGTTATCGCTTGTTGGAGGCAGAGAGCTGATCGGCATGCGTGGGGAGACCCCGTACTTGCGAGGACTTCAGACGCCCGGAAACCCGCCACGTGGAAATTGTGGCCCGCGTGGGCTGGAAGTGCCTAGTTTGAATTCACGGGAAGGAAAATAAAGAGTTTTGGATGAACCTAGCATAACTACCTTAGCATACGGAAGCACAGGTTCACACAAAGAACATGGCCCACGAGCATCCTTTGTTGACGACAGTATCAAGCCCTCGTCAGGATGGTAGGTGACACGCCCAGCTGGTAGTTACAGACAAAGGGAGTCCCAACCCGAAGGCATGCAAGTCCTTGCCATTGCCCTGAACAGTTGTTTCCTCTTCACCATCGGCACATACAATCTCAGCACAGGCAGGTGAGGATTCTACCCCGTCCTACTTAAAGCATTGATTTAGGGGGGTATCAGGTCACAGTAAAACAACAACAGTATGGACCCAGCCCAAAGTCCAAGGGGCTCACAACTGCAGACCAAGTACTTTGATACAACTGCTGTAATCACGCATATCCGTCCAGAGACGAGGAGCCGAAAGCTAACCATTCGGAAGCAAGTAGCTATCATGTCGGGAGCAAATTTCAGACCACAGCAGACATACTTCTTACCCGCAGTCCAGGCTGGTCTTCGCGAAGCAGAGGTCAAGCAGCTGCGGGAAGTCCTCAGCAAGATGACGGTGCAAAGCACGGATACGCGGCATCCATTCCAACGACGGAGCAGAACAAGTCTCAACATCGGTGCCAGGACCGCGCGGAAGTCCTGTCCAACAACGGAATTCGCGATGAAGACAAAATGGACGTGGACGGTTGAGCATGGGCATCCTTATCACAAGTCCGGCAGGGCAGCGGGAGCCTCTATGCAAAGCAACAAGTAACGAGCCAACCTGCTTGATCACAGCCTCGAGGTGTCAGTGTGTCAGTTTCAATACAGGCTACGACGTATATTCGCATCCTGGAATGGACTTTCTGATACAATATGTATTATACTGTCGTGGAATATAGGGTCAACCCTTCCTTGACATGATTGACAGCCGATGCATCGTAGATCCGTCACACCAGCCTCCCCGCCCCCGGATCTCAAACCTGGCACCACCTTATTCTCCGACACTTGTCACAGACCCTGGTTTCGATAACGAATGCAGCCAAAGCAGAAGATGTGCCGAGCAGCGTTCTAGAAGCTTTTCCACACGCCATAGATTAACCTGTGAAACCACACCGAACAAGGAGATGCACAGGGAGGTGTGGCAGATCACGCGTAAACTCCCCTAACTTCCGAGACTGGAAGCGAAGTCTTCTTTGGGTAACGAGCGTCTTCCACGACTGTAAGAAACTAGTGGGCGGAGATATATCCATTACGAAGCCGATGGGGCGCGATGGATGTGAGTCTCTGGGCGATGGCTGGGGTGGCCCATTCTACGGATAATATTAGATATGGGCATTGCAGGAGATTCTAGTAATATTTCTCCGAACCTATCAGATTCACTTATTTTAGTGTACGCTCCCGGATTTCAGCGTCAAATGTTGCTTCAGACGCTTTAGGTGCTGCTCTTCGAATACAAGGCTGTCTGTGTCCTCTCTCGTCTTCCCTGCGCGAATCACCACGATGAAATGCTACATAATGCCGGCGAAAGCGACGCCCTAACATATTATAATAGCGTGAGCAGCATTCGCACCGTAAGTAAAGCACGAAGGGATTCGTTTATTGTCTGGACGTCAGGAGTGTGGTGTGTATGTAACCCGTCCCGCCGTTTCCCATTACAAAGAACGAGATACTTCTTTTCTGGACCGACCGAAGCCGTCGTTTACAAGCTTATGGCTGCGTCAAGACCTCGGAGAACACCGAGGTGGTTGTACAGTGGCTTTCTTTGACTGGTGTGGTTGGGCTCTTAAGCAAAAGCGCCAACAACCGACATGCCCGCAGCTGTTCCATTGTCAACATTGGTGCGTATCATCGACATTGAAGAAGGGGGAAACTTACCTCCAGCAAGGACGTACATGAATGCCGAGATCTTATCCTTCTTCTTCATCAGTCTGTTTGCCTCTTCCGAGAGGAAGTCCTCGGCTAGTAGATCGACCAGTGCAGCATACAGAAGCAGACCAGAAGAACTACATGGCTCTCGTTAGATAATGCATGTGACGAAAAGAGTGTCATGACAGACTCACATAGCATTAAAAACACCAACAATAATCAGGCCAAACGCACTGTTGGGGTCGTATGTAGACCTGGTGAGAAGACCGATTGCCTGTCCGATAGGCGCAGTGGTGCCGAATGCAACCACAAGTACCCAGGGGCGGATACTACCCTTCTTGTAGGGTACAGCAGCGATACGGGACCCAAGGCCGAGTCCCTCGAACATCTGGTGGAAGAGGATTGCAATGAGGAGAATGATGAAGCCGTCGATCGTGATGCTGATAGTCATGCCGACAAAGACGGAGTGGAACAGGATGCCGCCTTCCAAGAGAGTGATGTTGAGAGACATCTTGCGGTACACGTCAGGGTGAACGGCAACTCCCGTCTCGACATCGATGTACGGTGAGTCGATGACGGGAGTAGATTGGACGACCACCGGCTGAGTCTTCTCGGAGGTCTCAATCTGGCGACTGAAGTTGGGAGGAGCAGTAGTCGCCCGAATCATGTTCATCATCTCCAGGCGCTGACGGACATACTGCTCGTAGAAAACGATGAACCAAGGCGGCATCTCGGACGGCGGACTGAACTCGGACTTGTCGGCAAAGGGATTCTCGAGTTGATTACGGACGCTCTCCTCGAACTCCTTCTTGGCAATCTTCTTCTCGTAGTCGATGTCTTCGTCCGTCTCGAAACTGCGCCTGGCATCGTAGCGGGGAGGTCGCTGAGGCATGGACGACACCATCGCAGGGCCGGGGTGCTCGTGCGGCCCGCTCTCGATGCCCATCGGTCCGCCGTGCGAGTGTCCGCCCGTTTTTCCGTTGAGCCACATCTCGATGACGAAGAGGCAGAACATAGATCCCATCATGATGACGCCCGGCATGGGTGGGTAGTAGGTTGTGAACAGATCGGGGAGACACGGATCGAGAAGGTTGCCGAAGGCTGTCGGGAGAAGCTAGAAGGCATGAGCGAGGAAGAATACCGCAGTCTCATACTAGACTTACATGAACGAATGCCGTTGCAATGAGGACGCCGGTACCGAAGTGCTTGCAGGCGAAGAAGACCTTTGGAGGTATCCTGATCCACTTGACCTTCTTGGCCACAACGGGGAAGCCGGCTCCTGTTGACCTGTAAGTCCAGCTGC
Source organism: Coniochaeta sp. 2T2.1 (assembly GCA_009194965.1). NCBI lineage: Eukaryota > Fungi > Ascomycota > Sordariomycetes > Coniochaetales > Coniochaetaceae > Coniochaeta > Coniochaeta sp. 2T2.1. The sequence goes on along the minus strand of VSMA01000017.1, from coordinate 897,950 downwards.
ACCTCAACAATGGGTTGGGAGTCCGTACCAAAGATGGAGAAAGCGAGGACCAAGACTTTGACTCAATGTTAACATATGGTATCTGGGCATGGGCTTCTGAACAACTCACAAAGTCCCAGGACGTGAATGCCGACATCATATTCTCCGACTTGCTGGTCACCGCCGCACACCGGTTTTCTAGTGCTCATCATGTCGGCCGTGTGGCCTCCATCGGCCGTCGTTGCGGTATCCATAACTGATAGTCACCGTCTGGCGGAGAAGAAAGGAAGGTCGGAAGAGGTGAATGCCAGGCCAGCGCAGAGTTAAACCAAAACCTTACCCACCCATTAAAACCAAGTAACAAAGAGAGGGACAAGTGAAGCCGTCCCGCAGCTTCGGAGAAGAGAAAACGAACAGAACGAAGCCAGCGCGTCTCCAAGCCAGAGCCAAGAGTAAGCAAAAACGAAAGGAAAAAGAGAAGGAGAAGGGGAGAACGACAGGAGGAGGAGTAGGACCACAAGATCAACTTAAGGCACCTACAGAGAGAATTGGCGAAGCCAAGAATCCATGATCAACATGGGCGCCGTCCTGCTTTAGTATGCATAAGAGGCCAAGATCGAGATTCCTCTCCAGAGGCAAGACCAGCCGCGATATCTCGTCTCCAGTTCCGGCGTGGTATATCCAGAATACACATAAGACCGTTGCCAAGACCGTCAACCTGGGTTGAGAGGTAGAATAGTCGACGAGATCGGCGTCTCTGTCGGCACAAAACAGCGTGACACAGGTTGTGATACCATATCACCAGATAACGGAGACGATCTGCCCAGCCTGAACTTGTGATGAAGATGCATCTTTTGGCGAGATCAACTCTCTCGCAGCGTAAACAAGCTATCTCAGCGATCTCTGGGCAACCCAAGCTTCATCGCCAGCTTCAGCAGCCCTTGGCAGGCAACAACAACCACCAATCGAGTCCACTGCGTAACCAGCAACGCCAGCCTTCTGCCTATCAACATGTTGATATGCAGTGGAGACGCTGGTATCGTTGTTTGATACTGCGCAGGGCTGCTTCGAAGAATTTGAAATGCTTGAAACAGTCCCACATCTCAACCCTAGGGTGCCATGGCTCGGCAGCTACCGAGCATGGTCGCGATTGAAGGGCCACTCGGGCAATTCTGTCCGTAAGGGGACTCCCGCCACCCATCTGGAGAGCCGCATTCAGCCCCCATGCGCGAGCTGAAGCCGGGGACAGCCTGTCAAGTGACCCAGGCGAGCTGTCGCATCGCCGGCTGAAGCACCGTTGGGTGGTTGTGACTTGTGGAGGCATCGACGATGAGGCGGGCATAGTGCTTGGCAAGCCTCAGAACAGCAACGGCAGTCGTTTGATGTTTGGTTGAAGAGACAGCGAGCAGGGTGTCCAAACCGAGAGATGTTCTTGGCATTCGATGCCTCTTTAAGTCCTTCGTTCGAGATCCCGTTTGGGATCTCTTGGCGCTTGATGGAACACCACTGCCGGTCGCTTCGCGGCTCCGCAGCTCCCGTCCCGTTGAAACGAAATGTGCCGGATGGCCAATGGAATGCCGGGAAAATGGCCGGTACACCGCTTTGACCCCAACATGATCGCCTGCTGCTCGACCATGCATAGAAGCTTTGTCGACAAGCTCTTCAGGCGGCATCTATCCGCCTTGACTCGTTGCAATATGCCTCTTGCAATGCCAAGAAACGCAGCCAAGAGCATCTGTTAGATCTCGAAGAACATTGCGTTGCATTATGTCTGCCAGCGAGGCCTTAGCACACCTCGAGAAGTGCGGAGATGTGCCCTCCATGTTCGCTTTGTGCGACCTGCCACCTCCCTTGACGGCCACACACCGTTTGTCCTTACGGCAAGTCTAGACGCTAGATCTGTCTCATTGAAGCACACAGGTGCAGTTGCTGCGACCTAGCGTGGTGGCGGATCATTTGAGCCCCTGGGTTGACCTTCTTCTACCGCTTGTTAGCTTTATTCAGGCCCAATATAATCCGGCAGCTCGCAGTATTACCATGGCCGACAATTCTTTCCCTGAACAAGTGTCCCATCCGTTGCTGTTGACAGCATCTCCTCCTCGCGCATAAACGTGGATCGATACATGGCCGATTCCGAATCGCATATCCGTTCTCCCTCACAGAGTATGTCTCGATGTTCCATATCTTGTCTCCGCCGAGCAATATGTTGATCAGTTCCGGGATCCGGAACTGGCACTGCTTCCTGACGGTCATTTCCATCAACACGAGCTGACAAGTCGTAGCGAGCCAAGTCTCCTTGCAGAGCGCCATGGCAGAGCCACAGAAGAGCCCAACCGTGGTGGATACCATAGAGGCAGCGCCAGAAGTGGCCGCAGCTCACGACACAGAAAAGGCCATCCCAGCTGCTGACCCAAGCACATCCTCGTCAGTAGAGATCAACGACGCGGACCCCCTGAACTTCGGCCGTCACCGCCGCGACAATGTCAGCCAAAGACAGATGAAGGTCGACCACCCCAACGGCAACAAGAGACTGCTCAAGAAGTACTACACCCGCCAGAATGAGCTCATCGACCAGTTCCTCGGCGCCGATGACGAGGAGCGGGCCACGTTCGAGGAGGATGCCCGGTTGGCGCCCAAGATCAAGTTTGCCGTCCATGCGTCGTTCACGGTCAACTTCTGCCTGTTCGTGATCCAGATGTATGCTGCCATATCGACTGGGTCGCTGTCGTTGTTTGCTACCGCCGCCGATGCCTTTGTAAGTTCACCTATGGGTCCATGCATGGGCGTGGTTAACCGCTTATAGATGGACTTGGTGTCATCGTTCGTGATGCTTGTGACCTCCAAGCTGGCTGCTCGGCCGAGCGTGTACAAGTATCCTGTCGTAAGTGTGCATTACATCATATGGACCATAATAAAATGCTCATCATGTCTTAGGGCCGCACAAGAATTGAGACGATCGGCATTATCCTTTTCTGCGCACTGATGACCACTGTTGCTATTCAGCTGATGGTTAGCAATCCCTTCCTTATCTGAATACTTGGTCGAGACTTACACATGTCAACAGATCGAGTCCGGGCGTACCCTTGGAGGCGGTCCTCACGAATCAGAGGAGCTGCACATCATCCCTCTCGTCTTCGTCGGTGTTGCCAGTGAGTCCTCGCGGCGTGAATGTGAAAGCGTAGACATGCTGACACAGAACCAGTCCTGGCCAAAAGCACCCTGATGGTGTACTGCTTCCTCTACCGGAAACATCAAACCGTCCACGTCTTCTTCATCGACCATCGCAACGACATCGTCGTCAACATCTTCGGCCTTATCATGTCCATCGTCGGCGACCGCTTTGTATGGTATCTCGATCCCATCGGTGCGATACTTATCGCCCTGCTGATCCTCTTTTCCTGGGTCTCCAACGCCTTTGAGCAAGTGTGGCTCCTGGTCGGCAAATCTGCGCCGAGGGAGTTCATCTCGAAGTTGATCTACATGACCATGACCCATGACCAGCGTATTGTCAAAGTCGATACGGTAAGCACCTCGCCCCGTCATCGTTTGTACTCTAGACTGCTAATCAGCCATAGTGTCGAGCATACCACGCCGGCCAGAAGTACTACGTCGAAGTAGACGTCGTCATGGACGAAGAGCTCCCGCTGAAGGTGACACATGACGTCGGCCAGACCCTGCAGAGGAAACTCGAGGGCCTCGGTGACGTGGAGAGGGCATTCGTGCATATCGACTATGAGCACGAGCACGATATCTATGAGGAACACAAGCCTCTGTATGAGAAGGGGAGGAAGAGCAGGACCATTAAGGATATTCTACTCTTCAGGAAGCCGAAGATGCAGCAGGAGCTGGCTCGCACTGACACCTAGGTCTTGGGGACGGCTGCATTGGAGTGTGGCACGCGTCCAGTTGGGAGGGTTAAAGCATTCCAGGTTGGGTCATTTTTGGCGTTCCGGTCCGTAGCATGCAGTTCTGTCCTTTTGAGAAAACATGTCGCAACAACAAGGCCTCCCAACAACATGACACACATGAACAGGCTGACACCCTGCGGAGAGGTGCTGGGCCAGAAAGTGGCACACCAGTCGGTGCCCAACAGCTCTTGGCTTGCAAGAGACCAAGGCCTGTCACATATCAGCTCCCACAGATCGATCTAGCGAGATGGTGTGCCGTCTGTCAAGATCGTAGCTGGAGGGCGACACATCCAGCGCCACAATTCCGTCCGTCATAACGCAAGCGCAACTCAAAGCGCACACGCTCGACAGTCGTGCTCCACCCCTGAACAAGGAACAGGGCCCCGGGCGCGGTCCGGTGGTGGCAAAGGTCGCCCCTGAAGTCACTACACTGTAGCGGTTCGCAATAGAAGAAGTTCGCCGCCTCGCGCTGCAGAGGTGGAACGCCGCGCACAAGAAGCAAGAAGACCGAAGTCATCGCCTCCCGCGGTGCACACCACCGAAACAATAAATCGCCTCAGCAGCACCGTCGCCGAGCACCATCACATAGTCCGGTGTGATGATTAGCTCATTGTGGAACCCAGATCTTAACACAAGGGCAGCGCTAGACCCCCACGCAGCCCAGATACAGATCTCAGATGTCGTCGGAAGGGGGCGAGGTGACACCAAGCCACACCATCCCCGGCGGCTGTGGTAGCTCTCCGACGCTCGATAGGAATGGCTCAGCCTTATGGAAGTTGGGATCTCCGTGGCTTGTGACAAGTTGGCGCTTTCATTTCGAGGCGATGGCACGAAGACGAATAGGCCGGATAACGACATGGCCGCGCTGTCATCTGTCACTCGACAAGTACATCTTCAGCGACAACAGCCAGGCATAGAAGACGACATCGAGCCTCCTCAAGATCATATATTCCGCAGTGCACTTCAAGATGATAACCGGTAGCCACCGGCCATATCCGGCCGGTCGGAACCCGGTAGCAAATGCACGCATGCCGTGCGACGGGCCGGAGATAGGAATCCTTGAGATGCACCGGGGTTCTTGTTGCACGGCAGTAGCGGCGCTCGTGTCCTGGAGCTGGATCGCCATAGGCCTTCGAATATTAGCGAATAGGAACTGCAGCAAGATACGCAATGGCAGCCATTGGTCGCCCAGGAGAGTCTCGAACCCTGGAAAGTTGGAAAGGTCTCGAGCATGCGGGAAATATCGAGGATACGTTCCCTTGCAATCACCGTGACGAGAGTATTGACCAGGTCGATGCGTTGTCGATACCATGAGCTCGGGAGGATCGCCGTCGAGGCCGGAGGTAGTTGGATGGGGGTAACCAGCTGAGCCTCCTTTTCGGCTGGACTGCTGGAGGTATTCGATACCTTGGCGCCCTTGGAGTGAAGTTCTTGATACAATTGCGACTTGCACTCAAGTAGCTCGGAACTAAACGAAATGGTCGACTGAGGAATAAACAATGAGGTAAATATCTCGGAGTGGCGTCATTTGTCTGTGCAAACTTCAGACATAGGGGTCCTGGCCGCCCTCGTGCCATGCGGACAATCGATGTCTCTGTTGGGATCGAGAATCCCGATATCAAGGGGTCTAGGCTTATGCTGATCCTGACCTGCTGAGCTGGACTCCTGGACTGAGCTGCTGCAGAAGCGCATAGGGCTCACGTGTGCGATGAGAGCATACCCATCTTAGCGACCGGTGGTATGATCGAACTGGTCAAAGTGTCAAAGTTTGAGGCCATCTTTGGCATGCATATGCATCTGCATCTGTATCGCTGAAGGCTCATGGTCTTGGCCGTTCTCTTCGCGGAAGCTTGTTAGAGGCTGTGCATGACCACTATGATGGCTGACTCATTGGGCATCTGGTAATAGTGACGAGCATGGATATCCTTGTCAGAGAAACCTCGAGGGACAGTAGAAGAAAAGGAAACGAAATGCCTTTAATTCTCAGATGCCTTGCCTCGATATATGGGATCAGTCTTGATGTTGACGTTGTGAAGCGGTTGGATGTTGTTGCGAGAAAGCAGGACAGGGGCGTTGAAATCAAAACGAGAGGGAGTGCTGTTTTGCCCACTGGAAATTTAACTTTGTGGTCCACATTAAGGGACGCCGGCAGACCGGATGCAAAACGATCAAAAAGCAAAGCGAGTCGTGCAAAACATGCATGTTCTCTCAGTTGCTCCAAGTCGACAACAAAAATACGTGAAAATCAATCAAGATTAAATCGATAAATTCAAGGAATGGCCTCCGTCTTCACCTGCCGTTTCGACGTCCATCTGGCCGTCACGACGCAATTACGGTGGATGGCAGCCCCCTATCGGCTCCATCTTCTATCATCCGGTCTCCCCGCCATCCCCGCCATCCCCTAACTGGTCCTTCACCGACCGCTCAAGACACAGAGGCTTAACACAGTATTTGCTGTCCGTGCATATCATGTCTGGTCATCTGCCCAACATCTCGCGACGGAAGCAAGGCGATGGCTCTCTGCCAACTCATCAACTTCATCAACCACCCGCACCTCCTCCGTCTCCGGCAGGTGAACTCGACTAATTCTCCTTCAATGGTATTCGAGGAATGGAATATCTTGAGATCATCCTTGTTCTCTTGTCACCAGCCTGGCTCGTCGTCATCACAGAGCTCTCGCGCCGCAATCCCGGAGCCAAGAGAACCGCGCCTTGTTGACAGGCTGCCTCACCTGCCGGCGATGTTGCTGCCCGTCAGACATACATGCGACATAGCCCACCTCACTCTATTCGCTGGACATGTATCACGTCGTGTCGAGTTGAGCTCGACAGGCATGAGGGTGCCTGACGCGCATCAATGGTTCTCAGTGACTACTCGATAATCACGTTCTCGTCAATGATAGCGCAGCCGCAGCTCTCTGCAACCCTGCGATAAACATCTACCGGGGAATTCTTCATCGGTCTTGTTACACCATTAGCGCCTCCCGCCATGTCCAAGAAGTGCTTGTGATAGCGGGATATGCTCTGGTGGACGATGAGAGGCTGACCAAGAATGATCCTTCCGGTTGCCTGGCGCTGCTGTGTATTGCGCCAGTTCCGTCGCCTTGATTGGGACTCGTGATATCAAAGCAAGGTTCTCTTTTTCGTTATTTGTTTCTATTATCGATTCCTTTATTATTGCTTGCTTTTCCTTTCCTTGCTCGTTCGTCATCGAATGTACGAAAAGTGGCAAGTGTCGTGTCGAAGTGATACCCGCTCGCAGCGAAGCGGTTATATTGGCCGACGGACGTCTCGAGCCAGATACTCTAGTGCTTGAACGGTGTGCATTCTCTAAGCACAGGTGCTATCTTGTCTATGCCGCTCCGACCTCCGGCACTGACGAGCAGGTTGCTGGTGAGAAGTCGGCATGTCCAACACTCCAGGAGGCACACATAGAACATCCACATTCGCAAAGCAAGATATCGACACTGTCACAGGCCGTCTTCAGGAATACAGCTGCGCGTCATTGTCAAGGTCAGCTGTACGCCGGTATGCTCAGAGGGTTGAGCCTCGAAGATATTAGGCAAAAAGGAATCCGGCAGCTCAAGCCTTACACCTTTGCCAGCCTCCAACCGCACCATTAACGCAAGGCAGACAGCCTCTTTCGGGCCTTTCATATATCATCCTCGAGCGACGAGGGTGCCCCACTATCGGGCCCTCAGTAGCTCACATGACTGCCGGTTCCGTCAACCTGGAGCCGCGCTGCATGTCGGCTTTCGCTTCCTGGAAGATATGACACGGCGGCGTCTCGGGAGAAAGGATCTCTGGATAAATGGGGGCTCGCCTTATCTACCCCTGGGATGTTTCCCACGTGGCTTTCGGGACAAGGCGCAGACTTGGATGCAGGTGTGCTGCGAGCGAGTCTAAATAAACGAGGTGATGGACCGGGGATGGTTTAGGGTTATTAGTCGGTCAAGGGACCGCGATATGTCATGGATGTTGCTCCGATACTTGCTGATACTTGCATAGGGGGTAGCTCAGGGGGAAGAGTCAGAGGGGCGCGAAGCTGTCAAGGGGGTCCGCTTCCATGTCTGAGTGAAATGAATGATGACTTGCACAAGAGACACATCATACCGCAGAATTCAGATTGCGAGAACGTCCTGCCCCGTTAACGTGATCTCAGTGTATGGGGAAAGTCCGTTTCGCTCACCTTGATCTGAGATTTGGTCACCGAGCCTCACCTTGCGAGGGCTAAATAGTCCGTGCGCAAAAGTGGAGTTGGGCGAGAAACGTTCCGCCAAGAAAGCAACCACCACACCTCGTCATCGTGATGTTCCAGTTTGACTCATAGTGGCTCACACTTGCAGCTGCGCTAACAATTCGCGGTTTGCCACTGTGTTCTTCACGTGTCGCTATATCGAAATCAGCAAACATAAAGCTCTTCGGTCTACGAGAGAATCAAGGGTATCTGGCCAGTCAACTTCTGCAAATCATTGCAATGGCCATCAGCATCTCATTCGTTCTCTCGTTGTCTTCCAGATCCAACAGTCGAGTTCTCACCAACACACAGCTTATTCCCTGCCTTAGAGGCTCAACATGATCCCAACTCAGGGCACTCAGAGCCCTCGCCGGCCGAAGCAGGCGGTCAGCGAACCTTTACCATTACGGGTCGTACCGAAGCCGGTAGCCCAAACCCAGCTCAAGGACCCCCGGACATACCAGGTTGATCAGATACGACGCAGGTACTCGCCGAAGGAGACAACCTTGCAGAACGGAGACACATCACTTGTCTTCAAGCTTTCACCTTCAGATCCGGACTTCCCTTTCGAGCTGGAGTTCCTGGAGTGCGACCTCCGTGTGCCCCAGCAGTATCCCAAGCAACCATCAAAGCTAGTTGTCAAGAATCACGACATCCCTCGCGGCTTCGCTATCAACATTGAGCGAGGATGGGATAACCTCGTCACAGAACGGCCAACCGCAACACTTCTGGCCCTGACCAACGCCCTGGACAAAGCTCTGGAGTCACTCTTGTCCGAGCAGAAGACGGAGACGGTGAAGTTAACCATCTTCAAGGACACCAGGCACCTCGAAGGAAACCCGGCGCCAGATGTTGAGCCGAAGGTTGTGCCGTCTGCTTCACGGCCTGCACCAGCACCCGCCACGAGGCGCTTTGCTCGGGAACCGTCGTTTACCCCTGATCAAATCGCCGAAGCAAAAGCTCGACGAGCGCAGGAGGTCCGGCAGCTGGAGGCTCGAATGGGCCGTGAGCCCCTATTTCACAAGTCGAGCGACGGCATCATCTACACCTTACCCATCGAGGTGAAGCGAAAAGCCGATCTGCCCGCCGGTCTGAAGAATGTCAGATCAGTGCAGTTGATCATCCCGCTTCTCTATCCCTTACAGGCCCTCCGGATTCTGCTCAACGACGTCGAGTCCTCGGATGCCGAAGGTGTGGAGGAGTTGTTCGTGGAGAAGGCGGCAGAGCAGCGGCAGATGAATCTCATGAGCCACTTGAACTTCCTCGCGTCGAATATGCATCTGCTAGCGAGACAGGCAGCGTCACGTGCTAAGCTGACTGGCGCAGTTGAAGTCGCTGCACCTACGGAAGCGGCTGCCGACGTCCAGGCGAAGGAGGCAGAGCACACATCGACTGTGGACGATGCTAAGAGTCACGTCCAGGTGATACCTCGTCCCCCGGAATGGTCGCTGGGCTCTGACGACGACGGATCAGACGAGACCGACTCGGAGGACTACACGGACTCAGACGGAGATCGTCACGGCGAGACCCAGGAACACCAAGCAGAGCAATCCACAGCAGCTGGGCACACCCTCGAGCGCGGCATAGCAATCACCTTCCCCAACCTCGAAATGCACGGCATCGAGCTCCTGCAAATCACCTCCCTCAGCCTAACCCTAAAATGCGAGCGCTGCAAGACCCCTAACGAAGTCACCGGTCTCAAGCCCAACATCGAAAAGCAAACAAGCTGCAAGAAGTGCGCCTCCCCCTTCGCCGTCAAGTTCCGCCCGGAGTTCCTGCACTCGCACTCCACGCGCGCGGGCTTCCTCGACGCGGGAGGGTGCACCGTCGCCGACCTGCTCCCCAGCACCTTCGCGCCGACCTGCTCCAACTGCTCCACCCAGGCGGCTCAGGGCTTCTCCGCCGTGCGGGGCGACAAGGTGACCAACATCTGCCGCGCCTGCCACGCCAAGTTCAGCCTCGCCCTCGGGCCGGAGGTCAAGTTCCTCCCCTACGCGCCGGGGAGCGGGCTGCACCTGCGCACGGGGCCGGCGAGGCACAAGACGGAGAAGCTTGGGCTGCACGCGGGCACGCCGCTTCCCGAGCGGGGCGCGTGCACGCATTACAGGAAGTCGTACCGGTGGTTTAGGTTCGGGTGCTGTGGGCGGGTGCATCCGTGCGATAGGTGCCATGATGCGGCGGAGGGGCACGAGAATGAGTGGGCGCCGAGGATGATTTGTGGGTGGTGTAGTAGGGAGCAGAGATATGATCCCGAGAGCTGTGCTTTTTGTGGGAGGAGCGTGATTGGGAGTAAGGGGAGGGGGTACTGGGAGGGCGGGAAGGGAACGAGGGAAAAGGTGCTTATGAGGAGGGGGGATAAGAGGAAGTACAAGCGTGTGGGCGGTGGGGAGAAGAGGAAGAGCAAGGACTGATGTGGGGGAAAGGAGGAGGCCGATGCTTGTCGGAAGCCTGCGTTGTCGTCAGGGGCTGCATAGGAGTTTAGTCTGTCACTATGCTTGCATGCTGGTACTCATGGAGACCGAGGCTCCTGTCAGGAGAGGCTCGGGTTGGCTGCATTTCAAAAGCGGTCAGGGGTCTGCGCAAGTGTGGGAGCATGCAGTGTTTACTGTTGGACTCTCCGTCAGTCGTCTGGCGGCGCAAGAGGAGCTGTTCACGTTAAGCAATGCATGTTGCGCCTGTTCGTCCGGGCAGTCGATACGGTGATCGTCCATCACTTGCACTGCCGCGCGTCATCAAAACGTTCACCGGGCGGATAACTCGAGCTGCAGACTGGATGGCGGAACTGGTGGTGGTGGTGTTGTTGGCGGCAATGATAGCACTCAGGACGACGAGATCAACTCGATACTTGTGCATTGTCATCTTCACGAAGTCGGCAATGTAGTCTCTACCACAGCTTCGTTGGTGGACTCGAGATAGCCATATGCACGTCAGCTGTACTATCCGCATCTTTCGCCTCTGTAGCCTGCCTTGTCGATACTAACAATACACGCGAGTGGCAGCCCCCAAGGCTCAGCGAGTTCACTTGTCGCAACACCCCACGGGGCGCATACCCAACCGCCTGCATCTGCAGCGAAGCATCGAGACGACTCTCCCAGTTCTGCGACACGACACAACAATACCAAATCAGGAGCCCCTGAACTCCAAATCGGGCGTGTGTGCGTTCGTTGGCATATTCGTCACAGCAAAGAAAGCATCTCCGTGTTACAGATAGCTGTCAACTGACCTCGATGTCGAAAAGCGTGGGGGGTCTCTCGAAGCGCTGATGGCGGTTCGGCGACTAAACGGCGGCTGCTATTTGTGCAACGACAATGTCACGCTTGCTCGTCACAATGTGCATAAGTCTAATTATACACGCGTCTTTGTTCTATTGTGGATGGCGTCTTGCCTCAGTGACCGAGAGCAATTGTCTGTTTCTTCCAAATTTATATGTATTTTATTTCTTTATTCGTTTTATCGCGAACGATGTTTAACGTTCCCTCTGACCGAAAAGCAACGCCAGCTGTTCCAGCCCCAAGACCACCGTTTCCGGAACTCATGAGACGCTGGCGATCAGATCCCCCTCCGCAGGCTGCTGACCATGGCTTGCAGGATACGTACAGCGCTCCGGCTCCACCTCCGGTGGCCGTAGTTTTGGGTTGTGGCGCTCTCGGCTCCGAACTCTCCCTGTCAGGTGCCATTTTGACGATCGTCCGGCCTGACGGAGGATAGGTTTCGGGAGCTTGACGCTCGTGATAACGGAGAACAACACACGTCCTCGGCCATCGTCATTGTCTCTTCCTGGGCACATGTGCGGAATCGAGATTCACCGTCCACAGAAATCAAGCTTCATCCTGGTTATAAACTCCAAGAAGTCCTGCCAAGGCCCCGACGCCTCTGACCCGGCCAGATGGAGTGTTTTTGACGTCTGACAGACACGTAGGTCGGTCCTAATCTGGGGGAAACGGCCAAGACAAAACGGGGAGATCGACGCTCTGTCGTCATTGTGTTGCAATCAGGGGGATATGGAATCGAGATCTCGACGATAACAACAGAGGAACAGGTTCGATAAAACAATTTATCAATATTTGGGATTTTCCAATATTCAGGAGTTGACCGTTTCGATCAGCATGCCTGCCACCAAGATAACCTGGAAGAGCAACCGGGAGAACACGTATGGTAATCATTATGAACCACGTCAAAGCGGTCGACCGGTGAGACACCCTCGGGCCGTTGTTACACTGCTGAGGATCCCCATGGGGTACGTGCCAGCGAGATTGCCATGTTCAACAGGCCCAAACAACCGCCCTCGGGTCATTTGATGTCGCAGTGCTATTGTTAAAGTCGTGTTCGACGGAGCTTTTGTTCGCTTTCAGCAGGTCAATCATTATAGGTGGTTTTCCGCTACCTTGTCTCGACCTGGTCATTCCCCATAAGTCTCTCGACCCGGTCTGCCAAACAAGCGTATGACAGCAATACCCTATCCTTGCCGTCGGGAACGGCTATTGACAGGATGAATGATGGTGGAGTTACTACTGATGCTGAGGCGTGCATGGCTGAGATGCTCGTACCTGCATTTACACCTCTCCGCACGACCACATCGAAACTGATCGATCGATCAATTCTTTTTGCGAACGAGATTGCAGGTGATGAGATACCATTTGTTCCTTCGTACTCAAGCGATCATCCTTCTGGCTTCCATCTTCAAAAACCGAGGACCTCCGTGTGCCTCCTATTCCCATGGTGCTGCAGATTCTCTTACGTATGCATGAGTCCGGTGAGATCCTTCAACACTCGCTGCATCTCGGACGCTTCGTATCTTTTCCATGACAAGTCACTGGCCTTCCACGACAACAGCAGGGGAGTCTCAATGCGACCGTATCAACGCTCGAAAACATCCACAGCTGTTGAAGGACATCGTGCGCCAATGTTCATCTCAAACAGAAGGCCCCTTCCATCTTTCTAGAAGGGCCTTTTTCAGCTTCTCCCCTGTTGACCGGCTCTCGCTAGCGCACCGGGGAACTGGTCGCTTCAAAGTTTACTGTATGCAGGAGAACGGCCAATTGCATCTCGCTTCTGCTAGGCCGTTTCTCGGTCATTCTTCCCTCCCCTTCCCCTTATGTAGGGCACCGTCCGGGGTAATGACGGCAGCGATAAGCATCTTTTTTCATGTTTCTTTGACGTTTCCCAACTCTCCTCCAGTGTTTCACCGAGAACCAGACCGAAGAATGGAGAAACCCGATGGCGGGGAAGTCGCAATGTTAAAGCATGTGTTCCATGTGCTTTGACGGCCCGGTACGGCAATCCCAATGTGGTCGTGGAATCCCACCGGAAGCAATTCCGGGTTCCTGCACGATGTGACAGAAGACTCGGAAAATGCGCGTCACGAGGAGAAACGCAGCGTTTCGCTGTGTCAGAAGTCAGAATCCCACCGTCATGGATCGTAATTAGCGATACGGTCTCCCGGATGCAATCCCGGGGGTGAAGGGGTTTGGTGTCAAACGAGAGGAGGTTGCTGATTGGTGGAAGTTGATGGGGAGACAAGTTCCAGGGTTGGAAAACGTGGTAAGAGTGGGGAAAGTTAAGGTGAGCAGGGGGACACACCTCGGTCAAGCGGTCATTACCTCGTGCCGAAGTTGAAATTAGAGTTTGAAACGAAAAACAATTGATCGAAAATATATCTGACAACCCATTTTCACAGGCCTTTGTTGCGAATGCATTTCACCGACGCCCAGCGTGTCAGATAGGCATTCATCTCCGTTGTCTCCTCTCTTGTCAGGCCCGGGAGGTTGGATATCAGATTTCCCGAGATGCTTCTTGCATGCGGCTCTGAGCATCTGCCAGGCACATGTCGGCCATTACACCGAGGGACATATTGTATTGTTCGTGCTAAAATATGCTCAATCGTTAATCATTGTCGCAGAATTAATTCTCCATTCCCTCACACTGAGTCCCTAGTATCGGTGAGATTGCTGAGATTTTAGCAACAGTCTCCGGGGGTTTCACCTTAACTTCCCCGCCATAGAATCAGGTCAGTATGACGGCTAATCCTTTCCGTCTAAAGACGACGCAGCTTTCGGTGTCTTGTCGGCGAGCTTCCCACGGTGAAGCGGTGTGTCATGGTCACGGCGGACATTCCCTTCCATGGCATATCATTCATTGATTTCATTGGCATCGTCGAGCGAAAATCCAGCATCAACGACGTCATATCGCACACTCCGGCCCTTTCTCCGCACACGCGACACCCACCCCCAGCTTTCAACGGTCAAGGCAGTTGGACTCGGCCGATTCTTCGCTACTACCACAGTAGGAAGCAAGCTCAAGTGGCGATGCTCGCACGCGATGCCCCTCCCCCACACATCACACTCATCCGTTTGACACCACCAAGCCCGGCATTTGCGGGGAAGCTTGCATACCGCATGGCCGGATAGCCTGGAATTAAGGTTTGGGGAAGTTTTTCACGATGAGCGGTGCTTCTTATGCTCGACCGCATCGATCAGTCAGAGTTTTCGCCTCGGGGGAGCTCCAATGTCGATGCGTGGATTAGGAACCGGGGACACTGCCGGAAGATTCCCCCATCGCGTCAAGATGCCTGTTACTGATGCCCTCCCGGTCTGTCAACCCTCACGGAAACAGTCCGGTGGTATTCCGTCTGCCCGCAAACCTTGACATCGAAGGTGTAGGTACCAGCCCGACGTCTGGAGGTTGGTATCTCGACCTCCCGTGAGGATCTCAGCTGAGCGTCGCGATCCCGGCCAAGAAGCTGAATCAAGGTTCGTTCGCCTGGAGTTCCGGGGAAAATACTTTTTTCTCATTTCGGTCATAAAGTTGCTTCCCTCATCTGTCTCGTTCACAGCAACCCGCTGATCGCAGCATCATGATCTTTCCAGAATCGAGATGTCGGAAGTCTGACCTTCGTGTCGTGATCGATTCATCAGTTTGTCGTTTAGCCTTTGCGCGTGCAGTCAGGTTTTGCAGGCCGGTGCGTCGGTTCTGCTGGTTGCTATCGTGGGAACGCAGCGGCTTAGTTGAGGACTTCACTGCCGTGCGCTCAGGGGGGGATATCGCGGGATTATGAGCATCTCGTGCCCATTTTAAGGTTAAAGGGCCCTGGTGAGGATGCGTCAGCACCGCTTAGACTCGGCAAGGTCAGCACTATCGGTACGAAGAACGCGGTCATTCATTGAGGCGTACCTGACTTGACCTGAAAATGATTCCATCATGGGGTTGGTTACTAATCGGCGTCGGCGAGTCATTACGTGGATTTGGCACCTTCACTCAGTCGATAGCTTGAGGAGCGAGTCAAGGTTTGGTGCGAGCAAAAGCATGTCCGATGCCGGGAAAGCGCTATCACTTGCTCCGAAGGTGGCAAAGGCAACCGGCGCCGGGAATGACAGAGCCGAGCTCTTGTCCCCGTTGTCCTTGAGCCTCAAGAGCATGACAGGCTGCAGTCTCTAGGCATGGATTGGGTAGACAAGGCTAATCGGACACTGTCCCGTGACACTGATTCACCAAATCTTGCCGTTCTCGTCGAAAGTGGTCATCATTGTTCAGCTAGCCCTCGCGTCTGCCTCTTCGATGCCCTTGCCATTCCTCCAAGTGCATAACGGAAAATCGGACACCGCAGACAACAGGTGCAGTATGACGCATATGCGACAATGGCCTTGTCACTGGAAGAGTTGCTCAAACCCTTGATCTCGTGCCAGATACAGATTGTCGCTGTTCTGACGGAAGCTGTCGCGTTGACAGTGTTGCCTATCCTCGGTGAAAGATCTACAGCCGAAGGAGCGCTCGTGACCGGCGCAGCTCGTTGTCAGTTTACCGACAGCACGCTGTTATAGAGGAGGGTTGTCTCTATATCCCCTACAGCGCACACCGATTTGCGCTGTAGATACTGGGAGACGGGCCGGTTGTCTCAGAGGGATATTCGCTGGCACCACTGCTACGCTCCTCCGGTCATCAAAGGGTGCGGCGCAGCGAGCGAGCAGGAGGAGGTGATGGGTTACAGCAGGGTCGCCCACAACGCAGGAAGAGCAAAGCCAACACACCTACCTGCAAGAAGGTCACGACCCAGCGCGGCAATGTCCCAGGGAGCGTTCGGGGCCAGACCGAGCTTGCTCATGTGCTCGAAATTCTGCAACAGCTACCACGTCGGCACAAGGCGCCGGGACTCAGGGTCCAAGACTCCAAATGAATCCGGGGTAGCGTCGCCACCTATACATAGGCGATATATCCTCCCCGTCTACCCGACATTCCGGGAGCCTCGAAGAAGGGGTGTGCATGTGCTATCGAGTAGGGCTGTGACGGACCAGGGCGTGCATCTCAATTGGTTTCAGAATCCCGCTCGTGACGCGAAAAGAATAGATCGGTACATACAACATGCGTCGCTTAATATACACAGTACAGCGTGTCCCCCGAACCAGATGGGAGGAAAGGGGACCCCTTCTGCATGCGCGATATAGTGGTCCGCACACCGCCGTTGCGGCAAGAGGATGACCAGCTGTCATAGGACGACGCGAATCGTCAGCTGGGACATTGAAGAAAAAGGTCCAGATTGCTGTAGGTTGGCAATCATCGCCTGTGGATGCGCGGGGAGGGCGGCTCGTAGCGCTTCTTGGCTCTTAGGGGACGTCGGTCGCTTACCGCGGAGGAGGGGTTGCTTATGGTGAATGGTGACTGGTGACTGGTGTTGTGTTCTTCTCCTGTTCGTTCGCTGACGACTTGCTGTGTCGCCATTATATCAGATTTAACTTGGACTATAGCTGTAACTCTCAGCTACCGCTATCACGCGGAGAGTTACAAAATCTATTCTCGGCTCCAGCCATGACCTGGCAATTGGAACGCCGGGATCATCCCTCATGCTTTCGTTATTGCAATAACAGCGTCCGAGATGGGGAACGGCTGACACTCACGACGTATCTGGTACATGCTCCTGGTGCAACACGAACCAAACTGCCATCACTCACGGACGCGGCAGGTCAACCGAATTGTCGATGAAGTTCAGTTCCTCGGAGAATCAAAAAGTCGATCCCAGAATACAAAACTCCCCGAAAATGTACATACCCCGGACCACTGGACCCAATTCGGGAATCATTGGCCGTCCCGATGCGGCACCCTGACACACTTGCGGTCGACAACGGTTCCATGGTACGGATGCCGTCTCCGGCACGGGGATCCAGATCCTCAACCGCCTGAGGCGCTTCTGCTTCTTACCAGATCAGATGCTGCCGTGTGGCACACACACACACACACCGCGTAAAGTGGTTGGTTGGTGTTGGCGGTGTTTCGATGCTTGAGGGGGATGGTGGCGATGGTAAGGAGTTGTGGAGGAGGAGGAGAGATGGAACCAAACGAAACGGTTTGTTAGACGTCGCTGAGCCGAAATGATGGAACTCTTTGGAATTGGGGGCAGGAATCACGGGATGCGAACGATCGCCAGGAGGGAGTTCACCGGTCAGTTGAAGAGCCATGGAACTGTCGCGATGCAATGACCGAGCCGTTGAAGGTCACCTCGAAGGCTCGGTAGGCCTTCCGAACAGGTAGGTCGGCGACTTACACCGCCCTACAGCACGCAAACCAACGCCAAGCAACCACTCACGCAAGCAACCACTCACGCAGAACAATTGCCGGGTCAGGCGAGCCGTTAGGGCGGGTAGACCCCCTAATAAACGAGCCCCGAGCGTGCAGCCCCCGGGCCAGGTCCAGCTGACGCTTGAGGCTGCGCTTAAGCCGGCAGTCGTTGGTGTCAGCGCCGGGTAAAGTGCCTCTCGAGCTGGACCGTTGGGCCCGTGGTAGTTTAGCCGGGCATTTTAGCCTGTGCGGATGAGGGTTGCGGCTTTCGCGCCTTGCCCTTGGCCGGATAGGGAAGTCGTGATGGCGGTCGAGTTGAGAAGATATCGGTGACTTGTTGGACTTCTGGTACGACCATGGAGGATGATGATGAGGAGAGGAGGAGAAGCGGAGAGGAGAGGACGATCACCAACTTAGGCTCTTTGTTGGAAGTGGTCCGCAAGCAGCTCTCACGGGTCATTCTGGTTCATGTCGTCAGCTTGTTGGACGGTGAATCTAGCGCGACGACTTGCGAGCAAGCAATTGACATTCCGGTCTGGACTTTCGGTCGGAAGTTGGGACTGTAAGGACTGGGATGGAACGTAACCCATGCTGTTGTCACTACAATATCTGGACCCAGGGAGAGTGATCAAGAACGATACGTAAAATAATTGATCGAACAATTATCGAGATATCAGAACTATAAACTCACCGTTTCGATCCTTGAGCCATCAGAACGGACCGAATGTTGGACTGTGAACCGTCAATCTGCCTCGTAGACAACATGTTCAGAGCCAGAACCCGGAGGACTGCTTACAGCGTATAGCCTGTCTCAACAACCACTAGCACTCCAGTAAATCATCGCTGTCATCCCCTATCAACGCATCCCCGAAGTGGCAGTCAACCGCGGCGGTGGTGTGTTAAACAAACGCGCAATATTTCGGTGGTTACATACAGTTGACAGCAGGGCCGGTCTGCTGCAACTTCTTGACCGAGTCTTACCACCCATCTCGAACGCTTGACTTTTGGAGTGGCCTTCGTTTAACTGTTGTGCCACGATGCTGCTTACGCGGGCCGGTATTGGGAGACGCTCGCTGGACGCTGACTGCATGGAAGCGACTACCAAAATGCCATTGCCAGAATGAATCCCATGCCTCCCTCATAATTAATGTGTGTGTAAAAGGCAAGGGAACGGACCGTCGCATTAGATGATCGCCTGTGAGGTGGTAGTTGTGGCGCTTGACAAAAGTCCTGTGCGTCTTTTAACTGCACTATCGGCGCAACTGGACAGGTATAGGGTAGGCGTGCGGTCGTCGAAGCTGGCGTAAGCTGGAGATTTGCGGATATCACAAGACTAAATATAATGGGATCATCTTGGGGAGTACAGACATAGCGTTGTCTTGAAGCCGGTAATGGTTTATGCACCGTGGGCATTGGGTTTGTGTTGCGGTGGTAATTGACTGTAGTGGACGCTGTCACCGAGCTGGATGGTGCAAAGACACGGCCACTCCCTCCAGGTCTTCTCTATTGCAACCCCCAGCTTACTATTGCGGAGTATGGAGTTTGGTCCGGGGAAGAGATCAGGTAAAGCCGGATGACGATGCGACGATAAGCACGTCAGAATATGTACGGTACATCATTGACCGTACATAATACCCTACAGTAACCCCCACGCAGCGCAACAACATGATCGACTGACGCTTTCAACTCCTTCTATATCGACTGGACGGACGATGGAATACAAACGGCCGGACATTACGGAGTAGCAATAGGCAGCAAGGGTTCCTGAAAGTAGGGCCCCAATAGTGCACTGGGCCGAGCTGATATCGTGCGACCATACACTTCCTTCTCCCTCCCTCTGTAAGACGGCAGTTAGACTTCGCAGGTCCGGATCTTCAGGACGGCGTAATGGTGCGGGAGGACACGTTGCGTATTCAGGGTCACTGGCTACCTCGTAGCAATTGGACTACGTCCGAAGCAGTGTGCGCCGATCAAGCTGGCCCAGCTATGTCCCACCATTGCGCAGGTCAAGTGCCAGCCCGACGTTTCTATATCCAGCAACCGGGTTTCGAAGACGGCGCCGTTGACAGGTCAGTAAGGACAACGTTTCGTCATATGTCTCGTAACGCCGTCTCAGCTCAAGCTTCAACAGAGAATGTCCAGCCGCTGGCGACAGAGGAAGGTCGACGCGGGGAGAAATGGCTCGAACTCAGCATCGTGTTGCGAGTTTTGTGTATCCCCGGAGCTGGGCTGTTGTCTCCCTGGCGCTGTGGCTGAGGGAGGGGATCCGGGGTACGGAGGAGCACAAAGTCGACCGCATGACCCGCCATTTTGTGTTCAGGGTCTCATGTTCGACGGGTGATACGCCCTCTCCCAAGGTAGTAGGGTCTGAGCAACAGGGACATTGGTGCAGGATATTGGCCGAACGAGAGGTTGAGACAGCGTCGTACATTTTGACTCCTCGTGTACCGGTGCCCGCGGCACAGGACGCTTTTGCCCGTCGCACTTCGTATAGTCCACCTCAGACCGGGCTGAAAATCTCTAGAATAGCTTCGATAGAAAGGCTGATCTCATAGATGTCCGAGGATTCGCAACCCGAGATCGTCAGGCCAGGGGAGGCATCGTCGGGGAGGCGGAAAAGCCCAGGTGACTCAATGGGGGTCAAGAGATCGATTAGAACGGCTGGTCGCATACGCAATGACACAGTGTCAACTGCAGTTCATTTAGCTGTCCAATCTTGTCAACCTCCAGCCAGGTTCTCGGGACCAATGGTTGAAGGGCGTTGTGGCCGAGTCCAGGGCGTATCCAAGGATTGCCAACCGGGAAGCCGGTGGGAAGTCGTGGACGAGCTTCAAGTCGTACCGGAGGACGACAGGCGTTGATCCTACTACTGTCTATGATGTCCAGAGGATTTGTCACCGTCGTAGCAGAGGAGGCAGAATCCCGCCGTTACTCTCGGATACTGCACGTGAGTCAGCATATAGTACTCGATGAGAATCCTGTAGGTCGGCCGCTGGGGAGCATGTAGGATAGAAGCACTGTCATGGACGGCGGCCAGGCTGGCGGATTCACCGTATCTTGTGTGACGACGCGCGCTGCAGCGCAGCAAAATACCTTGCGGATATATGGTAAGGCAAAACAGTCAAGAAGACGTGAGAGACCAAAAGTTCAATGCAGCTGTCCATCCGGGGAGGCCCTTTCCCTTCCGTCTGCATCTTGCCGCAGCGCAAACAGTGATACGTCGTATCAGATCAACCGTCCTCGAGGATTTGGAGGACGAGAAAGCCTGATGACAGAATGATTTGAGAGCACTCCTCCAGCATCGAACCTTTGCCCACCGACGTCGTAGTCAAATAACCATCCGGTCAAAGCTGACTCAGAGCTGCTGGCGGCTAAAGAGCGTGTGTGGCTTGTCCCGGCAGTAATCAGATTGGTCGATAACCGCGATCTGTCCCCTTTGTTTCCTCGTTTGCGACGGCTGGGTCGTTGACATCATGGTGATCCCGACGGATCATGTCTCAGGACCAGTTGTCTTCCCCAGATTGGAGATCGTCGCTCTCCAGAATACCATGGCGGCTAACTCGAGGACGGAGCAGCGTCTCCTGTGGTCTCGTGTGGCCATCAGAGTTGAAGTTGATTGACTGCCCACGACAGAGTGTAGTCCGGTAACGAGAGGGAGGGGAGGGAGGCAATGGCGGAGTAAGGTGTGCCGACTACGATGTACTGTCAAGAGCATCCCATTGAACAACGTGTAGTGTCATGCCCATTGTCTAGAGTACATTGTCAACTCCGCAAATGCAACTCGCCCTCCCACCAGCTCAAACTCAAGATTCCAGGAAAATCGGGCCGGTAAGGCAGAAGCTGTGCGACTTTAACCCCCAGGATTTTGGAACAACTCCATACCTACCTTGGTCAAACCACGTGGAAATGGCGACGGGCCTGGTACAGGCTATAGCCTATATAAACGCGGAGGTCGCAATAATACTTCTGCCGTCGTTCGCGGTAGTGTGACAGCAGGATTCAAGGCAGGACTGCAAATCCTATTCCTTTTCCCATCTTTTCCGTCTTTCTTCTCTTCCCTTCCTTGGAACCGCGATCAACTGTCACCTGTTGGAAAAGCAGCCGTCCGTCTGGCCAGCTCGAATCGGTACCGGAAGTTGTCTCGGATGTCTGCATCTCCTTTCCTCGAAGCTTCCACGGCGACGACAAAGGGATCGGAGAGGAATCTGGAATTGGCGGGCAACTGACAACACACATCTTTCGAGCAAGCACCCTTCACGCATCCAGCCGTCGCTTGCCTAGACCAGTTTGCACATCCAGTAAGCCACGGTGGCATATCGGTCACATGCATCGCATACGGGATATCCGCCATTCGTCCTTCTTCGAGCTGCAAGTTTGCTTGGTGGCTTGTGTCTGGAACTGCAGAAGGAACAAAAACGTATATCGTAATAATGGGCGCAAACAACGCAAACTCCCTTGCTTGCGAAAAAGACATCACTTGACGAACAGCCATCGTGGGGGGGTAGAGCCAGCCAGATGGCCGCCGTGCTTCGCATATGTTTAGCAGCAGCACTGGGCGTCGCGTGTTATGCCAGTGATTGGAGATGGCCTGGCGGGGTGCAGATCGACTTGCAGCAGGACAGCCCGGTAGATCGGTCACTTGAGCGATGCGCTGTGCGCGAGGCTTGCACACGGAGACGCGTGTTGTTTTGGTCTCCGGAGGGATTTGATAACACATCCGTCCCTCAACAATGTCATGATGCCGAGTAGGGAAAGTAGGGAAAACGAGGCAGCCTAACGTTGATTGATATTGACACCGGATGACACAGCCCGTATAACACATGGCAAGCTGTCAAAGGCTCGTCTGTTTTAGGGTCCGGAACTCATGTCTCAATCAGGGCAAACATCAGGGCCGTCGTGATCAACGAACCCTTGATACCAAGCCTGCTGACGCGGGATGTTGAGGTGAACAACACATCGATATCGACTCCTCAACGACGTTCCATTGTAATCGTTGCAGGCAAAAGCGTGACATGGTCTACAAGGCAGACTGTAAGCTGTACAGCGAAGAAGGTAGCCTTGGACATGTACGAGGTAAGCGCTGAGAACAGAGGCAGAGAGCGGTCTTCAGCGGCTTGGTAGGCCCTGAACCGACCAACAAAGGCAGGCTGAGTTGGACGGCCACCTCATGATCACTTCCTGCAGCGGGCTAAGGTCGCTGTCACTGACTGCCGAATGAAAACGGCCGCGACGGCGCGCGTGCTCGGGCTGGACTGTTACCTTTGTCATGCACGCTGGGAGGCTGCAGACGGCTCAGCCTCTTTGTTCTCGCTGGTCTCGTATATTGATGACTCAGGCAGAGGTGATGCGCTGGCGCTTGTTCAGGGTTCGTAATGCGATGCGCAATGGTATCAATTCTCGACACAAAGAATAAATCGATCAAATATTTTGTTGATCATCCAATAACTTCAAGGTGCATCTCGATCAGTTGTAGTAACGTCGCCCTCTTGCTGGAGACGTGTTGTTGATCTTCTTGGATATGACGTTGAGATCCGGGGACGGTTGTGGGGAAGTACTTCTCGCAGCAGCAGCAGTCAGGGCAATCGAGATACTCGCAGGACTAGCAGTCGATCATCCAATGCTTATCAGGCTCCAGTCGGCGATGAACCATTGAGAGCATTGCGTCAAGCGGCGTGATGGGCAGGGAGTTGGAATCATCGGACGTAGCGAGCTGCAACGCCAGACATGTCCCTTCCGGCCGGGGCACGCATCACGGATCGGCTTCACGGTGACGGCACAAGACCCCACCTCGGCTCGCTTCCCGGCTGTGTTCGGCAGAATGTGACGTTCACACATGTGCGTCCCGGAGCGGAGTGTGACGGCTGACTGACCTTGGGGTTCACCGAAGCAGCCCTTGTGACAGTTCCCCTGACATGTGCATTTCAGATGTCAGAACCTTCGGATAAAGTTGTAAATCCTGCCATATAGCCTGGTTAAGGTGTGGTCCCTGCGAATGTTGGAAGAGCTGCCGACATTCACCGAGACTGACCGAGGAGTAGGGTAGTGCTGACATTTGCTCCGTTAGTGTGAGGGGTTAGTAGCTCGACCCGTTCGTCGGATGGGTGGGAGGTGACGTGTGATCGGGACAAGTTGGAAAGGGCTTCAACGCTAGAAGTCTTGTTGATTGAAGCCGTCGACGGAACCCAGTGGGGTAGGCTCGGGAGTTCTCTGGGCAAGCAACAAGTGATTCAGTATTCGATCGCGACGCCGGAAGAACTTGTCTTGGATGGACCCTGAATGAAGCCTATTCTTGAAGCGTCCACGAGACTCCCCCATTCGCGCGTTTTTCTGTCGCCGTGACCTTCTGCCCCGGGTCTGTTAGGCTAACGTTCTGCAAGCAGGGTCCTCTTCACGTGGAGCTAGCTGCGTGTCGGGTCAGTCAAGGCCAAGCTTCTCCATCTTGTTCTTTCAAGTTTTCGGTCTTGGTTTGCGAAGACAAGAGTCAGGCTTCTCGAATGACCCGCTCTGTTGGGGACTTTTGGGGAAAATTCCAACGGGGCCGATTGTCCGCTAACCTCGATATCGGGGAAAGAGGTTGCGGAATTACCCCGGAGCCGCAAGCGGTAGAAGACTTTCCCGACCCCGTGGGCCCTGGATTTTGCTGCTTGGTCTTTGATAGCCACCTGGCCCTGTTGAGACGTCGGTCGACACCTTTCCAGAGACAGTACTGTGTAGTACACCGATGCCGGGAGTAACGAAGCGATGGTGGAACCTTATTCGTACAAATAACCTGGTTGATGTTGGACCCTTCCAAGACTCGAGAGTGGGACGAACAGTTCCATGTTGGTGTCCATAGTGGCGCTGCAGAACATTGAGGCTCTACACTACACAGTACACTTTCGGGATGTATCTCGGAGTTGAGCCAGATTCCAAACGAAATTCGGCCGCCAAGTGAGATCTTCGATGTGTCGCTAATCTGCCGATCCACCTACGGGCGGAGGTAATTCGGGTTAGGGTTAGCGGGAAGTTGGAACACTCTGGTTGTTGTGGACTCGGACCGAGATTGTGTCGAATGAAGCAGAGGGCTCGCTTGTCATGACGGAAGACTCCTGCAGTTTGCATCGATTGTCCAGCATGTACACGTTCGAAGCGAAGATGCCATGCAGTTCTGCTGACTTGCATTGACAGCAGAGGATATTTTGGGCACCGAAACAACTGCCGGGCTGCTCACTTGCTGCAAGGTACCTTACAGACATGAGACGGATGGAGCTGTGATGAAATGAGCTGACGGATGTCGCTGAGCGTTCACGGCTCATCACCAACAAGGCCGTTGCCCTCTCGTTTTGCGTTCACTGTTTCCTCCATGTATCAAACGACGATCATGTGCTTCTCCCATCACATAAACTGCGCGTGCTTCTGCTGCTCGCTTTGCTTTGACGTCGAGATTTGCCAACGACACGGTGGTGATAACGAACATCACGGCGCTTGCAAGCGCGTCACGCAATGCAAACACCTTTGCACGTCCTGCTCGTACCTCGTCATTTCATGCAATCGAAATTGGCGGAAATGAGGGGGTGGACGGTACAAGCCTCGAGCTCTGCTTGAACAGTGAGCTGTGTGCTGTCAGACTCCCGTCACACAACCCGGACCCCCACTGAAGCCACCAACAGCCCCCATTCCTCCAAGGCCCAAGCACAAACACCACTGCCCCTGCTTGCTGCTGGACCGGGTGCCTCTGTGCTGATGGTACCCGATTTCCTGGTCCGGGGAACGAATCCGGAGCCTGTCTCTGTCACAAAATGACAGATTCCGGGGAGGGGGCCACGGGGACAGGGTTGCTGTCCCCAAGAGATGAGAGGGTCAGATCCTTGGGAACGCGCGATATCCGCGACGCCTGGACGCGACAAGGGCAGCTTCAGGTGCTTCTTCGACAGCAAGCTGACATTTACTGTTGTAAACGATGTTTGCTTGTCCTATTCGGCTCTCGCATGTCGTTATTTTCAGTTTGATATCTCGCGCTGGATGCTGATCCAAGTGACTGGTAACATTCTCCCTATCCCAAACTGGGGTTGGGGAAAAGCAAACACACGGTCCAGTGACCGTTCTGGCCGAACTTCCCAACTGAGAACAGAACAGAGCAAAATGGCATCATATTTGCTACCCTCGCTTCCCCTTGTCAAATGATAATAACAGGGCTGCATCCCAAGACATGCTTTCCTCGCTACTATCGTCGGCCATGTCGCCGGGATTCTTGTCTCATGATGTTGATGGTGCGGACTTAATCAGAGCGCAATTTACACCCACGTGCTGGCACAAGTGGTGTGCTTCGACTCTCCGGGTTTTATCTTTCTAGAAGGGTCACCGAGCGTCGAGCCGTGAGCGCAGGGGGTACATCAATAACAGCGCCTGGAGCGTTAACAGCTGCCTCTTTTTCCTCGTTACTTGTCTTCCCCGCGCTAGTGCTGTTCTGTTAGAGGGAGGTGAAGGTGGTGTGGTTGCGGCAAACATGGGTTGGTTGCTTTCAGCTCCTGTTGCGTGGGGGTTTCGTGAAATGGCGTTCACTTATTTCGCGGGAAGACGCAGATAGGTGTGGAAGCCGAGAGATTCGAGGCGACGTGATATGGTGAGTAGCCAAGAAGGAACAACGGACTTCGACTTCAAAGTTGTCCATTTGACTTCTGAAGCCAAACAGCCCTCGATGCTTTTCATCATCGAACGTTCACCTTGATCCAACGACATGAGAGATGGCGGAGTCCTCCGCCATCATTCTACCGTCGGCTTCTCAGCTTCGGCCCTAAATCCACCGAGTAGTAAGCACTGTAATGCGCATACGAACTTGCGTGCAAGAGTCTGGAGAGAGAGCGGTTTCGTAACCGGGGTCTCTCCCCCTTCCCCTTGGGGACTCTGGGGATTATCGGCTCGCCTCAGCAGGTCCCAAGGCCAACCACCCACCCCTTCCACACAACCCCCTTACTAGCGTCCCCTTTTTGGGACGGAAATCCCGTCAGATTGATCGATCTGGCCAACCACCACGCGTACCAGGTCATGCACGTCGCAGCCGGCGACAACGGGGAAGGTCTTCCGGTGGCTGTTGCTTCCAAGAAACCATTCACCTTGGCATGATTCCGGTCTGTGAGCGAGTCCCAGACCCAGCATCACGGCGCTGGTTTTGTCGAGGGCTTGTGTTCGACCTGTCATTTTATGACAGACGGAACATATCAGCATATCCACCTCCTATGGACTTTTGCTTGCTTGTTCCAGTGGGATGGCATGATACCGGTAATTTGTTTATCCTCCGGCCGCCCCGGATGATAGCAGCGTGGATCGAAATTTAAATAATTGATCGCATGTTCTTGAGAGTGAAGCCATCGCTACCTCTGACCCCGGGGAGCTGGCGTTTTCGGCACGGTATGGCCGCTCACCTTGGGTCGCGGCGATGTAACTGTTCCTCATGCTTTCGAAACACTAAAACAGACAGACAGAAGCAGCAGGTTGCACCGCTGAGAATCCTTCCCCGTCCTGGGGACAGTAACGTTGCCAAGACATGATATCAGTTCTGGAAGGAATATGCAGTGAAGCCGCTGATGTCGTTGACCTTTCTCCCCATGCCGAGCGCACAGCGAGCGAAGCTCGAGCACTGCAGCTGCGAACAACAAGCCTCCAAGCTCGTCACAAACATTCGCGCGTGAGAGTTGACCTTTACTGACAACTCCGACACCACCAGACAGACATACACGAGCGTCCTCACCATTCCGCCGGAGGGCAATATTCCCGGTTCATGTCTCACCTTGTTCCCCGGCGGCACCGCTAGTATCATTCCAGGAAGGTGAGCGCGATCAATCTTTAACCGGTCTTCTGGGAACTGACGAACTGAACAGCCGGACCGGGGATCTTGGGTAACTTCTTGGAACTACAATGTCACCGAGGCTAGGGAAAATGCCAATTTCGGACCCGGGCTCCCGGAGACCAGGGCTGCATTGTTAGTGCTACCGACAGGCCTCCCGGTCGGTTGATGGCATCGGTATTGAATATGACGCCTTCACCGTGCTCTCTCCGTTTTGATGAAAGGCTCGATGAGATGACCAGGAAGTTTTCCCGTGTTGTTGCTGGCAGGGAGGATTAGGCCGATATAGGATTCGCCGGCGTATTCCGCACTGTTGAGATGGTTTTCTCTTCATCCCACGTGTTACACGCCTTGTACGCTAACCTAGGGCGGGAAGGTGAGTGCGCTCGTGATCCTACCGGTGTGGGAGAGCTCTGGCGGTTGCACCTTCACAATCCCAGAAGGAAGGGCTGGGTTGCAGCGTGGGGTGACCGGTTTGGGACAAATTATCGCGGAGGGTAAAGAAACGGCCGCCCCAACAAGACATTCCTCGACAAGTGACAAATGCTCTGTTTCTTGACGGTTGACGACAGAAAGACGTAATACCGGCCAAGCACAGCATTCATCTCGGGGTTGTCTTGCACAATGTTGCCGTGAGGAGCTGGTGGCCGGACATGCGGAGAGCGCCGACATAAGGCTCTCACGGTTTAGCTATAGGGGCCTTATCAGCTTGCCGAGGCTGGGGTAGAGAGGGCTCCTGGGCTGAAGGTGACCCCAAAACCGAAACGCAGGTGGGAGTGCAGAGTCGCAACAATGACGGTCCTATTCTTCCGATCCAGCAGCTTCACTTCAACAAGACTGCTGCGTTGTCCTGGTTGTTTGTTGTTGCTGCATCCGTCATTGTCGCAGGTTGATCCTTTGATGTCATCCAGACCACTTTGGAAGCCATGATCGCCAGCGAAGAACAGAGCACATGCCCTTCTTGTTGTCAGCTAGTTCTGCCTGGCAGCGCCTGGGCTTCCGTCGATGAGAGACAATGAGGACAATCGTTACCCCACATGTGGGGGATTTGAGGGGATCAGACAATGTCCCGGAGAGCCTGGGCTCGAATGAGTTCCCGTGCTCTCAACCGAGAGCAAAGCAGTCCGTCACATCCCATCCGAGGCTCAAGCAAAGCGTGGGATGAAGAGAAACAGTTGCATCGTCACAGCCTTGTTTCTTGTGACCGAAGGGTCCAGCCCGCGGTTAAGCAAAGCAACTTGTGATGAACAACTGTCAAATCTGTCACGAGGTCCAGTTCGGAGGCAAAATGGAGTCGTTCGTTGGTTCGTCGAGCCGGGGAAGTGGCCAGACCCCTTTTTGCCGCGGCCAGCGGTTGGCTTGACGCACAGAAGGCTAACGGATCAACCCAAGGTTCCCCGTGTCAGCACGCACAGCACAGCACAGCACAAGTCTTGTTGGCGGCAGCGATTCGTCCACAGGCCCCAACTCGCCGACGAATTGACCGTCGCCCCTCGGTTCCAGCACACGGCAGGGCCAAACTTTCAGCATTGTCTAGCCCTCTTCTGTGCCAGCAATTGGTGGTGGATGACCTGCTGAGAGACACAATCACAGTTGCACATCCCACTATTTGCAGCCATGCCCGCCCATCTATCCTGAAAAACAGTAGATATTGCCTTCCTTCCGTGGCCAGAATGGTGAGCGGCAGCAAATGAACAGGATCTGCTTGTGGACAACTCGAAAAAGAAATGACGGAACGTGTAATTCGCCGTTGCTTGGATCTCGATGAAGCACAAGCGACGCGGCACGGTGAGCTCGTGATGCTAGCTGATCCAGCTGTGTGTTGATCGCATGGGACGGGATAATTTGGCCTGTGAAACGGCATTGACCAGCGGTGATGAGCGATGGGGCAGACGGGCCTTTCTGTTCCTTCACTCCGCCGTTGCCAGATTGTTGCTGCTACCATCAACAAGGGTGGACGGACCAGCGATCCGTCATGGCCCTTTCCACCAGATTGAATCACGGGGAAGGTCGACATGCGGGGAAGAGAGAACCAGCTGACAGCGACCGGTCAAGGCTTGCTGTGACGGTCGTAGCCCTGCCCTGGCGTTGCTCGTTTGGTTTGCTGAGTCTGACCGTTTGATTCAGCCGTTTGGCGGGGAGATTGGGCCATTTTCTTGTCAGGTGAACGGACCAAGGTGCAGGAGGTGGGAAGGGCCAGACTTCGGGCAATTGCCAACAGGCTCCGCTGTCGTTGATCATTCCTAATGGGGAATGTCTAGACTTTTCAGGGAAAGCACTCTGGATCGTCGCTGCCGTTTCCGAGCGTTTGTGGATTGCAACACCTGTCATGTGATTGGCACGGCTCCGAGAGATCGCTGACCCCATATCCATGCAATGCTGCCTCTTTAAGTTAGTTTACTCCGCGAGCGCTATACCCGAAGAAGGAAGCTCTCCCACCTGTCACGTCGCTAGCAAATCTTGTGCACCCGCAGAGCGTTTCCTGAATCAGGTAATCATTCCATGTGAAGCCATCACAGTCATGCCGTCTCTTCGGACATTGCAAGGCCTGCGTATTCGCCTCCAACAGAAGAGGCTGCACCTCGGCACCTTTATCAGTCAAATATCAACGGCCAAAAGGGATAGCGGAGGAGGCGGTGGGAGTTTGAGTCATTGTCTGGAGAAAGCATTGCTGGCGAGTCGTGTTTCGTGTGAAGGCATTCAGCAATCAGGAACTGCGCCTACTAATTCGGGACTGCGGGTACGTACCTCCTCGCTCACAGAGACCCGAAGCGCCACCAGCCCACCATCTCCAGGCGCTCTTCCTACTCCATCACAGTACCCCGGTCGGGGTTCCACCGGAAATACAAAGGTACTTCGGTAGGTACGTACCGGAAACAGGCCCCTTGTACCGTGTACGGGTCCAGCCCAGGGGGGAGGAGGGTATCCACTCGTTCTGAAGACGCTTGCTTTTACCTCACCGCGCTTTCAAGGAACATTGATCCCATCCCACGCTTTCTTGCAACCCACACACCCCCCCCAATGTCCCGGAAGTCAATTACATACATCTACATCCGCTCCCCACCAGCCCGACCCAGTCCTCTTGTCTCCTCCTCTGCAAACAACGACGCAACTAATTGTTGTCTCCCCCTTCACACCAAGCCAGACGTCTCTTCCTTTGCTGCTCTTTCCACCTGAACAGCATTTATCGACTTCATTGTTCGATACCACTCGCAACAACGACTACCCATCACTTCGACACTTCTACCGCCAGCATCACTACGAATGGAGCAACCGAGAGAACCAGGCGAACATAACGAACAATATCCGACTATTTCCCACAAAGCGAACTTCAAACCCCACGAACTTCACTCCGTCGGATAACTGAACAGAGTCAACTCGATTTACCGGAAGCATCTGGCGTCGATATTCGTAACCGCCGTCGCGAATACCCTCCATCCCAACCTAGAATACTACCCATTCAGACCGGAGATACTTCAGCTCGCCTACTTGAGCCACTCACAAAATCAACCATGCCGGCCTGTTTAGCAACACCCGTGTTGCAGGTCGATACCAACGTTATCCACCAGGTCGACACCCAGAACCCCGACAGCCTCTTTTCCATGTGGACAGGTGAGTCTAGGCCACACACGCCTCTGCAAGATGCGAGGCTCGTACTAACCGATAGTTACAGTTTTTGCCAAGTGCGCAGGATCTGTCAACCAAGGACGCAGGTTAGAGAACCTGAGCTGGCGCTTGTGGACGAGAGAGACCATCTGTAGCGACGAGACCGAGCAACCTAACTTCCCTCGCCTTCGCAAGCAAATCCGCCAGCAAAGGCGGTCTTCACCCACAGAACTTCCAGAGCTCTCCAGCAGCCTCGACTCTGCAGCAGATGAGGAGGCCGTTGAGTTCTATTCTGAGACGCCAGCACTAGAGATTGCCCGACCCATGATCAGGAGACAAGACTCTTGTGCCAGCAGCCGAAGTCGCAAAGAACGTCACATCACCTCAGACGATCTAGAAAAGATGGTTTCCAGCATCGTCCAGGGCAAGGAGTGCCTGCATGCTCCCCTACCCGACCTTGTGGATTCTTGCCTTGTCCGAGTCGAGGAGGCCCAAGTGTGCCATCCCAGGATGGACCGCTCAGGATCGACGACTTCAGAAGAGTCTGACGACGACTCGACAGATGCGCCTTCACCAGACAGCACCCACCAACAATCACCTCATCAAACCGAGATGGCTTCTTCTCAGACCCACCCTACTATCGTCGTTCGCGGGTTCTCACCCCCGACTGCACCGCTCTGCCGTATCACTTCACAAACGCAAAGGGCACCGTCACCAAGTGCGATCCCCGAACCCAAGGCTGCTCCAGCAGCGCAGCTCGTCCAGCCTAAGGGGCGACAAGCTCGCTTTGCGCTGGGTGCCTCATCTGGCGACGATTCCTACAGCGACCGCGAGAGTTTGGCCACGAAGTCGAAGGCCGTTCCACCACCAGCGAAGAAGCCCATCTTCCAAGTCGGTGTTTCATCCGAGGAGAACACACCCGACAGCAACCCCAACGACCGCAACGGACAGCAGATGCCGGATTACAGGGACTCGGCTATCGAGAGCGACGACGAGGACGACGCGGTTTTCGACGAGAGCGCGATCGACGATGACGACGAGTCTTCTGAGTGGGAGGACTCGAACGAAGAGAGCGGCAAGTCAAGCGTCGACAGCAAGCTCAACTTCAAGCGGGTCGACTCGACCGCCAACCTCACCTCGCGCCGCTCCCTCATCACCCTCATGCTTTCTCAGAACGACAACCAGATGCACCGAAATCCCAGAGGTATTGCCTCTCAGTCAACATCAGCCCTTCCCCAACGCGCCCGGACTTCGCCAAACGGACCGATCATCTCGCCCAACGACTCCGACGAGGCGCCCCTCATGATGAAGCGCGGTCCTCGCGTCTCCGCCCTGAAGGCTATAAATGAAGTCCCTCGCTCTCCTGCTATGCCCATTATGACCACCACAAACGGCATCGCGCACCAGACGACTTCCTCACCGAGGACGACGAGGCGCAACATGATGGCGACCGAGCTCACCGAGTCTCTGCGCCGCAACCTCCTCTGGGAGAGGTCGCACAAGAACGCGACCCTTAACGCGGTCCTCAAACGCCGCCACACCTCGCATGACGTCGCCAACCTCAAGCAGTTCCCCGGACAGAACAATCTGAAGGAACAACAACCCAAGGTCTACATGAAGGACAACCTCGAGGTCACCAGCTGGGGATCGCCCAACAACTACTACGAACAGGGATGGTAAACAGCCATCCCCTCCTATCCGATATACCTTTCCTTCATCCAAGATACCCCGAGGCGCGACACTACCTACTATCGGCAGACAACCTGCCATGTACCGCAAATATTTCATCCATCAGCATCATGAGCGCATACCATTCAAACGACATCCTGCATGAACACCGGAACGGCGTTTTCTCTCTATTTCACTACAACAACAAAGCATTGCATTGCATCAATCCGGATCCCATAATCTCCTGGGCGGGGAGATCTGGATGGTCTTCTCATGGTCTGGAAAACACACAACAGCATGGAATGGGTCGACGGATGTTTTACAATGGATGGCATCACTGCCTCTCTATACCAAGCAGCAGCACACACATTATTCACCCGGTGTTACGGACATGATACCACGAATGTGCTGGCTGCTTTTTATCGCGCATTCTTTTTGCATTTCCATTTTACTACTTCTCCAGCCGGAGATGAATGGTAGTGTGTACTTGTATGGGGACTCGATCATGGGTGACGGAAGAAAAAAAGGCCTCAGAACGAGGCAGCAGGGAAAAGTGGCTTCAGCATTGGCACGCAAAGCGCAGGGCAGTGGAGGGCACGGTTGGTTGGTGGAGCCTTTTGTCGGCGAAGGGCCGAAAGGGAAGATTCACATACAACCAACCCTCTATTATTCGGTTAGGAGATACCAAAAAACATCTGCAAAAACGGATTATTTTCGTCAAAAACAGTAATTAAAAGGTCTTCAAATATCTGCACTCTTTCTTCCCTTGCAACTGCTGTGAACTGTGACTGCTGTGACTGCCATGACGACTTGCTCACACTTGACACACTACCAGCAATATCCAGCCAGTATTCCCGAAGTGCGGAGTCATCAACCGGCTAGCCCTCGGGAGAACTCGTAAGGCGGAAGCTCATCCCGTTCTGGATCCGTTTTTGTCAGTGAAGAAAGTCTCGTTTATCTTCCGACGGGTCCTGACCCGGCGGGCGGAGATGGATGCTGTGAAAATGGGAAAGTGGGATACGGACATGAGCCCACTAACTTCCATTGTTGATTTCAGCGAGAGATTCAACAGTAGACATGTGAATTATTGCTGACTGTGCAATACGATACGGACACGGACCTTACGCGACAGAACAGGACAGACACCGGGCCGATGGGGGACGAATCGGAGGGGTGGTTAATGTGAATGTCATGACGGGATCATGTCATTCTAATAAAGTCCCTACTAGCATAGTATCGAATACAAAGCACAAACCGGTATTAAGGTAATCATCTGCAGTAATGGATATCATATTGCTCTCGAGAAGTCGAGATATGGAAGCTACCTACGTGCTTGTTGCTGTGATATGTGAATAATAACCTGAATACAGGTAGTCGCAACACATCTAAGTCATACGGCTAGCTGCTCTGTGCCGTCTTGAGTTGGACGGACTGGCATTGCAACCTACTACCACAGTAGGTAGCTCCAGCTCGACATGGAGGATGGGATGTCTCACGATTGCTGCGGCTGTCGTCGTGGCTTTTCGCGGAATGCGGTCGATGGCCTTGCTTTCCTGGCGGTAGTGCTTGTGGTGCATCACGAACTTCAGGTCCGCCAGGTCCAAGCGACCCGACATTGTCACACCCGAGCTCCGCGGCGCGAAGGAACAGCTTAGTTCAACAGAAACAACCACCGTGCGTGATAGAAGCGTGATGACTGATCAATCGAAACTCTATTTTACGCGTCTCCGGTCGTCTTCGGGGAACAACCGGGAATCATTCACGGAGATGCGGGATAAGACTGATAAGACAGGCTCTCGTCTCCCTTGGCATGCCTCCTTCTTCCCCTTTTGGCGTTTGCTTTCCTTTTGGCATGTTTGGCAATGGTTCATGATCTCCCGGGAGTCTCGACCCCCCTGTTACCCGCGATTCTTGGCCTCGACGATCTCTCTCTTTTTGAGAGGCAAGGCGTCTGCATGTCTTTCTATTTCTGGATGAGTGTAGGGAGGTGGTATGTTTGCTTGCCCTGCTTGCTTGCTTTTTTTCACTGTCTCAAGCTCGTGCCATCTGGACTTGATTGCATTGCTTGTTTGGCATGCTAGATCGGGGGTGATCGATCGTGGTTCGCTGACTGCTATGTGAGATGAGGTGTGGTGTGGCCTAGGGTAACAGCCATATCGACCCCATATCGACCCCGCGAAAGGACTTGAAGGGCATGTGGTTGCCGTGAGACACATGTCGACATTACACAGTACACCGATCTCACCGTCCAAGAGGAGGTTACACCATCGCCGCCAGTGAACTCAGGTACCACAACACCGCCGCCGGCTCCGTTTTGTGCGTGCCAGCCAGCAAGCCAGGCAAGCCAGCCACCGTCTCGGCGCCGGACTGTAGATCAGCTAGGTGCCGGGCCGAGGCGGGATCGACAGTCGTGGCCGATCGGTTGCTGTTTTGGACGGCATGTAAATATAGGAATGATGACCGACTTGGTTAGATTAAGCGAAATGGGATGCAAGGGCGATGTCGACGTGTCAGGAGACGTTGACCAGACAGCCAACATTGAGGTTGGGAGGAGAAAAGAGAGAGAAGCTGGAAATATAACTAGGGATGTGAGGATATCAAGACGATCCGACGAGACCACCACTCCACGACAGGCTCTTTGTCTTGACGACCGTTAACGGCGCTGTGGCTGGGATAGATTTGAGTACTACTAGAGGTTTGGAGTGTCGCACAGAGAAGTATTCTAGGCCTAGCAAGAGAGACGCCACAGTCGATTGTCTCTGTGCTTGGTATTGTGGAGGTTGTGAGCGTGACACTGACGTTTTAGGGACGCTGTTGGCCGCAACAATGGGCGCTGTGGATAGGTCATTGGACCTCACGGTACGAAGGTTGGCGGTCTTTGTGCCACTTTGTGTTCTGCTGATGGGTAATGTTTGAGATGTCGTTGGTTTATGCACGAATTCCATCTTGTCCTGGCTATTAAGTTCGATGTGTAAGTGGTGACGAGGCGAGGTACAGGTAACTTTTGCCCTACGAAAACGGTGAATCCCACCATGCAAAACATATGCCTTGCCTTTGGTTCTAGGTTGCTGCCCTACCGGATGTCGTGAACATGCAGTTATTTCGAGCATGAAAGCCCGATGCGGGGCAGTGTGAAGCAGATCATCGCATGGTTCGTACTGTGGTACATGTGCTGGGCTGCGTTAGTGACAACTTCTTTTCAGCAAGATATACGTAACATCACCATCTCACTGACCGCTAGACTCTAAAGCCCACAACTGCACCGCCAAGTCGTGCTAGGAAGCCGTGGACGGAACAGCTGCACTTCAACGGTTGCGTAGTGGAACTGTGGAAGAAAGATATTCAGGGTCGAGTCCTCATAAGTAACGGCAGGGCTGGCTGGCGCGGCAAAAAGGCCGCGGGAGAAGTGTCCTCCGGGTAGCTTGTGTGGAGGGAGGAATATCGGTCCACGAATCCGGTACCGGTGTCAATGAACGGATTCTGACGTCCCGTTCTCTTCACCGCTACCCGACGGATAAACGTAATGATCCTTCAAGCGACTAGGCAGGGTCAGGGGCAGAGTCAGGGGCAGAGTACTGAATGAAGCTGTCGCCATTACAGGAGAGAGAAGGGTCATAGACAGACAGCAGCAGGTGATATCAGTGGCTGCGTGTCGGATGGTGAAGCTAACGTGCGGCACGTCAGGGTGCTATGGCGGGGGCGGAAAGATACAGCGCATACAAGGCATAATGTTCATCCATCAAACCAAGTAGTACTGGCTTCACCGCCTCCAAGGGAACAGCAGCATACAGGATAACGCGGTTCACAGCACTTGCTCGCTTAGAACATCAAGCTTTTCTTTGTTGAGGAAAGATGTCAGTTGACGAATGTACAGGAGGGGTCATGAGAGCCCCGAGCGAAGGGAACCGACAGCAAAACTGATGAGTTGTCCGTCTTCAGTGCGGCTGGCCCCAAGGTTGCACATGCCGACTCTTT
Organism: Coniochaeta sp. 2T2.1; assembly: GCA_009194965.1. Lineage (NCBI taxonomy): Eukaryota > Fungi > Ascomycota > Sordariomycetes > Coniochaetales > Coniochaetaceae > Coniochaeta > Coniochaeta sp. 2T2.1. The sequence goes on along the minus strand of VSMA01000017.1, from coordinate 861,209 downwards.
GTTGACATGCAGAAATGCAAGGCATGTAACTGTACAGTTGGAATAAGGTAGAGTTTGGAACTTCAGGGAGGTCATGACCAGCAGAAGCGAGTCTAGAGCGTTCAATGTCCAACTCACGGATGGTCTGGGCGTCACAGCTGACTTGTCGCTCCTGCCCACAGTGTTCGTCAATGATAATTTGCCATGACCGTGCCTGCCGTCTTACAGTGTCGCTTATTCGGCGAGGGAGCCGAGACGTGAAACGGTCCTGCCTTCCGCGATCTCAGAGGCTCCCGGTCCCGGTCGTCACCAATGAGCTCCTTCCCGCAACAATAATCGATCAAATACCAAAAACCATTTTATCTCTCTCGTCTCGTCATAGATTATTCCCGCGACCATTTACTCGCTGAATCTCTGCCCTAACAAACCTGCAGAGAGCTGGTCCGGCACATCAGACCTCGCAACTTCATGTCGCTTGGTTGGCCGTCATCCAATCCAACACCATAACGAGCCCCGCGCGATGGAGGGGCAGCTCGTCACGATAAGAGCTTATCGATACCTTCTCGTCTCGAATTGCAACCATGCTGAAGCGACTTCACACCATCAGCATCAGCAGAGCCCCCGGTCTACATGCGCAACGCACGCCCCAGCTTAGCAGCAGTAGAAGCAGCAGCAGCCGCACGTGTCCGCGCGAATCAACGTCGTCAGAACTGGCCCCTTCACCGACTTTTTATGCCGCGCTAGGATGAGTCTGTGAGGTTCCCCGGATCAATGATATGGCGAGGACGGGCAGTCATGACCTCAACACTCGACAAAGACCGTTGGATGTCACGGTTGGGAGATGTGGTTGTCCGTTTCTTTCCGCTGGTGTGAAACTCTATTGGGTATCTCATCTCCCGTCTGCCTGGTTCAAGCAAGGCATCATCACCAGTGCATCCTAGCTTGTCGCGAAATGTCGCGACATCGCATCTGGGCGCGGGGTAGCATTGGATGAATGGATGTCATGGATCTCGGTTTACGTGGGGGACGAAGATGCAAGTTGACCAACCACGGACAAGTCCGGCAGCAATCGGTTTGTTGTTGACTTTTTGTTGATCGTGTCGGTAACGGGCGTAGCCAATGGATCTTATCAGATCGTGCTCATGAATGCCATAGGATGCGTAGCAGACGACTTCAACACTTCTCCAGGATAAGAGCGAAGTCTCGTCTACATTGCACGCGAATCTGGATTCTGTTGGGGGCAGAGTCCATCTCCCAGTCATCGACTTCCCGACGCGTCCATTGTGGTGCTCTACTGTACGTGCCGCTGAGCACTGTGCTCGTATTGGTGATTTTATTATTTCACGACTAAAACTCCACCAAACGAACAGTTGACTGTCGGGAATTTCGCAGTGGGCCCCCCTGAGGCAAAGGGAGAGCACGTGTTCCGCTCCGAGTAATGGCGAATCAGACGGAAGCCGCACCTCGGTATCGACCACCGAAAGGGCGAGCGCGGGCCCATGGAGATCTTGCAAGCGGGGTTCTTCGATCGGGCCTTTGTCGGTCACCTCCACTTGGCCCCGCGGAGCACGGAGCTCACACCGAGATCGATGCCTGTCATTGCCTGTCAGGCTCCACTATTCCGTGGTGAACAATCTTCGATCGCCGCCTTCTAGAAGAATTCCGTTTCTGACTTTGTTACAAGGGTCCGCCTGGCACTACTCCAGTTCCATGACCAATACAGACAGTGACATTCGGTCTTACTATTACAGTTGAATGGCATTCTGCTATTTGCCATTACTCATTCGACCGTTGCACCTACCAGATATGCATATTCTCAACTACCGTGGCCGTAGTCCGAGTGCCGCAGGAGGAAGGTTTCATCACCGCTCGGAGACCTCCGCATCGTCACAGGTGAACCTCAAGCCGGGCCGGATGCAGCATTCAGGGTGGACGGAACCGAGATCTACTGTGTAAGGAATCAAAGGGACACCCGCCGGGTACGCCGATGTGGCGGCGGCAGTGCCTCTTAACTGCCGAGGTGATCGTACACCGATGCACAGCTGTGGCCGGGAAACGCCACACCCGCAGAGCCTCAACACCACCTACCTACTAGTCAGGTACATACCAGACGACACTTCGCCCCTTGATTACATACGTTACGTTATCCGCCTCTCCAGTTCTTTCCCCAGACAGTTCCTCGTGTCGAAAAACAAGAATCTTTGACGTGGCGGTCCGCGCGGAGGCAGCCTGTCAGTCACTGCGCCTGTCAAATGAACAGCGCACGTGTCGGTCGCATTCCAGAGTTTTCTGCACGGTACGTGGCCGTTTGCACGCCGGGGATGGTCCTGGATGTTTTCTTGACGCGGAGAAGGAAATACTCGTTCAACAGACCAGGTGGAGAATGTATCGGTACTTCAGTCCTCGGTGGAGGTAGTCACCGTGTCAAACATTTTGGGGCTCCCCTTTTATTTGGGTTTACGTCTAAAGAATATTCGTTCATGCAGATGGGCGGAGATAAAGTTTTCTTCAACGGCATGAGAGTATCTTAACCTCTGATGTGGGTGTCGTCGAGATCCAGATGGTCGGCTTCATGAGGACAGCGGAAGGCATCTTCACTGTGAGTGAGGCCAGGCAGTTTGAGAGGGTGTCGCCAAAACTTAAATGAGACCGATGAGGTAGGTCTTCAAGTGAAGAAGATCATGATCGCTTCAACACTGCGGAATGAGACCGCTGATGGCTGATCCGGCAGTCTGGCTCGCCTAGTTGGTTGCTTGAGGTTGCTGTTTGGCTTTCTTCCCGCACCTCTACCCCATGGGGATCTGTCGGCTACTATTCGATGCCGGTGAGCGCATATCTGTATCCGGGATATCACGACACTGCCTACAGCATGCGGGAAGCACGTGTCGCAAGCTGCAGGACTCCAGCCGAGCTATTGTTCACATATCCTGCCTTAAAGCTTCATCTCTTCCCCATGAAGTTCTGTCGGTCTCTCCTATCCATGCCGGTGAGCGCATATCTGCATGTCGCCTGCTGATACATAAGAAGCGATGCGGCCAGGACGCGGCAAGCACGTGAGGTCGCCCGGTATGAATACTCTCGCCGACGTAGTCGCTCGCATATCCGGTCTTGATACTACATCTATTCCCCATGATATACTGTCGGTCTCGCCTATCCATGCCGGTGAGCGCACTTCTGTATGCCGCTTTGTCGGCAATAACAGCATGCGGGAAGCACATGAAGTCGACGGCAGCAATTCCCCGGACGGAACGTCTTGTCTGTCTATCCTTTGGTACTACGTCTATGCGCTTGAGGACTATTTTAAGCAAACATTTTCTGCAGCCCGCCTGGTCGGATCGTGCCCCCCTGGGAGAACGATCTGACTACCAGCTAGGCGAAACCTGGAGTGGGCGTAGCCGGTTTGACGCATACACCCGGGGTGGTCTGCATCCCGTCTGCCACATACTCCGGGGTAGAGTTTCGTCCGAAAGGCTTATTCTGGCGTCCACGGCGGCCTGTTCCGCTGTAATGCGTCACGGTTGTTTGGATGAGTGGCGGCGTGACATGAGGAATAGCTGGGGATATATTCCGCGTTGGAGGTATGTGATTTGGGAACCTCTTTGGCCAGTGCCGGGTGCGAGGAGCTTTTGGATTACTTTCCGGTATTTGTGTACTGGAGCAGCTATTCCGATGCGGTCATACCGTCAAGGTCGATTTCCATCCGGTGTGAGACCGGGCGACGCTGTAGTTGCTGGGTGCATTCCTGGGTATGATGTCGGTGTCGAGATATCTGCCTGCTTGGTGACTAACACCATCAGAGGCCATGACAGTTCGCAGAGCTGAGCCTGTGAAGTTGTTTTCCTCTCGCACATTTGTTTATACCACCGTACTTGGCGCCACCAGGTCGCAAACGGTATGAAAGCCGACTCCTTTTCCGTTGCTACGGAGCTGGCGCATCACTTTTGGGTCCGGCGCCTCACTCGAGTCGTATCACGTTATCCCCAGTCCATACCGGGGAGGGTGTTCCGCAGGTCGAAACCTTGTACGGACTTCACACGTTGCGCTCCGAAAACAGTAATGGAACTCATCAAGCAGAGCAAAACGATGATGACCGAAATGGCCAGCGATAATCAACAGACTTCTCAACCATTCATGGTGCAACCAAGCTCAGAACTCCACGTCATGCTTCCCAACACATATCTCAGACCCCCATCACCGCCCTAAACCCGTCCTCCTCAGCAGCTAAACACCTTCGGCCCCGGATTCTGATAACTCGTCGGCACAGGATAGTTAATATTAATCAAAATCCCCGGATCACTCGCCGAGTACGCCCCCGGGAACGCCACCGTCGGCCCTCCCTCCGTGCTTCCCCCACCACTAACCGAAATCTGCCCGCAGCTAATATAAAACTGCGCGCCCCCGCTGCTACCGGCACTATGCAGCGCGATATGCTCGATGCGGACCAGGTACTCCCCGCTCTTCAGGCACCGCGGCACGGTGACGCTCTGCGTCGCCTTGTTCGTGCTCGGCCACGTCAGCTGGGCGCCGAAGTTGGGCTGCTCCTGGTACACCTTGAACCAGACCGACCCGGACCCGTCCCAGTTCTTGGCCGTCTTGCCGTCGGGGACGCGCGCCATGTACATCTGCACGGGACCCGGGTGGTAGATTCCCTGGCTGGCGGCGAAGCCGACTGTGCTGCCCGCCGTGACGTTGATCGTGGAGGCGCTGCCGTAGGAGAGGGCGTCGCAGCGGATACCCTCGGACTTGACGTCGCCGACGAAGCCGTTGTTTTGCCAGTGGGTTGTCTTGATGACGTTTACCCAGTCGCCGGTGGCTTTGCCGCCTGCTAGGAGTTGGGGGAATGTGTCTGCTCATGTTAGTAGGGTGATTGATAGAGGTTTCGAGGAGGAGAGAGCCTACAGTGAGCCTCTACCGCGGCGGCGGCGAGGAGGAGAGATGTGAGGACGTGCATGGCGATGGCTGTCTACTCTCTGGATACGGTTGAGGACGCCTGTGTCGTGGGTTGGGGAAGACAGGTAAAGAAAGTGCCAAGACCAAGACGACCCGGGAACAGCCTTATATCAACCATTTTCACCCCGATACATGTTGCCATACTGCTCGATCTAGGGCCGTCGTCCCCTTCTGGAAGCATATGCTGGAGGTGCATTCCGAACCGGCTAAATAGGGGTTGCACCATTGGGAAGCACTCCAGATATTGGGGCACTCTATTTGCGATGGAGAAGTTGTAATCGCCATCTGCAAATTTCGTGGCTCGTGAGCGGAATCTGGGGTGCGTCGTGGGGTGTCGTTCCGGCATTTGGTCCGGCATGGTTGAGGTGCCCGGTCGAAGGCATGAACGGTGCGACGACCCGCGATCCAGGGAGACGATGAGATCATGCTGCCATTTCAATAGCTGGGAGTGACAGGAGTGAGTTATTTAGCTGCAAAGTCACGAGTGGAATTCAGTTCTTGGACCTGGGTTGTAATGCAGTGGTTAGTTGTGGTACGTGGGTAGATCTCGGAAGATCATCCGCCGGATGCCAATGCTCGCGGTTGCCATTGCCATACGCCAGGAAGACAGGGCCGATTAGATGTCGGAATGAGAGCCGTCTCAGTCAGTTCAGCTAATTGAAGTATGCAATGCGTTACAGGAAGCTTGTTTGGACATTCATTCATGTTAGTCAGCAGGGGTACACGCACGCTCTGTGGCACAAGATCATCTCTTGTTGGACATCACGTCACATGTGTACATCAAGAACATCGATCGTTAGGCAATACTTTATTTCGCGCACATTATCTCTATTGTCGTGAAGAGTGGCGTCATCTTCCAGCATACATTAATCAGGTGCGAACCGTGTTCTCACTGTCCTCCTTTACAGCATCAGGACCAGCCCAGGTCTAAGCGCCTCCCTCCCGCTTGGCATACTCCTCCTCCATGCTCTCCTCGTACTGCCTATCAGCCTCCCGCTCGGCGTCCGTCTTCTCCCGCGTCGAGCCGGCTCCGGTGTTGACACCGGCACCTGTGGGGCGAGAGTCGGTGGGGGCGATCTCCGGGATTTGTGCCGCTTGCGCCTGGGGGACTTGAGAAGAAGTTTGGTTGGAGGCGGACATGTTGATGGATGATATCCTTTCTTGTGGTATTAAGAATTAAAAGGTCCGGTGCATAAGGAGGATTTGATGAGGATGTGACGTTGTTGAGAATTGGGGGATCGCGGTTGTGAAGTGTGGCGCAGGTCGCCATATATATGCCTCAGTGGGTGGCGAATTCGGTCATAGTTGAGTCACGCGCAAGCCACCCCCTTTTAACAATGGACCTCGGTGAACTTGCACAACAGGATGAATAGGGGCTTGGCAGTCCAAGTCAACAAATGCATTCCAGACGCCCTGTGGTGCGACCAACAGGCGGGAATCAGACACGAGCGAATTACATTCACTTCAACTCGTTGCGACATTTTTGAAATGGAGAGCGAGATTAGATTTTCGGAATGAGCTCTTCGAATTCCCACCAAGCGCAAAATCTGGTATGAGACTCAATCCTATTTAAAGCGGACGCGTCCCTCAACTCCGACGATGAGGCATGATGTCGCCATATTCCCCAGCTCTCAGCTCATGTCCATCGCTTTGCTCCCTCCTCTCCTCCTCTCCAGTCCAAGTGGCTTCAAGGTGATACCGACGGGCATTCCTGGCGCAAGTTGAGAATGTACGGGTGACTCAATCCGAGGTTTAGGCTCAATCCCACGTTTCCGCTTCTTCGATGTATGCTCCAGGCTCAGGGCATCGTAGTGTGCCACCGTCCGGGAACAAATCTCGGTGAAGCAAGTCGCAGTGTTAAAGCCACTGTTGGCACGATAAGATTGCAGCACATTCGTCATGACTGTTGCTAGGTTGTGAGTCGCATGGTTGTGAACCAGGCCATGGCACGAACACGCTGCAATAACTTCCTTGGAGAATCTGTGGTTGACTCCTGGCGTAGCACTGACAATGTCCGGTGCCAGGGCTGAGCTTCCGGCGTTGCAGCAGTCCAGTATGGTCAACACATCGCACTGAAGCCCAAGCAGCACAGGGTAGATATCTTCCCAGTAGAATTTGCCGCCGCCCTCGTCTGTGTGTGCGTGTTAGCATTAACCGGTAGAGGAAGAATAACTAAGCCGACTGACCCTGAAAACTTTAGGGAATTGGACTGCCCCTTCCCAGATTTCACATAGGAACCGTGTCCCGCGTAGTAAAGTATGGTGAGAGTCTCATGCGACACACTTCGCTGAAGGTCGGTCAACATTGTGGAAGCCGCTCTGGCCGAGCACGCATCCGGAATTGCGAACTTTGAAACCTCGTAGTTATACTCCTTCTCGAAGGTCCTGGCGATTGGCTCTATCTCAGCGTCGACGCCGTAAGATTTGCCGGTTGTCTCGTCGGGGATGTTCAAATCGTGATGCTCCCAAGACATCAATAGAACCATGACATTCTTGTATGATTCTTGAGGCTGCGGGCGATTTGTGTAAACCGGACACTGGGTCGGAATGCCTGAATGTTGATCGAGAAATTCTTCCAAGAAAATTCCCATGGAGGTGGCTAGGTCATATACCTCATTCTTCAGACTCATGAGAGCAAGCTGCGCGTCGGCATGTGAAAAGGAGGTCCCAGCGGTGTACCACCTGTCATACTGCTCGTTCAAGGAGGAAGCAAGTACCGTAACCTGTTCTCTCCATTTCGCACCCCACTCCAAGATACTCTCCCGAGTATGTCGGGCCGATTGTCGAACCATTTGGTCTGCTCTGACGGCGCGGGACTCTAGATATGTTGCAAGCAGTGAAAAGCAAAGCTCAGGGTGACTGGGGGTGCCCGACAGGTTTGAAAGTTTGGACCACACTTCTCGAGTCGGGCTGATGTGTTTCGGATTGGGAAAAGTGTTTGAGGTGTCCTGATTTGCTGGAAAAAAGGTTTCGAGGGCATTCCGTCTTACAAAACAACAGCAGAGAGTCTCCAGAGCAAGCTTGATAAAACAGAGACCATTCACCATAGTGTCAATTGTTCTGAATGATAGGTCCCAATCCTCGTTATTGACCTTTCACACACCGTCTGGCACTCTCAAATACCCCACAAAGATTGAGTCTCGACTCAGAAATAATATCTGCTATGGCGAAACTAGGCGTTCCGTGAAACAAAAATTATCACATTGTGATGTTATCCCGCAACAGAGTTGCCATTCTTGTATGTGAATGTGAGCAAGTGGAACAAAGGTACCGTACCCTTAACAGTTGAGTCTTCAAGTGGACTCTCAGACGAGTTTTGAGAATAGCAAAGGATGACAAGTAGATTCCAGTCGTTGCGTATAACACTCACCATGTTCTTTAACATCAAGTCGAATTTCGATAGGCGGCCAATCATATTGCAAAATAACTAGACTATCACTTCGAAAGAAACCTCGAAACACTTGAGGGAACCCTAGGAGTGCCCTAGATGTTGAATCCAGGGCCGCTCACTCGGTGACCCAGCACACCGCGGCCACCACCTGACATCTTTTCGGCCTCAGACAGTAGCGAATCCGCGGGCGGAGTCCCGAACTCATGCTTCACTCAACCCTCGCACCGAACGATATATCGGCCAGCGCTGTCCTCCTGGGGGTCAAAGACGGTGACCGACTTCGTACCTGCGGTGGGATTATCCTTCACCTGGAAAGTTCCACTGTATCTGTCCCACAGGAGGCCCCAATAGATCGCGCCGTTCTGGCCTGACTCGCAGTCGACGAGGAGCTCGGTGGACTCTTCGTTGTAGACGGTGTGCGTGCTCTCGAAGCCAGCGCTGGCGCCGATCTGGAAGATGCCCCATAGGGTGCCGCCGACGTCGAAATTGGCGCTGACGGTCTTTGACCACTCATTGCCCTTCGTGACGGTGTAGGTGCTGCCCGCCGGCATGCTCGGGGAGACTTGTACCAGTTGGTCGTCGCGCTGTATGTTCCTGCTCACCGAGCCGAGCGCGAAGGAGTCCTGCGACTTCAGTCAGTTTCGCCCATAGATCACGGTGCCTGGGCTGAGGCCCTGCGCTTTCTTGGACCTTCACGTACATAAGCGGGCTCTTGACGAGCAACCACATCAGCGCGTTCCTGACGAGCGACCACGTCCGCGTAGTTCAGTTCTTGACGAACAACCACGGTAGACTCTCCGGCAGACCGTTGGGGGTCGAAGTCCCGGTCGTTGAACACCCCCGTCTCGAACGCATTGGCATCCCAGGTGTCACCGCCCGCATGCTCGGGAATGATGCAGATCTGTTTGACAGTCTCGATCCCGTTCATTATATCCCTGACCTTAGCGGGGGAAGTAAAACCCGACCACCAGATGACGATCTCGCAGTTGAGGTGGTGGTCGGCACTGAAAAATCTTACAGAGTCGGCGTCTTTGAGAGCTTTGTTAGCACAGTTCCTCAACCGTACCGGTTTGGTTTGGGGGGGATACTTCTCGGACGCTCAACCTGGGCGTCGGGACCGGCTTTGTCCCAACCTAGGTACCTCACGAGCTCGTCACCTGAAACAATGGTCAGCGACTCGAGTTCAAGGAGTACATGACAGGAGTAGAAGGCATGCTGCAGTACAATCTAGGAGGTTTGGGACCCTGGACCCGTCACACTCTGTGTTCGGAGTTGGGAAATCCTGCCTTGAGGTAAGATTCAACGCGGCACCTTGAGCGATGGCCGTATAGACGAGGCTAGACAGATAGACAGTGTACTTCATCTTGACGCTGGTGGATGGCGGGTATTGGAAGAGCTAGTAGTCTACCAGCGCCGGTGGATGTATGCTTGCGAATCCCGTATTCGATGCGTGCTTCAAAACATCGGAGCTTGTCTGGCATCGCACAGTCCTTTGACTTTATATACACGAGCGGGAGTCCATGATTTCTTCGTTTCCTTTCCATACATCTACACTGGTCGGTTCGTATATGGTTCTGGGCATGTCCCCATTGCCATTGCTACAAGCTCAACTTTGCGAGAGTCTAAACAGGGACAAAAGGAGAGGCTCAACCTAATCAAGCGACGATCTTGCCGTAAGAAGGAAGGTCCGAAGGCGTCATCGACCATAATCCCGTGAAGCGAATGTCATTGTAAACAAAAGTAATCACGGATTATTATTCCTCGTAAAATCTTACGAAGGGCTGGATGCCATTTTCCTTTCCACTATCGAACACAGTTTCTGGGCAGCGCCCAGAGATCAGTCTTCCTCCGCGCAGCGTAGTATGATGACAACGTATAATGACAGGAGTAATCACCCTCCAGCTTTGCAGGCGAGTCGTAAGCCTCGCATAGCGGAGTCTGCTCTCAAATCAGGTACCAGTTAATTATCGTGATGCTTGTCAAGGCTCGGCCTCTACGTCAGTTTGCATCTGCATCATCATGCCTTTCTCTGTCGACGAGTATCATAGCCGGATCGGTCACGAACGTAAGCAGAATGCGGTGTCACTCGTGGAGTCCCCTTTTTCTTACTTCTCGCACTTAGCAGATCTTCTGAATGGCTGGTGCAAAGCAATACCTCTTGCCATATTCACAGACCTGATGTAGCGATAACCCCGGGAGCACTGCGTGGGAGGCGTGTCCTATACAGAGTTGAACCGTGGTCGACCCTCCGCCATACTCCGCAAGCCCTCTGGCTTCCATGTCATGCCACCAACAGACTGCATCATGACCTCAACCACAGTTTAAGGCCCATGCCATCAACATGTTACCCCGGCCACAGTCTCTCAATCCCACGACATGTCGGAGTTGTCATAGTGAGTCTGAGCCCCCTCAGGCGGTTGGTTCTTAGTCGGAACACTCACAGCGGGCAGCGGCTTCAGCTCGATCATCCTAGCAGTAGGCGAGATGATATGGTGGGCTGGCTGTGTTGCGCCCCCTTGTCATTACGTTGATACCACAACAGCATCTCGGCGGCGACCTCATTGACGAGGCTCGATGACACCAGGTCCATGGACCCGAGATGGTTGGCAAATACCCGTTGCATGATGGGGGCAAAGCAATAATTCTTGCATATATAGCCCCATGATTGGAAACCTGCTGTGGCTATAATCTCCTTCGCGTACTGCTTGACGCTATCTCAAGGTGGGCGAGCGGCTGCCACTCCTATAGCGGCTCCGGCATGGCAGCAATCTAATATAGTGAGGACATCGCAGGGTACTTGGCTGACCACATCCCACACATGAGTCCACAGCAAGGTAGGAGTCTTTCCATTCCTGTCTGGTGTCCTAGTGACTGCGGTGTTAGCATAGAAAAAGCAATTGCTCCTCTCTGGAACATACCCGTGCAAGCAAAACCACTTGTGGCGTGGCGTGAAGCCGCCATGTCCTCCATAGTATATGATGATCAGGTCCTTGCTATCCGTGTTGCAGAGACCCCCCAGCGTGGCAACGACATCGTCACAAGTCAACAGCGGATCAGCCGGAATCTCATAGTGTCTTGTGTCATAGTTGTAGCTTCTAAACGCTTCAGTGACCATTCCGATCTCGTCGTCTATGCTGCGGGTTCGACCACTCTTGTGCTTGAGCTTCAGATCATGATTCTGCCAAGTCATTGTGAGAACTTTGACTTGCGAGTGGCGGTGAGGGCGCTGTTGGTCGCTTGGATTCCTCAGAGGAGCGGTAGGATCCATTTGCATGTTTGTTTCCGAAGCAATCAACTTGGCGTGTTCCTCCTGTGCCTTTTTGAGTCCAGCCTCATATCCACGGTTGTATTCTGCGACTGCTAAAGCCTCCAGTCCCGTCTCAATGGAGGCGTTGGCAGTCAGGACTGCTTCAGATGGCTCGACCGATACATCAACCTTAGCATCGGCATTGCCGTGGACGGACGAAGAGCTCATCGTCGGAGACTTCTGGACGGGACGCAGCGGTTCTGAAGATGTCTCGATCCGTCAGAGACAGAACTGATACAGCGTAATGAACAGACTCACGGTCTGGTAGGTGGAAGTCCGTCCTTCGTTGATTCTAGAGGTTGGGCTTCAGTCATCTTCTGTTACCGCAAGCAGACAGCGAGGGATTGTTACATACCTGGTGCTCTGTGCCTTTCTTCACAGCGGTCCCATGACAACGCTTATGCAAACGATCATCGAACCGCAAGATAGGTTTCTGTCCCACTTCAACTTGAAACCCGGTTTAATGATGCGTACACTCGTCCACTCGATGTCGGAGTCGGAAACGAAGTCATACGAAACTTAATCCCAGAATGAGGTTTGGTCTCTAATCTCAGTGAACTTGTTCGTCAAAGCAAAATGAACTCAGAGTCATCGACGGCTGACTAAGTGGATGTTGATCACTGGATGAAACTTTCCCCCCAGCGTCATCTGTGCCTGACCTTCTCTTGAGGGCGGGAGATGGAGGTAAAGTAACCGTCAGGATTATAAGCTTCATACAAGATACAACCAAGACGCAGTGGACCAGGGTGACAAGGCAACATTGCTGTCAATCACTTGGGAGTTGCATAGTCTAATCTCTACTGTATGCTGAGTTGAATGTCTGAGCAGTCCATTAGTGGCTGAGTTCCAATATGCAGTCTACAGCCTTTGCCACTTCGATAGCCACGTCCTCCCACACACATGCCCTCCCCGTCCCAGCTTCGCATCAGTCCGCTCACTGATCCTTAATGAGTGAAACCATTGCATTTAAAGCCAGGAGGTGCCCCAACCTCCTTCGCAGCCCACTCGACGCAGGGCTTCTGGCTGATATTCGTGTCAAACCAAGCAGTCCACTCCCTCCCATCGTCGCCGAGACCATAGTTGAAGCTGAACGAGTTGGTATGCAGGTGACACGAACCAAGCTTGTCCTGGAGCGCCTTTCCCTTGTCGGCGCTGAGCCAACCATAGCCCCACACGGTGAAGAAATCATGGGTCGTCTTCCAGCTGGAGTCGCACCCCGTTCCGTGCTCGGGGTCCTGCAGGGGGTCCTGCCGGTCCGCCTGGACCGCAATGGTGTACTTCACGCCTCCGACGGTGGCCACGCCGCCGCCCTTCCAGTTGCGCGGGTTGTCCACGGCGTCGCAGCCGTCGGTCAGCTCGCCGCGCAGGTACCGCACGCAGGTCTCCTTCTTGAACATGATGGGTTCCGGGTGCGGGACGACCCAGGTGGCGGTTATGGTCACGTCTTCATTCGAACCTGGGTTGTAATACCCGGTGATCTGCGAGGGGTTGTCAAGGGGCTTGTTGCAGAAGTCGTTGGTGATAGCCTGGTTGAGTGTTTCCCTCGTGACGTACTTCCAGTGCTCCTCCGGGCCCAAGCCGTTGCAAGTCTTGAAGTACAGGTTGTCGGCGATGGTTACTCCGTTCCAGAGCATGCGGGTACCTAGGGCTCGATCCCACCCAGCCTTGTCGTTGTACTTGATGTAATCCCGCACGTTTTCGGGAATGTGTCCGGGAGTGATGTCGATAGGCGGTTCGTCGTACGATAGGAGAACCGCTATCTGACCTGCTACCAATGCGGCAGCTACTTATCGTGTCAGCGGCTTTCCATCAACAGTGATGATGAGTACACCAGGCGCGGAATGTAGCATGTGTGTGCGGTCAGGCCTCACGCTAATGTGCGTGATCCTAAAAAATATCATGGGGTAACTCGTTTGAAACCACTTACCAGAAGATGTACCGGTGTTTCCACTGGTGGGCGTGTCGCTTTCCGCGAAACACGTGTTATCCTCCCCGAGCGCATGCGTCGATATCTTGTCCTCGTTGTATTGCGAGAAATCCGACCGCCCCCCGTCTATGTCCGCCGACCCGACCACGATTATCGGGTTGTACCTGCCTGCGAGTGACGCCGGTAACGTGTCTATGTCTTTGCGATCTGGTGATCGTGCATGGTTTCCGGCAGCACAGACAATTGGGACGTCGAGTTCCATCACCTTGATCATCGCGCGGCTCAGCAGTCGCGTCTCCCTGAGGTTAGTTTCCTCTGAGGTAAGAGCCAGCAACACGACACTGAGCCCGCGGCGCGAAGGTGTTTCTTCCAGGTCTTTGGCTACCTCTTCGAAGGCAGCTGCCAGGTCTGCCAGGTCGAAATCGCCTAAGACTACCGGGACGAGGGTAGCTTGTTTGGCAACGCCGAATCTTGAGCCCAAAGCTTTGCCGGCGGTACAGGTGCTGTGATAATCTCCTAGGAAGTCATTATCATCCTCGCCATTCTTGCCTTTGCTCTGAGCTGATGGGGTCAGAATGGGCACCCAGACTTTTCGGAACTCCTATTCTGGATATTAGCGACAATGGTATGGCATCATTGGCTGGGATGTAACTTAGGTCTGGCAGTCGGCGTGTGGCCACGCTATCTTCGATATGGTAGATGAAACTCCTTCGTCCTGCGTGTTCCTCATATACGTAGTTCTTGAACATGTTGTGATTATACTCGCGGCTGACAGAACCATATTAGTTCGTCGATTTACCATTACCATCAGGCTTCCACGGATCTGGGCTACGCACCTTGGTATGCTGATGGAAATCAGTTCGTCAACAGCAAGCGTCTGCGTTTTATATGTGCCATCTTGTCGCTCCTTTGAGGACGAAGGCCTGGCACGCGGGATCGCCGCCTTTTCGAGCTTCAGATTGGGGTCGACCGAAGCAATCGTTGGATGCTTGCGAGCCTGATCACACTGGGCGTCGGTCATATTGGACTTGAAAATCAGAAAGAGTTTGTCTGATCGAAAGACAGCGATTGGCGCCACATTGGTCAGGGTCGTCAGGTACTGCATGACTTCGATGACCGCGGGTTGAGTCGCATTAATATCGGGCAGCATAACGAGCCATTCCCGTGCAGTGTCCGCCGTGTCGCGCCGTGTCTCTGGTGTAGAACGAGTGGCGGTTCCAGCGATCTGTCCCTCGTGAGTGTAGTCGACGGATCGAGAGCCATGGCTGTAAGAAGTGTCGAGCGCGCCACCAGGGTCGACGCTGGCGCCACAGCACCCGAGGAGGAGAATAGAGGCGAGAAACGTGAGCAGAATATACCGCATGGTGTCTGTGGGCTGAAGGGGCCCTGTTATTATATTTAGCGTATAGTAAGGCCTAGGCCTATAAGGCAAAAGGCGAGTGAACTTTCGTAAAGGCGGGCTGAAAGCTCGAAGGCTGGATGATGTGAAAAAGGAAAGGGAGAGGGAGATAGTCCTTCGGGTGAGGAACTCTTATATAGTCTGGCAAGAACAGTGAGTCGCTCGTGGGACCCTCAAGAAAGAACTGATTCCATGACCAGAAACTGTGATTCAAGGCTGGTCGTTGAATCACTTTCCGAATATATCCAGCTCGTGTGAGGCTCTCGCAACTGGGTCAGGCTTGACGTTGGGAACTTCTCCCGCAACTGGGTAGGCTTGATGTTGGCGACTTCCAGCTACCTTAGGCTCTGTGGTGGAAGCTGCACATCCTTCGACCGCATCGTTGCCGATTGTCGGCTTCCTCGCTTGCGAATGGGAGTCCCATGTCTGGCCTAACGGGCTCATAGGCCCAGGGGGAGATCTGCTCAGCATTAAGTTGGCAAGCGACAGGCCTTAGACTAACAGTTGGAAATAACACCCGGGTCAACAGTACCTCCCTGATTCCTCGGAAACAGTGCAGTGACGAGTTCACCGTCGTCACCGTTAGCTAACAGCGTGATCTTCCAATGCTGTGCTCATGGTATCGTATCCTACACAGTGGTACGAGCGAAGGAGACGAGACGTTGCTCTGGGTAGACCGGATAGGCGATGGTTACACACCTTTCAGATCTTGTTCGGGAGGAGCTTCCGGCCAACGCGCACCTTAGTTGATGTATCCGTTACTTGACATTGTCAAATCCAGGCCATGTTTTCTTGGGAACATATCATCTCAAATAGAGGGAATCTTCGGTTTCTGAAACACCATATATTTTCCGGTCTTTGGGAAGGGATTGGGACGTTAGAACGAGGCGGCTCACTGCTGGAGAGTATGGAATAGATCATAAAATCTTGTATTGTGAGCCAAACTAGCCCCGTCCATCGGCATCCGCACCCGAGTAGCCATAGAAGGGGCAACATTAACATCGCAGGCGGTCATGGGTGGCCTCCGTTTCTCGACTCAGAATCTTCGCGTAGCGACGCTGGATTAATTCATCTTCATACGCCAATATATACCGAGTAAACTCCTGCAGGGGCCAGGGAACGCGGGAGGCAATTCCAATGGAAAGAGTTATAATGCCGGGCTGTGGTAACGACCTCAGCGCAATGGGACCTGACGTTCCTCGCACAAGCTCGTACCGTACCGGGTTTGCCGTGCACGGTATCTCAAAGCTTCGCTTCCGCTTGAGTGAGCCTGATGCACCGGGTGATGGCTGCGGAGGCTTATAGAACTCTCTCATTCTGAAGCTAACCTTGTTGGTAAGCTTGGAGGAGTCCAGGTCGGAGGTCGCCTTATGCCTTGCCAGAACCGCAGCCAAGATGGGTTCGAAAGAAAACTCCTGACCGCGCCATTGAACAGTCTGGAAGCTTGCAGTGGCAATGACTTCCTTCGAGAAAGTAGCGTTCACTGGGTGCACGCTTCCCACTGCTGCAATATGCGCTCCCGTCAGGGCCGTAGCTCCCGAATGACGACAGTTGACCATCATCAACACATCACAGCTGAATGACAGGATCAGTGGGTAGATGTCCTTCCAGTAGATGGTCTGGTCGGCTATATCGGCTCGGTTCTGCGTTGCGTTAGAAAAGAATGCTTGACGAGCACCAGGTCAGACAACTCACCCAACGAAATAGAGAGAGTTCGACCCCGATGGACCATTGCCAAGACCGCCGTGTCCAACGAAATAGATTATGAGAAGAGTCCGGCCAGAAATTCGCTCTCTGAGCATCCGCAGCTTGGTGATAAGGTCGTGAGTGGGCCACTGATCTGGCAGCTGATATCTGACCACAGAATAGTTGTAGCTCTCGAATGCGTTGACGACCATGGCGATTTCGTTCTCGTCAGCTCTCGGGTCAGTGGGCGAACTGAAGTATACTACCAAAACGACCACGTCCTTGTATGGTTGGCGAGGAACAAGACCACCTGGATGAACAGGAAGAGTGCCCTCCAACACGCTCGGATGTTGAGGTCGGTTTCCGGCGTTTGTCGCTGCGGACCCATTGCCAACAGCCGGGGGTTGCGAAATCGGTTGACGACCGGTCCATATTGGTCCATCACGGCTCTATCACCCATTGCTGAGTCCTGGCTTCGGGAAGAGCGTTAAGAGCCGCAGTGGCGAGGGGTGGTGCTGCGGTTTTTTCGTTCCACAGTCGTTGCAAAAGGTGTTGTCGCCTGTCATATTCTGTACCAGTTGCCCAGATCAAGTTGCCTGTCCGACCCTAAGCAGGAGGCTGAGATCTGGAAAGGCATATCGGGAAGAGCGTTGAAGCCAAGAACATCGAGATATGGGAGCTTCTTATAATGATGAGCCTGTGTTAAGCAGACTGGTCCATTACCAGACACTGTGCATACACAAAGACGTTGGCTTCCATCGATAAGCGCCGTGTCGGCTCCGGAAGTCAGTCGATCCAGCTGGGCCCCATAGTATGGCATTGTGTCGAAACTAGTCGGAAATCGTAAGATGCGGACTCTAGAGCATGGGATAGCCGCCTCTTACTATGAAGGAACCCTCGCTCCGAAGCATCTGGTGGAATCACCCATGCAGAGACTGAGGACGGTCGCTTGAAAGTACTGTCAGCTCTTGCTTGTTCACTTTCCCGATTCGCGCCTTCTGCTTCTTCTGAGGTACGTTGAACCATTCCCAACTTCGCCGCTTGAGAAGTCGGATAGAGATGGTTAACATCCCGGCCAGAGAACGCTAGAAGGGACAATCACAGCTCCAGGAGTCGGCCTGACCTGTCGTTCAGTGAAGGATCAAAATCTTAGAGTCTGTAATAGTACACCCCTTAGAAAAGCGGTAAACAATGAAAAAGACATGATAGCAACATGAGAGACAAGGCAACAAAGAGAAGGCCCAATGGATGATTAGGTAGGTTTGAGGTAAGAAAGGGGTCAGTCAACATAAGCTCAGCAAGCTCCAGATGGTCTTATCTTATCTGAGGTTTTTATCTTATCATCTGTGGCTTGACTTTGACTCACCCCGCGTTCAAGCCACACTTTCCCCTCCAGCGCTGTCACTGTTTGGTGAGTCAAAATTTCACCCCCGCTGTGGGAAATAAATTGAGTCCCATCATATCCCGCCCTCCGAATCGCGAGGGATCTCGAGAAGCCAGCTTCAAATACTTCCAATTGAGAACGTCACAATCATGGCGGACTCAACCAGTGCAGCGCCTCCCACCGAGGAGCTTGCGAACCTTCACCTGGACGAGGTGACAGGCGAGCGCGTCAGTCCCTTCCCCTTCCCCGCGACCGCAGGCACGACAATGCATGGGAGCATCCATGTCATGCCCGACCGAACCTGACCACTAACTTGCCTTCGCAACACAGGTCTCCAAGACAGAACTCAAGAAGCGCCAGAAGGCCCGCCAGAACGAGGCGAAGAAGGCAGCCAAGGCAGCCGCCGCTCCCCCGAAGCCCGCCTCCTCCAAGCCCAAGGCCGCCGGCGCCGACGAGAAGGACCTCAACCCCAACCAGTTCTACGAGATTCGCTCGCGCCAGGTCAAGGCATTGCTCGACGGCAGCGTCGAGGACCCGACCCTCAACCCGTACCCCCACAAGTTCCAGGCCGACTACGACCACTCCAAGTTCTTCGAGGACTTCAGCCACTTCAAGTCGGGCGAGTCGGACAAGAGCAAGGTGATCCGCACCGCCGGACGCATCTTCAACATCCGCACCTCGAGCTCCAAGCTCATTTTCTACGACCTGCGTACGGCAGCCGACACGCGCCACAACGGCCAGCACATCCAGATCGTCTGCCAGGCCCAGGAGGCCACCGAGGGAGGCATCCCGTTCGAGAAGCAGCATGAGGCCCTCAGGAGAGGAGACATTATCGGCATTGTGGGCTACCCTGGTCGCACCGCGCCGAAGAAGCAGCTCGAGCTCGGCAAGCAGGGTGAGCTCAGCATCTTCGCCACCGAGGTCAAGCTGCTCGCGCCCTGCCTGCACATGCTCCCCACCGAGCACTACGGCTTCAAGGACCACGACCAGAGGATCCGCCAGCGCTACCTAGATCTGCTCTTCAACGACTCCTCCCGCGAGGTCCTCTGGAAGCGCAGCAAGATGGTGCGGTACATCCGCGACTTCTTTAACGACCGCAACTTCCTCGAGGTCGAGACGCCCATGATGACCGCCATCGCCGGCGGCGCCACCGCCCTGCCCTTCATAACCCACCACAACGACCTGAACATTGACATGTACATGCGCATCGCCCCCGAGCTCTTCCTCAAGATGCTCATCGTCGGCGGCTTCGAGAAGGTCTTCGAGATGGGCAAGAACTTCCGCAACGAGGGCATCGACCTCACCCACAACCCCGAGTTCACCACGGTCGAGTTCTACGCCGCCTACTGGGACGTCTACGACGTCATGGACATCACTGAGGAGCTCGTGTCCGGCATCGTCAAGCACCTGACGGGCGGGTACAAGACGACCTTCACGAACCAGCACGGCGAGACCTACAACGTCAACTGGGAGGCGCCCTGGCGGCGCATCGAGATGATCCCCGAGCTCGAGCGCATCAGCGGCGAGAAGTTCCCCCCCTACGACGAGCTGCACACCGACGCCACCGGCGAGTTCCTCAAGAAGATCCTCAAGAAGATGAACGTCGAGTGCCCGCCGCCCCTCACCAACGCGCGCATGCTCGACAAGCTCGTGGGCGAGTTCATCGAGGAGCAGTGTGTCAACCCGACCTTCATCATGGAGCACCCGCAGATGATGTCCCCGCTCGCCAAGTACCACCGCAGCAAGAAGGGCCTGTGCGAGCGCTTCGAGGCCTTCGTGTGCAAGAAGGAGATCGCCAACGCCTACACCGAGTTGAACAACCCGTTCGACCAGCGGCTGCGGTTCGAGGAGCAGGCGCGGCAGAAGGCGCAGGGCGACAACGAGGCGCAGATGATCGACGAGAACTTCCTCCAGAGTCTGGAGTACGCGCTGCCGCCCACGGGTGGCTGGGGTCTGGGCATCGACCGCCTGGTCATGTTCCTTGCCGATAAGTATAGTATCAAGGAGGTACAGACGTTCCCGTTCATGAAGAACGAGCAGTCGGGCGAGAGGGAGAAGCTCGCCGCTGAGGTTGTGGGTGTTGAGCCCATGCCTGTGGAGGGTATTCGTGAGTGTTTCTGGCCCCGCTTAGTGTGCGACGACTTTGACTGACATATCTGCAGCTCATAAATAGATGATGGACACGCCACACGGTGCGAGGCAGGCTGCACGGACGAACTGGGGACACAGTCAGCTAGATGCGAGAACAACGGACATACACTTTCGATAGCTCTTCAAAAGTTGTCTCCCAACCCTGCGTTGCAGACCGTTCGATCCGCCAAGTTATATATAGGCTCGGTGCGTTTGTACAATGCTCCTGGGCTTCTTCCTAACAGAGAGGTCCTGGATCCTGTCTTTTGTTCACCTAAGCTGTTTCCTGTGAGGTCGAGGTGTTGTAACGGTTTGAGTACGATAGTCCACTTGTCCCTGTGCCTGGGCATGTGTTTAAGAAAGCACGAAAAGTATCCCGGCTTGACCATATCTGTTTGCCTCCTAAGTTGAGCGTCTCCGATGAAGGGAGTGCGATGTAATAGCCAGGATGAACTCACGAGCCGACGAGATAGTACACGGGGCGATGCTGTTTTGCGACGTCACACCGCTTGACTGCTCTGTTCTGAAGTCTGAGTTCCTCTGCATCTCTCCCTGTGGCCGACGCTTTTTCTTTCGCCTTTCCCAGAATTATGCACGCTTAGTCATCACACCTTCCTTGCCGCACAAAACTGTGAAATACGCACAGAATCAACCCGTAGGGCCTGAATGGCTTCAAATCACCAAAAAAGAACCGCAACGCATCGCGACGACTTCCATGAACCTCAGGGAAGCAAAAGGAACTGGTCCCATTGGGGGTTGAACCCAAGACCTTCGCATTACTTGATACTGATCATCCCGGAAGACGAGGAGTATTAGTACGACGCTCTAACCAACTGAGCTATGGGACCGGTTGTTGAAGTGTGCGCCGTTAATTCCGCATGTGGACTGCGTCCGAGCTTAGCCGGGCATGCTGGAGGTTTTTCCGTTGTTGTTAGCGAGGTACCTCGGGAAGGAGATGAGATGGTTGTCCGATCAGAGTGAGATGACGAGAGAGAAAAGACAATGAGACGGATCGTCGTACATGCGAGCAAAGACCCGCACATGCAAAGCAAAAACTCATGTCTTTGGGACGAGCGTTTCACACTGCAGCTGTTTCGCGCTCGCATGCAGCTTGGGAGACAAAGTCACCGTTTAGAAGACGTGGAGGGATTGGGACCGGACGAACAGGCTCGAGCCTGGAAGATCTGAGCAAGTGAACATGGTGATCAGGCCGAGTTATCGTGCTGATGCAGGACTTGGAAGAGATGGAAGTCAATGTCGTCCAATGCGGCTATTCTGACTTGTGACTCCGCGGTTGTCGTGGTTTTGAGTTGCAACTTGGAGGATGATTGATTAATTGTACTTGGCTAACTGGGAGAGCGAGGCTGAACTCAGCAAGCGCCAAGACACATCTGATTGGCATCCTCTTCTAGCGCCTCGCCCCGCTCAGCCTCACGTCGTCAGAACAAAATGGAATCATCCAGAGTTCCACAGCTTTCCTCATCTTTTTCCCCATAAAAGCAGCAAATCTATTTGCAATACCTTCTCTCCCCGTTCATACCCCGAACTCTGGCACTGGAACACTCAATTAACCCATTTAGATCTGCGAGGCAGCATTCAATTGATACGTATGTCTACTCTCTCTCTCTCTCTCTCTAACGACAAGCGGTGTGCCTCTCCCCTCCTCTCGACATGATGAATTATTCCAGCTGGCACCAGTCATAGGACGACTTTGTACTCTCCCATTGATGACAAAGCTGCGGTCATTGTACCAATCCTGATCTCCTTCCCAACTATCAAACCGTTTATTACTCAAGCCGCTTTACCAGAGCTCTGAGCTAACCATTTGGAATCCCAGATACACACCCTAGACTTAACTCGGCCCAGGCCAGGAGACAACACCCAACGTAGAGACCGGCAAGACAAGATGGTCCTCCACAACCCCAACAACTGGCACTGGGTGAACAAGGATGCCGCGCCGTGGGCGAGGCAGTGGTTCGAGGAGAACCTGACCAAGCTGGAGGTCAAGGAGGGCGACGTGTCGGCCAAGATTAGCAAGGTCATCAGCATGGACGGGGACGTGGACGTGAGCCAGCGGAAGGGCAAGGTCATCACAATCTACGATGTCAAGTTAACCCTCGAGTACTCAGGTAAGTTGTTGGCGACGAGTGTAGTATATAGAACAGCCAGCAGAATCCCTCGCACCCACAACCACCCTCAGTGTTCTCTTTGCCAACAACCAACCCAAGTAAAAATATTCTTCCGCAAAAAAGAGCAGTGGGCTGATCATCTTTCGTTCTTCCGTAGGGTCGACTGCCGACGATGAGGATGTTTCTGGCACCATTACCATCCCGGAGGTTGCCCATGACACTGACGAGGACGACTTTGTCGTAAGTGGCCAGCTGCCGTCCTCTCTCCCTGCACGTGTCTCCCGTGATTGATACTAACGGACTCGCCATCCACACACAGTTTGACATCGACATCTACTCGGACTCCAACTCGAAGCAGCCCGTCAAGGACCTCGTCCGCTCCCAGCTCGTACCCCAGCTCCGCAAGAAGTTCCTCGAGCTTCCCCCGGCCCTGATCGCCGAGCACGGCAAGGACATCCAGCACGCGCCGGGCTCCAACCCGTCCAGCGGCTTCTCCACCCCGAAACACCAGCCCATCCCCTCCTCTTCCTCCGCCAACAAGTCCTCCGCCTCGACCACCACCTCCCAGACCAGCAAGACCGGCAGCGTGGTCAACACCACCACCGTCACCGACAACGAGGAGTTCCGCACCACGGCCGCCGAGCTGTACCAGACCTTCACCGACCCGCAGCGGCTGGCCGCCTTCACGCGGGAGGCGCCGCGGGTGTTCGAGGGCGCCAAGGAGGGCGGCAAGTTCGAGCTGTTCGGCGGGAACGTGTCGGGCGAGTACCTCGAGCTCGACGAGCCCAAGCGGATCGTGCAGACGTGGCGGCTGAACCAGTGGCCCGCGGGTCACTACTCCAAGCTCGCCATCGAATTCGACCAGAACGATGTCGAGCACGTGACCGTCATGCGGGTGGAGTGGACGGGCGTCCCCGTGGGACAGGAGGAGGTCACGAAGCGGAACTGGCTTGAGTACTACGTGCGGAGCATCAAGAGGACTTTTGGGTGAGTCCGCTGCTTTTCCCCTCGGCGATGGCGTTGTGGCAAGTGTTTACTAACAATTCGCAGCTTTGGCACCATTCTCTAAAGAGCGAAACGGTTGGACGAGGCGTTTTCGGCGTAGGAGATTTTGGGAGGAATGGATTGGCAGTTTGTGGTTGGGAAGAGGACATGATGCGACGACATAACGCGACGAGCAACGTCTCTATGCCAGGCATCTTTCAGAGAAGCCATTCTGCTTCTTCCAGTGATGACAGGAAGCTGAGGCTTGTTTCGTCAATTAAAATAGCATAGAAGACAATTGGTCAGCGTAAATCAACGCAGATAGTTTTAACACCCAGAAGTGATGCAACCGACGAACGCCTTGACTATGTCCCGTCCACTTGATTACCTCCTTTACCAGCCTACCTTACATATGCCTGCCTCGCCATATCAACCTAGCAACACTCGCCTCGCCTCACCAACAACTCTCCCTACTCCCCCTTCCCCTTTGGCGCAAGCGCATACCTATAATGCCACCCCTCCCTCGCCATATCCTCCCTAACCCTATAATTCTCCTCCGCCACCCTCAAAATCTCCATATCAACCTCCACAACCCTAAACTCCCCCTCCTCCCCCCTCCCCTCCTCCTCCTCCGCTGTGCCAAACGTCCCCAAGCCTCCCACAACCGGCATAGCGACCTGACTCAACCCGCCCGCATTACAATACACCACGCAAACCGTGTTCTCGTACGCCCTCGCCACGAGCGTGCTCCCGAGGAACAACCGCTCGCAGTCCGGGTTGAACCGGCGCGCGGCCTCGTCCACGTCGGACATGTACCAGTAACTCGGAACGACGATAATATCCGCCCCCTGGGCGACGAGGGCGCGGAAGGGCTCCGGGAAGGCGAGGTCCCAGCAGACGAGGAGGCCTACTTTTACCTCGCGGTTGGGGTAGATGGGCGGTAAGCTGGGGACGGAAAAGGCGGAATGTGGTTCTAGCGCTGCTCCGGCGGTGAGGTGCGGACGTTCCGGGTGCCAGAGGTTTTTCTTCTGGTAGGTTCCTAATAACTCGCCAGAGCCGGCGGCGAGGAAGTAGGTCATGTTGCGGAGCTCGACGTCTGGTTGGCCCGGGAGGGCGGAGGATAGGTTGTTGGCGGCTGCGCCGGCATCTTGGCTGGTGGAGGAGGAGGAGGCGGGGTGGACTTCGCATATGGTGCCGGGGACGATGTTGATGTTCAGGTCGCGGGCGAGGGCCTGGTATTTTGCCAGGTATGAGACGGACTCGCGCGAGGAGGAGATGAAGTTCGGGTCCTCGGGCACCCAGGAGGTGAGGTGGTACTCCGGTAGGACGGCGAGGTGGCACCCCTGGCTTGCGGCGCGGCGGATGTATTTCTCTGCCGCGGAGAAGTTGGCTTGGGGGTTTACGGGCTGGGAGGTGGTTAGTTGAGGGTTGATGAAGTATGAGAGGGGAAACTTACGATGGGTTGTAGTTGGATGAGAGCTATCTTGTAGATTGGTGCCATTTTGACGATATGTTGCCGAGACGGGTGACTAAGTGTGGCTGGGGATATATGGTCTGTATGATTGAAGTTGAAGACTTTCAATGCAAGTTACTTTCACTGTAAATGACAGTTGAAACAGAAGCTCATAGATGCTCTATTTAAGATAACCTTTGAGATGACACCTACCCTATGACGGCATACTGGCGCCCCGCTCCGAACAGATACCGGGTTCAGTCAGGACCGCCCGCCGGGAGTAACACGGACGGCGTAAGCAACCAGGGCAACATAGCAGATTGAAGATCCCGTACTAGTGAATGCAACGATAAATAGCAGTTGATATTTGAAGCAAGTAACTACAAGAATAGCAATTGCCATACGCCAGATGATAACCTCAAGACGATCATGAACCCGCCCTCAGCTCAATCTCAGTACCGGGTATAATCCCCGTCAACTACAACAACACACTCCTTCGACACAATACCTCCCTACGATCCCCATCAAACCTAGCTCACCAGCGCCTCCTTATACGACGCATCCCCGGGAGCCCCAGCCGCCTCCTCAGGCTTGACGATATCCCTCATCTTGAATACAGTGGTGAAGTTCTTCTGCTTTACGAACCAAGAGTTAACCAGCTCCCACTCCTGCCTTGGATCCTTGAATTGTATCTGTTCATCATGTCAGCATGTTTGTCATCAAACATTACACATCACACATAGGTACAGAGCAACTCACCTCAAACCGCCTAAGCATACTAGGCACCAACTTGTACACCTCCAGCAGACTGATATTCTTCCCGATGCACGTCCGACTCCCCATGCCGAACTGGAACATCGTCCCGTTCATCTCCTTGATGCGCTGCTCCTCCTTTTCTTTATCGACCGACTCGTCGGCGAGCCACCTCTCGGGCCGGTACGCCTCGACGTCCTCGCCGAACACTTCCTTGTTCTGGTGGATGATCCACGCCGAGCAGCCCACGATCGTGCCGCCCTTGACGTAGTGACCCGCGATCTCGACGCCGGGTTCGGGAACGATGCGCTCCAGCGGCAGACCGGCGGCGGGGTGGAGCCTGAACGCCTCCTTCACGCAGGCGTCGAGGTAGGGGAGCTTCTGGCTCTCGGTCCAGGTCACCAGCCCCGTCTCGGTGTCGCTGAATGAACCGGCCCGTCCGGCTTCGTCGATCTCCTCGCGCAGCTTGGCGAGACACTTGGGGTTCTTGAGGAGGAAGTAGAACACCGCGCTGAGGGAAATGGCAGTCGTCTCGGACCCGGCAAAGGCCATGCTGACGGCCATGGTCTGCACGAGCGTGTCGCTCATGAACTCGGGCCTCGCCTCGCGGGCGGCCAGGAACTTGGACAGCAGGTCGGGGGACTTGACGTTCGGTCCGGGCGCCGCCGTGGTGGGGAGGATGGATTTCTTCTCCTCGCCCTCCTGCAACTCGGGTAATCGCTCGGCCATTCTTGCTCTCGCAAACTTGGCAACGGGGAAGGTAGCGTCGATGAGCCCCCACTGCGCAAGCTGGAGGTAGAGTGGGTTCTTGAGGATGAACTTGTCCAGCCAGGGAATCTGGCCGATGGGCGCGACGTAGTCGAATAGCCACCGGAGGTAATCGACTATGCCCTCCACGTCCTCGTTGCGCTCGATGAAGCCGTGCCGCTTGGAGTAGGTGATCTCGCCGATCACGTCGAAGGCATAGAACTGCAGCCAGCGCGTGAAGTCGCAGCCCTCTGGGTTATCGACGTAGATGTTTTCGGTCTGCTTGAGGAAGATCTTGGTCGTGTTGTCCACGAAGGGTTCATATTGCACCAGGGCGGACATGGAGAAGGCCGAGTTGACGCAGCGCCGGAACTGGCTGTGGAAGTCGTTGTCGGTTGTGCTGAAAAGCGAGGGAAGGGCGTGCCCTTTTGCGATGGATTGTTGGACTACGTAAAAGTCGGACTGTGGTGCGTTAGTGATGTTCGTCGTCTGACACAGTCCAAGTTCGCTGAAAGTACCTTGATAAAGCCCTTGTTTAGCCCGTATATCGTCTTGAGAGCTTTGGGGTCTGCGAACGAGAGCGAATTGGGTCCCAGGCGCACCACATCGCCGTGCTTCTTGTGAAGCGCCCGGTGCGTCACCTCTGGTCTCCGGCCCCAGACATCCCACAAGCGCCACCAGTCGGTCATTGACGCCAACAACGGCCCTGGGTACTTGTTAAGCCCATTATGATATCTGTTCTTGACCAAATATGCGAGCACAACTGTAGCTATCACTGACAGCCAGTGGTGCAGCACGAACGCGACGACTTGTTCTATCATATTGGCGAACTTGCTGTCTCCGTGTTGAACAGGAGCGGCCTGGACAGGCGATCGAAGGTGAAAGGGAGTTGAGGAAGTCGCTCAGTTGAACGAGACTCGGGGATATAAAAGGGTCCCGTGCTTGTGGACTTAAGACTCAGACGCCGTGCATTGAATAAGAGATGGACACTAGGCAAAGAGAGGTAGGGTAGAATGACTTGACTGCCGCTCGACTACTTGGCCACTCCGAGGTAACAAGGAATATCAAGAACTCCCAATGCCGAGAGGAGGTAGCACGATCAATAAACTCACAGGAAGATGCGAGCCAACGACGTGTAAGAAGGGGGTTATATGAAAGCCACGGGCCCGGGAAGATGCAATTTATCCAGTATGTCCCTTCCAACTCTGGGATCTACGCAGCTAAAGCTCGTCAGTGGCTTCGCCATTGGAGAGGGTGTGGTCAGCAATGATCCGGGAGTGCGTCCCTGGATCGAGCTCTAGTTACCGGGCTTTGTCTGATAGACACGGCACGGCTAACATAGGTGAGAAGTGATATCGCCGCCAAAGGAGCCAACCTTTCAACTACCTAGCGCGATATCACTTGCCGCCAAGCTCCATCCATAATCCGTCTGATCCAACTCTCCGCCTACCGAGAGAGGGTCGAATTCCGGCGGTTTTGCGGACAGGGAAGCTGGAGGATGATCGCTGTCTCCAACTGGACCTCCGCGGAATGGTCCCATGTCGTAATCGAAGCCGGTCCCCCATCTCGAATCCTCATCTTGCTGCCCAGACGGAGGACGATATCTCGGGAGTCGGCAGCTCCCACAGGCTTCTTCTGCAGGTCGCTGATTGAGGCACTTGCCAGATTCGAAAGGGTCTCTGACGATTGTGTACCACATGGTACGAGAGAGAGAAAAACTCTCGAGCATGTAACAGCGCACACCCGTCTGCATCTTGCTGGGATGTCTGGTCCCCAAGTTTTGGAATTTTTGTTCAGAGGCCGAGCAGCACAAGCATTGCCGTCATCACTTCGTCCCACCCATGCGGGGAGTTAGCGGCGCGCCTGTGAGGGGGAGGGGCGAGCAGGGGTGACTGGGGGGTCGGATTGGAGAATTGGGGGGTCATGATGGAAATGTTTCTGAGCCACGGTCGGCAGATGCAATGGCCCAGTATATGCAAATGATCCAAGTCCCCCAAGCCGCTTAGCTGACAGAGAGATGAGAATAATCAGACGAGATCCTCGCAGCTAGATGGTAGACGTAGGTAGGTATTGTAGGCGATCCGCCTGTCTGCCATAGCCGCGAATAAGCAAAACAAGGGACTTAGAAGAGCTCCAGAGCATCTCTCTCTTGACACGGCTCGCACACCTGTGATGCTGATATCGGCCGGAGATCCCGTAGTCTTGGCTTCGGCTCCCTATCGTATCGTTAGTCCAGCTAGAGCTTCCACGTAGCGTCGACAACACGGGAGGGATGCCACAGATTTGTCTGCCATGTCCCAAAACTCTCTGGACAGCAGGCAAGCTTGTAACATTGTTACGTCGAAGCAGTGACCCGTCGCGAATTCGCGATCCTGCAAGGGAAAAGATCGACGATACTGTCACCAAACAATCCGCCAAAACTTGCTCTCTACAGGGGAACAGTGCCGTAGAGATGTGCCGAGATGGACGAGACTAGGCAAGCCGTACTGACATGCGTGGCGTAGCGGCCGGCGACTGAATTCTTGGTTGTTTCCGTCAATGACCGTTTGGTGACTTTGGTCTGCAATTGCCCCTGACTCTATTGGTGGAGAACAATAATCTTAGTCATCTTCAAGATCAAAGACTCAACCCTAACCCCATCTTTTAATCATCGAGCTTCAGCGTCTCGATGTCCGACTCAAATTTCCACTCAAACTCGTTCTTCAAGCCCTCAACACCACTCCTATCACCCGCATCCAGATACCCGCATATCCTTCCCTTCGGATCCCACTTCCGCCTAACCTCCATCAACCTCTTCCCTGCCTCGTCGCTCCAGAACTTCGTCCTCCGCTGCTGGAAGTCCGAGTCACCTAGATAAGCCCCATCCGAGTGCCTCTCCACCTCGGCCATTACCTCCTTAACCCAGCCGACACACTTCTCATCCTCGGCCTCAGTCTCCCAACAACTGTACAGCGCAAAGTAATGATCGCTTTGCATACTCAGCGCCATGCCCGCCTGCGTATCATGATCGGGAAGCGGCCTCCTGCTCGTGGGATTCATGGCGAAGTAGATGGCGAACGACTTCTTGCTCGGGATCGTCGTGAAGCTCTTCTCCAGCACGGCGACGACGTCCTCGTCGTTCGACACGTACGCGTTCTCGGCGCAGTAGCGGTGGCCCTCCGGGTTCGCGGAGGCCTGGGTGCCATACTCCTTCGCCAGCGAGGTGCGGTCGCAAAAGACTTCTATTTTGGCTCCCGACGGTCGGGAGGCGTGGATGGGAGCCAGGGCTTTCTCGGCTTCTGATTTGCTGGACTTGAAGCAGGTGAAGTTTGCTAGGATTGTGAGCTCGTCATCGCCTGGTAAGTAGGAGGACACCGAGACTATCTCGGTTTCTGGGTCGGCTGTCGGTGATACCTGTTATGTCTTGTCAGCTTCCACTCATACTAGTCGACTTGCCACGGTCCACTTACATCGACAACCCACTGCAGCACTTTCCTATACTCCGAGATAGGAAACACGTAAACGCTCTGATACATCTCCAACAGCGGCCTGGTGAGGAGATACCACCTCGTAACAATAGCCGGAAAGCCTATCACCATCATCAGCATCCTCTCACCACACATTGTGCAAGCCCATCACTCACCAGGACCGGCCCCCTTAGCAGCCCAAAACAAATCCAAATTCTCAACACTACTAGCATGCCTCTCTTCCCCATCGGCAGTGACAACATCAATGCCCACGACACTCTCGCAAGCCCACCCCCAATTCTTACAATTCCACCCCATTCCGCCCTGCAACAAGAACCCACCGAGCCCAACATCAGGACAATGTCCCCCAGCGAACATCCTCCCCCTCTCCTTCAGGTATCCATTCAGCATCCTCCCCGTCGTACTAGCAGGACAACTGACAACCTTACTCCGCCCATCGTACTCGATCCTGCCCCTGCCACCTCCCCTCCCCCCATCAACCGCCCAAGCTGGCTTTTCTCCCGTCTTCCCCTCTCCGTCTTCATCGGATAAGTCCAGATCGCCCAAGTCCACCAGCACGGCGTCGGACCGCACGCTCCAGCCCGCCCAGCTGTGTCCCCCCGACCGGACGGAGACGCGCGCCGAGTTGGCTTCGGCGAGCTTGACGGCCGAGATGATGTCGCCCGTCGTGCGGGCCTTGACGAAGGTTAGGGGCACGCGGGAGAGGTCGCGGCGCTTGTTGAAGACGCGGCCCCAGACTGCGGATTGGAATTCGGCGGGGGCCGTGGTGTCGCGGTGGAGGATTTGGGGGTTTGGGGACGACATGGTTGGGAGTTGGGGGTGAGGAATGTGAGTATCAAGAGAGGTAGCTAGGGAGGATGAGGTATGGTATGGTAGGAGACAGGGCGATGTATTGAACTGTGAAGATGTTGAGCTGTAGATCTAAGCTGCAAGATGGCGGCACTTCTACATACAAAAAAGAGCCAAAGACGGTTGGATCGATACCTTGCGAAACCCGGTAAGAAGGCCGATTATATCAATCAGTCCATTCTCTCAAACAATGTGCATGCGAAAAGGAAATATCCCCCGATCGCAGAAAACTCATCGCGAACACTGCTCGCGCCGTTGGACCCCACGTTCCGGCTGTCTCCCACACGCATCCGGGGGCGGTCCCGGGCTCGTTGTTAGGGGTTCTCCCCGCATCGGGAGCGGATCTCGGGGGAGTGCAGTAGCGCGGTCTGTCCCGCTGGAATGGGACCATTACGGGTTGTGGGAGGGATGAAGAGCCCTATTCTTTGTTCTCGAACAGCGAAGTCATATTGAACGTCCTCCGGTTGGAAGTGTCGGTAAAAGAGGAGAAGAGGCGCGTAGGTCCTCGTCGGCTGATATATGATTGTGTTGGATGATTGCGCGATTAGACTCTAGACAACTTGTTAGCCGGTTGCCGCTCAGCACGATTTGACAAGGAGACAACAAATGGATCTTGTCACTGGGCGAGCATGTAATCAGCGACAGGTGAACAACAATGATCGCTATGGATTACAACTCATCTATGAACGCTGAATCCTCCGTATGCCGTACTGTACAATGGAGCAGAGAAAGATGATACAAACGAAAACGCTATTCTCAAGTCTAGTGACAATCCAAAACATCAATGTGAATGACAACCCTTCTGTGCATCCGCTGTTATCAAAATGCAAAACACTTCTGAGATCACCGATCCCTCCCACTCATGGTGGAATCGTCCTAGCGGTCTCACAAAAGGCGGCAGGCACTGGATAGCGGTACTCAGCCGTTCCTGGGCCAAAGCCGAAACATCCCAACATCCCTCAACTCCTCGAGCACATCGTCATCGGCGTCGGCGTCGGCGTCGCCGCTACTGCTGGTATCCTCGTGCTCGCCGCTGCTTGTTTTCGGCTGCTCCTCCCCGCTGATGAGCTCCTCGGGATCCTCTCGGTCTTCGACATGCTCTGCCCACTTAGCCACCCCGTCGACGTTCCACTTCTTCCGTAGCATAACGGACTTTAGCGAGGACGCAAAGGGCGGCGGAGAGTTGTCTCCCGTCGTGTCTGTGGCGAAGTCCTGACGCTCTACCTTCTGGTCAAGCTGGGCCACATCCACGTCCTTGTTTTTGTCGCTGCCGTCCTCTTGTTTATCGCTGGCGATGGGCTGCTCCTCCACGTCGCTGCCGTCCTCTTGTTTGTCGCTGGCGATGGACCGCTCCTCCCCGTCGCTTTTCGTTGCCGGTACGTATGACTGATCGGGTTGAAGACCGTCACCTGTTTGACTGCCGAGAGATAGCCCCCAGGGATAAGGTGGGTGTGTGGAAGAAGGTTCGAGAGGCGGAGGACCGGCTGGTGCAGGAGGAGAGTCATGTCGCAGAGACCCGCGCAAGCCATTGCCCCAACCAGTGCCGCAGCGGCCATCCTCGGTCATCGCCTCGTAATACTCGGCGGTCTCCTCGGTCTGAGCTGTAAAAGCTGATCGTGCGTTGGATGGTTCAGAGGTTGGCGACGGGGTGGCAAATGCCTGACGCGGAGGCGGAGGAACAGACGGCGTGCTCGGCGTCACTATGATTGGGGTACTTCCAGACCCGAGGCTGGCTCCGAAGACTGGGGCGGTTGCAGCGCCATCTCCAGAGTAAGATCGCCTTCCGACGGACCGGGCCCGACTTGCCGGGCCTCGCCGGCGGTGACGGTTCGACTTTCCGATGTCGTAGGCACCTTCCCGCCATGATCTCCTTCGCTTGGTGACGTGATGGAGGTGTCTCCGATCTGGTGTTCCGTCGTGCCTTTGGTCGCAAGAGACTCGTCCTTGGCAGCCTGAGCAGTTTCTTGGGCTTGAGGGATATGGGGCATAGACCGGTCCCACGAGGCCACCCAACGATGCCTGCTAACAGTAGCAGACGAATCGTAACTTGAGCCGCTCCAGTCGACCGATATTTCGTCGCTGGATAGGGTCCCCGTCGATGACTCGCACAGCTGTTGTTCTTCCACCAGAGGTTTAGGATGCTGCCCAGTCGGCGGCGAGGGCAAGACAGTTGGTTCAGCAGGAGTCGTTTCTACGCTCTCGATATGCTCCGTGAACTTGGACTTGAGCGGCTGGCGTGGCTGAGTGTGTGGAGGAGGTTCCACGACTTCGACGTTCCCTTTCACAACCGTGGACTTGCGTGCCTCATCCTCAGCGAACCTCATATGCTTGCCGGCTTTGATCTCGGGCAGATCATCGTCCTCCTCCTCGATGCCGTTTCTGTCCTTCTCCGCGTTGTCGGTTCCATCCTTCTCCGCGTTGTCGGTTACGTCCTTCACCTCGACCAGATCAGTGGCTCCATTGCTGGCCTTGATTTGAGTGTCCTGGCCATCCGTACCACTACTCGCGTCACGCTTCGGATCGTGGACCAAAGGATGAGCCAAAGTTGACGGGTCGGGTCTCTCCTGCGTGGGGGCGAATCGAAGACTCCTCGCAGGACGTTTCCCAGACGGCCTCCTGGGAGCAGTGTACACCGCAGCCGGGTCCGTCACGGTCCTCAACTGTTCAGACAAGACGTAAAGCCGCTGTTTGACGCGTTTGTTCTGTTTTACCATCCAGGCCCTGGTGGACGCCTGGACAGCCGCCGCAGCGGTTGCTGTCACTTCGTGTCTGCCCCCAAAGCGCAAGGGTGGGGTCGGCGGCATTTCAGATTCATGAAAGGGCGGCAACCCACGTACAAGCGGTGGTGTGGGCGGCTGTGAGTCGGTTGGCATAGAAAAATCCTATCTCGGGACCAACTGCTCGGCAGTGTATTGCAGCATCCTGCTCGTGGTTGGGGAGCGAGGCCGCGTAGCAGGACTCTCGGGAGCGAACTCTTGTTGCTTAGGTGCTGTTGGTGGCAAGAGATCGTGGGCTGAACTTCCCGGCGTGGGTGGTGTGGGATCCCGTTTCGGAGGTGGCGGACCAGGAGGGTGATGCTGCGTTTGCTGAGTCGGAACCAGAACTTCAAGGGCATGTCCGCCTGGCTTCTGGGTGTGCTCCTGTGACTTGTGTTCCGCTACAGAAAGTGGAGGACGGCCCTGAGCTTCTGGTCGATTATCTCCGGCTGGGGGCTGCCGAGGAGGAGGTAAGAGCTGGGTCTGTTGGTCGGTTCCCCGGGAAGGCTTGGGCTCTGCCGCCGGAAACGGAAAACCATCCTGAGCCTGCGGCCGATTGCCCTTCGGTTTCTGTGTCTCTCCAGCAACATCTCGAGGAAGAGGTTCCGGATGTACCTTCTCCTGGCGTGGTTTGGTCTGTGGCACATGGCCAAGACGTGAAGGATGATGCTGAGCCTTCAGCATCGTGTTCGCCTGCTCTATCGTGCTCGGCTGCTGCCCCATGGTATGCAGTGTCTTCTGTTGTGTCGCCGGTGCTTTAGGCTTCACCGGCGAACCCACAGGAGACTCAGGTGAAGGTAACGCGAAGTTCATCAAGTCGTCTTCTTCCTCCTCCTCTTTCCTTGACGGATACGGACTCCGGGTGCCCCGCTCCTGCGCCTTCTTGACGGGTGAAGCTGCGTGAACCATGACGGGAGCAGCGGAAGTCAACGATTCTTCACGCTCCCCCGCCTCTCGCACTGGTCCAGAGCCGGGAGGTTTCGATCGGGAGGTTCCAGGGCTGGAAGGTCTGGAACTAGGGGGCTTAGTGGTGGTTTTCGGCCTAGAAGCCAGAGCGTCCTGGAACTTCAGCTTTTTCTTCAGCGGTTCCGGCACCTCCAGCGGCTCCGGGGGTTGGTTCTTCCTCTTCAGCGGCTCCGGCAGCTCCTCCACTATGCCACCAAGGCGCGGAGCTCCCCACCCCATGCCGGTATACTTCGAGAAAGTAGGCGGAGGAGCGGGCATGCCGAACCCCGGAGCTTGACGGCTGACCCTGGGCTTCCTGATTGGCGGCGGAGAAATGTCCTCGTCCGAATCGATAGCACAGGCACTCTCCGCGGCTTGCGATGGCGGGTCCGGTAACACGGGAGCGGCGACACTGGGTTCTGGAAGGGGGATCTTGGTTGAGGTCTTGAATGACTCTGACGGTACGACAGCAACATCCGACTGCAGAGAAGGCGAATGGTGGTTCCGACGAGTAGGCGGTCGTTCGGTCAGACGAGTAGGGGATGCACAAAATTCTCCCTTTGCCCGTGTTGATCCTGCCTCCCATTCGTCCTCCGAATCCTCAAACGCCATCCATTTGACGATGCGGGAATCAGAAGCGGCCTGCTCCCCTGCCTTTGACGTGTCGTCGTCAGTGGGCGTCAAGCTTCGGAAGGTGTCCAAGCGGCGCCGCAACTCCTCCGTCTCCTCCTCGGTAGGCGTTGAGGGCCGGGAATCCCCTGTCTTTGACACGTCGTCAGGGGGCACCAAGCTTCGGAAGTAATCCAAGGTGCGTAGCATCTCATCCTTCTCCTCCTCGGTAGGTGTCGGGAACCCTAATGGATTATTATCTTTCTTCTCGCTCGGCCCAGTCAAGGAGTTTGGGGCTGAATGTGCCTCAGGGAGGTGCACATCACTGTTCGCGCCATCAAAGCCAGGCATCAGCTGGGGGTCCAATTTGAGTGTGCGGTCCGAGGAGGAAAACTTTGCATGCGACTCCGGGAAGGGATCGTTGAGGTCAAGTGCGGAACCATCGTTATCTCCATCGGTATGTGAAGGCAGTTGTGCGGGGAGTTTCGCTGTGGGATCGTTGAGGTCAAGTGTGGAAACATTTTCATTTCCATAGGTGGGTGAAGACGGTTGTGCGGACCATTTCGCTGCTCGCCGTCGTGGCCTGCCCGAGATATAGTCTACCTCGTCCGAAAAGAATGTAGGCTTTGGGGGTGACGTCGGGATGTCAGGCGAAGCGGGCGTGAGATCATTGCCTGGATGGGTAGGCGGACTATCTTTCGCCATCTGTTTCCTTGTATGCCGCGGCCGCCGATTCACGGTGTAAATCGACCTCGGCAAGGTATAAACTGAGGGGTCGCCGTGGTCATCTGCATCTCTGGTTGAATCCAGCGCGGACCGACTCTCTGTTGACTGCGAAGGAGTCCCCTTGTGTGACTCCGGTATATCGATCGGTGCAGACTTCAGGCTACCATCGTCTGCAGCCTTGCTCGGTATAGTATTGCTCGGCGAGAATAGCTTTTCACCAACGGGAGCAGCGGCCATGTCCGCGATAAAAGCCCGAGCCCTCCCGGCCTCGGAACCCGAGTCAAGCGCGACGTCGACGATGTCCTTCTTCGGTGTAGGCACAACCACCTCCGGCTCCGGTTTTGGCAGCGGTTCCGCCGCGGGGAACGCATCATTATCAACCTTTCCGACTCCGCGAGTAGACTCTGTCGGTCTCGCCGCAGTTAAAGCCCCATCAACCTTCTTCGCAAATCCAGCACCAGGCTCTTCGCCCTCTTTGATCGTCTTGGGCGGGAACGGAACCTCCTCCCTCTCGAGTTTCGAAGACGTCGTCGTCTTTGGCACAGGAGGAGGATCACTGTCTTGGGCCTTCAAACCTTGATCGCCCTTGGCAGGGACGTCCTGGTGCTCTCGTGGCATCTTCGGACTCGCAGTGGGTGTGGGCGCAGGAATATCTCCCTTCGTGACTGCATAAATTGTATTGCCGTGACCAACCGCCCGTGTACCAGGCGGCGCCCTCTCCAGTTTCGATATGTTAACAAAAACGTCGCCCTCAAAAATTCTAAAAGCGTCGCCACAAGTGCGACCCATCCTCTCCTGGCGTGTTCGCGCAGTCCTCTCCTCGCGTGCTGAGCGTTTGGTAGTGCTCTCGTCGACTCGATTCCCATCAACATTCACCAACGCGTCTACTCGTTCAGAATCGGGCGAGTTAGGCGGCGGCTGTGGCGGCCACGGCCCCAACAGTCCCGATCCGACATCGTCTATGTTAAGTGGTTTGGCCTGGCTCACACGCCTGCTGCTATCCTTGGCGCCATCCAGTCCACGCTCGACGTCGGGCGCCCGACCATCCCGGTTAGCGACAAACTTCTAGTAGTTGCCGTGATCCGACTCATCGTCCGAATCCTCCTCCGTAAGGGCCCTGTAGCGGCGATTCGCGAGATCGTCTTCGAGGCTGCCCTCGTTGTCGGCATCGGCGTAGCCCTCGCCGCCGAAGAGGCTCAATGCAACGGGCAGGAAGACCAGCGCATGAGAGGCGGCGAAGATGACGAGCGCAAGCCACACGCGGAAGTAGTAAATCTCGAAGATCTTGCTCCGGGTGAAGGCGAGCACGCACACGCCCAACAACTTGGTGACGGTGATGCCGGAGAAGACCGACGCGCCGACGTTGGCGAGCGCCGTCCAGGCCCTGGCGTCCCGCCCGCGGAACCGGTTCTTGGCCCGCTCCATGAAGCTGAACGAGGGGAAGGTGAAGGCCCTGGCAATGTGGGCGCAGAACTCGACTGCGATGCCCACGCAGATGATCAGGTTGACAAGGGAGACGGCGTTGAGACTCACGCCCATCACAGCCATGGCGCCCATGATGTCGACGATGGTCATTGTGACGGTCAGTGTGACCACGGCGGCGGTGACGAATGAGCCGAGAAGGACAGAGGAGATGAGGAAGATGATGCCGATGGCGGAGCCCAGAAGGGTTGCGGTGAGCGAGATGATGGACGCGTATTGGTCGAAGAAGATGTAGAAGACGCTGTAAGGGAATACTTCGAGACCGGTGTCCTTGCTGATGTCCGATGCGATGCGGCGTGCCGAGGCGTACGCGTCAATGAAGTCATCTTGGCTACGGAGCGGCTTGTGCGCGGTGCGGAAATGGCTGGCGGGAATGGTCTCGTGCTCTGCGTCTATGACGACAGCGGAAGAGTAGGAGGCTTGGCCACCGAGTGGGCAGTCGTCGTCTGTCGGCGAGTTGACGAACTTTTGGAGGTAATGAATGAACTCATCTCCTTCGGGCATGCCGGCAAGTGTAATGTTCCAGGCTGGGTTCCGGTTTGCGAAGCAAGTCTTCCTATTCTCGACGCAGCAGGTGTCTAGCTCCGGGTTGAGCCACAGGAAGAAATCGTCGATCCAGCTCGCGGTGGGCGCCACGATGTAAGACACGTCACTCCTCTTCCGCTCTCCTTCAAGAATGTTGGGCAGAGAGAAGGAGTCGCAGGTGGTGAAGCGCGCACAGATCTTCTGTTGTGTTGTCCGCTTGGTGGCATTAACTTCCCGAGTGACAAAGTACACCGGTGGGCCAACGTCCAGGTAGTCGTACAGATCGTTGAAGTATGGGATCAAGTACGAGTCGTCCGGAATAGCCACCCGCTGATCCAGACCGAGCTTGATTTCCGGTAGGAGTGCCACACCAGCAGCAAACAAGCCAAGGAAAACCATAACGATCACACCCTTGACCTTCTTTCCCAGCAGTGCCGGTGCGTACCGCTTGCGGATGAACTGTTGGAGCATGCTCTCCTCGGGTGCCTCATGCAGACGCCCGCCAAAGTGGCCGTTGCCGTTGTTGAGGTGCACACGGGCCGCCTTGACTTGGACGCACGGGAAGCAGTCGGCTCGGGCATCTTCCACGCGGATCTGGTTGAGAGTCAACACAGACACGAACATGGTGACCTGCAGAATGGCGTTGATGAAAACTGCGCCTGCGGCATATATAGCAAAGTTCCGGACCGCTGGCATGCCAACAAATGCACCAAGAGCGAAGGATACGGTCTCGGTGATCGCAGAGAAGAGGATAGATGGTCCCATGCGACCCAGAGCTTTGGCGACCCGGATTTCAACCACGTCGTCCGGGCGAGCAATGTTGACACGGTTGAACTCGTGCACGATGAGGAAGA
The DNA here is from genome assembly GCA_009194965.1 of Coniochaeta sp. 2T2.1. Lineage (NCBI taxonomy): Eukaryota > Fungi > Ascomycota > Sordariomycetes > Coniochaetales > Coniochaetaceae > Coniochaeta > Coniochaeta sp. 2T2.1. Next base: position 822,778 of record VSMA01000017.1, on the reverse strand, counting down.
TGTTGTCAACACCGACGGCGAGAACGATGAACGGGATGACGTCGACAATGATGAGTGTAGCTTTGAGACCAGCCCACGAGAAGAGTCCGATCGAGGAAGTGATGGACATGATGACAATGATGATGCCCACGATTCCAAGAGTGAACTTGGACTCGACCAGCGCCACGGCCGGGTTCCTAAGGAGGTCTCGTAGCGACAGTGTGGTCGAGCCCAAGGCGATGGAAGCGTAGAGGAACATGACGACATAGCTGATGACAATGATCTTGGCGTCGGTGTTGGTGGACTTGTTAAGCTCCTCCTCCAGGCTGATTTCAGTCGAGAATGAGAGTCTTAACCCGCGGTCCTTGGCCTCTTCTTGAACTTCCAGCAGACAGTTCTTGAGAGCGCTCTCCCAGTCCATGGCCCGGTCAACTTTAGAACTGCCCTCCTGGAAGTTGTTAACGACCCAGGTGATCGTCATCGCCTTCGCATCGGTAACGTCATCAGTTTCATAGCCACCAAGGATAGCGCTAGGTTCGAGTGGTAGCCCGAACTCTGGACGACACTCGACCGGTGACCGAGCACAATCCTGAATATGTGATCTCCAGTCCTTGCCAACATTGTCGGGATCATTCTCAAAGTATGCAGAGACGGACTGAACAACGCAGGCTGTTCCTGTAGGCTTGAAGCACACGTCCTCCAGGGTTCGGCCCCATTTCGGTCCCTTAAGATCCTTAATGCTGGCCTCGACGCCCATCCACCAGATCAGGGTGTCGTGGCTGAGGACAGGACCGGTCTCATTGACGAGGAAGACCTTTTCGGCACGGTAGAACGGACCAAAGTTGTCGTCAAAGAAGGCCTTCTCTTCCGCTGCTGCCGACTTAGGGCTAACCCACAGGCGAGCAGGATCCTTCTCGATATCAAATCGAATCAGACCGACACTGAGGATGGCCACGATTACCAGACTGCTTATGATCGTGATGGCGGGGAACCTGGCGGCCAAGTGTCCCAGCTTATAGAACAAAGCATCACACCATCTGTTGACGAAGTATTTCTTCTGGGGCCGGTCGAACATGGCGCCGTTCTGGACAAGGTCCCCCTCATCTTCGTCGTCGCTTTGGGTATTGTCGGCGAGCAGCCTCAGCCTCTCGCTGCGGCGTCTACGATGCCGTATCCAGGCGATATGTCCCACGACGGCCGCGACGGCACTGAAGAATAGAATGCTGTAGGTGAAGATGGCCGCAAATGACAGGCACGGTAAGATACCGACGTAACATGATCCGGATTTCTCCACTTCAGGGAGTTCGGGGCAGACGGCCGGGCAGTCGACGCATGCGCAGCGGAAGCTGGGATCCTCGTCGTTGCACTTCTTCGGCTTCATGTCGAGCGGACCCATCTTGGGCTCCTCGTACTCCTTGGGGAAGTTGATCTGGAATGGCGATCCGATGGCCTTCTCGTCGCCCAAGAACTTGAGGAGCTGCGAGTAGTTCTTGGCACCACCTCCGATGAAATCCATGGCTTTAGAGTTGGAGGGGCCGAACTTGACATCCTTGCAGCTGTCGTAGAAGCCGGTGCCGTACTCCTCGGATATAAGCTGGTCGAGCTCTGTGACCATGAGCTTGCCGTTCTTGGGTTGCGTCTTGGTGACGTTGAGGAAGAGGGATTGGTCCGGCGAGCAGGTGAAGGTGCAGAACATGTTGTAGAAGTTCTCTTTGCATGCCGGGCATGACGATATGATCTGGTTGGCTGTCGACATGGATGACTTGAGGGATTTGACCTGGAGGAAAGCGAGATATCGTTAGCATACTGGGGATAACATGGTATACAGTGACGGCATGAGAGCCCGAGACACGATGCAGTGGAACAAGGAGGTACATACCTGCTCTTCGTTGCAGCAAACAGGTCCCTCGCTCCATTTGGGACCACATAGATCAACCAACTGGTCTCTCAACTTCTGATCCGGTTCCTCTGCAAGCCCGTTGTCTGGGCACGGCAGCTGCTTCCCAAGGAAGCTCTTGTTGCCGCAGTGGCCGCGGATCGCACAGCGGCCAGCCTCATGCTTCGGTGTGTATGGTTCTTCTGCCTGTGCCAGGCCGGCAAGCAGCCCGGCAGCCAGGGCGACGAACGATAGCCTCGTCATGGTGGTTAAGAGGTGCCGCTCAGCGGCGACGGGGTTGCGTATTTGGCTCGACTCGGATGATGGAGTGGATGATGATGATAACTGGGCTATTGATGTCTTGGGAGCCTGTCAATAGATGACAGATAATGTGATATGCTATGGCACAAACGAAAGTTTTGTCTGCACCTAAGACGATGTTGTGCGTATGTAAGTGGAAGATGGTCGAGACGATGAGTGATGTTGGTTGTTGGATGTCAGACAGGCAGAGAGGGACGATCGACTTGCGGGAAGCTGGCTTGCGCCGGCCGTTACTGCCAGGGTCTCCACTGCAGCTCTGGCCCGCGCTGTCGACGAATGTCTGCGTCATGATCCGTGTTGGTGGAACGTCGCTCCACACGTCCCTGCCAAGTCCGGGGAAGCGCCTTCCGATTGGCTGGAGCTGTGCTTGGTCACCAGGTCTCGGTGGCACCTGGCAACGGGCGCTCATAAGTTGTGACTGCCATTCTCAATTTGACGGGCTTGACGGGCTCGATGTTGCACACATGTTGAAGGATTACGGTTCTTAACGCCAGACTGAAAGCACGACCGGACGGTCACAAGTTTAGCGACGAGACTACAATCAAGGCGTTACCGCAAAAGGTCTAACATGCGAAATCCTAACCACATGTGCACAGTGCTGTATGTACTGAAAGCCCCATGCTGAGTGTATATAGAAATGTCGAGATCCATCAGAAGAGCCAAAATCATCGCCCCGTCGCACAAGACGCCTGACGTCCTCCCTCAATCGTAGTCGTCGCTTGGTATCATGGTCTGAAAACCCTAACTCCCCAGCGCTGATGCTCCTTTCCTATATATCCAACACCTATTCCGAACCCTGATATATCTCCCTGTACAACCGCTTGCCGGAAACGATACGAAATAAAGAGAGAGACGTGCCTTACACCGGCAGTTCAATTACATATCCCGACGTCATACACGCCCAGTGACATGAAACTGCCCTGTCAACGTCGCGAATTTCCACCCATCGTTCTTCAACATTGCACCAACGGCTCGCCTCAGCTGCGAGTCGCCCCTGACATTGCTGTGATACCCAACACCAGTGATCACAGTAATCCCCTCCACAGCACCTCTCCGCTCACGCTCCCCTTCGCTCAACCCGTTCCACCAGGCTTGCACGCGATCCTTGGCAATCCTAACGCCTTCCAGCACCGGCACGCCGTGGAGATCTACTTTGCCCCCGTCGCTCTGGCTGGCAACAATTTCTTCATGGTAGACCAGTGAGTTGCCGCTGCGGAAACGTTTCTCTTCTCTGTGCTTCTCGTCGTAGTATGCGGCTGCTTGTCGGTAGAGTGGGCCTTTCCGACGCAGAGCTGCCGCGGATTCTGCGTAAGATGGACCGGTTGCTCCCGGAACCGGCGGGTCGTCCTGTTTCGGCTTCGGGAGTTTCTTCTTTGGCGTTACGATTTGCCAGCCGTGAAGAGGAATTGCAGATGCTTTCACTGGGCGTGGTAGGTGGGACGTGGTGGCGCCATTGGGCCGTTCTGCGAGAGGACGTTGTCGTATGGTGAGAGTACGATGATCGTGGGCTTGTGGCAGCGGGATGCGCGTGGTTGAGACGGTAGTGGAATCCGACGAGTCGACTAGTCCATCTGCGTCAAGCCGAGGGGGTTTGGAGTAGGTGACCGGGAGCTGTTCTCGCCCAGGTTTATGCTCTCGCTTCCTCGCGTCTGTCTTCCCTGTTAGCTCTGGGCGTTGAATTTCGGCGAGGCCATTAGACTCACATTTACCCGATCGAGAATTCTCATCCACCGCATAGAATCCGTCAACTCCTTTAGGCAGCTCCCCATTCTCCTCCAGGAATTGTCGAGTGAGCAACGCCTCAAATGCCTTCTCCACGTCTCCCCCGGCACCTTTCAGCTCAAATTTCAGGGTATGGTCTGCGAAGTTGCCGAAGATCATGCGCAAATTGGACACCTTGTCCTCCTCTGAGAGTTCCGTCTGGTATGTGAAGCACGGAGTATCAAATCCATCGGATGCCTCCGAGATGGAAGTGAGGAATTCAGATGACAGCTGCGACTCCGGTGCCACGTCGTCGGCTATAAATTGGCTGACATCGCTGTCTGATAGGTGGCTTAGTCCACTCGGGTCGAAACCGGTGGCCTCTTCGGCCTGCGCCGTCTCAGCGAGGATACTGAGTGTTGCGCGTGCATCCTCGAGAGATCCGTCTGAGGCGATAGCCCGGATCAGCGCTTCGTCCAGTGGTGGGTTAAATTCCGCCTATTTCTGAGGTTAGTAATTGGTGTCCATGTCAAAGTGAGTGAGTGAGATGCTTCATGAGTCATGCATATATGTATGCTTCTCGAAGGCCAACACAAAACATAGGCGCACAATGACAACTGTTTAACGTATCAAGGGCTTCATGCACTAGATGCTCGAGGTAACTTACGACTAGTTGCTCCATCAGGACGTCGGCGGTGGTGGCTACGCCATTGTGCTGGTCGTTGTTGTCTGCCATGCGCTGCTGCTGCCATCGGCCTACCTGCAGCGGGTAGGCTTTGTTTGTCGCTGTCTCTGGGTGGTTATGTAGGTGTTCAAATTACAAGTAACGATACTGGTTGAATGCGACAAAGGTTTCGTGTTGCTGCTGGTGATAGAGGTACTCATGGTCACGTTATGGCGGTTCTTAGGGAAAACGGTAGGATAAAATATGAGATTTTGAGGTGAGGAATTGAAGAAGTGGAGGCGCCGAAAAGGCCATGGTGAACAGTGACTGGATAGAATTTCCACCTCGTCTAACATGCTCTTGAGGCTCTGTAACAACCCGCTAGACGCCAGGATGTAAGCCTCGTCAATTTCCATTAGATCAACATTTCATTCACGATGCAAGCATTCACCTTCCTTGCGGTGGTCGCGGCCGACAGAGAGAAGGAACACGCATCGGCCATCCATCCATGCAAACCGTATCCACAATACGTACCTGTCATTGCTGGTGGGTTTTCTCCAGACGCTCTTTCCGAGGCTGCCACACAATGAGGCCTGTGTCTCAGGTTCCTGGGAGGCAGGAACGACGTCATCTGTTTGGAAGGTCCGGAATGGAAGAGGCAGAGGAGTAAAAAAAACGACAGCTCATCAGGCAGGGGAGTGTGGACTTAAATCTCAAAGGAAAGGTGCAGGAAGAGACTAACACGAACTGGGACTCAACCTTTCCCGTATTTGAACCTCCATCCAAGGCAAGAGCAACGGCGAGGTCCACAGTATCGTGGCAACCTAACCTGAGCTTGGTTCAGAATGTCCGAGTCACATGCCATGATACGCGGTTTCCTTTCCTGAACAACATCCGTTTTGTCTGCTGCTTTTTTAATACTTGCAAAGTTCCAACTCTTCCATTATCTTTATCACTCGTCACCTTCGTCAATCGCTTCTTCAGTTTACCTTAAGTTTCATCCGCCATCATTATCACCTGTGTCGTTTGGTAATAAAGTCATTCGTTAACTGAGATACTCTTATCATTGAGCTATTCTGTTTTCCCACACACCACAGTCTCTTCGTCTCCTCGCGCAGTAATAGCCATCATGGGTTCCCGAGATGACATTGACCCCTTTGTTGACCCGTCTGTGAACGAATCCACGTTCGACGAAGACTCAGCACCACGGGAAGATACCGCTGAGCATTATCTGAAATTCATCAACTACCCGGTTCCCTTGAAAGGGTAGGTGACTCCAAGGCTCGCATTGTCCGGATCCGACGGAACTTCCTGCTAATGAAATCCAGCCCTGATGTCCCCTACAATAATGAACGAAAGTCAACTCCCGGACTCCGCAACTGGAAAATCAAGCCGTCGGCGTATGTGTAAGTAATTCACACCCAATATCGCATTGCTTGTCCTTCGCTCCGTGCCGAGTCAACTGACATCCGTCACTCGCAGCATGGAGTCCTTCGACTTCATCAGGGCCAAGGTCTGGCGGGATGCCGGTTTCGGGTCCCTCCGAGATATCCGGAAGGAGATCGAAGACTACGAACCCTGGTATGAGCCGACAGTTATTCCCCGGCAAGGACGCCAAGGTAGCCACAAGGGCAGGGGCAAGGGCAAGGAACAAGACGTATCTCTGCCACCACCTCGTCCACACAATGGCGTTGCCACCGCCGGCCACTATACCATCGCCACCTACCGCCAGCAATATCTCTCTGGAGCGCTAACCCCAACGCACGTGGTCAAGGCCATCCTCCAGCTGATCAGGAAAGAGTCGAGCGGTGAATTGAACCCCCACAGCCTCGCGTTCTTCCAGTCCAGGGAGGACCTCGCCCTCAAAGCCGCCGAGGAGTCCACGCTGCGATACAAGGAAGGCCGTTCTCTAGGGCCTCTAGATGGCATCCCCACGGCCGTGAAGGATGAATACGATATTGAGGGCTACTCAACATCTCTCGGCTCAGCAAATGACTATACTGGCAAGATCAAGGAAGACGGCACCATCACGACATGGACAGTCCGCAAGCTCCAGGAAGCCGGCGCCATCATAATCGGCAAGACATCGATGCACGAGTTTGGCCTTGATACACCAGGCAACAACCCCATCTGGGGTACACCTCTCAATCCCTTCAATCGCAACTACTACACTGGCGGCTCCTCATCCGGCACAGGCTATGCGGTCTCAGCCGGCCTGATACCCATCGGCCTCGGCAGCGATGGAGGAGGCAGCATTCGTATTCCCTCCAGGTATGTTATCTCTCGCCCAGACCCCAACGCTCCCCGTTCTCTTGCCCCGTGCCCTCATCCCCATTTACCCCTGCACCAAATGTCCCAATCATTCGATTTCTTGTTTTAGTGCTCATTATGTCACCCTGGCACTACGGCTAACGCAAATCAGTATGTGCGGCGTCTTCGGACTCAAGCCGACGCACGAGCGCGTGAGCTCCAAGCCGGGACAGAACCACTCTCTCACCTGTGCCGTACTGGGCCCTATTGCCGGCGATGTGAGGTCCCTCCTCACTGTTTTCGAGACAATAGCGGCGCCGCACCCAACTTCACCGTTTCCGCCCTTCAGACTCACTGGTGATGAGCGACTGAAGCCCAAGCTGCTCGGCATCCCCAAAGCGTGGTTCAACGCCGCCACGCCTGCTATCCAGAAGCTTTGCAGGAGCATGATTGACCGCCTGGTCAAATTAAGGGGCTATGAGATCATCGATGTCGAGATACCCTATCTTACGCACGGCCAGACCGCACACGCTATGACCGTGCTGACTGATGCGGCTACACTGCTGCCAGAGACGGACGGCCTGACAGCCGCGAACAGGATCATGATTTCCCTCGGCCGTGTTACGCGTGCGGAAGACTACACGCTAGCTCAGAAGCTGCGTCGCGTGATTGCCCGGCATCTGGCCTGGCTGTGGCAGAAACATCCCGGGATGCTGATCATTACGCCTACGACCGCCTGTGAAGGCTGGCCTATCATTGGCGGAGCGGCGGAGCTCGCCAACGGAGTCAACGACGGAGACCAGACAATCAAGTCCATGGAGTATGTCTGGTTGGCTAACTTCCTCGGATTACCCAGCATGTCCGTCCCCGCCGGTTTCGTCGGCCCTCGGGGGAGTGAGTCGGAGGGCAAGACTGTTGAGTCGCAGCAGGTCGACAAGGTGGAGGGCATACCTATCGGGTTGATGGCGACCGGGGAGTGGTGCGCTGAAGAGGCCCTCTTCAGGTGGGGTCTCGACTGCGAGGAAGTTGCGGCTGACCGACTGGCTACACCCCCCATTTGGGAGGATGTCCTAGCCCGCGCGAATCATATCAAGCACGGCGAGTACGGACAGCCTGGACTGGTCAACTCGTCCTAGGAGGCCTTGTCCCAAGACACGATGGCCAAGATTTCTAATGAGCTGTCTGCGTACGAGGAGCGTGTTGAAAGGGAGGGCATCAAGGATGCTGCTTGGCTGTTGGCTTTGCAGAAGCGGTCGCGCGACCGCATCCGCTCGATTGTCCAGGAGGATCGCACGTCGACAGTTGGCCCTTCCGTTAACCGTGCGCCCAGGACTCCCCAGAAGGTGGCTACGCATGGGGCTTTTGAAAGGTATTCTCATCAATCCTCCTCGGCGGAGCGCGCAAAGCCTTCAAGGCCTGCAGCTTTTGCCCATCTCATGACGCCGACTCTGACTCCTGGCACGGCTCCAACAAATCAATCGACGTCTATTCCATCCTCTCAAAGCCATTTTTGGGGGGAGCGGAGAACAATGACATGATCCAGATCAACGCCAGTCGCGATTGTCTCGAGCCAACCCTGATGTGGATCCCTCGTTCGTGGGCAACGGACGCGCAGATTGCAGCCTACGAGTCGGGCGACCCGACCAGGGTCTCGGTCGGTCCCCCCACCAAGTTCCTGGACAGGATGAGACAAAGGTCCGATGAACACCGCCTCGAGAAGCTAGTCGCGAGAACGCACGCCACGCAGATTCCAGCCTTCGTTGGTCCGAAGCTCACGACTCTGGAGTTTCTGCACAAGATGAAACAGAGGTCTTTCGAATCCCGTGCCGAGAAGATAGCCGCACTGAGAGCGTCCGCTGTAGCAAGGGACCTGGATAAAGGCATTGAGATGATGGATCTGACGGGCAGGTCGTCAACCCAGAAGACGCAGTCGGCCGGACACGGAGTCTCACCCAAGGAACAGAGGTCGTCGTCGTCATCCGAGGCAGCCGGCGAGGGGTTATCATCCGTCGATTGGGTCGTTGTTGCTGACAACTCTGCTGCTGGCCGCTTCACTGCGGGCGACTGTGCTGCTGGGTCTTCCAAGATACCGGCCGCATCGGCACCGTCACTTCACAAGGACTCAGATCGCTTCCCCCATTGGTTAGGCGAGGACTGGCTTATTCTCACACCAGATATGCCAAAGGAAACGAAGAAGGACAGTCCATCCGTCCCCAAGCCCGCCACTCGGAGATGGAGTAGCAAGTGAACGCAGCCCGCAAAGGAACTTGGAAGATGGCGGGAGGTTTGGAGCTGGCGCGGCTGCTTGAAAGTGCTACATGCGTGTTGAACGTGATACAAGGTATTTATTAGGGGATTACATCATTAACGAGCATAGAATAGCGCTGTCCTTGGTGGGTTAATGGGAAACTAGGTATGCTATAGGATTAGAAGAAATACCATAGCGGTCTTTGAAAATACCCTGCGAACGGTGGCATGTCTGACCCTGACGACTGGAGCGAGACAATGAAGAGCATCATAACTCCACCTTACACCATCCGGCCATCAGCAGATGGATATACGATTACATAAACAGCATCTGATCAAAACATGCCGCAGTTCTTCATAACCCGAGGTATATCTCCCATCCTCACCTTACCCAATCCTCTCCCTCAACCACTCCCCGGCAATCCTCTCTCCCAGCCCACCCAGCGTTCCATCCCCCTCGACATGCCCGACATCCCTCATCCCAACCCTCCTCTCGGCCTCAGCCTCGACCTCCATCCCTCCCTGTCCTTCCCCTCCTTCCTCAGCGCTCCCCTCCCCCGTACCCTCCCCGGCATCCCGAAGCTCATACCGCTCCACACTCCTCCTCATGAACCCCCCCAGCTCAAGCGCCTGTCCCTCAAAGGTATTCCTCACCTTCACCCTCCTCTTCGTCTTCGTCGTGGTCGTCTTCCGCGGTTTCCTCGTTCCCTTCCCTGGTGCCGGTGGTGTAGATTCGTACAGCAGCAGCGCCTCGGGTATCTTGAGGGTGGACGACCAAGGCGGGAAAGTGAGATAACTCTTCGGCGGCGGTTTGAGATTCCACGTCGTTTGTGTTGTTGTTTTGCCCTCCCCAACACCATCACCGGATGCTAGCGCGTCGACGGCCCTGCTCATAGCATCCCCAGTAACCGAACTCTCAAAATCCTCGGGAACCCACAGCCCCGGATCCCGAAAAAACAAAGCCGGCGAGGCGAAGGGGTCGAACATCCCGCCCGGGTTGGGGAAGAGGTCCGGTAGTCTGTCTTTTAGGTAATGGAAGAAGGAACCATCCGCGTACTCCTCCCCACCCGGGGCTGCGGCGGTAACAAGAGTTTTACTGCGTTGTTGATGAACCGGGTGGTCGGGGAGGAACATGGTCCAGTTGTAGATGCCGTTGTAGGTTAGCAGACCCCTGACGGCCATGGGTTTGTCGGAGGAGACGTGGGATTCCGTCAGGGCGAGGGAGGCGGCTATGCTGGCGCCTAGGTAGGAGGAGTAGATGTAGATGGGGCGCGGGTTGGTGGTGGTGGGGGTTGAGGGGGTGGTTGAGGGGGAGAGACGGGTGAGGAGGTGGTGGTAGGCGAAGAGGGTGTCGTGGAGGGGGGTGGGCCATTGGTATGTTGGGGAAGGGGAGGAGGAAGGGGAAATGGTGGAGGAGGAAGAGGATGGGTCATGCCAGCGGTAGTTGATTACTGCTGTTGGGTAGGAGGTGAGGAAGGACGGGAGGGGTGGTGGTGGGGACGCGGAAGACTGGAAGAAAGGCGGGAGGTAGATGATTAAGGGGTGGGAGGGTGTGTGTTGGGGGATATTGTGGAGGCTGGAATGTGTGTAAGCTACGATGGGTTACGTTGATGGTCAAGGGGGTATGTTTACTTTACGTCGATGCTACCTGCTGAGGCGCATCGTACTGAGATGGTCTCGACATTTGCATGTGAGCTGAGACGTCGAATTGGGGCACTTTGGCTCCGTCGCGTTAAAACACGAAGTGCTGCTGCCCTTGGCCGCCATCTTTGCATTCTTGCAGAGCACCGAGATATGTTGCAAGTCTCTCAAGCCAGTTGCATCGTGCTGTCCAAAGTTGTGAATGAATAATCGGGATCTTTAAGTTCAAACACGTGCAGATCGATCTCATGAGTTCTGAAGGAGACACGGATGACCAGGAATAAGCACCTGCCGCTCAATATTGACCAATGATAATGCCGTAGATCGGAGATTTTCAGGGACTCGTTCCACCTTTCAAGCTCGCAATTGGCCTTGGCAGGAATGGCAGGCTCAGTCATCCCCCTTGAGGGAAGCCACCAACCGACGTCATGCAACGCACTTTGACCATTTGACGCGAAGTCGGGGCTCGTCGGTGGTGGCTGCCGCGCGAACCTTGATTCCCCATGTTTCGTTGCAGGAGCATCCATCTTTTTGCCAGTTATACAGTCCTTCAGATCCAGACCACAACTTTGGGATGATCGACATAAAACAAGCTCCATCCCCAACTTTTCACTCACGAGATCATCACTCTCGATCATTCTTGGCGTCTTCTTGGCACGATTTGATGTTGGACATTGTACATTGTTCCTCCACGTTTTGGTGTTGTCTATCGTTGATATAGCAGGTTAGAGGCTTAGTAACACCCCTTCGACATGAACGATGCGAGCGGTGAGAATGTCGACGAGCACGTTGAGGCCCTCGAGGGCGAGACGCAGAAGATGCAGCAGAGCATGGACAATGACAACGCCCACCTTGATCCCAGGTGTGTATCCTCTACGCCTTGGAACGACACACTGATATGGTTTCTAACAGATTGGCAGCCGCTGGTTCTTTGCCTCGTCCCTGTTCCCCATGATTGCCGGAACCCTGGGCCCCGTAGCCTCGGCCTTCAGTATCTGCGCCCTCGTCCGGCCATGGAGACAGTACTACCGACCTAACTCCGACATCCAAAAGGCCCAGTACATCCCCGACCCAGAATGGCTACTCGCCATCAACGGAGTCCAGCTGGTCATCGCCATCGTCGCAAACATGGCTCTACTCCTCAACATGACCAAGAGGCTGCGTTTCACCGTCGCCCAGCCCATTACCATCATCGGTTGGTATTTCTCCGTCATCTGTCTCATCGTGATGCAGACCGTGGCCGCCACTCATCTCCGTATCGAACCATGGGACGAGCACGTCTGGTCCCAGGCATTCTACTACGGCATATACGCTACTATTCTCTACTTTATTGACGCCACTCTCATGGTCGTCACCTTTTGGGGAGCATATACGGGGCACTACGACAAGGACTTCCTGCTCACGCCCAGCCAACGAACGCTCATGCTGCAGACGATAATGTTTCTCATGTATCTGTTAATCGGTGCGCTGGTCTTCTCCACTATCGAGGGCTGGAACTACCTCGACGCCGTGTACTGGGCCGACGTTACACTCTTTACCGTTGGTTTTGGCGACTTCTCTGCTACCACGCCTTTGGGTCGTGGTCTACTTATCCCATATGCTCTCGTCGGTATCATCAGCCTTGGTCTCGTCATCGGATCCATCCGTGCCTTGGTCCTCGACCGCGGAAAGCGAAGAATCGACGCCCGAATGATCGAGAAGAAGCGGCGGAGGGTGGTGAAGCAACTGGCAAAGAAAGGGAAGGATTCGATGCTAGAGCCCATCCAAGAGAAGGACTCGCGGGCGAACGCCGAGTCTCCGGCGCCCGAGGACAAGGACCAGCATCTGACCGAATTCGAGAGGAGAGAAAAAGAGTTCGAGCTCATGCGCAAGATCCAGCGCAAGGCCGAGCGGAGGCGTCGTTGGTTTGCCATGGCTACATCGACAGGTACCTGGGTTGTACTGTGGCTGGTCGGCGCCAAGGTATTCCAGGTGTGCGAGGAACCTTACCAGCACTGGTCCTACTTCGACGGAGTTTACCTCGGCTTCGTCAGCTTGACGACTATCGGTTACGGAGATCTTACGCCCATCTCCAACCCTGGCAAGTCGTTCTTCGTGTTTTGGTCTCTGATGGCCCTGCCCACCATGACGATTCTCATCTCAAATGCTGGAGATACGGTGGTCAAGGGGATACGCGATCTTACAAACACTATTGGCGAGGTTACTATCTTGCCTGGAGAGCAAGGGTTCAGAAAGGGACTGAAGGAAGTCATTCGGCAACTTACGCTGGGAAAGCTCTTCGAGGAGGATATCCAAGAATCTCCGCCCGGCTTCCTCGGCGATGCGGAGGAGCACGTGGATGATTCCGACGATGATGACGCGGAAGCGGAACGGCACAAGTTCGGCGGTCTCGAAGCCGAAGAGTCCGACCAGCGCGAACTCGACGCTGAGAAGGGTGGCACGCGCAAGGCCGACCGAGAGAGGGTGGAGAATAAGGGAGAGGAGACCAAACGCCACGAGGAAGGCCTGAGGCAACGGCTTCAGCGACACAGCCAGGATCCCAGCTCACGAAGTGGCTCACGCGGATCCGACAAACATGCCCCGCGGCGGGCCGCTACTATGCACAGCGCGCGCCACACCTCAGAGCACCGCCGCAGCCCAGACCAGCACCACCACTTAGAAGGTCTCGGCTTCCCACGCACAGATTCATTCGCCCGGCAAGACCTACCCAACGAAATCCCCAATGACAAAAACGAGTACCACATCATCCTCCTCGAAGAAATGGCGCGTGTGACCCGCCACCTCAAGAACCAGCCGCCGCGGAAGTACAGCTGGGCCGAGTGGGCGTGGTACCTCAAGCTCATCGGCGAGGACGAGGCCAACGCGCAAACGCACCGCAAGGCGCGGCCGCACGTGCACGCCAAGGCCGGCGGGGACGGGCAGGCGGGCAGGCACGACAAGATCGGCGACGTCGCCGACGATACGAAGCAGGACGGGAAGGAAGGGCACAAGGGCCAGACGCAGTGGAGCTGGGTCGGGTCTAGGAGCCCGCTCATGGGATCCCAGGAGGAGGCCGAGTGGGTCTTGGAGAAGCTTACGCAAAAGCTGACGCAGGAGCTGAAGGATGCGAGGACGAGGGGGAAGAAGGAGAAGGTTGAGGAGGGGGATTGGAGGCATAATATTGATGAAGAGGAGGAGGGGGATACGAGGGAGAAGGAGGATGAAGGGAGGCGTGGTGCTCGGGAGGAGAAGGAAGGTGAGGGCAGCCACAATACTCAGAAGGAAGAAAGTAATGAGAAGACGGAAGAGGAGGGCAAACATGATACATGACCGGTCAACGGCGGATGTGGTTGTCGGGGTCGTTTTTGAGCATTTGATACCCACCCAGGGGTCTGTTTGCAACTTGGCATTCGTTGACAATGGGTTCACGGCATTGGACATATGGTTTTTGTCGGCAACTATTGGACGGGTATCTCGAGATTCACAACTTGGTTAGAGTTACGGCGGCATCGGAGCATTGGTTAGGTACCTATGTGGCTACGGACCGGTTACATATCATCGCATGCCTTAAGCATCTTCTAGGGACCTTTAGATGTAAGGCCGCTATCAACAGTATCCGAGCCGTTACAACACTGGCTTCAATCCTTTAGGAAGGTCGCTGGCGGAAGCCTTATCTAGGAGATAGGATGTGCTGAACGCCTACACAAAACCAAGATAAATGGCCGTGCCGGCGGTCTTTTCACAAGGTTCAGAGACCTGACGGATGTCGAGTACGTCGCACAATCTTCCAAAGTCAAGTCGGACGAGTAGTATACAGATTTCTCTATGCCAGATTATATACCGAACCCGAATGCGCCATCCGGTCAAAAGAAGTGGCATTGACATGAATAAAAACAAAAATGGAGAGATTTCTATACAATCATGATCGTACAACCCTTCTCGCCCCGGCCATCTCTAACGCGAGTCGGACACGCACCTACTTCGTCAGCAGCCGCTTCTGCACCAACTTGATCGTCCTCGGCGACACCCTCATCCTGCTCCCCAAAAGCAGCGCGCCGCTCAGCAGCGCCACGGCACCCGCCTGATGCGTGGCGGCCAAGTGCGTGGGGACCATGTAAATCAGCGTGCTGATGCCCAGCGCCACCTGCAGCGAGACGAGGTGCACCATGCCCATGACGCCCTTCCTCACGTCCTTGGGGAGGGCGGCCTTGATCCGGCCGGTGCGGCTGTACGCCAGCAGCGCCATGACGGCGAAGAAGGTCGTCGTGGCGAGGATGCGGTGGTCGAGCTGCACGAGGGACGGGTTCTCGAGCATGTTGCGCCACCAGATATCGGACCCGTCCTCACGGCGGGAGTAGAAGTCGGACCAGAGCTCGGAGCGCGGCGGGGTCAGGCCGAGGCCCATCTTGGGGAACTCGTTGTAGATGAGGCCGGCGTCGAGGCCGGCCACGAGGGCGCCGGACATGGCGGTCAGGAAGACGAGGGCGGTGAGGGCTGTGACGTAGCGGCGGAGCGGGACGAGGGCGGGAGACTGCAGGGCCTTGAGGGCGGCGGCGCCGGCGGCCGGGTCCTTGACGAGGCGGTGGGTGCGGAGGACGGAGATGCCGGCGAGGAGCATGGCGCTGTAGCAGGCGAAGGCGGCGGCCAGGTGGGCAGCGAGGCGGTACTGCGAGACCCTGGGGTAGGAGCCCGGGGCGAAGAGGTCGTCGCGCAGGCCGGACTTGACCATCCACCACCCTATTACGCCTTGGAAGCCGATCAGGCCTGAGATGCCAACGAGGCCGAAAGCCATACGCTTAGTGACGCGGCGGCGGGCGATGAAGTAGATAGTCGGGAGGACGAAGGAGAGGCCGATGAATCGGCCCCAGAGCCGGTGCGTCCACTCCATGTAGTAGATCTTCTTAAACTCGGAAAGGTCCATGTGCGGGTTGAGCACCTTGAACTCGGGTGAGGCGCGGTACTTGTCGAATTCGGACTGCCAGTCTTCGGAGGATAACGGGGGCAGGGAGCCGGTTACGGGCTTCCATTCTGTTATGCTGAGGCCGGACTCAGTGAGGCGGGTGAGCCCGCCGAGGACGATGATGCCGAAGACTGAGGCTGCGGAGGCGATGAGGAAGATGCCGACTGATTTGGAGTTGTGGTCGGGGAAAGAGGAGGAGGATGATTTCGAGGACGACTGAGAGGCGGATTGGGCCTTTAGTTCTTTGGCGGCGGCTGTGACTTTCCCTGCGAGGGAGCTCGTGGGGGCGGGTTGGGAGACGGTGGACTCATATCGTCGTGATGCGACGCGCAGCGAGCTGAGGATGGGAGATGGTGATGATGAGGGAGAGAATGGCCGTTGAGAACGAAGACATTGGCGGCAAATGAACGACGAGCGGGATAGCTGGGCAATGGCCCTGCGTATCCCAGGCTGAAAGGAGGCCATGTTGGCGGGCTTCTGTACTCAATGGCAGAAGCTGTGCTGCCCTGAAACCATTCGAGGAAGTTGGGCTGCTCGAGGTTTTGATATCGAAAGGTCCTCAGCCCACTTCACGGCCCTGACGGCCTCGTTATTCGTTACGGCGAATCTCGCCGTACGTAGTGGAACAGTAAAAGTGGGTTATTCGGCCACACCCAAACCGTCGGAATTACGAGCTAAGCCACATGTGGCTCGAGTTTAAGATTTACTGTGGTATACCACGTTCGAATCGGTCTCGTCACCCTGATACAGCAGGCCTCTTTGTCTTTCATAGCTGGTCGAAGCTGTTGCTTTGGTCACTGGTAAGACGAGTCGATATCTAATTACTAGAATTTTTGAGCGCTGCCATATAACTCGAAGCTCATCGATGTCACAAACGAAGTGGGGATATGTCTTACTAAGGACGACTCAAGGAAACAACGCTCGACGACGTTGATGCCATAAACAACAGCCTGCCCTTCATCGTTTTCTTCGTCCAGTCCAATCTCAAGACTCCACAACGAGTTCCAAGCACATCCGACATGGCCTGGCTCGTAACCGCGACGTGTCCTGGCCACAATGTCATCTGTCCCAAGTCATGAAGAAGGCCTGTTCTCCGTATCGACAGCACACCACAGGCCGACAGCAGGTACCAGCTTCTCGCGCCTTCGCCGCCGTCTAACCTTCGACCCGAACCTCAAGACCAGAGATGCTTATCCAGCCGTCTTCGAGGGAGAAGAAGTCGACGAGAGTGAGAGCCGACCACGCCTCAGCGAATCCAGACCTGGCTCACGCTGGGCACTGCACGACGTGAATCAGCTCATCAACGAGGATGAGCACGACCAGGAGACGTATGGACTGACCGAGTTCCGCGACGGTTTCTTTGATGCCGCGTTCACCAGCCCACGGGAAATTGATCAAGAGGAGCTGGATAGACGGGCACAGCGGACGCTCCCCGTCGCGTTGCAGAAACGCCATCCGCTTTCGCTGACGGCCTTCTTCCCGAAACAGTGGCGCGGTATTCAGGATGTTGCCGTCACCGTGTTTACGACTAGAGGAGGTGTAAAGCTTGCCAAGACGTTTATTGCCGTCTTTACCGCCTATGTTCTGTGCTTGGTACCGTCGGTCAGGGAGTGGCTGGGGCGGTACAGCTATGTCATGGTCGTCTCGACCATTATCAACCATCCTGGACGGACCATTGGGGCACAAGTTGATGGATGCGTCTCAACTATCCTGGGCACACTTACTGGTCTTGGATGGGGAGCCTTCGGTCTGTGGCTATCCACGTCCACAGAGGCAGCACAGGTCGGCTATGGGGCGATTCTTGCTGTCTTCCTCGGCGTCTACATCGGCATCATTGCTTCCATACGTTCATACTTCATCCGCCTCTATCAGTTCGTTATTAGCGCTGGTGTAGCTGTCTGCTATACCGTTCTTTCGGAGGTATCCGACGACAAGGTCCGCTGGATCAAGCTCCTCAACTACGGCATCCCATGGCTCCTCGGCCAGGGTCTTTGTCTGGTGGTCTGCATTGTGTTCTTCCCCGATGCCGGCTCGCGGCCCATGGCCGTGTCTCTGAACAATGTCTTTACCGTCATGCTGGACGGCCTGGATGAGAAGAAATCCCAACTCACCCTCACCCGGCGCCGGTTGGCCCAGACGTTCGTCAACGTCTCGCAGATGTACAGAGACCTCGCCATCGACTTCAGTATGACTCTCTTTGACCCGAAAGATGTATACGCGCTCCGCAATCTGCTTCAAGCCGTCGTCAGGAGCTTGCTAGCACTGCGGCCTAGACCGGACGTCTTTAACCTGCACGAGGTGGCCGAGGGCCGCATTCCGGTCCCGCCGAAGGAGGCTCGCAATGCCCAGGACATTGAGGCAGGAATCGAGCTGGACTCTTTAGGTCTGGACCAAGAACCAATCACTGGAGTGCTGAGCTTGCCGCATCTTGAAGTAGGAGATAACATCTCCAAAGAACAAGCCATCCACCTCGTCTCGCACAACCTGGAAGACCCGACGAGCCGGCTTGTCGACCGAATGAAGCGCGCCTTGCAGGCCTGCCACGCGGTTCTGATGGAGAGGTCAGGGTACAGGAGATACCTCGGTCCAGGAGACGAAGTTGACTCCGACTTGCTGGGCGCAATAATCAAGTTGCGCAAAGCCATGCACAAGTTTGACGTTGCCGAAGACGCCCTGCTCGAAGGGGAAGAAATGGCAGCCACATTCGTACAGGAGGTGGTCGAGGTCTTCGCTTATTGCCGGCCGATTCGGCAAGCAGCCAGAGCCATTGAGGCTGTCCTGGTCAAAGTCATGGAGATGGAGCAGCGCAAGCCGACTTGGCCGAGAATATACGCGCCCTCGTACCCGTGGCCGAAAGCTTTGAATCGAACAAATCCGCAAGTCCGCCACGACCGCGGAGGTGTCACGGCTGGTTCCTACTACCGCAGCTTCGACGACATATCCCACCTGATCGACAAGATCAAGTCCTCCGTGCACCACCCCAACCCGCACGAGGCGCCAGAGGAGGAGCCGGAGCTGTTCAACTCCAAGTCCGCGGCTAGTGACCGCTCGCGGGTGGAGGAGAGGGTCGAGGACGGCCCGCCGTTGAAGAAGAGTACCTTCCGCTACGGTTCTTGGAAGCTCCTGCACCGACTGCAAGGCTTCGAGATGCGGTTCGCGCTGAAGAATGTGATCGTGACCACCCTGCTTGCGCTACCGGCCTGGCTGAGCGAGAGCAGGGAGTGGTGGAATGCGTACTCGTCGTGGTGGGCTGTTGTCATGGCTTGGATGATGATGCATCCCAGGGTGGGAGGGAATGTGCAGGATCTGGTCACTCGGGCATTTATGGGAGTTCTCGGTGCGGTCTGGGCTGGGGCTGGGTATGCTGCTGGACAAGGCAGCCCGTATGTGATGGGGGTATTTGCTGCTATCTACCTGCTGCCGATGCTTTATCGGTTTACGCAGAGTTCGCATCCGGTAGGTGCTGATACTCAACTTTGCCTGTACAAGGATGTGCTAACAATGAACAGAGATCTGGACTGGTCGGGTGTCTATCCTTTACGGTCACCTCGCTCACCTTGATGACAGACGATGGGTCACCAGTGACCATCACCATCAGCCGCGGTCTGGCCTTCGTGGTTGGCGTCGTCGCAGCCATCACGATCAATTGGTTACTGTGGCCATTCGTTGCGAGACACGAGTTGCGGAAAGGATGCTCTGCCATGCTGTTCTTCCTAAGCATCATCTACAGAAGCATCGTGGCGAAATACGTTTACTATGAACAAGGGCATAAACCGACGGCCGAGGACGTCCATCGGTCGGAGCTGTTGGAGGGAAGACTACGAGAAGGCTTCGTTAGGGTCCGCCAGCTCATGGTAAGTCCACATCCAGCCCCGGTTATTGTATAAGTCGGTACCTGAAACTAACATTGTCACACAGGCTCTCACCCGCCACGAAGTCCGGCTCAGGGCCCCCTTCGACCCCCTGCACTACTCCGCCCTCATAGCCGGGTGCGAGCGCTTCTTCGAGCTCCTTGTGGCCGTCCGCGAGTCGGCCCTCTACTTCGACCCCAAGTTCGTGCGGGACAACGACGAGGCCATGTCGGCGCTGCTCAACTACCGCCGCGACGCCGTCGCCTCGATCCTGACGAACCTGTACATCCTCGCCGGCGCGCTCCGGGCGGACAGGAAGGTGCCCCGGTACCTCCCCAGCGCGGCGCTAGCGCGCAAGCGGCTGATGGACAAGATGATCGAGCTCGAGAACGAGTACGAGGAGGACCGGGGCCGGGAGGTGCGGCAGCTCGGGGAGCGGAAGAAGTGGGTGCAGGTGTACAGCTACTCGTACAACGAGAGCCTAACGCGGTGCGTGGCGCAGCTGGAGGAGTTGGAGAGATATACCAAGCTTATTGTGGGAGAGCAGGGGTGAGTACCTACCTTACGCACGTGGTCCTCTGAGGGTGGGTTTCTGAGTTGCGGCTAACTGACGTGGACTGCAGATTTCACGACGGATATGACAGCGATTCCGAAGATGAGCGGGATTAAGGCATGGGGTTGGGGATCAAAGCAGCTTCGCGATCAGATGCATAAGGCTAAGGTAGCCAGAGACCACCTCAACCTATATCGCCGATCTTATCCGAATCAAGACATGGTTAGAACCATTCGATATTTGACGCCCTTTCTCTTCGTGACAAGCGCAACACCTACCATACAGCCCCGGCGTCACACACGCATGTTCACTCGCGGACTCTTTCCTCCACGTCCATCAAGAGGGTTGCGCTACACACAGCAAAGGCGTTAACGTGGGAACTCGACCAACATCCCCTGCTCGGAAGTTACTGATGCATGAGTTGTTGTCTCGTCTGTTGTTCTGTACAACGAGATACGCGAGATGCAGATTGAAGAGGCAGTGTGCCAGGAGTAGCCGTGAGGTCCCCTCCAATGACCAGCAGAGGCCACAGGGTACGGAGATTCGGTGTCCCTCTGCGCCAGCCGCTCGTTGTCTTGATCAGCGAATATCAGCTTCCCCCTTGCTGTACTCTACGCCGTCCTACGTCGGGTCCCTCGTTCGGCTGAGATTACCTTAAGAGACCTGGGGGACTCAATGCATTGGTCCATCCAAAAGCTCGGACCGAGAAGTTGTCTGGAGTTTCATAGCATCCAGTCAGTTCCCCCATGGAGCTTTCTGGCCTTCCTCCTTCCCTCCTTCACCCTTCCTCTCTATGTAGGATGAACCCATAGCTAGCTATCTGGGGAAATCCTACGCCGGCATTCTACGTTTTCCGCTATTCTCCCCCTCATCGCCCCGTCCCCAACGACCCTCTCCTCTTCTTCTTCCCCTCCGCTCGTCCCCAACCTCCCTCCCTCCCTGTCTTCCCCATCTCTTCTCCTGAACTTTTCCCCCACCCCCACGAGTTATTGCCCACCGCAACCGACTCATGAACCCCTTCCCCTCTTCCGCCTCCCATCAAATCAGCAAAAAGGACAGATGGCCGAGCGGTCTAAGGCGCTACGTTCAGGTCCTCACCCCTCCAGGTGACCATCAGCTTCGTAGTCTCGCAAGAGGCGTGGGTTCGAATCCCACTCTGTTCAATTCGACATTTGTGTGTCTATTCGGGTATGGTGTAGCGGTAACATCGATGACTCTCACTCATCAGCCCGGGGTTCGACTCCCCGTATCCGAGATGCTCTTTTTTTGCTTCGGTCTCTGGGACCGAAGTGTATGGTTTGGGCCTTTTACCTTTTGCCCCTCGGCGGCGAGTTAGTTAGCAGATAGATAGAACCCTAACAATGACGCTACCGTATCTTGTGGGCTAGACTGGAATATCGGTTTCTTTATGGCGGCAGGCCCATCGTGAGTGGATTTACTGTTGGTGAAGAAGGTACGACGAGTCATGACGATGCAGAACGACCCTCCTGTTTCCCATCTGCGGGTTGCTGTTGCGGGTCGACACTGATTCACACGCGTTCACTCCCTCCCTTTTCTTGGACTGGAAAAGGAGAGGTTTCGATATGGCAACCGTGGTCTAACGGTTAGGATTCAACCCTTCCAAGGTTGAGGCAGGGGTTCGACTCCCCTCGGTTGCATTTTTGCCCGTCTGTTGTTTCTGTGTTGATAGCGGCGACGAGGCATCCAATCGGTAAGTGGTGTTGTTGACTTTTTTTTGCTAGTATTGTGAGGAAGTCACACCGTGAGCATTGTGCTGCGAGGTAGCGCACACAAGACAAACTGCAGTCATCTTGTGGGTGTACGTCGTTTTGTTGTCCTGGGCTGCAATGTAAACAGAGACCTCAGAATCCAGGACGTAGGTGAGAAACCCCATGTAAATATATGCCTAGAAGATAACAAGATCGCCCGTAAACCCTGGGCCGGCAGGACTGGGGTATGCGTGTCCTCCATGATAACCTATCCCAAATATAACTCCAAACGTCCGTTGATTTGCCCAAAACGCCCTTGGATGAATACAGCATACAACACATGCCCTGCTCTTCTTTCGTCAGTCCGTCCATCATCCATCCATCATGATATCAAGACCGTCGTTGTCTGTCAATCGACGGTCGAAATTCGAAAGGTAAGAAGAAGTGTCGAATTTCGTTGACGCCATAATGCGTCCCGTTCGATGCCAGTGTAAGTAAATCCATCTAATCCCAGGCGTAGAAAAACGGGGTATCGTTGTATGCCTAATAGCAAATTGATGCCACCTTCTATCGCTCGCTATGCCGATGCCCTTATAATGTCGTCCCTCTCGAATGAAGTGAATCTGAAAATTCCTCACGACTGGAAACGATGTCCTGGAATGTCTTCCAAGCAAAAAGACCGACCCTGATTGCGCCAAATAATGCAGTATGTGATTATTGTTGCGGTCCCCTTGTTGGTGTTAAGCCAGTAATTAGAGTTTGTTGTGATGCCGAAACGCCGAAGATCTCTGTTAAGTGAAGTAAAGCGAAGCGTGTAGTCGATGTGTTCGGTATGGTCGCCTGTAGGAGCCGGCGAGGCCCGATGTAGGATGTAGCGGTGTGATATCGAATAAGGTTGGGCCCAGTAAGGTTGAGAAGTTCAGGATTGTAGTGGAAGTTCGTGTCGATGATAGAGTTGTTTTTCCCTTCGCGTAGGACCTTGCCGGCTACCACGGCCACACCATGCTCGAGTGATAAAGCAACTGACACCACTTCGACATCACCTGGAGGTGACCTTCCGTCTCCGTCTACCAGTCGCAACAGTATGAGCTGCAGACCGTCCCGGCGTCGTCATCTTCCCCGTCGTACAGTCCTGAGTTGCGTCGCCCTGTATGATGCCATCTCCTCTCTCTCTATAACTCAGCAATCGAATTCTGAAGTCCAACGGAATAGTTGAATTCGGTGCTGTTCCACCGCACGGGGATGATGGTGAGGTAGTTCAGGAACTTGGACCCGTCCTTGCGGTAGTTGGTTATCTGCACCTGGCACTCCAGGTTGTTCCGGACTGCGTGTCGAATCGTCTTGAGTGCGGCCTTGTCCTCGGCCGTCCTCTTGACCTTGACTTCTGTTGGCGGGCACTGGAGGAAACGGCAGTTGTGTCCTAACACTTCGGTGGGGGTGTAGCCAGTCAGCAGGGCGAAGGGCCCGGAGGCGTAGACTATCGGACAGTCATGCTGGGTCAGGTCGCAGAGGATGAGGGGGCAGTTGGTGTCGATCGCCCCTGTGTTGACCTGTGGGTTTGGGCGGTCGTATATTTGCAGCTGTTGGGGTTGTCAGAAACTGTTTGGTGATGGTCGAAAGGCACCCATCCCAGGGACGTGCCCTCCCTTGGACCTTGAGTGGCTGTAAGTTGTTGAATAACTACATACCAGAATGCTCAGGGCATCTACGCCGGATGCAGTATAAAGTTCCGGATGGAACCCTTGTGTAAGAGGACCGGCGACTCCGTCAACGTACTATGAAGGAATATGTCAGCTTCCTGAACTCAAGTATGGTTCGAGCAGCACCTAGGCCGGGGTTGAAATTACCGTCAGCGCCTTTTTCTCGTGGTCATTCATCTTCACGAAGGTCCTCGAATGAGCTAGGTTGATTTCCCGGGACATCTGTCGCCAAGATTCTATCCAAATATGCCGGTGTGAAGGGGCGTCTAAGTCGTATGTATGGTGATGTTGATGTGTACGTTGTGACAAGGGGGCCTTGATAGTGTATGGTCTTTTTGATGTTCGAACTGTCCAGAGTGGAAGGGAAGATGGGGATGTAGACGGGGAAAGGGGAAAGGCGGAAGATAAATATCAGACTTGAAGCTTTGGAAGTAAGAGTCCATGGCAGTGTCGAGCACTTGTCTGACCACGCAATTATCGCCTTTGCCTTGGAGGAGGAATTCGATCGAGATCTTCAAACTTGCCAACCCTCTGTGGCCCAGCTTTGCTTCTCACCCGATACTGGGAAGGAGAGCTGCGGGATACTGGATACGGCAGGGGGGAGAGAGGGGAGAAAGATGACAGCGTGAGACAACAGGCTGGTTCGCCTGTGGTCAGGGGCGCTATGAGCACGATGTACGCCTTTCTGACGGTCAGCCAGGCATTCTTGTGCATTGCTAGAGCCGAAGCCTTCTTCTCTTTGCTGGCCGAATCATGGGACCATCCACTCGATGGGCGACAAGTTTGGGTCTGATTGCAGCGTACTTCTGCGGGGGCAGTGATCGGAGCCATCTCAAAGGACGGAGAAGAGGGCCACACCCACTCCCGGTAACCCGGGGGTTTAAGATCCCTTCTCTGGCTCAATCAATCGGCAACGGAATTAGGCTGCCAAAAGACTTGATCAGAATCCATATCTCTTGTACTCCGTCTGGTAGGAGAATTTCTGCATCAAACATATTTGATCCGCCCCTTGCACCTTCACACAAAGAGCCAGCATGATCGGGATTCGGAACGATCTTGCTCAACGGCAGGGGGGTCTTTTCCAGCACTGTGACATGCGCCCGGTAGCAGTCTGTTTGATCCTCTCCACTTGCAAAATACTTGCATTGGCGACTGACAGGTCATCCTGATGCGGCAATAGTGCGAGACGGCTCGGTTGGCGGATAGGGTTGTTCAGTGACGATGGTTGGCGATCGCCGGCAAACAAGCGGCCTTGGTCAGATCTTGCCAAATCGACTAGGCCCTGGTGATCGGGACATCGAAAGAGATCCACAAGCGCGCGGGCATTTGGGACGAACTAGCCCAGTTTGGCATGATGATGGAACGTCAAGCATTCTTCCCCGGCCATTTTCAACCTTGATTCCACTTCAGAGGCTCGTGTTGTGCGTGTTGTGACCATGCAAATCGCATTGCGTCGTATCCGATCTCATGTTTAAGCCCAAGTATGATAAATGGATCTCGTGCTCCGTTCCTCAGGAAATAGTAGCGGCTGATTTCCGAGAAGAGATGCAGCGAGAAAAGAACCGAACGGATGGTCAGAGACAGATATCGAAAGAGAGAGCAATAAGTCTTGTCTCTGTCTGCGTCAGAAGCTAAATGACGGAGAGACACCCAGCCCAGAACTCGCGCATTTCTCTCCGGCGCTGAGGAACGCCTCAACGACAAGAGACTCACATCAACGATCGCGATCCCTGGTCTGTGAGACAACGGATACTGCTGGAAATGCCAGCATCCCTCCCTTTTTCGGTATGCCGTCCACAGCGACAGCTTGACTGTTCCACGCCCACGGCAGCCGTTGTGTATAACAAACGGAACGTCGCCCATGCTTAGATGCTTCGTCACAAAGCCATGATAGCAGCCGAAGACGTCCTCGGCCAATAACCACTCATCCTGTCAGCCCGAGGAGACGAAGCAAACATGAAGGAGGAGGCGCGGAACCGGCCGGTAGTGTGCTGATCTACGGCGCATAACGCGGTCTGATTGCGAATTGCTTCGATAAAAAGCAAGCAATCAAGATAATGACAGCTGTCCGTGCTGTGCTGCTGGCGTCGACAAACAGCAGCAAATATTGCTTGTTTCAACGCTGGCCACCAACCATCACGACGGCTGAGGTGCAAACAGGACGGGGCATTCGGGGAAATTGAACTGTCCAATATCTCTGGGCATCCGTGCTCTCGATAAATCGGAATGGTGTAACTCGACCAACAAGGAGCTCGCCTGGACTGTCCTGTGTGTCGATATGAGGCAAACCGTGGATATCCTGGCCTGACAGGGCTCAAAGAAACATGGCATGACGAAGAAGTCCGGAGAGAAAACGGCGAATGATCGTGGCCAACTTGTGGCATCTTGACTCCTCTGTGTTTGGGGAAAAGAAGGCAACGTTGGTGGTAGCGCGGAAATCGAGAAATGCGATGCGATTTCAGAATTCGATTGAGGCTCGAGATCGGGATTTGCCCATGTCTTTTCTCGATTGCGGCGTCCTTCCCTTGCCTCCTTTGATGTCATTTGTGCTGCTGTGGAGTGGATGCGCTTAGCAGCCAAATCGCAGCTGCGCCTATTTCTCGCTTGCGTGGAGCCAGAAAGGGTCTAGATTCCCACCCCTGTCCACTTGAAGACCCCACATACTTTAAGCATCGAGATCCACCCGACCTTATCTAATCGACGCGGAGGTCCACAAACTCAACGCGTCTCGAGGAGGAAAGTGCCCGTCTTGCCCGTGAAGCAGCACCGCAGCAGATTCAACAAGCAGATGGAACCTTCCTCGCCGCATCTCGCCAGCAGCATACCTTACGAGAAACACCTGTCTTAGATCCGATCTGAGAAACTCAATTTACTCAATCTCCAAGGTCACATCGAATCAGTGAGACCTTTACCGGTAAGGCTGTTGCTGTTTGCCTGTTGAAGGGCAGTCGCACCGCAGCCATCTCACTCAGATCGACCGATCTCCGTGCACCACGAACACGCACGCACACAAGACGAACCCGAGCCCAATCGCAACGTCGTAAATCGACATATCAAAAGTCGTCAGATCCTGCGACAAAACCGTCTGATTACGACTTACAAAGTGGTGTCATGGCTCCTAGTCGTCTGTTACAGCAAGGCCGACGACGAGCTGAGCATCCCTCAGCTTCCGGTTCTGGTTCAGGCCGCCACAACAACAATGTCGCCGCCTCAGATGAGCTGCCGCCGTACGAGGCGCCATCCCAGCCGCTCAATGACGCAGCCAGGCGAGCCCTCGCCCAGATCTCCAACAACCGTACCACAAGGAAGCTAGACGACCACCTGAAGAAATCGACCGAGCTGATACGGGATGCCGTTGGTGCGACCAACGATCGTGCGTTCGAGAACCACGCGGCGCTGCAACAGAAGGCCGAGAAGTTGGCGCAATTGGAACAGGCCAAGACGGCGGCCGATGCCGAGCTCGAAAATTATATCACCGCCTACAGCGAGGATGTCTCCGCCGCGACGGCCAAGTTAGAAGCGGCGCTGCGTGATATTATCGACTACAAAGTCGAGCTGGAGGACGAGCCCATGGTGCTCGGTACGGTTCGTGACGAGCTGGAGGCGCAAGCCCGGGACTGGAAACCGAGAGAGATTTTGCGGAAGAAGAAGAAGAAGGAGCCACGCGAGGGGGCAGATGGGGAAGTCGACTTATCCATGGCCGATGCCGAGAATGCAGAGGAAGACGAGGATGAGGAAGATGAAGGCGTGGAGCAACCAGAAGACCAGGCTCCAGTGAGCGGCGCGAACGAGGTGCTCAACCAAGTCCGCCAGACGAAAGCCAACGACTGGGCGAACATGGATATGGGCCATCGGTATGCCTCCCACAAAGACTACGTCCTCTTCAAGAGGACTCTACATGACGCTCAACATCCCGATGATGGTGCCACTCTCCCACACGCCTCAGCTTGGTTCGGACCAGACGGTCAGCCGGTACTCTCCAAAGTCGGAGAAGCCGATGCCCCCGCCGACGACGAGGACGATGAGCTCCAGATCGCCGGCGAAGTCCGCAGCTTCAGGTGTCCCTTGTCCATGGCGATCATGGCAGAGCCCTACAGCAACAACAAGTGCAAGCACACCTTCGACAAGAAGTCCATCTCCGAATACCTCGGTCGGGCTCAGAAGCAATGTCCCGAAGCGGGCTGTAGCCAAGTATGTCCCCCCCAAATTATCGATCAGGTTTCTCCCTCCGGCTAACATCCTACCCAGATGCTTACCCTGAATGACTTCTTCCTGGACAAAATCCTGCTGCGCAAGATCAAGCGGCAGCGGGCCGCCGACGAGCAGAGGGAGTTCGACGAGTTCGATCAGGAGCAAGAAGGGGAGGATGTCGACGGGGAAGGCGACACGCTGATTGTGGACGAGAAGCCGGTCAAGGCCGAGAGGCACCGGAGTCAGAGTCGACGGCCTGTCGAGGACATCGAGGACATTGAGGACATTGAGGACATGGACGACGAGTAATGATCTGACGCTTGCTATTTGATACCCCTTTCGCAGCAATTGATATCCTTTGCTGCTACTGATTCCGTACATTCGTCCCCTGGCTTGGCTCGCATCCCGTACGCTCTGCCCGAGTGCTTCATCGCTGTACTAACGGACAGTTTCTTAGCGGCATAACATCGACGGAGTTTTAGCAGCTGACATTCAAGTTCCTTCACGATCCCTCCACTTCACCAAGGGATTTCTATCACGATGCGGAATATCATTTCGTTCATTATTCGCGGAAAGAGAACCGCCCGGCACCGAAAAGGACCGCTGCCTGTCCGTCTTCCTGCCTCGCATCGTTCGAAACCTCCAACTCCTTCCTCCTGGACCTTTAGCTTCCTCATATGTCATTACTTTCATCATCATAATCGTATCGCCAAAACAACAGCAGAAAGAAACACAGAGCACAAAGAAGACCCCATCCAGACAAAATCATACAGAAACCCCACTCTCTTCTCCCCCCTAACCCTCGCGGCCACAGTCACTCACTCCCTAGGCGCCTTGACTTCCGCCCCAGCCGGGCCATACCCCGGCGCATGCAACCCCGTACTCGACCACACGTTATCCCCCCCGCCACCGTCATGCGTCGCCACCCCCAGCGGCGGCGCCAGCCCACTCCCTCTCCCTCCTCCGATCTGAGCATGGTAGTGCTGCTGGCCCTGATAGCCCGTATAATGTCCGTGTTGCTGGCGATAGACATCAAACCCCCCATACTCAGTCGGGGAAGTGCTGTATTCTAATCCCCTCTGCTGGCTCTGGCTCTGTCGTCTATGATAGCTGCTAGCGTCGGTGGGATATGTCTGCGAGACGGACGACGTGCGCGACATCGTCGACCCGCTGGAAATGGACTCTGTCCCGCCTGGGGACAGGGGGACGAGGTTGTTGGTGGTGGTGGTGAAGGTGGTTGGGGAGGAGGAGGAGGGGAAGAAGCGCTGCTGCTGCGGAGAGATCATCGGGATCGGGTGCAGGGTGAGATGATGTTGCTGCTGTTGCTCGCGTGCCTGGCGGGGAGTCGTCTGGTCTTCTGCGTCGTGAGGGCTGGAGGGCGGGGTGACGGTGACGACGGGAGAGGCGTGCTCTTCTGGCTTTGCCTCATGAAAGGAGTCGTCGGTCGGTGGACTCCCGTCGCGGCTACCGTTTGAGCCTGATCCCCGCCGGCGGCAGTTGTACTTGTGCACGCCCCATCTGTCGAAGCGGGAGCGGTATGCTCTTACTCTACGGCCGCGGGGAAGTGGTTTAGACATATGCAGGAGCAAACTTGAGGCCGGGGGGGATAGGGATAGTGGGGACATACGACGCGTCGAAGCCGTACTGCTCCCTCATCAACCTCTGGACCTCGCGGAGGGGCTTGTGCTGCTCTTTGTACAGGCTTATGATGGTTGCTCGGTGTTCATCCCATTTTTTGGTCATTGTAACGCCCGTCTCGAGGATGGACTGTCGTGGGCTGAGGTGGGAGAGGAAAGAATGCCTTGTGGAAGCAGATTCGACTGGTGGGAAGACCATAAGGTAGACTGCAAGAACACTGGGGAGACAGAGCAGCTGTTGCCTGGTAGCTCGGCACCCTGCGAGTTCTCAGCAACATTGGGGAATAGAGAATCGAAACAAGATTGGAAGTATGACTCAAAGTCAAAGGGCACGGATGCTATGGAGCATGATATAGATCCCTCGAGGAAGCACGCGTGGCTTAGGGAAGCTGCAGTGGAAGATCATCCCAAGGCAGAATAGGTAGTCCGCCATGTGCGGAGTTTCACCCATGTCTTTCCCTCGAGGGCCCAGACTCGACACGGTTAGGAACTTAAGGCGACCAATGGGGGAGACAATGGTCATTGTTGTGGGCTATAGGATGAGAGAGCTGGAAGAGAGTAGTAACAATATGCAGGCCCGGGGTGTTAGACGCAAGGCTTCCTGGCTAGGTGGATGTGAAAGGTGTGGGACGCGGGAGTTTGACCTTTTCGCCGGTGTCTTACTTGATCGAGGTGAGAACACCGCATGCACCTAGCTATCAGTCTGGAAAGAGTATGTGGTGACAACGAATGCTGGTCCAGCTCATCATTGCGTTCTGCACGGGCGGTGAGGTCTGCACCTTTTCATTACCGGTGAAGCAAGTTGAACAGCAACGACACCAAGACAAATATTGTGAGGCTGGCACGTTTGCTGCGGTCACTCCCGGGTACCGAACGGCGGTAAGCAATGGTGTGTAGAGACGAGGCTCTGACTTACACCCTGATGATCGTGCACAACCACACCACACCATTTCTCCACACCCTGTCTCCAAACCATCACTTTCTACAAATGTGCAAGCCACAGATCAACTACACTCCTGGTCCTAAACTCTGCACTTTCTGTTACCTAGGCATACTCTTCACCTGAATGCAAACGACATGTCAACCACAACGACTGTACAGGACTCGACAATAACTGCCAGTAGACCAGGATCCTCGACCTGCAGATATTACATGCACGTCTGAGTCTTACTCTATCTGCCTCGCTGCAACCCTCAGCCGCCTTTTTCCCTCGACCCCCTGTTCACTGGTTCGCGTGCCGCCTTTCGGTGTAGATAGGTCGTCCTATAGGGTAGCTTTCAGCCTCCGGTGGGGTAGGTACCTAGGTTTGGAGCTTGACCACGTCTACTACAACACCTGCTTGGCTTGAGAGACTATCTTCGTTACTGGTCCCGGCCGCCGCTGCCCGGCATAGGAGCGGGTTTTTCTTTCTGGGTGCTGTTGCCGTTGTCTCAGAACCCTTTCCTCTAGCTAGTCGCCTTTCCGTTTGGCTGGAATCCTCGAGCGATCCTCGACATCCAGGAACAGCAAATCCGGAGCAAGTTTCGAGAGACTTCCTGCTGTCGTCGACAGCTTTCCACGTGTCAGTCTGATGTCGACACCCACGAACGGGTTGATGGCAAAGGTCGGCTCAGACCGAAGTCCGATAGCCTTCCACTTGGATATGTCGATATCGATGACATGCTGCAAGACTATGGGTGCTTGTCCATCTCCGTGGTTCCGCCCACGCCCACGTGGAAGTTGATCCGCCCGCTATAAAAGAACAATACTTATACATATGAGCTTGTTTACATGATGCTGTGGGAGCCTGAACCTCCACTAGACCGCTTGACATGCTCGTTTTCCCGGTCAGGTTATATGAACATCCTGACAATCACAGTCGAGTTACTATCAGCAGGAAAAGCCGGACCGGATCAAGTAACATGGACATCAAACAAAACAGTCGCCCGCCAATCCTGTCCAAGTCAAGTAGACGGGCGTCTGTCGCACAACCAAGAGAGAAGAGCATCATAAACCCCCTCGCAAACGCGAAGAGCAGAACCACATCAATCGCATTAACACGGTCTGTATGTATCCTGCTCAAACAAAGTCTGACCTGCATTTCTCACTCACCGGTCCAGAAAGGCAAGGCAAGCAGCATAAAGCCAACGATTACCTCGACACGCCGCAAAATTCGTTGGATAACACCTTCAACATACCTCGAGTCAACCCTCTTCGCCCTGACCGCCGTGACCGGTACGTCCACCACTCACGGTTGCAGTGCACGTGCACGTGCGGTGGAAGGGGGAGACAGACAGCCGAATGTTTTAAGCTCCCACTGATATTCGCCGTGGCGAGGGAAGGTAAGGTAAGGTCAGGCGTTCTCACGATCTCATGTCTACCTTATGACCGGATCCGCCTCTCCAACACAGACGTAACCAATCCCACTGACGTATAGCAGGTCTGTACGACACATAACGCCCGTTGAAAGCGGATAGGAAGGTTGATATAGGACCATCAAACAGCCCAGTATATCTCGGGCGTCGGAACCACAATGGCCCTGCCAGCTGTCCTTTGGGTAGGTTGTTCTCGTAGCTCAACCTAGAACCTGACTTACCTCCTTGACCACTGAGATGGCGGAATGCAACCACAACGATTTTCCCGTGACCGCGTGTGAGGAACGCCACAGCCGCGAGGAGGTTGCGACGTGTCAGGGATTGGGAGGCTGTACCTAGTCTACTCGTCAGGAAACAACTATATGAGTGGAAGAGGTGTTTGTCCGGAACGGCCCCGGGCAAGCCACACCTTCACCTGGACTGGTTGCCCGGAGACAGAGGGAGGTCTGGTTACAACATACAAACGAAGCGTCACGGCTAGATGTGAAGCAAAGAAACACGATAACGGTGCCGAACATCCGTATCATAGATTAGGAAATGACATTATTTTAGATCGTGGGGATATCAAAGTAGCAATCTTCCACGCCGCACACACGCTCCATAGCCATTCCATCCACCCAACCCGCGCCTCGCTTTCCGTTGCGTATAGCAAGACATCAACCCACACCTTCTTCACGTTCCACAAAGCCCACCACACCACACCGCATCCCTAACCATGGCGTCTGCCGCCAGCCTCATCTCCAACACGCACACTAAGCAACAGGCGGCTTCTCAACCGGCAGACTCACCCTCCCCGTCCCCATGGTGCCAGTCGTACCCGTCGTGCCAGTCGATCCAGTACCAGTGGTTCCCATCGACCCCGGCGCGACAGCCTGACTCTGCACGGCGGCACCACTGCTAGTACCGACAGAGCTAAGAGTCGTGGGACTAGCCACCGTATCCCCGCCCGTGACGATCCCCGCCTCCTGCGCCTTGTCGCCAGTAGTAGTCTGCACCGTAGTCGGCTGCTGCTGCTGCTGCGTCGGCACTACACCAGCTTCGAGCCTCTTCTCCTCACCCTCAACTGGGGATTCCACCGGTGATCCCGTGACAGCCGGGCCAGTGGCGCCGGCCACCCCAGAGATGATGTTGAACCACTTCATCGCGTCGGCGGCGGTGTGCGCCTTGAAGTGCAGCTCCGAGCTGCCCGAGAGTTTCGACGAAACAGACTTGGAGCGGTCCTTGCCCTTGACGGAGAACTTTTCCCCGCTGGGGGTGCCGATGACCGCATCCGGGAGGTAGATGGACAGCTCCGGCGTGGGGTCCTTGCGGAGGTTGTCGCTGTCCTTGAACTCGTGCAGGAATTTCGAGGGCGTGACGACGTAGTACCCCGTGCTGTACCCCCAGCTGAGCTTGTTCCGGCTCTTGCGCTCGAGACTGCCCTCGATCAGGGGCTTCGTGGAGCGGTGGTCCATGTTGGGAAACTGCACGCTGTCGACGCTGCGCGGGCCCTCGTTGGGGTCGACCAGGCGGTCGGCGGACCGGGCCAGGAAGCGCTGCCACTCGAAGTCGGGTGGGATGCGCTGGGCGGCGCCGAGCATATCGCTGTACAAGGCGCGGGTCTTCTCGGCCTGCCCGCCGGCGTAGGTGTTGAAGGCCTCCATGGCCTGCTGCATGACGGCCAGGACGTGGGCCTCGAAGGACTGGAAGTTGTTCTGCACCGCGAGCAGGTCGTTGCGGTGGTTGTTCTCCTCGAGGACCTGGTGGTTGAGGCGGTGGAGAACCTGGCGGTGGACGACGTACGGGTCGTTCTCGGGGGTTACTTTCCCGCCGGAGGACTCGAAGGTGGCGGTGTACTGCCCCAGGAGCTCGATGTGTTTTTGTGTCGTGTTGCGGGCCTTTTCGACTTCCTTCGCGCCCTTCTGGGCGCCGTGGGAGAGCTCCTTGGACTTGTTCTTGATCTCCTTGTGTAGGCGCTCGATGACGGGGAGGACGGTGCCCTTGATGTGCTTCTCGGTCTCGAGGGAGGTGTTGATCAAGGCTTCGGTGTTGGCGCGCATGTTCTCGAAGAAGCCGGCCACGCCGCCGAGGGACTGGTCGAAATGCTGGCCTTCGCGGAGGGGTTTGGAGATCGTCTGGTTGGTTGTCGTCAGCATTGTTCACCGGGAGTGAGGGCCGGAGGTCCCTTACCTTGAGAGCCTTCTCGTACTCCTTAGCCTGGGCATGGTGAATCTTCTCGATAGCTCCTATATACTCCTCGAGATAGACGACTGCGTGCTTCCAGGCCTGGAGCCTCTCGGCGAGCACACCGGCGGTCTGAAGGTCCGGGTAGTTAGCATGTAACTGCGCTGTGGTGCGACGGCGTATCGGCGGCATCTTGAAAATGCGATGAGTTGTAGACTCTGAAGCTTACGCTGCTGGGATCTGTTTCTGGCACAGCGTCGTCGCTGAAGGTGCTCATGCCAGTTGTCTGCCGCGAGGGCAGCTCTGAGTGTTGTTGCGTGGCCATGTTTGCCGGCTTGTTCTGAGTTTGACTGATGTTCTGAGTTTGTTGTTAGATGAGACGTTGTTCAGCTATTGGAGTCACACCTAAAGATATAAGAGAAGTATGAGTCCGTGTACTATCTGACAATGAAGCTATGTGTGAAGCTATATTGCAAGGTTGAAAAGGGGTGCGAGTTGCATATAAGAACAGGATGCGCGTGACGATGATGAAGTCACCGCTCAGCAGAAACACAGCAACCCTCCCACATCCTGCGAGACATCCACCCCTCGAGTCTCGGCTGTAATGTAGCACGGCATAAAGTGACGTTAGACTGCAAAACGTATAACAGCCGCCTTCTTCCCAATGCACATTGCATCCTTGCGCAGATCGCATCGACGAGAAAAGCATGGGAAAGCGATGAAACCCCATTGAACCGCTAGAACTTTCATGGACAGGACTGGAACTTACCGATTGGAAGAGAGCAAGAGTCAGGAGGCCGGAGGAGGGTATGCTGGAGTCATAGACTTTGTCTTGTTAAACTTTAGTGAAGAATGGCGCTCTGGAAGGGGTGGCCAGAAACAAGAGAAGAGAGAGATTGCGCTTGACCGCCAGCTTATCAGGGTTATCGAATGTTGTTCTGGTGGTGTCCCGCGTCTTGCGATAAAATCGGCCGATGACGTAGGTGGACCCCTCGTGATCCAGCCTCTCGGTTGCTGTCGGCTTGGCGTGTGCCTGCCGGAGTGACAGGCGGTGAGAGCTTCAAGGCTCGCCATTTTGCTAGACACGGTCTGTTGACAGGAGATGGATGAAATTGGAGTGGAAAAGTATCAATACATTATGGAGTATAGGGTCTATGGTATAATAAGTAGAGAGTCATGTTTCTCGTATTTTTGGAATATCGATCTGGGTATCGCAACCTCGACACCAAGGGATGATGTGTGGTTGTATCTAATTATTCGCCGTGCGCGAGCTCGCTGCAGCTAGCAGTCTTGTAATGGGTTGAAAGCCATCCGATATGCATCCAGAGAATGCCGCCGTCCCTAACTCCTGTCCCTGTGTCTATAGCCCGAAAAAACAGAAACTCTCCAAAGGCCGTCGTTATGATTTGATATATGTACTCATCAAGTACGCCGCCCCAACACCGATGACAATGCTTGCTGGCTGTTCTCAGCCGCGAAATGCAAACAGAAAGGAAAAAGTAACAATCTGCAGATTTACAGACTTTCTCAAGAGATCCGCTCACGGGCGCGCATGAGA
The DNA here is from genome assembly GCA_009194965.1 of Coniochaeta sp. 2T2.1. Classification (NCBI taxonomy): domain Eukaryota; kingdom Fungi; phylum Ascomycota; class Sordariomycetes; order Coniochaetales; family Coniochaetaceae; genus Coniochaeta; species Coniochaeta sp. 2T2.1. The sequence goes on along the minus strand of VSMA01000017.1, from coordinate 787,444 downwards.
TGCAGCCGCCGCGGCTCGTCCATCTCCCCTGTGAACGACGGGTCAAAGGAGGACACCCTCCCGGACCCCGTAGTCTGCCTCCGTACGCCTACGGTCGGTCGCCTCGGTGGCTCGCTGTCCTCGTGCGACAACTCAGGTATCATGGCCATGACCGGAGGGGGCGCGGCGAGTGTCGCATGGTGGAGGTTTGGCGACGTCGGTGCGCTGGCGCTCACGGCCGTCCGGTAGTCCGGAAGCGAGCCGTTCTGAGACGACATGATCAACGGCTTGACCGGCGTCTTGACGGCCGTCTGGTAGCTGGGGACCTTGCTTAGCTGTGTCAGGTCGGCGAGGTCGACGTGCTGCGGGCTGGTCCGACCGGAGGAATGTTCGGGGCTGGGTTGGCGGGAGAGAGGTGCTGATTGTGGTGCTGATTGTGGTGCAGATTGTGGTGCAGAGTGTGGCGTCGAAGTTGCTATCGGCTCCGGTTGGGCGTCGTAATGTGGGTAGGGTGTGGCCGCCCCGGACATAGAGTTCATTGACTGCCACGAGGTATTCCGGCGCGAGGGATCCAGCGAGACGTTCTGTAGCCTAGACTGAAGCGCCTGCGCAGATATCTCCGTCGAGTCGCTCGTGCGCAGCATAGCCGCAAGGTTTTCCGTCGAGCCGGCCCGGGAGTGAGTGTAAAACGGACTGCTGATTCCAGACCGCACGCCTGGTGTCTGGAGGCCGTCGTTGTCGAGATCCTGGAACATTTCGTCGAGGATGTGGGCGCCATAAGTTGGTGGCGCCATTGTCCGCGCCTCGTCAGGAGTCGCTTGGAGTGGCGTGCCGGCGTGGACAAGGTTTCCTTCCTCGTCCAAAGGCATGTTTGGCGAGATGAATATGGTGACCGGTAGCGTCGCCCGAAGTTCGGATATGTGGCCATCCGGATTCTTCAGCGCCACAACCATCTTAAGTTTGTGCCTGATCTTGATCCCCTGCACGTTGACGTCCTGCACGCACTTGCCCATCTTTCTTGGCAGGTCGAGCGCCGTGCTCATCACCCAACCCTCCTGGCCCGTGTCTTCGATCATGTCGCACCAGTGTTCTTCCCTGCTCATGGGCACCGTCCAATTTGTGACTTCCCGCTCCTTCTTATGCTCCTTGATGGCGTGTCCGGTGGGGCCCTGCACGATTATGTCGTGGACTTCGACCAGCTTGATGGTGATGTCGCCTAGCTCCAAGCCCTTCAGCAGCGGCGTAAACCTCATCTCCATTGGTATCGAGCTGCCGAATACTATCGCCTTCTGCGGGATGAGGATCGAGTACTCGACCTTGTTGGGCCAAATGTTCTCGACGCTCATGGAGTGGAGGAACTCCAGTGCCGAAGACTCCAGTGTGCGTATTATCCGTAACCTCCTGTAAGCGTGCAGATCATATGCCAGCTTTCCTCGTGCGACGGTCGCCTTCAGCTTGTATGTGATGCTCGCCTCCGGCAGGCCCTCAACGCTCTCGGATGTGTTGCCCGGTAACTCCAGCTCGAACGGCCACTCGTAGTTCCCCGCCGGCAGCGTTATGGCCCTGGTTGCGCCGGTCGAGTCTGCGGAACCAATGCCCACGAAAGGCTTCCATCGGTGGTTGAGGATGACCGAAGACCGGTCGACTTTTTGGTTAGAAATGCCCGTGGGGGTTACTTTCGAATCGGTCCATCTGTGGTATTTGCTGTCAGCCTAGAGTTCAGTAAAGCACCGCCAGCGCCATCAGTTCTGGTTAGCAACTTACGACAAGTGAAGGGTCCCAGTCAATCTCAGATGTACGTCCTCGACCTTGAGCGGCGAGGGCAGACACAACACCACGGTACCCTTCAGCAGTTGGCCGGACGACTCGTGCTCGTTTCCGCGGAATACCAGAAAGTCGTTCTCCAGGCGGATCTCGAAGAGGGTGATGGCATTCCTGCCCGTCACGGAGGAGAATGGATTAAAGGAAACCATCGCCGCGTTACAGCGGTGAGTAAGCACCGCCTTTGGAGGGGTTTGAGCAATGTTGTGGTGACGGTGATGATTCTTTTAATTTGTAGCCATGCGCTCCGATAAGATAAGGCGCCTTCTTTGCAGAAAGAGACCCGGTGTAAGTCGCAAGGAGGTATAATCAATCAAGATTATATAGCAGCGGCAAGATGTTTTCCAATGGGATATATTCGCACGTTTTTGTTGTTGAATGGTGAATATGAACGGCTGGCTGGTCGTAGGAAGAAAAGCGACGAGATGCGCTTACCAAGGTGGTTGAGGCGAAGGAGGGAGTCGCCGATTGATCAGGCGAGAGAGAGACGGAGAGACGGCCAGGCGACAAAGATCCATATACCAACTTGGATACTGTAGTCACCAATGGAGCAGAGAAGAATTGGAGAAGTAAAAGGAATAGAAAGGGTAGGAAAATAGGTGACGAAGGGGTGACAGCAGACTACCACACCATTCCAGAGAGAGGGACTTGTTGCTATGTACCCGGGTACCTGTGTGCAAGTGTCTCAGCAGGTATCAGTGTCGGTAGTGTACCACAGTAGACTAGTGGCGCCCCCATTCTCTTGTCAGACACATCCATCACAGCCCTGTTGGCATCCAACAATCTTTTTAATGGCATCACCGTGCCCAGCCCACCTGGGTGGCAGCCCAGACAGCCACAGGATGCCTGGCAAAGGGCTTCATCCAGCGGTTAACCCTGTCTGGGTACATGTTTGTCAGGTACCGACCCGGATTGGTGGGGAATCTCTTTTACGAGCCAGAGGCATCAAGCCGTCGGTCGGGTGTCTTGAGTCGTGCGATAACGGCAGAGATGATGGATGACACCGATGGATCCCTTTTTGGGAATGGGCGTTTTGAATTTGGACTGACTGATCGCGATCGGGATCAAAGAGAAGCCAGGCGAGGAAAAAGGAAAACAGCCGGGGCAAACAGGTTGCAGGAATGGCATCAGAAAGCTTTGAAGGCAAAGGGTGGAGCCAAGGCCGGAAACAGTGGAGGGAAATCTTTCAAACCATTGTCATCCCAGGCCTTAAAACTGGCAGTAGCGGCAGTCAAGTCGCAAGCCGCTCCGATTCGATTTTGGGGCCCATTTCTGTCTTTCCAGTCCCGTCCCTTTTCTTTATCAAAAACGTCAACCTAAAAGCACGCTCCACTGCCATTAACATGAGTGTTTCTGGAATCTGACGCGATATTCGACAAAGGCTTTTCATAATAGCTCAAACTCAGCCCCTTACACCGCGTACCATCAATCTATGGACACAAGCTAACCAACCGCTGCCAACCACTGGACCGCCTCGTATGCGCTCACCTTACTGAGTAATCCAGTAATCCCTAGGATCCTAGCTGGCGTCTCCATCGCGTATCACTGCCCCTGTGGACAGCGGAAATACTGTGGAAGGCGTGACCCTCAAGTGTGACCCTCGCCCGAAACCGTCAAGCCACACGACACAGCACGGTGACGGAGATGTGGTGACCCCCACTCGTATGCCGCGCCCGTCTAGAAGCATTCCTATCGCGGGCAAGCCTGCAAAGTGGACCGATGACACAATTCCTCCTAGCGCCCGAGAACCGAGCATTGGCGTCGATAACGAACAAAGAAAAATCACGATTTGAGAATCTGAGATACGGACCGCGGTAAACGCGAAGCCTCTCCCCCTTCGGCAATAAAGGCTGCCCAGCTGAGCGGACGACGGATGGGGGTGGCGTCACCTCTTGGCTGCACGTCTTTGCCGTTGATGCCATCGCGACCAAGGATCAGTTCATTGTCCTTCTCACTCATGACACTCCTGCCTTTGTTACAGCGCAGTAAGTCTGCGGGGGTTGGGCTGACAGGAGTCGAGAACACCTCAATGGACATAAGAGGCTGATAGCGTATACACTATCCCTCCCTGATGATGCGGAGCCTGCCGCGGCATCATGTTCCGCCGGGCTGGATCGCCTGATCGGGGTTCTAACGTGGCCCAATACAGGAGGTCATCCTGCGCTGGCATCGCTGTCAATTGCTGCGGTGCGCGAAACCAACTTTTGCGGTACCTTGAACTCATGAGCATTCGAATGCGACGGCATATAATGAACACGCCATGTCTCGAGACCTCAACCTCTGGAACTGGCCGCGAGACATACTCCATAGGGATGGATGGTGGTATCGGCATGTGGGAGAACCTGCTCATGTGTCGACCTGCGGCTGTGGGCGATAAGCAGTTGATGCAATCGCTCTCGCACGGCACACCTCTCACACACGCCGTGCATCATTGCAACTGACAGTATTGCGGTACTGTTACGGCAGCCGAGGATGATCGACGTACGGCTACCCGTGAGGCCGGGGCAGCGTGTGATACCGTGGCCTCCGGCAGCCTCGGCGTGATGCCTTCCGCGGCTGACCACAGTATCACTTCTGAACACAGAACAGAGAAGAGCACAAAGAAGCGCTGCAACGTATCGACTGTCTCACTATCACAAGCTACCACAGTATGCAGACCGGACTTATCTCCGGACCCAACTCCAACGCCAGGCTTCAGCTGACCGCTCACCGCTGGATCGGTTCCTATTCCCGCACCCGGCTCCGAGCATCGGCACCCGGATTTCATGCCTACCTGTACAACCTTTTCCAAACTTCCTTGTCAGTCTCACCGAATTATCGCAAGCCTAGCGATTCGCTTCAATGTTCCGACGGCGCGGTATCAAGATGCCTGCGCTTCTCACCTAAGCGATCCTCTCAACAAGTATCAAAGTCCAAGTTCACATGTGGAACCCGAGCTATCATCCGGCCTTCAAATGGTCTGACTCAGGTTCCAAGCACGATCGGAACTTTGTTAGCGATGGGCGGGGGAAAAAAAAAACGGTCTCAAATTTCACAATCGCAACTTTTTCTCAGCTGAGGAGCCAATCGGCCACGTCTCGGCATCTTGTGTCCGAACTCATATTGAACAGCTTCAACATCCACAGCCCTACGCGGCAATCCACTCTGTTTGTCTTGGTCCCCTTGAAACCCTTTTGTATGACAGCTTCACCTTACCGGACCGGATGTTTCCGCTTGGCCACAAGAGAAATAAATCCCACTTTACCGCGGCCGGTAAGCCTCCCGGTAGCGGTAGGGTACGGTCGGTACGTGAGGCTCAAGTACCTCCATACCCATCCCGTACCTGAATCGGATCAACGTCAGAACCTCAGATAACCAAGAGGCCAGGATCTTCGCCAAACCATACGATGTTAAACTACGACGGCAGCACAAGGCCCAGAACCCTTCCAAAGAACCGAAACACACGTGCTCCAGTTCTTTGACGCAGAGGATATGCATGCAAGTAAAATCGAACAAATATAGCATCATCAAATAGATAAAGGATCGACATAATCAAGGTACCGAGAGGCTTAAACGGAGCCCTACACCTCCCTCCTGCCCTTTCTGGTGTCTTCTTTGACGACTGGGCATATCGTCACGAAGAGATAATCGGATAGGTATCATGTCAGATATTAACAAACCTCGTTGAGACTCCCATTGGATCGCGATGGCGTCTTTGAAACTCACCGCATCCTGACTGCCCGATGAGGATCATCAACTCAAAACGTAAACTTGTGGGCTGGACCAAGCAAACATATGTGATCCATCGTGAAAGACTCACAACGGGGCCCTCGGTTCCACCTCTTTGTCCCTTACTTGCGGCTCTGCCCAACCGTCACTGGCGCCCGAGACACGTGCAGCCTAAGCAACTCACATGCCAAGTTTTCGTGATACGTTGGTAGGGGTGCCGGATGGATACCGGATAACCAATGCATGCATGGTATGCAGGGAGTTGAGCAGAGCCGCATGAGCCAAGACATTCGCAAGGCAAGGGACGGTGACCCAAGACACGAAAACTTGTGGTCCCCTTGCCATGGGAATAGAAGCGAGCATTGATACGGATAGGCATTACCTCGTTGCCTCTTTGCCCAGCGAAGTCGTGATAAGAGTCATCATCTCGGACAACGGATGATACGATACGCCTGCCAGACGCGTGGATGAGAAAACCTTGATGAAAACTCGCTCATGAAGTGCCACAGTAGATACATCCGATATGCACACCAATATAGAACCGCCACCAGGCACACCCGCCTCACACCCACCCACCGATAAAACCTGAATATAAACGCCACCTAGATAGAGTACCATCACATAGCGCCATCTGAGTGGCTAGATCGCCACACCCGCCCCTTCCCGCGCGCCGGTAGGTAAAACCAAGCTTTTTTGTCGCCCCCCTGCAGCCGCTCTCCGGCACGGCGGCCGGAGCGGTTTCCTTGCGGCTACACTAGTAGTATGTGGGAATCGATTATAGATCTTTCGTCGCCGGTGGTTGCACGAACTAGCACTCACTGCCGGACCGAGACCACTATGATGAGGATCTACCCTGTCTCCAGTTCGGGGATTTCGGTGGTGGACAACCGACAACCACAGCTCCGTTTAACTCTCCACAGCCTCATCAAGCTGCGTAGTCGAGTCAGAAGGCCGCAGCCAGGTCCGTATATGGCCTGTTTCGTCAGTGTCAGTCTCGCCTTTCCAGCCCACGTTTCAGAAAAGACATACCTGATTTGCAGCTCGTGAGGATGGAGTCCTCCGTGAACTCTAGCCAGCAGAGGGGATCCTTGTCTACGGTTTTGCTCTGTGAAAAAGAGGTTAGCGCCCTCGGGTTCCGGTAGTTGATGGGCAGTGGGGGTTTGTTAGAGGAAACGCACCAGTACGGGCGGGAGCATAGCCGTCCGCGATCGCGGCTCCACAGGGTGAGGGAACTGCTTTTCTTCGTCTAAGATGTCGCCTCCTGAGGAGATGTTGCTGTTGGAGCGGAGGCGGGAGGTGGACGTGCCTTGCGTCTCGGCGCGTTGGAGAGGGGCGAGGCGGGATGCTATCGAGTTTCTGTTGCGGACGGATGCCTGGGAGGAGGAGGTTAGTGGTTGAAAGAGGGGCGTGGAGGGAAAGGGGGAAGGGTGGACTGACTGCTCGAGGTCGGTGAAGCATGCCGACGCTGAAGTCCCAGAGGCAGAGACGGCAGTCCTCTCCTACGCTGCCGAAGCGGTAGTTCTTGTCGTCGCAGCGCCAGGGGTCGAAGGCGACCGAGGTCACCCAGGAGTGATGGCCTTGGCACCGCGCGATGATGGCCGATTCGGATGGACACCAGATTGTGATGAGGTCGTCTTGTCCGCCGGTCAGCACGTATTTGCCGTCTGGTGACCAGCATACGCATGAGAGTCCGCCGTAGTAGGAGTAGAACAGGTCGAGAAGCCTGATGTAAGTGTCAGTATGGTCACACTTGATCCAGAGAGAGGTGGGGTTAAGGACGCCTACTCTTCCTTGAGATAGTCGATTATCCTCAGCGAGCCGTCCTCGGAGACGACTGCGAGATGTCGATTATCCGGTGAGATGGCGAACGCATTGATACGCTGGTTCGACAGCTTCCAGACCGCCACCGGGTTCGTCTTTTGGTTCTTCGAGTGAACGGACTTCTTCACCTGAATATGGGTGGAAAAGTGCGTAGCGCCGTTGGTACCATTGGTGCCGTTGGTCTCGCCGTTTTCTTTCGCCGATTCTTCTTCGACGGTGAAGAGTGCGTCTTCCTTCTCCTTGTCGTAGACGACGAGAGAGCCGTCCATATGGGCGGCGAGGAACAGAGTCTCTGAACCTGGTATCCACCTGATCTCTGATACTGGTGTGCCATTAATGATTCCCTGTATCAGTGAGCTTGCGAGACCAACAACGCCCTTGGAATCAACTGAGACGTACGTTCTTGTTTAACCGTGTATACCGTTGAGATATCGGTTCCATCCATATTATCTCGCCGGTAGAGAATCCCATGATCACATCGATGTGGGTTGAGGTCTTTGTGATTCTGTTGACGTCATGACATAAACAGTGCGCTTTTGTGAACAGTATCTTGAGGAGATAGTCTTGCTGTGTGACCGTCAGCATTATATGATCGGACCTAGAGCGAGGAACCTTACCTTGGAGGAAGAAGACAGGTCCAGCCATTGAAATGCGCGATTGATATTGGCGAAGGCGAACAGCCCATCACTTGGCCGGTCTTGCAACCTCTTGTTCAACGTCTCGTGTGCGATCACCCTGGATATGAAGGACGAGTTGCTCTTGGTCATGTTGTTCTTCGGCTTCTTCTTCTTGCCCGCATCTTTCGCATTCGTCTGCGTGAGCGATGTGTTTCCCTCGCCGAATGCCGGCGCACTTGACACAAATCCATCTGTTGAGCTCAGTGGCCCGGCGTCACTGCTGTCTCGTACATCGGTGGAGGAGCGGCTGTCGTTGGGGTGTTCGTGTATCGTCGGCTCCGGACCGGACGCCCTGGACGCGATTCTGTAGAATGCAGGCGGGAGCGGGCGGACGTTTAAGCTGATCAGCGATAGCTTCGTCCCGGCCGAGGCGGGATGAGGAGTTGTCGCTAACGGGTTGGGGTTCAGGATAGGGGCTTCGGAAGGATGGGGTGGAGGAGTCGCCAGATGTAGGTCGTCCTTGAGAACGTATAGACCTTCACCGACGAGGAACTGGTATTCGGGCCCAGACGGAGTGCTGAGGATGTTGTTCGTCTCGATCATGGGCGCAACCTGGCCACCGGCGAGGGCGGCATTGTAGGAGGCCTGGGTAGGATATCTCGGGGGAGGCGGTAGGACACTGTGCAGATAGGACAAGTCAGAGCCATGCGTCTTGAACGTGCGAGGAGAGGAGCGGTTGGTTATCTTACAACATGGCGACTGACTAGCTGCGTTGAGCAGCCCCCAAGGCAGCAAGACCGACACGGCGCAGAGCAGAGACGCAAGCCACAGGTGATATCGCGCAACTCTGCTATTCGTAAAGCACGTCGCCAAGACAGGGGCTGCACCGTCGAGCAGTTGGTGGATGGGCTGGGCTGACGAATGCGCGAGGCGATAGGGTCCTGTGTCGAATGGGCGCCTTAATCAAGAGGCTTGGGTTGACGTCGTCTTCAAGCTGACAGTAGTGTGTACAATGTCATGGTGAAGTTTAGGAGGGAGGTTGAGATTGTTATAATGCAATTGGATATGGAGGGCAGGCACAGGGGTTAGTGTCTCTCATTGCGGTGTCGTTCCCAGAACCAGGGTTCAGAAGAGGAGCAACACCACACAGCTCGTAGCGGGAAGGTGCTGATGAGCGCTGCATGGAACCCCGGAATCGTGTTCCTGCCCAGGATTTTGTGGGGAAGTGGAGAGGGGAAGCTGAAGATGAGGGGACGGGATCGTGTAAGTCTCTCCTCTCCTTCCAGTCTGCTGTTCTGTAAGTCACTCTTCGGACCAGACAACGCACTAGAAACATTTCAACCAATGTCCGGCTAATAATGAGAAAGTCTGTACATTGTGTTTGTTGAGCACCTTGAAACGTTGTCTATGCTCCTCGCCCTGTCGAGACATGAAGCTGAATCTGTACACAGTAAGTCATGTACTACTTCGAGGGAAGGACCCGAGAGGCAATTGTGTTGGAAAGTGAAGTGATCGATCCCCATGATATTCTGACTTAAAAAGAAAAAAGAAAGAAGCATGACTTACTGACCGGATCTCGAGAGACTTGTACAGAATGTTTACTAACAGGGACAGCCGGTAAGGTAAAGCTATGACGGGAGGGTGGGGTTGGTCACCCGCGCTAAGCGCTCGAGCCAATTAATGTCTCTCGGGAGCTATCGATAGGAAATCGAGCTGCCAAAGTGGTCATTCGATGATAACAACCGGAAGAGACCATTCATCTCAATCGCCCAACGCTGCGATTCACTGGGCTATTTGCAGTAGCAAGCTCTACCTGGCAAAGCTGCAGTCGCGGACAGTTTTACCTCTTGGATTGTTAGCTTGTCCTTGAGAGGACACTGGGCCAGAGTACCCCCTACCCTTGCCTCCACCATGCCTGGTCTATAGCCAAGACACAGCAACGGCTCCCGAGACAAAATGACTACAGGTATGTTTACCCTGCACCCCTATCAATAGCTGATCTCTAGCTAACTGGCTGGTCGCAGTCCGCATATGCGTCTGCGGTGACGAGGGCACCGGCAAGTCCAGCCTCATCGCCACCCTCGTCAAGGACGCCTTCACCACCAACAAGATCCAACCCGTCCTCCCGCAAATAACCCTCCCTCCCGCCATCGGCACCCCCGAGAATGTCACAACCACCATCGTCGACACCTCGGCCCGACCGCAAGACCGCACCACTCTGCGAAAAGAGATCCGGAAGTCCAACGTCATCCTGCTCGTTTACTCAGACCACTACAGCTACGAGCGCGTGGCCCTCTTCTGGATGCCCTACTTCCGCTCCCTCGGCGTTAACGTCCCCGTGGTGCTGTGCGCGAACAAGTCGGACCTGACCGGAGATGGCAACACGGCTCAGGTCGTCGAGGAGGAGATGCTGCCCGTCATGGCAGAGTTCAGGGAAATCGACTCGTGCATCCGCTCGAGCGCCAAGGAGCACAGGAACGTCAACGAGGTCTTCTTCCTATGTCAGAAGGCAGTCACTCACCCTATAGCGCCGCTGTTCGACTACAAGGAGGGTAATCTAAAACCTGCCTGCGCTGATGCCCTGAAGCGCGTCTTCTACCTCTGCGACAAGGATCACGACGGCTACCTCAACGATCAGGAGATGCAGGACTTCCAGGCCAAGTCCTTCGATAAGCCCCTTTCCCAGGACGACCTGGAGAATCTTAAGGCAACGGTTAGCAAGGCATCACCCGGGGGAAACCCCGCAAAAGGTATCGACCTTGCTGGCTTCCTGCTGCTGAACAAGATATACGCCGAAAAGGGGCGCCACGAGACGATTTGGGTCATACTACGGAAGCACCACTACACTGATAGCCTCAGTCTAGAAGACACCTTCCTACACCCCAAATTCGACGTCCCAGAATACTCTTCCGCCGAGCTAAGTCCGGCGGGCTACAGTTTCTTCGTGCACCTCTTCTTGCTCTTCGACCAAGACAACGACGGTGGCCTAAACGATCAGGAACTATCCGCGCTCTTCGCCCCCACTCCCGGCCTTCCAGCCTCCTGGACGGAATCCTCCTTTCCCTCCTCAACAGTGCGCAACGAAGCAGGCCACATCACCCTTCAAGGCTGGCTAGCCCAATGGAGCATGACCACCTTCCTAGAACCCAAAACCACCCTCGAATACCTAGCCTACCTAGGCTTCGAAGCCCCCAACGCGCGGGACCCCATAACAGCCGCCCTGAAGATCACCAAAGCCCGGAAACGTCGCCGGAAGCCGGGCCGCGTAGAACGCAACGTGGTGCTGTGCTACGTCCTCGGCGGGTCGGGGGCGGGCAAATCCTCCCTTCTCGACGCATTCCTCAACCGGCCGTTTGACTCGCTTTACCATCCGACCATCAAACCCCGACGGGCGGTCAACAGCGTCGAGCTCCACGGCGGGAAACAATGCTACCTCATTCTCGAAGAGCTCGGCGAGCTCGAGCCCGCCATCCTGGAAAACCAGGCCAAGCTCGACGCCTGCGACCTGATATGCTACGCCTACGACTCCTCCGACCCGGATTCGTTCAGCCACATCGTCGACCTCCGCCGGCGCTTCCCTCAGCTCGACGAGCTACCGGCCATCTACACCGCCCTCAAGGCCGACCGCGACAAGACCACCCAGCGCAGCGAGCTCCAACCGGATACCTACACGTCAGAGATCAACATGGCCGCGCCCTTGCACGTGAGCGTGACGTGGAATAGCATATCGGAGCTATTCATCGCCCTGGCCGAGGCGGCCACGAACCCGAGCACGGCTTTCCCTAAGAGCGAGGAGCCGCCTCCGGACCGGACGGGGATGTATATAACCTTGGGCGCGACGACGTGTGCTGCCCTCGCGGCGTTTATGATCTGGCGGAGGTCGACGAATTCCACTTAGTTTGAGGATGGCCCGCTTTGAACAGCATGCGTTAGAGGGCAGTATATGTATGTATAGGAGGGGAAGTTTTGTTTCGAACGTTCGTTTGTAGATCGTCTGGGCGCATGGGAATTGGAAGACCCAGATATGATGATACCCAGCTCTTTTTATGCTTTATATGGCAACAGCATTAACTATAGTATTTAATCAGGTGTATGAGTGTGAGAGCGGCAGCATCGGTTGGGGGCTTGGACGTTTTGAAAGTGGGTGGAACATGGATGTTGGACAGCAAAGCAGGTGTATAGCGTTGTCATTCGTCTCCTCTCACATCACGGCATATATACACACCCCTCAAGACAACGGACAGTATCGGATGAATGGAACCATTGAATGCAATTGACTTCACCAACTAACGCCAACCTCATGACAACGATGCAAAACCACCATACAAGCCGCCGTCGCCTCAGACATCAGTCATTGCTATCAACATTGAAGCCTCCTGTCTCCTCGCTCAGCCCACCAGCGACGATATCTCTCATTCTCGTCTATCCCCCACCCACTCCACCCCATCCTCCTTCCACCTCCCCATGCTTCCTCCTTATTTCTTCCCCGTATCAGGGCTCCCAGCCTTATGTCCCTTACTCCCACCGCTCCTCGCCTTCCTATCCGGCCCACTAGCCCTGCTCTCCTCAGCGGCATTATCGCCCTGCGGCTTCGACAAGTCCTGGTTCGCACCGCTCACATCAAGGTCCTGCTCCTTCTTTTCCTTGCTCGGGTCCGTCTTCTTGCGGGAGTAAGAATCCGGGTTGTGCGAGGCCGCCTCGTCGCCCGCGGACTGCGACCCGTAGGGGGCCTTTGGTTTGAGGGACTCGCGGTCTTGGTCGTCTTTGTAGGCCCTGAGAGGGAAGGTGGTGGAGAGGGGGCGGATGGAAGGAGTGGAGAGGCGGACGGCCGGAGCACGGGGGGTGAGGCGGAGGGTGCGGGAGAGCATGATTGTGGTTCTGTGGTGGGAGAGTGGTTTTTATTTGGTTTGGGTGTTCAATTAATTGAGATATAGATCAGATTGAGGTTGAGGACGGATTGTTTACAATGTCTGCGTTGCAGAAGGCGGGAATCAGGTGAATGGCTCTTCGGTTGATGGTGGTCATGGACATCGATCATTTTGTGACGTCACCGAGATGTATGTCCCATTCGGGTAAGGTGGGCATGCGCTGGGAACTTCCCGTCGCTTGCGATTGGCTTACCCTCAGCTTACGCTTACAGAAATATCTCCGGTTACGTGCATCTTTTCCCCCAACTGCATCAGCTCCTTTTCTTCCCTCACCAACTACACCTTACTCACCGTCCGATGCGGAACTCGGCAACAAAGGCGAAAAATGTCGCTCAAACAATAACCTCCTTCCCCATACGGAGCGGCCAGTTACGAGGACCGAGCCCGCAGCTACCAAGCAAATAGTCCAGGAGTTCGGTCCCGAGCGCTCGGTTCAAGATGGAGAGTCTCTGCCAGGATGTGGCTTGTTGGAAGCCTTTATGGACGCCTCAAACCTCGGGTGGCTTGCCCGCCTAGCCGCTGCTTGGAATATGTCCCGCTGCGCCAGCGGTGGAGTTTGTGTGGACTCTGTTGCGGCCGACAAGCGTCCAAGAAATATCGCATGGCAACATGTGATACTCCAGAACGAAAGAAAGCAAACGGAAGCTCCTCCGAGACATTCTCTCGCCTAAGAGAGCTGTCTGAAGGATTGTCGTGTGGACAGCCGGAATGCGGATGACGGTCCTGGCATTGCTGCCGCTGAATGATAGCATACCAGCAGCGATGATGGTGCAGACGTCAGGACGAGTCATCGTGATGACTCTACAGCTTCTAAGATACTGGCTGGAAGTTCTGCTGAAGAGATAGCACAAGAAGCCTTCTCGACATCTTCATCTGGTTTTCCCTTTGAAGGAGGGTCTCGCCTCTTCAGCCCGGTCTGGACGATGGTGGATGCACGGAAGATGGAGCGGCACGGCTTTACACGTGGTGGACAGGGATGCCGCTGCCGTGTGGTGCCGTGACTTTTTCCGCCAGGGGCTCCACGAGGGCGCTGGAAGTATTTCGCCATCACTGATGTTGAATGATCCGCCCATTCTCCCCTTTTTTTTTTCTTTTTTCTAGCGGTGACGAGCCTGCGGGTGACGGGTGTGACTGTGACGCTGATGCGTGCAGAGAAAACGCTTGTTGGCTGGTTCTGCGATGTGCATTCTGCTACTTTCCCCGCACTCGTCATCCCAACCTTGAAGCCTGAAGCGAGGTGAGGTCTCACCGCCAGAGACGTCGATATTGATATCCCTCGGACCTGTCCCTGGACCCTGACGGTGATTTGTCATGGCACACACACGAGGATGATGGTTCCGATTATCGGGTGGTGACGTTTTGGAGTAAGCGCTTGGGAAGCGGCAGTGACCCGGGACTCGATCAAACAATCCTCACATCGAAACGTGGTCGAGATATCACAGTGTCGCACAGGCTTGACAGACAGAGTCACAGTCAAGAGAGGCAGCTGATGCACGTTCAACCGGAAATGACAGCGATCATCGTCGTGCTAGCCTTACGGCGTCTTCTGCCGACCAGCCAAGGAGGAGTGCCCCCAAGGGTGCCCCCAAGGGTGCCGTGACAGGGTCAACTGCATTGCAGAAACGACGGGCACTGACTGCCGATGTTACCGTCTATCAGCGCCCCGATTCCCTGGTGAACACACAGGAAGAGTTGCTTGAATTGCCCTCAGACTTGCAGGCACATGCTGTTATGCACCTCGATCCTGCTATCGCTCATGACTGGCCCGCTGTGCGAGACTGTGCGACGTGAGAGGACGGGGTGGTGCAGGACTGCAGACGACGCCTGTCCTGTCTGGGGCTGGTGTGGAGTGGCGACACGTGGGAATAGCTTGGCCTTGTGCTGTGTGAGCACCTTGGCAGAGTGACACCATCTTGATATCGGCGTGTCTTGTGTGTACGAGACGGAGGTAGGTAGCCGCGTGAAGTCTGGGTGTATGACAGGAGAATAGAAGAAGGGAAAGCAGCGGTATATATATATATATATATATATATAAGGATTGTTCATCGAGTTGTTGCAAGTGATTTGCTCTTGTGTGAAGAGAAGACTTGTTGTAATCTGGACCCCTCAATGCCCAGCATTTACCATCGACATGCTAGCAGTTTAACCCCTGTCAAGCCTGTGTCGAAACCTCTGGATAACATCGTCACGGACCACCCCCCTCTCCTCTCTCCCCATTATCTCCTATCCTTTGGCTCGTACTGGCTACTGGGCTGGCAATTGGCAAGATTAAAGATTGGCAAATAAGTCTAGTCTCTTCCTTGCGTTTTACTGGGCTACACTAGAGTAAGAGATGCTGACCCGCTGACCGCCCCTTTTGTCGTCGTCTATCGGCACTCCATTGCATTCACCACTCACCGTCCACCACGACCACGACTTCTGATACACCTTGTATAGCTCGTGTCCCCTATAATACACCCTCAATCGGTCGATATCTTGGTTTTAGTCCTTCTCTAGTTCTGCCTTGGCCGATCCGCAATTCTATTCCTTCCGTTTCTTTCCCTGCTCTTGAGGCAATCACTGAATTACATCGACACACACAGCTCTGTCTCTGCCAGAACACCCGACAGACTCTTGTCTTCCCGTCTTAACCTTGACACGGATCAGCCGAACCCGGTAACCGGAGAGTCAACACCGACGACATCGACCGCCACCGACTCGACGATACCGCGGCGAATCAACCGCTTCTCAGTCTCCGCTCTTCCTCCTCCGGTCTCCGCTTCAAGGGGTTTCGAGTGCCGAAGCTACGTGTACTCCAGGTCTCCAGTTGCTCCAGTCCCAGTTTCCAACCAGGAACCATTTCGCCCCTCCAGCCAGTCCACACTGCACCACCACCACCGCTCATTTGCTCTATCACGATCGGCCGAATATCTCGTCTTCACCTGCGAAACGTCACTGCCCAACCGAGAAATAAAATATACCAATAATCCCAGAGCAAAGAGGAAAGCAAAAAGGGCGTAGGAATGTCCTAACATTCAGCGCGTTAATTGTTGTTTTCCCCCCCTTACACCTCACCTTATCGCTATCTGAGGGTTGCGCTTGCCTTCTCTGTTCCGTCATCACCTCTCGCTTGTCACACGCCTGACCCGGGCAAAGAATCAATGGGTAACAATCAGGGCAAGCCCGCCGACCTTGACGGCGAAGGTGAGTTCTCTAGTTCCCTCAATCATGCTGTGTAGAGCTATCAATTGCTAACCACGGTGTGGCCTCCAAGCAGTGAACCTCAACCACTTCCGCCTCCTACGAGTCGTCGGCCGAGGCGCCTTTGGAAAAGTCCGCATCGTCGAGCGGAAGGACACCGGTCTCTCGTTTGCGCTGAAATACATACGGAAGGATGAAGGTCCGCACTTGTCCTCCTCTACCTGTACAATGTCTCTGCCGCACACCGAGGCTAACAGATGGGGAACAAAACAGTCGTCCGCTCCGAAAGCGTCCGGAATATCATCCGGGAGCGCAGGATGCTCGAGCACGTGAACCACCCCTTCATCTGCAACTTGCGCTACAGTTTCCAGGACATCGAGTACATGTACGGCTTTACACCCTATACCATCCCAATTGAGAGAAGGGGGGAGTGGTGCTGACTTTTGCTGCAATACAAACAGGTACCTCGTCGTCGACCTCATGAGCGGCGGCGACCTGCGATTCCACATATCGAGAAAGACGTTCACGGAGGAGGCCGTCCGGTTTTGGATCGCCGAGCTCGGCTGCGCGATACGGTATATACACGGGCAGAACATCATCCACAGGGACATCAAACCCGACAACGTGCTGCTGGACGCGGACGGACACGTGCATTTGACGGATTTTGTGTGTTTCCCTTCAAGTAATCTCTGGTGTCACGCATGTATCAACTAACAATGCCCACAAGAATGTCGCTTCCGACGTCGTCCCAGGCAAACCATTAACCAGCAAGTCCGGCACACTCGCGTACCTCGCACCGGAAGTATACGCCGGCCGCGGCTACGACGTCAGAGCCGACTGGTGGTCGCTAGGCGTCCTGTTCTACGAGTGCATATACAACAAGGTCCGCGTGCCGCAGGTAGCTCCCCCATCTTATTACACCCAATACTGACATTTCGCAGCGCCCATTCGAAGGCAACTCCGAATCGACCCTCTCCAACGTGATCCAAGCTGCGAACCCGCGGTACCCCGTCACCTCCCCCGCCGTCTCCCTCTCCTGCCTCTACGCCATCAAGGCCGCCCTCGAGGTCGACCGCGACAAGCGCCTGGGCCACACGTGGGACTCCTTCATCCGGCACGAGTTTTTCAGCTGCATCGACTTCGAGGCCCTCGAGCGGAAGGAGATCGACCCCGTCTTCGTGCCGTCGAGCGAGAAGACCAACTTCGACGCCACCTACGACCTTGAGGAGCTGCTGCTCGAGGAGGCGCCGCTCGAGGCGAGGGCGCGGCGCCAGAAGCCGAGGGACAGGTTAAAAGACGATGCTACCGATAAAGAGATCCGGGAGGACGAGCTGTACAAGATGATTGAGACGGATTTCAAGCCGTTTGATTACACGCTGGCTGCTTATAAGAAGTATGTCCCCCTTTCCCTTCTCTGTTTATCCCCCCTCCTCTTCTGTAACCCCAACGCTAACCTCCCCCTTCTCTAGAATCGTGAACGCGGGCGCCCTCCCCAACGGCCACCGACTCAACGCCTCCTCCTCCCACGCCCTAACAACCGACTCCCTAACCCCCGCCTCCCACGCCCCCAACGGCGCAGTGGCAGTCTACCAGCCCCACCCGATGATGTCCTCCGAACCACCCCTCAGCCAGCTCTCCAACGGGAACGCCTCGCCCTCCTCAACCATTCGCTCCCAACACTCCACCTCCCAGCAACAACAAAACCAAAACCAACCTCAACAATCCGCCCGCCCAACCTCCTCCCACGCAAGGCGCCACCCCCCAGGCCGCCCCCCACCCCTCCCCCCCTACCCCGCATCCTACACCAACAACCCCAACCCATCCAGCAGCCGCGTAGGGCGCACTCCGGGACCGGGTCTAAACCAGATCGAGAGCCCGACGGGAGGTGTACAAGTCACCCTCGAGGGAGGCGGGTCGTGGTCCGAGCTTGCTAGACAGGACGCTACGTTACCCGCCGATGCGGCGGGGGGGAATAATGACCTGTTGGGTAAAGATGCGCCCGGAGGTAGCGGAGGAGGAGGGGTATTTGGGTTCTTGAGTAGGAAGAGGGGGAGGGGAAACAGTCCCAAGCCGAAGGAGAGGGGTGTGCTGGGGAAGGAGGGGGCTAGGGTTGTTATTGGATAGGCCCAGATCGCAGGAGAAGTGATCAAATGGGTGATGTGAGAGAGGGAATATGAAGTCGATGTCGTGAGATAATGGAGAAGGGAGATCTGAGTCGAGGATGTGGATGGCATGATTTGCTAGGAGATCACATGGGACGGCCATGTACGAGGACATCCGCGCGGGAGCGTTAGCTTGGCATGGTTGGATTCAGAGCTGGAGCTTTGGTGTTCAGCCTGCGTCAGCTTGGTCTCTCTTCAGTTCAGAGCAGGGAGAAACGCCCTGACCGGTCTGAGAACTCAGTGTGAGCAGCCTTTTGGTTGTGGGCGGTCCATGCTCTGAGTGAAGCAGGTTTTGGACGAACGTCGAAGCAGCGGGGAGAGAAGACTTGTGTCTCAGCAGAGGCAGAGAGACATCGGAGAGGTTGCATTTTCCCCTTTGGCTCGGTGCGGTTCGGTGCGGTTTCTCATTGCTTAATATACCCTCCTCCTACTGTGTGCATACCGGGGGATTGGTGATGGGCGCCGGCAAAGACAAGGGTTGGTTCGTCGTTTTGCTACTTTCCGTATATAGCGACGAAAGTGTGTGCGGTTCTGCTAGAAAGCTGGGAGGGTTGTTCAGAGCTGCATATTGGCCCTGGATGAGATACCTGGGTGGCATCCGGTCGAGATTCGCATATCAGTCATTTCTGTGTACCATATAGCAAGAACAGCAAAGAAAGAAATCAGTTGAACGACTCTTCACCTTACAGTTATCATAAGGTAGTATACGCGACAGGATGGGGGCGAGCGAGACAGGTGTTCGGTTGGGTTGCTGTACCCCAGGACTTGGAGATGTACGAGAACCAAGTTCCCGGAGACACAGGGTGTCCGTAAGTATTGATATGTGAGTTTAGAAACAAGTCCCAAGTTTGGCGACTTTACGTACATGTAGTAGGCAAAGCGGCTTCACAAGTCACTGAGAACAAGAGGAACAAGGTTAACATAGCAATTCAACTAAGCTTGCCAGAAAGGTCTCATCATCCATGAAAGTAAATAAACCGAATAATCCTTAAGCAATAAAACCTCCAGCCCTAAGTATCTCATCTTTCCACTTGCCAATGGCAAGAAAGAATGGTCCAGCCGAAGCCGCATGATATTCATTCCCCCCTTCGCAGTGACTGTACGGTCTCCTGCCGAAAACTCCATAACCTTCCTATTGCACCCCTAATAATGTTCCGTTTGTTTTATATTTGCCGCTTGCACCTGATAATAAACCCGCTGTACTCCGAAGCGGGGAGGGAGAGTTCCGTCCAAAACCAACGAAGGAATAGGTATCAAAAATAAAGCACTCCGTTTGTGCATAATGCCACCAAGGTAAGAATTTCCGTCCGCCTGGTAAATGCTCGAGAACCGAATCACGGCCGATGTAGAATGCCGAGGTCACGCGAGTGGTGGTGGTGGTACAGGTAGCAAGTAGGTTCATCCAGTCAGTGGCCGTTTAAGCCTTCTGACCCGACGCCTTGCGCGCCTCCATAGCCTTCTCCCTGGCCTCGCACTCGGCAATCTCCTTCTCCGTGCTGCCGAGGTACTTCCGCATGACCGTCTTGAAGTCGCGCTCGTCGACCACGGCGCCCGAGCCGGAGCACTTGGCTTTCTTCTGTAGCTCCGAGCAGAGGCCGTCGAGGTCAAAGTCGCCGTTCTGGACCTTGGGGCAGTTTTGCAGCTTCTCCCTGTTGTCATTGTTAGAGAGAGGGGAAAAGAACGCGGACGGCTCAACAACGCCACCGTTGGGGGAAGTGGTGGGAACGGACCATATCTTATTGCAGGTAAGAAGGTTGCCGTTGCTGTCGAGCTCATCCGTGTTCTTGGCAGCGTCGATTTGCTCAATGAGGCCGGGCTTCTTAGGGTTTCCTGCGTTGGTGGTGACGGGTACGTTGTACGGAGTGATGAAGTCGGCGTCGAAGGCGTCGTTGAAGAAGCTATCGTCGAAGCCGGTGGAAAGAATGTTCTCTTGCGGCTCGCGGTAGTCACCAAACAACTGAGGGTCGAACTGGAAGTTGGTCTGTGGTAGCCAGTTGAAGTCGGTCATGTTGTTTGTTGCGAAATGGCCCAAATCTGCGGCTGTTAGTATATCTGTCATTCCAACACGAGCAACATCAATATGCCGTAAGTGAAGTCAATATCAACTCACCTTGGTTGTTGTCGTGGAGTGTCGCCGATTCCTCGCCGATTGTTGTCAGAGTATCCACAGGCTTGAATGCTGTAGGCGACTGTGTGAATGGCTCGGGCGACGTCCCGCAAGACGAGCTGGCGCCCATATTTGAGTTGGACGACGCAGATGGCGAGCTGGTCGTGGTGGCAGGGTGCGAGTCGAAGCTGGTGCGCGAGCCATTGTTGCTGGGCATCAGCGGGTTGAACATGTTGGCACCGATGTTGGCCAAGTCCTCCTTCATCTGGGAGTCGAGCCCTATTTGGCTGTAGCTGCTCGAATTGCCGGGGCTCAGACTGGTCTGCCTGGACGGGTCGCTCTGGCTGCGCTTGATGACCGGTGATATCGAGTCCTTGGCGGAGTTGTTGGTGTTTGCGTTGTTGTGGTTTGCGCCGGAAATCGGACCTGGAAGGACACCGAACTTGGGGAACTCGAACTGGAAGTTGACGTCGTTGATGTTGTTGACAATCGGCGTTCCAAATGGCCGGGCGCCAGACGGCATAGCCGATGAACGCCCGTTGCTGCCAGCGAGAGAGACTCGCTTCTTGTACTCGTTCAGCTCAACGGTCATCTTCTCGACCTTCTGCTTGAGTAGCTCGTTCTCATTGTTGGCGTGCTCTGATGCCTTCTCCAGCTCCTGGACCTTGGTCTCCAGATCCTTTAGATGCCGTTCCTTGCGTTCCCGGAACGCACGCTGGGCAGCCCTGTTCTGAGCCTTCCGCTTCTGTACGGGAATATGTAAGTAGACAGCCTCGGTGACCACTCTAACAAGCAAGACTTACCGAAGTAGGCTCCGTAGTGAGGGGCTTCCTCCCTGGCTTCTTCGACACTTTATCCTCACTCTCTCTCCTCTTGGCGCCGTTCTCCTCTTCGTCGTCATCTGGATGACTCCTCTTATCCGGCGAGTCTTGGTCTGAGGCCGACTCTGACCTGGCTGTGCTCGGAGCACCGGGAAGGTCGCCAATCATCCTGCTGTCGTTGCCATTGTCGAAGGAGAAGTCGAAGCTGGAGTCGGGGTTGTTGAACTCATAGTCGAAGTCCAGAAGAGGGCTGTCGTTGATAGCCAGTCCATGGTTGGCCGGGGAGCCGTCGAGGTTGGATGGCGACATGCTCAAGCCGTTGTTCATCGGCGAACCGTTAGCCTTGTTGGAATTGAGGGCGGCATATAGCAGGCTCTGTTGTTGCGGGGTGAGAACGAGGTCTCCAAGGGGGTTGTTGCGAATCGACGTCATTGTGACTGGTTTTGGACTGAGGCGATGGGGATGAATCCGCCTTTAAGTCCTCCTCAGACGGTAATGCGCGCCCAAGACGGCGCAAATAGTCAAGTGTAGACTTGAATTGAACGATGAGACCAAGACACTAGTGGAATTGCTGTAGCGAAGAAGGTCCTCCGGGCGACGACACAGGGGATGAAGCGCAGTTGAGTGTCCTTCAGGAGGCGGAGGCTATGGATGTCGATCCAACGAGAACTGAAAGTGCTCCGGCTTCGATTGAGGAATGACGTGATAGGTAATTGCTCACGAATGGAGACACGCGAACAGAGAAAGTCGCCTCCTCGATTCCTTTTCAGGAACTCGGAAAGTGATTGCAGGTAAAAGTTTAAGGTGAAGGAAGCAAAAATTCAAGCAACATGGGGATGATGAATGAGAAACGGTGTGTTGAATCCTTAACGTTGTGGACTGACTGCCTTGTAAGAGTCAGCTGAGATTCGCCAAATCCTGTGGCCCTTTAGTGCGTACTAACTGGAAATTGCAAGATTATTCTCGGAAACGTGGTCTCTCTGTTCCTTTCCTGAACCGTTCAGCACAGGATGTTGGCATCAAGGTACGTTGTGTGAGTGTGAGCAGGCGATGGCTGATGGGAGGCGAATGGAGTGTTGGAGGAGTGTGGATTGTGGGCGGGGTTGAAGGAGAAAGATCCGCATCGAAAAGAAATCGACTTGTCAATTTGTCAGCCCTTCAAAGACACCCCGATCCACCATAGCAAGTCCAAGCCCCTCCCTTAAATTCCATGACCATCCCTGCCATCCAGCCATCTGGCCGTTTTCAAACAACCTTGTTGGCACCACCCACGCTGCCACGCACGCCCTTCTGTCTGTGCCGCCCAGAGCAAGGGAGTCTTGTCCCGCTATCTCCGAGACTGGTTTATGCCTGCCTCGTACCTACGGCACCTCCGATCTGCAATTACAAGAACAGGCAGACCGCCACGCGTATTGCTGTGACCTAGCCTGTTCCTGTTCCATCACTGCCATCCAGTTCACGATGGCCCGCTCTCCTGCACGGTGTGAACCATTCTCCAGACGTTGAGAAGCGTCCATTACTATGGTAGACCGTGGGGGATGATCTGCACTAGATGTTCGCCTCAGCGTTTAGATCTAGTGGAAGTGGCCGTGTTGGCGTACTCGCCTAGTTCTCTGCCAGCTCTACCGTCGACTTACATAGGAAAGGACAGCAAGCAGTCGAACACAGTGCTCTTCAGTGAAGGTAATCATACGGACTAGACTTAGAATGATGAAAACCTGGCTTGGGTAGGCCCAGTGACTCAAGGTCAGGTGAGTCGAGGTGCTTACTGAGGTGCGGCAGATCACTTCGACTTACTGTGATACACCATCTTGAACCGGCCAGAACCGGCCATGCGGAGATCAATCACGCCGGCTTTGGGGTATCGAGCAGTCGAGTACCTGTCCTGATCTTGGCATCCAGGTACTCCTCCGATTTCGCTGCAACCAGGGTTGGAATAAGCCTTCTGTGGTGTTCGCCCTGATTATAGACCAATTCAGTCATGCCTCCTGTTTTCTGTGTCGTTCTCATGAAACTCCTCTGGTGAAGTTGAAAGTTTGTTGAGATGATGTTCACCCACGGTCACCTTATCTTATCGCCGCACGGGACAGAAAAAGATGGCCCGTGCCCGCCAATGCCCCGCACTTCCCATTTAAGCTTTTAAAGGGGTTCTTCTGTTTTAGAATGACGGCATGCAACAAAGCGATAAGGGATAAGGAGAACGGGAAACTGGAGCATAGCATGGAATGATGGGATAGCATCACCGGCATTCAGCCTCATGTGACATCCATCCAATCCACCCCAATATCCTACCATTCATCCATTCGATCGACAACGTCTCGTCTCCAGTCTACTGTTGAGTTGAGATAAGAAACAGTCAGCACAAGCCATGGATCTGGCTTACGACCACATCCAGGAGGAGTCCTTCCCCAAGGAGGACGAGGGCGCCTCCTCCCAAAACAGAGCCGAGCAGCAAAACAACACTCTCAATGCTGAGGTCCAGGAAGCTTACAAGGCCTTCTCCTCCAGTCCGTGGGGCGCAAAAATTGGCGGCTTTTTCGGCAACGTAGTCAAGCAGGGCGAGTCTGTCTACAAGGAAGCTTCGCAGGAGCTCGCAGCCGTGGGACAGGATGCCACAACGGGCCTCAGCAGCCTCCGCGACACGCTCATCAACCGCACCAGATCACTCTCCCTTGCTACTGGACCACAGCCTGCTGCCAGCTCCGGGCAAGATAGGTCCTCCACAGATGCGGCAGACAAGGACAAGGAGACCACACCGACCAAGGAACTGACCCCCGACGAAGCCCTCCATGAATCTGAAACCGTCCTCTCCCGCCTCCGCCTCGAAGCGGCCAAGCGCCTCAAAGACCTCCAAAAGGCCGAAGACGCCGCCGACGAGGCCCTCCTGCGCTTCGGCTCCAACCTGCGTGACTTCCTCAAGGACGCCATCAACATCGCCCCAGGTCCCACGGGCGACGCCGCCAACCAGGGGTCCAGCACGGTGCTCTTCGAGAGCAAGGACGCCCAGGGCAAGCGGGTCATCCACACGTCGCGCTTCGACGCCCAACTGCACGTTATTCATACTACGACCGAGAACTTTGTTAAAGATCCGACGGGAGCAGAGTACGATAGCTGGACGAAGGAGTTTGACATTGACAAGAAGACGGCAGATATCGCTGCGGATTTGGCCAAGTACCCTGAGCTCAGGGCGACGATGGAGAAACTCGTGCCGGATCAGATTCCCTATGCGGACTTTTGGAAGAGGTATTACTTTTTGAGGCACGGAATTGAGACTGCCGAGGCGAGGAGGAGGGATTTGCTCAAGGGTAGGTTAAGTTTGGCTCTCGATCTAGTTACGACACGCTAACAAGCTGTGTACAGCCGCCTCCGCCGAGGAAGAAGTTGGCTGGGACGAGGACTCGGAAGACGAAGCTGCTGGCCTAAGCGACACAAAGACAGAGACCAAAGCCGACCGCCCTGCCTCGACCGAGTCATCGACTACCATCCACCCTCCCGCCACAGCCACAGCCACAGCCACCGCCGCCCAGACCCTGCTCAAGCCGTCCGCACCAAGGAAGTCGAACGACGAGAAGTCCCAGGCCGACAGTGACGTCAGCTATGATCTGGTAGGCGTTGCATCCGGCAACCCGAGCCAGGCGCCCAACAGCCCGAAGGACTCGCGCAAGGACGACGACAGCGAGGAGGAGGATTGGGAGTGAAGAGCCGGTGGTGACTGTTTGCCGAATGTGCTGTACATATATCATGAAACCATTTTGGATTTGGATTACTGGCGTTTGATTCCTTGTTCTATTCGGCGCCCGCCTGCAAAAGGCTCGCCATAATGAAACCATTCCATACCTCCTGGCCACCACCTCTTCGATGGCAGGTCTATAATCAACCACATAAAACGCGCCCCCTTGGGTATCTCACCTCAATCTACCTCTTCTTCTTCGTAACCATAGTAAACCCCTCCTCGTCAACAACCGGCTCCTCTTTCTCCTTCGATACCAGCGCCGGCGCCTCACCCATCTCCACATCCTCGCCATCCTCTTCGTCATCCTCACTTTCACTATCCCAATCCGTCTCCCCCTCCTCATCCTCGCCCTTCTTAAACTCCACCTTCTTCCCCTTCAGCCCGTCCCACCGCCTCCTCAACTGCTCAACCTCACCATCAAACTTCCCCTTCAGGCACTCCCCCCTGACGCGTAGTATCTGCTCCGCCACCTCAAAGCTCGAGTCGTCGTCCACGTTGACCTCGAACTCGTCCAGCATGACTTGTAGGAGAAACTCCTCCACGTAGGCACTGTCCGGTTCTTCAACGGCGGCACCACTACTCTCTTCTGCTGTGCTCGAGGTTGATGCGGATGGAGTGGTAGAGGGTTTAGGCTTGGTGAGGTCGGGGAAGAGGTCCACCACCGCGCCGGCGAACCAGTCGCGCTTGTCAGAGGAGTCCGGGCCGCCCCAGTTGTTCTGCACGGCGAGGGTGAGGTCAGGCCAGAGGTGGAGGGCGTAGGCTACGCCTTGCTCGAAGTGGGATTGGCATGTTGCTGTTGCGCGAGGATGTTAGCTGGCGGAAGACAGGAGGGGGGAGAAAGGGAAAGGCGCACCCGGTGAAGGCGCATCTTTTGAGGTTGAGGCCATGATTTGCGATTTGAGTGTTTGTTTGGGTTGGTTGTTACGAGACTGAGACTGATGTCATGGAGTGGAAGTATTTACTTGCGAGGTAAATTTTGGAGGGGCATACTTTTCTGGTTGCTGCAAGCACTTCGGCAAGCTCCGGTTTAGCGCTTGATGTGAGGGTACTTAGTTTCTGGTGAGACACCGCTACTAAAGCTTGTACTTATAATTCACTCTTCACCATCGCCCTCATATCTGAACTTTCATCTCGCATCGCTTGCTGACGCCTCGGTCTTTACAACTGGTTACCCCAGGAGTCGCATGTATAAGACATTAACGCCTTCATCATGACCTCTTTCGCATATAACTCCCTTCGGACGTCCATCATCTCTTATACCTTCATCAACACCACGCCTGGACTCCCCAGACTCCCTAACCGCCCAGCGTCCCCTCAGTAATCGAGCACCTTCTTGATATTGTCGTATATCCCTGCAACACGCGTTAGCCGCTTCCTCACTCACTGAATAGCCAAAAGACCACTTACTCGCGACGTCCGGCATGTTAAACTGCTCAAACACCAGCGGAGTCGGTATACTCCAGCCCGCCACCCTCTGCACCGGCGCCTCAAGCCTGATAAACGTCTTCTCGTCCTCCTGTATCGCAGCCGCCACCTCGGCGCCAACACCAGCATTGACCATGGACTCATGCACAACAATACACCTCCCCGTCTTCCTCACTGACTCAAACACCGTCTCATGATCCCACGGATAAATAGTCCTCAGATCGATCAACTCAACCGTCACCCCAGGCATCTCCTCCTCCACCTGCTTGATTGCAGCCATGCATTTATACAGCGGCTGACCGTATGAGATAATCGTCACGTCGCTGCCCTCCTTCAACACCTCCGCCTTGCCCAGCGGCAGTGTATACGCGGCCGTGGGGACCTGCTCGACCGCCGCGCGGTAGAGTATCTTGGGCTCCATGAATATACAGGGGTCATTACTCCGTATCGCCGCCAACAACAACCCCTTGGCCTGCACCGGCGACCTGGGCATGATAACCTTTAATCCCGGTATATGCGTAAACAGCGCCTCGGGGCTCTGGCTGTGGTACAACCCGCCGTGTCCCACCCCTCCGCACGGCATGCGCACCGTCATGCCCCCCGCACTTCTACCACCCGTCCCATCGCGGTACCTATACTTGGCCGCCTCGTTGACCAGCTGGTCGAACGCGGGGTAGACGTAGTCGGCGAACTGGATCTCGGCCACGGGCCGCATCCCCTCCGCCGCGAGGCCGATGGCGAAGCCCACGATCCCCTGTTCCGTGAGGGGCGTGTTGAACACCCTGTCGCCGCCGAAGGTCTCGGCCAGCTTCATGGTGCAGCGGAAGACGCCGCCGAAGGCCACGTCCTCGCCGAAGATGAGGACGGACTCGTCTTCTGCTAGGGAGGTGGAGAGGGCGTCGTTCACGGCTTGCATGAGGTTCATGCGCTTCGTCGTGCCGTTGCGCACGTCGGGGGGGAGTTCTGGGTTGGAGAGGGCGGATTGGGAGTGGTGGTTGAGGAGGGGGGTTGTGCCGTAGTCGGTCGGTAGGTTTAGCTTTGCGTTTGGGGGGTGGGTTGAGTAGAGGCGTTGTTGACGCCGACGGTGCTGTGAGTGTGGGATAGATAGGCTGAGTAAAGGTGAGGAAGAAGAAGGTGAGGGGCGTGGTGTAAGTGCTGGTCGTGCTGGGGCCAGCGCCCGCTTGAGGAGGTGAGTCCGTATTGTCATTGTGATTGTTTTGTGTTGATTTCTCGACAACTGTGACTCGCTTGCATGTCTGGGAGAAACAATTGACAGAAGTTCAATGTGCGAGAGAGAGCAACAAGCAAGATCGACGGTCAGAAGTGAGGAGGGGAGATGATGGAAGCCGAGCGGCTTACAGCGGCACAGCGATGTTGGGCCGAGAGCTCGGCACCTTCCAGGTTGAGCCGAACCTTATCGCGATTGCAGACCAAAGGCTATCGATTGTTACCCGGTCAACAGCCAAGTAAAGAAATGACGTGGATTCATTGGCAAATACCAAGTTCGACGCCAGCTATATCACGAAGAAAATATGTATTTACATTCCAGAGACAGTCCAACCACCGAGGTTTGCGACAATAGCACTTAACGCGACTGCCATGGCTCCACGGGAGGGAACCAGACCGTCGAAGCGGCACCGAGAGTCTGCAGCAGACAAACACCACAAGAAACGAAAATCAAGTTCGCGACCGAAGTCCAAACCCACGTCTGAACCCGACTCGAGTAGAAGCAGCCATGCGCTCTCAGCAGATGCACTGGCGGAGTTAAACCGACACAATGCGCGACAGAGCAGCAGCTCACGACCGAGGAGGGAATCAATATCCAGAGCAAAGCCAGAAATAAGGTCAAAGCCGAGAAAAGACGAGAGGAAACCGAAACGAATACCCAGAGACGACTACGATGAAGACGACTACCGGGACACGGAATGGAGACGGCAGAGGAAAAAGAAGCAGAGGATCGTGAGCGGGGCCATCCTCGAGGAGGGACGAAGCAAACACCTCCGGGGCGGCGCAGGGAGTTACGACTGCTTGGAACGGGAGAAGGACGGGTTGTACACCTGGCAACCGCCGCGGAACAACAAGAAGAAGAGGATATGGATATATGCCGGGATAGGGCTAGTGGTCGCCATCGTTATAATCGTCGTGGCCGTGGTAGTCAGCAAGAAGAACTCGGGATCCGACGACAGCAATAGTAGCGGCAGTGGCAAGGGGGGCTCATCATCCTCTCCCTCCGGCGGCATAGGATCCATCGACCCAGCCAGCATACCGGTCGGCTCCCCCTCCTGGCTCGACCCCTTCCAATGGGCCGACACGACCGATTTCAACTGCACCTACGCCGACCAAACCGTCGGCGACCTCCCAGTCATGGGCCTCTTCTCCAACTGGGACGACTCGGCGGCGCCCAACCCGCACGCGCCCGCCCTCAACCAGAAATGGGGCTCCTACGCCTCCCGCCCGGCCCGCGGCGTCAACATCGGCGGCTGGCTCTCCCTCGAACCCTTCATCACCCCCTCGCTCTTCAACTACCCCGTCAGCCAGGGCATAATAGACGAGTACACCCTCTGCGCCTACCTCAACGACACCTGCGCCGCCGTGCTGGAGAAGCACTACGCCACCTTCGTGACGGAGCAGACCTTCGCCGACATAGCCGCCGCGGGGCTCGACCACGTGCGCATCCCGTTTTCCTATTGGGCCGTGCAGACGTACGACGGCGACCCGTACCTGTTTCGCACGTCGTGGCGGTACCTCCTCCGCGGCATCGAGTGGGCGCGCAAGCACGGCCTGCGCATCAACCTCGACCTGCACGGCCTCCCCGGTAGTCAGAACGGGTGGAACCATTCCGGCCGCCAGGGGCCCATAGGCTGGCTGAACGGCACGAATGGCGACCTCAACGCGCAGCGCTCGCTGGATGTCCACGACCGCCTGTCCAAGTTCTTCGCGCAGGACAGGTACAGGAACATCATATCACACTACGGCCTGGCCAACGAGCCGCGCATGACTTTCCTGTCGGCTGCCGCCGTGACATCCTGGACCGAGCAGGCGTACAAGCTCGTGCGCGCCAACGGCGTCACAGACGCGATAGTCGTCTTCGGCGACGGCTTCATGGGCCTGGGCAACTGGCAGGGCAAGCTGCAGGGCCTCTCCAACATGGCGTTAGACGTGCACCAGTACGTCATCTTCAACACGAACCAGATCGTCTTCAACCACACGACCAAGATCCGCTACGCCTGCGACGGCTGGACGCAGCAGACCAAGCAGAGCATGAACACGGCGACGGGCTTCGGGCCGACGCTGGTGGCGGAGTGGTCGCAGGCGGACACGGACTGCGCGCGTCACCTGACCAACGTCGGGTGGGGGAACCGGTGGACGGGGACCTACAGCACGGGCAACGCGAGCACGGACATCCTGACGCCGCGGTGTCCAACGCAGGACAAGAGGTGCGAGTGCGGCGACGCGAACGCGGATGCGGGCCAGTGGAGCCAGAGTTATAAACTGTTCCTGTTGATGTTTGCGCAGGCGCAGATGGTGAGCTTTGAGAAGGGGTGGGGGTGGTTTTATTGGGTTTGGGATACGGAGGATGCGTGAGTACCTACGTTACCTTACTTTTTCCCCTCGAATGTGGCCAGACGGCGGTGTGTGGTGGTGAAGATATGGATTTTTACTAACTTTGAGAAAACAAAAACAGACCGCAATGGAGCTACAAGAAGGGTCTGGCAGCCGGAGTGCTGCCGCCCAAGGCGTATGAGAAGACTTTCGATTGTACGGGGGGTATACCCAGCTTCTCGGACTTGCCGGAGTATTACTAGATGTATGCGGTTGTTCTCCCTTTTGGCTTTGCATAAGCAGGCGTTGTAGCGTGGCTTGTGTGGATATTGTTGGTGCATATGTGTTGATGGAGCGTATACCATGTAAATAGATGGACTGGGAGTTGTTAGGTTGTGAGATGTTGTATATACACGATGGTCATAAATATGCACGGATGTTGGAATAAGATACTGGAGATATGTCATGCTGCCATGGCATGTCGATGTATAAGAAAGGCTTGTTAGTGTCACGCAGTTAGTATCATTCTGTTCTCATCATCAGTAACAATGTTTATGCTTAACTCGACGTTGTTGACAGCCGCCGACCTACCCTATGCACATTTACCGCGACGGCACGGCCGGGCCCGCCTGCAGCAGTGCCGGCTTGATATGAATAATCAAAGTCCATCCGGGTTTCTCGTCTTTCGGGCCATCTCATCCTCCATTCCAGTTGTAGATGAAGTCCTTCAGCCAGGCTGAAGCTCTCACCGTCAGATTCCATCATGGGAGTCATCAAAGAACAATTGGCAGCTCGCTCTTTCGCCCTTAGGATTTTCAGCCCTGTGCCGGCCCGTCGCGGTGCCGAGTTCTCGCGTCAACACTTTACCGCGAAGCGTCGACACTAATACATACCTCTTTGGTTATGGCGTCATACCAGGGTCTCAAACGCCGACGGGAGGATTCCAGGGTAGCTTTGTCGTTTAATAATGCTCCTTAACTCCTAAGGGTACAAAGTTTTCCCGCCGATGTCTAGATGTGACCCTGAGCCAGCTCTTCCGGACCGGCGTTTACAAAGCAATTTACATTGAGAGAATGAGAATGTGAAGCCAAGCTGAGATGTGATGGATTTGTTAGGATTTGTTACCACTTTCCAAGGTGTTTGCAGAGCGTGTCATTACGTACCCGATAACTCCACTTGGACCAGATAGTCTACCAGTCTAGCTCGGGAGTGCCGTCTCGTCGTTCAGGTTAAAACCGAAGGGACAATCGATCTTTTTGGTTGATGGTCGCTCTTCGCGTCTTCCAGCGTCATTGATGTGGTCGGTGGTTATAATATTCCCATGTTCGCCCCAACGCCATGAGCGCCGTAGTTCTAGCATATCTATGTGTTTTTGATACCCCAAGCAAGCTTGTAACAACGGAAACCCGAGCAAGCGTTTCTTTCAACAGATTTATACCACTCGGTACAAGTCATACCGACAATAAATAAACATCACCATGCAGGAAACGCAAGAAAAAGACGTGGGGTACCGGCCCCGGCCGTCAGCAGACCTAGACTCACCATCCCAATCGCCAACCTCAAGCCCAGAAAAAGACCAAGACGACGTCGAATCAACCGGATTCGAACCAATACGCACCCGGCCCGCCAGCGTAGCCACCAGGGGATCCCGCCGCAGCAACGCCCTGAGCCACACCCGGTCCAACAACGGCTACGGCGTCGACGATGCGGAGGACGACGGCGATGTCTCAGACGACGACGACGGCCACATACCGCCTCCCCAGGCAACACCATCAGAAAAGGACCCCTTCGAAGTAACCTGGGACAACGGCGACGCCGACCCCAACAACCCGCGCAGCCTCCCTCACTGGCGCAAGTGGAGCATCGTCATCATCACCTCCGTGGGGAGCTTCTGCGTCACCAACGCCTCCTCGATCTACACCTCCACGTATACTCAAATGGACGCCGAGTTCGGCAACAGCCGCATCGTCGCGACCCTGGGCCTGTCTTTCTTCGTGCTCGGCATCGCGCTGGGCCCCTTCTGGAGCCCCCTCGCCGAGTTTTACGGGCGCCGGCCGATTTACCTGGCCAGCTTCGGCTTTTTCCTCATATGGTTGATACCCAGCGCCGTGGCGCAGAATATCCAGACCATGATCGTGGCGCGGTTCTTCCAGGGTCTGGCGGGGAGTGCGTTCCTCAGTGTGTCGGGCGGGACGGTGAGTGATATGTTCGCGAGGAATCAGATGCAGGCTGCCATGGCTGTGTTTACGCTCGCGCCCTTCGCGGGCCCGAGTATGGGCCCGTTGATAGGCGGGTTTATCAACAGTAATGTTAGCTGGAGGTGGACGCATTACGTCCTACTGATATGGGCGGGTGTGTTGTTGGTGACGATTTATGTGTTTGTGCCCGAGACGTATCGTGAGTTTCTCCCCCCCTTTTTTGGGCGACGATGACGAGGAAGTGTTGCTTGCTGACATACCTGACCTGCCAGATCCGGTGCTGCTAAAGCGCAAAGCCCAAAAACTCCGCAAAGAAACCGGCGACGAGCGCTGGAAAGCCCCGATCGAGAAGCAGAAGAAGTCCATCCTCAGCACGGTGGGGCACTCCCTGCTCCGGCCCTTCCAGCTCCTCCTCCGCGAGCCCATGTGCCTCATCCTCGACGTCTACTCCGCCATCCTGCTGGGCATCCTGTACCTCTTCTTCGGCGCTTTTCCGCTCGTCTTCGGCACGAACCACGGCTTCAACCTCTGGCAGATCGGCCTCACCTTCATGGGCCTCTTCGTCGCCATGGCCGCGGCGTGCAGCACGGCGCCCGTCTGGCACCGGACGCGGCAGCGGCTCGCCGCGAGGCGGGAGAGGAGGTTTGGGGAGGCGCGCAACGAGCCGGAGGACCAGCTCCCCAGCGTCATTGTCGGCGCGCCGCTCATTACGATCGGGTTGTTCTGGTTCGGGTTCACGACGTACCCGTCTGTGCACTGGATTGTGCCTATTATTGGATCGGGCGTGTTCGCTTTTGGGTGAGTCGTTTCTGAGTTTCGTTTCCCGTGTTTCCCCCCTCCTCTGGGTTCTGTCTCGTGTGTCCGTCTGGTTGTTTACTTGCGACGCGAAGCTGGACAGGGGAAGTCATCCTGTTTGTGAAGCTGGTGGTTGCGCTTTATCCCACGTATGAAGTAGTGTCTGGGTAATCCGGAGCAGTGTCGTTCCGGGTTACTGTTACGCTCGTACACGTACAGGTACAGAGAAATTCCCCTTAACCCGGGGCAGGAGTTCGTCACGACGTTACTCAAGGTCTGGTCGTGTGATTGATCTTTCACCCTGCCCTGTAAGCCGCCTAGTGGGCGTCTGTCTGCCAGTATATGCTGTGCAAGGACAGGACGGTTCGCTTGCTGGTTTGAGTAAAGCATTTGTCAGGGCCAGATTTGATCTGGGGGGCTTTCCCTTGTTTTCGAACCTGGTGATCTCGCGCATTCTCCAAGTTGCTGTCAAGGATACATGTCGCTAACCGTGGGATTATATGTCGTACAGCGTTTCGTTGGCTTTCACTGGTATCTTTACCTTTCTCGTAAGTTTTGAACCCCTTGTCTGATACGAAACACCATATGCCAAGATCTGGGGCATGGTGTGGTTGTTGAATGCATCGCGAGTGACTGAGACTGACGTGAACCCTCCAGGTCGACGCATACCCCCTCTACGCAGCCAGTGCTCTGGCAGGTAATGCCTTCGTCAGGTGTATATTTGCAGGTAAGCCGGTTACCTCCATCCCCTTCTCCCTCCACCCACCCCATTGCTGGATCTTGCACTTTCTTTGTTGCCACACTCTGGCACATCCGTCACGCCGCTAGTCACGTTACTAACACCCGTCTCAAAAAGCCGCCTTCCCTCTCTTTGGTATCCAGATGTACGAGAGTCTAGGGTACCAATGGGCGACCGCGCTGCTGGGCTTCCTCACGCTGGCCATGCTGCCGTTCCCATACCTCTTCTTCATCTACGGCAAGAAGATCCGAAGCCGCAGCAAATACGCGACGAACGCATAGAAGATTGTTCGACTATCAAAAATGCAAGGAAAATCATGTCCTTGGGAAGGAGGATCACCATCAGTGCCAGCGAATAAAAAGGGGTGTCATATATCACATCGCCAATCAGACGCCGTCGATGTATAGGTGTGCAGGGACAGGAGCTACTGCTGTGCGAACTCAACGCCACGACAAGGCTGCCTGCGACTAAAACTCCTACTGGCTGGTTTCGAACTCGCTGGAGGAACTTGTTGGGTTTGACGGCGTCAGCGTCATCAAGCTATCTGCCCCTTCGCAACATGCCACAAACTTCGAGGAATGACAGGAAGAGAAAGTTGCCGGTTCTGCAACTGGACCTTGTGTCGAGGCGTGACCAGGCAAAATAGGGCCTCGTACCTTGGCCTATGAGATCGATCGGTGGCGACGCACCGTGCCTGGCAGGCCGCAGGTTGAGACACGGTGGTTGTGTCGTGCAGAACTTGTAGCAACGCCAGCCCAGCGAGAGGCGTATAGTGACGGGTTAGGCTGTCGATCACGGTCATATCCATCATTCTGAAGCCGGTGACATTCTGGAACGCCTGGTGAATAGACAATAGAACTCGGGCGATGGTCCTCATTTGGAATGATCTCGCAAATCGAATCTGGGATGATCATCTTCAACTAGAATTCTAGGAATACCCTTTCCATTGCGATGATCCTCTGTGACCAAGGATATTGAGACAGAGCCGGTCATATGTCCGGATTCAAGTATACGGTCCGATTCGCTCCATCTTATTTTTCCCTTCTTGGAGGCAAAACGACCAGTGACTTGATCACGCGCCCAGCTGGGAAGCGTCCATCTCATCTTACCACGGGGAGATTATGCGTCGGCCTTCAGTTGGGGAGAGGACTGCTCGAAGTCGACCATACTGGTTTAGTCATGAGGCCAACACAATGTAGAATTGTGTCGGTGGAAGTATGTATGCGAGAAAAGGTGCCCGTGTATCTGTTCAGCTCTAATGGACTACCATGAGCCGTGATCTCGAACTGGTTCTGTCGAGGAGTAAGTGACATGTATGTCATCGTTAGTAGTCTCGTCATCGTCCGCCGACTTGTCGACGTCTTCACCGAGATCGAAGTCCTGCATCAATGAGGCTCTTCAGCAACGTCCGCCCAAAACCACCACTAGCACCCAGTGTGGCGGACCTCCGCGGCTGAGGCGCGCACTAGAGCAAACATTTGCCCTGAGCCGTGACGTTTCGATCAGCCTAGACACAATTGGTCAGATGTCCCAAGTGGCTTGCGGTGGCTTCCCCGGGTTTGAACCTCGTCTCGGTCACGACTTGATACTTGGTAGCCGAGGGGACGAAACGAGTTGACGCCTTGTTTGGAATGGAAGTTGGATGCTCCCAAAGACGCCATCATGCTCCCATCCGCGGACTATTGACCTGTTGTAAGAGGGGGCTGCATGGTGTGGCATCTCTGAATCTTTGTTGGGCGTCGTTTGGTGCCCTTGTCGAGGTTGTACGGCGGGTTTTTATGACTTGGTGATGCTACGAAGAGAGCGCTTGGGGGGGATTGGGCTGGGCCAGCTTGTAACAGATGCTCAGTGGATGATGATGTTGACGTTGTTTACCTTACTTGGAACGAGATGGCTGGTACTCGTTTCGAATGGATGTTGGAAGGTCTAATCAAGCATTTTAAACTGCGGGAGACATTGATGCAATGGGAAGCTCCGCGTGCCACCTACCCGCCTGTCGACACTGTGCTTCAGCTCAGGTATAGATGGGCTTTAGATGTATATCAGCGAAAGCCTGACAACTTAATCTCTTTGTAAGGCCATACCTAGAATTGTAGGATGATGAGGGAGACGTTTCGAGAACAACACATATATTTCAGTTGCAGAAGAGCTAGTGCGGCGCAAGTAAGGTATCTTCAGGGCACCCCAACTGCTACCTCCCTGCTATATATATAGTAATATCCGAGTACTCTCTCATTCAAAAGGCTATTGCTCAGGCTGCTGCCATCAAAGTTGACACTCGAAGATGATTCAGAGGATTGAAGCACTCCATTCACGTGTACATACCTGGAAAAGCCGAAGCCTCTACCGGGCCTGCCGAGAGACAGATTTGATGGCAACAAGGCTTGGCGATCATCCACAGCCGCAGGAGCCGCTAACCTGATCTGCGCTAAATTGACCCACATCCAAGGTTGAGTTCTGGCCAGCCGCAACAAGGACGGGAAGAGCTCACCCTTGTCCGGGTCGCGGGAGAGCAGCTAACCAGATGCCTGCAATGGATGGCTGCAATGCTGCTAGCAAAACGCCATCTCCATCCCGCCGAGGGAAAGAGGAAATGCGACTCACAACTCCTCCTCCACAACCACAACACCGACATTGTCACCACCAGTTGGCCACCGCCTCTCGACCCCGACTCGACCTCGGACATTTGCCCACCTCCATGTCGACCTCTCCCTCCGACACATACTATCCAATTGCTTAAAGATAGTGACGACATCTGTCTGCCAGTACCGAGGACAAACACCGGCCGACAACTTCCCCGCTCGCTGGTTTTCCCGTGTGTTCCCCGCGAATTGACGGTGGATCTTCCGACCGCGACTCTCCCACCGCACCGACTACCGCCCGGCACAAACACGGAGCAACCACAATCCGGAGGTTGAAAGCCAGACATGCTGCAGGAGACGGAGAATTAAAAGGATACATCAAATCGAGTTCGAAGTAGCGACGCGCAAGAAGAGCAGGGGCATCATCGAAGGGAAAAGGGAGGCACACACACACCTCTATGCATACAAGCATAAACAAGTCGACGGGTAGCTGCAGTTTTGTCCTACCACCTCGATAGCCCAAGGGGCAACACTATGCCAATATTATCACATCGAATATCTCAGAGATCAACGCCGGTCCCCCCATCCCACGCCGCCACATGGCCCAGTGAGCCTCTTGTCGAGTTGCAACTCCTCATCTCGTCGAGACACGGCCCAGATTCGAGCCCGGCCTTGCTAGAGGCCCAATAAGGCCCACCACACCGTCGTACAAGCGACGCCCCCGATCACCCGGGAGCGAGCCTATTGGCCTGCACTGTCAAATACTCGCCAGCTATACGAGGGAAGACGCTGTGACTGGGTATTCTGTCGAGCAACCACAGCTGAAAGGGCAAAGAAGGCACCTGGCACCATTCTGGATTCTGGATATCCCCCTCAGAGGACAGGATCAGCACTTTCACGGTCCACTCCCACTCCCCTCCAGGAACGGGCCTACGACGGACACATCCACCGGCGACGGAGAGCAAGGACCATCCGCAACCACCACCTCTGACCCCATATCCGCGACGGACCCAGCACTCTGTGAGACTCGCCCGTCCCACTGACACTGGGGAAATTTGATTCGCCAGTTGCGATAAGCTGGACCAGACCGCCACAGCGCAACCCTTACGGGCTGTTGCACGCTCATCAAAACCTGGTACTTGGTCCTCAAGCCGCACATCCTCTACTCCAGAGGGTGTCTACCTGGCGGCTGTGTCACCAATCTCTCGTCCACACCCCCTGGACTCCTGTCTTTCCACAGCGGCTCCGCCAGGTGGGGGACGCTGCAGTTCCGCAAGAGGCGCGTACCGCTGTCCTTGCATTGCCGTGCCGTGGTCCCAGCGACCCAGACCACTTTGACAGAAGGCGTCGTGTATAAGACTAAGACACGGTGCCGCCAGTAATGGACACCGAGGCAGAGGTCTCAGGTGTCATGTCTGACAGCGACAACGGCTATAACACCGACACTCAATCCCAACACGACGACGAGACTATGGCAGACAACAACACTCAGGAAGGTGGAGGTGCCAATGGCGAGGTCAAGAAGAAATTCGACCCCAAGGACCCCGCCCGACCGAGGAGGAAGAAGGCAAGACGCGCCTGTTTTGCATGCCAAAGAGCTCACTTAACATGCGGTTAGTCTCATTTTCTTTCTGTTGGGATTTACCGGCTACTTCCAGGTTCGCTTCATGTCGGTCTAGCGTCTGTTACTGCTTTCGATGCAAGCTTCCTCTCCCCTGTTATTAGCCCACGTCGCGCTATCTTCAACCGTTGGCAGATGGCCATACTGACACATATATCCAGGCGATGAACGACCATGTCTGAGATGCGTGAAGCGTGGTCTCGCCGACCAGTGCCAAGACGGCGTGAGGAAAAAGGCCAAGTATCTTCACGACGCTCCTGTTGATGCCCTCGGACCCGTCCTTGGACCCGGATATAACAACCGCACCACAGTGCCGACTCGGCCGAACGGTCATCGGCACCCGTCAAGCACAGCCTCGGAGGAGTCATCTACCCCGGTGGGCGCTTTCTTCGGTCAGGGGACCCCGACCCAGTATCCGGGCATGTATCCCCCATCACAGGCGCCATTGCCCGGCCTGCCCGACGCCCTCTCGTTTGGCAGCCAGCAGTCGCCTGTGTCGCCAACATTTCAGTCACCCCACGGATCAGCACAGATGGGCGTTGGGTCAGCCGCACCCAACGTGATGAATCTGGCCAACCTCACGACCGGCCTCTCGTTCGATCCGAGTGGTCCAGCTTTCGACCCGAGTAACCCGCTCATATTCAATTACGACATGCGAGCATTCAATGACCTCAAGTTTCAGAGTAATTACTCTGCGATAGAATGGGGTATGCTGAGTAACATGTCGGGCGCCGCAGAAACACCCACCCAGGATCAACCACTCGGAGCCCAAGGCGGCGATGTGCACTTTGGACAGCAGAACGCCTTCGACAGCGGCAACCAGTTTCCCTTCGATTCTAGCGGGCTAGAACAGTTCATGAGCCTGGACGATGCGAATCTCGGCGGCATGCATGCGCAAGGCAACCTGCAGCACGGTCTTCCACATGCCTATGCGATCGCCGCGCGGCCTACAAGCTTACAGAGCCCTAGCACAGAGAACAACAGCCCTCAAGCGACGACAGGCTTTGAAGCTGGCTACGAAGGCTCCCCAACTACTACCAACTTCGCCATCAACCCTACACAACCGCACACTGCCCAACAACAGCAGCAACAACAGCAGCAACAACAGCAGCAACAGCTTCATCGCCAGAACCGGCAACAGCAATCGACGATGGCCAAGCGCGCCGCCACAAAACGTAAGCGCGACCCCTCGTACATCTACGAGTCCGTCAGGGAACCGTACCCCTACGTGCGCGCGTTCCACAGGCTTATGCTCCTCTTGCAGGCGCGCCTCCCATCCGCCAAGACGCTCACCATCGCCAAGTGCATGGCCAGCATACGAGCGCCCTTCATCTCCTGCACGCGCACCCTCAACAGGGAGGACCTCGTGTTCATGGAGAAGAGCTTCCAGCGGGCGCTGTTCGAGTACGAGGAGTTTATGAACGCGGGTTCGGCACCGGCGGTTGCGATACGGCGGACAGGGGAGATCGCGGGCGTCAACAAGGAGTTTACCGCCCTCACGGGCTGGTCGCAGGACGTGCTGCTTGGCAACAAGCCCAACTTGAATATCAACACTGGGATATCGTCTAATGCTTCCAACAGCGGCAGCACGGGACGGGGGACGGGCGAGACGACGCCTAGGATACGGACGCAGAACGAGCAGCAGCAGCAGAAGCCCAACACATCAACTGCTTCCGGCGCCCCCGGAGATGCGAAGCTGCCGGTATTCCTGGCAGAGCTGATGGACGAGGACAGCGTGGTGGCCTTTTATGAAGATTTCTCGGAGCTGGCTTTCAACAACAGCCGCGGGCGGGTGACGCGGAAGTGCCGGCTGCTCAAGTACCGCACGCAGGAGAGCGTGGTGGAGGGGTCGCTGGCGGGGAGCAGCAGCGCACTGGCTGCGCAGGCGAATAACAACAGCAGCAAGCCACAGCAGCAGCAACAGCCGCAACAGCAGCAGCAACAACAACAAGTGACGAAGCAGAGTATACTGAGCAACAGGGTGGCGCGGATCGATGGTGAGCACGGCATATCGAAGCTGGAGAGGGACGGGAAGCTGGAGTGCAGCTATACGTGGGCTATCAAGCGTGATACGTTTGATATTCCCATGTTGATTGTTGTCAATGTGAGTTGTCCAACATCAAGTGATTTAGACTCGAGTCCTGACAGCTTTTTAGTTCTTGCCATGCTATTACCGCACGCACAACCAGTTGGCGGTTTGATTGGTCGAGCGAGCGTTTAGCAAGAATACTCATGGGATTACTATGAAGGGACATCTGGCGGCACATACATTTCAACTGATCCTGCGGCCTGGGGCCTGCCTTAGGGAAGGAACATCGTGGTTGTGTCTGGTTTTGCATTTTGGATTGGGGGGGAAAAAGTACAGGAAGCCGGCCTGGAGTTGGTAACAGTCCGTTCAAACGAGAGCAGGAAAATAGTGTTATACCCTTTTGGAGGTGGTATGGATTGCCCATGGGAAGTTGGTTAGTAGAACAAATGCGAAGGGCAGCGCATGCTTAAGAGTGGTCACATTTACAATGAATATCAAAACAACATCTAATGCAAGAGAACGCTGTCTAAAATAAACCACGCCTGCTCTACCCCATCTAACCGTGTCGTCTCACCTCCCAGCACCGTCTGTCTGCCATCTTATCCTTAAGCCTTCTTCTCCCCAACCTTCTCCCCCTCCTCACTTCTCACCAACCAACTCCCATCCAACTCCCCCTTCCCATCAACCTCCTTCACCAACCACCCCGGCCTCTCCAGACTCCTCCGCGCAACATCCCTATCAATCTTAATATCCTCAATCAACTCCTCCAACCTCTTATAATCCTTCTCCTCCCTCACATACCCCAGTATCATAACCCTCATCTCCCTCCCCCTCAAATCAAAGTGTATCCTCCTCATAACATGTACCTCCGCACTCCTCACAGTATTTTTATAAAACGGGTTGAACCCAATACTCATAACCATGGGGTAAACCCTCCACTTCTCCGTCCCCTCGCCCCAAGCGCGACCCTCGTCCGGGATTAGGAGGGAGGCGTAGCCGAAGTACACCCCCGAGGTGGCGGTGGGTAGCCAGACGGATTGGGGCGGGATGTCGACGGGTAAGTTGGCGGTCGGGATGCCTAGGTCTGAGGAGCCGCGGCCGAAGCCGGATTGGACTGGCCCGGACATTAGAAGGGGGAATGGGGGCTCGGGACCCTGTTCGAGGCCGATGAAGGGAGGGCGGGAGGCGGACATCTGGGTGTAGAGCGGGGTGTGGGTTGTTTCTATAATTTCGGGGGATTGGTAGTGCGTTGAGGGTGGTGGTGGTTGGGTGGACATTTTGGCGTTTGGGCGTAGTTTGTAGTGGTAGGAGATGGAGAGGTTGGGGGTTGGAGGTAGATTTGTAGGTAGCCCAGGTTGAGGGTGATATGGACGGGGGAAAAGGTGAATTGGTGAAGGTGTTGACGTCGTCGAGGTAATTGTCGGAGAGGATGCCGTTGTCGGCGGGGCGGGTTGGTGGGGGATAATTCTAGAAGATGATAATCGATAAGCATTGATAAGCGCGGATCGGCACGTCCATTTTCAGGGTTCAGGAGGAAGGAGCAGCCTGGAGCTTCCATTGCAACTGCATGACAGCCCGTACCTAAATGCATGCTCATGATGGTTTGACAACTGGAGTCGACTTAAACTTTCCGGAGGTTTCTCAGATTTCTGACTTCCAGGTTGTCAGTTTCACTTCAGATCGAGACTGCAGGTGGGTTGTTCTTCAAGGCAGGCAAGGATGGACCCGACCCTGAGAGAGAAAAGGTCCTGGTAGGGCTGTCAGTTGTCATATAGGACGGGGAATGTTTGTCTTGCGTGGCGTGCCTTCCCGGTTCCGATATCAACGGGCACCTCTTTCCTTCCACATTAATTGGAACGCTCCAGAGATCGGGGTGGTTATGATTCAAGTTGGTGGCAGTTCAAGATCGCTGTCAACTAAGACCGCAAGAAAGAGGGAGAAGCAATGACGGTTGCTGAGCCAGCATCTCGAGACGGTCCGGGGCTTCTGGTTGAGACACAGAAATGTATCTGGAGTGAGCCACTTGCCGGCGAGAAGCATGGTACCTTCCTTGCCGCGAGAACACAGTGCGAAACTCAAATGAAGCCTGAGGTTGGACGGCACACCTGGCAGAAGATGGAAGGTGCGATGGTCAACAACCAAGAGACGCCCGCTTCAGAGTTCGTTCTCAAGTTCGACCTGCTCCTTCCACCTCGCTCCCTTCCTTCAGGACGAGCTGACCTCACTTGACTTGATTTACCCCAGTTTCCATCTCCCTCGTTCACTCGTCCTCACCTCAGTTTCTCATCTCAAACACCTTCATCTTCGCGCTCACTATCATCTCAAGCAATCCATCACCGAGACCCCGTCCATCTAGTTTCTCGCTCGTTCTGTCCTTGAGTATGAACAAGAGGCTTTCCCTTTCTTTCGCCAATTCATTCGGCACAACCCTTCGCTGACAAAATGGCATCTCAACCCGGTTTCCCACAGCCGTGGCGCTTCAGATGCGCCCTCACCCACGTCCTCGTCGCTGGGATCCAAGTTGCCAAGGGCATGGTAACGTTGGTGATCAAATGTGACACAGGACACTCCCCTGCATTTGCCTCTCAGCAATACGACGAGGAGCCGGAGCACACGCTTCATGTGTACAAGGAGGATGAGCCAAATCCCAAGGTATGGCATCAGTTGACCACCCTTTCCGAACATTTCCTTGCCTCAACGGCTGATACTGACTGTTTATCTTACTACAGCTCTCACTATGCCTGGATGACTTTCTGCCTTCCCCCGGTTCGCTGATTCAAAGGAAACCCGTCCGGTATTCTCTCCAGAAACGGCGTCTGGCAATCACCGGCCGAAATCTAGCCGAGCTCGTGAGTCCCATCCCATCCAGGCTTGTTCTGGTTACGTCGAAACTGACCAGTGATTGCAGCGTCCGGTCCACGATCTGTGGTTCGACAAGAGTCATGATCTACTGGATGCCGTGGAAAGACTTGTCAAGATCGGGATAACCTGTGTCAATGAAGACCAGGACCCGGCACCAGGCCAGCCTACGCCGACAGCGTCGCAGTCCGTATCCAGCAACATTCCCAGCAGCAGACCTTCCAGTCCGCGGCTTTTCCTTTCGGCGGACGCAATGCGGACCGGAGCAGTTAGATCTCCTTTCCCACCCAGAGCGGATGGGAAATCGCAGGCGTTTGCTCTAGTTCAGAAGAGAAAACAGCCGAATTCAACCCCTCCGACGCAAGAAACCACGTCCGAAGCAACATCTAAACGCTCCAGGAACAACCAACCCGCGGATAGGCCAACGGGAGAGTTCAGGTCCGCTCTTAGGCGCACACCCAGCACGCAGACAACTCGGAATGGTTCGAGCCAAGTCGAGCTTAGTCCGTATCCAGCACTACAGCGGCGCACCCAAGAAAGTCGTTCCATGCTGCCGCCTGGCCAAGATCGCAGCTTTGGGCCTCAACGCTCGAGTCTTCCGACGTCACAAGACCCTTCAT
Organism: Coniochaeta sp. 2T2.1; assembly: GCA_009194965.1. Taxonomy (NCBI): domain Eukaryota; kingdom Fungi; phylum Ascomycota; class Sordariomycetes; order Coniochaetales; family Coniochaetaceae; genus Coniochaeta; species Coniochaeta sp. 2T2.1. The sequence goes on along the minus strand of VSMA01000017.1, from coordinate 744,156 downwards.
CGCAAGAAAGGCCTTCGCACGCTGTCTCGCGTCAATACCAAGAAAGCCCGTCAGGACAGAGTGAGTTAGAATTCCCTGCGACACCAGCGCCTAGCTTCGGTTGTCCAGAGGTTCCGGATGGGCCTTCGACCCGCAAACATGATGTCGAGTCACCGCAGGAATATTCGCAGGCATCCCATGATATTATGGCATCGCTTCCACCTACGCGGGTGCTGAACTTTGGACGTCAAGGAGCAGTCTCGATACCAAACCGAGCACAGGCAGATAACAGTCAAGCGAATGTGCAACCGTGCCAGGCTATTACAACTAGTACTTCGGCAACCATACCGGAACAGAATCCTGGGTTGTCTGGCTTGGGAACAGGCGAAGGTTCACACCAACCCCTGGCTGGCGAAGGACGACGCATGCACCCAGACGGAGAGCCTAAAATCTCATCAGGTCAGCTAAGCAGACCACGCATACGTATCAAGCTCGTGAATCACCCGGAGCCGGACCGCGATTTACGGGTAGAAACCCCTCAAGAGCCCTACAAGGGCTTGCAAATGTCGCCGCTTACGACTGACGACACAAGTGCCGACATTGTTAGGTGTAGCCAGTTTCCGCCGGGAGAACCACAGGCAGAGGATAAGGATAGCCAGTATGCTCAGATCACACGCCCGCCCCAGCAGTCTCTACGTCCAACCCCAACTCCTCAGATACCATCCGTGGCCATCTCTGTAGCGGACAGCCGGGAGCATTCTAGCGACAATTCAAACACGTACGAGCAGTTCTGGAATAGGAATTTCAAGGAAGACAAGCTGAGGGAGGAGTGGGATATTACCTTGGCCGACGCGCCAGACGACGAAGGCATCTTGCTAAGAATAGCGATGAACTATATGGAAGAGGTGAACATGTTATATCCACGGGCAGATATGGATGCTACACGAGCCCTGAGGACCCTGTTATTGCGTGGAAGCGCCGTAGTGATTGCTACTACGAGAGCCCCATAGCTGGACAACGACGGAGAGGGTAGACATATATGCACACGAGGATGGTCGTATGGCGGGGGACTGGATGTTGCTGGGATTGAGTTAGCTTTATATGGTCTGCTTGAGGTTGGCCAATGTCATTACCGATCTTCTGTCGGATTGAACCAGTTTCTATGATCGCAAAGTCCCGCGCAGTGTGCCCTGGTGGTGTGGAGAGACTGGCGGGATTTAGCACTGCCGCGGCGCCGGCATCAAGATGAGCTTGCAAGGTGATATCGACGACGCAATACATTGCTCTACCAACCAACTTCGGTCTGAAAGTGCACCTACTGACCCGAATTGTGAGCCTTTCCTCACGTTAAGCCATCTGCAAGCTGTGCGGCACCTGGTGACGCCAGGTACACGTCGCCAGGCGTCTCGCAGGTCGCCTCGGACCTCGTTGTGAGCATCATAACATGCGGCAAAGGAGCTCTGGCCTAGCGCATTGAACGTCGTCGCTTAGAAGATCGGTGAGTCTGGTGCCCATCATATACTCAACCCCTGTCAATCCATATTCTCTATTGTACACATCATTAATCATTACTCATTACATCCCCATCCGGGTATCTTTCCATCATACACCACTTCCCCCTTCTCCCTCTCCCCCCTTCCTTACCCCTCTCCCCCTCCACCCCTCCTAAGGCCATCAACTCCCCCCCAACCGATCAAAAAGCATAACCAACCCCATCGCCGCCCCCGCCGCCGCCCCGCCCACAACCACCATCTGCGCACCCCCTAAAAGCCCCATCCTCACCGCCCTGCGCCCCTCCCACCCAGTAACAACACAAGTCTTGACATACCCAAACCCGAACAGCGCGACGGCCATGACGGCAACGCTAATCCAGAGCCCCAACATGACCTCCTCGGGCCCGACGCAGAAGTAGGGGAGCAGCGGCACCAGACCGCCCAGGAAGTAGGCCAGGGCGATGGTCGTCGCCGACGTCAGGGCGCGGGAGGAGGAGGGCTCCTCGGCGCAGTGGGCGAAGCGGGTTAGGAAGTCGACTGTTGTTTCTGGCCCGCCGGAGGGGGACGACACAAGGTGGGTGGTCAGGTCATGGAGGAGGTGGGGCGGTAGACCGTACGGCTCAAAGACGGACTTGATGCTCTCTTCTGCTGCTTGGGGGGATTTGCTGAGGAGGGTTGCTGTTTGGAGGCGGGTTTCGTGGTAGGATGCTCTGCGCTTTATGTCAGTTACATGCTAGCAAGCTGGGGAAAAGAAAAGAGGGGTTGGAAAACATACACCTCGCTCTTAGCCCCCAGATACCCGCCCAGTCCCATGCTGATCGCACCCGCGATGAGCTCGGCCAGACCGCCGTAGATAACTACCCGCGTATTGCCCAGCGCGGACAGGCCGGCCGTGAGGGCGAAGGGGACGGTCAGCCCGTCGGAGAGGCCGATGGTGGCATCTGAGATTACGCGGGCTGTGATGCGGAAGCCTGGCTTTTTTGAGGAGGAGTCGTGTTGTTTTTGGGATGGAGACAGAGGTGGTTGTTGTTGGGCCTCGAGGTCGGTGGATGTGATGGTTGATGAGGAGGCTGTTGAGGAGGGGCGGGACTTGGTGGTGCCGTAGTTGGGATGGGAGTCTGAGAGGAGACAGGAAGGCGACTGGGGGTGTCCGTATAGGAGGGTTTTGAGGGCTGCTATGGACATTGTGAGGTTGGTTGGTGAGATGGGCTGTGATGATGGTTTGAGGTTGAGGGTGTGGTGTGCTAAGTTGGTCTCGTGAGAGTGGCGAGACGAACTTTATATTTGGGCGAGATGTTGATCGTGGTCAAATACCAAGAAACAACAGCGGAACCAGGTTGATATTTATTTTCCCATGAAGTAACAGTAGCTATGCCAACTAGTGGGTGGTCATTATAGAATTTGCTACTTGACGGTAGAAAGATGCATTGTTTGGTCTCAATATGGAACCGATTCGACGTGTAAGAGAGCTTTGGCCAATGAGGTGGGTGTGAAGAAGGGTAATCGCGAATAATCAGCTTCTGATTGGTCGAGGAATGCTCCTTTGGTCTAGAAGTGGGGTCATTTTCGACTTCATGCCTTCCAGGTTCCCAGGTCCTCCACCTCTTTTAAAGGAGTTTTGGCGAGGGAAGAGTCGAACAAACACACTCGGAGCCGAAGGAGCTATGCCTTCTAGTCAGAGTAAGCTCGGAGTAAAGTGCGTAAGCATCTTGATGTATGGTCCCGTTGTTTGTTAGCGGGTTAATGGGTTCCTTTTCTTATTGAAGGTTGGATTTAGACCGTCGTTGATTGGTCGGAGTTATCTCGGTTGCCGGCGTCTGTCTTGGACGAGACACTCAGAACACTCACCTGGCAAGACTCCGAAGAAGTGGAAGGAGTTACAACATCACGCTTAGTTAGGGCCAACTCGATATCAACAGGTGTAGAACCCGCCACGTTCAACATCTCTGGCTTCAAAGATCTCAAGATAGGAACAACTCGGGCCAGATGCGCTGATACACACAACCAGCAAACAAACTTACCGGGCAACCTTCGGGCACTTAGGGAGGATATACCCCCAGGCTCACTTCCTGGTATGTAGGTTCGTCAAATGCTTCGTCGTCGACAAGTCCGAGAAAGAACGGCGCATTGTCGAGGAACCGGAACCCCGGGTCCTAGGTGTGCCCGGGATGGATTCCAAGTGAATGACCAAATCTCTTACCTTCTGGTAGGATGGAGTTAACTGCCAAGAGACAGAGGTATCTTCGCTTGAAGGCACCGGCAGCCTTACAAGATGGGCATACCCGTATCGTAGGTATGAGAGAACGGAGTGGGGTTTGGGGGGAAGGAAGATGACGAGAGGAAAACAGCAAAAGATCGCGCGCGGATGCGGCGATGGTAAGAAGGAACTCTTCTGATGGCACGCCATGAGCAGCTAAGTATGATAGAGAACTGACTCTATCGACCTCCCATACGATCGTTCTCTTGTGTTCAGGAACAGCACTTGCTTGACGGTGATAATCAAAATCAGAAACCTTTCCGGAGCTGCAAAGGCTGTTGATGGAGGATCAAGCCGCCGTCCAATATCCGCCTCACCCTGTTATTGGCGACTGTGTCGAGTCGTTCACCCCCATAACCCATTTCCTCTGCTAAGAATATCCGGCACTGGTCGGAGGTCTGGGAAGCGGCGTGATGATCAAGAATAGGGACACAACAGCTGTTCAACGGCTTATCTACCGGTATGCCATTCTGAGCAGCGCATCGACCTCAAACCCGCCATAAAACCCACCACTGGCAGGCGTCCACAGGCACGTTTTCTGGTCAGCAGCTGGACACATAGACTCACGGCCCAGTGTGATTGGACCGACAAGCGCGACCAAACGTGCCATCACGGTGCCAATGCGGAGTGAATCCGTTGATGCTATATAAAGCACAGATCCAACCACGGCTACAGACGCCACTGGACCCAGATCCTTGGTCTGCCATCACAGGGTCCAGCAGGCCAAGGAGACAAGCGCTAGGGCGGATATGGCTATTCTGAGACGTCTTGAAAATTTGACCTTTGGACGTTGAGATACGGCGATGTCGTTGATGGTGATGTTGATGCCGTTGTGTCCATGGCCGAATGGTGGACTAGGGATATATGACTCGACAGCGGGAAGTCGCATATCCGATGCGGGATGTCTGAAAGGGACGATCCGGGGAAAGCACCTGGCCTCAGAGCTTTAAAAACGGGTGCCTCTTGATTAACCGTCGAGAGCTGGCTGTTGGTTGTAACTTCGGTGAGCTTCAGCATCTTGCTTTGGGGTGAGCGGATCAGCCCGCGGAGATGTGAGCGGCCTCTTTTACCCAACCCAGATCCGATATGTGGGAGATCATAATGCCGTTTCGATGCTTCCGTCGAGGAGACGGGACGAAGCTATTTTCAGCTCCAGTTTTGCCGTTGGGACATCCTTGAACGCTCGGGGCCGTCCTTGTCTGCCTGGTTTGGTAGCCCAGATTGACGCCTCCATTCAGGCGCGATCATGCTAGTATTTCAAAGTCAAATAATGACCAACAACATCGTGAACATGCTAATGAAACAAACGCGTAGCTTCACCTGCCAAAAGCGTGAAACAAAGTGATGTGAGCATTGAGAGTCGAGTCGGCACCACTGCTATAAATAATCTCGTCACAATCCGCTCCCGTCTGCTCCGCTACGGCGCCGAGATTTGTGTGGGGAAGGCGGCAGGAGGCGTCTAATCAGAGACGAGACATGCCGCTATGGAATGGGCTGCTCAACATCTTTCACAGTAGACCTGAGAGAGTCACAAGTCGCTTGACTTGAGAGTCGACGAAGATAGCCGCCCCATAAGCTAGTTGTGTCGGCTTTAGGCGTCTATCTCGTCAGCAACAGATATCCGAGGAGGATCAAGATGCAGATGACAGCTTCGTGGCGACGGTCATGGCGGTCATTACATTGAATCCTTCCACCCAGGAAACTGGAAAGTGCTTGGGGGCCGCGGGACGCTCGAGTCCCTGGATAAGCGGACCACGTGGTCAGTTGAATGTTTGTAACTTTGTTGGTGTTCAGTGGTGTTATGGCTGCTGATATCGAGCATTTGGACCGGGGGGCGTATTTATCCGTATGGACGTTGGCAACGTGACACGACTGACACGTTGGACACCCGTCTCCAGTGGCCTTGTACTGTGTAAGTTGTTCCGGATTGAGTGACCGTGGTGGGCAAGATCATGCTGTGCGGCGTTGTACGCCTTGGATTTGACGAGATCTGGTAATCCGGAGAGATTGTGTTGACCTGCTGGGTAAGGGAGACTGTTGTGATCCGGTAGACAGCCGCTGCTGTGACGCAGAGACAACGGCCATACAACTGGCCACCCTTTCCGCAGAAACCCGAAAGTGCTGATCGCCACCATGAGGAACACAGCTCTTCCACCCTTCGATGAGAATGAGCATCATCCGGACTCGGCGCCGGAGAAGAAGCCGGGAGTCGGGCTAGCGTCGGTGGAAGTGCGGTCGGTCAGGTGCTGATCTCAGAGCCGGCGTGTGTGTCCGTAGTCTCCATGCTGTCTCGCGTCAAAGCATTGAAGCGAAGAGGATCCAAACGAGGGATAATTGTTGGCCCCCTTTGCCACGAGGCTTGAAGGAGTGTGAATGTGTGGAAAGATGCATCGTTTGCTTTGCAGGAACAAAGAGTTCGCTAATGCAGTGTCGACCCAAACACATCGAATCATGTCGCTCGAACCAACAAGGGCTGTTAAGCGCCGGCAGGCACTCTTCACAAAATGCACGAACAGGCAGCCAATGAGAGCGTCGCTTGCATTTTGCCCGCAGTTGATGGTGCCAAAAATAAATTGAAGATGGCCCCACCTCGAACGGCAGATCCAATCATGAAGTATCTGCCCCTCCTTTTCTTCGAGATCCATCATCCAAGCACGGCTCCATCACTCCAGTCCAGATTGAGATCTCGCTCACGTTGGCCTCACCACATCTCGGCCATCTCACATCCTCTGTTCGTACCCCACGACAGGTCATGAATCTGCCCTGTGCTGTCAAGGGATCGCTAGTTTGCGAGTGACACACTCTAGCAGCAAGCAGGCCTGCAGAGATGACCAACAAGCGGTGGGAGGAAGGACATGGTGGTTGCATCTCTGCATGCCACTATCGGAGCCATGTTGACACCTTGAAGCATCCAGCTTGCTTCTGACTTACAAACTACAGTCCCCTGAGCTGACTGACAAGCTTCCTATTGGCGGTGGAGTGTAGCTCTAGCACGATGGCCAAGATGCCGTAGGGCATTATCACGAACGGTTCAAATTAACCTCAAGCCGGCACCTAAATGCCTGTGCTGCAATGCAGGAGAAGCTATCTTCTCACTGGCTTACAGGGCCACTCTTGACATCGAGATGCCCGCCAGGCAAGGACTGGGGACGGGCAGAGATATAGCAAGCAATCTATCGTACATTGGCCCCCAGACTGGCCACTGACTCTCTGTTGCTCGCCCAAACTGCCCAGAGTCGTAGCCGGAAGAAGCACCCATTTCTGGCCTGAAGGAGAACGAGAATCACTGGACAAACCATGGAGCTTAAAGTGAAGACGTTCAAGGCGGGAGGCCGGGTCCCGCATTTCTTCCATGCAGGCTCGAGATTTGGGGGGTGGCAGGATGACAGGGGTGGAATAGGATCACCCCTCGTAGAGACAGGGGTGGCCGATATGCCTGGTCGCATTGCACGATTAGGACCCCCGGACGCCGCAGGCCAGACCACCTCTCTCAAACAGTCGATCCATATCGGCCCTCCGTCCAAGTGGGCAAGTGGACGGAATACCGTCGCTTTCTTTTTTATCTTCCTGCATCTCGCTCCCCTCCCACTTCTTCCCGACCTACATACACATACATTGGCAATCAGAGCCTCTGTGTCGTCTTGTCAGCCGTGCCCTTCGCCGACAGGTTGACAGGCTCGACAAGGTTGCGGCGAGACAACACCACCTCACCGCACCTCAACCCGCGCCTGTTCGACGATCTGTGGCCGCACGGTTTCCTCTCTCGTGGACTTGAGTCACTGCGTGTTGCTTTCTGGTCATGGCCTTGGCGACAACTTAGCCGGACGACGATTATTCTCACCACGACTGTCGACTGTCGACTGCCGGTCCATTTCTGCCTGCTGTGTATGGTGTTATTCAGGGAATAAGGACGGTGGTGAGCCAGGTTGCCGTTCACGGGATTGGAGGCAGCACTCAGTACTGTGTTGAGGAGGTCCGAGAATAGCTCAACATCCTGTGTGACCAGCATCGGGACCTTGAACTGTACAGCGACGTCGGATACAACCTTCAAGTCATGTCAATAACCATGAGCTCCGCCCGCGATCCAACGGCGCGGTTGCGCGCTGGACTCAATCCCCTCTTGACGGCCTCGCTCGGTGTCTACCACCCCAACCAGACAAACACGCCGCTGTCCGCCGTGTCTATGGCATCGGGGTCTCACACCGGCTCCCTCAATGCCTTCTCCTCGGCCCAGACTCCTGTGAGCGCCATCCAGCCATACAATCCTCAGCAATGGATAGCCTCACCGGTGCCTGGCCACCCCGAGCGGGCAGCTCAACACTATGAGCAGCCTCAACGTAAGTCATCCCGAGGTCTTATAACACAGTCGGACGCTCACATGTTTCTCATCAGCATCACCGCCTCCACCGCCTCCTTACTCACCGCCCCGGAGTCAACGACCTCCTAGCATGTCATTTGACCCACAGCAGGTCGCCAACATCTCCGCCGCAAGAGCCCCTCCTCCGCCGGTAGTACAGCCGCGGCCATCTCCGGAGGTAGCGCCAATAGCCAACACTACTTTTGCTCCGCCGCCTGGGACAAGGGGTGCTTCACGGGAGAGGCGCTTCGGGTTGCCGTCGTTTGGCAGGAGGAGAGAATCAGACTCACCGGAACAGTACTCAAATCATACGCCAATACATCATCCGCCACCACATCCACTATCGATAGCATCTCGTCCTCATGCTCTTCAACATCAAGCGCCTCTGACATTACAGATACCCCACAGGTCCGACTCCGATTCGTCACAGAATCTTCCTCCCGGAGCTAGACGCGCTGTATCAACCCCCGCCGTCGCTAGTCCGGTATCAGCAAGGTCACGGTCGTCGTCACAAGTTCGGTGGGACCAGCCGATGGGCATTCAACTGCCGCCGCCGCCACCAGGACCACCTCCAGCCTCTTCGCGGTCGCAGAGTGTAACCAGGGCGGGCGAGAATGGTGCACCTGTCATGTCGCCACCAACAAGACGACCACCTCCCAGTGGAGTCACCGCACTGGGTCCAGTGCCACCAACACCGCAGAACTGGGTAAACGAGGATGAACAGCCACGAAGGGAGCCATCGCCGATCAGGACGAGTGAGGAGCTCAGCGTCACGAGCACCAATCCCCCAGACTCAGCAATATCCACAGCGACATCTCAGGCGAGTTCGGCTGCTGGTCTGGCAAGAGCTCGAGCTCTACGAAGTGAAAAGTCCCTACTGCAACGTCGCAGTGAAAGCCGGACGAGAGGCGGAGTTCACAACTCGATCGATGCGTCGCTGGACATGCGGTCGCTGTCCGACATCGTCATACCATCTGGTTCGGGGGGCCTTAGTCGGAGACTAACAATCAACAGAGGTACTCCCAGGAGTAGTCGCACAGGGCAGATCACTCCTCAAACGGCAGATACTCTAGCCTCGTCCGAGGCCAGCGGCGAAAGCGGCTCTACACCCAGGGCACTTAGCAGTGCAACCACGCAGGATGGTGGTCCGGAGACACCCACACCACCCTTCTCGCCTCAGCCACGCAGATCACGTGCTACCCCAGAGCCGCACCCCTCTATTGCACCCAAAGCCCTACCGACACCTCCACCTCAGAGTCGCTCATCATCCCGGACACCATTGAGATCGAGGGAAAGCAGCTATCCGCGTGAACCATTATCTCCACGGCCTCTCACCCGCCAGATTGTCATCAGCCAGTCGGTGGAGCAGTTCTCGCGCGCCAGTATCGACCGCTTCCAACAATTCGCCGAGAAGGAGGCTCATGCAGCCGAAGATGCGGAGAGGGTCCGGCTGTTTGCCGAGTTCTTTGTTAATGAGTCTAGGATCAGGAGGGAGCGGTACTCGAGCGCCATCAGCGCGATGGGCTCGGAGATCTTTGACCTGAGTCGGGATCTCTTCCGCCCGATGGCTCAGAGGAGGGAGTCTGCGGTATCGTCCACGACTAGTGCAGCCGAGTTTACGCCACAGACATCTGAACCGCCCAGGTCCCAGAGGGGATCGTTCGGATCAAGTGCTGTTCGCGACAGTCCGGTCCAGTCTGGCACGCCGTCCTCGGCCAATGCTCCGTCGCCGTCTCCCTCCGGCACTCCCCAGGGCCAGAACTGGCAGTCGTCGAACTACATGCCCTCGCTCTCGCCCATCCTAAGCATGAGCGCCAGCAGCGCCCTAGACGAGGAGGACTCCCGCGGCCGACCAGCAAGCAGATGGTGGGAAGCCGACTCCAATGGCGAACCCGTCCGCATGGAGCGAAGCAAACGAGAGTCGAAATACATGGGCGTCCCCAAAGAAGCCCGCGAAGCCCTCCAGTACGAAGATGCTCCCGAAGCGAGCTCAAGCCGGCAGCCCGCCCACGACTTCCCACCCGAAAAGACGGGCTGGCACGAAGAAGAGCCGCAAGTCAGCACGCCCTTGCAATTCAAACCCCTCCGCAACTCCCTCCACTCATTATCCTCCCCCAACACCCCCAACCCGGCCCACCTAGACTGCTCCCGCCTCGTGACCTTACCTCCGCCATACCCGCGGCACCACCCGGCCGTGAACAACAACCACCCGGAACTGACCAAATCCCGCGACGCCGTCCGCGTGCTGAGCGACATGACCCAAGTCGAAGGCACAAAAGCCCAGTTCCTCGAGGCCTCCGCAAAAATCCGCGCCGAGGCCGCCGAGGAAGCCAAGCAGCGCATCCAGTCGCTGCGGCAGAACCTCCAGGCCGAGATAAACGCCGGCACGATCGGCTACGCCGAAGCGGGGCAGATCGAGGCCGACGCGAAGCTCTCCGAGAACGCGAAAGCCAAAGAACTCGAGAAGAAGGACTTCGAGTCCTTCCAAGCCGTCGTCGTGATGCCGCTCAACGACCTCCTGACCTCCCGCATCGCCACCGCCACCGCCCTCTTCGACGAGTTGCGGGGGCGGCTGTTCAGCGACACGCACTCCTCCAACCCAAACATGCCGCAGGAGGAGGGCGACGAGCAGCCCGAGCTTCTGGAAAAACTAACCCTCCTGAAATGGATCTTCGAGACCCGCGAGCACCTCCACCGCGCCATCTACGACATCCTCACGGACCGCAACGACCGCTACCGCGAGATGGTGCTGACCCCCTACCGCCTCTCGGGCAACGCCGACAAGGTCGCCTCGGCCACGGCCTTCTTCGCCGAGGACGCGGCCAAGCGGTCGCTGGCGTTCAGCGAGGAGGTCCTGCACCGCACGCAGGAGTTCCGGGACGTGGTGGAGGAGACCGTCGTGCGCGGCGTAGAAGCGCAGCTCGGCGCGTTCTGGGACATCGCGCCGGCCCTAAAACGGCTGCTCGACAAGATCCCGCTCGATCTGACGGGGTTCAAGATTCAGATCCCGGCCAGCGAGTACGAGGAGAGCCCGGCCTACGTGGAGCACCCGATGCAATACCTCTTTAGTTTACTCTTACACGCGGAGAAGAGCACGTACCAGTTCATCGAGTCCCAGACGAACCTGCTGTGCCTGCTCCACGAGGTGCGGGAGGCGGTGGTCGTGGCCAAGTGCAAGGTGATGGAGATGGATGGGAGGGATGGCGGACGGGTGGAAGAGGTGAAAGCGGACGAGATGGGGAGGCTGACGGACGATTTGAAGGAGAAGGTCCGGGTTGTGCAAGAGCAGTGGAGCGATGCGCTGGGGGAGGGGATTGGGTTGGTTAAGGAGAGACTGGGGGAGTGGTTGCTTGAGACGGGCGGGTGGGATGAGAGTCTTGAGGATGAGGGGGTTGGGGGGGTGCAGATTTGAGTGGGAGGGAGGGAGGGAGGGAAAGGTGAATTGTTGATACCCCTTACACCGACTGACTGAATGATGGGATGTTTTGTTTTGTTGGGCTTTTGATGTTGGGATACTTACTGGGAGTTGGACACCTCGGGAGAGGATGGAATTTATGAAGCATAGTCATACCCGTGTTCACTTCTGTTTATAAATTTGATGTCGATATGGATACTATGACCCTGAACAGAAGGACGCAAGTTCACTCCGTGGCAGGGCGACGCCAGAGAAGAGATATAGACGTCCCACTTGGTTCGGGCTAAGTCTATGACATATGTACCTTAGTCCTCCCATGTTTTTGGGCCCAGATGTCCACCTGATGCCTAGATGTGCCTATCATTAACGACAGCAGAAGTGACAACGGGTCTCTCAACGACTGAGCATTCCCGTGAGACTCAGCGGACTTGCACCTTTTCAGGCCCAGGAGTTCTAAAGTCGATGTATCGATACATTATTTCATATTATCGCGCAGGACAGCGATGATTGAGTTCCGATTGGCGCCTGAATCCCGCCAACCAGTCTTTATAGTAAACAGTCGTTCTATGGAAAGCCCCAATCACTGCCCTTTTCGAGAATCAGCTCCTTCTCTGCTGTTCATGGTGCTCAACAGCAAGACTTGAATCAAGATGGATTCATCTACTTCACCCACCCCAGAATCTATAAGAGGGCTGGGTCCCTGGCCCCAGGAGCAAGCAACACCTCTGCTCCTTCAGACACAGACCCTCAGGCTTCAAAACATACTACCCAGCATTACTGAACCATACCAGAGTATCCGGGACCAGCTTCTAAACCGACGCCAACCGTAAAGCATCCACAATGTCAACGGGAGATGGAGAACAAGACCATAATGTCGAACTGCCGGAGGAGCTGCCGCCGTACTATGACCAAGACTCACCCTTGACCCAGATGTACGGCGCTTTCGAGCAGGTAACTTCCGGCCACGACAGATAGCCCTACATAGGCGGGCTCATCGAGAGAGGCAGGCAGCGCACTAACAAGATAATCAGGCTGAGGTACCAGATCCTCTTGTCATAGCCAACGAAATGGACGAACGCTACCTGAGGGAATACCATTGTCTTGCGTGCGAGCAGGCGAAGAAGAAATGCCGCGGAAGGAAGGAACCCAAGTGCACCCGGTGCAATGAGAAGGATCTGGAGTGTCACCACACCGAGCGAGAGTGGCAGCCGGAGCAGTGCTGGGAATGTCACAAGGCTAATAAACCCCCCGAGGACTGCGAGGACTGCAACAACGGCTTCTTCCACGGTTGCGACCGCTGCAAACACAGGAAGTTGGCATGTAACCCCGTGGTGGCAGTCAAGGACGAGGGGGGAGGACCCCAGATGCGCGGAGTGCAAGCGCACCGGTAAGTCGCCGTGTGACAGGAACATCACTGGTAAATGTGACAATTGTTGGAAATCGGGTCAGTCCATCCATTGCGACTACATTCCCTGGACGAGACCTTGGGAAGACTGGCACCGTAATGTTGAGAGCCCGCATAAATCTTTGGAATACCTCGAGGAATGAGATTGAGGGATAACTCGGGAAGATGGCTCTGGCGTTTGCCTACGACCATTGGAACAGGAAATAACACTGCTGCCCGAATGAGATCGTGATATTCTCAGGTGGATCTGATCTGGAGATTTCAGGAGTGAGTCTGAGCTATGGACTCGGTTGAGAAGGGCTGAAGGAGGGTTGAGAGGAACTACAAGCACGATGAGGAACAGATTTCGGGAACATGTTAGTTGCTTTGGCACGCAATACAACAGCAATGACAGTTCCAGGATGTGAGCATGCGGCTTGCTTGCTGTAGGTGGGGGAAATGTATGCATAGAATGAGTTGTAATGGGTTTATATTACGGCTAGATGCCGAGAGTAACGGCATGGTGAGGCTACTGAGGCAGGTATCTTGCACCTCTGGCATAACGACGATAGCTTATCCTTACGGCCATGACAACTTTTCCATCACTTTCAACCGTAACTTTAATTGGAACCTTAGCGGCGCGGCCAAAGGGCCATCCGCACGGGGAAATTGTTAGGAGTACTCTTTGATCAGGGGGTCATTTTGGTGTTTATGTCTTTGCAAGCAGACGCATCCATCAAAGCCACCGAGATGTACTACTATAAGCCAAGTGTCATGTACTATAACAGGGCATTATGACATGTTAATCTAGACGCCGTTGATTTCCTATTTCGTAGCCGGTCCGGTGCTGTTGGGGCTTGGAACCTGTACTGGGGGTATGCTTCCTATATTAGGGGTGTGCTGGGTGTGCAGCTAGGGGAGCCTCATTCTACTACCCCGGCTATAGTTGCCAGCTACCTAAAATGGAAACAACCTTACAAGGATATCTACGGTCATCATTTTCACGCTTATACACCCAAGTACGCTAGCGTCTCTATTTTGTCAATCACTCATAAGATATCTACTTACCATAGGAGCCACAGTCCGCGGCAGATTAATAAAAGGTTAGATAACGTATATGCATAGCGAGCGACGCATCATAGCGAGCGACGCACTTCTCATGAAATGACCGAACATCTACCTTCAACGCGTCTTTTCTCCACAACAAACGATGCAATCCACTTCAAATGAAAGTAGGCTTCTCTTAGCTATCCAAGCTTTCAAAGGAACACCGGAACTAAGTTACCGGGCCTCTGCAAAGCTATATAATATACCCGAATCAACCCTCCGCTATAGAATGGCCGGCCGACGTGCCCGATAAGATACCCGCGCCAATTCTACAAAACTAACGGAACTGGAAGAGAATGCTGTTCTTCAGAACATATTGGACCTGGATTCGCGAGGATTCCCGCCCCGGCTTGCGGACGTGGGAGATATGGCTAATATCTTGCTTGTAGAGCGCGACGCGACACGCGTCGGTCTACGCTAGCCATCGAGCTTCGTCAAGCGACACCCAGAGCTCCGGACGCGTTTCAATTGCGTATACGACTACTAGAGAGCCCTCTACGAAGATCTTGAAAAAATTGGCGCGTGGTTCCGGCTTGTGTAGAATATGAGAGCCAAATACGGCATCTAGGACACGGATCTATACAACTTCGACGAGACCGGCTTTATAATGGGGATTATCAGCTCGGGCAATAGTCGTTACGCGTGTAGAAAGACGCGGTAGGGCAAAGATAGTCTAGCTTGGCAATCGGGAATGGGTTACGGTGATTGTGACGGAACTGGGCTGAACTGAACTGAACTGGATTGAACTGAACTGAAAAGAGTTTTCAGTGGCCCCAGTGGGAATTGAACCCTCGCACTCGGGAGTGGTCACGTGGGGTCACGTGACTCAAAAGGTGGCCCGTGCGTTCGCGCAGCCCTGCGCCCACATATCCACATCTCGCACGCGAGGCATCTTGTATTTACTTCCTTTCTTTTCCTCACCTTTGGATCTTCGATAATAGAGTATAGTATTGGCCTGCCCAACTACCTAGTATCCTATCCGTCACACTATCCAAAGGTCAGCATTATCAATACGTCGATCGGAAGACGTAAACTTCCTACGAACAAGAACGAGCACCGAATCAAGATTGCCAAGCCGCTAGACTAGCCCTTGGCACCCCGCGCTGTGGAACGTTACATCGAACCATATCCCTGCAGCGCCTAGAACAGCAAAATGGCGCGTTCCAACGAAGGATCGCCGGGACCATCGGGCCGTCGCCGCGCCACCAGGATCTTCTCCGCAGATCACCTCAAGAACGTCGATAATTTCATCGATGAAGATGACTTCACCGAAGCATCATCCACGCCTGCCCCCGACCAGAAGGGCAAGGCCGTCGAGAACCCAGCACTACGAGAGGTCCGCTTCGACCTCGCCGACTTCGACAAGAACCTTCCGAACCCCCGCAAGCGGGCCGACACCGAGATTCGCCGCCGCTCCTCCATCGTCGCCACGATCCCCAGTTATGAAGCAGAGCGCACCGTCGCCGCAGGACGTGACGAGATCGGGGGCACCGAGATCTCGTCCGACTACGAGGACGAGGACGCCAATCTCACTTATGACGACTACAAGAAGATGATCGTGGAACACTATCAGGACTGCCGTTATGAGTTCACCGTCCACGACCTGAACGAGGATATCAACAACAAGATCGCCAAGTACGCGGAACTTTTCTCGCGCAATGGTATCATTACCTTCCCCTTCCACGCCCTTACCCCCGCCGGCAAGGTGTGCTTCAAGCAAGAAGGCAAGATCACCTTCGAGATGTGGAAGGAGATGGCGGAGACCAACCCCTCCGCAATGTATCAGGAAATGAAGCTCCGTACCTTCATGGCAGTCGCCTATAAGGACCTGACAGAGGAGCTGCATACCCTGGCCCGCCAGATGGACGCCAGCCTCCAGGCATTACAGACGTGGGCCAACAACTTCGGCCGTCAGAACTACGACCTGGTCGCCCAGCTCGGAGGTCGTCAGCAAGGCGAGGCTGCCGACCGCTCGATCGATCGCTTGACACGAGAGCTCCAGGACCGCAATGACGAGGTCACCGACCTAGAGAAGACCGTCGCCATGCTTTCCCGCGAGAACCGCCGTCTAAAGGAGGTTCGCGTTCCTAGGCCCGTCTCCGCATCCACACTCTTCCCACATAACGAGGCAGGGGAGGAGGAGGACCTCAACGCCCGCTCTCGGGGACAGAGCGTCCCCTTATCGGAGCACACTCAACGCACCGACCAAACCTCTCGCACTCACGACACTACGTCGACGGAACGCCGTCAACGCACTCCGAAGATCGACGTCCCCGTGTTCACCGACGAGAAGGACGACAAGCTCGGTTTCGACGAATGGTATAAGTCGATGTGTAACAAGCTGGACGGCAATAAGGACCACTTTCCCGACGATCTCTCTAAGTTCGTCTTCATCAAGAGCCGCATTCAGGGCAAAGCCGCCAAGGACCTCTACCCTTACACTCGCTCGAAGGACCCCGACCGCCTTCAGACCTCCGACGCCCTGCTCGAACACCTCTACAACCAGTACCATGACGTGTATATGGACAAGGGAGCCATCGGAGACTACGCCAAGCTCGAGATGAAGCCGGGAGATGATTTCTTCCAGTTCAAGAAGGACTTCGTTCGCCTGGTCCGCCAGATCAAGGTCCCCAAGTCCCAATGGAAGGGAGACTTCAACCGCAAGGTCCTGGGCGCCCTATCCGACAAGGTTACTCGCGACTACCTCGACGACTCGGTAGACTTCGACAAGTTCACTACCATCCTAGGACAATTGGCCATGAACCACAAGCGTATGCAGCAGGCCAAAAAGGAGAAATCCGACAAGACTCCTACCGATAGCGGATCGTCCAGTCGGGCATCCGGACGTGTCAGGGGAGGCCGCCGCAACAACGATACTCGTCGGACCACCGATACCCCAGCCACCTCGAGTGGTGGTGTCGCACAGGGTAACTCGACCACTCGCAAGACTCTGACCGATGAAGAAGTCAAGAAGTATATCAAGGAAGGCCGGTGCTTCAACTATCACGAGACCGGCCACATGTCTCGCGACTGCCCTAAGTCTAAGGCTCAGCGAGAGGAACGCGAGGCTCGCGTACAGGCCATTGCAGACCGCTATCGCGAAAACGCCGAACGCCGCGTGGGCCGCAAGGACGTTGAGCCTATCGACAAGGTTCCCAACGAGGGCAAGACGAACCGTAAGGCAGTCTCCTTCGCTAAGGAGCTCAGCACCGACGACTCCGACTCGGAAAACTAGTGACCCTAGGGAAATTTGACTCCGTCCCAGGGATATTATCAGAATACAGCAAACAGGGAGAGCCTACAGATCCAAACGATCTCATCAAGGGCCTTATAGGTAGGCGTGCTCTAGAAACTTCTTGTAGCATAGCCTATAATGGAAAATCAGTCTCAACAAACTGCGTATTACTTGATACCGGAGCAAATAGTTACTTATTCATCAGCAAGAAGTTCGCTCGCCGCCTCACTCGGCTTCTCGACGTCAAGATCAAGAAGGGATTCGAACCCCGGGGGGTAAGGGGATTCGACGGCACTATATCCCAAGCCATCCGGAAGGCGCTAATAGCCCATTTACGGATACAGGATCGCTACATCCGCAACGAGTGCTTCCTCATCATCGACGTCCCAACTCACGATATCCTAATCGGCAGGGCCTGGTTCGATCACCACAACGTCCTGGTAGATTATCGTCGCCGCCGCCTACTTTTTCCTGTCAACTAGGCACCCGATACCTACGACACCGACATCAAGATGGACGAACACGGTAAACTACTTACCGACCCCAGCTTCCAACTGGACGCCGACCGGCGTAATGCTAGAATAAAGGAGGATGCCGTCAAGGACCTACGGCGCCGCGAGAACTTCACACTATCTAAGGCAGCCCGAGAGACAATCGCCAGGAAGGTCGGGGAACTCGAAAACCGGCCACCCTCCCTCGAGGCACCGGCCACCAAGAAGACAGCTCCCGCCTTCAAGATTCTGCAGCAGAGGGAAGCGCCCTCGAGCCCTAAGCTCGCCGAGATAGATCGCCAGTTATATGACCTTCCGCCGCCCACCTCGCCCGCGATAGACGAGCCCCCTCCGGAGAGGAAGGAGCTATATAACCTACGCGATGCCCAGGGCCCATACCGTTTACGACGGGACTACACGGGATAGTACCGAGATAGACCACCCGACTTCGCCATCATCGGCGCCGTTGGATTTATATCGTTGGCCAGGCGCCCTAGTACACACATCGGGGTCACCAGCATCTATGAGCTCGATCGATTCATTCAAGATAAGCGAAGAGCCCTAGCCGGCGATAAAGAGGCCCTTCGCGACAAGATTCGTCGCAAGGTACCTGACGCCTATCGGAATTACGAAGATGTATTTAGCAAGGCTGACTCCGACCTCCTACCGCCTCTTCGGCCAGCCATCGACCACTATATCGACATCGGCGACAAGACCCCCGAAGACCTAGGCTACAGCCCGTTATACAAAATATCACTAGAAGAAGCTGAAGCGTGCCGCCAGTACATTGTGGACAACCTACACAAGGGATTTATTGAGAGCAGCAGCGCGCCGTGGGCAGCCCCAGTCCTTTTCGTACCCAAGGCAGGGGGACGAGGCATAAGGTTCTACGTCGACTACCGCAATCTGAACGCGATAACGAGAAAGGATCGATACCCTCTACCCCTCATCGACGAGACGATATCAAGAATCGGAAAGGCCAAGATCTTCACGAAGATCGATATACGCCAGGCTTTCCATAGGATTCGGATGTACCCCGATGACGAAGAGCTTACCACCTTCCGCACCCGATACGGTGCCTACAAGTACAAAGTGCTACCTTTCGGCTTGACGAACGGGCCCTCCACCTTTCAACGATATATCAACGACACGTTGATAGGCTACCTCGACGAGTTTTGTAGCGCCTATATCGACGACATCCTGATCTATTCTGACTCAGTCGACGAGCACCAGGCTCACGTGCAGAAGGTCCTGGAGCGACTACGCAAGGCCGGGTTACAAGCAGACATCGACAAGTGCGAGTTCCACGTACGCGAGACCAAGTTCCTCGGTTTTATTATCGGCACAGACGGGATAGCCGTCGACCCCGATAAGGTTGCCGTCGTCCGGGACTAGCAAGTGCCAACCAATGTCCGTGGCATACAGTCCTTCCTAGGTTTCTGCAACTTCTATCGACGCTTCGTGGAACGATACAGCGAGATCGCCAAGCCACTAACGACGCTTACCAAGAAGGATCGGCCATATCGCTGGACGGAGGAATGCCAGCTCGCGTTCGAGAAGCTGAAAAGCATCCTCCTAAACGCCCCGGTGCTACGTCACTTCGACTATAACAAGGAGACGCGCCTGGAAACGGACTCTTCAGACAGCATCGTCGCCGGCGTACTCAACCAGCGCGATTCTCCTAATGGCGACTAGCACCCCGTGGGATACTTCTCGGAGATGATGGTTCCCGCCGAATGCAATTATCCTATCCATGACAAGGAACTGCTCGCAGTGGTGAGGGCATTACAGTTCTAAAGGGCTGAACTGATCGGCCTACAGCATCAAAGCCCGTTCACCATCGTGACCGACCATGAAGCCCTCGAATACTTCGGCAAGAAACAGCTGCTCAATATCCGGCAAGCCGGATGGGCGGAACAGCTCGCCCAGTACCACTTCGTGATTACCTACCGGCCAGGAACGCAGAACGCCGCCGCTGACGCGCTGACGCGCAAGCCCGAGGAGCTGAAGACTCAAAAGGCCAGAAAGGAAGCTCATCGGACCATACGCATCTTCAAACCTGACGGGTCGCCCCAGGCTACCCTAACGGACTCCGCCGTCTCGATCAGCGTACTCGACGACGACTGCCCGCCACCTCTAACTAGCGCTAAGCTTACCGACCAACTGCTGACCGTTAATAAGACGGACCCTAGCCTGGAGATTTACCGTGAAAAGGCCCAACAAGGACACAACAACTTGAAACTGACCGCGGGTGGCCTTCTACTGTTCCGCGAGCAACTCATTATCCCTGACACCGAGAACCTGCGAACTCGCCTCATTCGCTAGGTACACGAAGCCCTCACACACCCGGGGCGGAACAAGACCAAAAAGATAGTCGAGGCTCAATACTAGTGGAGGGGTCTAGCTGCCGACGTCGACAGGTATGTAGCAAACTGCGTCTGCCGAGCTGCGAAGCACCCACGAGACAAGACCCCTAGGTTACTCCGCCCCCTTCCTATTCCCGACCGTTCGTGGCGCCACTTGGTCGTCGATTTCAACAAACTCCCGAAGGACAAGTACGGGTATGACAACTGCTTCGTCATGATCGACCGGCTAAGCAAGGGATCTTGCTATGTTCCCTGCCACGAGACTGCCACAGCAAAGGATACGGCTAAGATGTATTACGAGATGATCTATCGATGGTTCGGAATGCCTAAGACCGTCGTCAGCGACCGAGGTTCGCAATTCGTCTCCGACCTGATAGACGAAATGTCCAAAATATCGGGCGTAAGGTGGAAGACCTCAGCCCCGGGACACTCACAGACCGCAGGCCAGGTCGAAAACCTGAACCAGTGGATCAACCAACGACTACGACTCGTGGTGAACCACTACCAAAACGACTAGTCCCGGTATCTGCCGGCCCTCGATTTCACTCAGAACGGGACGGTCCACGATAGTACAGGACTAGAACCTCACGAAGTCTAGACAGGGTACCCCATGCCACAGCAATGGCACTGGGAGAATCGAACGAGCGATTTCCGCGACGCTACGCCCAGAGAGAAACTCAACCGTAAGGACGCGCAACGTATCGCAAAGAAGATTCACGACTTCACCGACTTTGCCCGAGCAAATATCGCTAAGGCCCAAGCTCGCCAGACAGAGCAGGCGAACCGCCATCGCCGCGAGCCCAACTTCGACGTAGGCGACGAAGTCCGGATCATTCGCAAGACCTAGTCGTCGACTACTGATAGACCTAGCGACAAGCTCGACTTTCCACTGACTCGACTCCATTACCGCATCCGCGAAAAGTCGGGACACTCATATACCCTTGACCTGCCTGACGACTGGCAAGGCCCCCGCCTGTTCCACGCCGACCGCCTCCGCCGCCATCCGAATAACCCCCTTCCGGGACAAGCAAATGAGAACCCTGAAGGAGAGGACGTCGACGGCGAAGAGGAGTGGCACGTCCAGCAGATCTTGGCGTCAAAGATCAAGTATGGGAAACTGTACTATCAGGCCCAGTGGAAAGGATGGGACCCCGACCCTACCTGGTGTTTGGCAGAGAACTTCCGCAACGCTCCCGACAGGCTACTGGAATATCACCGCGACAACCCCGACAAGGCCGGGCCTCCGCTGAGACTAGAGCAGTGGAAAGCAGCGGCTGACGCAGACGGAGAAGTCTTCTGCGAGCCGCATCGCGATGATAATACGCCCGCACCAAACGGAAGAGCGACTCGCCTCCGCAAAACGAGGGCACAGAAATGAGGAATTGGTAATGGAATTGGAACGCAGTACTCTCTCCCTTTTGCATTTTTGCACCTTTTTGCGAGTCTCGGGGACCGAGCCTCCTGCGGGGGGGGGGGTAATGTGACGGAACTGGGCTGAACTGAACTGAACTGGATTGAACTGAACTGAAAAGAGTTTTCAGTGGCCCCAGTGGGAATTGAACCCTCGCACTCGGGAGTGGTCACGTGGGGTCACGTGACTCAAAAGGTGGCCCGTGCGTTCGCGCAGCCCTGCGCCCACATATCCACATCTCGCACGCGAGGCATCTTGTATTTACTTCCTTTCTTTTCCTCACCTTTGGATCTTCGATAATAGAGTATAGTATTGGCCTGCCCAACTACCTAGTATCCTATCCGTCAGAGTGATCTAGGGAGTGAATACGCTAGGGTAGTACGTCCCGCCGTTTATCGTAGTGAAGGGGGCTTATTACTTTGCGAACTGGTATACAGAGAGCGCACTCCCGCTCGATTGGGCCATCAAGCCTACTACCAATAGATAGACCGATAACGAAACAGGTCTTGAATGGATATAGCATTTCGAAAAATATACTACCGGTCGCAAAACCGGCGTATATCGAATGTTAGTGATTGACGGCTACGAGAGCTACGTTTCGGCCGAGTTCGACCGGTTCTGTAAGGACTACAACATTATTACGATCTCCATGCCTCCGCACTCTTCTTACCTACTCCAACCACTTGACGTCGGGTATTTCAATCCACTGAAGCGGGCGTACGGCTGTTAGATCGAAGTGCTCATAAAGTCACACATTAACTACGTGACCAAGCTCGAGTTCTTTATCGCGTTTAAAGCCGCATTCTACGATATTTTCACGGAAGATAACGTCAAGGCTGGATTCAGAGGGGCTGGTTTAGTCCCTTATGACCCGGACGCGGTTATATCTAAGTTAGATGTGAAGCTACGGACTCCAATACCGACCGGTCCACCTCCGGCGTCGGCCGACCCTTGGACCTCTCAGACACCGCGTAACCCGATAGACGCCGTTTCGCAAACGGATTTTATCAAGGGGAGGATTAACGGTTACTAGGGCAGCTCTCCGACACCAATTTTAGATGCTATCGACTAGTTTGCCAAAGGTACGAAGGCAATGATGTATGAGGTAGCTCTCCTTCGGTCCGAGGTCCGGATACTTCGGGACTCAAATGAAGCACTTAGCAAGCGTCGAAGGGCTAAAAAGACACGCGTACGGCAAGGAAGATTACTTACTATAGGCGATACTTAAGATTTGTTGGCTTAGAAGGATGCGGACGAGTAATTGGAGTAGGAAACGCGTTAGAGGAGTGGTCGTAAGAGGAGGGTCGAGACGGGCAGACGGCAATGTAGCAAATGCCGTATAACCGGATACAATGCGCGTACTTGTAAAAACGATGTAGAGACGTCTGGAGAATCTAGTTCCGAGTAGTTTTAATTGATTTACTTTGTTGTTATTGTGTAATTGAGCTCGTCGTTAGAGAGGTGATGAGAAGTGCGTCGCTCGCTATGATGCGTCGGTCGCTATACATATACGTTATCACTCTTCTATTATCAAGAATGCTCAGTATAAGAAATACTGTATAATGCCACGGAGGAGGAAATAAAAAGAAGAAAATAAGGGCCACGCGAAAGACGACGAGGAAGTAGGAGAGGGTGGAATAGCTTGCTAGAAGCTAACGTTACGACGACGGACCCCCTCAAAAACCGAGTTTATTGATTATATACAGTAATAGACAGTTGCTACCTTACCACCATACAGGCTCTTCGGTAAGCATGGATTCCAAAATGCTACTCATGTGGTACATGAACAGGAAAATAACGGGATATTTGGTACTGGAACAAGCACATACGATCCCCCATTAAGAGATGTAGGCATAGGCAAACATGGTTACTTGTCTCGCCAATCAACGGAACTTTCGAGCTGAAGACTCGACAAGATCCATATCCCTCCATACCCTTGAGGCGGCCACGCATACTAAGACCTTATGCCGCGTCGAAAGTCCGTCGACACCATCGAGATCGCAGCTGGTACGGAGACGCCAGGGTTTATTGTGTCTGGTATCACCACGAGTTGGGCGACCACTACGAGTCGGCAAGAGAATCATCCCCTATCGTGGCTAAGGCTACTAATCGATTCCCTAACGACGCGTAACCCCTAAGGAGCTGAGTGAGGTAAGAACCCCTACGAATCTTTGATAGGGATCGTCACCATCGACTACCGTCGGCAAGGCAGTTTTGACGAGACCGCCTACACGAGCTGCGTCTTGTCCTCTTCTCTCCTACGGCCGCGCAAGCCCAGCCTTACCAACGCCATCTTGCCGTAAGCGCGAGGAGGAAGGGAAGGAGGATCCTCTCATCATCAACTTCTTCCCGGGACACGGCATGGGCGTCCGGTTACTAGCAGCGAGAGGGCAGTCGAAATCGGCAAGCGCAGTCTTTCCAACTTTGGGCTTTATGATTTGCGAGGATAGGGGTTGTTTACGTGAACCGCAAGATTCACGGCACCATCCTACCCCATCCTTCATGCACATCCTAACTTCCACCTTCCTAAGATATCAGCCGTCGCTACGGATCACGTCCCTAACTTGATCGCACCTGGCACACGGCGTCTCCGGAGCTTTTCTCATCTTCATGCTGCACCTGCATGTTCAACAGTTATCGGTCCTTTTCCGAGACCGCCAATCGCATGAACCAGATCTCACCGAGTTACTATTATACGCCATCGCCTCGGGCATATCTAGCCCCTTCTCACAATCGAAATCTGCCTCATCGCCACTGAGATATGGATCATCATGCGCAGGTGGTGGAGATCGGTCACCAATGCAACTCAGCTCCCTACGGCGTCAGAGAGGCCACGTCATCTCGGGATACCTCCTCGTCTCTTTCTAACGCTCGTTATCTGGACGTCCCTCGTCTCACCCCCCTAACGCTCATTCCAATCGGACCGTGATACTCCAAGCAAACAAGGGACGAGGAAGCGACTAACGATACCAAGTCCAAGTCCAAGTCCAAGTATAGATAGCGCTAAATGCAGGAGGTTGCCAGTCTACGATCTCGTTCATACCGTTCACCCGAGGCTAAAAAGACTAGTCACTTTTAGGAGTATTAGCAGGTATTTCAACTTTATACAGTTTTCTTTATGCTGCTCGGTACTCTTATACGCGCTACGGAGAACCACTTGAGAAGCCTAGACCCCTAACAAACCAAGCTGAAGTCCGAGGTTGCAGGTGATCGAGACAGGCATACTTCTTGAATTGGATCCAAGCCTGCTGCTACGACCGCCCCGCCCAGAAGTTGGGGGTGCATTGACTCGGGGCCGTTATATGCTTGAGTTCACCATAACCCGCCTCCAGAGCTCTGGATCGTACAGACCTCTCATTTGACCTCCTTTACTATAAAGCCGCTAGGATAATAAGTGATCGTGAACTCCTCCTCAGTCTCGAGCGTGTCCGTTTCATTACTGCCCCAAGTCTGCCTAACCGCACCTGTGATGCTAATGATCTGCTTGAGCATATTAGGCGGGCTAATACTCAAGTTGGCGCTGTTCATCCACGACTGCTCCAACGCCTTACTTGACTTGGCCGTGAACTTGAACGTCTCGAGGGTGACGTATGCAAAATCGGACTTGGCGAACGTGGCCGCTGGGATCTCGAAGAACATTTCTTTGCTACTGAAGGTAGCGTTGATACCATAGCCGTGTAGGATCTCACCGGACAACGACGTAGACCCGTCCCTCGTTATGGCCACGTATTACTACATGTACTTCCCGTTTCTGGCCTGCGAGGTGAAGTGCGGCACCGCACCGCTCGATACTGTAGACCGGCAGAATGCCTGTAGCATGATACTTGCGATGCGGGCCATCGTCAAGCTTTTCCGCGCTGTACAGCGCGAGGTTTGGGTCAACTAGCAGATTCTCGCCTTCTCTATCTCACATGACTATTGTCCTGTGAGAATCTATGGTTACTACCCGGTGATCGTTGGAAACGATACCAAGTATTACCGCCATCCAATCCACAAATTCGACTTCACCGCACTCGACGGAAGGGATAAATAGATAGCGTATCGATTCAAGAAGAATGTCTACGACATATGGATGCGGGATCATTTCAAGAAGATCTGCTCTGCCGTTAATCAGTTGCCGTCCAATTTAGATTTCGATGTTCTATCGCTCTCTGAGGCAACCGGACTTTCCTAGGACTTGGGGAATCTGATGTATTCGGATGCTGGCTCCGTATCCGTGCCTGTCGAGGGAGATAGCTAGTCGAGTAATGCTGAGCTGTCTGTTGATACTCCGGTCACCTCATTTATAAGACCGCAGGTGGTAAAAAGGAGGAAGGTCCAAGTCAAAATATAGACAGTTTCGTTTGGATAACCGCGGAATCGAAACTACAAGTTCTTGCAAGAGTGTCTATGTGATCTCTTATTAGTCGTTTCAGTACTGCTTCACTTGACAGCGATATCGACTAGTTGCTATTCAACGCGCTAGTTGCTCTATCGTTACTCAAGGAAGGCCGACCAGGAATCCGGTTACGAGATATCCCAGTAGCTGCCTAATCACACGTATAAGATGTATTCCTGCAAAGGCTGCTGCCGCACCTACGCTCTATAGTGGACGAACTGCGCCTACTTGAGCGGCGTGCCCAGTTCAGTCGCCCTTACCGCCATCACCGCCTCCCGGAGCGACGATGCCACCGCTGCGTCGTCCCACCCCTGACTCCGTTGTCCCAGGAGCGACGAATAGAACTGCCTCGTAACCTCGACGCACACCCTGTCGATCGACGGCTAAAGGTACCCTACCATATGCGGAAAGCCGGCTACCTGGAACCCGCTTACTACATGGATCACCTCGTCCGCTAATCGTGCCGCCTCCGCCTCTTCGTACTTCCCTAGATTGTAAAGCATATTTGCGAGGTTGGTTATGCTAGCGAGTGTCTCCGGATGCTCGTCGCCGAGCGCCTTCTCTCTCAACTCGAGCGTCTGTCGATATATTGCCTCTGATTGCTGATACTTTCTAAGGAGAGAAAAACTGCTAGCTACGTGAAAGACGAGATTTACCGCTCCCTCGGTAGCATTATCTCCCGAGCCTAAGGCCGTCTGCGCGTGCGGCAAATACTTTATCTACACCTCTCTATTCTCGTGCTCCGGAAAGGGAAACGCGTCGGCAAGCCGCCGTAGCACAGACGTACGGCATTCCTGTAGCTGCCCTTCTCGTTAAGCCGGTTCTGTATCACCAGCCGAACAAGCCTGTGTATGTCGAACGCGTCCTGGCTCTCGCGCTGTGTGACGAATGCGTAGGCCTTTAGCGTCCCAACCGCCTCGTCCGCCTCTAGCTCGTCGTCGGTCTGTGGCAGTACAGCCTTAGGGATCTCCTTCTCGGCGAGGAAGCATATGAATTGCAGGTACTGTGCCGCGAGCGCGTTCCGTGAAATGTGCTCGAACGAGATTAGCTAGGTCGTGGCGACCGCGTTTCCGATGTTGCCGTATCGGCTCCGGTCTTCGAAGTCCTTGCTGAGTAGCTTGATCAGGGTTCTTGTCGCTCGACCGGTAATGGTCGAGATACCGCGTAGTTGTCGTCCCCGTCCTGGCCATGTACGCGGACGCCTGCTTGATGGCTAGGGGTAAGTCGGCTAGGAAGTTAAGGAGGCTAGCCGTGCTTGCGGCGCCGCGTGTCTGATTCTCTTCAAAGCCCCGTGTAGCAGTTCGATGGCTTCGCTCCTGTTCATTCCCGCTGTGCGAATAACACCCCGCTCCGGGATGTCTAGCCTCACTACGGTCCCGTGATTCCGCGTCGTAAAGAGAATAGAGCCCATCCTACTAAACGGAAGATGGTTAGAGAGGCCTGCGCGACCGAATACGAGGTCCGCGTCGTCGACGTTGTCGACGACTAGGAGCCCACCTGCCGACTCCCTCGCGACTCAGAGCAGCCTTGACGAGCGCCTTGATATCTGCCTTGTCTTCATCGATGCCCGCTACCCCGACGCTTCGGCCAATCTCGCGGTAAGCGTTCTCAAATGTGACGGCATCCACGGCCGGCGGCCAGAAGACGGAGCAGTCTGGGTGCTTGTCCCGGAGACGGAACGCGGCCTCGAGGGCAATCTGGGTCTTACCGACGCCCCCAAGGCCCTCGATGGCGGTCCGCTGGCAGTCGTCCTTGTTCGGAGCCGGGGGAAATCTCGCAAGCAGCAGCTGCAGGATCGCCTGCCGCTCGACGAAGCGTTCGTTGCGCCCAAATGGGACCACCCAGTGTCTCTTCGGGACTTGTGGCAGTTAGATGAGCCCAGTAATATCGTATGATCAACATACCGTTCTTCCGTCGCTCCATCATTGCCCCCGCATCAGCACACATACTGCAAATCCTGTTCGAGACGCTCATGAAGGATCGGTCCTGCCGGCCCGTATAGCAGAGAACAACCTCGTGGCCGCTCAGATGACCGCTCGTGACATGGCACACTACCCGAGGCACGCGTTTCCACCCATGAGATGGCAGTTCGTGTTCGAAGACGTCACCCACACTCCACCACCACGATTTGACTTAAAATGAAGTATGGATCCAGATAGGGCACCGTCCAAGGTTGTCTTCCCGCCCCAGAAATGGTCACTAAATAGCTAGTACCATTTCACGTGACAGTCGTGTGACAGAGTGACAGAGACTCAAAGATATGCTGTAGGAGAGCGGAATGACTGCTACCCTTGATGGCCTTGGCAGAGAATTAGAGGCGAATCAGGCCTTTGATTCACTTGTATCTTTAACCCAAGAGAAGTTTGGCCGTTGTGGGAAGGCTGAACCGGTCTCCCGACGGCCGGAAAGATGGCGGCAGCGGCAGTGGAACCGGAGATCGTAGTATGTGGTCGCAGCGCACCCCCAGACCCAGTGTTTCGGTCAAGTTGCCCTCGAGAAAGTGGAAGATGTCGGCGGCAAAGGACACGAACGGGGCGGGACCGTGCAAACACAGCTCATCGTGGTGGTACAGCATGTATTGGGCCCTGCTCCATCGATCAATGAGGCGGTGTGGATGCGAGCAAACAACCCGCACTTGATGTCCTCCGCGTCCTCTACGAGAGAGGAAGATGGCAAGAACCTCATCGTCGGTATCAGCAGCCGTCCAGATGGCGATTCGTAGCTCTGGAGGCAGTCGGCCGTAGCCACGGATGATCGTCGACGAAGTCTGCATCGTGGGATCCTAGTTCGAGGACGACGGAAGGCCCAGCCTGAACGGTGTTAGCAATACAAACGCAGGGTATGTGAAGGACGCCGCCGCCAACAGCTTACTAGAGACGATGGAGACGGAACTGACAAGCTTAGCGCTGATGGTAGAATGAGGACGGAGAGACGGCGGAACAGTCTCCCTATCCTGGTACTTCGATGCCGTCTCGACCAACCCTGATGGGCTCGAAGAAGGTTGTCGCCGCCGATGTCGCCCGTGCCACCTCCCAGATCGTGCAGCTATGGAGAGCTGCGGACGTGTCGTACGTCCTGAACAGGGTCGGTCGCGCGTCGACGTTATCCTTAGTGATTCGCTAGGACGATACTGGGAAGAAGTCAGTCGCGTTCTTTATCATTGATACTTGTTGGACGCACGTCTTGGTGCACGACGCCTCGCGGAATGCCATCCTCGCCATGTGGGCATGCTGGCGTCGTATGGTTCTGCGCGCGTCGGGCAACACATTCCGGCTGACCACAGAAGTCCCTGACCATTTGTCGGATGGCCGCCTCGAGGGCTTTAGCGGAGAAGGCGATAGCCCTAATCAAGGTACCAGCCACGCCTAGAATGGCGAGCTCGAATGTCTCTCGAAGATATTGGAACGACTCTTGACTGGAATCAACACTATCATAACTGAATCCATAGACGGGGAAACGTGTCAAGAGTCAACAAACATGATCTTATTTGATACAGATTACTATGTCACCGTCCCTACGCCGAAAGCAGAAGATCGAGGTCCCCGGAGTGTCCGATAAGAAACTCTCAGAAGGCGTCGAAATACTGCACGAGCTAAGTCCTTGCTATGTTCCAGTCCTCCGTCATCTCCTTCATATCGCATCCTGGCTGCATGAGTGTGCTGGACCAGCAGTCCGAAGGCCTCATGAACCCCCTCGCCCGTTCTGGGGGAGCACTCAGCAAAGAGAATGCTGTTCTCCTCTGCATAACGCCGTGTCTCCGTCAGGCGCCTTGAATGCTGGGAATCTTGAGATTGGTCCTGAGAGGCCAGGATGCTAGCATCATCGTGGAGAGCAAGAACCAGTATCTGGACTGGAATTCCTCCTTCGCCCCAGCGCGACCAACGCATTCCATAGGACTGAAGGTCGCGAAGCTCACTGAAGGTTTCCGGTCCACTAACCTCGTACACAAGTACGACTCCATAGTAGTCGCTTGTGTGGCATAACGCCTCAGATTGAATAATTCCCATATCATAGTGGTGAGTATCGCAGACGAATCCTGCCGAACTGTCCTGGCGTAATGTTGTAGTTGTCGGTAACCATTGTCCGCCGATGCCATACATGTCGTTGTATAACAACTATTTGTCGCTTCGTCAGTGGACACAGTAGCACACAAAGAGGTAGGAACCGTTCATACCATGTCCAACAAGAACGACTTGCCAATACTCGGATCGCAGATGGCAACGCACATGCTGCCTCCTCTATGGTCCTCGTCCTTCCGAGTCAATGTGCCAGATCTAATCAGTTCGAGCCAACGCCAGTGACGGTACACTTCAGGGAGACGCGGCGAGACAGCATTCTTCCGAACAGCAGTTAATGCCTCATCCAATGAATCGAACAGTTGTCTCTGAGAAGTGTTTACCACCCCTGGACAGGACAGTTCGGGGTGTCGGGAAATGACACCGTGTGCATGTTCCACAAATAGTCCGATGGCCTCATGTACCCCTTCACCCGTCCTCGCTGAGCATTCAGCGAATAGGGGTCCATTCTTGCGAGCGAATGCCTCTCGCTCAGCATGGGGTACATAGAGGCCACCCGGGATGTCCGCCTTGAGCCCAAGCAACATAACCTTTATCTTAGGCTGGGATTCGTTTTCGCCGTTATCGAGTGGATGGCAACCGCCGATGAGCTTCTGTAGACGAACGGCTTCGACCCATGTATGTGGCGAGCTGAGGTCATAGACCAAGATGATGCCGCAGTAACTGTAATAAGAGCAATAGCAATCTATACCAGCCGCATGCCCTGCTGTAGAAAAGCGGAAATAGATTTGGTACTGCGAGTCGCCACAACTATACGTGGCGTAAGACCGGTCCTCTAGTGTCGGGTCAAACTCATCATGTAGCAACTTTGAGCCACCCGTCAAGTCATCGTACATTATCTGATAGTGTTGGAATATCTACGCCAAGCCAAGTGGTGAGGATCGGGGATAAAGACCTTGGGGACCGTGCTCCAAATCCGGGGATTACCCGGCTCCCTGAGCCTTATATATAGCGTTTCCCAGTCCCCTGGGGACCTCCCCCGATCTACAGACACAACAGAATACAACCCCTTTGCACCCGCAAGAACGCCATCTCCGTAGGGAGACCTACCTACCGTACGGTAACCTGGTGATACCAACACTGATCAGTGGTTTATTTCACCACTGCGGTATACTCTACCACTGTACTGTACTTCGTTGTACAGCCCACAGATCAGCAAGGTTCAACAGAAGAGACGGAAACGCGGAGACCCAGGTTCGTCCGGTCACTCTCTCGCAACGCCGTGCTAAGGAGCCCCCTCGCATCTCCTTGACGGGTCTGGTATATCCAGCCGACCTAGGAGACTCGCGAGAGCCTCAAATCTGTGGAAGAAACGGCCTCAGAATCAACTAGCCACAGAGCGTCTACCACGCAAAAACACCACTCGCCTGGCTACTTGCGAGCGGAAAACACCACACTCTCTCCAACCCTTCCACTCGCTTTCAACTACCCCCATTCTTCTTACTCCCACGGCACAACGCCAATTTTTCTTGACGTTTCTACTGCGCAGAATCAACTGCGCCGTTCTTTCTCATCAATTTCCGACTACTCCCATCAAAACCGGACGATTTTTCATCAAATTACGCCAGTTCGGAGATTACAGTTCAAACCCCTATTTCGAACCCCGGCTCCAACCCTTCCTCAACACCCAACCGCGGCAACGCTTCCATCGGAAACCCGGCTTTACGCGCACATCAATCAATCAACTGCGCGTAAGCCGATCAGATCAATCAATCGCTAAATTCATCGATTCCAAGGCATTCCATCACTTCCAGCGGCCAATTCCATCGACTAACGGTCCCAAACCCCTGCGTACGTCGCTGAGGGCTCTAATCTGGTCCTGTCGTAGAAGCGGTAATCCGTCTAACGCTGGTATACGCCCCCTCCGCCGCGGCGACGGGGAAACGCATCAGGCAGATTCGTGGTAAGCCTTGCAGACCCCGTGGCCTACGATGGAGTCCAACGCGGCGCCCGCAGACGGCACGAGCAATACAGCGCTCCCAGGTACCACACCGTTCCCAGTACCTCCCGACATCGAGAGCTGGATCGACCCCTCCACCTGGGGCGAGCTCTACGACTACGACGGCACCCACACGGAGCGACAGGTCAACTCCCACATCGGCTTCCACGTTGCCACCTGGATATACAACAATATCGCTGGGGAGCCCCTCTGGTGGAGATTCAAGGACCTCTTCGAGGACTGGACCAAAGACCAGTGGAGCGCAATCCCCCGGGATATGGCCAGATGGCTCCGGAACTATCTAGCTGATGCCGGAGTGTTCATCATCCACGACGGACGCGCCATTACCGCCAACCTCTACGAGGCTGCCACCCGGAGCGACTTCCACGTGTGGACGCCAGCCGAGATCGACGCCCACGCCAAGAGGAGCGGAATATTCAAGAACAGGATCATGAACCCTGAATTCTACAGGGAGCTCACCGGAATCGAGGACACCCCGCCGGTAGCACCCCCAAACGCCCACCAACTGGCCACTCCGGCGCCGTCCCGATGGCAACAACCTGCCCCAAGCGTCGTACATCCACAGGGCGCCCAGCCCTTCACCCCGGCGCCGCACACCTACCGCCAGTACGCCACGCCGTCGCCAGCGACCTACAGCCAACCCCCTGCTCTCCGACAGACCACCGAGCCGACGCCAATCGCACTAGTCACCGCCAAACAGCTGACCGAGGTGGCGAGATTATACCCTGACGAGGTCAAATACAGCGGTGGCCACTACGACGTTCTGGACGATAAAATCAGGGCTCTAGAGGAAGTTTGCTCCCAAGTAGCGATCCCTAAGGAGTCCTACGGCGACGTCCTCCGCTATATGCTCAAGGGCGCAGCCCTGACCTACTACTTCAGCCACATCACCACCGCCGGTCCCAGGGACTTCAATTCGATGACCGCCAGGATTAAGGACCACTTCGAGACAGAGGAAGCCCGTCAAGGCTATCTACAGGAGTGGCAGAGGATCAACCTTCCCGCCGTGATGAAGGAAGACGAAAACCAGGGCAAATCAAAGATCGAGTGCCTGGAGATCCTGTGCGATAGGCTACGGAAGATCCAACGCGCTCTGCCTACCGTCGGCCAGAGCGATACTACCTTACGAGACCAGTTAATCCAGGCCTGCTCCTCGATCAGGGAGTGCCAGATGGCCATCTTCGCGCCGTCCGATACCGCTGACGGCGTACGCAATCAACTCCGCCGCGCCATCACCATAGCAGCGGAACCCCCGTCCGAGGCCTTTCTAACGGACCGGACCTACAAGGGTCACGGCAAGGAGGAACGTTTCGGCAGTAGCCAGTCCCGAGGACGCCCCCGATACGGCAACAGCAACGATAACAGTCGCCAGAAGAAGTGCTACGTCTGCAAGAAGCCTGGCTGCTGGTCAACAACCCACTCATCGGAGGAGCGAGCCAAGGCTTACGCCGCCTTCAAGGGCCTGCGCGGCGCGCCAAGCGGACGGCCAACCCCTCCATACGCCCAGTTTCTGGCCCTGTACGAGGGCATCAACGGCTGTCAGGACGACGAGGAGGAGGACGAGGATACCGCTGTCTTCCTCCAGGCCTGCAACTCCAGCGAGGACGAGGACAATACCCCTGACACCCCCTGGAACGTCTTCCACACATCCGCCGGCTACACCGACGGCTACAGCCTTGCCACTGTACTGGCAGATACAGCGACCTACCACGGCTTAACGAAGGAGGACCCCTACTCCCAGGAGCCGCCCACGTCCACAATCTTCACCCTCGATGGCCGATACTCGTCGGCAAAGTTCCACGGTATTATGCCCGACTCCGGAGCAGCCCAGATCTCCACCGCTGGCCACTCGCAGTTCCGCGCACTACAGAAAGAGCTCCCAGAGGTCCAACTCAACGCAGCAGCTGGAGGAGCCACTGTACGGTTCGGACAGGGCGATGCCGTCGTCTCGATCGGTACAACAACGGTCCCTACACCCCTAGGTCCCATGGATTTCCACGTGATCCCCACCAATACGCCGTTCCTACTCTGTTTAGAGGACATGGACAACCTAGGTATCGTCTTCGACAATCTACGCAACGTGCTCGTCAAGGGCACTACAACGGCCCCAGTGATCAGGAAATGGGGACACGCGTGGCTCCCCCTAGCCAGGGAACAAGCCCTAGCCTGGAACTACCTTACAGAAGGAGAGCTCCATCGACTACACCGCCGTTTTGGCCACCCATCAGTGGCACGGCTGCGCAAGGTCCTCCAGACCGCTGGCCATCAGGTCGAGTACGAAGCCCTGGAGTACCTCACCCGGGTGTGCCACCAGTGCCAGATGAACGCCGGCACTCCGGCACGCTTCAAATTCACGCTCCACGACGATTGCGAGTTCAATTACGAGATTATCGTGGATATAATGTACCTGGACGGCAACAAACCCGTCCTCCACGTCGTGGATACGGCCACTTCCTTCAACGCAGCCAGGCTGCTCAAGGATATCAGCTCACGCCACGTCTGGGAGGCTCTACGCCTCTGTTGGATCGACGTCTACCAAGGCCCCCCAGACTGGATCGTTACCGACGCCGGTACAAGCTTCCGTTCAACAGCGTTCCGGCAATCAACCCAGGAAATGGGAATCGGCATCAAAGAGGTGCCAATTGAAGCCCACCACAGTATCGGCAAGGTAGAGCGATACCACAAGCCTTTGCGCCGCGCCTACGAGATCCTCCGCGACGAAGACAGCACTCTCAGCCCGGAAGCCGCTCTCCAGATAGCTATCAAGGCTATCAACGATACGGCTGGTCCCAACGGCATCGTACCAACGTTGCTCGTCTTCGGCACCTACCCACGGATGACAGACGATTCGGCGCCATCGCCAACAATCAAACAACGCGCCCGCGCCGTCCAGAAGGCTACTACAGAGATCAGACGCCTACACGCCATCCGCAAGGTCAACAGCGCTCTAGCCACCCGCAACGGACCGGACACCCTGCGCACTATCAACCTACCAGTAGGATCGCTGGTCCGCGTATGGCGCGAGGGAGACCGCTGGAGAGGCCCATACAAAGTCGTCGGTATTGACGGCGAGAACGTTACCATCGAGATGCGCCACGGACACCGAGTCTTCCGATCAACAACGGTAAAACCGTACTACAAGGACCCAGCCGCTGACCCAACCTCTATAGATGAACTGGCAACCCCTGAACAGGCTGAAGAACCCGCCGAACCGCCGGCCACTACGGCCACACCTCCGGCATCCGCCGTTGAGCCAACACCTACACCGCCGGACGACGACGACGATTCCCAGAGCGAAGCAGAGGATACCATCCACGTCGCCCTCCCCCAGGGCTTCCTCCAAGAGACCGATCAATCCGGCATCTTCCTGACCGCTAAGGAGCAGTCAGACGCCGACCTCGCCATCGATTTGCGCGCCGCAGGCAAGATTACAACGCCTGGCGCACCGTTTGAGGAGTCTACTCAAGCGGAAATCAACAGCTTGGTCGACAGAGGCGTATTCAAGTTTATCCGGTACAACAGGCAGGACCACGGCCACACACGCGTCTTCAAGTCAAGGATCGTCAACGAAATCAAGGGCAAGACTACCGCTGAGCCCTACGGGAAATCCAGGCTCGTCGTCCAGGGATACAACGATACCGAGAAGCAGACGATCCTTACGCAGTCGCCAACGATCCAGCGAGCTAGTCAACGCCTGATTCTAGCCATCGCGCCGTCGCTCCTCCGCGCCGGTCACCTACTCTGGCTCAGGGACATCACCCAGGCGTACGTTCAATCCCACAGCGACCTCAAACGCAGGATTATTGCGCAACTACCGGCGCAGATCCGCGGCAACTACCCCAACGGGACAGTGATGGAGGTTATCAAGCCGCTGTACGGCATCGCCGAAGCCGGCACCCACTGGTTCTCTACGTACCACAACCATCACTTAGAGAAGCTCCAGATGACTACCTCCACGTACGACCCCTGTCTACTGATCTCCAGTACCGAGAACCCTGAATTTGGCTGCGTTGGGATGCAAACAGACGACACGCTTGGCCTATCAACTACAGCGTTCTCCCACCGGGAGGATAAGGAGCTCCAGAACGCCGCCTTCACCGCTAAGCCCAAGCAAGTGCTCTCTGCCGACGAGCCCCTCCTATTTAACGGAGGAATCGTCGCCTTGAGCGGCGAGACGATTACTCTGCGGCAGAAGGGTCAAGCCGCAAGACTACAGTTAATCGACGCCGATAGATCCAACGCCAAACAACAGTACGTTGAGCAACGCGCCCGCGGCGCGTATATCGCATCAATCTGTCAACCAGAGGCCTGTTTCGACCTCTCCAGCGCCGCTCAACACCAAGATCCGTCCCCAGACGACGTTAAGGCTCTGAATCGCCGTCTCCAGTGGCAGATGAGCTCCCAGGACAGGGGACTCGATTTTATACCCCTGAATCTTGCCACTGCGCAACTCTTCGTCTTTGTGGACGGCTCCTTCGCCAACAATCAAGACCTAACCTCCCAACTAGGATTCGCCATCATCCTCGCCAACGAGAACCAGATCAACGCCGAGAGCCAGTTTACTATATCTGGCAACCTCATCCACTACAGCAGTACCAAGAGCAAGAGGGTTACACGTAGTGTATTAGCCTCCGAGATCTACGGAATGGTCGCCGGCGTGGACATGGCGTACGCCCTGGCATCAACGCTGCGGATGATCACTGCCCATCTCCATCTACCCCCTGTACCCACCATCGTCTGTACAGACTCCTACTCGCTGTACGAGTGTCTGGTCAAGCTAGGGACTACGAAGGAGAAGAGGCTGATGATCGATATTATGGCCCTGCGGCAGTCCTACGAGCGGCGAGAACTTCACGAGGTTAGATGGATCAACGGAGCCGATAACCTGGCAGACGGCTTCACCAAGGGAGCCCCCAATACGGCGCTGAAGCAGTTCATCGACGGCAATACGGCAACGATACGAGTGGAAGGCTGGGTCTCACGGTGAGACCCTATTTGGATGGACTTGAAGGTATGGAAGTACTGTACGTACGCAGGAAAGCCTACTGGCTCGGCGTCTCCTGGCAAAAAGAAGAGATTGCCAGTGTTGGAATATCTACGCCAAGCCAAGTGGTGAGGATCGGGGATAAAGACCTTGGGGACCGTGCTCCAAATCCGGGGATTACCCGGCTCCCTGAGCCTTATATATAGCGTTTCCCAGTCCCCTGGGGACCTCCCCCGATCTACAGACACAACAGAATACAACCCCTTTGCACCCGCAAGAACGCCATCTCCGTAGGGAGACCTACCTACCGTACGGTAACCTGGTGATACCAACAGATAGGGTTTCGAAGAGTCAGTAGTGCAACATCTTGGTAGTGCACTCTGCACGTTACAGGTTGTTTGAGGGGACCCTAACCTTCTTGTAGAGGGAGCTCTTTCCAACGCCTGCTGGCCCCAAAACAGTAAGGTACAGAAGCCTTGGGTCGGCCGCCGCACGCATCCGAGCGATCCAAGCTGCGTGTGCCTCTGGTGTCCATTGGTTTTCGTGTATTGCCTTGGGAGTAGCCTGGGACGAGCAGTTGACAGGAGGCGCGATCTCCGAGGAGCCGGCTGACAATTTGCTCATGGCCGGCTTGTTCGCCGTTCCTCCCGTAGTTTCGGTCCGAGAATGTCGCTGTTCGGGGTGCAACGACTTGCGAATCCATCTTCGGGCCTCGGAAATCATGTTTTGACTCCGTCGTTGTTGTTTTCAATGGTCGTTATCGGGCCGTGAGTCAAGCTGGTCATGGTGCAGGAGGAAAGTAGGGTAAGCTCCGACATTCTCTTCAGAACTCCAGTGCCAATCCTTCGTAGCGACGACCAGAGTTGGACCCCGGAACCAACAGCCAGATACACTCCTTCTCCGTTGCGCAGTCGGGCCGGTCTTTTGGATGAGGATCGTTAAACTAACAAACCATCAACGGCGCAAGCGAGCCAGTAGAATCTCGCTTTGCCCCTGCTGTAATACCTCCTGGTGTCCACTTCAAACTATGCGCAGGAGCTGACAATATCGGTATGGCCCCCACTTTGAACCCTTGACGAAGTATTATTCCATGTGTGATACCTGACGCTAATGATTTCGCTCGTCTGGCTCAAATGCTTCGACCCAGATCCGTGCATGCGCAGGGGCTCGGCGTGATGAAGTCGTCTGCAGCAGAGTTCGGATGTGCGTGATTACAGTGGTATCAAAATACTTGGTCTGCAATTGTGAGCCCCATGGACTTTGGGCTGGGTCCATACTGTTGTTTTACTGCGACCTGATAACCCCCCTAAAAAAAATATCCGGATGGCGAACTTCACCGGGCAAGTGGTGTGACGGCAAGCTACAACACGCCCGCCTACTGCGAAACGGAGGGCGCTTGTACCCGAGCGCGTCAAATCAGTTCGGTGCATCTGACTCGCCTTAGCTTCCCAGACAACCAGGCACCTGACACCAACCCAGCTAGAAAGGACTTCGATTCCGCAATTCTTCATGCACTGAAGCTTGGATATCGTATCCTCCTGTACAGAGTGCCTCTGCTTAGGTGGGGCCACGGCAGGGCGCTTCGCGCTGAACCCCGCCCCACCCGTGGCGTTCGACGATCTGTTCCTCACAGAGCTTAACAGCGGGCAGAAGAGTTTCTGCTCCGCGGTGCTAGTCAATGCTGTTCTAGGCTGGGCTTGTGTAAGTCAACGGCACATCTAGGGGCAATCTACTCGGTGATGGATAGAGCCTAAATTGGACAATTTCTCTGACCCAATGCCATGGCCCTAAAGACTTCCCTATCCCCATTAGGCTAACGGTCGTCTTGTAACCCCTGAATGACTGTTGATTTGCGGCGCAGTGTTGCCTGGCACCGAGATCTGATTTTAAGCTTGATCCTCCCCGCGATATTTAGCATCGTGATGTTTTGATTCCCGTCTTCTGCATTCTTTAAGATCAAAAGTCGCTCGTTAGCAGACAACTCTC
Source organism: Coniochaeta sp. 2T2.1 (assembly GCA_009194965.1). NCBI lineage: Eukaryota > Fungi > Ascomycota > Sordariomycetes > Coniochaetales > Coniochaetaceae > Coniochaeta > Coniochaeta sp. 2T2.1. The sequence continues at coordinate 705,277 of VSMA01000017.1, read as the reverse complement.
GTTAAAGTCCTGTTATTTTGTACTGTACATACCGTCATGAAGTCTTCAACCGTATCAGCCCTCTTCTGGGGCTCGGCCTTGGCCACAATCAACGTCGACCTCAACGACACCAGTAAGTTCCAGCCGCGTTCCAGCCCCCACGCATCATCCCCGTCCCTGCATATCCCAATCTAACGCCACAACAGACTCCGTCAAAGAAGCAGCCAAGGCCGTAGCCACCAACCTGCTCACCTACTACCGCGGCAACGAACCGGGCGAAATCCCAGGTATCCTTCCCGGCCCTCCCACCGACACGGGTAACCAGCGAGACTACTTCTGGTGGGAGGGCGCGCTCCTCTGGAACACCTTGATCGACTACTGGCGCGCCACGGGCGACGCCAGCTACAACGGCCTCGTCACCGAGGGCATCCTCTGGCAGGCGGGGTCGTTCAACAACTTTATGTCGCCCAACATCACCACCGAGCTCGCCAACGACGACCAGAGCGCCTGGGCCATGGCCGCCATGGCCGCCGCAGAGGCGAACTTCACCAACCCTTCCACCAACGAGGGAGCCCAATGGCTCGCCCTCGCGAGGACGGTGTTCGAGTTCCAGACCCAGCGGTGGGAGCTGGAGGCAGACGGCGAGGACACGTGCGGCGGCGGCCTGCGCTGGCAGGTCACGCCCTTCAACCACGGGTTCGAGTACAAGAACAGCGCCTCCGCGGGGGGGCTGTTCAACCTCGCCGCCCGCCTCGCGCGCCTGACGGGCAACGAGACCTACGCCGACTGGGCGGAGAGGACGTACGGCTGGATGGAGAGCGTGGGGTTCCTTAGTCCGGAGGGCAGCATCTACGACGGGGCGTACGTGGAGACGAACTGCACGGATATCAACAGGATGCAGACGTCGCACAACGTGGGCGTCTTCGTCCAGGGCGCGGCGCACATGTATAATGCTACCAACGGAGGGGAGACGTGGAGGAACCGCTTGACGGCGTTGGCCGACGCCTCGTCTGTTTTTACGAGGGACAACTGCACCCCCGTCGAGATCGCGTGCGAGGAGCGCGGCAACTGCAACACTCAAATGCTCGTGTTCAAGTCCATCTTCCTCCGCGGGTTGGCGGCCGCGGCGGAGTACGCGCCGTTCACGAACGAGAGGTTGTCTTGCGTGTTTGAGGCGTCGGCTAGGGCTGTCGCGTCGAAGTGCTCTGATGCTGGGGAGGACAAGGGCGCCGAGTGCGGGTTCATCTGGACGGGTGAGGGGGATGATGGTAGCCGGGGCGCGAGGGAGCAGATGAATGCCCTTGTGGCGCTGTCAGTTCAGCACCAGATTCAGGCTGGTGGGCCGGCTGGTACGGGCAGCAGACCGGCGGCTGGGGGTAATAGTACCGGAGGTGCTGGGGGTGGGAGTCCGACGGAAGATGGTCCTGCTGCTTCGGGGACGGGGATTGTGGACGGGTCTGGCGCGGGTGTGGTGAAGGCTGGTGCTGGGTTTGCGGCTGGGTTGGCTGTTGTCCTTGGTGCGATGCTTGTTTAAGTGAGCATCATGCCGGCGACAGTTCTCTCATATACATGTCCATGTTGTTAGCAGATATTGGTTGGGAGTCTTTTTTTATCCGATATACCTAGCTTAGCGATGTGTCACGGACACTATACATGCGGCGGTGCGTTTGTGTTAGTCATACAACAAGTCCGGCATCTCGGACTCCAGTAATTTTGCCAGTCGGATGAACTCAATCGAAGTAGTACAGCTCGGCCCTCTGGGATCAGAGGATCCCTCCTTAAACACACCGTGATTTGCACATGTGCCGCAGCTGAGACATGCCGGTTCAGCCACCGCACCTATCATTGCTATCAGGCAGATGTGCGTCGATGAGGCCGCGGCGAGAGGCGCGTAGGAGCTGGTTGTTGCCGCCAAGTTTGAGGTCATGCGTGGGATTCTGGCCCCGCCAGCCAGCGCCTCGTATGTATCCTTCTCGCCTCGGAGCGCCTCAGAGTCATCTCGAACGTACGTGAGCTTTATAGCGACTTCCTCGCCCGATTGGAGGTCGGCCCCTACCCAGCACACAAACCATGCCCTATCTCAGCTCATGTGATTTCCGGCTTCTACTTTGTACTTTACTAAGGTATGTAGACTCTTGCTCAGTAGAATATTTAGCACGACGTGTGCCGTGGGTCGGAAAAAGGATGTAAGGCTAGTTCGGATTCATTCGATATAAGTATTCTTATTAAATCTGTATATCAATAATCCTTCGGAGCTCAAGAGACGACGACTAGATCTGACTATTGTGTTATAGAGCGATGGGGAAAGCACGGTGCCAACTATGACATTTTAGCAATGACAACGTCGATAGAACAAGGCGAGTGTATCAGGGAGTCGCCGACGAGAACATAGTTAGCATGTATTCGGGCTTAGGACGGCTTTTGGGATATAGAAGCCAGTCGTGCTCTATTCTTGGCAGGGAAGTTTTCTAGTCTGTAGTAGACGAGGTAGAAATTGGCATATGCTCAAAGAGTGGCTAAGGCCCAGACTTTCATGCTTGCCTCTAGACGACAAAGTTCGTCCTCGAGCAGATCCTGAAGTCGATAACTATCTAACGCGACGGACACACCCGCCGAGACATTGACTATAGAGGTACACTCCGTACAGTTGTCGTCGGCTCGGTGTGGCTGTGTATAGCGGAGCCGCTAGTAGCTGTTGTATTGGTATCTGAACCGTCGCCCACAAGAGCGGCGAGGGCTGTATCAGTTGAGAACTAGGCCCCTACGCTGGACGCGTTGTGGTACTTAGGCCGGACTGCGCTTGTTCCGCTAATAAGGTTGATAATAGTACACTGATCAAAAGATATGGACCGTTAGCGTTCATACGATATACTCGGTAAGAATCGTAACCTACCTAGTAGAGAATGCCGTCCGGAGGTATTGGCTACGATTCCTAGCACGGCCTTCTGGCCGATTAAGCTCGCCGGAATAGCTATGAGGGGTTCGTAGAAGTCACCGAGCCCGTTTTGCTACACAATAGCGAATATCTGCGTCCAGTTGCCTAAGGCAGCGGGATCGACCGTGAGTCGGTAGAGCCAGTTGCCTTGCGAGTGAGTCGTGAGCGTGGTAACATTGTCGCCGCCCGCAAAGAAATCAGTGGCGTTGTTTTTGGAGAAATCTGGCGTAAAGCCGCCGTAGGGGCCGTCTGTAACGATCGAGGTATCAGGCAGGTCACGGGGTCGGGTGACGAGGTTGCCTGATAGACTGGATACTGGTTTCTGTTGACAATAGAGTCAGGTGCGTACTGGTAGTAAACAGTTGATCGTGTCTAGCCAAAAGGTAGACCAAGTACTTGAGAGAGGTGTTGGTAACTCAATGTATTGAATTGTGAACATTAATCGCTGGAGAGCGATTAAGACTAACTATCTAGCTGTAGGGACTGTTTACTTATATAGACTTGGGGACGACGTTCTGTAACCGTCGCTCCACCTTTCGGGACGACGGGACGCTCTTGTCGTCCTGTCGTCCCTGGACGCTGGGACGCTCTTGTCGTCCTGTCGTCCCTGGACTGTCGGTCGTAACCACCTGTAAGCAGCTGGTGCCCGTATTATGGTAATGCCGTTCCGAGGGTGGGTCTTCTTATCCAATGAAATGGTTCGTAACACGATGTCCCTCCTCCAAGTCTTCGTCCCGAAGACCATGCAACTAACAAACCCCTGTCGGTGCCCACGTTGAGGTACGTCGCGGTCTTCCTTTTTCCTACTAACCCTGTGCCGCTCATGCTGATAAAATGTCCGGTATAAGAAAACAAAGAAATAGCTCTTCAAAAATCAAGTCTGCCCAAATCGCCACTCTTACCGCCTTCGTGGAGTCTTCTGGCGAGATCGCTGCAATGCCCTGCTCTCGATGTTACCGTTCAAAGCAGGTGTGTCGTCTTCCTCCGGGGGAGCTTTCCCGATGCTCCGCGTGCGTTCGTGCCCGCAAGGCGTGTGATGGTATTTCGGTAGTGAGTGCTTGTGAGTAGTTCATCCGAGCCCTCTTCCTCGTAGGTGCTTATTTTGGGTTTTCCCTAGTGAACCAAACTATGTCTGCAGACAAGCGTCTTCAGGAAGCCGAAGAGAAGGCGCAGGAAGAACTGGACGTCCTCCTGAACCGTCTTATGCGGATTCGTCGGCAACGAAAATCGCTTCGTGACCGTGGTGATGAGTTGTTTGCGAGGGGTGTCCAAAGCTTGGACGAGATGTTTGACGAGGAGACTGACTTGTCCGTTCAAGAGCAGTCTTTAGCGGGGGATGCGCAGGCTATGGGCGCCGTTGGTGTAACCGACTGGAGCGTCTTTGAGTCTGCTTTTGGGGTGAATTTGGCAGGTGCGCCTCTCGATCTATCCTTGAGATCTGGCTCGGGTTTTGACGGTGGTACTCCTCAAGCATCTGGTGGGAATGCTTCAAGTGCTTAGCCGGTTCCCATGTATTTTCTAATTCGTCATATCCCAGCCATTTGATCAGGTACTCCGTGACCGATCCTTTCTTCCGTGATCCCCAGATGGCTTCAACTTCGTATTCTCCTTCTAACGCTTCGACCTCGACCTTTTCTTGCAACCTTGCACCGGCTGGTGCTGCTTCAAGCAGTGAGATGTGAAAGATCGGGTGGATTCTCATGGTGTCTGGCAAGCGTAGCTCGTAGTTGGAGTCCGATATCCTCCTGGTAACTGTGAAGGGTCCGAGTTTTTTGTGGTCTAATTTGTCGCTCGGCCGCTTCGTCTTGATGTTTTTGCGTAGGAGATAGACTTTGTCTCCCTTCTCAAAGGTTGGTCCCTTCAACCGTTTCTGGTTGTAGTACTTCGCCATTTGTGTTTGTACGAAGGCGATTTCTTTTCGCAATTCCTCGTGTAGCTCCCTGAGTTTGCTTGCTATTTGGAATGCCTTGGGTACTTCAATTCCGCTGTGTGGTGGTCGATGGATTTCTGGTTCGTATCCATAGTTCGCGAAGAATGGTAAGCACTTGATAGTGTCGTTCGTGGCGCTGTTGTAAGCGAACTGTGCCAGTGGCAGCATTACAACCCAGTTGTCTTGCTGGTAGTTGACGTAGCTTCGTAGATACTGTTCGAGTGTCTGATTGAGTCGTTCTACTTGTCCGTCTGTTTGGGGGTGGTAAGCTGTGGATAGCTTGTGTTTGACCCCGAGTTGTGCTGTGAGTGATTTCCAAAACTTAGAGGCAAATGTCGTTCCTCTGTCTGAGACTATCTCGTCCGGTAGTCCGTGGTTACAGGCAATGACTCGTAGAAAGGTGTAGGCGAGATCTTCCGCTGAGCTCTCTTCCTTGTAGGGGATGAAGTATCCGAACTTGGTGAGTCTGTCAGAAATGACAAAGATGCTGTCATATACCGTTCCTGTCATTGGTTCTCTCGATCCTGGCAGCTTGACGATGTGGTCGAATGCGACGGATCCCCAAGCCCTGCTTGGTATCGGGAGTGGTCTCAATTCTCCGTATGGTTTGTGCCTGGATGCCTTGTCCTTTGTGCATTCGCAAGCCCTCACGACGTCTTTTACGACTTTCCGTAGTCCTGGGAAGTTGTACGTTCGTTGTAGTCGTTCGGTGGTCTTGGCGATGCCTTGGTGTCCGTGTGCTGGTGCTTGATGAAATTCCCTGACGAACTCTTCCTGTAATGCTCGTGGGACGTAGGCCTTTCCGTGGTAGCGCGGTGTCTCTTTGTTGCCTGGGTCGCAAACTGCGTCGTCTTCTGGGGTTAGAGAATTCTGAATCCTCTTCGTCCAGTGTTCTTCTTGTTGCAACATGAACAGGGCGTTGAGTTGTCGTTGGTCCTGTTCGAGGTCTCCGTCCTGGTTGACCTTCAAGATTGTCTGATGCTCGGGTGGTTGTGTCTGCTCGTGGTCCACCCTTCGGCTAAGAGCATCGGCTCTTCCGTTCTCATTACCCTTCCGGTAAATGATTTTGAAGTTGAACTCTGATAGGAATTCCGCCCATCTGGTTTGTCGTTTGTTGAGTTCTTTCGTAGTGGTGAAGTAGGTTAGGTTCTTGTGATCCGTGTAGACCTTAACCTGGTGATTGGTTCCGCTGAGGTGAGCTTTCCATTCCTTGAATGCCTCGATGATTGCCATGAGCTCCTTGTCGTGGATCTGGTAGTTGAGCTCTGGTCCGTTGAGCTTCTTTGAGAAAAAGGCGACAGGGTGCAGTCGTCCTTCCTTGTCTCGTTGTCCAAGTTGTCCGCCGATCGCAAAGTCCGATGCGTCGGTCTCGACTTCGAACTCCTTTTCCGGATCAGGCAAAGCTAGGATCGGTTCCTGAGCTATAGCCTCCTTGATCTGTCGAAAGGCTCTTTCGGTTTTGTCGCTCCACTGTATTTCCTTGGTAGTTCCTTTAGTAAGGTCTGTGAGTGGTGCTGCGATCTTGCTGTAGTCTTTGATGAAACGTCGGTAGAAATTGGTGAATCCAAGGAATCCTCTGACTCCTTTGACGTTCGTAGGTCGGGGCCAGTCCCTGACTGCCTCGATTTTAGAGTCTTGCATCTTGACTCTGCCTGGTTCGATCATGAATCCCAGAAATTCCGCTTGTCGCACGTGGAATTTGCTCTTTTCTGGTTCAACCTGTAGCCTTGATTCTTGTAGTTTCTGGAGTACTTGGTGTACGTGTCCCTGGTGCTCCTCAAGCGTCCTTGAGTAGATGAGGATGTCGTCGAGATAAACGATCGCAAACTGATCCAAGAATTCTCGTAGAACATGGTTGATCATGGTCTGAAACGTTGCTGGGGCGTTAGTCAGCCCGAATGGCATGACTAGGTACTCAAAGTGTCCTTCTTGAGTCCGAAACGCCGTCTTCCATTCTTCCCCTTCTTTCATACGGATGAGGTTGTAGGCTCCTCGCAGGTCTAGTGTTGTGAACCATTTTGCTCCATGCAGTTGGTCTCTGATTTCCGTAATCAAGGGTAGAGGGTAGCGGTTCTTGATCGTAATGTCGTTGAGCTGTCGATAGTCAACGCACAGTCGTAGTTTCCCGTTCTTCTTTGGGACAAATAGGATCGGATATCCTGCTGGCGATGTCGAGGGTCGTATATGTCCTTTCTTGAGTCCATCCCGGATGTACTCCTTCAATGCTTGCCGTTGAGTTTCGTTGAGGGCGTAGATTTTTTGGAATCTAGGTTCTCCTCCTTCTTTCAAGGGTATCTCATGATCCCATTGTGTGTGTTCGGGTAAGGTTTCCCCTTCTGGCTGTTCCCTGAACAGCTCGGTATACTTGTGGTAGATTTCCGGTATTGTCGTTGGTTCGTTTGACTCTTTAAGATAGTTGATTTCTCTAAAGGTCTGCGTCGATCCATACTCCAAGTTCCCATCTTGAGTGCTTGATCGCGGTGGCTTGCTTGAGGGTCGTTGCTCTTGACGCTGCTCAGGGGCTAAGTCCGATGTGTTGGTAGGCTCGTTTGAGGGTCCGTGTCTAGGACTCTGCTCAGTGACTGAGTTTCGTTCTGCGCTTGCTGATTGTCGTAAATCCCGTACGGGAGTGTTCCAGTACAGCTGGCCAGTGATCCAGTCAATCTGTGGGTTGTGCTTGCGAAGCCAAGGTATTCCCAGAATAACGTCGTGGCTTGCAGTTTCTGTGATATCTAGGGTGGTGATTTCCTGCCAAGGTACTTCCAAAGCAACCTCGTTGTCCCTTTGCCCTTTGATACCAAGGACAATAGTCCTTTTGTGGTTTCCGTATGTTACGAGGACTGGTGTTGTCTCGTTTTCGATTCTTCCGTCTCCGTATGTGACGGGTGTACCTTCCACTGTCGTGAGTTGGTAAGGTTGATCCTTCTTTCTCCAATGGATTCTGCACCGATTTACCGCTCTTGGCGATATGAAGTTTCCTTGTGCTCCACTGTCGATCATGGCTTCAAGCCGATGTCGTCCTATTCCGATCTCTAGGATCAGATGTCGTGTGTCTTCGGTTGTAGTCGCAACCGCTAGGGATCTAGTGACGAGGGTCGACTGTAGTCCCCTTACAGCCGATGCTTCCCGTTTTTTGACTGTTCGGTTGGTGTCTGAGGGGTCGTAGGATAGTACTCGACTCGTCGTCCTGTGGCGAGTTGTCGTTTCTTGGGTTCCTTCGGAAGCCATCCTGCTCCCTCCTTGTCGGACTTATGAGTGAGGCAGCTGTTGTCGTAGCACATCGTCCAGCTGAGCTTTGCGTGTTGGCTGGTACCGTAGCCGCTTCGTCTTATCACACTAACTTGCCGGTTTTGGTAAGGCGTCCTTCCTTCGGGTACCTTCCTGAATTTCCGTGGTTGATTGCATTCTCGGGCAAAGTGTCCTTCCTTCTGGCAGTTGAAACACTTTCCCTCCTTCTTCGTGTCTTGTCGTTGTACTGCGTCCAATTCCATTGGTCCGCTATGCCACCCGGTGGCGGTGCTCCGGTATTGGACCTTCTTCGCGGTGTTCGCTTTGCGGGGCGAACTGGTCCATACTTTGTTCGGGGCGCGCTTCTCCATGCGTCTCTCATACAAGCGGTTGTCGATCGATACTGCCATTTCGACGTAGTCAGCGAAGTCGTCTGGCCGTTTCTCACGGGCGAGGTCGTCCTTGACCTCCTCCTTCAGACCTCGATAGAACCATGCCATCAGGTTCTCATCTTCCCAGTCCAGCTTGGATGTGATTTGTCGAAAGCGGGAAGCGTATTCGGAAGCAGAGCCCTTTTGCTCTAGGGTCTCTAGCTTACGTTCGGCAGATCTCTTCTCATCAGGGTTTCCGAAAGTCTTCTTGAGGTCCTCGGCGAACTCCGTGAAAGAGTTGAAAATGCGATTGGTAGCATTGTCACGGTCGTCGTAGGTATTTTCGGAATAATCCCTGAGCGTTGGCTCGAACCAGTCCAAGGCACTTCCTTTGAGCAGATGTGCTGCGTGAAGGACCTTGCGTTCGGCGTCCGGAAAGTCGTGTTCGTTAAAACGATGGTAGGCCTTGAGTTGGGTGAGGAATCCTTGCAGGGTTCCTGGGGTACCATCGTAAGCTTCCGGAGTCCTGACCTTGAGTCGTGTTCCTCCTCCGCCGCCTCCTTGGAGTTGGGCGACCTGGGCACGAAGCTGCGCGAGCTCGGCCATCAGGGCCTGGGGAGAAACGTTCGTTCCCCCAGCCTGAGCCGCCAGGTTGCTGTTGCTTGGGCGAGGAGTGTCTGAACCGGTGGTCGACATGTTGCGTGTATGTACTGTTCCCTTAGTACGCAGGTAATCTAGTTGAACAGGAGCGATTAACGTGTAACGATCGAGATCCCAGACTGGTCACGTGGTCGGGTGACAGGGTAGTCGAGGATAACTGGATACGGGGTTTCTGTTGACAATAGAGTCAGGTGCGTACTGATAGTAAACAGTGATCGTGTCTAGCCAAAAGGTAGACCAAGTACTTGAGAGAGGTGTTAGTAACTCAATGTATTGAACTGTGAACCTTAATCGCTGCCGAGCGATTAAGGCTATCTAGCTGGTAGAGGCTGTAGTTTATATATCTGCCTTTCGCCCCTACTAATCCCCTGGATCACTGGATCGCTGGATCACTGGCGATCCCACGATCCCAACGCTCCTGGAGCGCTGGATCACTCTTTGTCGCGTGATCCCGTGATCCCCATTGTCGGCTGATAGTAATGCCGTTCCGATGCATGCGAGTGATTCCTCCAATGACGTTTGGTTCGTAACACGTACCCTTTTTATTGCTCGAGTAAATATGTTGTCGCTGGTCCTGTGTATGAGTAGTTCGCCGTTGTTTCTTATATCTATACTATTTATACCGGAGAGGTATTGTATGGCTAGTAGGAGACGCTTGAGGAGTTTAAGAAGATATACGAAGCCTTTATTAGGGGGGAATACCTGGCGACCGAAGACGACGGTATTTTGGGCCGGGTTATTTCGTTGTGTTAGTAAGCTACGATAGTATGGGAGACGTGGAAGCTACTATCGAACGGGTTATCAGCGGTATGTTATGCGAGGAAGGTAGCATTGTTAGTTTGTCGCCGGAAGAATATGATTACTGTTTGCGGAAATGTCGGGAATTTCTCACTTAGTAAGAAGTATTGAAGTAAAAGGAAGATAACGGATTTTGAATGTGAGTTTTGTCACGGGACTGTCAGGCTGAGAGCGGAGTAAGGCTAAACAGATGGTATTTGCTACGGACAGACTCAATCCCGTGGTTGCGGGCAGGCTGATGATAAGACGTAGCTCGAAGAGCTACAAAATATAATGGACAGAATCAATATAAAGATATTTCTTTGTCGCGGGCCCGCACTAGGCCTACCACGTGACAGGGTCACGTGGCTCAATTACCTGGGGCCTCAGCGCCGTGACAGTACTCCCCTCCTCTAGGGCGGAGCTCCGACGACGCAGTTACGGTCTGGGCTTGTTCGGGTACCGGCGGTGAAAGTTGCGGACGATCTCCTGTGCGTTCTCCAGGTGCTCGGCGGGTGCTTCGGTGGGATCGTCGTATCCAACCCACTTGACAGTATACTTTAACCGAGGGCCGCCCCGGCCTCTCCTCTCCCAGCGGGAGTCCAGGATGTCCTCGACCTCGAATTCTTCGATGCCGTCCACCTCCACTGGGGGAGGAGGAGCATGGCACTGACCAGGCAAGGGATCGGTGGCAGCGGGTCGGAGCAGGCTGACATGAAAGACAGGGTGTATCCTCATAGACGCAGGCAGCTCCAGACGGTAGGCATACGGGCTGACGACTTCGGCGATCCTGAACGGTCCGAGTAGTTTCCAGTCGAGCTTCTTCTGCGGTCGGGCAGTCTTAATATTGCGGGCGTCTAGCCACACTTCCTGGCCTTCTTGGTAACGGCGGGCAGGTCTCCTTTTCCGGTTGGCGTACTCCTCTTGGCGGGCTTGGGCGAGACAGATCTCGGATTGCAGGTACTCGTGGATCGTTTTCATCTTGAGGACCAACTCCTCAGAGTCGCGAGCGGCGCGCTGTGGTCCAGGCTGTACAGGTTCGAATCCTAGGCGGGGGTGGAAGCCGTAATTGGCGAAGAACGGTGTCGTGCCGGTGCTCTCGTTGATGGCGTTATTCAGGGCGAACTCGGCAAGGGGTAGCCATCTCGACCAGTCGTCTTGGAGGTAAGAGACCTGACCACGCAGGTACTGTTCCAGGAAAGCGTTCGCGATCTCGGTCTGGCCATCTGTCTCCGGGTGGTATGCAGTCGATAGCAGGGCTTTGATTCCTAGGCGGCGGATCAGGTGCCTCCAGAACGCGGACACGAATTGGGCTCCACGGTCGGAAACAATTGTCTTGGGGAGGCCATGTATCTTCCAGACATGCTTGGTGTACAGGCGGGCGACTTCCTCGGCATCACAGGTTCCTTTGCAAGCTATGAAGTGCTTCATCTTCGTCAGACGGTCTACTACGACGAGGATCGCGTCGTACCCATCGCTTTCGGGTAGGTGTGTGATGAAGTCCATGGAGATATCCTGCCAGGCTCGGTCGGGAATCGGTAAAGGTTTGAGTACCCCCTGGCGTGCTTCTCTGGAGACGGTGCTTCGCTTGCAGGTGTGGCAGTTTCTGACCCATCGCTCGATATAGGATAGCATACCCGGCCAGTAGTATTCTCTCGAAATGGCCTCGTAAGTTCTCGCTCGGCCCATGTGTCCGGTGACCGGGCTCTCGTGGTACGAGCGTACAAGCTCAGCGAGCAGTTCTTGATGTTCAGGGACGTACAGCCGGTCTCGATAGTACAGGTATCCGTGTCTGTTCTCGCACTCGGCTAGGGTGATACGCGGGTGGCGGGCGTGGTTCTCCTCTAGGGCCTTCAGTATGGACCGTAGTGTTTCGTCGGACTCGTACCCTTGTTCGAACAGTGCTTTCACCGGTGGGGGCAGTAACGGAGCAGTTCTCTCTCGTGAGCGGACGGGGCGGACTGGCTCAGGGTCTGGTTCCGTGGCTGCGGTCTCTGGTCTCCTTGTGCTTGAGCGTGTCGTAGCTCTTAGCTGTACTGGTTCCTCTGTGAATCTGACTCGTCTCTTGCTGGGCGGGGTGGGTTCCTCGAAGTTGTGGCTCTTCAGTACTACCTGGCTCTGGTGTAGCAGGCGCTCATCTCCCTCCTTCGGGAGGTCCTCTGACCTCCTGGTCAGAGCGTCAGGCTTCGCTCCTTGTTTGCCAGGACGGTAAGTAATCTTGAAGTTGAACCTGGAGAGGAATTCGGACCAGCGGGCTTGTCTGCGGTTCAGGAGTTTCGTCGTCGTGAAGTATTCTAGGTTCCGGTGGTCTGTAATGACCTTGATCGGGGAGCTCGTTCCCTCCAGTTCCGGGCGCCATTCCTCGAAACAGCGAATAATTGCCAGGAGTTCCTTATCGTAGATCTCGTAGTTACACTCCGTTACCGAGTGCTTCTTTGAGAAGAAAGCAACAGGCCGTAAAATGCCGTCATCGCCGTACTGCGATAGCACACCGGCCGACACGAAATCGGAAGCGTCGGTTTCCAAGATGATCTCTCTTTCCCAATCGAACGGGGCCAGGACGGGCGCGGTCGTGAAAGCAGTCTTCAGTCGGTTGAATGCCTCTTCGCAGTTCTTATCCCAGTTGAACTTCACCCCCTTCTTAGTGAGGTTGACTAGCGGGGCGATGATCTTCGAGAACCCTTGGATGAAGCGTCGGTAGAAGTTCCCGAAGCCGATAAAGGCTTGTACATCGGTCAGGCAGGCGGGCGTTTTCCAGTTGACGATCGTCTCGATCTTCTTCGGGTCCATCTGGATTCCTTCTCGGCCCACGATCACTCCGAGGAAGGTGGTCTTGTCCTGGAAGAACTCGCACTTCTGGATCTTGGCGTACAAGCCGGCTTCTCGCAGGGCCGCGAGGACCTTCCTTACATGAGCGATGTGCTCCTTTCTCGTGCGACTGTAAATCAGGATATCATCTAGGTAGGCTGTGCAGAAAACGTCTAGGTACTCTCGCAGGGTGTCGTTAATAAACCTCTGGAAGGTTGCTGGCGCTGCGGTCAGGCCGAACGGCATAACGAGTGACTCGAACAGGCCGAACCGGGTACGGAAAGCCGTCAGGTATTCTTGTCCTTCCTTGATACGGATGTTGTTGAACGCAGAGATAATGTCGATCTTCGTGTAGTACATCATCCCTTTCAAGTTGCTGAGGGATTCCTTCGTTAGCGGCAGGGGGTAGCGGTCCTTGACGGAGATGTTGTTCAGCGCACGGTAGTCCACACAGAAGCGGAGTCCTCCTCCTGGTTTCTTGACGAAGAGTACTGGCGAGGCAGCAGGAGACGAGCTGGGTCGGATGAAGCCTTTCTTTAGGTTATCCTCAAGCCATTCCTTAAGGGCCCTCAGCTCGTCGCGGGACATCGGGTACAGAGGTCCAAAGGGCGGTGTCGCTCCCTCAATAAGCTTGATCTCGTGGTCGTACCGACGGTGTGGCGGTAGCTTGTCTGCTTCCTTCGGGGAAAAGACGTCACGGAAGTCTCGAAGCTCTAGTGGCAGTAGTTCTTCCAGGTCCGGTGCGTCGTGTTGGCTAAGCTGTTGTTCTATGTCTTCTATGGTGACAGAAAACATCTGGTAGTTCCTTCGGGCGTACGCTGAGCAGGCTCGCATTGAAACTTCTGCGATATCCATGTGTTCTAGTCCGGTGGGGCGGGGCGGTAGGTAGGTCGGGCGGTCTCTTTTCGGCACGTCGTGCAATGCTCTGATCTTGGACGGGCGGGCGGGGGTGTTGCAGTTCTTCTGGCAGTACTGGCTGTCAAAGGTGAAGGTATGGCTGGCGAACCCGACCCTCGGGTCGTGTTCCTTTAGCCATGGCATTCCTAGTATGACGGGGTAATACGCTAGCTGCGTGACGTATAGTCTGATCTCTTTCTCGAAGTGGTCCTCAATCCTCAGGCTGGTGATAACATAGTGGGTGACCTTCCCACTCTCGGATTCTCGGCCGTCAAAGACCTCCAGGGCGAACGGTCTCTTCAGTTTCTTTAGCGGGAGCTCGTGGCTCTCGGCCCAGCTCTGGTCAACAAATCCCTTTCCTTCGGCGCCAGAGTCGGCTAAGGCGTAGGTAGGCAGTTTCCGGTCTCCTAATTCCAGGGTGGCGGGTAATATCATTAGGTGGGATCTCATGTCCTCTTCTTCGCGGACCGAGAGACCCTTGACGGCGGCAGCAGAGATCTTCAGCGTTCTTAGTGCGCGGTTCGGTTGGTGTCGTGTTGTGCGCTCTATAGGAGCCTGTGTGCGACTTAACGCAGGCTCGCTCCGTTTACCGAGACCTCAATGCTCGGCTGCGGGCTGCGGGATCTGGACGAGGACAAGCTGGCGGGGGAACCGGAACGGGCCACTCTGGCTTGTAGGCGGGAGCGAGTATCGGGGTGGGGGCAATCGGCAACGCGGTGGCTCTGAGAACCGCAACGGAAGCATTCTCCTCTCTCTCGTCGGCCTCCAGGGACGAACCGTGACCCTCGCTGCGCGCTGAGGTCCATAGGCTCGCCGCGTTCGGCCCTCGTCTCCGGTCCCTTCGCGGGCGGGGAGATGGTCTGCGGCCGGTTGGTGCTCGGGGCCGGGGCGGTGTAAGATCTTCCAAGGGTCGGCACGGGTTGGTTAAAGCGTTGACGGCGGTTTTCTAGATTCTGTAGGAAGGCAGCGTACTGGTGATATTCCCGACTGGGCGGTTCGTGGTGAAGCAGCATGCTACGCAGTTCTCGGGAGATGGCTTGTTCTAGGAGCGTCGGTAGGGCTTCTTCTGACATCTGTCCCTCGAGGGCGAGGCGCTGGAATTCGGCGAAGAACGTGCTGAAGTCCTTGTTTGATTGGCGCAGGCGGAAGAGGTCGTTTCGGGCATTGTTGACGAGGTTCGGGTCTCCAAAGGCGCGGTCCAGCTGGTCCAGGATCTTGTCGTAGTCGGAAAGCTGACAGACGCCTTCCTTGATGTGCGGGAGAATCTGGGCATAGGCAGGGCCCTTCAGTCGGTTGGTAACATAGGCCATACGGCTCTGGGGTGTGGGGAAGCGGTCGCGGTTAGCCTTCATCTTCTCGTGTATCTGGGAGACGAAGCGGCGTAGGTCCTTGCGTTCTCCTTCGAACTTGTCGGGGTCAGGGAGTCTCTCGGACAGGCGCTGGGAGCCATTGGATTGTGTGTCGACGGGGGTGTTGGTTCCGGGGGTAGTGACGAGTGCCGGTACGGTGACGGTAGCGGTCTGCGACTTAGCTCGGTGTTCGGCGAGGACTCGTCCCGCTTTGGCTTCGATAAGAAGATCCCGGAGCTTATCCAGTTCCTTCTCCTGATAGTTGGCGACTGCGTTGGAGCTCGTCAGCTCCTTCTGTAAGCGCTGGGTTTCCTCTTCTAGTTCCAAGATCCTCTGGCCTTGCTGTTCGATCTTGGCGTAGACTTCCTGGTCGTCGGTCTCCTTCCGGGCGATATAGTCGTAAGCCAGGCGGAAATACTCGTACCATTGGGAAATATGCCCCATTACGTGGGCGGCAAAGGACTCGTCGTCTTCCGGCAGGAACGGTGGTAGCGGGCGGTTCGCCATTGCAGCAGTAGTGATGGCGGTAGGGGTAGGAGCTACGTAATGTCACGGGACTGTCAGGCTGAGAGCGGAGTAAGGCTAAACAGATGGTATTTGCTACGGACAGACTCAATCCCGTGGTTGCGGGCAGGCTGATGATAAGACGTAGCTCGAAGAGCTACAAAATATAATGGACAGAATCAATATAAAGATATTTCTTTGTCGCGGGCCCGCACTAGGCCTACCACGTGACAGGGTCACGTGGCTCAATTACCTGGGGCCTCAGCGCCGTGACACCGACGCGGGTATTCCTTCGTGTATGTCGTAGATAGCCCGATAGTAGTAGCTCTGGTCGGTTAACCTTAGCGAACGGTATTAGTAGTAGTAGTATCTTATGCCTATCGTTAGTAATAGTTACTAAGAGGCGTTTGTAATGTTTAAGTGGTATATGACTCGATCACCGTTGACGAGGTGGTTTCAGTCGTAGTACTATATTATATCGTCTTTTTTATTGATTCGGTGGTTTTTGATGAGGGCTTTGGGATAACTGGTGTTGTCGAGGCTAAAGGCCCTCCGCTTTTTTTTTGGCGTTGAGTATGATATTAGGCTATTGTTCTTGGGCTCCGGTTTGCCGGCTCTTGTCTGGCTTGTTGTTGTTATTGTTAACTGTTATGCCGTTGGTCTTGGTCTTGTCTTTTTCGCTTGTCGCCTGGCACTTTGTGGTCGGAGATATTTGATAGATTAGACTTGTGACTCTTGTCGGTGCCCACGAATATAGACTGATAGCTCCAGTACCCGCTGACTTGAGAACTGTGAAAGCTTCGAGTTTTTGAAGGATTATAGTTCAAAGGAGAGCATGTATATCCTTGCTTAGGTCCAAAGACCTACCACCTGCGTAGGCTTCGTGAACAACAACTCCTAAAGAACTCTGAGCTTACGTCACTAGACATCATCGTCTTATCCTGTCGCTGTCCGTCTTTCACACTTGCTACGAGTAATTGGCCACCATTTGTCAAGAGGCCACCTCGTCACTAAACCTCGTGTCCAGTCGTTGGGTTGATTCGGTTGAAGGCTGAAGAAGCGATAGACCGATCAAAGGCTGTGATACATGATATCTGGATATGTATTCATGAGTCCGTACGGATTCGCTCGAATTTGGCCAACACACGATGTCCGCAGAAGCGAAGAATACGTATAAATACCGTGGTTGCCCTCTTTCACTCTGTCCGCCGATGATAACTCCTACTCTAAGCATACAAACCACGAGAACTTTGGAGCCTACATCGACAACTATCACCGACCAAACTTTTTCAGGATTCTGAACACTGCCCGCCTAGCCTACAAGCAGGCCATCGGACCCAGGTGTCCAAGGACCCAGAAAATTACAGCTATTCTTGAAGAATATCGCGGAATCCAAGAGCAACTAGCCAACCGCGGGCGACTTGACAGCAGCATCACACTGTCGCGGAGTGGCAGACAACGTGGCCAGGATGGTCAGCAACCTGGCGAGAAGTGGGACCAAGACTACCAATCTGAGTATTATTACGACGACTCGGCAGCTCCGGGGCCCTCAGACCAGGAGCAAAGTCATGCCGCATACGGTTATGATAACCAATACTCGGAGCAAGCCAGCGCATACGCGCCTTCAAGCTATGCACAAGGCCAAACAACGATGTCGGGCTATGTCAACCAGGCACAGGGCAGACCGGCGTACGGCAACTACGGCGTAGCTGCACTAGCTGCGCAGTCCAGCGCATACCAGCCCGCAGGTTATGCACAAGGCCAAACACCGACATCGGGGTATGGCAGTCAGTCGTATGGACACCTTGACCACGGCGCGGCCCAGCAATCCGCCGCGCTCGTGACTTCAGGCAATCCACCAGGCCAGACAACGACATCTGGAGGGCAAACATCCTCCGGCGCCCTTAGCCGGGTCAGCCCAGGTTTCTTGGAGGAGATTGATGGGTTCAATGCGGAGCACCAAGAGGTCGACACCCCTGAATTCGATCCAACGATCCACGGGGGAGGCTACAGTGATGCCGAATACGCTACGAGCGCACATCTACAGCAGCCTGAGGGCACTGGCGCACAGCACTCCGAAGCATCATCACAGCATGGCGGCAGCAAGACCAAGAGCAAGGATAAGGGAAAGGGCAAGCGCCAGCACGCCAGCACCCTGAGCACCGGTTCGACCAGCTCACATCACAGGCGTGGGCAGCCGAGCAAGCGATCTAGGGGAGAACAGAGAGCTACGGACGCTGCCGAATATGCTTCAGGCGCCAATACTTCCGGCCCGGGATATGAGGAACAGGAGCAGCAGCAGGGATTCGCCCCACGAAGCTCTCAGAGCCATGAGTCTCCATCCTGAAGAGCAAGGCCAGGGTGCTGTACCGGTCCCTCAGGGCCCGTGCCAGAACTGTCGCGATGATCCTGTTCCGAAAGGAAAGCGGGTGCCTCTTGAGTACCTGCCTTGTGAGGTAGAGGGCGACAGTCTCTATTGCAAACCATGCTTGAAACAAGCCCGCGACTGTAGCTTTGGCTCAGACCAGAAGAGGCGTTCTAGGTGTTACACCTGTGCGTCGACTACAGCGCGGCACCCACTTTTCTGTGTTGGAAAGGCGGCAGGCCCTTGTGTCTGGTGCAAACACATGGGCTTGACGTGCGAGCATCCCAGCCAGGAACAGCCTCTGATCTGCAACAACTGTGCGTCTAAGAGCAAAACCATGGTCAAGGTGATGAAATGCAACAATACCTGGACCGGGCCATGTACTCCCTGTATCGAATCCGGTAAAGCAGGCACATGCGAGCCCATAGTCGCCGAGGGCAATCTGGTATGCTCCCTGTGCAATGAGAAAGGGACGTCACCCTGCGATAGACGAGAGGGCAAGGATTGCCCTTTGTGTCTTGAAAATGGGAGGTTTTGCGATTACACGCCGGCGAGGTTTGCTCAAGCCAGGTGGTCATAGGGAGAGCGGGCGTCGGAACAGGGGGAAGAGGAACAACATCAAGGACTGATTTTAGTGACTTAGACTTGCTATTCTGGGTGCTTCCCGAATACAACAGCGATAACAGTTATTTTCTCACATGAGCTACTTCGTATGTCAAGCATCAAGTGCACAGCAAAAGAGGAGTGGTTGAACTAAGCGAGTGATCGAGTCCAAGTACCTGGACTTATAAGACATTCCATAGTGGGATTCCCTTCAGCACCAGTGTTACCATGTGCTTAACCTCTCTAAGTCAGTGTCGGAAGTTTTCTGCTTCTCCTTGACTTTACAGACAGGCTTCAATTTCAGACCATATCTGGGCGCATTCAAGTACGGGAGTAACAGTAGGTGTGGAAAGAACATGCAGGTCGTTAGTTGGTAAGAACACGTTGGGTTGGTAATAACATAACAAGAAGTGAACAAAAGGAGAGCAGCCAACGCGATTTACACCTCAACCTGAACCTCAAGTATGTTTTCTGCTCCACCTGGTGTCACCTTCCGCGACTTCGTAAGGGTTTATGCTTGGTATATCTTGCGAGAAGAGGCTGGGAGCAATGGTATGGCGAGACAGGTGTGTGTGTCATCAGAACGCTGACTTGTCCATGCGACTATGCCAACCTCCAACGCTCCCAATCCGTGCATTGATTGGGACCTAGTCGACATGGACACAGGGCTCAGCCATGTGGCAAAGTTGACAGGGTCACGAGGGAGTTCTGCTTTACTAAGTCGGATATCTCTGGGCTGGTCTATAGGAGACACTTTTGTCCTTGATCGTCTTAGTGACAGGGGCTATCAGCAGTTACATTCATATATTTCACTCTCGCAGACTGTGACCTGTCAAGAAATCATGTGCATTTGAGTAACAGTCTCGACTGACGACCCTAAGTGAGAGGTCTTGGAGTCTTTGAGGGCGGACTCCCTCTTTGTGCATCGTATGTCTCTGACACACGGGATCGTTTTGAAAGACGGTTCTGTTGGTATCATAGCAAATGAAGTTGAGAGCAATGTCAAGAAAACTGACAGCTACGCTGGATGCTGACTTGG
The DNA here is from genome assembly GCA_009194965.1 of Coniochaeta sp. 2T2.1. Taxonomy (NCBI): domain Eukaryota; kingdom Fungi; phylum Ascomycota; class Sordariomycetes; order Coniochaetales; family Coniochaetaceae; genus Coniochaeta; species Coniochaeta sp. 2T2.1. The sequence continues at coordinate 685,832 of VSMA01000017.1, read as the reverse complement.
GGACTCTGGAATTCTAGACAGTAGACCTTTGACAGATTATAGTTGAAAGAACCAGGTCTTACAGGTCTATCTAACTACGTGCATAGGCTTCGTGAACAACAACTCTGAGCCCAAAGCATTGAGTCACTGATATTCACATCATCTGCCATCCCTATCTGTCTTTCATATCTATTACGGGTGGTTGGCCACGGTCCTCAGAAGGCCCTATATTCACTAAAGCTCGTGCCCAGTTGATTGGAAGTTATGATATATAGCATCTGGATATATATTTCATGAATCTGTGCGGATTCGCTCGAAGTTGGCCAACACACGAAGTCAATAGAAGCAGGCAATGTATATAAATACCGTGGTCACCCTCACTATATCCATCGACTTCAGCTTTTTTAAGAACACATACCTGAAGAGCTTTCAAGCCTACATCGACACAACGCTAGCTATCACCGATTAGGCTTACCCGACTCAGGTTTTCAAGGCACTTAAACACATACAAGTGTCCTGGAATCGTATCACAGAATTGGAGAACAGTTAGCTCAGAAACCTCTCTCAACCCACAACCACAATGCCGCGGGACAGCGATCGGAAGCCGTCGCATAGAGAACTCAGTGAGGGTGAGCGTCAACCACCCGCTGGTGAGTTGACGTACCAACAGGGGTATCTATCGCCCCTGACACAGCTCGACAACTGGGGAGAGCAGCTTGGTCTCCCACAGGGTTCTCCCCACTGGAGTCAGATGACGCCAGAAGAACCACAGAGTCACAGGCAGAGCCCAGCGGCCTCGGAAGAGCCCGCTACGTGGCATGACAACATCCCGGGACATAGCCCAGCCGGCTTAGACGAGGTGCTCCTGGGATCAGGCCATCAGTCGACAAGGTCGTCAAGTCAGGAGGTAGTGGAGATAGACTCAACTGCGTTTTATCAAACCCGGCGCGAGAGCAGCCACGAGATGCATCACGCAGCCGGGAACCCGACAAACCCATACCAAGATCAAGGGGTCATAGCGCCACATCTGCTCTTAGCTACCGCTGCTCCGCATCACTACGAAGCAGCGACGCAGTCTGGTAGCAGCAAGGGCAAGGACAAGGACAGAGCCTCAAAACGCTCGCTGGCCAGCACCCCGAGTTCCATCGGTTCTACCGGTTCCCATCACAGGCGAGGACAGCCGAGGAAGCGTGGAAAGGGTGAACCGTCTCAGTCTGGCACCTCTAAGGGAAAGGGAAAGGAGAGAGGGTCCCAACAATACACGCCAGAAGCGGTTCATCGGCAGTACGTGGACGCTGATTCACCTCATGAAGCCGTTGGCGGCATGAGTATCGGTCCTGGAATCCAAAACCGGAGGGCTGACGTGTCCGAGGCGAATGCTGACTATCATCGGCGTAAGAATGTGAGTGACCGCAAGAGTGACCGCGAGAAAGCGGAGAAGGCTGTCAAGAAGGGACTGGGGTTCTCCAGGCTGGATCCCTATCATTGCAAAGAGAAAGGATACGACTGCAAGGGGGAGGACACAGTAGAGGCCAAACCGTGCTACCAATGCAGGGCTCTTGGCTTGCAATGGTGCATCTACAATCCGGAGGGCTGAGGACGGCGTATGTCCGCAACAGGAATCATAACAGGATATTGGGAAGGAGAAGACCAGCAGCATGATCAGCTGTCTGAATCCAGCGATTAGACTTAGGCAGTTAGGTAAGGTACCTTCAAGAGAAAAGAATAATGACACTCTTTGGTGTGATATTGGTTGGCTCTCTCTATGGTAGGAAGTGCTGTATCGCGTTGGTGTTAACTTGCCAAGTTACACGTCTAGAACAGGTAAATGTACCTGGTATTCTAGGAACGACTGGACTTACACTTCAAGATGTGCGATCAAGACCAGTACATTGCAAGAATTGTGCCGCCAAGCAGAGTTGAGGTTGGCAGGTTATGTAAGCAATTAAAATGCCCCACAATGCTGGTCGCGTCGCGTCGCGCTTCTCCGTTTGTGACGGTATTGACAGTGGCAACCTGGAACTCACAATGTGGGGTATGACAATGGAATCATTGGATCACCTGGTGCTAGGCGATGTATTCGGCATTCAAAACTCGACTCCAGGACACAAAATTGACAAGTTGACGACACAGAGCAACTCAAAGCCATGCCCGCGGAAACCAGATCTCGGGGCAAAGCTCCGCCCTCACGAGTCTACCATTCCTCGCCAGCTCCCGCACAGCTCGAGTTCCCTCGAAGACGCAAGGTGGTCAAGACATATACCCGACACTCAACCTCCGCCCGCTCGCTCAGACAGTCTACCCTAACGCAGATTGGCTACGTCGAGCCATTCGAGCCGCAGGACTTCGACATGGAGCTGACACCGGACAAGCGCCCGCATAAGAGGCGGAAGACCATGGGCGACACTCCGACCTCCTCCTTCCACACCCAGACCCTGACGCAGTTCCTCTCAACCGCCGGTGACGACGAAGATGTGCAGCGTTTTGACAGCGATGACAAGAAAGAAGAGGAGGAGAGCGACGACGACGAACCGAAGGCGCTGGCCAGGAAGACAGAACGGCCTCCTAGGAAGGCACTATCTCACGTCACAGATAGCAGGGCAACGTCCATAATTCCACAGACGCCGGTTCATAAGAAGGCCAAGGCTGACGTGTGGGAGGTGCCGTCGTCGCAGCCAACGCCTGGTACACCTCTCGCTCCGACGCCACAAGATACGGAGAGATTCCGGATACAACCTCTTCGGTCTCCTCTACAGGAGAGATCATCCAATGTCAACGCGGACTTACCGACGCTTCCACCGCCAGAGACGGCAATGAAACGGCCGCTCAACATGGTTATTGAAGACTCCTACAACTCTGCTCCTGGACTCCCATCGTCTGATCCCATACAACCATCGCCCTTCAAAGTCCCGCGACTCCCCTACATCACCGAGGCAGCGTCGGCACGAGCGAGCATGGAGCTGGGCGAGTTTGGATCCGGAGAAGGACTAGGGAAAGCACCTGCAACCAGAACTAGACGGCCGCTGGCTGAGATTGACATCGAGATTCCGGACTCGGACGACGAGCTTCTGAGCCTCGGACCGACGCCTGTCAAGAGCAATGCAGGTGATGCTTTCGTGTCGAAGTTCGGTGATATCACTCCCTCGCAGAAGACGCTTCCCCTACCCACTACGCCCAAGGTGTCCACCGACGAGGACGAGCGCGAGATTGAGTCGTCGGATGCGGAGTACTATGATCCAGGATCTCCGACACCTGTGGCTCGCAAGCTGCGCAGCATTCCGCGGCCCAGCCCACCCAAACCGGAAAACATGGACAACGCACCGTCTTCTTCTGCAGCTGACGGACCTTCTCCGCTACGGATGGCTGCAACATCGACTACTCCTTCTCGCGCCGTCCAACCAGGAGCTACGGAGGAAGGTCTACCCACTTCCACGCCCTTTATGTCTCAGCACACCGCTCCCAGAAGCTCAGCAGTGCGCAACAACAGCAGCCAAAGTCGCACGATGCGAGCCGAAGACACAGAACAAACACAGTACGACGATTCGCAGGACGAATTAGTGGCAGCTACACCGCCTGTCACTACACAAAAGTCCACAGCCAGGAGCCCGCCATCGCAGAACACCCGCAGCAGCCGGAGCCGCACAGCTCAACTCGTAGTGATCGAATTGCCCGATGACACTCGGGAGGTGGACCTTGGGGCCGATCTGGTCACCCTCACGCCGCCGGTTGCTCCCCAGAGGTCTGCGCGGAGTTCCCAATCTCGCGGTACGCGAAGCCGAAGAGTTCTGCCCGGGGAGAGTCAGGAGCCCAATGTCACACTGGCAGCGCCTCCAGTTGACAGTCAACATTCCGCCCCTAGGAGTACTCAATCTCGCTCTAGTCGGAGCCGGACGGGTCAGGCTCAAGCCCCCGAAGATATTCAGGACAACGATCTTACTCAGACCACTCCGCCTGTTTCTTCTCAGAGGCCCGGGCCTAGAAGTTCACAGTCACGGACCGGTCACAGCCGGAGAGTTCAGATTCAAGCCCCTGGAGACAACCTAGACGACGATGTCACTCAGGGCACATCCGCAGGAAAGTCGCAGTTCTACACGCAAACCCAAGGCCTCGAGAGCCAGCGAATACCCCTCGAGGTCATCCGAACAATGGCGCCACAAACAGATCGCTCGGACATCATCCTCTCCATCCACCCGGAACCGATGGAACTGATCGCCAACGGCCTAAAGACACACGAGTTCCGGAACTACTCCATACCCAACACCGTGTCTCGCATGTGGATGTATATCACAGTTCCAATACAAGAGCTGCGGTACATGGCAGCCATTGGACCAGCCAAACAGCCTGGAGAAATCGACGACAACGGCATCGGCAACCGGGAGTTCAACGCCGGAACATCAGGCTGCCAGTACGCCTACGAACTGCTGCAGGTCTACCAGATCAACAACCCTGTCTCTCTCGCGACGATGAAACAGAAAGGCTGGGCGGAAGGCGCTCCTCAAAAGTATATCTACCTCAGGCCCGCCATCGTGGGACAGCTGCTAGGGAATCTTCGGTGCGCTCTGTTCGACGACGAGTCGCACCCGCACCATGAGGAGTCACAGCAGCAGATTATGTCGACTCCGCAGCAGATTGAAGATCAGCTGCTGAGCGACATCATCCATTCCACGCAGCTGGCACCAGAGGGCGCCACAAACAGGCATGCCATCGTGTTGTCGAGCCAAACCCAGAGCCAAACCCAGAACCAGCCATCTCAAAATCAACGAACGCCAGCCGCCAAACGGACGTCAGACGATGTCTTTGCCCGCCGACAACTACCAGCAAGCAAGACACCGGCATCAGTTCAGCGGTTACCGCCACTACCACGACTTGCTTCATTACCCCGACTTCCCAGGAACCAGGACGTCAACGCCGTACGTCCTTCTCAAGCGACGACGGCAAGCGATGTGTCGAGCCCGGCTGTCTCACCGGAGAAATCCTTGCCGAGGCCGGTCATGGCGTCGAGCGGACCGGCGTTTCCTGACTATGGGGTGGACGACAGCCCGATTGGCTTCGAGGTGGGCCAGCATTATTCCCTCGGCTCGTCGCAGCTTCGGGTGCCGGAGAGCTTGATGCGAGATGACATCCGGCCGCCCCCTGATATCAGGGATTCGGATGATGAGGATTTTGATGATGATTATTAGTGGCTCGTTTCTGATTGTTAAGGGTTTTCATGTATGCAAGGGATGCACATTCTGCATGAGGAGTTTACTATTATGTTATGACATGTGGTTAGAGACAAACAAGCATGGCTTTGTCTGGATTTTGATTGGGGAAGCTGGGATGGCAGCATCGGAAGGAGGTATGTATTGTGGCTCCTGAGGAGCAAAGGTCGTCTTTGTTCTGTGACGAGAACTCACTATAACCATCCATGTTAAGCATAGCAGAGAGGACTCGAGCACAACATGAGACATGTGATATGTGATGGAACATGAAATATAGAGTTGTGAAACAGCATCACGAGAAGCATCGACCATTGGAGATCAAAGTGTGGCTGAAGCTCCTTGAGCGCCACAGTTAACGCACGGACCTCTCCATCATTGGCATCGCTAGCGCGGTATCTCGAAGGGTCAAGCCTCACCACGTCCTCCTGCTCGGAATCACGACCGTGGCTTTCTAAACCTACTCCATAATCATCATCACCAGCTTTCACGTCTGTTCCTGTGCCTGTGCTTTTCCTCACTTGTTCAATTGCGATCCTAAAAATACTCCGCTTAATTACACAACTTGCCCCGCGGGGCGCGCCCAGTGCTTTGCCAAAAATGCAACCAACCCCCGCCGAGTCCGCGCTCCCCAAAACTTCATGAAGTCGCCCTTTTCAATCCGCCCAACAAGCAGTAGAAGAGGAGGAGGGCAACACAGCTGGCCGCCATGGCGCAACCGCAAGAAAGAGACAGGACGAGGGCGGAGCTGTTTGAAGATGAGAAGAGGCGGATCATCGACAGCTGCTTCAGCAAGAAGGATGACGATGGCTCCGGTAAGCTGCAGCATCACGATCTGGTTCTCGAAAGAGGCATTGCAAACGGCCGCTTGGTCGCGTTTGCTCCTTGAAGCTAACTACCGTCACCGCAGTCCTCGAAACATACATAACGCACATCAAGATAACCGAATACTCTGGCTCTCCGACCGCGCCGCCAGCACCTCACCAGCGAACGCCCACTTCCGAGAAGCAGCGCACCATCATCGTCGCTGTTCGCAAATCCGGTCGCGTGCGATTACACAAGTCGAAAGAGAACCCGAACGGCACGTTCTCAATAGGCAAGACGTGGAACCTCGACGACCTGTCCGCCATTGAGTCCTACACGAGCGCGACGGTCAACGCCGACCACAAGGCCTGGGCTGGAGATGTGGGGTTCCTCATAACCCTCGGCAAGCCGTACTACTGGCAAGCTCAGACGGATAAGGAGAAGAAGTTCTTCATCGCCAGTTTGGTCAAGATCTACAACAAATACACTGGAGGAAGGACGCCCGTCTTGACTGGCTTCGACCAGCGTGAGCTCGATCAGGTACTGGGTGGACAGGGCGGAAGAGCCAACAGACCACCTCCTCCGCGAGTGTCTCCTGGTGTGGCCGGTCCTGCTGGCTCGGCTGGCCAGCCTGGTCCACCTCATCAGGCAGGCGGCAGTACCGTGTCGTCCACCTCCAGTACTCTCATACCACCATCCGACCAATCCTATACCCCGCCTCAACCACCGCCGTCCCGCGGTCAAATGATGGCGAACGGAGGCAACTCTCCTGCCAGAAGCTTCGACACCGCCAGTTCCAGGCCCCAAGAAGGCTCGCTACGACGTCTAGCCGTTACCAACAAGAGTCAGGATTCTGTAGCCAACTCGTTTGCCACGCGCAGCGATGATTCGAACAGTCTCCGACCGAGGTCGCGAAATGGCGCCAACGGCATCTACGCTACTCCGCCGCCCGAACCGAAACCGGCCGACGACAGGCCACCAGAGAGGCGACGGCCACCGATGGATCCCTTGAGGACATTACAGCAACCCGACAGGGATCTCGTACCGGCACCCTTGATGAGCCCAGGTATGCGCAGGGAGCCCGTAGTGCCTCCGCGGAGTACAGAGCGGATGTCACCACGCGCCAGCTCGACGCGAAGAGCCGACTCTGGAACCCTTTCGGAGAGGGCCTATGGCGACATGAAACCTCCAGAGAGACCGAATTTCAACGAAAGAGCAGTCAGCGATCGTAGCGTCGGAAGTGACAGGAGCGCCAGAACAGTGGTTCCTACAGAAGGGAGTAAGCTTGACCTCCCTGGAGCCTTTCCTGCAAGTCCACCGGTTGGGCAGACACCGTCAGGATCTGCTTCACAAACTCCTCAGCTCGCTCCGTCGCCTCTCGCCCCGTCACCTTCCATTACTCCCGCTCCGACACCCGTGTCACCTGTCGAATCACCAATCTCTCCACCCCCCGAGCCGGAGGATAACCGACCAGGTCTCGGACCCATGATCAAGGCCAAGAAGTCGAAAAATGAGGTTGCGGGCGCATTCTGGAAAGCGGCGGCGGCGGCCAATGCTTTCAAGCCGCGGCCCGGCGGCGCAGGAGAGCGTCTCCGCCAGAACCAGAACCAGAACAAGAACACCGACGGCCCGGATGGTATTACCAGCGTCGTACCCGCACCTCCTCGTGTCACGTCTGCCCAGAAGACGCCAACACCCGTTGGCAGCCCGGAGCCGCCGGCGAGAAGTCCTGGGCGGAACTCGGCAATACCGGAGGTCAAGGTCACGGTTCCTAACTCGAGCCGGCCTACCAGCGTGGAGCAACCCGTGAAAGAAGTCAAGAAGGCAGATGAGATTCAAGAGAAGGAAGAACGCAAGTCGATTATTTCAGGGAATGACGCGAAGTATCTCGCATCGCTAGGCATTGACTCGTCAATACTGGATGCTCGCGGCAGCGAGTTCGCGAAGTGGCTCGATTACTTCGGCTGGGTGCCCGGTGAGCAGATGCAGTCCCGCACTTTTGACGCGATGAAGCACGACGTGCAACGGGAGATCAACAAGGCTCAAATGGGCGGTTGGCTTGCTCGCTTCCACGACGAGGATGAGAGGGTCAATGCTATCAAGAAGGGGATTGATGTCGCCATCAATGAGTGTGATGAGCTCGACAACCTCCTTACCTTGTACAGCGTTGAGCTTTCGGTAAGAAGCCATCCCTTTCACCACCACATGAATCTCACTGACAGTAAACCCAGACTCTCAACGATGACATTGCCTATATCGAAGCTCAAGGTCAGGGTCTCCAAGTCCAAGCGGCGAATCAGAAACTGCTCAAGAAGGAGCTCGAGTCACTTCTCCAGACTTGCGCCATCAGTGCATCCGATCTGGAGGCCCTGAGGGTAGCGCCACTGGAGAGTCCGTCCGGTGTCGAGGAGATCGAATCGGCTCTCGTCACGCTCTACAAGGCCATGGCCAAGATAGAACCTACCAGTGCCAGGAGAAGCGAGGACAACGGTTCGGGCCAGGCTGTGGGTTTCAACAGCGACTTTGGCTCGATGCGTATTGTGCAGGAGAAGAAGGAGATGTACACCACGGAGAGCTCGGCCTTCATGCGAAGACTGGTGGAGTTCATGGCGCGGCAATTCGACACGGCGTACGCAGCCACACGGAGGTCTCTCGAAGGTCCTCTGGCAAAGAAGCTGGACCCCACGAATTTTGATATCGGACGGAGTCTGCTGTGGCAGTACCATGCTCTGGTTCTCTACACCCGGGACATGGACCCTGCCAACTGGGACCGCATCATCCAGACCTACCAGGGAAAGAGTAGTCCGGTCTACAGTGATCAGATCAAGAACGTCCTGAGTAACATGAAGAACAACGCTCGCAAACCCGGCGGCGATGAAAGCGAATTGCTCTTCACTTCGCTCCAGGAGAAGAAGGAAGAAGGCATCGCGACTACCGCGCGCAAGCTGACCGTTAAGCGGAGTCAGACCTTGGCGCGGACGCTCAGGTCGCCCCTCGGCGAAGGCAGCCGCACGAACCTGGTGGAGAAGTCGTCGACCGGCCGGCAACTCGCCTATGAGGTGCTTGCCAACGCGTTGGACGAGTTGCTGCCGCTTGTGGAGATGGAGCAGAACTTCATTGTGGACTTCTTCCACGCCACGAGTCTGGAGCAGGCTGACTTCCCGGATGTGGTTGCTACGTCGAGGCCGAAGGATAGGCGCGGCAATGACCTGCGGCGGCACAGGTTGATGGAGCCTAACCGTGAGATTGCTCGGAGGGTGACCAAGGCTATGGAGGTCATCTTTGTGTTCCTCGAGAAGGAGCTGACGATGCTCCAGGAGTGGGTTCTCAGTCAGGATCCTCTGTAAGTTGATCGGCCTGTCCATCTCACCCACAATCACTAACCATGCCACAGACAAGGAGTAGGCGTCCTCGCCTCCCTCGAGCGCAAAATGGCCGATATGAGCCAATCCAACCAAGACTTCCTCAACACCCTCCTCCAAAAGCTCCACAGCAGCCTCGAGACGCGCTTCCGCAAGTTCGTCGACGAGCAGATCCGCGCGATAGAAGACACCAAGGTCAAGATCAAGAAGCGCAAAGGCGTGATCGGCTTCATGCGCATCTTCCCCAACTTCCTGACGGCCGTCGAGAACCAGCTCGCGACCATCGACCCGCACCTCCCCGTGCGCCGCATGGTGGACGCCGAGTACGACCGCATGATCCGGACCATGTTCGACTCCCTGAAAGTCATCGCGCGCGAGATGCCGGCCGCCAGCGCCGCCATGCCAGGGGCGCCGTCTGTCAACACTACTAGCACGAGCACCAGCACCACCGACCCGGAGGAGAAGCTCGCGCTCAACTACCACATCCTGCTCATCGAGAACATGAACCACTACCTCGAAGAAGTCGACAACCCGCGCCAGCTCGAGGTCCTCTCCGACTGGCGTGAGGCCGCCCAGCGGGAGCTCGCCGAGCACCTGTCCCTCTACCTCAACGCCGTCATGCGCCGTCCCCTGGGCCGCCTGCTCGAGCACCTCGAGAACATCGAGGCCCAGCGCGCGAGCGGGAAGGCGCCCGCCGCCATTGCAGCGCAGCCGAGCAACAGCAAGGCCGTGTTCCACAAGATCCTGAGCGGGTACGACGCGAAGGAGGTGCGGAAGGGCATCGAGACGCTGCGGAAGAGGATAGAGAAGCATTTTGGCGACGCGGACGAACCCGGGGCGAGTCAGAGGTTGATTGGCGTTGTGCTGGAGGAGTGCGCTAAGTTTTACGCCGGGGTTGAGACGAGGATATTGAAGGTTACGGATGAGGTTTATGGTGGGGAGGTGGTGTTTGAGTGGCCTAGGGCGGAGGTTAGGGGCGCTTTTGGGGTTGTGGGGAGGTAGGAAAGGTAGAGAGGGGGGTGGGGAGTGGGTAGAGAAGAAGGGCGAAGAGTGAGTGGGAGTGTAGGAAAGTTGGCTGGGAGAAGGGCGCCGAATGACCAAACTGGCTTCTCTGGGATTGAAAGGCCCGATGGGGGAAAGGGTGGAACGAAGAGGTGCGCCTTGGTACCTACATCTACATTTTGGCTTGGGGGCTTTAGCGCTGTATCTATGCTACATTCTTCACGGTCTCTTTTCCGCTTCCTGTGCAACTGTCGTTTTAAAGTATCTGTGTATCTATGGGTTGACACGTGGGACATGAGGAGATAGAGCCGGCCGTTATGGTAACAAAGGTATATATTTGTATCCTTTTTCAAGATTGAATGACTCGCCGTGTCTCTAGAGAACGTGGAAAGTAGGTAGATGGATCACTTCTCAACAGCATTGATCCACAGAGTGTCGTACGAGTTGAGGCTGTCGAATACACACCTTCGGTCGTCTGTCCCGTGCGGTGCTGTCATCGGTGACTAGATCGTCTTCATCTTGGACATATCAATGCAAGATCAAGGTCAGGGTATGATATGATTCAGGCTACTCTTTGTCTTTATTATTGCTTTTTCTAAAGGTCTGAACAAACTGATGAGTGGTGATGACTACTGGTCGCTTGATTCCTTTCTCCAAATAAAAAAAAGGGGGCTGACATCTTTCTAAACTAGTCCCACGCTAAAGTTTCGAGAGTATAAAAGGACTTGTCGTCTACCTCTTCCCATAACTCCATCCGTCAATCCCACTCGAATCGACAACTGTCCGTTTCTGGAATGTTCTTGGTCCGCGCCAAATGGTCCGAGAGATGACAATACGAAGATGGCCTTCGAAACTTGGCTGTCACCAGGTACTAGTGTGAGCCAGCGGGAGGAGGTTGCGATACTTCAATCTTGTCTGTATAATAGACACCAACGCTCGAGCCCCTGAAAAACATGTCGACTCTGAAGTAGTAAACTCCAGCCTCCGTGATCTTGATCTCCGGGAGCGGCAGCTTCGACTGCAACTCTCCCTCTGTGTAAGCAGGCTTCAGGGGCTCAGAGACACCCGGACGATAAGGCTCCGGCTTCCTGAAGGCGAAGCAGAGATCCTGGGGGTTCACCCCTTTAGGTGGGTGGAATGCGTTGTACTTGACATGACTGGTGACAGGGGTACCGTGAGAGTGTTCCGATTTATGGTCATCGTCTGCTTTGTACAGCTCCGCGGTGGCGGTGAAGTCAGAAGCCTGAGCTTCCTGACCCTCAAGGGTGAGGATGACCGTCGCGTAGAGCTTCTCGCTCAGGTCTTCGCCGACACGGATGGATTGATTTTCGCTCTGGTCGTCGACGACAAGGATGGCTTGAGCTGACTTGTTGTCGATGGCTGCGAAACCACTTTTGATGTACTGACCCTGGGTTGGGTTGCTTGGGCTGCCGGTGTTGGACATTGCGATTAGCTTGCGAGGACAATCTGGGGGTTGTGGAACTCTTCGGGATCTAGGTATGGGTTCAACAGAGTGCGTCTGGTTCTTAACTATGCTTTAGAATGGTTCTAGCTACTAACCAAAGTCTTATAGCTTGTTCGGTTGCTGTGTAGAGGGGAAGTGAAGTCAAGCAACCTAGGGGAGCTGGGCGATCAGAGGTATTTATACATTTTGAGGTCCCTTTCGAACTCTGTATTGGCGAGTACTAAGGAAATTTGGTTGAATCATGGGGCATAAGAAGGAACGATGGGAATCATGCGGTTTGGCATTGCTCTGTGTGCCCTGGTACTGCTTTTGTCTCCCATAGTCAATGTTCTTGAACAGCGTGCTGAATACTGGGGAATCATTCCGACAGTTATTGTAACTTAAAGACTGTATATATCTGGATGAGTGTATCTGGATGGCTCCTCAAGCTCAGGGCTCTTTTGGTGGCTCGAGTCTCCGTCACATACTAGAATAACTTGGTATGACACGAGCATCCGTGGGCAACTCTAAGTGAGCTTTGGTGCCGGCTTGGTAGCTCAAATAGCCGTATTAGAATCTCACGACGGCGGTAACACAATGCTGACACAACCTGTATTCTGTAATACCTCTACTGGCTGATTACTGCTGCTTCTAGCTGCCAGCCAAGATAGGCACGACATGCGGCCTTAATACTAATGTGCTTGCCTTCCGAGCCAACAAACTGCCTGATGTAAGCCTGAGAAGCCCCCAATACCCCCGGAGGAGCGAAGAACACCTCCTCCTGTCGCTGTCCAATCACCACTTTCGAGTCTTGACCGGAATGGTCTTCTTGATCTAGTACATCGAATCCGACTTTGAGAAAGTATGTTCCAGCAGTGTCGATCCTCATCTCTGGAAGTCGTGGCTTGTCCACGTCTCCGTTGAAGACGAACTTGAAACCGTTATCCTCTTTGTCGAATGTGGCCGGGTGACGGGCTTTGTACGGTCTGTGGCCATCCACTGGAATTTCGCGATCGCCCTCAACCCGGTATATTGTGGCTTCGGCGAAGAAGTTCTCGATCGGTTGTTTAGACAGAGACTTAGCAATTGCGTAGAACTCCCCACGTATGCTTTCACCGATGAATGCCTGAGACCTGGAGACGTGGAATAACGTGTATCCAACCATGCGTAAACGGTCTTCATGTTGGCTTTCGGTAGACGTGGTGCTTGCCATTGCTCCTATCGGATGCTATGGCACGGATTTCTAATCTGCATATCAGTCTTTATCGGAGAGCGGTATGAAACTTCAAGGGTCTGGGACTTTAGATCTTACAACAAGATGGTACTGATCGATGGTGCTTGAAACACTGCATTGGAAAGGACATAGAGGTTACTGAACGGGGGGAAGACACAAGCCAAGGTACTTCTATTTTAAACTTTGCATCGAAGACAGCTGCTTCATGTCATGTAGCTCAGACTGGTGTTTGTGACGCACACCACAGTCTGGTGACTTCGAGCTGTCTGTTGTCAACTCATCTTGTTCCGAAAGAACGAGTCACCAGTAGAGCTCCGCATGTCATGTGAATGCATCAGGGGCTCTCGGTTGAAGACCTGGAGTTAAGTGTTGAAAGAAGATTCTATATGACAGTCCTTAGTGGCTGGGGCAATTCAGATCTGTTTGATGTTGGCATTGCTGTACGCGTATCCAACTCGTAATCTATAAGACTCAGTCAAGGATGGCATGTGTCGCATGCGTATTTATCAACTTCCAGGCTCTCAGTCACCGGTTGTTGGTTTATTATAAGTCAATTACTATTTGGCATCATCTGTAGGCTAGCGAAACCCTGTGACTCCGGTCTTTCGGTCCTTGAACCTTTGTTTCTGTACTTCCTCGTCGTCGTGATCGAACTCCCTTTAACAGGTGACACACTGCTCGTCAATTGTTGTGGTAATGGTAGGACAGGGACAACGAATGTGTGTAGACTTACTTTTCTGCTGGGGCTTCCTATGTACACATCCTGTTCAAAGTCACCCAGATAGTACAGTCTAAGAAATGTCTTCTGGTCGAGTCATTCTCATGGATTTCTTTGTTAGTTATATTGATCTGGCGAAGGTTAGTAATCTCATGGACAAAGAGAGGACCAACGGTAGTAGATACCGAAAGACTTCTGCTCAAAGAAGGTCTCAGTCAGCAACTCCTAATCACAGGGGAATATTGCAGCCGACAACGGGTTCGGAAAACACAGATGGATACAAGATCTAGCCGAGAGTGTATTGACTTTACGACTGGATCTGTTGAGAAACTTATATGTTCCGCTTTGAAGTGGTTGCGACTTGCGAGACGAACACAGTTTAGGCCATTTACCAGTGACTTAGTAATTTTCTCGACTTGGAGCACCTCGCTATTTCCGCTCATCAATAACATGAAGTTACGGAATTGCAAGACGATCTGATTAGGGGATCGATATCTCAGAAAGCTAGATAATGTGTACAAACTGACGACAGCACATCATAGCACCACCAACCCCTGTATTTTCTGGTAGCTAGACCCGTCCTCGTACTTATTTCCTGCATGCCACGTGTGCTTCCCAATGGCAACAAGCATGCTTGCCTTCGAAGTAAATGAGTGTCGAACCTAACTCTAAGGACCTGCTCCAACTTTGCCAGAAACTAGAAATCTTGACCTGGTCTTCTGCATCCAACCTGGCTTGATGTGCCTGCCGTGCAATTTATCATTTCCGCACTATGACCTCCCGCGACCCAGTTGTCGCAAGTGGGACCAAAGCTCTTGCTCTCAATGATTACCGTTGCCGTTGACTGCAGGCTCCCGGATGGTGATGGTATCAATGAAGTACTCAGCTGCATCTTCTCGGAGTCTGTTGCCTGGCCCATACTGCCTTTTGATTGTAATCTTGAACTTATAGGTTCCAGGTCTGGGAATTCTGATATCTTGCTCGCTTCCGTTGTCAGGATCTGTGTGGAAGCTAAACGTGATTTGATGCTGACCAATATCCCTAAACGCGGGATCGTCTGGACTTCCGATGTACTTCTGACTGCTTATCTCACGGGCGGGAGTTCCATCAAAGTGACAGAGCACGGCTTCAGCTCTGGTAAACTTGTCTAGCCGGGGTTCGCCACGGGGAACGATGTATGCTGCCAATGCATTCCGGCAAGTCATAGGTGGTATCCACCTCGCCCTCGAGTGCGTGATCCCAGGATGATAGGTGTCTGGAATTGTTGATAGTTCTTGTACCCGACATTGCGGTCTGCTTATGTGCGTGATTATTGTCTGTAGCTGTGGTCTTGTTGGAATTATCTGGCCTCAGTTCGTAGCGGTAGCTCTGATCGGTGGTAGCTGTCGAAGTTAGTGTTGCAGGTTTTCGAGGTTTTCCGGGTCTAGGGAAGACACCACGGTATTTATACGTTTGCATGGGTCCATCAATATTGCGTGTTGGCATCCAGTAAGTGAATCAACTACACTCATCATAGAGGCATATCAGCATGCTCCATGTCGCGGCCCTTGGACCTTGATTTGGTCTGTTGCTTCTTAGTTCTGCAGACCGGGCTGAACTACGTTGACAACTGTAATGTAGAGGAAGACCTGCATATTCCGGGAGGACACAGTAAACCTGTCCTTCGGTTTACGGGTTTGCTTCACTTCCGCAGTGCCAAGTCATCCGTAAGAAGAGATCTTTTTGGACCTCAGCCCAATAGGACCACCTGTTCTCAAGTTATGAAGGTCATAACTGTCATTTGATTGACGATCAAGCCAACAGCGCTGATTCATCAAAGGAGGTCTCTATCTCACGACATGGTAATGCCCTTACTGGGTAGTCCATTCTCACAACGTGCGGACTTGCAGCTCAGCTGAGCTCAGCTGGATTAGTCAAATGCACATGCTACTGGTGTGTTGATGGACTGGCAGTCTCATTGTGATACCAGCGTCATATTAATACGTCCATTGAACCACTTGGTATCTAGTCCCACTATTACAGTTGCTCGCAAAGGGACTTTAAAGATTGATTCAACATGAAGACATACCAACAACCCCTTAGTCAGGTCATTTTAATCCTTAATATTTGGACCTGAACTCAATCGCTTTGTCCAATATTCGAACCGTGTTGCTACTACAGCAATCAGGTCTGACTAACCCACAACTGTTGGATGCAGAGGGCCCACGAGTCGACGTTCTATAAGCAACGAAGCTTGAAAAATTGCTGCGGAATTGGTCAAAGTCCGAGCTGTGTCAGCTCAAAGAGAGGTCAGTAACCTAAACGGAAGACAGCGTCCAGCTCAAGTCTAAAGGCAACAAGGGCCTTGGTACGCAACGCTGCGTCGTTTCGTTCGCATCTCCTGTTCCTCCTGTTTTATCATGGGGTCAGGGGTTAGGGTTTCGTGTTTACTTTCCCCTTATTTCTTGCTCCACTGCTCATGCGCAACAGGCGGGAAACTCCAAGAGGTTGCAATTGCCGTACTTGTACAAATAGAAGAACGAGCTAGATAACAACACGGATTTTGGTATACTGACTGTCCATAAGAACAGAGAGGTCCAACAACGCGTGTGACTAACTCGCCATGAAGCTCCCTTCCTAACATAACCTGATTTCGTTCTCGTCTCCATCATGACCTGTTTTATTTCAGCATTGTCCCTAGATTTTCGAGACCCTACCACGACGATGGAGCGTGTTCTGGGCAGTTGTAAGTCTCCCCACGGTCCGTGATACCACTTTGCGCGCACGGGTAAACACACGGAAGTAGTACGGATTCTTTTCCGACGAAGCCATCCATGCAATCTGGATTGTATTCTCGCCAGGCAGCGTCCAAGTGGCATAGTTAGCACAGTGGTCAATGAGCAACATCTTCCTGAGACTTATTATTGCTATCTGGTAGCTCTATCCGGATGCAGAACTCCAACGCAAGTACTTTGTCGATGGAAGAACAAATTCGAATTCGGAAGCCAAGCTCTGTGTACTTTTCGTTTCTCCTTCTCTTTATGTTTCCTGGTTTCCCCTCTGAGAAACGACGAGCCTTCAGTATCGAGGCATCAGTCAGCGCTCCAGATCTTCCCATGTCTCCCTGACCGTGTAGAACTATCCAACCTCCTCCACCTATGCAAATCCCAGTTGGTAACTCCAAATGCACGGTGACGATAAACTCGGAGAAAGATAAACGTATTCCATCACCACGGTTGCAACCCCTCAGTCATCCATGGACGCTCCCGCTCCAATCTGCGGTTCGTAGTACGGCCACGGCACCATCTTCCTGCCATCCTTCGCCATCATAGAATCCTCGAGCTCCCATAACGTAGACGCCGCAGAAACATGCGGACGTCTCTGTTTCCCACAATCACAAATTTTGGGACATTTACATGGTCCCGGCACTTCCCCAGCGCCTTCCAGACGGTGAAGACCAGCAGCCGCCTGTGCGGGTCGTCGGGTCGCGGCGCCAGAGTGAGGCAGTACTCGGTCGAACAAAGGTTGCACTGGCCGATACCGCCGAGGAGTGTGGAGAAAGGGCATCGGAGCTTAGTGCGATGGGGACAGTTCTCGGAGCAAAAGACAGATGGGCGACGGTGAGCCGGGACACACCGGCTGTCGAGTCAGTCCCAGAAGGCGAAGTGGAGGCTCATCGCCGTGCGACAGCCGGCGGAGCAGGGGGAGGAACGCTTGTTGAAGCACAAGAACGGGTACTTGTCTTCCCAGGAACGGTGGGCGCAGATCCGAGGGAGGAGCTGGTCCATTACCATGTCCCTAACCTGGTGGGGCCACAGCGCCGTCTCCGCTTTCAGCGCGAGTTTGCCGGGCCCGCGAAAAACGCGGAGTATGGCGGTGTTGAAAGTCGGCTTAACGCCGGTCTCACACTCGTGGAAGCCTGTGAAGAGGGATATGTCGTACCTGGCGAGAAGCGGCGCGGGGTGGGCGCCGCACCTGAAGGCGGTCATGATCTCGCGGGCTATTCCGAACGGCGGCAGGGGCCCTTTGAGGCTTGCCAGATCCATCCTTTCGCGTGATGGACAAGGTCTTGTCATGCTCCGCAGAGCGAGACATCGGCGGCACTTTGGAGTGGAACATTTGTCGCGAACCCGCATGACGTGGACGAGGTTTGGTTCGAGACGGTCTTCGCCGCAGGATTTTTGGGAGACGAGATACGAGCCCCCGAGAAACACGGTCGTTCGGTCGACGAGGGCCAAGGCAGCACGTGACTGGTGTGGGAGATACTCCATGATGGAGCCTAGTAGCTCAGCTGGGAGTGTGCCGAAAGGGGAGGGCTTGGGCATCGATGGCGTCTTCAGACGGATTTGTGCGTCGATGGTTGTCTCGTCATTGGCTGTCGTGTTCTCGTCGGTATGCTCAGTCCCCTGGTCTGCGGGTTTCTGAGCGGTATGGTCATCAGAGGGATAATGCTTCATTTCCGCGCTTCTATCCATCTTGGACGTCATAGCAATGGTCATGACTTGTTTGAAGGGGTATGAAAACCATCGGTAAAGGAGTATGTTGTAACGACGGAGGTCTTCCGTTGGTATGTCAATAGCTGAGTGACTGAAACAGATATCCGAGGAAATAGTTGAGGAGGAACGAAAGTATTCGAAAGCGAAAAGAAGTTCGAGGGAAAGACTGAACGGTGAAATTTGTATTCGGCCGACTCTGGACACATGGTCAGAGCTTAAGTAGGTTTGAAGCTGCATGATGTGACTGAGATGAGGGCATTTCCTGATGGCTCAGGTGGTTGGACTGAACATCGGGCTACGTCACGGAATCCTCCCGTTACGATAAGATGAAGGTCAGTCTTGCAAGACGTGTCAGGGATGGAGGGCATTTCCTCTAGCTCAGATGGTTGCTCGACTGAACCTTGTTGTACACAACGGAATGCACCCGTTAGGAGACGATTGATAACAGTCTTTGCAGGCTGGGACGGTGACTCAGAAGACTGTCTCAAACGGTTCGGCTACAGGTTGGAACATGTCAAGGGCTCGATCAGAGCAAGTATTGGACTGTTCACACTTGTTCACTGTCTTCAACCACGGTCCAAACCATTCTCAAAGTCGGAGGACTGAGATGGAAGTCCGACACACAGAACAGAGAATTTAGGACACGAGCAGTATTAAGGTTCATCGGAGCATAACAGACCCTCATCTCTGGACTGTTACTTATTAGCAGATATACATCAGACGAAACAAGTATCCATATAATATTATTGAAGGGTATCTGTCAACTATCACCGAACCCAAACTCCTTGCAGTCTTCATCCTCCTACAGCCGTTATACGACCACTCACATCAACGCTCTGACAAAAGTTCATCCTCAAATTCAGGCCTAATCCCTTGCTCATCCAGCCATATGTCCAAATCGCATTACCATGCATAATCAGCCCTACACCACCACAATGACCATCACTCCACCTTCCTCTCCCGAAACCCCACAAGCGGCAACCGACTCCTCAGCGCAAGCGAGCTAAGCACAACACTAATACTACTCAACGCCATGGCCAGGCTCGCCCACACCGGGTCCAGCCGCACGTGGCTCCCCTTGCTGACGATGGGGTACAAACACCCCGCCGCAACGGGTACAGCCGTCAGGTTATACACCAGCGCCCACCCGAAGTTGAACTTAATTCTTCTAAACACCGTGGCCGACAAATCCAGCAGTGTGACCACACTCCTCAAGTCCGACTTGACGAGCACAAAGTCCGCGCTAGAAATAGCCACGTCCGACCCCGACCCGATGGCGATACCAATATCCGCCGTCGCAAGGGCGGGGCTGTCGTTTATGCCGTCGCCTACCATGGCCACGGTGGCGCGGCGGGTGGTCGACTCCATTTGGGGGCCGAGGCGGCGCTTGAGGGTGGACTGGAGGTAGGTGATCTTGGCGGCCTTTTCGGTGGGGAGGACGCCGGCTATGATGCATTCGGGGGGGATGCCTAGCTGTGTGCCGACGGCGTGGGCCGTGGTGGGGTTGTCGCCGGACAGGAGGTAGACGGCCGTGCGGCGGGACTGGAGGGCGCGGATGATGGCGGGGGCTTCGGGGCGGATGGGGTCGGAGATTGAGAGGGTTAGGGAGAGGGTGAAGGGGGCCGTCGCCTGGTCTGAGTCGGGGAGAGAGGAGAGGGGTCGGATGGCGGCTAGAGCGATGGATTTGGCTTCTGTTTTCCACTTTTGGAGGCTGGCGGAGACGCGAGGGGTGAGGGGGACGGAGAAGTCGGTCATTAGGGCTTCGTTGCCGATTATGAGCTCGAAGTTGTCGAGGGGCAATGGGCCGCGGAAGGTTGCGCGCATGCCTTTGCCGGGGACTTCGTGGATTTCGGCGGGTTGGAGGTTGATTGTGGTGTGGGTGGAGCAGAAGGAGACGATGGCTTTGGCTATGGGGTGGGAACTGCTCTCTTCGATTGCTTTTAGGCCGCCTAGCATTCTGCTCTTCATCTCCTCTGATACCTCGACGGTGGAGTCGGGGTAGATCTCCGAGTCTGTGATGGACGGCTCGCCGCCTTGAGTGAGGGTGCCGGTCTTGTCGAAGACGACGCAGTCGATGTGGCTGGCCTTTTCGAAGGCTTCGCCTCCGCCCTTGGCTAGGATGCCGTGCTTCGCTGCCATGCCGCCACCGACGAAGATCGCTGTTGGTGCTGCGAGGGCGAGACCGCAAGGGCAGGCGACGACGAAGACGGAGATGGCGAACTGTAGGGCGAATGCTACCCATCCTCCAGACGAGACATCGAGGAAGTGGCCAGGGATCCTGCCACTGAAGCCTAGGCTCATCCAGATAACCCACGTCAGTATCGCGATGAGTGTGACGACGGGGACAAAGTAAGTCGTCAGCCTGTCGGCGATATGCTCCACGGGCGCGCGCTTTGTCTGCCCCTCACGCACGACCTTGACGATCTGGTCCAGCATGGACTGGCCGGCCACGCCCGTTATGCGAATCAGAACCGGTCCGCCCTGGTTGACAGTGCCCGCAAAGATCTCGTCCCCGGGGGTCTTCTTCACCAGCCGGGACTCGCCGGTAAGACTGGATTCGTCGAAGCTGCTGTGGCCTTGCACGACCGTACCGTCTGAAGGCGGAGAGCCACCGTGCGGAACGCGGACTACGTCGCCGTATTCCAGCAGATCAGCCTGCACCACGGAGTCCGTCTGCTTCTCTGTGCCATATCCCTCGACCAAGGTCGCCGTTGTAGGACGCAGCTTGCCGAGCATCTCCACAGCATCACCTGTCCGCGACTTGCTGTAGCTCTCGATCAGTCTGCCCAGGAGGAGGAAGAAGGTCAAGAAGACGACCGAGTCGAAGTAGAAGTTTGAGTCTTCAATTTCGTCGGGCTGCGATGCGGCTGCAGCGATAAGTTGGCTAACCGACGAGACGTAGGCAATTGTAGTGCCCAGCGACATCAGTGTGTTCATGCTGCCGAATCTGTAGAAGCGCTGCAGGATCGGCGTCCTGCTCCCCGGACGCCACAGGTTGGTTATCTCCTTGATGGCGCGCCTGTGGAATATGTCGGCTCCGAAGAAGTAGACGGGGGTTGCCAAAATGAAGAGAGCCATCTGCGCCCGGCTGATCCCTGACGTCCATGGTTTCATGAGGTACATCTTCGAAGGGTTGTGCGCTGACACCAAGCTCATAAAAGCGATGCCGATGATGAAGGTCGGTATGCAGATGATGGCGGTGAGGATGACCCGGTAGAGGATCTGCTTTTGGTGGTGCCTCTGGATCATTCGGGATCGTTCCTCCAACGTAGGCGGGTGGTAGATGGAGGCCGTCAAAGCTGTGTCGCTAGCTTCAATGGCTGCCAAGATGTGCCGGATCGTGAAATCCGGTGCTTCAGGGGTGTAGGTAAGCTTGACTATCGGCCTCTCCAAAGTCGGCCACTGGATGATATCAAGCTGTCGCCGGAAGCCAGTGAGACTGTTGACGACCCTTGATGGACAGTGATCGCAGTAAATACCATCCACCATGATCTCGACCGTCCTGTCCTGGGTAACGGCAGCTTCTTGTGAGACGTCGACGACGGTGTCGACGGTTGCATCGTAGCCGACGTCTTCGATAGCCTCGACCAATTTCGCGACATCGTTCTTGTTTCGTAGCTCGGCAGTTGCGCTATTCGAGACCAAGTTGACCGTCACATTTGAGACCCAGTCGTACTTCTTGAGTTCGTCTGTCAACGTGTTGACGCACGCCGCGCACGTCATGCCTCCTATTGCCAGGCTGACCCTCCAGCACTCCTCGACATCCTTCGGCCTGCCGACCTTCTCATTGAGGTTGACAACACTGTCGAGCGTTGCGTCGTAACCGAGGTCCTCGATTGCCTCCACAAGATCCTCTTTCTTGTCCTCGTTGCTCAGCTCCACGGTTGCACTGTTTGTGACCAGGTTCACAGCGACGTTGGAGGTCCAGTTCCTCTTCTTCAGTTCATCGGTGATGGCGTTGACGCAAGACGCACAAGTCATGCCGCCGATGGATACTGTTGCTTGCCATCTGGGCTGTGACCTCAGGGTCTCCTCGCTGTCCACGGTGACGAAGGACTTGGTCGACATCTTGTTCTGCGGCCCGGAGGATGCTGGCTTTCGTGATACGGAGGAGCAGTGGTCTGACGGCCGTGGGGAAATTTCTTCAATGCCCGTCTTATCTGATATATCTTCCGTACGGTGAGGCTTGGAGCTACGACACTGCTCACAGTTCTGGAGGTGGGCCTGGCGGATAGCAGAGGGCGTGGTCTTGCTCTTATTTCCCGTCCACGACGAGCTCATCCACCTAGAAAATGTGCCCGTGGGACGAGACATGGCAGAGAGGTCCGTTAAACTCCCGTGGTTTCGAGCGGCCATATTGTTGGACGCGATGACCTCCGACGACTCGCCAGCGGAGCTAGTGACACCGGACACTTCGAAGCCACTCTCCTCGAGGGCCCTGTGCATGGCGGTGATGGATGCTTCCGGGTCGTGTTCCACTGACACGACAGAGGTTACAATGTTCGGCGAGACCCATCTGACATGTCCCGGACACGAGCCTTGTATGACGGCCTTGATGGTCGACACGCAGGTAGGACAGTGCAGGTTGGCCAGGAGGAACGAGGTTGTGACAGGCCCGGCTGTCAACCGACTTGCTGTGTGTGACGAAGCCATCTTATTGAGTCTCGGGCTCTGCTTGGCCCTATCCCCTGGACGGATCTAACGGCCGCGCTGGCACACAAGCTGAGTGCGCGATCGGCAAGGAAGAACCGATGTGTGCGACGGGGTCGGAGGTACAGAGGGTAACTCCTTATTGGTGATGGTATGGCAGTGGCCTCTCGGTTAGATTGAATATATTAACAAAGGCCCTTAAAGGAAACGCGGAGGAGCGTCAGGTGGTGGTGTGTTGACGGCACTGCAATATCAGGCTGAAGTGGCCAAGTCTGAAGAAAGACGGGAATATCCTGGATAGCAGAAGAACAGTAAGAATTGCTGTGTTCGACGGGAAGGAGAGTGCCGATTATAAACGATTTATATCTCCAATGCAACTTTGCCCGGGAAAGCAATGGAAGTGAAAGTTGAATGAGAGAAGGAGAGGAGGGCCATTAGTGATATACGGCAACTTCTACCCTCCCTTCATCGTCTTCAAGGGTTCTTGGCGGGGAAGAATTCGAGGTTGCGTTTTCCGCACAAACCACGCCAAGAAGCTAACGTGAGATCAACCGACGCAATGCTTCGCTGGTGGGAGGCTTACGAATGCCAAAATGTGCCTGGATCGTTCTCTTGTCTGATTCAGTAATGATTATTTTGCCCCTGGCACTTGCGCAGGAACAATCTGGGGATGGCGCGCTGCTGGTGAAACAGAATTCCAAGAGCGAGAGTCCGCAGAGATTGCGACCGTCACCGCTAACAATTATGTCATAATCACATGACCCCTGTCCGATGGCTCATGTGGCCTCCGCCTGCCGAGCCGGAGGTGTGGGCCCTCCGAGTCGGGGCCTGCCGCCGTCAGCTTCGGCAGGCACACATCGCCACTCCGCACAATTCGCGCACCTTCCCACGGTGACACGCGGCCCAACGCCGAGACTCTCGATTGATAAACCACGCAGCAGGAACGGTATTTGTAATACTGTTCTCGCATCATCACTGTGACTCACGCCTTGCCAGTTCCTCGAATGACGGTGACGCATGGTGCTTCAATCCTGACCGATTCTTCTGCATTGCCTCTCGTGTATCCTCACCAGCTGAGCGAATGTGCGTCTTGTGCGCGCTGGATCAAACTCTTGGCGAAACGTCAAATCAACTTTAATTGCTTCTTAATATCACCGAGACTAGTCAAGCAGCTGCCAGCCGTGTTTTCCCGCTGCCGGCAACCGAATGGACGGGTCCAGCACGGTTGACTGTCACAACTGGCCTCGGAGACTCAAAGACTGGTTAATGTTCGGCTGATCACTGCCGTCTTATTCCCCTAAAGTGCTACAAGTCACGTCGAACTCCAGTTCGAGGACAAGCCAGCTCAGCATTTTGACGTGATGACCGGTCTAGGATGGCTCTAATGATGTCTCGTCGCTGGCAGAGTCTGACATATCAGTCCTGAAGTGATAATGAGTTCCATCTATTCTCGAGGACCCAATCACACAGGAGAAACGTATCTCAACAGCTACTCGCATCTCACCCAGTCGAAGGGCCACATACAGCATGGGCTTAGAAACGAAGAAGGATAATGCACGACACCGCCAGTATCTGTGGAAGCAGAACGGACATGGGAGCTGTTCATATGAAGAAGACGGTGATATCGCAAGGCGAAAAGAGCAAAATGCTCGGTCAACCCAGTCCGAATCGAACCCCCGTCCTCCGGGTAAGGCTGGCTACGAAAAACCACTTGGTTTTCACTGCGCGGGGCTTAACCGCTTCACCAGAGGTGCACCAACCTGGGGAATCCCGCGACCATCTGCCCACGGGTCCCCGTCTGACAACCAGCTCCGGTGATTGGCTTTATGTAAACATCTGATCACTGATACTTCACATGACCGTTGACCTGCGGGTGACTTGCCGGTTACCAGCTCCAGCGCCGCTACTGGCCGGCAGTCAGTCATCGAGCAAGCGGCAGGAACCACCAGCCAAGTGGTTGAAATATTTGTCCACCCTGGGACGTGCCAGTCTCACGCTCATAACCCAGCTCCGGCGTTCTTGTTCTCCAGATCTTTCGGGGTAAACTCTGCCTCGTCTCGTACTCACATACTGCTCCGCCTTGCCTCTCTTCCGGCTCCGCACAGCCTAACAAACTTCATAAAAGGAGAACAGGTAGCCCTGCCTCAACGTGAGTGACAGCCCCCAGACGAAGCAGCATCGTTCGCATCAGGAAGCACCTCAGCACCGCCGCAGTCCATGACCTCGGCACCATCGTAGTTCACCCCTACCTCCCTGCCCACTCGGGCTGAGTCCGTTGCACGCGTGGGCTGTTCTAGCCTCCGGGTGCCCTGACATTGGGCTTTTGTGGAGCTGTCGCACAGTTAGCACTGATAGGACATGGCCGAAATGATCAACAAGAGAAAGGCGCCCACCCGTCAGACTAGATTGTTTTCGCACTTCCAGCTTCATATATGCAATGCTCGAGTCAGAGGGGAACGGTGGTGGCAGGTCGAGCAGATGAGCTTCTAGCCGTCATAGTGAGACTCGCCGCTCCAGTTGAATGCTCACATGAGAGTGCAATCAGGTACCCGCGATGGCGATCGCGGTGCTTGAACTTTGTGATATTGCGAATGCTAAAGAGAGGACAGTTGCCCTCGTGGATGCACCAATGGTGGGTGGTCACGTTCGAAGAGATGGCTCTGATGGCTCTGATGGCTCTGAAGCTGCACCAGCAACCTGGAAATGCTGGCCACCTCGAAGCATAGCCCACGCTGTCTGTCACCAATTGGAAGTCTCCAACTGAAGAATCACATCCTCGATAGCGGCAATATACGAAGTATTCCGGTCATCTCATTGACAATGATGACTAACACAGCAATGGACGCTTTCCCCGGAAAATGCACCCCAGACGGGCGTCGCGGCAATCGGATCTTGAGTGAAAGCACGTCTTGCCGGGGCAGAGATGATGACCCACACCGCAATCTTGGCAAACTCCATGATTCACGTGACATCGCTCAACGTCACTTGAGATCTGGCCCCGGCAGACTGTGCTGCTAGCCGAAAGCGGCTTAGCGCTCAATTGCGTGATTGAAGATTCATCGATGGCAATTGTCGAAGGCACGCAATCAAGGGTCCTTGCCGGCATTGGGGTCATTCATTGTCGATGGCGAAATTTGTAGTACTCCGGTCGCGCTGGAGTTAGTTCGGGAGTGGTAGGTTGTAAATATTTCTCTTTCTGTAACTCTCTCTGTGTCTCCTTCCCGTTGTCTTCTTTACTGTCTTCCATTCAAGCTGTTTCGACCCTTCCAAGCAGTTGTTTACTTGTCTGCGCTGTTCCACGGAGACAGAGAGTATCTCAGTCTTCTTGTCCTCTCGAACCCCCCCAATTCCCGCTCGAGACAGACAGCCATGGCACCCGCTGCCACCGTGGACGCCAATGCGTCCCCGAGGGACTTCACGAAGCTCTCCTTGAGCCTGCCTCTGGGCCAGAAGATCCCCATCTCTACCATCTCTGGACCTACATACGTGACGGCCCAGGTTCTCGTCCAGCAGATCGCCTACAAGCTCTCTGACAAGATCTTCTCCTACTCCCCCGAGACCTTCGACTTGGACGTTGCCGTGAAGGACTGGGCCGAGAGCAAGGAGGAGAATATCCACGGGTATCCCACCTCTGTTGTGCCCCTCCAGACCCGGACTGGTGCTGGAGCCTTCGCCCTCGGCTACATCTTCTCCCCCGACTTCGACCTCAGCAAGCGCAACATTCCTCAGTCGCTGCTTGCCGCTTCGTTGAGTTTGCGCCATCTCCGATCTGCCCTTGACCAGCTGTCGCTGCTCTATGGCGTTGCCAGCCCCTTTGTGGCGCACGTTGCTGCCGCAGACTACTCTGCTCAGAGCGGACTCATTTCCGAGTACGGTTCGGCTCTCCAGCTTGCTGAGGAGCTGGGCCTTGGCCTCGTGGCCAGCTCATCCGCCTATGAGACTCAGCACATGGCTCTGTTCTCGACACTCCTTGCCGCCGTTCTGCCGACTATTCACATCTACGATGGAATCCGGACTTCGAGGGAGACCCTGCGGGTCGTGGACGTGATCGGTGATGCCGGTATCAAGGAGGTGTACAACAACGTTCTCAAGACCGCCCAGAACCTGAACAAGAGGCTCGACAACGCTGGCAAGACGGTCGAGCTGCTCAAGGCGTTCAATGATGAGCTCGGAACTGTTTACCAGCCGTTCGAGTACTACGGAGAAGAGGAGGCTACCACCGTCCTGGTCGTGTTCGGCAGTGTTGAGTCGCAGTTGGCTAAGCTCATCGTCGATCGCCTGGATGCCTTTGGCGAGAGCGTTGGCGTTGTCAGTGTCCGAGTTTACCGCCCCTTCATCGAGGAGGCTTTCCTGAAGGTCCTTCCTGCCTCGACTCAGCAAGTTGCCGTCTTAGGACAGGTTCATGACGAGGTCGCGGTCGAGGATGCTTCCATCCAGTCCGTGCTGTACTCGGACGTTCTTACTTCCGTTGCGTTCTCGGACAAATGGAGGCAGGCTCCGGCCGTCATCGACCTCAAGTACGCCGCTTCTGAGGCCCTTACGCCCAGCTCGCTTGCCAGCACCATCCGCGGATTGCACACTAAGAGTGTCGAGGTGGAGACTGAGCAACTCAGGCTTCTGAGCGAGACGCAACAGTACACCTTCTGGGATGTCGATAACTCGACCTCTGCCAATGCTCCTGCTGTTGTTGGCAAGCTTCTGACCGACGAGTCGAGGAGGAATGTCTACGTCCACGAGGCGCACGAGAACCTGATCCAGGGCGGAATCATCCGGACTGACATCAGGAGTTCTGCCAAGCCGATTGATGCTCCTTACGCCGTCGAGGAGGCAGATATCGTCTTCGTCGGCGAGGAGAAGCTGCTCAAGGAGATCGCCATCCTCAAGAGCGTCAAGTCTGGCGGAAAGGTCATTCTTCGCCTGCCAAACCTCAAGGACGCGGACCTCGACAAGCGCGTTCCCGACTGGGCAAAGAAGGTGCTGCGTGATAACAGCATCCAGCTCTATGTCCTGGACTCCTCGTTTTCACCGGCGCTCGAGAAGGATTCCCAGCTCCTCGTGGAGCTGGCTTTCCTTCAGGTTGCCCGCCCCGACCGCTCGCCGGAGGATCTCACCAAACTCCGCTGGATTGCCGGTGACAAGCCGACTCTCCAGGAGTGCGTCAATGCCCTGCCAGAGTGCTTCAAGCAGGTCGAGCTCCCCGAGTCCTGGTCCGAGATCGACCCGGAGGCAGCAGCTGCCCCCGCCCTCCAGCACTTCAAGGCCAACAGCTTCGCTCCCTTCGAGAAGGCCGCGGAAGAAGAGACGCTCCTGGTCAGCAACTGGGAGTCCGCCGCCAAGGGCTTCGCCTTCAAGGAAGCCTACGGCACCCAGACCGACCTGCGCCCCGACCTCACCACCAAGACGTACACCATCACCGTCAAGGAGAACCGCCGCCTCACGCCCGACGCCTACGACCGCAACATCTTCCACATCGAGTTCGACCTCGGCGACTCCGGCCTGACCTACAAGATCGGCGAGGCT
Organism: Coniochaeta sp. 2T2.1; assembly: GCA_009194965.1. Lineage (NCBI taxonomy): Eukaryota > Fungi > Ascomycota > Sordariomycetes > Coniochaetales > Coniochaetaceae > Coniochaeta > Coniochaeta sp. 2T2.1. The sequence continues at coordinate 657,446 of VSMA01000017.1, read as the reverse complement.
CTCGGCATCCACGCCGACAACGACCCGGAGCAGGTGGCCGCCTTCATCGCGTCGTACGGCCTCAACGCCGACGACCTCGTCCAGGTGCCCTCGCGCGAGAGCCTCGACGTACTCGAGACCCGCACCGTCTACCAGTCTCTCCTCCAGAACCTCGACATCCTCGGCAAGCCGCCCAAGCGCTTCTACGAGCTGCTCGCCGGCTTCGCCACCGACGAGGCCGAGAAGAAGAAGCTCGAGGCGCTAGGCGGACAGGCTGGCGCAGAGGAGTTCAAGAAGCGCACCGAGGTCGACACGGTCACCTACGTCGACATCGTCGAGGAGTTCCAGTCGGCGCGCCCTTCGTTCGCCGATCTCGTCCGCATCGTTTCCCCGCTCAAGCGCAGGGAGTACTCCATCGCCTCCGCGCAAGCCGTCACGCCCACCTCCGTCGCGCTCATGATCGTCGTCGTCGACTGGGTCGACACCAAGGGCCGCACCCGCTACGGCCAGGCGACACGCTACCTCGCCGACCTGAAGGTCGGCTCCACCATCGTCGCCTCCGTCAAGCCGTCCGTCATGAAGCTACCTACCAAGGACACGGCGCCGCTCATCATGGCCGGGCTGGGCACGGGTCTCGCCCCCTTCCGCGCCTTCGTGCAGTACCGCGCCATGCAGAAGGCGCAGGGCAAGGAGATCGGCTCGATCCTGTTGTACCTCGGCTCGCGGCACCAGCGGGAGGAGTACCTCTACGGCGAGGAGTGGGAGGCGTACCTCGACGCGGGCGTTATCACCTTGCTCGGCGCGGCCTTCTCGCGCGACCAGCCGCAGAAGATTTACATTCAGGACCGCATGCGGCAGACGATCCAGGACATCGTCAAGAGCTACATCAAGGAGGAGGGGTCGTTCTACCTCTGCGGGCCGACGTGGCCCGTGCCTGATGTCACGGCCGTGTTGGAGGAGGCTATCGCTACCGAGGCGAAGGCGAGCGGGAGGAAGGTCGACTCGAGGAAGGAGATTGAGAGGTTGAAGGAGGATAGTCGGTATGTCCTCGAGGTGTACTAGATTTTCTCAGCGTTTTCTGTTACATAGACATTTCGGTTTGACGAGTCGGATACCAAAACCAAGCCGTCCCTATTAGGAGACCACACAAGTTTCTCACTCAGCATAGCATGTATTTCTCAGCTCGAAATTCGAAAACTTCTCCTCCAATTCTCATCCCTCCGCGCAGCTCTACATAACTTACTTCTGCACCCCATACCCATACCGCTCCATAATATCCCTCACCCGATCCAAAGGCAGCGCCTCGACCACATGCCCCTTGTTCCCCACCATCGTCTCGGCGCCGCACAGCGCATTGTAAATAGCCTCCTCCGTCGCATCGGCCGCGGCCTCGAACAGCGCGTTGACGGTGTGGTCGTCCGCGACCTCGACGGCTCTCGCCTCGGCCACGAACGGGTCCACGCTGCGCGCCTCGGCCGTGACGCTCTGCACTTTCACCTCGTTCGCCGTCGAAAAGGCCAGGAAAATATCCCCGCTGGGGTTGTGCGCGTGCGCGCCGACCTTGGCGAGCCCGATCGTCGCGCGCTTGGCGAGCCTCTGCAGCTGCGTCGGGTGCAGCGGCGCGTCCGTGGCCAGAATAATAATAATACTCCCGTCCTTCTGGTCTTTGACTTTATCCATCTCCTCTTCCCTCTTCTTCGCCTCCGCCGCCTTCGCGGACTTGGCGTCCTCGTCGGCGATGATGCGCCCCACCGGCACGCCGCTGATCCTCAAGTGCTTCTGCCGGCCGTAGTTGGCCTGCACGAGCGCGGCGACGGTGTACTTCGTCTCCGGCTTCTTCCCGTCCGGCCCGGCAACGCCCAAACCCGGAACAACGCGCGAGCTCGTGCCCGTGCCGCCCTTGTAACCCTGGCACATCATCCCCGTACCACCACCAGTATTCCCCTCCGGTATCTTCACACCCTCTTTCGCCTCCCGTATCCCCGTAACAATATGCTCCGGCTTAACAGCAAAGATAGACAAATTATTCAACCACCCGTCAAATGTCTCCGCCACAACCGGCAACAAAAACCAATCCACTCCCTGTCCGTCGCCCCTCCCCTCCTGCTCCTTGATGGCGTAGCGATAAATCCCCTCGTAAGCAGCGCCCACGGCAAAGGAGTTGGTGATGATAATAGGCGAGTGCAATAGCCCCGTCTCCTCGATCCAGTGCGACCCCGTCATCTCCCCGGACCCATTGAGGCGGAACAGACCGGCGTAGCAGGCCTTGTTGAACCAGTCCTTTCGCGGGAGGATGGTCGTCACGCCCGTGTTGACGCTGCCGTTGTGGGAGTGGATGGACTGCAGGTGCACGGCTACCCCGGGCACGTCGGTCAGGGCGTTTAGGGGGCCGGGCGGGTACTCGCCTAGCCAGACGTTGGGGACTACGTCGCGGAGGCGGGCGCGGGGGCCCGAAGGGGTTGGGACGGTGGTGGACGACATAGTGGTGGTGGTTGTAGTGGTGTGGTTGAGAGAAGGGGGGTAAGACGGTGACCGCCTGTGAGATGGAGAACTTCAGATAGTTTGGGAGATGAAGAAGTCGGATGTTATATAGATGAGATGCGAGACGCTCAGGTGCGCATCTGGCAAGTTGAATGAACGTATGCTGCTTACGTAGCTAGACGTTGTGATACGCAACCAGTTCGTATGTTGCAACGAATACCAATTCGGGCCAATTGACTACGGCAAGTGACTCACGCCGAATGGGATTTACAGTAAAAAGAACCCACGGCTTGGCAAGTTTTCGAGCAAAAGAACCTTCTCACAAGTTGTGAAAATGTCGAGCATCTCTTATCCAGCTGCTTTATCTGGACTAGGGGCACGGGGCGGTAGGTCCCCAATGGAGAATTGCTCGTACGGCATGACTCCTGGCTGTCCGTTGCATTGCAAGGGATAGCCATTAAGAGAGCCGGTGTCAGATTCAGTACAAAATATGCTTAACTTCTCTTTTTAACATCGACATATACACTAGGAGGAGTTTGTTAGGTCTAGTTCCTGGCTCAACATTGAGACAGACCCGACATGCCTCCGATCAAAGTCGATGAGATGCGCCAAGCGGAGTACCGACCGCTAGCGGCAGTGACGCAAGAGCGGCAGCACCCCCCCCCCCTGGAATGCGGGGTAAAGCACTCCCCCAAAAGACACCGCCACTGGCCGCGTTAAGTTAACCCGCGCCAGCTGCACCACAGCGCTAACATCCTGAATGCCGACCTCGATGCGGATCCACCGAGGTTACCCGGCCGGCGTCCACTCCGAGACGTGTATCCGTAGCGTCGGTCATTGTTTTGGTGCGGAGAATGAGGAGTAGATAGTAGATCTAGGGAGTTCCCTGGACTTCATGCTAGCGAGTGCTAACTTTAACGACCATCCTGTCTTCAACTCTCTTTTCTTTTTTCCTTCTATGTGTATGTATCCGTGATTGAGAGAGACTTACAAGCAAATCGAGTAAATGATGGGAGGTCTAATCCGCGCCGTGCCCAGCGTATGTGCCACATCCCCCCCAAAACTCACCTCGGCATAACATCTAACACATCTCACAGAAAGCCGCCAGGGCCACCAGTCTCCTCAAGACGGTCCAGTACACCCACCCGCCAGACTGTCCCTGCCACTCCAACCCGGGCCACCACCACCACCACGTCGCCCCGGCCGTCTCCAAGTTCGCCGACCGGCAGTCGCGGCGCAGCTATGCCACGCCCCAGGACTCGTCCCAGCTGAAGGAGTACGCCTTCGAGATGGCCGCCTCTTCCATCCGCTTCGGCCCCGGAGCCACCCAGGAGGTCGGCATGGACCTGAGCAACATGAAGGCCAAGCGCGTCGCCGTCGTCACGGACGAGACGGTCGACAAGCTCGACGCCATGAAGCAGGTCCGCGAGGCCCTCACGCGCGAGGGGATCGACTTCCGGGTGTTCAACAAGACCCGCGTCGAGCCGAAGGATAGCTCGTACGTATTCCTCCCCTCCCCTCCAACACGCACCACTAACACACTTTCTTTCCCAGCATCAAAGAAGCAATAGCCTGGACCCTCCCCTACAACCCGGACGCCTTCCTCGCCGTCGGCGGCGGCTCGGTAATCGACACGGCCAAGCTGATGAACCTCTACGCCTGCTACCCGGAAGCCGACTTCCTCGACTTCGTCAACGCTCCCTTAGGCAACGGCCGGCCCATCGACCGTAAGCTGCACCCCCTGATAGCGATCCCCACCACTGCCGGCACAGGCAGTGAAACGACGGGCACGGCTATCTTCGATCTTGTGGCCAAGCGCGCCAAGACGGGCATCGCGCACCGCAACCTCAAGCCCACCTTGGGCATCTGCGACCCGCTCAACACGCGCACCATGCCGGCGGCCGTCAAGGCCAGCAGCGGGCTGGACGTGCTGTGCCACTCCCTGGAAAGCTGGACGGCGATTCCGTTTAACGAGCGAACGCCGCGGCCGACGAACCCTATCCTGAGGCCCGCTTACCAGGGTGCTAATCCTATCAGCGATATCTTTTCGCTCAACGCGTTGAGGGCGACGGTGAAGTACCTGCCCAGGTCGGTCCGGGATCCGGATGATATGGAGGCGCAGAGCCAGATGTTGCTCGCTGCCACGCTGGCTGGTGTTGGGTTCGGTAATGCCGGAGTGCATCTCTGCCACGGTTCGTCATCCCCCATTTCCCCCACCCTACATCTTCCCCCTCATACTAACTTTCGTCAAGGAATGTCCTACCCCATCTCCGGCCAAAACCCAGGGTACAAACACGCCGGCTACGAGGTCTCCACCCCCATCATCCCGCACGGCGTCTCCGTCGCCGTCTCGGCGCCCGCCGTCTTCCGCTTCACGGCCGCGTCCAACCCGCTGCGCCACCTGCAGGCGGCCGAGGCGTTCGGCGTGGACGTCAGCAACGTCAAGCTCGAGTCCGCGGGCGAGGTGCTGGCCGAGGCCATCACCAAGTTCCTCGCCGAGCTGGGCGACCAACCCAAGGGACTGAAGGAGCTCGGGTTTGGGGAGGAGCATATCGATGATTTGGTGGAGGGGACTATCCCGCAGGCTAGGGTGTTGATGTTGGCGCCGGGACTGGCGAAGGAGTTGGAGAGGGAGAGGGAGCAGTTGAGGGGGTTGTTTGAGGATGCGCTTGTGCATTAGGGGGGTTGTGGTGGGTATGGCGGCTGAGTGGGTAGGAGGTATATATAAAGTAAATTTTGGGTTGTATTACTACTGCTTGAGGTGGTTGAGGAAATGCTTTGTGTCTGATGTAACTCGCATTCGAGGCAACATGTATATATGTGTTGGACGACCTCCTCCTCCTCGGGGCCTTTACCACGCATGTACCAGCTAGTATAATATTGGTGTAGGTCTTCAACAACTATCTTGCTCATGAGTCTCTCGTGGCTTCTACGGTCTGCGGCGATGCGGCGTAACGCGTAAGCCAGCGCGAAGGACTGACTCCCTCCGCCCCTACGGCTGGCCTACACTGGACTGGCTGTCGGAGACTCTCCTGACCTTTCCCCAGCGCAAAATCGAGGCAGGAGGGCGCAGAACCAAGACTAACCCAGGGGGCGAGTACCGGTGCTGCAGAAGTCACACCTGGTCGAAACGCGTGTACCTCGTAGACACAGTACAACTTTCCTGTGATGTGTTCAGGTGCAGCGGCGCAGTTGGATTTGAGGCCGTTTGTTTACGACGATGAAGTGTCTCCCAAAGAGCATTACGCCGGTCGTCCCATCCTGTGCACATACATTAACGAGGGGTTTATCACTCGGCGGTTAGGATGTCCGTCTAATCAACAGAGGAAAGCAGGTTTCTAAGAGTTTCTCTCATTTAGATTTCAGCGGAACATCAGGACAACAGGGAACCGGACACAGGGAGGTGACCACGGAGAGAGCAACTGGAAAAGTAGGCCACGCAAGAAACTTGGTCATAAGTCATCGAATTGGAGTCATTGCAGGGAGCAAGCAAGCGAGCTCTCGTGTGAGCAGCACATCGTTGAGAAACCAAGCAAGGAGGTACCACGTACAAGGCAATTCTTCCCGTCAGTAAAAGAAGGTATCCATTCATCATTCAAATCCCTCGCCAATACAAGGCGGAAGCTAGTAAAGCCCTATCGCTCAAGAAACGCCCAGAATGCAAATGTGATTATGCTAAGAGCACCAAACCATCCTCGTCCCTCCGCCTTTTTGAACCGGCAGTTCACTACCTCGGCCCTTGCCTCTCAACATCCTCCTGACCCCATCCATTGCCCGCATAACTCGGCCGACTCGGTCCCGGCCCCGATCGTTGGCTGTTACTCGTCGCCGGCCGGTTGAAGTAGTCGTACTCGCCACTGTCCGTGGTCTGGTGGTACTGTTGCTGGGGCGGCTGCCTCTGCATCGGCGTGTTACTCCTCAGCGAACCGTTGCTATTGGTGGGCTGGTGGAAGGGACGGGGTTGCGGCGGCGTGCCACCACTCGGACCGGAACCGATGCTGCGCAGCGAGCCGTTACTAGGGCTCGGCTGGTGTTGCTGCATCGGGGCGGTCATGTTCCTTTGCGGAGGGTAGGGGTGTGGGCCTGGCAGGCGGGGAGCCATGGGATTTGTGGCGCTGCGGGAGGGATAGCCGTTTTGTTGTGGATTGCCGCGTGGCGAGAGGGGCCCCTTGCGGGGGGAGTTGGTTGAGGGTGCTGGACTCGCGCGGCCGGACGAGTAGGAGTCGTAGGTTGGCCGCCTGGGATCCTGGGCTTGCCTGTCCTCCATGGGGTAAGGGGCCGGACCGCGGTAGTTGCTGTTGGGGCCGGACATGGGAGACCTCACTGGTGGAGGTAGGGAGGGCATGGTCTCGGAAGAGAATGTGGCTGGGCTTTCTGTGTAGCTTGCCCCGAACCCGGAATTGTTTGTGGGAGCACGGTTGAGGTGGGGTGGCCCACCGAAAGTCGAGCCGCCTGTCGGGGCGCGGTTGAGTGGAGGTGGTCCTCCGAAGGCAGACGGAGGTCCGAAGCTGTTGTTTGCCGCAGATGTTCCGGTCCTGGTGGGCGGGTAGTTGTTCATATCGATCTGCGGTAGTGTCGGTGTCGGCGAGTTCGACCGCCCGGGCTCGGCTGCAGCACCCATAAGTGGCTGCCTGGACGAGTAGGCGCTGATACCGGTCTGGGCCGAGGACATCGTGCCGGTCCGGGAAGGCATCGGTCGCTTCTGGTCGATGGAGCCAAGTTCAAAGTCGCCGGGCGTGCCGACCCGGGAAGTGTACAGCGGCAGGGTGTCTACGGTGTCGTTGCGATTCAGCATCGGCATCGTCGGGAGCTTATCATCGCCAACATCCGGCAATGTTGCTTTGAGCGACATGGGCCTGTTGTCTCCCGTCTTCTTCGCAGCCTTGAGCTCGGCTTTCCTTCTCTTCCGCTCCTCCTCAGCCATAGCCTTGTTGATCTTGATGGAGACGATTTGCAATAACCGCTTGTTGGCTTTGCGCTCGCAGTATCCGGACAGCCCGCCATCTTCCTTGGGGATGTACGACCACAAGAAGAAAACGAAGAACAGGGCAGCTGTCAGGAGGGAGAGAAATGAGAACAGCCAGATCACCAGCGTGAACATCATACCCGATAGAATGAGCATTTGCTGGACACCGAGCGCCTTGATCTTACTAAAGAAGCTCATGAGTGATGACTCGAAATCCTGGCCTTCAATGACAAGCTTCGATGTGTAGACGGAGTAGAGGGTCAGAGCATTGATTCCCTGGCGTGGGCCAGAGCAGACAATCACGCGAAGCCATGCTATATCATGTCAACGAAGCTCGATATCAACACATTTGAAAGGAAGGGCTTACATTGAAAGCTGAAGTACGAGAACAGCGCCACGTACTCAGCTCCCTTCTTGCTCTTGGTCAGCTCGGCGAAAACGAGGAAGCGCTTGTACCCCTGTCCGCCCAAGCGGATACTCTCCAGACGGGCAGCCAAGCTGTCCAAGTAGCACTCGGCGACACTGCCTCTCCGCATGACCCTGTTGGCACGGATGTGCTCGTAGAGAAGGTTGATGACGGAGAGAATGATGCATACTGAAAAGATCCACTTGGCGATGTCGAAGGGAACCAATTGGGTAAGCTCGATGTCGGAAGACCACTTGTCAAACAGCAGCAAGTTGACGGCTGTAAAGGTATCGACTCCGTACACGGCTATCGACAGGAAAAGCGAAAACCATAGGTAGCAATAAGCGAAAGGCGTGAGACAGGAGGAGGACTTGAAGTCGTTCAGGCTCTAGTGGTTGCGACAGTTAGTTCATGCTCACATTTTATCCGTGCCGTTCTCCAGATCTACTCACGATGTAGTCCCATTTCTGCTCTGGGCGGACCTCGACATGAGGCCGCTTATGGCTCATGAACCCCATGATGCTGGTGTTGCGAAGAAAAGACGAAAAGTCGGTGATAGAAGAATCGAAGTCGGTCGACGCTGTCGATGGATCGGTCGGTAGACCAAGGAAATGACGACACGGGGACGGTGTGTTGTCGTCGGGTATCTCGAAAAGAGTGAAGATGGGACGTTATCCGGCCAGCGGTCTGCACAAGTCGTTCCTCGCCCGCGGGTTCGACTGTGTTTCGTTCAACGAACGAAGGACCAGCTCTTGGAGAGCGTAAGTGGCGTTGATGAAAAGAAAAAGAGAGGGAAAGATTCCGACGTGGGCCAAGATGTCCTAGGTCGTATGCAGGTGGACACACTGTTTCGACGAGGACGGCCACCGGGAGACCGGGAGTTGCGACGTGGACAGTCTCCTCCCGACTCAGTCGCGCATTGTAGAGATCCCGGCACACCGTCTATTCTGGGCGATCAACACGTCGAATTGCTGCTGGTGAGAGCCAGGTGCCAGGTGAATGAGACAATTGCGATGCTGGCCGAACAGCTGGAGAGGCGGGTAGAGTAGCTGTCGGCGACGAAGGAGGGAAGTATGCGGGATTAGGATGGACGGTAAGCCGGACTGTTGTTGGTTTGATCTTCTGGAGATGCGACAATGCTGACAATCCGCTGTTGGATGGCGCGCTGATCACCGAAGGCTTGGTTCGGCCGGTCGGTGTGTCGGATGGTCGTGGCCGTTATTTGCTCGGGATGAGAGAAGGACAATTGGATGGTTGAGATTGAATGAATGTGGAGGCCGCTTTCGTCAACCCACGAAGGCCCTGATGCCGAGGGGTTGGGACTGAAGGGAGTGACGACTGTGACTTTGTTGGAATGAGGGAGAGTTCTGTGACAGATGTGTGGAGAGGAAACGAGGGAAAAGGGAGTGGCTTGAGCATTCATGCTCCCTCACCGGGCGCTCCCTCCCTCAAATCCCACGAGGTACAGATTCCATCCAGGGGTTGGGTGGTGTTTGATACGGTACGTCACCCTCATTGGCTGGAATGTCGGGAAGCGGTGGATTTAGGGGTCGGAATCCACAAGTCGTTAGCGGAGTTTTGCGGGGGACCAGCCATTGTTCGCAACCGCCTGACGCAGGTACCAGATAGCGCTAGCGCCGGGATAGGAAATGTCGCGTTTTAGGTCTTTGCCAAGCTGGGAGCCGGCACGATCTCTTGGTGTGCTGTTGGCTGAACTTTCCGGCTGCATTCTTCCCGCAGCCCCTTCTGACGATTGTCTGTCTGAAACATCGAACCAACCAGAGGGGCAGTTGGGCGAAACACTGTGGCTTTCTTCACTGGCATGAAGAAACGTTCAAAGTCCAAGACATCGAGCACCTAGCCGCGCTACAGCGGATGCAGCCTCTTACCGCGCGCTTGGTACGCGGAGATGTCGATGTTGGTCTGTAAAGTCGACCTACCTTCAGGTCGTCTGAGCTGGCACTGCACATGTCGTGGACGCAGGTTCAGTGAAGAGGCTCAACTGTCAACAAAATCTGCCCCTGGAGCACAATGTATCACCCAGTCGTCAACACGTCAACAGCTCCAGCAACTGTCTCTCTATTTTCTAGGGACACAAAGACCAACCGTCTAACATGCTAACTAAGTCTAACTCTAGGCAAATGTATGCCAACCCAACAACCACCGCCTCTACTCTTCACCACCCAACTTGAACGTCTCAGCCTGCTTCTTCTGCTCCTCAACAACAGCATCGAGCTCCTTCTCCATGTGCTTCACCTCCACCGTCCTCAACTCCCTCTGCTCCGTCTCCGTCAGCGGGATGGCACTGCCCCTCCTCCTCCTCCAGCTCGGCCTCGTCTCCTTCAAGCTCGCATTCTCGTCCTTTCCACTCTCATCAACAAACTCATACGTTCTGTACTCTGCATTTGCCCAGCCGGTCCCTGTTTTCCCACACTTCGTTAGCATCATCGCCGAACACCTTTTTTGGTTTTGATATAGATAATTCGTTCCACAAACTGGGAACATACACTTACCTGCACTCGGATTCATCCCATCCCAATCCTCCGTGAAGAAGTGAATGAACCCGCCATGACTGACAACAACGATATGCTTCTCCTCCCCCCCGTCCCCCCCTTCCCCTTCACTCTTCGCCAGGTCCCTCAACCAAACCCTCGCCCTCCTCGCCCGTTCCTCCAGCTTCCCGATACTAGGTTCCCACTCACTTCCCGAACTCTTATCATTCCACCCCTCCTTGACCAAGCTTAAGTCAACCTTCCCGCCGTCCCCGCCAAAGTCCCTAGCCAGCACGTCCGGGTCCGACCCGACGTCGCAGGGGAGGGTGGACAGCTCCTGCACCTCGGGGAGGGCGACGACCTTCTTACCCGCCTCGACCTCGTCGGCGAAGGATAAGAGACAGGTGCGCAGGGTGCGGCGCATGGGGGAGGCAACGAGGTGGGTTACCTTGTCGTGGTAGGGGAAAGAGGAGCGCAGGGCGGCGCATTGCTCTTCGCCTAGGGGTGTGAGATCCGGGTCGCGGATTTGTTGGTTCTCGGTGGAGAGGTTGTGGTAGCCTTGGGCGTGGCGGACGAGGTGGATGTAGATTGTCATTGTCGTTGTTGTTGTTGTGGTGGTGGTGACTCAATTGTGTGGTGCGGATGAGGTAGGTATACAGAACAAGGTCGAGGATGGACGCTAGGTTTATATATCAACAATCTAAAAATGCGGAAATGCTTGATTAGGAAGAGAATTATCTCGACACACTCGTATTAACGCGATGACTCAAAAAATGTTTGGAAGAAAAAGCGACGATGGCTGCGGTGAGGTCATTGCCAGTCAGTCCGACACGTTGCTGCTCCACTTGCGCCTTGTCAAGGATGTCTAGCCCGACTTGGCAATCTCGCGGCCCGACCATCGGACGTTCATGCGGCCGTGCCGTATCACCGGCGTCCGGTATGCGGGACCGTACATAACAAACATCCAGAATAGGTCATTCCGGCGCAGGTACAGGCTCTACGCAGAAGAAAGTACAAAAGAAAGAAGAAGAACAGAAAAGGCAAAAAGCAGAAAGCAAAAAGCAAAGTTCGACCCCGAGGGAATCGAACCGATGACCACTGGGAATCTGGCCAACACCAGGAGCTAACGCCTGCTTGAGCAGGTGAGGGTCATTACCTCTGGATCATTACCACTGCGCCATGTAGGTTTCGTGGTGCTTAATGATTGATAGGCCGCCAATCTATTTTATCAACCACCGGTAGGGTACTGGGCAGGCCAATGCAATGCCAGGATCAAAACAAAGCCAACACATGGTCAACCTAAGGTCATGCAACTGTTGCTCATCGCTTTTTGTCGAGGTCTTTCCCCCCTTCTCAGCTCTTGAAGGCATTTCTAGCCCCTTCTACCTCCGTTGAGGGAATCCGGAGTCGTGCAGAAGGGCAAGCTACAATGTCCCGAACAAAGAAAGTCTTCTTAGCTAAGGACGAAGGTTGGCACAATGAAAGACACAGACACACACGCGTGAATTCGCATGCTTACCGAAAACGAACGCAGAGCCGGACAAAGGAAAGCTGCCACGATGGACCAGAACATCCCAATGCACCCTACAGCCCGCTTGAGCAACATAAGAGACGGCACTTCTCACCTCACCTCATCGCGATGCCCCTTGCAATCGTACTTAAAGACCCCGACCATCTCCTAGCCTTGCCTCCAATCTCCAACCTATCTCCCGAACCAAACCGTCAATATGTTCAGGCCATTTCCACCTACCGCCGCCGAGGCTAATGCCACATCCTCCACCCCCCAAGAAGAGTACACCCGGGACAAACCCCTCATCCTAAACAACTTCCCCGGCCTGACATCCCTCATCCGCCACACCTCCACGGGCACGGTCTACCTCGCCAAAACCTCCCTCAAGGAGGACTTCCCGGACCTCGTCAAAATCCGCACCCCAGGCAAGCCCGAAAGTGCCATAATCGCCTTTGAAGCCGCCGCCCGCGTTCTCAACCACGAGAACCTCGTCTCACTCGTCGGCGCCCTGCCCAACCCGCCCTCCACCGAACCCGGCAGCAAGTCGCAAGACAGCCCGGACTTCTCCCTCGTCTACGAGCGCTGCGCCGACGGCAACCTCAAGCAGTTGTTCGAGAACCCTCCCTGCGAGCTCGTCAGCGGCTACAGCTTCCTCCCCGAGGGGCTGGTCTGGCACGTCTGTCTGAGCATCTTACGTGCGCTGATGTTCCTTCACGAAGGTGTGAGGGAGAGGGTCGTGCTGGACCTTGAGGCGGGGGAGGTCGACGAGTGGAAGTACAACCCCGACGACGAGGGTCTTTGGATGCCCATTTTGCACCGTGAGATTCGGCCGGAGAACATACATTTTCAGAGTAAGAGGGGAAAAGAGAGCTACGGAATGTGCAAGCTGGGGGGGTTTGGGCGGTGCCTGGTGAGCGGGACGGCGAGGGTGCCCGCCGAGGATTGGAAGGGGGAGAGGAATGCCGAGGTTGTGGGGTGCTTGAATATTCTGGCGGGTAGGGAGGCGAAGGGCCAGGAGGAGATGAGGGAGATTTGGTACGAGAAGATGGAGAATGATAGGAATGGGTGGTGCTCTAGTGACTGGGATGATACGAAGAAGGTGAGTTTGACTATGAGAGGAGAGAAAGAAGGCGGGCGATGCTAATGTCCGGTGGTGAACAGTATGGACGAGTCTACCTCGTTGGCAGCGAGATTGCCGAGCTGGCGGGAATACTCTACCGCATGATGACGGGAGAATGGATCCAGGTCGACCTATGCAAGTGCGGCTGCTTCCACATCGACCCTTCCACGCCGTGCAGGTGCTTCTGCCCCTTCAAGGACGTGCACACGCATCCGGACCGGCTGAAGACCAAGTACTCGGACGGGTTGCGAGACGTGGTGCTGGTCATGCTCAGGCAGAACAGAGAGAACTCGGCGCAGGCGTACACGTGGTATGTGAGGGCGATGGGGCTATATCAGGAGTGGAAGGCGAGTCCTGATGGGAGGGGGCACGTCGATCATTACGATGACTTGAAGACTAGGAAGATGGCTGAGCTGAAGAGGGAGGAGGAGGAGATAAAGTGTCGGATGGGGGAGGACGAGTTTGAGGCGTGGAAGGCTGTGCGGGAGAAGGAGGTCGATTTGATACCACGTACTCCGCGGTAGAGTCTGCGGCGGTATGTGCCAACGAGGAGGATTAGAGTTGTCTATATGGTGCATGCAATAGAGGAATAAGGTAGTGTAGGGGACAGAATTCGAGTCTTTGACTCTTCGATATTTCATTTTGGTATTGAGTCAACTTGGAGCTCAGTTAAAGTGAAGCTCGAGCGTGAAGGTCGATGCCGCGAATAAGGCGAGTGGAGTCCCTGTCGCTTGGCAGATCCACTCCATCTTGCATGATCGGCGGCTATGCCGAAAGCGGTCTGAAGCTCTTTGGCCTGTGATTTCATTGTTGACGTCCAGCTGCAGACGGTGAAACCCAAATCCAACTGCAATTGGCAAACGGCTTTGATCCTTTCTCGACCGCAACCCGCGAACTCACGAGCCCGCGCACTCAGTATTGCTGTGATTGTATTGTCGCGTCCACCTACACGAAAGTGACACTGCACAAGTTCACTGTTGTCGCGCTGTTACCGGGGTAGCAGCGGTTAAGCAGCCCTCATTTTACCAAGAGGCTTGATCGACGCGGCACCGACAAACGTTACCGCCGCACCATGAATTCGACCGTGAAGCGCAAGTTCGCTTCTCTGATCCAGGGCATCAGCACTCGACCGTCTAGCGCACCTTCAGCCGCAGAAACCGAAGCCAACGAGAACCTAGACCAATCCTCCATCATGGCCAACGACTTTGGCCTCCTGACGAAGAAGCGCCGCACCATCGAGCCCCGAAGTCTGACAACCTCGCGACTCGAGTCATTGCAGAACAAAGAGAGAACACCCAGGACACCACTGTCTAAGGGGCCGACGACAATCTCCAACATCGCACTGCGCAAGTTTACCCCAAACGGCAGCGTTCCGCCCCCAGCCAAAGATGCGCAACCGAAGTACTGCCCAGGCGATCGCGACCAGCTTATCAAGCGGCTGGCCAGCTTCCAGGAGCTGACGGACTGGACGCCCAAGCCAGACCCGGTGAACGAAGTTGAGTGGGCGAAGAGAGGTTGGATGTGTCATGGAAAAGAGTTGGTGCGGTGCATACTATGTAACAAGGAGCTGGTCGTCAAGCTGAATAGGAAGGAGGTTGACGGCAAGGAGGTCCCGGTGCTGGTCGCCTCAGAGATTGAGGAGGGCCTGGTAAAGAAATATGTCGAGTTGATCGTCGAGTCACATTCCGAGGACTGTCTGTGGAGGAAGCACGGCTGTGATGGTATGTTCTCCCTCTCCCGCATTTTCCCTTCCCTCACCACACGATGCTGACCAACATCCAGACTCCCTTCTTCGACTTCCCCTCGCCCACCCACAAACCGCTCTCACAGACCTGCGCAAGCGCTACGACGAGCTCATAGCCCGCACGGACTTCCTCCCCTACGAGTTCAACCTCCGCCTCCCCGCCTCCCTCAACCTCGACACCATCCTCTCCTACCTACCGCGCGACTTCTTCACCAACCCCCCACCCCCAACTACACCCACACCACCAACAACCGCATCCCCAAACAAACCAGCCCTCGCCCTCGCCCTCCTAGGCTGGCAAGGCCTCACCAACCCGCGCATTGGCCCCGTCCCCAACAGCGCCTCCTGCCACACCTGTCTCCGCCGCCTCGGCCTCTGGATGTTCAAATCCAAACAAGTCGACCCCGAAACCAACGCCGTCCTCGTCCCCGCGGCAATGGACCACCTCGACCCGCTCCGCGAACACCGCTTCTTCTGCCCCTGGAAGAACGGCCACGTCCAGCGCAACCCGGGCGCCAAGCCCCTTGCTAAAGGCGAAGAAGCCAAACCCGGGTGGGAGGTCCTCGCCACCGTCCTCAAGAACGACGCCTTCCTGCGGAGTAAGATGGACACCCCCGCCCGCGCGGGACACGGGAGGAGTAAAAGCACCATCGTCCCCGGGCAGAGGGCGCAGCCCGACGACACCCCTCTGCGGCGCCCGGGAACGGCTGGTGGTGGTGGTGATGTCACACCACCGCCTGCAGGAATAGATGGCGGGGAGGAGGAGTTTGATGACGAGGCTACGCAGGCGAGAAAGGATAAGGAGCGCTGGGCTAGGCTGAGGAAGGTGAAGAGTTTGTTTAATACCAAGGGCGGGAGTAGGCTGAAGAGGTCTGGGGCTGCGGCGAGTAGTAGGCCTGGTACGGCGGGTGGGAGACCGGAGACTCCTGGGCCGCCGGCTACTCCTCGGAGGCCGGGGACGAGCGGGTCGGCTGTTGGGGGTGGCGGTGCGTGAGGTCGTGTGATATCGGGGATGATATTGTGAGAGAAATTGCTTGTGTTGAGCGAGAATGATTTGGCCTGTACGTTACATGGTTTAGCAGCTGTGGCTGTGGACTGGCAGATCACGGTCTGGAATGACGAGCGTTGTATTCCGGTCTTTCGTCGGGGCTTCTGTATCACCGGTCCCTAGTATGCTGCGGTGGTGTATTTCTGTGCTACCTCCGTGGTCCTTGCCGTCTTCTCCCTGCCGATCGTGCGTCATCACCGTACTATCCTCCGGAGTGAAGCACAGAGAATAATTGAAACGGTACTCGTATACCTTATACCCTGTCTATCTATCTATCGCTGGGGGTGGGGAAAGGCGGCTCACATCAAGAGCCGTATGCAATAAGTCTAACGCTTGCTTCCGACCATGCCCTGTCAAATGGTATCCTTGGCCCGAGCCATGCTCATGCAAAGCAGTCCAGTCTCCAGCGCCCCTAGTGCCATGCCCTTTGTTATCCCCTCGTAACTCATGCCGCTGTCGTGATGTTTCTTAGTTCGTACCCCCTTTGTCCTCCCTCCTAGTGCATCCTTAAAGCCACAGTCCGAACATAAAGAAATTAAACAAACCCATGCCGTGTACTTATACCCATCACCCGAACCGCAAGGTCGGTCAAACCCTCATCTCGAGGCTCAGGTATCTAATCATCAACTAGCACCACATTAGCTCTCTTCTCCTACTCACCAACAACGTCAACTAAACAGGCATCAGGCACTTCACATACCTCCTACCCCCAATCCCCTACGCTCCCTATCCCTACAAACCCATCCAGACCTAATCCCCCTCTCAACATCCCCCAACCATGCCACGCCGCGCTCCTTGCCGGTGTGAGCATCCCGACCAACATAGACGACCTAGAAGCACTGTGCAGTGCAGCCTTTCACTCGGCACGCCCCCATCCGTCGTGACCTTCCTTCCAGCATCCTCTTCTGGGCAACCATGGCGTTGTTGGTAATCGCGACAACCCTCCTGCTATCCGGACGGACGCGAAATTCGACGCCATACTTCTTCCCCTCCGGCTGCGGCTGCGGCTCGGGCTGGGGCTGCAGGCCAGCCTGGGGTGGCTGGATTGCGTAGATCTTCTTGTAGGCCTCGATCTGGGCTTGCTTGGAATCCTGGGGCTGGGGGGAGTCGTTCTCGGAATCGGTGGCGGTCTCTCCATCGGTAGACGAGTCCGAATCATCAGCGTAGGGGAGGCCCTCGTGGACCTCGGTCGTGGTCTCCTCATCGGTAGACGAGTCCAGAGGAGGAGGAGGAGTGGGGTCCGTCGGCGTCAAACCCCTGACGATGCGGAAGGACAGCCTCCCTCCGTTCTTGTACTTGACGATGTCCAGGCGGTCGCCGTGGCGGGTGACGTACTTGCCCCGTTTCATTGTGAAGGGGGGTCCCTTCCGCAGTGGGGAGACGGCGGGCTTGGTCACCCTGTGGAGATTGGTGTTGGCGTTGTCGTTCTTCAGGCGGATGGTGAGGGGATGGTGGGTGGGTTGGGTGAGTTTGTTGGGAGACATGGTGCCTGATAGTTAGTGGTGATGTTGGGGAAGAATAGTTGATGATAATGGTGGGATGGATGGACTTTGATGAGTTATGGATGATGAAGTTGATGGTTGTTGACGATGAGAAAGTATGGTGTTTTGAGATAATGGATGATAAAGAAAAGAGGGAGAGGAAGAGAAAGAGGACGGGGGAGGAATGATCACTCTCTTATACAAGGTGTTGCCCACGGTTGCAGCAGGAGACTGGGTCCAGCTGTTAGGTTTGCCTTGCATCGCAATATGTTCAAGGGAACAGGTTTGTCCCTGCGTCGGGAATTTGGGTCACGCCTGCGCTAGGCATACAGACAGCGACGGATTGTATGATCAGGGCATACAGGCTGCTTCGGTATGCAGGAGGAACCTACTATGCTAAGGTTCAGGCTTGCATGGGAGGGGCATGTGAAGTTCTAAAAGGGCGACGGATTGTATGATCAAAGAGCGTTCTGTGGGCATGCGCGAGGAACCTACTATGTTAAGGTTCACGCATGCATGGGAGGAGCATGGGAGGTTATAAGACGGCCACGGACGGACCTGCTTCGAACGAACGAAGATGGGACTCATGGGAGATCAGTCGAGCTTTAAGAACTCTATTTCTCGATCTCGACACCGTCGAAACTTCGAAAACACGAAACATGAAGCAATTGAAAGAGTCGAAACTGTCCAGGAAGACGAAGCACTTAGAAGGAGCCGACTCAAATACCAAGGTCGTACCGTCTTGACAAAGATCAGTTGTTGGACGTCTGGGTAAAGCCATTTGTGACAGGCCTCGGATCTGGGACGGACAGCAGTTATTAGGTTAACACGTTGCATGAGCTTCATCCCAGTAACGGCCAGGGAGCATCCCAAGAGAACAGACGCTCCGCCAGGACTATTTACGCCTTTGCATGCCCAGTCAGCCTGGGCTGCTTTCGGTGATTGTATCACGGGTTGGAAGCTCACAGAAATGGAAAGAGGGCCGCAATGTCGTCATGTGTCAAGTGTTCCCAAGACTCTTGATTCGTTAAGGTTCTAGGATACCTGAGACTTCCCGTCGTCTACAATGCATTCTCCGGACTCCAGGACTCCACATGACTTGGTACCCAGTATCCCTATCATCATGCCCAAAGTGACATGGACCAAAACCTCCTTCACATCCTTTGGCCTTTGCAAGTACTCGTCGTCAGTGGTCCTTCTACAGAAGCCACCAGGTACCCTGTTTTGGGTTGTTAGCGCCAAGTCTTGGTACAGCTTCCATGGCAGAGAGTATACGTACCATGAATACTTCATCACGTCGTCTTATCATTCACATCTCCGAGCTTCAATACCGCAAGCATCTTCTCCGCCTTCTCTCCCTTGGCAGGAACTTTGAAGATTCTGATCATTGTCTTGCCGGCGCGCTTGAAGATCGAAATCTTCTCCCGCCTAGCGACGGCCTCACGTCCGGCACTGGAAGCACTCTGGTGCGCGGGTGCACTCTTCACGATCTTGATGGTTGTCTTGTTGATGATGGGGGTCTTCGCCGCGGCATTGGTAGCACTCTGGTTCGCGGGTGCCTTCTTGACAATCTTGATATGCGTCTTGTTGATGATCGGGACCTTTGCCGCGGCAGTCGCCTCGCCAGTGTTCTTGGATGCGTCGTCGTCTGCATATGTTAGTTACTGTTACTACCTCCATATGGTTTGAGATTGCGTGGAGAGCTTACTGGTGGAGCCCACAGGGGCAGGGCGACAGCCATGATAGGCGTATTCATCGGCGCTTCGACGCGTATTGCGTCTACGTGCGAGGAGAGATGTGCGGGCAGGCCTCAGCTGGGCTGGTGGCCGCTGAGGAGCCATTCTGGGCAGTCGATGATGTTGTAATACGTACTCCTATGTTATGATGGTGTGGCTGGGTGGTTTGACGAGGTGTGATGACTCTGACCATGAGAGTCGCGTACTCGTGTCGGCTCTTAGTGTGTTCTTGAGGATGTTCTGTGACGGTAACTGGGATGGTTGACGCGGTATATTTACATCTAAGTCTCTGCCTGCCCCTGAGCTTCACCACCGTGGTCAGGGGCTCGGTGAATGCGTACTCGCATTTCGCATGCTAATAAAGAAGGGAGACATAGCACTTGTCATCCAAGACAAACATGACAGGCGGCCGGGCGACTTGCGTATTTCACTCGTGATACTATTGCCACTGTTGAAGGTGAGGAACGGGCATCTCCATTCCATGTGACTGGTGTCGTGATTATTTACTTTACACCGACACTTCGCCGGTGAAGTGAATAACCAGTCGCCTTCAGGGGCTAGAGCCAAGTAAACAAACAATGGTACTGTCAGCATTTTTCACTTACACCTCTATGTCTCCGCCCGTCTGCCGACTCCAGACTATAAAGCCTTGCAAAACTCGCGATGCGGGCTACATTAAATCCTCGTATGAAGGTGTGCATTTGCAATGATGTTTGTTAGCACTCTCACAAACTTCCACTTTGTTAAGGCTGCCGCTGGTGACTCACACACAGGACACCATATACCTACTTGCTTCCTGGCATTTGACATCTAGGAATGGAAACAGATCACTGTAAACTCTGTGTAATTACCCAATTGTATCTACGCTTCCAGTTGTATTCGGCTTTGCAGTCCTGTTTACGTCTGTCTTTTCCGTTGTTCGGGAGACTTCTCGTCATAACGGCGCCACGACACCACCGGGTGGATTCGACAGAGAAGCAATGCCCGGCAATGATGCTGATTGAACTTGTCGATAGTGCCTTGTCTCTGGCATTCGTGATCACTACATGTAGCCCACTGCAGGTTCGCGAGATCCAATGCAACTGAGGACATCTGCGTGGTACCAGGTGGTCTGTCTAGTTAGGAGAGGAATGAGCGACAGAGAATCATTATGCACTATCCTAGTAGCCGACCTGTTTGGTATAAGTCTGGCGATCATGCATGACCCTACGACCAAACAAGCTTTAAATCCAACCTTCTAGATCCCACGGACGCAGGCGCTCCTCGCACTTAACCAGATCCGTTACCTCCACGCCTATCAATGGTGCATTTGTCAGTATCGAATTTGTAATAATATATCTACCGGATCATATATTTGCCCTGCACTGTTGAAAAGACCTCAAAACTCCGGGATAGGTATGTAAGGTAAGTAAGGTACCTAGGTCTAGGATTATGGTTCAGACATACAGCATTACACTTCCAGCACCCACAACGCACCTCACTAGACTATTCGTAAATCTTACCTACCAGCCCACAGCTTCACAATGTCAGTCCCAAGCTCAACTAAGCAATGGGTCGTAACCAACACCGCCTCCAACTTCTCCGGCCTCCAACTCCAGGACGCGCCAATCCCCAAGCTGGGCGACAACGATGTCCTGATCAAGATCCACGCCGCACCACTCAACTATCGTGACCTAGCCATCGCAAGGGTAAACTCCCCTTTACTACTTTACCTCTAACACAACATTAACATTCCAAGGGCGAGTACCCTCGCGCCATCTCCCTCCCAGTCGTACCCGCCTCCGACGGCTCAGGCTCCGTTATCGCAGTCGGTCCGCGTGTCACGCAGTGGAAGAAAGGCGACCGCGTCCTGACCCTCTTTAACCAAGCGCACCAGCACGGGGAGCTGAACCCCCGTGCCGGTGCGACGGATTTGGGAGGTAATATCGACGGTACACTGCGGCAGTACGCTGTGTACAGCGAGAACGGTCTGGTCAGGGCGCCGGAGAACCTGGACTGGGTTGAGGCGAGTACACTGACATGTTCCGGAGTGACGGCATGGAATGCGCTTTACGGTCTCCAGGGAAAGATGTTGAAGCCTGGTGAGTGGGTGCTAGTCCAAGGGACCGGGGGTGTCAGTCTCTTTGCTCTGCAGTTCGCAAAAGCAGCCGGTGCAAAGGTCATCGCCACGACTTCGTCGGCAACAAAAGTTGAACTACTGAAGAAACTGGGCGCCGATCACGTCATCAACTATAAAGAAGACCAGGATTGGGGCAAGACTGCCAAAAGCTTCACACCTGACGGCGACGGTGTCGACCACGTCATCGAGGTAGGTGGGCCGGATACACTGGGCCACAGTCTCAATGCCATCAAGTACGGCGGCGTTATCAGCGTCATCGGATTCCTGTCCGGGTTTCAGCCGAAGGAGAGTGCTCTCGAGGCGCTCTTCCGCGGATGCATACTCAGGGGTATCATGATCGGATCGAGGGCGCAGTTTGGGGACATGGTCAGGGCCATTGAGGCGAACGGGATACGGCCTGTTGTCGATGAGAAGGTGTTTGGGTTTGGGGAGGTAAAGGAGGCGTATGAGTATTTGGTAAGTCCCCTTGAAAGGAGTGGCTGAATGGCGGAGTGCTGACTTGGGCAGGCGGCTGCGAAACATGTTGGCAAGGTCGCAATTAAGGTCGACTGAGGGTCCGCATAAGCATTGGGAGTGGACTTAATTGATGCAGATTTGTCAAGCTCGCCATACAATTGGAAACGAATCTCCAAAGACATTGAACCGCTTGAGCTAAGGTAAACCTGAGATCTCATTTTGGAGGAGCGGGCCCTTCCGCTGTGGGGCGTGTCGGAAGTTGTGTGGGGTTCCCGTTATCTGACCCGGGATCCAGGAACTGAGGTGATATCGGGAGCTTCCAGGTTGATTTGGCTCCTCCATAAATCTCCCCCACTTCAAACTCCAGTCTGAAGCCTTCTTCCTCTTTCACCTCTGAAAGATTTCACTCAATTAATCAAACGCAAATCAAGATCATAGCAACCACATCATTGCGCGTCATGTCGGAGAGCGGCGGCAGTAGTACGATTCTTGCACCGCTGGATTCGTCGAGGCTCGAATCGCAGCGCCTCCTTCGGCCCGGAAACACCCATGGATCGGTTAGGCTACACAAGCGCCGCCTCAACCGTTCCAGCGACGAAGAAAACTACCACATCCCCCTTGACGTGCCCCAGACATCACCGTTATTTTCGATGCCTTCGTTACTCTCCCAGCAGTCCTTATCTCACAAGAGACTCTCGCTCATCTCGGCTTCTCGTTACCCATGGCTAATGAGATTTGGAGCGCATGGACGAACTGGCCTGTTGACGGACCTAGACGCGAGATCGACGCCGACGATGGCGGACTACAAGTAACGTTTCTGGACTTCATCATCGGCCGTGCTACGAAAGGCAACAAACCCGACGCTTTTGGATCAAACGACGCCCAATGGTACACATGTCTCGATGCCTGTGGCATTTCATCAGACACGCAATCGGCCATCATGGATCCAGACTTTGCCTTCCCTCGACTTTCCCGGTCCTGTCTAGACTGGGTGCGAGATACAGTGGAGATGCGCTACGCTGGCTTGCAAGACGTATAAAGAGCATCTCGAAAGCGCGAGATGGAGCTGAATCGAGCATCGTCCAGGGCTGGTTCATCTGCAGGTGGCGATGATGGGGGTCGACGCTCCATATCCGGACTCCAGCAACAAAGTATGCCTGGCATATCGACAGAGGTGTGGGATCCAGCACGGGCGGCTGCCGCCCAGAATGCCCCAGGATGCACCATCCTGTACAGAGGCATAGACCAAGCACGGATCAGCGGCCTATTCGCGGACGATGGGACATTATCGAACATCGACACCCTTCTGTCTCCACCCCCTACGGACTTCAGCGGACGACTGCCCATGTTCTATTTTACCCCAGATGTTCGCGTCGCTGAGTACTACGCCGCCTATGCAAAGCGGCGGACGAACTGCGAGTCGGTGGTGATCCTTGAGCTGCGGATTCCTAACGCAGTCATCGAGACCTTAAGCGAGCCACGCATCAAGCGGCTTTACTGGCCCAGTAGCGAATGGAAGGAGTTGGTCTGGAGCTGCAGGAACAGAAGAAAACTCCCGAGCCATCTAACAGCTACCAAGGACGCCATCCTGATCATTGGCTCTCGCAAGCCTAATCATGTTTATGGCGGCCTTTCCACATGGCAGGATATAACCGAGGACTTTCTGCTCAGGATCCAAGATGATGGAAGGCCCGGAGGCAATGGCAGGATTGCCATCCAGTATGTTATCAGTGGACAAGAGGAAGGGGTCGATTGGCTGATAGAGAATGGTGGGAGAGATATCAAGGCGTTACCGTACCCTCAGTCCGCGCTGCAACGTCTCGTTGGGGAGGGAAGATCATGAGCACGACTTGGAGATGCGGAGTAGGATGGAGGGGTGACATGGACGGCGAGCAGTGTCTTTCCTGGCGGTTTTAGGTCTGGCTCTGCGTTTGTGCCGGGGGTTTGTGGTGTTGCTATCGCCGTTGGGACGACGGGATCGGACGTCACGTTTGATTGGGGGAAGACGTGGGCTACGTTTGATAAGGGGACTTTCGATGCTGTACAGTGTCCTCAGCCGGGGGTGTGTTGGGCTTCCGGGTCTGGAGGACGGGTGGCTAAGCTGAAGTTTGCATGAACGGCAGAAATGCAGATGCCAGACCGTTTTGTACCTCGAGATTGAGGAAAGTAGCTCAGCTTGGACAGCAAGAGAATTATCTCACTTATACACCAGCCTTGGGATGCGCCTGACCGAACGACTTCCTTTCAGGTATCGCGGGGAGTAGACGTGGCGGTAAGTGAGCTCACTAACCCTGGTAGTAAAAGCTAACCTCCCGTCCCCCGACTTCACAGGAAATCTGTCAGAAGATATCGCCGAGCAATCACTGGGGACGTGTTCCAATCGTCTCCCTGATCCTTGCGTGCCGCTCCTCTTCTCTTCTTCGAAGCCTCCAATATCTCGCGAACCCCAGCAAACTCGAACTCAGCCAACGTCTCCTCCCACAGCGCATCCATGACATCCTTAGCCTCAGGCTGATACACGAATCTCGCAAACCTACACGTACAGTCAGCATACACCAGAACAAACAACAAGCCCAAACTTACGGATGCACCCTCCAATCCATCAAAAAGCACCCGTGGCTCTCCCTCCCCTTGACAACAGCAGCATCAATGTACGCCCAAGCCCCATCATCCAGCGTTCGTCCCCAGAACCCCTTCCACGCCGCCAATACCCAGCCTACCATCCCCTTCGCATCTCTATGCAGCCCCGTACCCTTCACCATCCCCGGCTCAACGAGATTGACCACCACCTCTTCGGGGTTGAGATACTTCAACAGTCGGACGAAGAACATATGTCCCAGCATCTTACTGTTAAAGTACCTCTCCGGCGGGTGGAAGGAGTATTTGTCGGTATCATCAAACGACTTCAAAAAAGGACGCATATCCCGGTTCGGTAGCTTTGCGAAGAGGGCCGTGCCGGAGCTCACGATGGTAAGTCTACCCGGCGTACCACCCGGAGCCTTGGCTTTACAAGCCGGCAGCATGAGGATGGCGAGCAGAAACGTGGAGAGGTAATTAACCTGCATTATCTCCTCGTGTCCCGTCTCACTCTTGACAAACTCGAGGTGCATCAAACCAGCATTAAGTATCGCGATATCGAGCCGGTTGAGGTCCGTCTCGCAGCGTTTGACAAATGCGAGGATGGAGTCGTACGAGGTCATCTCAAGCAGCCACACTTCCACTTTGGCGTCGGGGTAGGAACTTCGCAGCTCGGCGGCGGCGTCGTCGCCTTTGGCCTGGTTGCGGACGGCGAGGATGAGGTGCGTCAAGTTGAGGAAGAGGAGGTGGCGGGCCGCGTGGAGGCCTATGCCCGAGCTGGCGCCTGTTATGATTGCTACTTGGCCTGTGAGGTCGGTGGATACCGGGGCACGCTGGGGGCGGGTGAGGAATTGGGATTTGATGAGGGCCAGGAGGAGGGAGGATGGGGCTTCGTGGCCTAGGTCTAGGGATTTGGAGGACACCATGTTGAGGAGTGAAGTTGTCAACTCCGGCTGATGGACCAAGGCCTCAGAGGTGGGAGCTGCATGGGCTCTTTATGTACAGGCGTCTTTCGGACCGCGACAAGTTTCCGAGGCCTTGTCATTGCTAGGGATATAAACGGGATTTCACAGACAAGAGAGTCTCGTCTGCCAATATGTTCCAGTTGCTGCAACATGACATGGAGGCAACATCGAAAAAAAGGTCCGGGGATCTAGACTCCCGCCTACCACAGTGAGGAAGCATTTCCCGATTAGGAAACCACCTCAAGGCTTGGCATTTCTTTAACCGGGGGTGCCGGAGTTACGAAAGCTGGACTATTGCAGTTCCCGACGGTTTCTCTCCTGTGACAACCTAGCCACTGGTGGGACAAATTTCAAACCCAACGTCCCTTGTCTCCTACCAAGCCCATCAATGAGCAAGAGGCAAAGCCATGTCATGTTGAAAGGGGAAAGTAGCCGAGGACTTGGCGCCGCCGTGCAGCCGGACCCGTTCGTCATCTCGACAAGCCTGGAGAGCATCAAGCCGGACGCCAAGTCGCGGAAGTTGATACGACGGTATGTAACAAAGGGCAAGAAGATCAACCGTCCAAAGCGGCTGAAGCGTGCCGTGACCTCATGGTTCGGTGGCAGAGGAGTGACCCCTGACGGCCACCCGGCGGGCATCTGCAGAGGGCTGGCTGTGGATATACTGGACCCCAAGATGCTGCAGGTTCTTCACGACTGTTAGTGAGGCCCCTTCGTCGATAACTGTCCAAATGCTAACACGACACAGTCGTCCCTATAATGGTCAAAGTCATGTACCCGGTAGAGCACTGCGTCGACCTCGCCACAGAAAACCAGCACTGGCACGATGACCTGGCCCAAGATATTGCATATGCCCAGTCCGTATCCACCATCGCCAGCGTCTACTTCGACATAATCAGGAGTCGAAACCAAGAACTTCAAAAGCTCATGCACATGGGCACCTCTCTCGGACCGCTTCGAGCCCAACTAGCCGCCGGCACCGACGTCGCGGTCACGGACTCGACGATCTTCACCGTCGTAGCACTGGCCTTGCGATCAGAAGATCTCGACGCCACCTCAACCCACATGCACGGATTGCAGCAGATGATAAGACTCCGCGGCGGCATCTCCGCACTCTCGACCAAGCGATCGTTACAGATAAAATGCTGCAGGATCGATCTCGCACTCGCCATGCGAACAGGCACCAAACCACTCCTCTTCACCTCGCCCGAACTGGCGTGGAAACCCTACCTCGCTGACCCTGCCACATCTCCAAGAACATATCCCTGGCGCGACCTATTCGACAGCTCCGACATCCGCCTAGTAAACATCTACCTCGACCTCAGCGAGTTCACGAGGTCACTTAACCTCGCCCACCAAACCAAGCGCAAGATCGGACCTCCCGCCTTGTTCCAAGAAGTCCTCATCTCGGCGCAATACCGCCTCCACCACCTGTCTTACCCCAGCCACGACATCCAGGAGACGCTGCGTCTGGCCATGCTAGCCTTCTCAGCCAGCCTCTTCCTCAGCGCACCCCACTCGCCCCATACCCGTCCGGTGCTGGACTGCAACAAGGGATTGGCAGCCGCGTTTGCGGACTCACTACTACTGCGCGTCTTGGAGAGGAAGAAGGACGACAGGAGAGATCCTTGTCTCGAGCTAGACCTTTGCCTCGCGTTTCTGGGGAGGGTGATGGTGTCCGTCTTGGACTTAGCCGAGCAGCAGCGATCTCAGCTGGGGGAGACTATCGCTCGCACCGCCCCAGCTCTGGGGTTGACCGCCTGGACGGAAGTGAGACGGGTTCTCAAGAGGTTCCTGTGGGTGGACGTGATCCACGACGAGCCCGGACGGAGAATCTTTGATACCGCCTCAGCCGGGACGCTAGAAGACCATTGCGCTGCCTGGCTGAATCCCCAAAATGACGATCTTCGTTAGCAAACAGGCACTTCGTTCAACGACATCCGAACCACAAAGAGCAAAAGATTACCAGCTTATCTATAGGACAGCGGACGGGATACCGAGTTCTCCCATAAATATAACATTGTAATATAAAAGATGCCGGATATAGAAGCTTAGGAGCTTTGAAAATGGGATTTGTCACGGTACGACGATCTGATAGAGGCAAGGCCCTATATGGATCTAGTCTACGATATAGTACAGTGGGCAGACAAAAGTCTGTCTCCAGTGTGGATTTCTCACAAAACGTACACAGCAGAACACCACAGTCAGAACCTAGGTAAGCCTACACCGTTTTCTTGTTTTCCCACAGGTTCCCAAAGGGGTAAGGAAATGCGTCCGATAAGGAACCTTTCGGAACATAGTTCCTCCAGGCGAGGTAAAGTACCTTACCAAGGTAAAACCTTTCATAACTTGTTGAAGTGCCGCTACCTTAGACACTATTATGACCCGAGCTTGCACGAGGACCTCCTTTATCAGCTACCTCGAATCCTTGTAGTCGGTTTGCATTTAAATAACGATAAATAACATGAGCCAGGGCGTGTCGCCTTTCATCCGCGTTGGTAATAAGAACTCGATGTAACCAAACCCATTCCATGCATACCTTACTGCTAAGTGACTTGGGAACAATCGATATACTCACTCTGATCGAGTAGTCCCACAACACCCCGCCTCTTCCTCCAGATACAAGCCCGCCCACAGCTCTCGCTCACACTGCCGTATCGAATTGAGTTCACTCTCCGCCGGGCGAAAAAGGACTGCTCCGACAGGCCGTGCGTCGTCCGATGGAGCCCGACCATCGACGCCTTTTCCCCCGCGGGCTTTGTCTTGCTGCACGAGGAGATCGCTGCCGGTGGCCGCTTTGAGACGCGCACAGTCGACCACCAGACTAGCGGGTTCTTGGAACTACTCGAGCAGCAAGACTCCATCGCTGTGGATGACTACCACGGTCGGGACAAGAAGTTCTTCTGGGAGCTCTCGCCCGGCGCCGAGGTGCGCTTTGCCGCGAACTTGCCGGCATGCTATTATGCGGCGCTGCAGGCCGGCGAGACGTACACGCTGCTGTACCCCGGCGGCGAGGTGGCTTTGTGGGACTGGGGCACGCTTCAGGAGCATTCTGGCCCCGAGGCGATAAAGGCGCGAGATCCGTCTCTGATGGTCCCTGGCGGAGCGCGCATCTCCTTCGCAGCGAAGATGGAGGAGGCGCGGTGGCCGGGGCGCGTGGCGTATGAGGCCGAAAACGGGTTCGACATGGCAAACCTAGCTGAGCAGCGGTGGCGGCAAGAGGAGGCGCGGAGGAACATGCGGATTCAGGAGGGAGCGCCGCCGCCAATTGGGTGTGATGAGCGAGTGCAAGTATATCCCCAATGTTCCACTTCTAGTCAGATAAGTTACTTGACGAAGAACAGGCGAATGAAGCGGTTTAAGAATCATAGTATAGGGCTAATACGTAACCCTCCGCGCTTTTACAGACCAGGAGCGCCGGTTGTTTCTCTAACGCTGGAGTGCCCGCCAACGGTGGCTCGGAACAAGAATTTCGCCGTGACAGTCAGGGTTACATACAACGGTGAAGTCTGCGGGTTTGAAGGCGGCAGCGCAAGCCAGACAACAACACGACCCGTTACGTTCCGCTCCTGGGCCACCGTGGGTGGCCTCCATGGCCCGCGCGAGGGATTCCGGCTATATCGCCACCGCTGCGGCGATGCCAGCGACAGCGACAGCGACAGGGTCTGGGAACAGTGTGAGCTGGATGACGGCGACCGAGGGTTCAATATCTACGACGCGCCTGACGTGGCCGTCCGGGTTGTCGAACACCAAGACTTTACGACTCTGCGGCCGGGTGAGTCATGGACGACCTCCATCTCATTGCAGGCGCAGGCTTGGAGCCTCCTACCCCGTGACATGGTGCCGGGCGATTTGTTTCTCTACGGGTTTAAGGGCGCAGTGGTGGATTGGTGGGATTGGGGTGGTGCTGAGGACCATACCGACACGGTCGTCATGCTTCCTTGCTGGATTGCAGGCAGGGTTGTTGACCCTAGCGATAATGGGGGGCGGCCGGAGCTGGTGGTGCCTCATTCAGAACCGGTTGAGTTTAAGGTTGCGGCATGAGTCAAGGCAGGTTGAGGGCCGGGGGGTTCAAATAGCAGGGTTTTTCTCCTTGATAAATTGTCTACTATACGTGGTTTCCTCCCCAATGCTGCTGCCACAGCCGCTCCAATGCCCCTTTCCCCTGCGTTGCATCACTCAACTTGTTTATCTTCCCAGCAAAGGATCTGCTTCGCCGGCACGTACCCCTGGAGGGCTTCCATGCCGCGCATGCCGTACAGCGAGCCAGAGCAAATAGGCCTGGGCGATGGCAAAGACGGCATTATCGAAGGCCACAAACCCAACCAGTTGGCCCCACGCCTTGAGCACATTCCAGTTCACATTCCCGGCGCCGATCTCCTCCCAAGGGAAGACGAGCCGTCCCAACCACGCGGGAGCAAGCAGCGCAAAAACAACTGCCTGAGCGGCTAGGCCGATAAGGCTCAGAGCGCCCGGCCCTGAACCTGGCGGCCGCGCTATGATGTCCCGGGCCTGGAGGTATGGGGCGACAAACCCGAGGATGCTCACGATGAAATTGACCAGGAATATGTGCGCACTGCTGAACAAGGCGAGGCCCCATTTGTGATACTGGTCAGAAGGGTCGTCGAGAGCGGCATCAACGAACAATGGGACGACCGAGATGAGCAGGAAGGAGCCGTAGATGGCAGAGACGGTAGTGCGGCGGCCCCGGTAGCGGTCCGAAGGGTAGGCGAGGCATGCGGCGAAGCTAGGAGAGAGAGAAATCGGTAAGCACTCCGTACGGTAAGGTGGGTATCACGGTCTCACCACCGATGTCTCGGGAGATTGTACCAACATACAGCAAAACCCATAGCACCCAGGTCAGCGCAAATTGGGCCAGGTTGAGGCGGTCGCCGACATTTGGAGGGTTATGAACAAAGAACTGGGATCCCTCGACTCGGTTATTGACGACGTAAAAGAAAGAGATTGTGAAGAGCTCTGTCGCAACAATAAGGTTCAAGAGAACATAGTAGAGGGATATGCCGGAGCTGTCCCTCCGCACCCAGAGCAGCCGAAGCTGGGGCTGGAACGATGCAAAGGTCAGGAGAAGGAGGACACTGCGTTTGGCATAGTAAGAATGGTGTCAGTTTGAATTGAATTAAGCTTAGAGCGAAGGGGGGAAGGTAGCGTGGAGCACTCACATCCTGAGCCAGTTAGGCACTGCCATCTTTCTGGTATACTTACTAGGAGCAATGAGAATGATCCCCACGCTGTACAAAGTGTGTGTTAATGGGGAACGGGCATTTTTGTTTAGCTGGGTTGAAGGAAGTCAGTGCTTTAAATAAAGGAAGGGTTGCAATAATAGTTCGTAATATGGTTCAGCAGGCAGCCGTCATTCAGTCAGTTTAGCGCTTACAGTTGCTTCCCCTATTCTCTGCGCGGTCATGCAACTATGAGGGTGGTTAATCGGCCATCCAGCAGTCTATCAAAGTGATACACGAGACTCTCCGCGATTGTTTACACGTTGGACGAGCGAACATGGGCTCCGTCAGCGCCACGATGTTGGGGAGGTGCCCGGGTTCGAGATCCATTGTACTGCAGAGCTGACTGCACCACGCAGAGCCAATGCGGAAAGCTCTACTTTCAGCTCAGCCAATCAGAGCAGACAGATGTTCCTCCTGCTTACTGGCTAGTCGCGACGAAACGTCGGAGGCCCTTCCTTCTGTTAAGGTGCTGCCTTCCACATCCCTAGCAGGTCAGTGCGTTGTGTTTGGGAATTATGTGACTGGCAGCGGCCGTCGCCTGTCACAGGTCTTCTCCTCATCAAGGCAGACGCAGATTATAACTCCGATAGACACCTTCCTATAGGGTAGTTATGTCGTGGGCATCTCATGTATGTAGCGCTTAGAGGTGCCGTCAGGAGTTTTCTCCTGACGATCATAACCCAGTGACAGTGTAAAATAACATCATGATCAATATCACATTCTACCTAGGCAGGCTGATGCTATACAAAACTGTAAAAATGTAAAGCAGGGTCGATTGTGACGCCCCTTTACACAAGAAGAACCTATAATCCAAAAGGTGGTTGGTTGGATGGAAGGATATACCCAAGAAATCGAGATAAAAGTCGACAAAAGCGGAATATTTGTTCCTCCCTCAACTCCAAACAGAAAGAGCAGGATGCTGCCAAATCGACACAAGACTACCACCCCACGAACCCTATTGACAAAAAGGGAGACAGTTGTTATGTCCGTCCTCGTGTAACCAAAACATCGGCCGTGTAACCAAAGAAGTCGCCCGCCCGTGTTGTCCCAGGCTCTATCCAAGTTCATCGCGCATTTCCAATCTCGTCCCCTCCTGTCCTTGTCTCGTACCATTTTCAGTCTCACGCAATCTTTCCCTTACTCCTTCATCTTAACGTAGTTGCTAGGGAAGATGCCGTGCCGCGTACCTACTTGTCCGGTCCTGTTTTCCGTTAGCATCTCAGATCCATCGTGGACATTCCAGGATATGTATGTACTCACCACCAATCATTGTCGCTCTCAGTCTTCTTCAACACGGTAATAACATCCCCCTTCTTAAACGCCAAATCCCCCGGCTGGTCGCCGTCAAAGTTAAACAAGGCCACCGCCTCATTCTTCTTCAGCATGGCCTGCTTGGCCCCGAAATTCGGCTTCGGCGCCATCGGCCTCCCCGGGCCAGCCTTCTGCCCGCCGCCGTACGCGGGCGGCGACGCCGGTTCTCTCCGGTCGCCGTACCCATTGTTGCCGCTGTTGAACGTGTTCGACCGGCTGGTGTTGCTCCCGAACCGGCTGACGGGCGCGTCGTACTGATCGTCCTGCCACGTGTTTGCCCTCCTGGGGCGGCCATACTCATCATGCGCCCGGCTGTCGTCACCGTGACTCGACCCAGGGGTGTCCCGGCGCTGGCCCTCGCCGTAGGCGCTCCCCGTCCGCCCGTTCCAGACCACGTCGTCCCGGCTGTCGTCGTAGACGGGTATGTCGTTGTACATGCCCGTGTCCACGGCCGCGGCCGGGGGCAGGCCGTTGAAGGCGCGCGAGTTAAGGATGGCGAGGAGCGGCGCCGCGGCGGGTGGGGGTCGCTCCGCGCCCGTGAGCAGCTCGCGCGCCGAGATGGGCCGGCCGTAGAGCTTCGTGTTCGCGTCTTTCCTCTCCACTATCGCCGACCCTTCGAGGGACACGCCGGCGAACAAGCCCTTGGTCTTGGAGTAGCTGAAGATGCCCGCCACGCTCCTGAGGGAGGCGGCTCCCGCCGCCTCCGCGTTGCGACCCACGGGGCCAGCGGCGATGGAGACATTGCCTCCGAGTGTGAGGGAGCCGGCCTGGCTGAAGGTCTTCACTGCGTTGGCGTCGTTGAGGATGAAGACGAAGTCCGTTATCTCGACGCCGATCTGCCCGCCGAAGCCGGCGCCGCCCGTGGCGATGGCGGTGGGCGCGCTCCAGCTCCCGTCGGGCAGGCGGGCGATCACCAGCCCCGAACCGAAGCGGGCGGAGCCGAGGAAGCCAGCTTTGATGACGGTTAGGATCGCGAGACCCTTGGCGTTGGCGAGGACGGAGGGCGGGATGACTTTTTCGGGGGAGAAGGCTTGGCGGGGGTCGACGAAGGAGGCGAGGATCTTGCCGCACTTTTTACATTCCGCTGTTGGTGGTGAGGAGGTGAGGTTAGCTGAAGCGTCTGGTTGCGCCGAGAGCGCGGGGAGAGGACGAAACCGCGGATGCGCCGGAGGGAGAGGGACTTACACGCCATAGACGACGGGAGGGGGTTGTTGAGACCCATGGTTGCGAGATGGGGCGGGATGTGTATGCTCGGTAGGGGTATCTAGGGAGTTAGAAGATAATCGTGGGATGTATGTCGAGTGTGTAAAAAAGAGGACGAGTCGTTGGTGTAGTCGATCCCTCAGCACATGCGAGTATTATGTGGGGTTGCTAAGGCTAAGAGTGTGAGGGGGATCCAGTTGCCCAGCACTTGGCGGGGTTTAAACGGCACGATGAACCGAGTGATAACTCCTCGTATGAATGTCTGTAGGAGATATTTGTATTGTATGTTATAGCTGCAAGATGTTCAGCAGTCAGATGATTAGGACGACGCAATAGCCGCGCGTCGGATAAGGCTGTGTTGGTGTTGTGCGGAGGAAGATAGTCGAAGAAAGCGCACCGGCTCGGGGCGATTTGACCGCAGCGATGTCATCGGACAGGGGCTGGGATCCCCGGAAATTTCGGTGGAGTTCATTCCAGCGTGTCCTTCCAGTGGCTGCTGACGCAGCTCCATTGGCCGGGAGTGTGGCTGTTTATGTCGTGGCGCTTATCGGAGATAAGGGGCCAACAATGGCTCTCGGATCATCGTCATCTGTTTCGTCGCTTCATCTCCTATTCAAGCTTAACGACAACTTCAAAGTCACAGAACACACCCCACCTCATCCACAGCCCCAACACGACATACAAACGACACCGTCTTCTAGTCCGGAATCAAAACAGTTTGCGCTGCACCGACAGCACCAACAACCACAAACATGTCCGAAGCCTACGAGCGCGAGCGGCAGAACAACGCCCGCCTCGACGAGCTGGCCTCCAAGGTCTCGGCCCTGCGCGGCGTGACGATCGACATCTTTGACGATGCGCGAGAGCACGGGGTGATCGACTCTACGGTACGACTTCCTCCGCCTGATGAGTATATGATGGTTGGGATGCATGTTGACTGATCTGTGGCTGTCTAGTCCGATACCTTCTCTTCCATGTCCACGTCGCTAAAGGGGTCCGCCGGCCGGCTGGGGCGCATGGCTGCCTCGGGGAATAAGGTCGCTATACTGAAGTTGTCGGGGATACTTATTGGGATTGTGCTGGTGTTGTACTACATCTGGAGGTTGTTCTTTTGAGCCCGAGCGCGGTGATGGGTTTCAGGGGCTGGCCTGGACGAGAAGCCGAGTGTGCCTGTTGTCTGGGGGCAGCGCTAGGTGCAACTGGCTCAGATGCGATGGGTGTGGAAGATAGCGGCGTCTTCCACGTCGAATGGCGCGGCAATGCACATATGGGAACTTGGAATAAGAGCGTAACCGTCAGGATCGATTAGCATAGCAAGGCGTTATGGTTGGCTTGTACTATTTATTGCGGACTATTAAAGCAGGCGCAGAACGTCCTCTTTTGAAACTGGCTTGCTCCCTATAAGTGTCGTCTAGTCTAGTGATGAGACCGACATTCAAAGCATGTTTCTTCTCTCATGCATGGTCCTAATCACAACATCCCAACATGCTACCTTACTCCCAAAATGCTCCAGCATCCCCAATCAAAACGTCCCCCTTTAAATAAACGCCTCCATCTACTCCCAGACGTTGGAGAAAAGATCGTCATTGCCAAACCCAGACGGCTTGGCCGCTCCAGCAGCAGGAGCTCCAGTGCTACTCGCCCATCCTCCGAACTCCTCGTTAGCAGCTACCTTCGGCGCGGGCGCAAACCCACCCGTAGAGCCTGGTACAATGCTTTGGTTAGCGAAGTTACCCCAGCCGAAGTCATTGCCCGACGCTGTCGTGGGTGCGGGCTTGGTGACCTCGGGACTCTTCTTAGGCACCTCCGGGGTGGCCCAGGCGTTGCCTCCCCAAACATCTGCGCCAGACAGGTTACTATTAAGACCTGCTGGAACAGCAGCCGGCGCGGGCTGAGGCTTGGGCGGTTGTGCAGGCGTCAGATTGAATACCGAGTTGACATTCGACGACTGCGGTGCCAGAGTGCTCGTTTGAGGCGCCGGTGGTGGCGAAGCTGGGGTAGAGAAGTCAAACAAATCATCAAGGGCAGACGCTGCCGGGGCCGGTTTTGGTGCGGGTGCTGAAGCAGTAGGTGTGCTAAAAGCACCAAAGCCGCTGAGACTGCCCGTTGACGGCTTAGGCTGGTGTGAGGGTGCGGATGGAGCTGGCTTGGGGTCGAAGAAGCTACCTCCGCTCAAACCAGAGAATGAGGACGTGTTGCTCTGCGCGGCAGGCCTGCTGCTCGTGAAGCCGTCGAGGTTGGCGAATGCATCGTTCTGCGGGCTCTTGGGTGGGCTTGTTACTGGCGGAGAGCCGCCAAAGCTCAGGCTGCTGAAGGCGTCGTTAAGTCCACCGACGGATCCTTGCTGTTGATGACCAAGTCCGGGAGACTGCATTCCGCCGAATGAGGGGTGCGAGGCGTGCGAAGGCTGTTGTTGAGGAGGTTGCGGGCGAGGGGCCGTGGCGTAGAGAGAAAGAATAGACTGCTTGAGATCCGGCCGTGACTGGCTTCCACCGCCTGGAGCACCGGTAGTACTCGCAGGCCGAGGAGGAGCGGCAGTCTCTGTGCCGAGGAAGTCCAATCCCAGTAGCGAGTCCTTTGTGCTGGTTGTTTTCGGGGGGGCCGGAGTTGCCTTGGGCGGAACTTGACTGGCACTCGGTCCAGCGGAGGAGGCTCGCGCGGGCACATCACCTCCGATAAGGTCGGCCTCGGACGGAATGGGAAGGCCACGATGGATGGCGTCTGCCTTGCCGATGGAAATCTTGCGCGCATTCACGCGGCGGTCCACGTTCTGCTTCTCCTTCACCACGCTCAGGGGCACATCGTCGTCTCCGTCAACATCGAGAGTCGCCGGATCCGGCATTGGGCCGTCCATAACCCATCGCTTCAGCTCGTATTTGGTCCGGATGAAGTTCTCGATCTTGGCCTCGGAGGGCACGTGGCCCGGTGCCAGTTTAGCCTCCCAGTACTTGTTTGCGCGCGCGTTTCCCCAGCTCAGAATGCTCGCCAGTTGTTCGTCGGTCCATGAGTCCAGGTCAACGGACTTGACTCTGCTGATGTGTGTGCCCATTCCTCGGTGGATACCTGAGCAGCGGATGCAGACGAAGACGCCGAGGTTCCAGCTCGCCCATCGTGGATCTGTGACGGTTATTGTCAGCAGCGGGCACAACTCACGGAAGCGTCTTTGGAGGGGAAGACTTACGCTTGTTCCGTTTGCAGTCAGCGCACACCTTGTTGCATTCTAACTTAAGGAGAGACTTGATGGTCTGCTGGTTCTGAGCCGCCCGGTCGGCCGCCGTGTTGGGGGCAGGTCGTCTCGACATGCTTGCGAGAGTCGGAGATTGGGGTCTGTGAATGTCGAATCGGGTGGCGAGGCAAAAGGGGAAGTTGAGCTGATTACTGATACAGAGTCGCTACTCGGAGAAGATCTGGCTTCGTTGGTGGTTCGTAGT
The DNA here is from genome assembly GCA_009194965.1 of Coniochaeta sp. 2T2.1. Lineage (NCBI taxonomy): Eukaryota > Fungi > Ascomycota > Sordariomycetes > Coniochaetales > Coniochaetaceae > Coniochaeta > Coniochaeta sp. 2T2.1. The sequence goes on along the minus strand of VSMA01000017.1, from coordinate 621,178 downwards.
GATTCGAGGTTGGCGGTTTGGAATTCGAGGCGGCGTTAAAATAGGGACCCGGTCTGGAGATGAGGTCAATGCAGCCACATTTGAGTTTCGAGCTTGGATGACTAAGTGGAACCTTAAATTGAGTTTGACCCCGCTTAATTACATATTCCCTTCAACCAACTGTAACAATGGGAGCACTTCTCTTCTCTCTTCTATGGAGGTCTCATCCCCTTTAACGTGCTCTGGGGACATCAATTCCATCAGGTTTATGAGTAAAAAGAGGTTGCAGGCAAGATCAGTCTCTCGAGTTCGAGGGTTAGGGTTGGGCCCAGATACTGAGCATTTCAGGACCCAGATCTCCAGTCGATGTAGGTCCGAAGAAGCTCCAAGCCAATGAGACGACAGACTCCTGGGTATCCTGAGCATCAGGCCTACACATATCATCCCGAGCAAAGCATTTGAGATAGCATCGCAGCTTCCACTTCGGAACGTTACCGGGCCCTGTCCAACTTCCCCGGCCTTCTGGAAGCCCCACCATTATCCGATCCGGAGGGGCGTTAGCGCGCTCAGGGTCCAGATCTGTGACGCAACCATTTGGCGGGGCAATTCGGGGCTTCATGATTCCAAACCTCACTCAGCCTCAAGTATTTGTCAAACTGTCACAACATTTCATCCAAAAACAATCGGTAGAAACTTTATATAAACGACCCGTCCTTCGTCTGTTGTAGCTACCTACCGACAGACAAAGATCTATATACACCTTCTCATGCGCTTCCAACCCTTCTCAGTGTTCAGAACCTTGTACACCCTCACCTCACTCTCAACCATCTCACGAACCACCGCCCGCGCATCGGCATTCCAAGTATTGCCTCGCATCTCAACCCTAAAGTCGATGCCAGCCATCCCCTTTCTGAGCGCCCTGTTCGGTTCCTCCTCCTCCTCCAGCAACAGCACAGACAACATGTCCTTCCCCGTCTCAAAATCCAACGACGAGTGGCGGGCAGTCCTCAGTCCACGTAAGTGTTCTCACTTTTCCCCCTCCCTCCCCTAATCAACCAACAGATTTCTAACAAACCCACACAGAACAATTCCGCGTCCTCCGCGAAAAAGGCACCGAAGCCCCCGGCTCCGGACCGTACAACAAGCACTACCCGGACAAAGGCGTGTACACCTGCGCGGGGTGCGACGCGCCCTTGTACACGGCCAGCACGAAGTTCGACTCCGGTTGCGGCTGGCCCGCCTACTTCGACAGCATCCCGGGCGCCGTGAAGAGGAACGAGGACCGGACAATGGGCATGACGAGGACGGAGATCGTCTGCGCCAACTGCGGGGGCCATCTGGGCCACGTGTTCAAGGGGGAGGGGTTCAGCACGGCCACCGACGAGAGGCATTGTGTTAATAGTGTCAGTCTGAAGTTTAGCCCTGAGGATAAGGTTGGGAGTAAGGCTTGATTGAGGGTGGGTGGGGGTTGAGGGTGTGTAATGATGTGTATGATTTGACGAGATGTGGTAGATGGACAGTGTGAGTTGGCGTTGTGAGATGGGCAGTCTAGAACTGTGTCGTTTCAGTGGTAGCTTTTTCAAAGTTTTGTCCAAGTGTATCAGTCCGCAAATGCCAGCATGAATCCAACCATGTCTTTCAAGAGCCGCCTCGCATCCTCAGGTCTGAAGTATCCGTCGTTGAAACAGAAAGACAGAGACGTAGCACCCTTGAAACTCTCCATGCGAATGAGTTTGCGTGATGTGGTTAGTTTCAGCCACCCGTAAAGGAGGATGGCCATCGACACTCACAAGCTGTCATTATACGTGTCGAGCAGAAATCGACAGTCCTCCACGGTGAGCAACACATTCCCATCCCAATCATCCCAATCCTTGCAGAATTCGTAAGGCGCTTGCCGACCCGGAGGAACAGGAGGCAACGGGTGCTCATGCGAATATTTGACCTCGTTAGGTACATACCGATCGACAACACCATCACTGACAAAGATCGGGACGGACGAAGTACTGACCGACTTCGTTGCAGAGCTCAGGAACGAGGCCAGGAAGTTGTCCTTGGAGACCCCCAGCGGGAGTAAATACGGCTTGGAGGTCCAGTAATCGTACGAGGACTTGATGTGCCTTGCCAACGCCTCCAGCTTAGCATTCACGGCGGTTTTGTCGCTCTCGTCGACCGTCTACTGCGCCAGATGTTGAAATTCGACTACGGCTCCGGCTTGGCAGGCGCCGTACTGTACTTTTGCGTTCCTGTCTTCCAGGAAGTTGCCCTTTGCGAGGTCATCGCGAAGGTAAGGGCGGCCGTTGACGGGGAGCGGTGTGATGAGTTCTGTTGTGGTGTCATCAGCGGGTAACGGCCGTGTATTCAGGAGGGCGAGCACCATGGCGGCGTGTCCTAAGTGGGAGATGGTGTACTGCGCTCCGATCTTGGTCTTGACAGCACGGATGATGGCTTCAGTTTGGTCTATGGTAAAGTGGTACCATTTCGTACGGGGTTGTCCCTCGCCGTTCGTGACAGGCAGTCCCCAGCTTGCCTGCTACCGTCAGTGGCACGTCCTAAGTTGGCAATCTTCGCAACGATACTTACACCGCTCCTCAACCAAGTCCCGATGAACTCGTCCCTGTCCTTCTTGAACTCCACGTCATCCTTCAGGGCCTCGACATCGACCTTGCAAGCGTCCAGTATCGGCTCACTCAGATCCTTCTCCTTCCATGTCTCCGCGCCGATCTCCTGGAGTCCCCGTCGTACATCTTCGCGCCATCAATCTCGTGCGTCTCCCCGAGTCTCACGAGCACCTCCCCGAGAAACATCCTCGCACTGATCCCATCCCAAAAGAGATGATTAAAGTGCGCCAGCACCTCAATCGTCGACCCCTCCTCAAGCTCATCCGCCAAAACATTACTCACATCAGCGACCAAATACAGCCTCATATTCAACCCCGTCAACGACTCCCCCTCCCCCCCGTCCTCCCTCCTCTTCCCCACCAACTCATCCCTCAACCCCAACGCCCCCGTCTCCCCGACTTTAACATCCACCATCCTGCTGTCGCAATCACCAGGGGTGTCGTTCGGGGGCTCCGCGTGATACGAGATGTACGCCCGCTGCCCGTCCTCCTCGCGGTCCCACTTCGCCGTGCACGCCGCCTCGGAGCGGTTCACCTGCGTCGGGGCGTACTCGAACTCCTTCCCCCAGTATCCGAGCGACCGGCCCCCGCGGTGTAGGCGCAGCTTGGTCGCGAGGTAGAAGGAGTACTGTCCCCTCGCGTTCTCGGACTTGATGCCCACCCAGGCTTCCGTGCCGTTTGCGAGGCGGATGAGCGAGCGGCCCGGCAGGTAAGTTGGGCCGTGTTGCCATCTGTAGAGGGCTGGGTTGAGGTCGGGGATGGGGGGGAGGGACATGGTGAGGGGTGAATGAATGAATGGTGAGTTGGGTGAGGTGTTGGGTTTGTGAGAAGCAAGACGAAGGTGGGAGGTTCTATGGTGAAGGGATGAATCGGTCTTCGTCCTCTGAAGACCCGAATTCCGAAGGAGGCGTGACAAGGGGAGGGGGAGGTGCAGGTCATGAGGGTGTTACAGGGTGGGGGCTCTCTTGGTTGAGGATAGGGCGAACCCCAAAACAGATTAGTCTCGTATTTCGGCCGTCACGCAAGCAATGTAGTGTAGTTCAACAATCTTCTAGCCTTCAAACTTCGCCGAAATAAGGACGACTTCAACTTTCCGCAACACCCTGTCTTCAAGAAGTATCTAAGTTCCATGCAATTGGGACTGTCCTCGAAATATGAGGCTACGAAGCCCTTGTCATATCATCGGAATGGGCTATTTCTAACCGGGATATCGTGGCAGTTGTTTCCTTCCGGTTCTCTTGGGTATGCACTGCTCTTCCGGGTAGATGCTAACCATCGTCAAGATACCAATACCGGACCCAATAATCAGTCTTCCGGCGACCAGCAGGCCAGTGTGGACTGCACCAGCTGGAGAGCCGCTCCGACAACACCGCAGGCAGCACCGGCCATCATTGCCTTCTTGCGGCCCCAAGAGTCGTTCCTCGGTGCGGCAATATTGGCGCAAATGGCAGCGCCAGCCTGGAGCATGTCGACAACGCACCCTATCATGGAGGCACTAGGGATCTTGAAGTAAGACGGGAATAATTCCTGGGCGATGGTGTCGGTGATTATACCTAGGTAGTTCCGGGATCAGTTCTTGTGAACGAACTGTGCGGTGTTGTAACCCCAGAGGACAACAGGAAAGGAGCCACTCGCCGCTATCGTAACCGAACATCAAGCCTGAAACACCTGCTACCCCAGCGCACATCACCATGAACCAAGAACAGGTCGTGATTGGGTCAACCAAGTGCAATATGTCGAGTCACGGCCGCCTCGAGTGCATGACCTCCTCCGTATAGCTCCAGGTTGTGAGCGAGACGTGACCAACGCTTGCCAGGTTCGACGAGCGTGTGGTAGACGCCAATGTAGCCATCTTCCTGCTGGGCCTTGATGATTATATCGATGCCCTCATTCAGTGCAGCTTTCCATCTCGGGGTCGGGTTCGTGGAACAGTGCGTAGGACGCTGCTTCGATGTATTTGCCGACGTCGCTATCCCATAGGATGTCGGGATTAACGCCCGGGTCTCCTTTCTTCCATTTCATCCGCATTGCTTCCCAGGTGCCATAAGACTTGAGCTTGCTCAAAATCATGGGTAAGTTCTCCTTCCGGGACACCTTGATGTGCGAGTCCCTGAATGGAGACGATATCTTCACCATGGTAAAAGGAATGGGTTGCGCCATGGTGACTGTTTGACGTTTTGAAGGTTAATGATCTCCTGAGTCGAAGCAATGGTGAGCGTGCATGTAAGTAGTTGACAAGTTGCTGCAGCAGTGTCGCATCTTGAAGTCTTCCGGGAATAATGCTGTCGTTGAGCTGTAGTCCGAACTAGGCATGTGGAGTAATGAGAGCCGACTCCTCATAGGAGCCGTTATCGGTGTATGCCGCTGGTAATCCGAGCTTAACGGGCGTGCGTACATCATTGTCGGACAGTTGTCGGTCCTGCTTTGGCAGGTCTGCGATGGCTCACTTGAGCTTCCATCCTTGTCGACGTCTTCTCCAGAGCGGGTTGCTGATAGGGGCTACTCCAAACACCGACTTCGGCTGATCCCCATGACTGTTTGCAACAAAATCCGAAAGAAAGACTAGTTTCCCAAGAATGAAAGAATAAAACGAAAGGCGCCTTATGATCGCTCGCACGGTGAAGTCCACGCGGCCGGCAAAGCCACGATGGAGACCAACTCAAGAAGCTGGTGTCGGCTCTGATCAACACCAGACCAATGTCTCTTGCCTTCTGTATACCAGAACAAGCAGGAGAAGCTCTGGGTTACTCCCTAGATATATGCTCAAAGACAAGTCTGTCAAAAACACATTTCTGGCGCCGAAACGTTGCCATCATAACTTCACGTGCATCTCGGTCTTTAGTCCAATGTTGTCGGTCTCCTTTCCGAAGGTGGATTAATATGTGTGATAGGGATATAGGTATCATCATATTGCTGTGGTTTCAGGTGTAGATTTCTGCTGCTGGGGTTGTCGGCATTCGCAGGCTATCTATCCCCTGAACGGGAGATCTTCACAGACGGAGATGGCGATTCTGCTTGGGCATCCGAGGTATATTAATGATAGTCCAGGAGCTACTCGTCGAGCTAGATCGTCTTGAGCGTAAGTAGGTGAGAACTGTGTCGCTCCTGGCTTTAGAAAAGTTGAACTGAACCGTTGTTGTTTGGAAGACTGAACCATATGGCTGGTGAATGGAAATTAGCGACGTTGAATTTAACTTCAGAGTTTGTGGAGACCGCTGACCAAGAGCCAAACTTTGCCCTTGGCAAGATCTCTCTCTCCGTTCTCCCAACTCCCGCAACTCTCTCATTTCACAACCGCTTACACCGAACTTCTTCCCTCGTTGACGTTCTGCCATCACAATGCGGCTCTTCGGATTCTTCTCGGGAGATCAGAATGGATTCTGAACATCCCAACGGTGTCAACAACTTCCGTCGGTCCGTGCACTAGTGTTGAACCGACGGGTCGCACAGCTGACCTCAACTCCATGTCCCCAGAGCCTCGTCTTGTCTTCTTCGGTAAACACAACTGCAGATCCCATTTCCCAAGGAAAGCTATCGAGGCTCTAGGGTCAGGCTCTGGAAGAGGCGGTGCACAAATATAACTCATTCCCTCCAATCACCACAGTCCTTTCCAGCTACCGTTGCAGCACCAATGCAAACGATTCCAGCCGCAATATACTAAAATCCCATGCTGCGACCCAACTTTACCATGACCCCGGACTAGGGGCCTTGGCACGCCTTAACAGAAGCTTGACGATCCTGCGGTGAGCTTGCTTCTGCAGACCAGGGTAGCCCAGGGTAGCTGTCTCGACCAGTCACCGGGCTCAAGTTGCGCCGACCAGGCCATAAGCAAGCACACACGGCTGGCAACCCCACCGGGACCTGACTGCCTGTCCGCCCAGTTACGCCACGATATCTTGCGGCTACTGCAGCCGACAGCAAAATCATTTCGCTCGTGATCCTGCAATCTCCACAGCGTGGTGAAGAAATAGGGAAAGTTCCCTGCAAGTCGGTCTTGGCAAGGCACCGCAGCACCTATGCAAGCCCCCATCGCATCTCGGGTGTCGGTCAGGACGGGCTAATCTCGTCGCGATGCAGGCAGCTCTACACGTGGAGCTACGCCCCCCGGCCGAGGATGATGCTGGTTGTTGATATAATGTGAGCTGCCCCCGTCGCGCATCCGGGGTCGGACGTGGCTTGCTTTCTCTTCACTCTCTCTCTCCGCCGGTGTCCTTCGTTCACCTAGAGCCTCGGTCCCTCGCGAGTGGCAAGCGCTCCTATTACCCAATTGAGACGTGCATCAAAATCAGCAAAATGTTGCTCCGCGACCTCCTTGCGCATGTTATGCTGACTGCGGCGCCCGTTACACATGAGCGGCGCATGTCACCACTTACACAAGAGCGCTCCATATCCCAATTGCACGCCCGCTCAGACGCACTACTCCACGACCGCGCCTCTCCCCTAGCGATCGCCAGTTTGGACCATGATCTCGTCGTTCTGTCACCAGGCATATCCGTAAACCCAGCACCAGGGTTGAGCGTCCTCGCAACTGGAGCCGCTGGTGGATGCGATCCTGGTTGGACTACTTGCGGTAGCGGCTGTATGCCTATTGGCTCTGTCTGCTGCTCCGGTCAGGGGTACTGCGATGCTGGTGAATACTGCACAAACGACGATGCCTGTTGCAAGATCGGGAAAACCTGCACTGGAGTTCCGACTTGCGACCCCGGCAAGGTACTTTGCGGCGACGGGTAAGCACCAGTCCTCAATCACTCCTCCACAGCTCCAACCTGGCTGACATTCGTTCCTCCGCAAACAGGTGTATGCCGGCAGGAGCAGTGTGCTGCACAAACGGCTATTGCGACGCGGGCGAGACATGCCTTGCTAACGGCAAGTGCGGTACCGGTGGTAGCGGAGGCGGTGGCGGTGGCTCGGGAGGCTGCGATGTTGGTAAGGTAGAATGCGGTGACGGGTAAGAATTCCATGCATCAAAGGAGTCGCTTAAGTCGATGCTAATATTCCGCGTTACCTTTAGCTGTATGCCAGCCGGCGCTGTCTGCTGCGGAGTGAGCGGCTACTGCGACGCCGGAGAGACGTGCCTGGCCAACGATAAGTGCGGAACTGGCGGCAGTGGAGGTGGAAGTAGTGGTGGTGGCTGCGGTACCGGGAAGGTTGAGTGCGGTGGCGGGTGAGTCTATCTTTTATCTCAAACCAATATGTTCCAATGCTAACGCCCACAAAGCTGCATGCCAGCCGGAGCCGTATGCTGCGGCGTAAGCGGTTACTGCGACGCCGGAGAAACCTGCCTCTCAAACGGCAAATGTGGAACAGGAGGAAGCGGTGGTGGCGGTGGCGGCGGAGGCAGCGGCACCTGCGACTCGGGCGAGAAGTCCTGCGACGCATTCTGCATCCCCTCGAGTGGTGTATGCTGCTCCGACGGTGCCGGCGGCTGGTGCGATCCGGGCTACTACTGCGATGCCTTCGGCGGCTGCTGTCCTAGCGGCAAGACTTGCACTCCCGGCGGTGGCTCGGGAACGACGACAACAAGACCTACAACGACTACGAGCAGGACGAGGACTACTCTGACCACCACAACCGACGATGACGAGACTACTACAACCGATAGCTTTCCCACCCCGACCACGACTCCTACAACGAGGACGACTGCTACGTCGCGCACGACTTCGGGTCCTTTCACTACATCAGCGAGATCGTCGGCCACAGCACCTGCGGGTGTCAATATGGCTGCTCCGCAGACGTGGCTGCAGGGTCAGGTAAATGTTGCTGCCCTGGTTACGCTGCTGATGGGTATTGCGCCTTTCCTCCTCTGATCTTGGCCGTACTCTCTTGGCAATGGTGGCACGCATCACATATTCGCATTTAATGTGGAGGAATTACTACCAATAATGGTTTTGCAGTTTTCGATTTCACTCACCTATTTCCCACCTTCATTGTACCTTCGTGTATATAGTTCCAGCCCATATACCCCTTTCTTTCACTCACCAGAATGCTCAGCATCCTTTTCACTCACCAGAACGCCCAGCATCCTCCCACTCCCCAGACTCAGTACCCGACCTGGGCGAGTGCGCCCTCTCACCCTTCGGCAATGCGCTGATGTCATGCTTCTTCTCGAGCGCCTTCTTCTTCGACTCGATGTATTACTTCATCTGCTCCGACACGCTCATCAGATCCTATGTGCGGTTGTCACCTCCATAATGCTCCCCAACACGTTGGCTACGGCACGATTCTTGACAGAAGAGGAGCGAGAACACTGCATTTCGAGGCTTTCCGGAGTTGAACATGGCACTGGCAGCAAAGAGGCGTCCCTCTTGACCTCCGTGATCTTAGCCATCGGCGTCTCCGGTCGCACGGCGGAAGCTATCTCCTCGTCGGCGGTTGATAGAGTTTCTCTGACGCCTTTCCAGAAGATTTGGGCTTCGGATGGGCTGCGTGGACGGGCTTGCGCTTCGGTCTCCATGAAGGATGAAGATGACTGGTGCTTCTCCTCCGTAGACTCCTCACGTTTCTGTTCTTTCTTCTTCTCAGTTACAGTCTCAGAAGTAGTATTGTTGCAGTCTTCTGCGTCGACCCACTGCGACTCCTCGTTACGCTCAACCTCGGCGGCAGTCGCGGCTTCGCCCTCCTTTGACACAGCGGTGCTCGCGTCCACCCCTTTCTTGGCAATGGCCTTGGGATCGTTGCTACTCGCAGTTGAGGAGGAGGGACGTCCGAAGACCGCCCCGAGAAGATTGAGCCGGCTGCTTGGAGTAGCACTGGTTGTGTTGTTGGCTTTCTCTTCTGGTTTCTTAGCAGTAGGTCGGCTGCTCGGAGTGCTGGTTGTGTTGGGTGTCGGTTCTGGTTTCTTACCGGTAGGCGGCCGGCTGCTCGGAGCACTGGTTAGATTAGCTTTGGCTTCTGGCTTCTTACCGGGAGTAGGCCGGCTGCTCGGAGTACTCGTTGTATTACCTTTGGCTTCTGGCTTCTTAGCGGTAGGTCGGCCAGTTCCACGCTCTTCTGTAGACGTCGACTGTCGCTGGTTCGTCGCAGTAGCTGTTGGGCGCTTATTTGCAGCACTGCTTTTCTTTGCTTTGTCCATCTTGACAGGCGTAGAGATGAAGGAAGCAAACGGAATGCGATGTGCAGGACCCTCCGCAGTGTTATATAAGTGAGTGTGTACTGCAGTAGCCGAGACCATGGTCCGTCTTCCCCTTGTGCTTGCTTTGTTAGTTTCTAAAATAATGATACTGGCATAAGGTTCTCTTTGGGTTCATAGCACAACGGCATTGTACAGAAAGGACAATTCGCATAGTCATTTGTGCGACAATGATGTTGAAACAGCAAAACAAAGGGAGAAGGAAGAACGGAGAAAGGACTCACAATGTCTCTGTCCTTCTAGTGGAAGTAAACAGTAGCAATGGCAGCTCTCGCTCCTCATCTATATAGCGTACTAGATTCTCACGGCCTCAGTCCGTCCATGAGCCTCCTCATCAGATCACTGCATCTTCGCACATCACATACACATCTACACCACACCGCATACTCAACTACACCAATACTCCCACCGTACTAAACAACTACACGCGACAGAACACACACAACTCACCACTCACCACCGCCAAAATGTGCAAGCACATCACCATCATCCACCGCTGCAAGTACTGCAAAGGCAAGATCGTCACAGAAGAGCTCTCCTGCAAAGCACCGTGGTACAAGCGTATCGGCCGCCAAGCATGCGACAACACGGACTGGAGCATGATCGAGGACCAGTCGGAGAAGGTCTGCGCCGGCTGCAGCAAATTCACTCATCGCGTCTCCTCACGGAGGAGCAGAATGCCCCCTAGGCTTGTCATCCCCCCGACCGTCAAGACGCCCGAGCCCTTCACCCCCAGCCCCATGTCCGAGCACTCCGCCGATGCCAACGCCGCTCCACCCCTCGGCCCTTACGATCCGCATCACGAGCTCAACGCGCACACGGTCGGGTACATCGACAGCAAGTTGAACGCTTGGCTCGAGAAGAATCCCGATCGGGATGGCGGACCTGCGGGGGATGAGGAGATGGGGAAGTTGATGGCTGCCATGAACGGGCTGGACTTCGACCCCGGAATGGGAGGGTGTAGCTTCTCAACCTCATCATCGACGAGGGATAATAGACTGAAGGCACCGTCTGATCGGATTGTCAACGCATCGCTGGGACAGTTTTATGGACAGGATCGGGGGATGCTTGACGAACTGACTCGCCAGCCTCAGGGCGGCTTTGAGAGGCAGAAGGTCACGGGTAGTAAGGACTGGACTCGTGGTGAGAAGCAGCAGGGTAAGTTCCGCCATAACCGTCCTTGGGAACGTTATGCTAACGGATGGTTTAGGATTGATCGCGTTGAGGTGGTTGCTGTGGAGGAGATTGTTGCGGAGGTTGGCTGAGGATATGCTCTGGTAGATTGTCAAACTTAATGAAGATAGAATGGCTGGTTACAGCAAATTGGGATTTAGATTGAAATCTACAGATTTGAATAGATCACTATCATCTAATGGAGTCTGATTTTGATGTGAGGATATCTTGTCTCTGTGGATACGTGAAGAAAGTACGCGTAGCCGCCTGTTTACCCCTGAGTGATTGTGACATGGGAGCAAGCTGTGAAAATATCCCAACTATATCTAGGGGCCTTAATGAGCGTAATGCCTTGTAAGTCTTAAGATACACCCTTAGTAAGTAAGCAAATAAGGTAGTACGGTGAGGAGCTAATCTCATCTCGTCGTAGTACTGGAGTAAAATGGGAACCAGAACCCGTGCGGCTTTTGTCTTTCGTAGCTTGAGGAAAAATGTGTTCGGAACGCATACCGCCATGATCCCACCAGATGTGCCTTCAGATGCCTATTCTGCGTTGTAAACTGGAACCATTTGGTAGAAGACGCATGCAGGAGATCCTGGATTGACGTTGAAACGTCTGGAACTGGAAGCCATATATGAGATCAAGGTCACACTCACACGGGGTTGAGGGCCAGTGAACTAACGAGCACATGTTTAGATGGTGACCATGGTCCCCATCAGTGCCTGGCATTCAACCGAAAAGTCGTCCTTATCTTATCATCGTGTGGTCGAGTGGTAATGTTCCGAGTCGTCACCGGCCAAAACGGCCTCGCTCCTGGGTACAGGGGGATTCGATCCGTATCATCGACCTTATCACAAGCTGCTTGGTTTCTTACGTTTCCAACTTTCCGTTTTACAAGCCTTGTCTTTTGCTTGGACTGAGCGCTATCCGTTCTTCAGGTCATCTATCATGCTTTGTTCGCAACAATGAAGTGTGCTTTGCGTCAAAGGTGCTAGGATTTCGACGAACCATCTTAACTCCATGGCGTCAGGAGTCAAAGACTTAGACTCAATGTCAACAAAGCACGTAATACAAAGAACACTATGCTCTTGCACAACGGCCTTGTGTACTGCCTAAAGATGTCCTTAAGCTGGAGTGAAGACGTTTCTCAGCTACATAAATCCCTTATCCTCTGCTCGGTATATCCTCTCCCTCCGGCATACCGCCAACCAAGCATACAACCTGGAAGCATACCAACAAGTAAGTCACCCAGCTCCCACCCCATACTAACATCCGTTATAACACTTACTCCCGTCCTCACCACCACCCACTTACCACACTCCATCCGCCACCCCACAAGCGACCACTCTCTTCCCCGACATCACACACAATGTGCCGCCAAATAACCTACCTCAACACCTGCGTCTGCTGCCACTCCTGCTACCAGACCATAACAACTGAATGCCATCTCCCGACCTGGGACACGGAGTACCCGCACTGCAACCGGCAAGACGCCCCCGTAACGCTGCAGGGTAGTACAACCCGTCCCTGCGGTGACTGCGATGCCGCGGCTTATCGTTCTACGCACAATGCTACGGAGGGCATGATCAAGAGGTTTAGGGAGGTCGGGCTGGGGGTTATGGAGAAGATGGCGGAGGGGGAGAGGAGGAGTGGGGGCGATGGAGAGGGAGAGGATGCTGCTGATGGGCAGGCCAGTGGTGAGGAAGAAGAAGAAGAGAAGAGACAGGTGGAGGAGAAGGAGAAGGAGAAGGAGAAGGAGAAGGAGAAGGAGAAGGAGAAGGAGAAGGAGAAGGAGAAGGAGAAGGAGAAGGAGAAGGAGAAGGAGAAGGAGAAGGAGAAGGAGAAGGAGAAGGAGAAGGAGAAGGAGAAGGAGAAGGAGAAGGAGAAGGAGAAGGAGAAGGAGAAGGAGAAGGATGGGAAGGATGGGCGAGACAATGGATGTGGATGGCGATGTTGACATGATGGATGTTGATGATTCCGGGTATGTCTGCATCTGCCATCGGAAGGGGAGAGATACGAAGGGGTTGCCCTGCAAGTGCAGGCCCGGGAGGTGATAGGTAAGGTAAGTGGCGGGTCTTTCCATACTTGTACAATGATCATTAATTTTGCCCGTCGACATGTGGGAACGGGTTAGAGCCTGCATATAGCTGGCGTATAGTAAGGCGTACATACGCAAGGTATTATGATTGGTTTCCACGTTGCAGCCCGCCCTGCCACTGTCCAGAACTTTCGTGAGCCCGATATCGATATGCAAGCATCGCCAGGCCTGCTTAATAAACTCAAGTGCACGCTAAATGGAATAAGAAATGGGTATCAACTATTCGAGAACCCACGATAACCGCCCAACGCCTCCTCTCAGTTTTGCCCTTGCAGCCTAAAATACTCGAGGCGATCCTTAATCATGCTCAACAGATGTTTGGCCTGCAGTCTCCGCATGTACTTCTTGGCCAGCTTTCCCTTCTCGACATCCGCAAGACTAGGCTGCTTTCCCGTCTCCCGCCGGTGCCGCTTCTCTCTCTCGAACTTCTCCGCCGCCTTCAACTCTCTGTCGTCCCTTGCGGTCCACACGCCCTGCCAGTTTTCCGGTATGCCCCTGCCGGCTTTCAGCTCCTCCATCACCACAGCCGCTAGACCCCAGGTCATCGTCGCGCCGAAGGTGGCGATGCTATACTGTCTTTTGTACCCCATGGACTCGTAGAACCCTAACTTTTCCTCCATGGAGGAACTTTCTGGTGGGGTTCGACCAAGAGCAATGACCCGGGGAGCGGGTAAGGGGGTCCCCCTAGTGCGACGGGGGTTGGTTGATTGACGACCGGGTGGTGGTGCGGAGGGATGATTGGGTCCGGTGTTAGCGGTCCTAGCCGGCAAGGAGGCTCTAGGGGCAGCGACTGGCTGCTTCGCGGCCCTTGGATGTGAAACAGCAGCACGGTGGAAGGAGGCTGGAAGCGAGCGCCGCTTGGCTTTTACCTCGACGGGGCTGGGTGAGCGCGGTGGAGTTGCCGGACGTGCCTGTGATGGCTTAGGCATGGGACCATCGTCCTCAAACGAATCGTCGAAAGGGTCCTCGACTGAAGACATGATCCTATCGCCATTCATGTGTCTGGGGGCTGCGGAGTCGGGAACCATGCGCATACTAGAGTCGGGATATGTCCCTAGCGGCGATTTGCATGGGACTTTGGGCGCCTTGAAGCCCGAGAACGGTATCGGTGTCAGGTGCTCATCCTCGATATGCAGCTGTTGTGAGGGCGTAATCTCCGCTTGGCTCTCCAAGTCTGGCTGCGATTGGTGCTCGGCGTCGAAGCCGAAGTCTTGTGTCTCGGGCTCCAGCCTGGCGTTGGTGGGCGGAGGAGGAGGCCGATGAGGTAGTCTGTCGGGTGAAGCGTGACGAGGACGGTCCTTCTGCGTAGGTACAACGAAGCCTGCCCCGTTCGATATAGTTGACCTCTTTTCCGTCCACTTCGAGCCTACTGCCGCTGTTTTCATCCTTTTCTCGGGTGAGGTCTCGGGCGTGGAAGGGATCTCGATATCTTTGCCATAACGCGTCCTCTTGCTCGGGACAAACCCTAACGGCATGAATGCTAGGTCCTGATCCGAGGAAAGGGGATCGTTCTCGAACCGTCTCTTCTGACCTTGGATCGGAGGCGACGAATTGAAGGCGAGAGACTGGCTGGGATGTTCTACTTCAGCAGCCTCAACAGCAGCGTCTGGCAGCTCTGGTTCGGCCTCCTCCATATCAACGTCCGGCTCTTCTTCGCCTGCCTGGCTATCCGTGTCCGTCTGCGACCCATCGGGCTGAGCTTCGAACGTGTTGTAGAATAATTCGAAGTCGCCGAGCGTCTCCTCGTAGCAAGTCTTTAGTTCCAGCGTTACTTCCGGTGTCTCGATCCAGTCGAATCCGAGGCTTTCGGCGATCTGCTCCCAATTGCGGGCGCTCTGTGACCGGCCTTCGTCAAGCGACTTCACCGTGCTCCATAGTTCCCACAGGTCAAGCGCTCGCCGCTGCACGGTCGCCCATGGCATCTCTCTGCTCGTGCCCTGCAGGAACTTGTTGAGGAAGTCGTAGAAGTTCGCCTTGGATGCTACAGGGTCTTCCGATTGCGACCGGGCCATCTCCTGCGTTAGCAAATCATCTCTTCCGACCTCCTCCTCGTCCGGTACGGCTTCTCTCTCATCTGGTACGGCTTCTCCCTCGTTCAACTCGACATCTTCCTCTTTCACCGCGTCGTCGTCATCCATCACGGGGCCTGTTTTCTGAGCGAGGCTATCTCTCTCGTCCTGCCAGAGTGCCATACGCACGAGGGCACGTCGAGCAGCAGCCTGAAACCATATCAACTCATTCTCAAAGAAGTTCTTGAGCCTCGACCGATGCAGGACTCCCCGAGCATGCGCCTGCACAACCGGAAGATTGTGCGTCTGCGCCGCTAGGTGTTGCCGGTATTGCTTCAGCAAAGTGCGAACGCGATGACCCCGCCAAATCCGCTGTATGAGCCTTGCCGCATTGATCACCTCGAGCCTGCGGTTGGAGCTTCTAGTCTTCTCTAGCACGCGGTCGTGATCTTCAGGTGACGAGGCAGTACCGCTTCTGGCTGTCGAGAGCGGTGCTGCCACGTTCCCGGCACTTGAAACGGTGGGGCTCTTCGTTCGTCTCCGGCTTTCGAGTTCCACGACGAGAAAGCTGGTCTTGGCTGATTTCTTGAATATGGAGGTATGACTGGCATCGTTATCCGCGCCGTTGTTGGTAGCAGGTGGGGAAGCGGGTTTCGTGACGGAAGCAGGAGCAGGTTGGTCGTATTCGGCAGGCTCGACGCGCGGCTCGCGTGCGACAGGTTTTGGAGCGCTGGTCTGTGTGGCAGTTGCTACTGGCGGCTTGGAATATTCGTCCGCAGCGGGTTCTCCTTCTCGTTGTGCCCGTAAGCGAGGTTCCAGGTGCCGCACGTAGCGATCTCGCCATGAATGCCAGGAGTGGTGGGGGTGCTCTTCCTCCAAGTCCTGGTATATCTTGTTTCCACTGCTCCCGTTCTTCTTGGTAGCGGCTTCCTTGACATATTGCATGAGAAGTTCGTCGTCTTCCTTGGTAAACTTGACGACTTGTCGTGAAGTTGAAGAAGGCGGCGCACCGCCTGCAGCAGCGGCTTGTGCTGCTAACCGAGGTTGGAGATGTCGGACGTACCGATCGCGCCACGATTGGTGAGTATGATGCGAATATTGCTCAGCTAGGCTCAGGTATATCTTATTGCCCCTGCTGCCTAAGCCATTATTACCTTTCAAGGCGGCTTCAACGTGTCTCAGGAGGAGCGCGTCGTCTTCCTCGGTGAACTTGACTCGCCCGGTACCTGCTCCGTCAGAAGTCCTATACCGAGACGGGGTTCCGGACGGCGGCCTTTGGGTTCTTGACTGCGCAGAGGCGGGTTCCGGCTCCTCACTTCGCACATCTTGGCCTGGCTCCTCTCGTTGGTCGCCCGATATCCTCTGGTTCAGAAGACGAGGTTCACGGTCTTCCTCGGCGAGCTTTTGTCCTCCAGAACGAGCTCCGTCCTCTCTCTTAATGCGGGATAGAGGCCCCCGTGCTGATTGCCGTGTCCTCCTTGGCATAGCAATGGGTTCCTGCCTCCTTGACACAGCAGCCAGTTCCTGTCTACTTGACACAGCAGCGGGTTCCTGCCGCCTCGGCACAGCAGGGGTTTCCTGCCGCCTTGGCTCAGCAGGGGTTTCCTCCTCCTCACTGGCGGCATCTTGTTCGGCTCGTCCAACTAGGGGATCCCACTTCTTCGGTTTCGGGAGGAGACCCTTGTACTCGATTGACCTGGACCTCCAGGAATGCGCGCTGTGGCGTGGACACATCTCTGCGAGTTGCTGGAAGATTAGGTTACCCGATAGACTTGCACCCTGCTTCTCTTGCATTGCCAGCCAGTTCGACAGGAGCTGGTCATCTGCATTGGTAAAGGGTGTTCTCCTGCCCTTCGGCTTGGTGGACGTGGCTGCAGGCCTGCGAGTAATGCCGGCGATCCGGTGCCTCTCGATGTTTTGTAGAGCCCCCATCTTCACCGACTGCTCGATAAAGGTCCACGAAACTGATTCCTCTGGCGGTGACTTGCCGGCCCTCTTCACGTGGTCGGCAATGCGTACATCGGCCGTGTTGATGTCCTTGGTCAAAACTCCGCCATGTTCCTGTTGATACGTGAGTGGTGGCTCCCATGCTTGACCTGGAGAGAAGTTAAATACCGTGATATCCTCCAGCCAACGATCTCGTTGCGGAACTTTGTCATCGACCCAGAACCTCTTTCCCTGGAAGAGGTTGCCAGCCATGGCCCAACCCTAACCCTGGTGAACGTTGTCCAGGATGAAGCGGTGTTTGCAAGGGTAATAATCCTGAAGGCGTAGTTGTGCGGGAAAGCGATAGAATCCATCAAGAACATTAAATAGAGCTCCTGAATTAGCAAAATAGAGGGATTTAATCCGAGTGATAGAAATTGAATGGGGGCGACTGAGCCTTTGTCGTCAAATTTGAATCTGGTGATGGCTGCTTGTTCGGACGTGACGCGAGACGCGTGACGAACTGGCGGGTCGAGGTCAGCTTACCACAGTAAGCGAGAGACACCACGCTAAAATTGGCTCGTTGCTCACTTAATTGCATAAAAGGGGTCTTGTGGTTTCCCGTTCTGCCGGACCGGAGAGGCTGAGGTTGCCAGGTGACGACTACTCTCTTAACGACCGCTTGCCTTGACCTTGGCACGAGGAAAGAACTACCGAATTCCTCCTCACTGATATCTGGTTTCACTCGTTCTTGTTCTGTTTGCAAGCCGTGTCTGCTCTCATGTGCTCTCTTTGTCGCCTCTCATAAGTCATTTTGGCAACGAGCGACGCCACCCGTTTTGCATCGTATCTGTGTCTTGGTTCTCGCTCGCACTTTTCACTCCCGTGAACTTACGGGCTCGCCATGGACCACTGAGCGGTCTCGTGCATTCGAACTGCAAAGACACCAGGCAACCAGAGCTGTGCTTACAGAAATGACGACCTGGTGTATCTTGTCCTCTATTTTCTCACAATGGGCGTCCTCGCCAAGATTGCGGCCGGCATCCTGGCCATCTCATTCATGACATTCATAACATTCTTCGGAAGACTCCCAATATTCAGGTACATCCTCTTCACATCTTCATCTAGTCAGCCATAGTCTCACTAACCTTACTCAGAAACACGCCCATAGCCTGGTTACACCGTTTAATATGGATTCACCTCCCCAACCTCTTCTCAGCAATCGACCAGCGCCTCACCGGAGGCCGCATAACACGCTACACATCCCGCACCTTCAACTACCTGATGTACGACAAGCACCCCACAATCCTCATCTTCTTCCTCCTGCTTCTCCTGGGGTCGCAATACCTCTACCTCCCCTCGGCCTGGCCGCACTTCAGCACCCTAAACAAGGGCTTCGCCTCCGTCGCCATCGCCCTGCCCTACCTCTTCCTCTACCTCTCCGCATTTACTGACCCAGGTTCGGTCACCCCCTCCAACCATGCCAGGACCATGGCGCAGTACCCCTACGACTTCACCCTCTTTCAGCCGGGCGTGCAATGCAGCACCTGCCACTTACTCAAGCCCGCGCGGTCGAAGCACTGCAGCATCTGTAAACGCTGCATAAGCAAGATGGACCACCACTGCATCTTCATCAACAACTGCGTGGGCGCCAACAACCAGCACTACTTCATACTACTGCTGTTCACTACCGGCCTCCAAACCCTCTACGGCGGCATCCTCGGGGCGGGGATAATAGCCGCCAAAGTCCAGGAGCGGTACCCAGGCTGGTCACTCTGGCCGTGGGGCACGGGCGTGCCGCTGAAACAGTACCTCATCGCCTGGGGCTGGGGCGTCCAAGACAAAGTCGGCATGGGCGCCGTCACAATGCTCGCCCTCCTCACCAGCCCGCTGGTCTGGGGTCTGCTGGCCTACCACGCGTGGCTGATCTACTGCGGCACCACGACGAACGAGTCGATGAAGTGGGCCGACTGGCAGGCGGACATGGACGACGGCGTCGTCTTTCGGCGGAAGCTACCGGCCGATCGGGTGAAGGATCTGAGCGTCGAGCCGGCGTGGACGAGGTGGCCTGTCGAGGCGGAGCAGGTTATAGTTAGGACTGACGACGGGAAGCCGCCGGTGAGTAAAGTTCCGCTGCCGGGGGTGGGCGAGTGGGAGCCTGTTTGGAGGCTGAGGGATGTGGAGAATATGTATGATCTGGGGCTGTGGGATAATATGTTGGATGTGTTCTTCCCTGGCTATCCGTTCAGGGATCAGGAGGTGCCTCTTTCAGAGGAGAGAGGAAGGAAGAGGAGGACGAAGAAGACTACGGCTCAGATCGGCGGAGAGGTCGATGGTTAATGCTTGTTGATAAATGGCAATGTTCTGTAGCATCTCAGCGTGCGTTGAATTCTGTACAATGTATCTCACAACCATCGCCTGCCCTCTATTCCATTCCCTGACATTGATATTCGTAATGACGTGCGAAAGAGACAGCTCGTGTCTCCAGTGCAAAGTCCCGGCTCATGCTTGCTTGTCAATCTTTTCTCGAGGCCAGGGCAATACCGTACTCCACAGAATCCGTGTGTGTTGTCTTCCATCGATCAGCACGTATTCATCCACGGCTGATTCCAAGCCGCAACCTATGCCAACCGGGTTCGTCCGGGTATGACTGTATCGACTGAGCAGCCGATCGCAATATGGCGAGCCAAATCTCTCGCGCATGTGTCACCTCCTCTACCACCACGTCCTCGGATCTGACCTTCGACTGTTCCATGTCCATATCCATATTGATATCCATCTTCCCTCCCTCTACACCTTTCACTTCCTCCCTTCCCCCCCACTCGAAAACTCAGGCGGCAAATCCATCCCCACCCGCCTCGCCGTCAGCCGGACCCTCTCCTCCTCGTCCATGTCGATGCTCGGGTTGTACCGCTCGATCAGCTGCACGTACGTCCTCTGCGCGCGCAGGTAGCTGAGGAACTGCTCCGCGTGTTGGACGGCCGCGCTAGGGTTTGCTTGTGTCCGTGGTGGCGGCTGGCGGAAGTTGTCGCGGATGCGCTTGTGTAGTGGTGCGGCGGGCGAGGCGAGGAGGGGCCGGGGCGGGAGCTCGCGGAGGATGGAGCGGTAGACGGAGCGGATGCGGGCGGGGTTTGATGTTGAGGACATTTTTGCGGTTTGCTTGTAGGGCTGCGATTGCAGTAGGGCAGGATGGGAGGGCGGGAAATAGTTCGAGGGCGAAAGAAAGTTTGGAAGTTGTCGCGATGAAGTCAGTGCTAAATTGACCTTGGGGCGATAGTTAGCTCCCGGCGCTAGCGCAGAGTCGGCAGGTCGGATCTCTTGGCACCGACGACTTGCCAAAGAAATTCCATCTGCAATTGAAGATCCGACATGCGACTTTGAGATCAACATCAATACAGTATACACATCAACCATGATCCGCACAATCGAATCCCAGCTGCTCGCAATGCCAGCTGCAATGCGGTGTCTTCTGCTGCAACAGACCCTCTCGCGACCGCTCTACCAATCCCGGCGGCACATCTCGACGACCAGCACCCTGTTGCTTCCTCGCGCCCGACCGTCTCTCTCTCCTTCACAGCAACAAGTCGCACCGACACCGCCAACACCACTATCCCCGCAGCCGACACGACAATCCCCGCCTTCGCCCACGCTCTCACAACCACCCCCATCCCTCCCCTCCCTCTCCCACCCACCGCCTCCCACAGCAGCACCCCTCTCCTACCTCCCACCCCCCTCAAACTCCCCCCCACCGCACACCGCCCTGCCCGCCCCCTCCCCCTCACCCACCATCCTATCCCACACAACAACCCTCCTAACCCTCTCCACCCCGCCAAGATTCCTCTACTCAGCCCCACGCTTCCTAAACCTACCCCTCAACCTTCGCGTCCCGGAGATCTGCCTCCTGGGCCGCTCCAACGTCGGCAAGTCGACCCTCATAAACGCCCTGGCCGGCATCTCCTCCTCCTCGGCGGGGAGGTCGCACGGCAGCAACGTCTCTTCGGCGAAAAAGAAGTCCGGTCCTGGCTCTCAAATAAAAGGGTTGGCGATAACGAGCGCCAAGGCCGGTTGCACGAGGACGTTGAACGGGTACGCCTTCGGCCTGCCTCCACACCCGGTTAAGGGCGACAAGAAAGAGAAGAAGGAGGAAAAGATGGTAGAGGGACGGGCAGCGACAAGAAGTGAAAGGAGACAGCTAGCAAGCCGCAACCACGACCCCACCCCCCAAGCCGCGATGGTGCTAATGGACATGCCCGGCTACGGCCAGAACAGCCGCGAGGAATGGGGCGTCGAGATAGCAAAGTACCTCTCGCGGCGCAAGATGCTGCGCGGCGCGATACTGCTCATCGACGCCGTCGCGGGCGTCAAGGACGGGGACAAGATGGTTTTGAGGTTGCTGCGCGACGCCAACGTCAGGACGGCGGTGGTGCTCACCAAGGCTGATAAGCTCGGGTACGGGGTTAGTACCAGAGACCCGGCGAAGGGGGTTAGGGAGGTAGGGGCGATGTGCGAGAGTATATGGGCGTTGCTGAGGGATTTGGAGGGGAGGGGAAACTCAACGGGATGGGCGGAGGGGGAAGGGTGGGAGAGGGAGATTTGGGTTACGGGGGCGGGAGATCCGAGGACTGGTGGGGAGGGGGTGGGCGTTGAGGGGGCGAGATTTGCCATTGCGAGGATGGCTGGGCTTGTGGAGGATGAGAGGGAGGTCGGGGAGAAGGTGGTAAGGACTGCGCAGAGGATCGTGCCGTTTGAGGAGTTGCAGTGGAAGGGGGGTAGTTCGGGGAGGTTTGAAGTTAGGGCTTGATTGGAGGGCGCGGAGTGTGTGATTTAGAGGGGGAGTGGTTGTAGGATAGAGAAGGGATGGAGCTGATACCCAGGATGTAGGAATAAGACGGCCACCATGGCCTGTTGGTTATGGAGACCATGTCGACCAGACCTCGGTACCAATATGCGCTGTTCGCTTGGTTCCCGTTGTATGATTCAGTCTGCAGGTCACCCCTTGTTGTCTCTGTTCTTCGTAGCATCTTCCCATATATCACATTCCACGTCACGGTCGTTCCGAATCTCAGAAGGCAGGGCAAACAAAGTCAAAGGGTTAACTAGTCTAATCGGGAAGGATATTCATACAATTGTGTCCCCCTCCCATGCAAACTCTGGATCGACTGCGCCCCAAAGGATGATATGATGAATGCTGTCCTGTCCTTTTCTCTTCTTCTGTCCTCCCATCGTTCGCGCGCAAAATCAGTGCGGCATAAAAGCAAAGTGATTCCCTGCCGTCCCAGCCAAATCATTACGTTCATGACGAGTTCAAGTCGTAGGCAGAGAGGGAGAGGGTGGGAAAAGGGAGAGGACCTGCCGAGGGTCTGGGGAAGCGGCTGATGATTACAAGAGTTGGTATGGGTATTGATGATGGTTGTGACGGTGCCGGTGAGCAATATCAAGAAAGGTGGAATGCGCCTTGTCCCTCTTTGATAGCCATGAAGAGCTGCTTCCTCATGACCTTGATGTCGGTGTAATCGGGCAGCTTGAGGTAGTTGACGCACGTCATGACGGTCGGGAGATAGTCGTCCGGTGTGTAAGGCGCCTCAGCACCCCTGCACACCACGGTGAACATCGGGGTCAAGCTCCTGAAGCCTAGAAGGAAGATGTTAACATCCGTTCGGTTCTGGTTCAGGGAGAGAAAACACTTACCCCCAATGGGCAGCTTCGGGCTACCGGTCGTGAACTGCAGGAACTCGCGGCGCTGTGACGGTGTCATCTCGCTCATGGTCTGGAGCAGGTTCTTGACGCTCTTGCTGTCCATGTTGTAGCCGTGATCCGCTTTAACGGAATCCATGAGTGCTGTCGTATAAGTTAGTCGACTGTCAACTGAAACGACAACGTATGTGGCAAGGACTTACTCTCGATGCTCCAATCCTCCTCATTGCCGCCAAATAGAATGCAGAGCTCATCCGGAGTAAACGCACTAAGAGCCGAGTACGGGAAAACCTGCGAGAAACCAGTCCGGAAAGCATCAACCTGGCGGCGAACACCAGTCCCCAGCGTCATGTCGATGACCTTCTCGAGGTACAGGTCCACATTCTCCATGGTCACTGCCTTCTGCGAGCCGCCGGGGACCAATTCGATATCCGGGAAGCCGGGCAACGTGAAGTCCAGACACAAGTCGTCGATCTTGCTGGTGTTGACAGTGACCTTCTCCATGTCCGCAACCTTCTGGGCCGGTGTGCGGTTCGGGTCCTCGTCGATCTGCTTCTTGGCGATCGCAAACTTCTTAATCAGCTTCATCGACCTCGCAAGCCCCGGATCGACCACCTTGACGGCACCCAGCGACGGGCGCACACCAGAGGTGTCGTCTCCGATGCGGAAGAAGATGGGGTTGAAGTTGATGTCGATGATGCGCGAGTCTATCATGGATCGCGCGACAAACTTGCCCAGCATCTTGAACAACTGGAGGGACTTCTCTCCCTCTTCAGACGAGAGGAACTCCTTGCTCAGGGGGCGCGGGAACAGGCCATTCGGTCCGTGGACGAATTCTTCTCCCTCGCCGGGGTCGTTATCCCGCCAGAGCTTGAGCTTCCTCTTCGAGAACTCTTTGGACACAGTCGAGTAGAACTCCAGTGTAGGGCCAAGTCCAGTTCCGACTTCATCGAAGTACTCCACCTCCAAGATGCTCTGCGAAGCGCCATACAGTTCCATGACCTTCATGGCTGACTCGAGAATCTTGGACCTCGAGATGCGCACCTTTTGTCTCGCTAGACGGCCCAAGTATAATCGGTCGTCGCGGCGATCGCGTCTGGACTCGTCCTGCGACTGGGCATTCTGCCACCGGCTCATCGACCTGGCATATCCGAACGAAGTGGACTGCAGAAACAGGTGACGTGTCTCGAACGGGAACAGAAAAGGGTAAAGCCTCGCCAAATCTTCACTCCAGCTGGGTAAGCAGTTGCTTGCCACGATCAGCGGCTCCTCCAGCTGACGATTAAGCTTGGCGGTGAGCTTCGTGTTGACAAACTGTGAAAGCGGTTCAACATTCAGCCTCAGGGTTTCCTTGTTCTCCACGATCACGTCGTCAATGTTGGCGTTCAGGTCGTGCAGTACCTTCAGAAGGCGGAGGATGGAGGAGGTAGTCGGATGCTTCGCCATAGAGCCCGGCGTAGCACCCTCTTGCGTCTCCGCGGCACCATCAAAGGAGGCACCAAACGCAATAGACTCGGCAGGTGGAGGGCCTGGCACGCGCTTGAACTTCACCGTGTGTGTGGTGGTCCAAACGTTGTTTCGAGTCTGCTCCTCTGCCGAGAGCGGTGAACGATGGACGGCTCGATAGATTGTCGTGTCGTGTGGGATCGTCTTGCCCTCAATACTGAAGCCGATGTGATAGTCCTGAGGGGTCGTCTGAAGAGCTCCGGCATACGACATCGGTCTCGCGGATGACGAAGGCGAAGGCGAGTTACCCAACGCGGCAAGGGCTGCCAGCGCGCTGCGGCTCGGCAGCGCCGCTGTAGTACGACTGGCCTGCGAAGGTGTCGGGACCCTGGTGCCATCTTCCTTACGAGCAGTAATCTTTCCACCTGCAGCAACCTCCAGGTTGACGCGGGACGGATCCTCCGGTGTCTGCGCATCCTCCATGCTCTCGTCAAGGTCGCGCAGAACATTGAGGGCGCTGCTTTCGGCCTCGGCCATATCGTCATCATCGGACAGCTGCTTTTCGTCCGCACACTCCAGGGCATTATCGAGATCATCTTCGTGCTCTGGTGGTGGTTGCGGAGGAGGGGCTCCCTCGGAAAGCCCTTGACGGCGGCTCGACCTACGCAAGCTGCTCTTGTCTTTGGACGTCGAGGGCTCCGGGGTGGCCGGCATATCCGCCTGAGACTTTGACTTTGACTTCCGGGTAGAGCGAGGTGTAGAAGAGGCTTGTGGCGGGGGTGGGGGCGGGGGCGGGGTTGACATGGAGCCCGGCGCGTACAACCGCCCAGCAAGTCGAGCTTCCGCTGCGCTGAAGGGCATCCCAGTCCCAGACATTGCTGCCAGTGCTCTATTGATGGCATCTCTGCGAGCTGAGCCCGAGGCCCTTGGACGCTCGACATTAGTGATTCTAGGTCGGAGATAATCGTCCAACGACTTGAAGGTCGTGATGGCGTGGATCGAGACCAATATCTGCCGGAATTGGCGCGGGATATCCGAGTCATCGTCCGCAACGAGCTTGAGCCTTATCTGCTTGGCCAGCATCGAAGTAGCGTTGCTGCGATTTCCGTCAAACGCATTGTGATGGACAGTGATGACCTCAAAGTGTTCCGACCTGCTGAGCAGGTCTTGCAGCTTGTGAATCATGACACTGAAGGGAGTGGCTGGAGAATCGGCCGTCGCAGTTTTTGGCTTTGACTTCACCGAGTATCCCATAAATACTTGGAGGAATGCAGATTGCGCAGCAACTGCAAGCTCCCCGTCCGGATTGCTGAAGACCTGTTCCAGAACTCTCACCACGCCAGACGCAAGCAACTCCGCACTGGTCACACTCTCCAGCGCATCGGTGTCGAAGAAATTGGCTAGCTTCTTGAAGAGCTCGATGCCGCCCTCAACAGGGAGGCTGGTTGACGACGTACGCTGTAGGTAGAAGGCCTCGATCTCGTCCGCAAGAGTAGACAAGCTAGTCAAGATCTTTGCAGCTTTCTTCTTCATGGTCTTTCCTTGCTTTTCCGTCTCGTGCGTCTCGAGGAACTTCTTCGCGGCGTCGCGGATCTTCGTCTTCATAGACGGGCCGTCCGATAACAAGTGTCCCAGAACCATAGGGGGGCCATCAATAGACATGGTGGAACCCTCCGAGCTGGCAGAATCTTCGCGGTGATGCATCTCTTCTTCGTGGTCCTCATCTTCGTCCTCATGATCATCGTGGTCTCCATCCGAAGAATGGTGCGATTGTTCGTCGTCATCATCGTCCCCGGAGTCCTCATGCGCTGAAGATGACCGCCCGTCCGAATCCGCTGCCGCGGCTTGCTCTGCTTCCGCGTGGTCATTTGCTGAAGTGTTTGGCTCGGGCTCAATCACCTCGTTTGATAGCTTCGTGATCTCCGCTATGACCCCCTCCCGATACAGTTGATAACGGTAGATGTTATCAAGCCGGCTCATCAACAGCTCTGTCGCCTGGAGGGCGGACATGACCAGAGAGGGATGGTCCTGCTGCGAGAGAATAGAGGCGAGGAATGACGCATATGGGACTGCCTTCAAGGCTTCACTAAGGATGTCCACATCGAGGTTCGATAACATCTTCAAGTGGGCAATCAAGACCTTCTGCCGCACACTGAGATTGACGGTGCTCGAATAGGCGTCCGTAAGAGTTGGGAAGAGGATGAGGGCGAACCGGCGAACCTCGTCCTTGCAACCTTCAAGCAGCTCGATTCGCCTCTCGTTGGACGACTTCTTCTTAAGTCCGAGCTGGGAAGACGGAGTGATCGGTTCACTGGGCGAGTTCACCACAAAATCCCCAGCAGCCGGATCCGCGGACTTTGGGAGGCTTGGGAGGAGCTCGCAGATGACGTTAAGCGTCTCCAGGATCTGCTCGCGCGGTCGATGGATGAGGGCCTGCATGATAAGTACACTGTCAAGCTTTGATGCAACATCTTCCGTGCCGCTCGGAGGCGAGACGCCTGTGAGTATCTGGTACAAAGTCTCCACGACGTTCATCTTGAAGAGTTCGGCAGAGAGCCGTGGACTGGCACGAGCCGTGAAGGCCAAGACGCGGAGGAACTGGGTGTGAATGTTCGGTCCGATGAGATTCGTGGTGCCAGGCAGGAGAAGGCGGAGAACAGCCTTGAGCAGGTCGACGCTCACGAGTTCCTCGAGCTTGGATGGCTGGTACTTGAAGCTTTCGACAATCCTCGAAACACAAAGGGAGGCTTGCTCGACAACTTTCTGATCATTGCTGCCCAGGACATTGAGCAGGGTGGGCATGACATCTCGGATGACTGAGAAGGAGTCTTCCGGTATGTTGCGGCAGCAATTCGCAGCTGTCGTTACGGCTACTCTCTGCGTGCTCGTCGCGAAGAACTCAAGGTATGAGAGACATGCGGTGAGCCCGCCTTCACGGACGATGCTGGTGGGATACTCAGCCGAGATCTTCTCCAGAGTGCTGAGAGCCTGCTCCGCAAGATCGATGAACGAGATCTCGAGCAGTTTCTGACACAAAACAGGCACTGCCCCCCCGTAGACGACATTGGCTGTGCTGGCAGGCAGCGCCTCCATCAGGTTAGCTAAACAGCGGCACGCCAGAAGCATTATCTCTGGATTCTCTTCGCCGGTGAGCTCGTTAGGCTGCATCAGAGAAACCAGCTCTTTGACGTACGCATCAGGCGAGAAGTGTCCGGACAGGTTGTCCTCATTGGAATGGAGGAGCAAGTCCGACAGCTGTTGTAGGGCAATAAGCTGGCTGGAAGGGTCGTCCTTCTGACGCAGGCGGGAGAGTAGGTCTCGTAGTTGTGAAGAAGAAGAGACTCCCATCATTCCAGTCAACGCTCTCAGGGTACTGGAAAGTCCATGGCCAGGACCACCATGCCCAAATCCACCAAACGGGTCTATATCGTCGTCGTCATCATCGTAATGATGCTCGTGGTCGTGTTCGTCCTCGTCGTTCTCGTCGCTGTCTTCGTGGTTGTCGTCGTTTGGAGGAGGAGGAGGGGGCGGAGGTGGAGGAGTGTCCTTCTCGTGCTCGTCTGTTCCCGTCATGACTACATCGTCGTCTCTATCATTCCGCGACTTCTTTGACCGGCGACTGGGTCCAGATGGTTGGTCTTGGGGGCCTATTGTAAGACTACGATCGTCACCATGAGCGGCAGTCGGCAGTGACATACCTGGCTTGGACTCGGCGGCGTTCTTGTGGCGGCTCGATCGTCGACTAGATGAAGCGGATGTGCCTGCTGAGTCTTTGGGAGGACCAGCTGATGGACTGCGACACACGACACTGTCAGAAACGATGGCCAGGGGCAGTATGGGGGATGTAGTACGCGGCAGGAAGAACTCACCCTGGACTAGACATGACTGCCGGCGCTTTGCCTTTCTTACGGCGTGAAGAAGCCGGCTGTGGTGCTACTGCTGCAGGCGGTGGAGGCGGTGGAGGCGGTGGAGGCGGTGGAGGTTGGGCGACTCTCTGTCGCTTAGACCGGCGAGACGAAGAGGACGGCTGCTCAACAGGAGCCGGGGGTGGCGGCGGCGGACTCGATGCTTGGTCCGGGTTCTTTCGCTTTCTCGATTTTGGTGGGACAGAGGCGGTGGAAGAGGGACCAGCAGCAAGGGGATCGGATGGCGGGTCGGGAGCAGCTGGGTCGGAGGAAGCTCCTTGGCTCGCTGCTTGACGGGCTGACGCTCTAGTGACTCTACCCGACATGAGTAAATCAGTGATCTCGCAGCGGAGGCAACATTAAGGGTGATGAGATGTGTGTGTATTTGTGCGGAGAGAAGGGGGGGAAATAGTCAAGTGGTAGTAGTGATGGGGGGGTATTGTCGGTAAAGTTGTTAAGTACTGGGCAAGAAGTGGTGAAGTGAAGTGGTGGAGTTCAGTCGGTTCGGTGTTTGATGGCCTGACAGATGCAAATAAATCGAAGTTGAAAGTCGATCCAGGTCCAAGTTGTTTTGTTGAAGTGGTCCAGGTCCAGGTCCGATTAGATAGGGAAGAGGCGAGTTGATAGTGGGTTGGCCCAGTGTATTGGCGAGGTGAAGTGGCTGCAAGGGCCAAACAGCTGCTTCACTTCACCAAAAGTGATGTCTTTGTCAGTCAGTGTGGCCTTGGGTCCCGTCGCTTTTTGTGGTGTCTGCGTTGTTCTGGCTTGCAGCTCTGGAGGTTTGTTTCACTGTGACTGGAGGGCGGATGGCGGAGCAGGGATCCCACTTTGAACTTCCACACAGCTCGAACCCTTGGACCATGCGCAAACGAACAGCTGTTAAGCTCTCCCCTGGTGTTGTGTTGAGCTGCAACCTCGCATTCACTGACTGACTGACTGACTGACTGACTGACGCCTGGGCCTCTTTCAGGCTTTTCTCTGTCCGGACTTTATCGATGTCTCGTAAACCTTTGGGGTTGAGGGTTGTGATATTCCGGCATCGGGGCTGATGATAGTCGAGCTGATGACGAGGCGGGGCCGGGGACCAAATGGCGTTGGACCGAGTTCAAGTTGTAGAGGGGAAGAGGAAGTGGATGAGGCGAGGATGGAAGGGGTGAGATGCACGGACTGGGAGAGAAAGAGAGAAGAGAGAAAGGCAATACCTGGACGCGGAGGAAGTTACGTTGTTTGCGGTCGCAATATCAGGCAGGCGCGAGGAGGTGTGATCCGGTCTGGAGCGCGAGTGTGTTGCGGAGCTTCGGTCTGCCATGAATTTACGCCATGAGGCACGGCGGTAAATTATCAACTTATAATCAACACAAGAACTGGTAGAGAGTGGTTGTCATGGAGGGCGGATGAATTATTATGTTCGTGTTGCGCTGACCAACTCGCAATATGACAAACATGGAATAGAGAGTTGTGAGTCTGGGATGTGTGAATTGAGGAAGGAGAGGAGTTGCATGTGTTGGGCCTCGTGCACCAGTGGTGGTAACTGCCCGCCCTGGCGCTACTGCTGAGACACTCTCCGTTTTGATTGCGAGCTCAGTGGGTCACGGCGATTATCTCAACTATCTCCGTTTGTTGGTCTTGGCATTCCTTAAAACGGCCCCCGACTCCTTCCGTCTGAAAACAACATCCGAAGAACCACACTCATCTATGTTTGACTACTTGAAAACACTCACAGAATCCCAATCTTTCGGGGCTGGCTGTGGTTAGCTGTGAGTGGAGGACATTCAAGGCTCACATTTAGTGGGATGGCTCAAGTGCCCATCTCATGCAAGAAGGCCGATCAGGAATGAGGAGTATCTGTCTACCGTATCAATGCAACCATGAGTCTATAATGGAAGTCTATAACAAACTCGCAGAAACGCCGCATTACGCATCTCACATACAACATCTCTCAACCAAACACCCCGCCTACTCCATCGCGCTCCACCCTCCCATTCTCAATCTCACTTTCACCCCCCGTCTCGCCCAGCTAACAACCCTCCCCAATCTCGACCTGTCCATCGTCCTCTCCCGCTCCATCGTCTTGGTCCTCTCCATCATCATCTTCCCTCCCTCCATCGTCCCCTTCCTACTCAAACCCGTCGTCCCCTGCCTCCTCACCCCCCTCCCCCAAGTCCTCCTAGCACTCAAAATCATAAACCGCGGACTCACCCCCTCCTCCCAATCAGGATGTTTCCTCCCCTCCTCCCCTTCCCGCGTGCCTCCCCACTCCAACAGTCCCGTCAGCCCAAATCCCGCGTCCAACACCGCCCCGATCCAAGTCTGCACCATGTGGTGCTGTTTCCGCACCCTACTTCCCAACCAGCTCACGCACCGGGGCGACTCGTCGAAGTAGTCCGTCAGCGGCCAGTAGACCCGTCCCGTGTCCGGCGCGTGTTGAAACCCCGGCTGTTGTGGGGCCGTATACACCGGGTGCTCGACACTAAAGACAAAACTCCCGCCCGGCTTGAGACTCGCGTGGAGTTTGGACAGGATGAGACGGAGGTCGGGGGGGTAGTGCAGCGCCAACCCGCTGAAGATGAGGTCGAAGCTATCTCTCTCTAAGGAAAGGGTGACCATGTCGACCTGTCGGTAATCGATCCCGGCATAGACCTCAGAGGACGACGACAGCTCCCGGGCGCGGGAGAGCATGTTGGCCGACCCGTCGAGCGCGAGGACGGAGGATGCGCCTGAGTCGATCGCCCAGCGGGAGAACCAGCCGTCGCCGCAGCCGAGATCGAGAACCGACATACCGGTCAGGTCTTTGGGGAGAAGGAGGCGGATGTCGGGCCATTCCGAGGCGCCGGTTAGACCTTGTTGAGCCCGGGGGAGGGTGCTGTAGGCGGAGAAGAAGGAAGGGGTGTCGTAGATATTCTGGGTTGGCTTGGAGGGGGAGGGGTTTGTGCGTGTTCGTCGCATGGTTGCGTGGTGGATGGGATACTCTCTTGAGAAGGAAGGTGTCTTAATGGTGGTTCTTGGGATGGATGTTGGTGGAAAGTTCATCGGAACCGGGGGATGCTTTATACAGATCCCGGATGAGCATGTGAAGGGACGCAGCACGTCCATCACTGCTTCTTTGACCGGGCCGGGCATGCCTTCACCAAGCCAGACTCGCAGGCCTCACATTTGGATGAATATCACGATCAGATGCGAAGAGGCGCAAGCAAGCTACCCCCTGATGCTTCACCCTTATGCATAGGGCTACCGACATGGCAGCCATGTGGTCCCCTTGGAGATCTGAGCGCCAATGCCGTGGGCGATCATCGAGCGATCTGATCGTCCAGGTGGAGATACGGGCATTATTGAAAGCTATTGGTCGTACTGCCTAGCAACTGCCGAAAAAGATATCACGAGCTATGGCGGCTCGCTTGGTGGTGAGGCTCAAACATGGACGTTGGCCCGTTGGTGAGGCCGGGGGCGCTTCCGGTACACTCAACGTTTCGGAGCATAGCCCCCTGCGTTTACTCGCCCACGGCATAGATTGACCACATTATGTGTGCCACGTACCCGCATATACCACCTGTACGAAGTACGTAGTTGTCAACTGCCTTCAATGCGTCGAGGTAATGCGCAATGTGATGGAAGGTGTTCTCTTGGACGATAGGTTGTCGCAGGGTTAGGGTTTTACCCATTAGCGTATCCTTAGCTCGGCCGGAGCTCAACCCAATGCCGCTGCAACGCGCTCGCTTTCCTTCGGCTCAATGACGTTCGCTCACATCCCCAATGTAGTCAATGCCGAGGGGACATTCCCAACCCCGACGATAAGCTGCTCTCCTCCTCCAGCTTTTTCCTCTCTCCCGTAGAACAAAACAACAATTCCTCTCCCCAAGCGCTCCTATCCTCCTCGTGAAGCGCCAGGAACAGTTTCAAAACATGAAGTCCCGCCTCGCCTCCGTGACCCGACGGTCATGCAGCCAGCGGCCGCTCTTCCGCCCCCTCACGGCGGCTAACACCATCCCCCCCTGCCTCTCCTTGTCTCAACAACAACAACGCCGCCCCGTAGCCTCCTTCGAGCAAGGCCCCTCCCAGCGACCCGACAGCCAATACGTCTCCTTTCCCGGCGCCGTCAAGTCGGCCTTCAGCCACACAATGAAGTTCGAGTCGCCGGGCTCCTACCCGGCGCTGCCGACGTACCGCGTGGTCGACCAGCACGGCGTCGTGGTCGACGAGTCCTTCACCCCGGACCTGACGGACGAGGAGGTCGTGCAGCTGTACAAGCACATGCTGACGGTCAGCATAATGGACATCATCATGTACGACGCCCAGAGGCAGGGGAGGCTGAGCTTCTACATGGTGTGCGCGGGGGAGGAGGCCGTGGCCGTGGGCAGCGCGAGCTGTCTGACTAAGGAGGACGTGATATTCAGCCAGTACCGGGAGCAGGGGGTGTTTATACAGAGGGGGTTCAAGCTGGGGGATTTTATGAACCAGTTGTTTGCGAATAGGAATGATCCCGGGAAGGGGAGGAATATGCCCGTGCATTACGGGAGTAAGGAGCTGAATATTGTGAGTTGACATTCTGTTGGTTATGCGATGTACATGAGGGGAGACAAAAAAAACTGACTGGTGACAGCACACGATATCGTCACCCCTAGGCACACAGCTCCCCCAAGCCTCCGGCGCCGCCTACGCCCTCAAGATGCAGCACATGCAAGACCCCTCAATTCCCCCGAGAGTAGTGGCCTGCTACTTCGGCGACGGCGCCGCCAGCGAGGGCGACTTCCACGCGGCGCTGAACATGGCGGCGACCAAGTCCTGCCCCGTCATCTTCATCTGCCGCAACAACGGCTTCGCCATCTCCACCACCACGCTGGAACAGTACCGCGGCGACGGCATCGCCAGTCGGGGGCTGGGGTACGGCATCGAGACGATCCGCGTAGACGGCAACGACATCTGGGCCGTGCGGGAAGCCACGAAAAAGGCGCGCGAACTAGCCCTCAAGGACGGCGGGCAGCCGGTGCTCATCGAGGCCATGACGTACCGCGTCAGCCACCACAGCACGTCGGACGACAGCTTCGCGTACCGTGCCAAGGTGGAGGTGGAGGACTGGAAGAGGCGGGACAATCCCATTATTCGGCTGCGGAAGTGGATGGAGAACAAGGGGATATGGGACGAGAATAAGGAGAAGGAGGCGCGGGAGAGCACGAGGCGGGAGGTCCTGAAGGAGTTCAGCAAGGCGGAGAAGGAGAAGAAGCCGCCCATACGGACCATGTTTGAGGATGTGTACGAGGAGATGACGCCGGATATTAAGCAGCAGATGGAGAAGATGAGGCAGCATATGGAGAGATACCCGGAGGAGTATGATGTTGGCGATTATGTCGGGGGCGTGGATAGTCTTAAGCAGTAGGAGCGTGTAGGGTAGGGAGTTGGTTCCGTCCCAGCAGGCGTGCGATGCATTAGATGAATTCAGATTCACTTCAACTTCACTTCACCTGCAGTCGTCTGAAGTGGCTTTCATCTTATTTGTTTACCGCAGGGCAAAAGAAGAACAATTACCGTCGATAAACAACCTCACTTACAACCCTCATCCTTACCAGTCGACCCTTGACCTTCCAGACTTCGGACGACAGTTACCTCCTTGTTACACATCCCACATCGTATTAAACCCTACACTCTGCTCTCCATCTCCCAACAACCTTACCCAGAAAGATAATGAACGACCGCGGCGCCCTCGTCTTCATCATCTTCTGCGTCATCGGCATCACCGCCTTCGCCCTCTACTACGCCATCAAGTGCAGCCGCCGGTTCCAAGCCGAGGCGGCAGAAGCGCAGCAGAGAGACACGGAGGGGACTGAGATGGCTTAAGCCAGGTACGTATATCCCTAATAACCGTCGTCGTCATCCACAAGATCATTCAGCCTGTCATATCCCACATTCCTGCGATGAACGACGGAAGCCAAAGAGGTGGACTGCAAACGGCGCCCTACCCATATCAATACGGCAAGCACAGCGTTTTGAACTTTCCGGCGTTTCTAACCCCACCTCGTCCCACTCCGTCCACTCGCAAGGCTGAAATCACCAGCCACATCCCCTAGCAGCTACAAGCCACACTTCATTTTCTCCCTCAGCCTTCCCTCTTTGACCATCGTCTCTCACAGCTCCGGTCTATCCCAATTCCCAATCGCAGCCATTGTACCTCACCACAACACAACAATGGCCTCCCGACCCCCAACCCTCCGACGGGCCCTGCAGTCCTGCACGCGCTGCTCCCTCTCCTCTTCCCGTCCTCTTGCCTCAACCCGACCATTCTCCTCCTCGACACCCTCATCCTCACCACCACCAGCAGCAGGCGCAACAGCATCACAAAATGCCACAAGCAGTAACAACTCAACAACCCACTTCGGTTTCGAGACCGTGCCGGAGGCAGAGAAACAGCACCGCGTCGCGGAGGTATTCACCAGCGTCGCCGAGAGCTACGACAGGATGAACGACCTCATGTCTTTCGGCTGGCATCGGGTGTGGAAGTACGTCCTCCTTCCCTTCCCTCCCCCCCTTTCTCCTTCTCCCTCCAGTCGTACATATGCTAACAGCTATACCCAACAGAGACCACTTCGTCCGCACCCTAAACCCAGGCTTCTCCCCCCTATCCTCCTCCCCAACGACCCCTTCCTCACCCCAACACATCCTCGACATAGCCGGCGGTACAGGCGACATCGCCTTCCGCCTCCTCCGCCACGCCCACGAGGTAAACACCAACCCTTCCGTCCGCGTCACAGTATCCGACATCAACCCCTCCATGCTCTCCGTCGGCAAGCAACGCTCCCAGTCCTTACCCGCGGGTTACCAATCCTCCTTATCCTGGCTGGAGGCCAACGCCGAGGACCTCACCCGCTGCACTCCCCTCCTCCACTCCTCCCAATCCTCCAACAACCCCAACCCCACAACCGTATCCATCCCAGACTCAAGTGTAGACCTCTACACCGTCGCCTTCGGCATAAGGAACTTCACCTCCATCCCCACCGCCCTGCGCGAGGCGCACCGCGTGCTCAAGCCCGGCGGCGTTTTTGCGTGCCTAGAATTCAGCAAGGCGGATCAGTGGACACCCGTGTTTAACGGGCTGTACAAGCGGTGGAGTTTCGGCGCTATTCCGTTGATAGGGCAGTTGGTCGCGGGCGATAGGGATAGTTATCAGTACCTCGTGGAGTCGATAGAGAGGTTCCCTTCCCAAGAAGAGTTTAGGGGAATGATTGAGGATGCAGGTTTCGTGGTCGGCAGGCAGGGGTATGAGAATTTGACGGGCGGGGTGGCGGCTATTCATCGGGGGGTTAAACCTAGGGAGTAAGAAGAGGAAAGATGTGCGCAGGAGAGATAGGGGGGAGGGAAGAGAGAAAGGAAGAGAGAAGGGGGATGAGGAGGAGGCAGTTGGTAACTGGGATGACGGATGGCTGTGAGAAGATGGCCGTGTACAAATGTGTGGTTAGCTTGTAATATTAGGGAAACAAAATAGATGTCCGAAGGGACGGGAGGATCATGGCTATGGTCTTGTAAAATAAGCAGGCAGCTGGATCACCGCACTGTAATAGAGCTACCAGGTGGAGTAGCGTGTCTCGTTGTGTGTCTGATATGTCTGAGTTGTGGAAGTGATCTTTGGCTTGGTGGGATGCGTCACCGCACTCCCTTTGGTATGAGAGTGGCACTGCTTGGAAGTATCTGTTTGGGATCGAGGGCTTCTCTGGCCCTTCTTCTCCTAGAAGACAGTTCACATCATGAGCCCTACACATCAAGTCACGTAAAATGCTTCACGGTTATATATGCATATCAAATAGAAATTCAGTTTATCACGCTTTTTACCGCCAGCTAAACCGGTCTAACCATCAAGCAAAAAAGCAGCAGTCTCCTGTCTCCCACCAGAGAAACAACCCCCGGCATCGCCAGGAAGCAAAAAACAAAAGGCACTGTGTATAAACCCCCCCTTGAAAAACGAAAACCTGATATTTCTTGGCTAGACGACGCGAAAAGAAAAAGAAAAGTAGAAGCCCCCATTCCATCCCCGAGCTTTGCTTCCTGTCCATCCCTCCGTTTTCCTGCGACAGCTTCCGGAATAGCTCGCGAAACCCGTGTGAGGAAAAAGCTCGACGAAATTCGCCAGAGAGAGCGAAAAGAGGGCTATGACTAAGTATGGTAACAACAAGAGAGTACAAGTGTGAGGAAGGCGGCTGGTCCCATCCCATCCATGGGGGGTTGATCGATGAGTGCTGTCGCGGTATCCGCATATGGAGAGCATAATGCAAAGCAAGATCAATCCTATTGTGACACTGATGATTGCGTCTTCTCGACAATCACATAGTTCCCCAGGACGTCTGCTGCAGAAGACCCCTACTCAGCAGCAGCAGGCGCCGGTGTGGCAGCCGGGCTGGAGGCACCTCCCTCACCCTTGCCTACACCGCCCCGCGGTCCACGGCCTCCACGGCCGCCGCGCTCACCGCCTCTTCCACCGCGGTCGCCGCCGCGTCCACCACGTCCACCGCGACGACCAGCTCCCTCACTGTCACTAGCAGTGTCTCGGCCAGCGCCGCCGGAGCTGCGGTATCCGCTGCCCTGTACGTTGCTGGAATCTCCCCGTCCACCCCGGCTGCTGCCCCAGTTGCCGGCGCCGCCGCGTGCGGGATACTCGCGCTTGGCTGGCGGGTTGAACACCTTGATCAAGGGCTTGCTACGATCCTCCTGGCCAGGG
This sequence comes from Coniochaeta sp. 2T2.1, assembly GCA_009194965.1. Classification (NCBI taxonomy): domain Eukaryota; kingdom Fungi; phylum Ascomycota; class Sordariomycetes; order Coniochaetales; family Coniochaetaceae; genus Coniochaeta; species Coniochaeta sp. 2T2.1. The sequence continues at coordinate 584,503 of VSMA01000017.1, read as the reverse complement.
GTCCTGTGCTTGGTGTCCTCGGGCAGACGCGCCAGTGCGACGTCGCGATCCTCGTTCGTCTTGAAGTGAACCACCCTGTTGGCACCCCACCGCTCAATCTTGGTGATCTTCGACTTGTCCTCCTCAGCGAAGAGCTTCCGGATCTCCTCGTCGTCCTGGAGGTTCATAACGAAGAGGCCGATGATGCTGTCAGCCGGTACCTTAGGGGCTGGCGAGGATGTGGGCTCAGGTCCGGAGCCGTTCGTGCCGTTGGCGGGAGCCTTCTCCTCCTTAGGCGCAGGCGACGCGACCGGGGCGGGTTGCGGTGTGGCAGGCTTAGGCTGGCTGGGCAGAGAAGTCGTGGCCACAGGCTTCGGCTGGTTGGACTGGGGCTGTCTGGGTGCAGTAGCGGGCGCATTCGTAGGTCCGGTCTGTGTAGCGGGAGAGGCCGAAGGGGGCAGGGGGCTCTGGCCGGTCGAAGGGGCGACAGGTGCCTGCGCTCCTTGGGTGGCAGGGTTGCCTTGCTGCTTCGCGCCACGGTGCGAGAAGTTGAAACCTTGGGCGCGCATCTCCGTTCCGATTCTACCGTCCTGGATCTCCAAGACGAGCCAGCCGAAGGCGGCATCGGCAAGGTTGAAGTTCCACATGTTCTTGAAAGCGCTCTCGTCGACCTGGCCGAGGGCGGCGCCGCCAGTAGCACCTCCGAACGGGTTCCCGCCGGCAGCGGTTGTGGGCATCTTGTCCACAATTCCCAGTGCGTTCTTGAGCAGGTTCTGCTGCGCCTCGTTCTGCTGGATTGCCGGCTCGACCTCGCCCTTGACCGTCTCCCAGACGTCGTTGAAAGACGCCTTCGAGGCGGCGAGCTTGCCACGATAGTGATCCAGGGTAGGGTTGACGGAGAATTCGTTGTATGAGCTGCCATAGCGGAAATGGAGACCGGCCGAGATGGAGAAGTCGGCCTTGAGCGCAACCGAGAGCTGGTTCAGTATACCCTCCCTAGCCGGGGAGGCGTGCGTGATGAATACGCGCGTCTCGGTAGGGTCGTAGACGCGGTTGGCTGTGTCGACGAGCTCTCCCATCTGTAGGAGGGTAGTCCACATGGTACCCTGGCCACCGGCGATCGTCGTCCTACCCTCGCCGTTGTCGAACAGCTTGTGCATGACCACTGCGCCGCCTAGACCCAGCAGGCGGAGCTTGACGCCACCAATCTCTAGAAGCATGGACGCCGCCTCATCGATAATGAAGAGGTTGGGTACCTTGTACTCCTTTGACCGGAATTTCTCCAGCACCCGGACATCCTCGCAGGCGCCCCAAACTGTGTAGACGGGAACGTCGAGCTTCACTTCGCCGCTGAGGAGCTGGGGAAGCTCGGAAAGGGGTAGATCGTGGGGTGCGAATCGCGACTTGACAGTGCCGGGGCCGCCCTGGGCAATGGCCTTCTTGACGGGTTCGGAGATCAGGGGGGAGTATTGGGCGACATGCTTAAGAGTCCTGTAGCACATAGTGTAAGTATTTGGGGAACGATACAATCGGGCTGGGAGAGTCGACTCACTTCTCAGCAATGCGCTCGAGGGAGGTATCGTCGTAGAAACCGAAGTCGCCAGTGTGAATGATGTGGTCGGCACGTGCTTGCTTAGCTAGCTCGTTGAGGGATCTAAGGTTGCCTGGATGCACAACAGTCAGCATTGCGGCCATGGGTGACCGTAAAGCTAGCGCAGCTGGGTGATTGATTCATACCTCGAACATCGGCAATGCAGAGGACTCGGTGAGGGCCGGTCTGGACGACTCGGCCCTGGTTGGGCAGCAGGGGTGTGGCGCCGGGAAGAGGACCCTGATGGGCTGGGGCCTGACCGTTAGGCAGGTAACCTTGCTGGTTGTAAGGGTGACGGGGTTGCTGTGTCGGCGCATCGAGGGTTAGCACGGACTTGGGTTTGTTTTGCCAGACCGACATGGGCTGCGCAGCTCCAGAGGAAGCCATCGCGATCGTTGGGTGTGGAAAGAGAGGTAGAGATGAAGTGGGAGGGAAGGGGGGATAGAAGATACAAGGTGCTAGGTGCGAAGAGATGTTTGACAAGGTGCTGTGGATTGATTGACAATGATTTAATGGAGGTAGCTCACGTTGGCCATAGCCGAGTAGGGATGGAAAGGTTGAAAAGAGAGGAGGGTTGTGTGGGTGGAGAGGAGGAAGAAGGGAGGTCGGCTTTCTGCGATGAGACGTTCGTTTGTTGGTTCGAACGGAAGTGGTGGAGCGTGAAATTGAATCAAAAGAGGTAAACTCGCAACAAGCTGCCCAAGTTGATGGGACGACGGTAGGTCTAGACTGGCGTGAAGAACCGCGAGGGAATGGTGGGTATCAAAACGAGGGTGGAGAGGTGTGAGGGTATGTTGAATTAGGGTGAATAAACCAGGGGAGACTGGCAATGGGGAAGTTGAATTGAAGCTTCGCGGAGAGGATGCGTGGATGTTTTCTTTGGAGATTGATCTCGACAAATGTTGAATCCACAATGACAGGACACCGAAACAGCTTTGCCAGCTCTGCCAGCTCTGCCAGCTCCGTGCCACTCCGCAGGGGTGAGGTCGAGGCTCTGCCAGCTGGCAACTGGCCAGCCTTCCCAGACCCACTCTTCAACGTCCTGTGGGCTCTCTCACATCTTTCTCCCCTTGAGATTCGAAATCAACCTGAAAATGCAATGAGGACTTACCTGATACTTGCCACGAGCATTCCACAACGCCTGATCCGGGCGGACATACGTCGTCCTATATCTATGGCCCGTCCCGTGCATCTTTCCGGCGGTTGATGGGTTTGCGAAGCCCTCCTCGAGCTCCTTGCGAATATCTTGGCTCGTGAACGGCATCTCGACTGACTGAGTAGCAGCGAGGCTCTCTGCGATCGGTTTATCTGCTGTTCGGTCGGGTTGAATCTGGGTTGCGGGTGGTTGGACTGGTTCGACTAGTCCAGGCTTTTTTGTCTTTCCTTTGAGTGGACTGCTGGGGTCCGGCTTGTCGACTGGCTTGGTTTCAGCGGTCTTGCCCTCGGGCTTGTTATCGACTGCTTGGGCGGATGTAAGTCGATCTGACTCCTCTTTGCGTCGACGTTCTGCAAAAGCTTTTCTGCTGAGCCTTGATCGTTGAGGCCCTCCTCCGGCCGGCCGTTTCTTCTTGGGCTGCTCGCCGGCTTCTCCCTGGCTCGACGCTATCTTGCCTTGTTGAGCTGATAGCTCGGTGGTCCTGACTGAGGCTGAAGACGAGATGTCTCGGCTGGATGTTAAATGATGAGAGATGCTGCTTATCTGTGTCAAGCTTGGTTAGTGGTGAGGGCGAAATATGGAGGATTGGCGGACTGTTCGAGGAGGAGGTTGAAGGGGTCGGCAAGCGCTTGGAAACCACGCACCTGATAGTCGGGTCTGCGGTTGGTTAGAAGATGCTCGATATGGATCTGTTGCGGGGGTTGAGTTGTACTAGGCGAAGAGTAAAGTAGACGAAGGAGAGGAGGAAGAGGTCTTCCTGTAGGAGCGGCACCCGCTAGCTTGGACGGGAAGGGGGTTGTTGAGGAAGGCTTCACTTGCCTGGTTGCGCACTACCTATTTGATATCGGCAGGAACAATAAGAAAAGTTCAGGTCCTGCCTTCGCTTCTTTCCAGATATGGATATTGGGTACGGACCTCGACTGGTAGGGATTTCGACGGCGGAAAGACGGGCAGGCCTCGATATCTCATCTATTCCATTCACCACATCAGCGAATCTAGCCACAAGCGGCAGCTCCTATTCTATCAGTCCCTTCCTAATTGAAGGAAAGTAACTAGTCCCATTGCACACGACACGGACAAACCCTTTGTGATTAAGTGGCCAAATGGCAATGCCATGTTCGCCGGCGGCACCCTTCGACACCCACAGCCCCTCGCACAAGCTCAGCACTCGACGCTCCCTTTGCAATTAGCAACCTACATATACTTCTGAGGTACGTTACAGTCGACCCCAAAAAGGGGCTAGGGACTGGAAAAGATACGCCGGACGTTACCTTAGATACCTTATATTCCTCACAGCATCGCTCCATCTCATCGCCCAGCAGTCTCACCTCGCCTCGTCGGCCAGCACAACCTCCCTTCCCCATATCACCGACTCACACCACTCACCAACCCAACCCACGCATCACGCGTCACGCCCCAGTACACTCATAGAGCAAGATTCAAACGCTCCCCTTGCCATTACACCTAGCTTGTGTGAAACCCAGATGAACATAAAAGTGGAATAAAAAAGTAAAGTATGAGAACACCTCCCGGCTAACCCAGACTACCTAACTCAATAAAAAAAGCTAATAAAAAAAGAAAAGACGTCCTGCCATGATCGATGATGCTTTCTGCCCGCTCTGCCTGCTGCTGTCTCGTCTGCCATTCCTCCAGTACAACAGTGACTGACTGACTGAGACCGTTTCCGCCAACGCCCAACCCGAATGCTTTGTTTGTATACAGTGCTTTGCCCCGCAAGACGCTCACGCCTGCTTTGCCTACCTCAGTGCCGTAAGATTAGGACTTCCTCATCCCTGATCACCCCTTGACTTCCTCCCGTCTTCGCAAGCTCCCGAAGCGGAAGAAGCCCTCCCTGCCATTATCCCGCCACCCACCACAAGCGAACCTCTACCGCCTCCCCCCGACAAACAATCGAAAGTATCCTACCACATGTTGCGGCCGTCGTCGTCGTCATCGTCGTCATAAGGGTTCCCTTGACCATAATAGTAGTCGTGGTCCCCTTGCTGGTGATCGTACCCGTCAGAGGAGTGATATACTCCTCCACCAGCAGCGGCACCATTTTGACCTTGGTGATGGTTCTGGTTCGACCTTGAACTCCCGTTCCCGTTGCCCTGCTGGTTGTCGTCGTTCCGGTGGTCGTACGCGTACCGCTCCGAGTCGTCGATATACGGCGCCTCGTTCTCGTTGGAGTGGGAGTCGCCGTACGAGTTGCCCGACTGTTCTCTGTTAGCAGATTATCCCTGCCTTTAGGGTGCTGTAAGTAGACTTACCCGATGATACTCAAACTCGAAATCCCCCTCCCTAGCCGCCTCCTCCCGCCTCCTCTGCTCCTCCTCGTGCCTCCTCCTCTGCTCCTCGGCCTCGCGCTTCTTCCTCTCCTCCTCCTGCCTCTTCTGCTGCGGCGACACGGGGACCTGTATCTGCGGGTGCATGGCCTGCACCTTCGCCAGGTAGGAGTACATAAAGTTCGACAGCAGCACCTGGCTCTGCAGCGACCTCCTAGGATTCGCCAGCTTGATGTGGGCCATGCGGTAAATTGCTCGCTCTTCGATAATCGTGAAGCGCGACCAGGGGAAGTCGATGTCCGGTCGCAAAGGACGGGAAGGTGGCTCCGGGGATAGGGCGCGGAGGGAATCCTTCTTCTTGGAGGACGGGTCTTTCTCCGTTTTCTTCTTGGAACCGCCGAACAGGCCGCCGAAGAATCCCTCCTTTTCCTTCTTCGAGTCGGAGGTCTTGCGGGTGGACTCCTTCTTGCGCTCCTCCGTGAGTTTGTTGTCGATGCTCTCGCGGTCGAGGAGGAGGGATTCCCGCCCCTTGGCTACGACGTTGTCGATTGAGGACTGGAGGACGTCGAGGCGGGCACTGTCGCTGCTGTTGTTGGAGCCGGACTTGGACTTGGCTTTGCGGGCGGCCTCTTCCTTTTCGTGCTGCTCCTTCTTCTTTTTCTTGTCTTTGTCGTCCGACTTGAACCATTTCCAGCCCGACGACTTGGTTGAGCTTATGCTCTCCGAGTCGGCGTCTTTTTCCTTCGTACGCTTCTTGTCGTCGCTGGCGCTTAGGGTGGGGATGAAGGTTAGGCTGTCGGTGCGGGTGGCGCCGCCGCCGGGTAGGGGCGAGGGATGGTTGGCCATATCTGTGAGGGTCTGATTCGATGCCGGGGACTGCTCCTTAGCTGGCAGTGGTTGAGAGAGGGGTGGCGAGGTTTGAGATTCGCGTTGCGGTGATGGCCGCTTATTTGATCTTGCGGGGGGCTCCTCGGGCTGTGCAGAGTATAGCTGTTGAGCAATCTTCTGTGACGAGGACCGTTCGGGGAATGGCCTGGTGGGTGGTTGTTGTGGCGCCGACTCCGTGTGTGAAGGTGGTGAATTCTCCTCTGCAGGCGGTGTTTCAACGATCTGAGGGACGGGTGTTGCTCGTTGAGCCAATGCAGAGGACGTCCTATATGGAAGTTGCTGCGGTTGTTGAGGCTTCGGCTCCGGTTCTGAATCATCGACGTAGTTGTCTTCACTATACTCGTTATAATCCTGCCGCCCCTGGGGCGTAAGCTCCGTCGCAGGAAGCGAGAGGGCGGCAGGAGCCTCCCTTGCAAAGTTTTGCTGTCTTCTCACTGAGCGAGATGGCCTCGAGAAGTTCTCGGTCACCGGTTCTGACTGCACGCGGGTCAGTCCGTGGCCCGGTGGTGCTGCCGGCATGGGCGGCATGGCTGGAACCGGCGGGACTGCCGCAGCTTCCTCCGGCTCTGCAGCCTTCCGCTCCGCTATCCTCTTTGCGAAGGGGACCCGCTCGCCCCTTATGCTCCCGCCTTTCCTGTAGGTTGTCCTTGTCGACCTCCGCAGTCCCATTCCAGGTGCAGCGGGTAGAATAATGTCGCTGTCCACGCCGCTCTCCGATGCTCCCCCATCCTGGCCCTGCTGTGTCTCTCGTGCTAGTTTCTGTACGGCCTTCGAGGGGTTCCTGACGAGCTCATCCAGGCTGACCTCGGGGATCGGCGGTATACTCTGCGATCCTTTCTGCTGCAGCCTGTCTGCTCCATCCACATAGTCCTCTGCTGCGCTGTTGCCGGAACTGTCAATCTGCCTTGACAGCATCGACTTCTTTCTCCTTAGGCTCCCGGCGTTACTGAAAGACCCGTCAACCGAGAGCATCGACTCGCCCGAGCGCCTCTTCATGGCCTGTACGCGGTTCTCCAGAAAGTTCTTGAACGCATTCGTGTCCAGTTCTGGGTGGACCCTCGCTGGGACCCAGAGCAGCCGGGACGGATCGCCTTCGTCGTCGTCGCCCTGCGGTGCTACCGACGGCATGGTGGTTAGTGACATGCTGTTGAATGGCAGGAGATCCGGATCGCTGGTGTTTCCGACGTCCATCGACATGCGCCTGAGAGCCTGCAAGTTGTGCAGCTCCTGCGCGATGTCATTTGGGTTGTCCATGTGTGTCAAAGGAAACTGGGAGCCAGAGCTGTCAGCCTGGACGTCCCGGAGCGATGGAGACAAAGGCGACATCGGCGACTTGGGGCTGTTTTCGTACGACGTCTTCCGCTGGCTCGGTATGCGCGACGGTAAGGTGTGGGATTTCTTCAGCTCTCCGTGGTCGTGGTTGCCGGTGGTGCTTAATGTCATGGGCGATTTGTCGGACGTCGAGCGTACTAAATGCTTGCGCGGGTCTTCTGGCGGTTCTGGTGGTGGTTTCCGCGCGTGCCGATGGTGTTGTTGATATGGCTTGTCGCCCGTCCGACGTTGTTGTGACTGTTGCTGTTGCTGCTTCTGCTCGTCGTACGCAGGCTGGGCGGCAGCGACGCTCACTGGGCGGCCCTCGGAATCTGAGTAACCGTCGTCGTCGTCGCCATAGAGTGTTCCTATCGTTTCGGTGACGTGGTGGCTCGGATCGGAGATGGAGAGCTGGGCTGCGTGGCCGCGTCGGCTTGCAAAGCTGGCGCCAACATCGCGGGGTCGGGATGAGGTCTGGAGAAAAGACATGGTTAGTCCAGGGCTACATAATATTTCCCCTTTTGACGATCGTCACGCGTGTAAGCGTGTAGGTAGCATGCAAGGGCATGGAGCTGCCGGGCTGCCGAGACGCGAGTTGGCAGGATTTCCCTCAGTCGAGTCAGGGCACCCGGTATCCGATGCTGGGACTGGGATCCAGTGTTCCCAGGCACAAGACGTGGAGATAGAAGACGGAGAAGAGCAACACACCATCATCGGGAACGGAGGACGGGCCCCACACGCGAGGCCAACCGCTGCCCCTTTGTTCCGACTTCTCCTCTAAGTCTGTCTGGTTGAAGATGTTGTCGAGATCTCATGGGCAGCAGGAGGACATGTCGGTCGACAAGGGGTTGAAGCGGGGATGTGTGTGGTCGCGACGTTGAGTGCGAGGGATTCCCGGCGTGGGTTTGGGGAGATTTCAGGAGAAACGATCGACGAGTTATGGGCGGGCAGTGCGGGTTGGGATCGATGGATGTTCGGACAAGACCTGGTATCCGCGTCGCTTCTTTTCTGCCGCCTCTCACAGCTCCTAAAAGGGGCACGCGATCGTCCTGTTGTGCCTTAGATGAGATGTCGATGCGCTGATTTACTTGTCGACGAGTGGTGAGATCGGAAAAGGAGGAGGAGGGACTTGAGGCAGGTTGTCCAAGGCCACGGCGATTAGGTCACGTTTACCGCTTCGGAGTGGTGTCGTGGATTCGTCTGGCCAGAAAGAAAGAGTGGACGATGGGACGAAGTACGGTACAGTGTGCAGACTGCATGCAGTACAGGTGCAGTAACGGTAAAGAGTTGCAAGGTTCAAGTTTAATACTTGCAAGTTAAACGAGGCTTTGCGTGGACAATTCAACCAACAAGACGCGGTAAATTGAGCGATGATGGGGCGTTTAATGGGGGGGAATCTCCATTACCGGATCGCACTACGCACTCCGTCCACCGTGATCAGGGACGTTATCGATGTGGAAGCAAGGACAGGCTGCTCTTGCCAGCAACCTTGCATTAGCGCAATCAAACGGACAGCCAAGTCACGTGCCATACTACTTCAAGTCCCCTCCTTGAGGACCAAGAAGTAATGTTTTTTATTCCGTTGCATCACGAATGGACACTTTCAAATAAGAAGGAACAGCCGGACAGGTTTAGGGGCAGAAGCTAGTGTCGAATTAGGCCGATTCATGCCGTTGGTGCCTGAACGTGTTAAGACCCAGAACTGCCAGAGAACAAAGAGAGAAGTTTCTTCTCCAGTTCTTTCCGTTCCAGTTATTTGCCACGAGCGCCAAAATCTCCGGAAGCCGTCGCTGCCAGTCAAGGCCTTCGTGACAGGGACGGCAAGAGCCTAAATCAAGACCCACCGGACAAGATCGTACCTGCCGGTTCTGCTGTTTCCACACCGTGTTAAGTCGAGCTCAAGTGAGATTGAAGTTTATTACGCGAAGGAAAGACGATCTGGCACTATCAAGACATGCATGAATGCAGCACTCTCATCGATGTTCTGTCATTGATGTCAGAGGAAGGCGGACGGACATCAGATTCTTGGCCGGTGTCACAAGCATCCTCATCGGTACGACCCCAGCTACCCTATACTCGAAATTCCCGACTTTTTCCCTTTCATGATGCCGGTCATGCAACGTTTTATCCTCCTGATTCATTTTCCATTTGTTGGCTGTTTCTTTAAGCTTCTACGCATATTATGTTTCATCTCAACTCCCGGACCGACTTGCACGGATGCAGCGATCTGTATATCACAGTATATTTTCCCCTTTATCCTTGAGTTGACACAAGCTATCTTGGATGTCTGACTTTAGGGGTTCTCTTACGCTTGGAATGAAGGCGCCTACAGGCCTTGTCGGCGGCCAACCACAACTCACCTTGGCTTCACTCAAGCACCTACCCGCCGAATCGTGTGATGTCGTGCGTGCATCTGGCGGCTGCGCTGCTGCGAACCACCTTGCCACCTCATCGATGAGATGCCGTTGTGCATCTCGGCGGAGGACGGAGGCTATGCCTATTCGCCTCTCACTATCCAGACCCGCTCTCCGCCGTCAGGAGCGCCGAGGCATATACGCAGCTTGGCCCCCTGAGCACCGGGACAGTTGGTCGCTGGTCTGTCTGCTGAACGATCTGAATGCATCTAAGCATCCTCAGATCACTGGTTTAGATCTTCAATTGCCATCCGCCTGTGGGATACATTCTCTCGTGTATGTGCCAGGTCATCAGCGTCAGTGCAGCTGCTTCAGCCCTATGAGAATGCACTCGTGCTACCCTCACCTGCGCCAAGTGCTTGGTACTGGAGAAAGCCAACGACTTGTGGCGACCTAGAGATGTTGATATCTCTCGGGCTATTATGGACATTGGCGAACAACCAGCACTCCATGGTTATTCACTCAAGCATTCGATGTACAAGTGTACATCTACGACTTACATCTGGTGGTACCGAAGCAAAACTATCTATTGGTTCTCCAAATCCACACGGAGGCGTAAACCACGATGCCATCACGAATCTAGCAATACGCTACTATTTCCAGTCTCTACTATGTCGCGTCAATCTACGCATCCAGAGATGCCTCGTTGTCTCGGGCTATTTCCAGCGCGGATATCGCAGTTTCCCCTCAACTCCCCGCATTGGGGTACGCAGGAACCAGAGAGATCGTCATTCCTTCCGGTTGTTTGGGGCTCGATATATCCGGGTATATGACAGAATCTCGGTCCTCGTCGAGCCGAGCCACGGGGACTACGTTTTTGGAGACGAACCTTGGGGGATGGAGCTACTAATCATATTAAGAAGGCGAGGATGCCTCACAAGGACTGCAATGGCTTTCCCGGTATCCAGGTTTCGCCCAGGTTGAACCAAGAGATCAACAACTTTCAACATGATGACGGGCCTCAAGAACCATTTCCTCAACTGGCTGCTCCTCCTCTCAACGGCATCACGAGCCCTCGGCCAGTCGTGCTGGAGAAACACATCATGCAGCGACCTCACCAAGTCCGCATTCCCCGGTCCCTGGGAGTCCAACATCTACGCCCCGACCTCACGAAAAGTGAAGCCCAAGACCATCATCCCCATGACCACGGGCATAGGCAATATTCCCTACAGCGGCGTGCAAGGACTCGTGCATAACGCCTCGGGCCTCGTCTTCGACTTCGGCCTCGAGGTCGGCGGCATCGTCACCATCAAGTACGAAGTGAGCGGCAACTTCAGCGGCGCCGTCGGACTCGCCTTCTCCGAGGCGAGGAACTACATCGGCATGTGGTCCGACACCTCGAACGGCGGGTTCAAGGGCCCCGACGGGGCGCTCTACTCCAACTTCACCGGGCCGGGCGATTATGCATACACCATGCCCGATGGCAAGATACGGGGCGGTTTTCGCTACCTCACCCTCTTCCTCATCACAGACACGGGAGAGGGCACGCACGACCTGGTAAACATATACGACATCTCCCTAGAGATAGGCTTCCAGCCGACCTGGTCCAACCTGCGTTCCTACCAGGGCTACTTCCACTGCAACGACGAGACCCTCAACAAGATCTGGTACAGCGGCGCCTACACCCTGCAGACCAACGCTGTTCCGCCTTCCACGGGCCGCCGCGCGCCTCCCTCCGTCGTGCGCGGGTGGGACAACGACGGCTACCTCGGGCCGGGGGACACCATCATCGTCGACGGCGCCAAGCGCGACCGCGCCGTGTGGCCGGGCGACATGGGCGTCGCCGTGCCGTCCACCTTCGTCAGCGTGGGCGACCTCGACAGCGTCCGCAACGCGCTGCAGGTCATGTACGACTACCAGAACAAGGACGGCTCCTTTCCCGAGGCCGGACCGCCCCTCCTCCAGCAGGGGAGCGACACGTACCACATGTGGACCATGATCGGGACGCACAACTACATGATCTACAAGAACGACACGGCCTTCCTGCAGCAGAACTGGGAGAAGTACCTGAAAGCCATGGATTACATCCTGGGCAAAGTCACGCCCTCCTCGGGCCTGCTGAACGTGACGGGCACCCGCGACTGGGCGCGCTGGCAGACGGGGTACAACATGTCCGAGGCGCAGATGATCCTGTACCAAACCCTCCTAACGGGCGCCGATCTCGCCCTCTGGGCCGCCGGCGACAGCACCCTCTCCCAGGACTGGACTACCCGCGCCTCCGCCCTCGCAAACGCCACCCTCGAACACTGCCTCGACAGCCCCTACGGCGCCTTCAAAGACAACGCCACATCCACAACCCTGCACCCGCAAGACGCCAACTCCCTAGCCCTCATGTTCGGCCTCGTATCCCCCACCTCTGCCCTAGGGCAATCCATCTCCCGCCGCCTAACGGCAAACTGGACGCCCATCGGCGCCGAAACCCCGGAGCTGCCGGGTAACATCTCCCCCTTCATCTCCTCCTTCGAGATCCGCGCGCACCTCGCGGCGGGGCAAACATCCCGGGCCCTGGACCTCATCCGCCGTAGCTGGGGCTGGTATTTAACTCACCCCAACGGGACGGGCAGCACGGTGGTGGAGGGGTACCGCACCGACGGCAGCTGGGGGTACAGGTCCGAAAGAGGGTATGGTAATGATCCTAGCTACGTGAGCCACGCGCACGGCTGGAGCTCCGGGCCGACGGGGGCGTTGACCGAGGGCGTGTTGGGGTTGAGCGTCACGGGCAGGCTGGGGGAGAGTTGGAAATTTGCCCCGGCGTTTGGAGACCTCAGGTTTGCTAGGGGCGGGTTCGTTACGGGACTGGGGAAGTTTGAGGCCGGGTGGGAGAGGGGGAAGGATGGGTACCAGGCTTGGGTGGCTGCGCCGGAGGGGACGAGGGGGCAGTTGGTGCTGCCCGTGTTGGAGAATGGGAGGATGCCGAAGGTTGTGGTTGATGAGAAGAGGGCTTGTGGGAAGTGGTACAGAAAGGGTGTGGCGGATGATGTGGTTGACTTGGTGGTTGTTGAGGCTGGGGGCGGGAATCATACTGTTGTTGTATCTCGGTGAGAAAGGCTTCAGTGACGAATGAGTTTGAGTCAAATCTGACTGCAACTTGAGAAACGGAGGTGCCATTGGCTCTTTGCAGTTCGAAGTGCAAGTGAAAGCAAGGTGAACCACGAGCGCCATATAACCCCAATTACCACTTTCCCTTCCATCAACAGCCACAGTTTCGAAGACTGGGCGTGGTCAAGTTGGATGGGTGCGATCGTCCAGCGGCACTGGAGTCCTACTCACCCAACTTGTCCACGTTCAGTCCTCGAGGTTGCCGGTTCGACTCCCCATGGGTTACACACCGCTTTTCGTGCACTGCTGGGGATCGATACAATCTTACCATTGCGATGAGTTCATCAGTAGGGTAAAACTAACCTGTCTCACGACGGTCTAAACCCAGCTCACGTTCCCTATTAGTGGGTGAACAATCCAACGCTTTGGTTGGAAGAGCTAGAGCGTCCGGCGACTCCGGACTCTTGCTGTACACTCTGACCACCATTGGTTGTATCGGTTCTTGGTGAGATCAACTCTGGGGAGTTACTTTTTGGTTTTTGGTTTTAGCTTCCTCTGGTTTTGTGATGCTATCTTATACATGGTTGAGTAAACTAACATAAGCAGCACATCGCTGTTCCTAGACCAGCACCATGACATGATATACGGTAGAGAGTACGCTGATATTGCTTCTCTAGTAGTAATAACTGCTAATGTCATGATCGCAGACAGTATACTTGTACACTGGTATAGTTCCCCAAACACCAGCGCCCCTGAAACAAATACTCCTAACAATGTCACCTAACCTCAACTCTCAAGCAAAGGCAGAACAAGTTGCCTCGTCCAGTTTTCCATCGTAAACCGGCCAGCCGCTGCCTCTAATGGGTATCACGCAAGCCAGCTGACCTCAACCCACCCACCCCTTTTTCTTCGTCGTACACTCACCCCCACATCCTCTTCGTACACCATACTTCCACATGCTCTTACACCGTATCGTACCTCATACACATATCAATACTCAGCCCCAACCCAATCCAACGCTCCAACCAGCACCTTAACAGCCACCATCGCCCCCTTCAGAACAACCTCCAGCACCGCCTCGATCAGCACAACAGCAATCCACACTCCCAACCACAACCCCCCCCTCCACCCGCCCTTCCCGGCAAACCTCTCCCTAGCAGCCCACACAAAAACCGAGGGCCTAGTTCCAGTAACTCCACCATTTCCTTTTTTCAATCCAGCTAGTCAATGAGCGCTAATCCCCCCTCCTCCCCCTTGCATCATCCCTCCCCTCTCCTGTTGTTGCCCACCACCACCGCCACCCATAGCCATAGCTTGCAACAACCGCCTGTTTTTCTTAATAGTCTGGTTGAGCGTCTTCTCGAGCTTCTCCGTCTCCTTCCTCGCCGCCGCGAGCGCCTGCTCCGCGTCCTCGAGGCTCATGAGCGGGACGCTCCCGAAGGGGGCGCCGTTGCTCATCGTGTGGGGGCCCGAGGGGAATTTCTTCACCCCTGCGGCCGCGGAGGAGCCGGGGTGGTCGTGTTCCGGCCAGGTGGCGCCGAGGTGGGTTACTAGGGCGTTGGCTATGTTGTTGCTGTGCTGCTGCTGCTGCTGGGCGTTGTGGTTGTGGTGGGCGTGGCCGTGGTGATGGTGGCCATGGCCCCCGTGGATGACATCGGCACCTCCCGGGGCGGGAGCGGGATAGGATAGCTCCGGAGCTGCGACGTTATCCATGTACGGCGCCATGGTGTTGGTGAACTCGTTGGCGAGGGTTGTCACGGCCGCGGCGGTGTGGTGTTGCGCCTTCCCACCACCTGCACCAGCTGCTACTGACATGGAATCCTTGATGGACGACACGCCCGGGAAACCGGTTGTGCCGAGGTTGATGCGCGGGAGGACGTACTGGTTGATGTAGTAGATCGCCTCCTCGCGCTGGATCTTGTTGACGGGGTCCTGCGGGTAGGCGCCGGGGGCGGAGGGGAAGTAGCCCGGCGGTCCGTTGGGGACGGCACGGCCCCGGATGAGGGAGAAGCCGCCTGCCGGCTCGTGGCGGGAGGAGACGAAGGCTGCGGGCGAGGCGGAGGATTGGGCGACGCGTTCTTGGAGGGCGAGGAAGCGGTCCTCTTCTTCGGGGGAGAGGTTGCGGACGCAGTCGCCGTAGGGGGTTAGCATGACGCGGAGCCCGTCGACGAGCTTGCGGACGGGTCTACCTTCGAGCAGGGCGGCTTGGTCTTCCTCGTTGACGATGGATTTGGTTTGGGGCTCGAGGAGGTCTTTCTCTAGCAGGTCCTTGGCGAGGAGGCTGGTGGAGGGCCCGGCGTCGTGGCGGTGCTTGTCGTTGAGGGAGGGGATGGGTTTAAGGAGGGCGAGGTTGTCGACGGGGCCCAAGAGGGCACCCTCTTCGACTAACTTCTGGAACGTGGATGCCGGCGTCGGTTGCACGGCCGGGAGTCGGCTAGAACCAGGATCGGTGCTACCGGTATCGATATCCTTTCCTTTGTCCTTGTTGTCGACTCGCACGGGCGGTTTGTCCTCGGTGAGACTCATCGTCTCGTGAGCAGTGGACCGGTATGCGGACGAGTCGTCCTTCACCTCCTTCGTCTCCTTGGCCTCCTTTGCCGGAGCAGCCGATTCCTTCAGAACCGGTGTCTGCGGTCGACTCTCCGTGGGAGTGGCGTTGGATGAGCTCGCGACCGTCTTCTCCTTCTTCTGCTTCTTCTTCCGGCCTACGATGGGAGCGATCTCGACCTCGGGTTCAATCTTGGGCGTGACGATGATCTCCGTGTCCTTCTTTACTGCGTCCTTTCGCGCCTTCCGCTGCTGGCTCTTGGTCGCAGTACGCAGCGGAGCAGCGCCCACTCGCGACGGAGGAGGACTACTCGTCCGCGAGAGTGACACGCCCGCAGAGACGACCGAGGTGCTGTCGGAGATGATCTCGCTACCGGGTGTTTCCGGTCGGACAACGGTGGTGGCGGAGCGGACTGCCCCGGGGAGAGTCATGGAGGGAATTTCCGTCTTGGGCGTCGGCACCACGCGGAGAGTCTTAGGAGCTGCACGCGCGGCTGGCGACATGACAGATGCTGTGCTGGGAGTCGGCAGGGCTGGGAAAGCAGAGTCCTTCTCGGTGGCAGACTTTTCAGTCGTCGCGGACTTGCTGGTCGTCTTGGGGCTGTCGACCGGCTTGCTCTGCGACGCAGCTCTGGTTGCAGCGGCAATGTTGAGGATTCCAGGAACTGGCCTTTTCTCGCTGACCTCGGGGGCTGGCTTGACGGGCATTGACGCAGCCGATGCCGATGCCTCATCGGCTGGCTTCTCAGACGGTTTCTCGTCCGGCTTTTCTGTTGGCTTGGCAGCTTGATTTTCCTTGTCCTTCTCTTTCTCCCTCGTCTCCTCTTTCTCCTTCTGCTTTCCCTTCTGTTTCTCGGCCTTCTTCTCCTTCTTCGTCAAAGCAGGAACCGACTTGGCAGGCTGAGCCTTCTGCTGCGCGCCAGGAGTACCAACCGTGGAGGGGGCCGTCTTCGGAGTATCAAGAGCCGGGAAGTCTTCTTCCTGCAAAAACGTCTTGGTCTTGGAGTTCGAAGCCTGCGATGCGATGTCACCGGCCAACCCGCTTTCAACAGCCAAAGCCTTGATGTTCTTCTTCGCCTCGGAGCCGGATGCTGCAGCGGGCGCCGTTGGTGTTGCGGTAGCCGAAGCTGAAGCCCTTGCAGTTGCACCGGCCTTCTTGGGGCCGAGAACACCAGGTGGAGGTTTTAAGGGCGTGACAGGCGTCACCACAGGCGGGGTCTGGCGTTCGACCACAGCGTTCTGCAGCGACGAGTGCGAGACGGCGGGTGACAGGTGTGTGGGTTTAGGGCCCAGACCAGGTGGGATAGCTGGTGTGACGGGACGGTTGAACCTATCGAAAGCGCTCACCGACGCAGCGCGGCTCGAGCTTGGAATAACGGGGTCATCGTCATGGTCGTTGACGAGAGCATCGATAGCGGCGACATCGAAATCGCCCAAATCTAAGATATCGTCATCTGAAGATTAAAGTTAGCTGAATGCCGGGTTGCCAAGCAGAAACATCCAAACAAAAGCGATGAAGAGGACGATGTGGTACGCCGTTGCAGCCACTAGGCCAAGGGAATACGGAGGGAGACGACAGGCATGGGCAGTCCAGATATTATATACAAATAGGCTTCAGAATCACGTCGAAGCTTGCCATCATCGTCTTCCTTGAGAGAGGCCTACAAAATGATACATAAGATGGTGGTGGTGGAAAAAAATGATTTATTTTTTTTGTCCAACCGATGCTGTCCCAGTTACCACTGGTGATAAGTGCGGTAACTGGGACACCAAGTTAACGTACATGCTGTAGACTCTCGAATAGGAGGACGATGATGGCTTGCCTGTCGTGTACCCCGTGACCAAAGCAAATGCAAATAATCCCCGATATGCCGGTGTCGTCGAAAAAAACAGAAAAGGTACTGAGGATATCCGGATATGGTCCTGGTCCCTAAAGCCAAATAACTCCAGTAGAAAGTCGGTCCCACCCCCATGGGGACTCAAGGTTTTTCTGCACGATGCTCGCGGATAGCCCTCCGTTCGGTGCAAGCCAGATGGATAAAAAAGAAAAACGCTGCCTCCGCCCCATCGTAAAACTTGGTGGTGTGCAAACAAGAAGTGCTCCCTCATTAAACGACAACGACGTACCACTCTCCGGCGTTGAAAAATCAAATGTGTGGTGGTGATGCTCCCTCTAAGCCCACCTGCCACCCCCGTACTGCGATGCGTTGCCGTACATCATGTTGGGGTTGTACCCACCTTGCGACTGGCCCCCAAAGAGTCCCGGAGCAACTCCGGCATTGCTCTGTTGCTGATGTTGCTGCATTCGGGACGCTTGCAGGATGCTCGGGTCCACAAGATCAACTAGACCACTCCCCCCCGAGGAGGAAGTGTTAGCGTGTCTGTGCTTCTTCCCCTTCTTCTTCTGCTTGCCGTAGTCTGGAAAGGCTCCGGGATAGAGCGATGCCATGAGGCCAGAGGCAGGAGCGGGGGTGGAGGAGGTGGAGGGAGGATACTGGTTAGGATAAATAGAAGACATGTACTCACGCTTTCCTGCGTCATGAGCCTGGCCACCTGCACCACGCCCCCGCGTGATGTTCTGTAGCAGCTCGTTCACGTCCTTCTGCCCTCCGCCAAATCCGGACCCTCCGAATCCGTGGCCGAACAAGTTGGGTGGTGTGCCGGTCGACTTGAGACCTGGAGGCGGTCCGGGCATGGTACTCGGATAAAACTGGTTACCCGGCTGCGAGGGGATCTGAGACGGGAAGGCCGAGGGCATCATGGCCGTCTGTTGAGCCATGATGCGGGGATTAGCTGCCAGCTTGATTGCGGTCGACTGCGACTGGTTGTCATTGGCGTTCGCGAAGCTGAAGCGAGAGCCTTGGCGGTTGTGGCCCGGGTTCTGGAACAGTGACGACTGAGCCGGTGTAATACCGGGAGGAAGATGGTCGGTAAATGCAGCCTGAGCTCGCAGGTACGCCTGCTGCTGAGGCGTGATGGCACGTGAGCCAGCGATTGATCCGATGTTCGAGGCTGCCTGGCTGAAGCCGGAGCCAAGCGCGGGCCCGAACAGTCCATCAGCTGGCGATCGGATGGCTGGCTGGGTGGATCCTCGGCGTTCAAAGTCGTGGGTCTCGCGGGGTGGCTCACGATCTTCCGGTTCGCCGCCAAGTGCATGGCTTCCACTGCTCTCTGGCTCACCGTCCGAAACTTCCTGCACCGGCTCAGGCTCCTCCGGCTCAGCTTCCAGCATTCTGGCTTCCTCTTCCTCTCGCATTGCCCTCCGCTTCTCCCAGCCACGAGAATCATAGTATGAAGGATACTCGACATCTGACGCACTTTCGAGATAGGGAGAACCTTCGCAAATCGCCTTGATGAGCTGATATACGCGGTCGTTGTGCGCGAGAAACCCAGAATTCTCTTGAAGGGCGGCAGCGGCAAAACTGGAGAAGTCGTTTGAGCTTGTTTCAGCTGGGCTCTCCTCGGCAGGATGCTCCTCAATGGCTTCTTGCGGAGCTTCGGCGGTGGCCGGCAACGAGTGTGAAATCGCAGGGCTCGATGCAGCCCCACTCGTAGCATGACTGCCCCGGCGACTCCGGATCTGGGGGTTCTGTGCCCAGTTGGCCGAAGAAGGCAATGCAGAACTGGCACCGTTCTCTGACCCGTCTCTGCTAGAGCTGCGGGCCATTTGAGTTGCGGAGGCTTGCGATGGAGTCGGATGCGATTGCTGGCGGGAGGCGGAGCGAGAGGAAGATGACGCACCGCTGGGCAGCGGCCGCTGGGTGTTGATGCTGTTCATAGACGAAAGGTCCTGTCGAGTGTAGCTGTCCTCCTCGTCGCCGAGTTCATGGAGGAACATGCATTGCCGGTTAGAGCAGGTCTCGTAGCGTAACCAGGCTGAACAGTACTTAGTGGTACCGAGCTGCGCACGAAGGACTCGGTCGCTATTCTGCGAGCCGTTCACCGCTTGGATGCATCGAGCCGCATCCTCCTTCCGCTCGAAAGTAACGTATATGCCGAGAGACTGTGGTTGACCATCGGTGCTCTTTCGGTTGCTAATGGAGATCTTCTGGATGTTGCCATACTGTCCAAAGTACTCTGGCCTGCGGAGAGTCTTGAGAAGTTCATCCTCGCGCACCGTGGGAGTCAGGCCGGTCACATAAACTAGGTTCTTCTGGACGACGCGAACGCCCACCAGATTCTTCCTGTTGTCTTTTTCGGCCTCACGTTTCTGAACTTCTTTCTGCCGCTGTTCGGCGGCTCGCCGCTTTTGGTTATTCTGTATCTTTGCTCTGAACTCGGCGATTCTGCAGCATGATGTGGTCAGTGCCCTGTTATACTTTCCGTCAAAACGGGGATGGATGAACCTACTCCTCTTGCGTGACAACTTTCCACTGGATCGTCTTTTCGTCGTATGGTCTTCGACATGCAGGACATAGACCATTCATATTGTTCTTGATGTTGTTGAAGCAAAACTGACAGACCTGTACAAGTGAAGGGAAGATGTCAGTCGTGTCTCCATGTCGCAAGGCCCCAGGGTTTCGATAAACGACATACCTGATAACCGCATGGACATGGATGGAAGTTTCGGTCCTGGATGTCCAGCTCCTCAATACAGAGCGGACTGCACCGGCGTTAGCATGTTGGATGTGAAGGGGTAACGGCACGGCGTGTTGAGAAACAGCTCTGAACCAGATGGGAATGACGTACCAGGTATCATCATCCTCCTCGATGAAGCTATCCTGCGGCGCCATGATGGGCGTCTTCCACACAAGGTGTGGTGACTATGGGTTGTTCAGGGAATTAAGATCGTTCGGGCAAGGACTTCGGGTTTGTATTCGTCAGGCTGCCAAGTCTGTCGTCTGCAAGGTTCGTGGCTTCTCGAGGCTCCTTTTTGGGTCCGGACGATATCAGCTGTCGTCACAGGTAGATGACCGCTTCAGATGGATGAAGTCCGTGAGGAGAATATGCTCTAAAGAAATCAGATGCGAAGCCGTAGAACGCCGTGTCTAGATACAAAGTCCAGTGAAGTGTGGCGGCGATGGACGGTCGCAACTTATTATTAATGGTGAAGGCAGAGAAGATGGTGACGGATAAGGCCAATTTCCAGCGGTGGAAAGGAAAGAACAGGAGGTTCTAAAGACGAAGAGCCTTCTACACTGTATCGAACGCGGTTCGCCACGCTAGCCGATTTAGGTTTAGATTGGCATGAGCTCCAGTGCAACTGCACGTGTCGGATGTCAGTTGGGCAACGCCGGGCTTTTCTCGCCCGCCGGCGGGAGCTGACTCCGTCTGGTTGATTCAAGCCTCAGTCGACTGACGAGTCAGAGACGGCAAATTTGATACGTTGTGAATAAGCTCCGTTCGAGTGAGTTGTGATAGAGCTACTGATCAGATGCACTTCATACAAGTTCAGCTGAACGCTAAATAGTCTAAGAAGAAGGAATTGAAGGTACCATAGTTCCGACTGAGCCGACTGATATCACGTGACGTAGCCTCGGTCACGTGCTCAAGCTTTGACCACTCCCTTCTGCGGGTCGTTGCCGGCTACCATAATGAATTGCAACCAGACTTTCGTAACGTCAACCGTCAAAGGCAGCTGGTGTTTTGCCCCTCGATCAATTGGCCGTCCAGCCGTGCTGCTTTACGACCATGGCGACCAAGATCTGCAGGAACAGAGCTCTGACGGCGGCATTACGGCCGACCAAGCCATCAATCACATCCCGAAGCGAAGCAGCTGTGTCGCGGTGCATCGCAACAACGAGCCGCAACAATGCCGTCCCTACCCCCAAGGACACCACCAACCTCCGCCATGCGCCGCGGGACCACATCGGCCAGCTCAAGGCGCCGCTGGTCAACCCGGCCGACAAGTACCAGTCCAAGGCCGACGACATGCACAAGTACGGCGCCTGGATCATGGCCTGCCTGCCCAAATATGTCCAGCAGTTCTCGGTGTGGAAGGACGAGTTGACCATCTACATCTGCCCTAGCGGCACCATCCCGGTGTTCAGCTTCCTGAAGTGTAAGTTTATCCTTTAGTACGTCATCCACACATGCGCTAAACAAATCCCGCAGACAACACGGCCGCCGAGTTCACCCAGGTCAGCACGATCACGGCCGCCGACTACCCGACCAAGGACCAGCGCTTCGAGGTCGTCTACAACCTGCTCTCGATGCGGCACAACGCCCGCATCCGCGTCAAGACGTACTGCGACGAGGTCACGCCCGTCCCCTCCATCACGAGCCTCTACGACGGCGCCAACTGGTACGAGCGCGAGGTCTACGACCTCTTCGGCGTCTTCTTCGTCGGCCACCCGGACCTGCGCCGCATCATGACCGACTACGGCTTCGAAGGCCACCCGCTGCGCAAGGACTTCCCCATGACGGGCTACACCGAGATCCGCTACGACGAGGAGAAGAAGCGCATCGTGACCGAGCCGCTCGAGCTGACCCAGGCCTTCCGCAACTTCGAGGGCGGCAGCAGCGCCTGGGAGCAGATCGGTCCCGGTGTCGACCGGAAGCCGGATACGTTCAAGCTGCCCACACCTAAGCCGGAGGAGAAGAAGGAGGAGCCGAAGAAGTAGATATCTCGGGTTGGAAGTTGTACATATCGTGTTTAGAGTATCGGCGGGCTCATCACTGTTACAAGATGTCTGAACCAATGCCTCAGAATATGCGTGACATAAGTGATGTTGCATTAATTGAGGCATGGCTTGCTGCAGCTGTATGATCTTATGCACTGGGGCTGTCATCAGCAGAAACAGCGACCATTCCGTCTTTCCGTGTACATTCCCGTTCTCGTCATCCCCGAACTTGGTTTGAGCCATCACAATCGAATTCGCTATGATTCACCACAGGAGCGCAACCCAGAATCTGAACCCTTCTATTTCTCAGGTTTCTATTTGACGTATCCCATCTCAACTATCACCCTCGCAATATCTCTCAGCTTTCTATTTAACATACCCCAACTCATCTATCACCCTCAAATCTTCGCCTTCCCCTTCAAAGGCCCAATCCACCCCCTCAACTCCTCAGTAATCGTCTGCTTCTCCTCATCCCCCCTCTTCGCCCACTCCTCAAATTCCCTCTGCTCTTCCCTCCACCTCTCCACAGCCGGCACGATACTGCTTGCTGCGAGCTCGGCACACTTCGTCGTCGCCTCCATGGGGACCAGATGCCCGTACTCCTCTAGCGTGATCTGCTGCACCATGCCCTTTGCCGCGCCACCGCTACCACCCACCCCCGTGCCCGTGAGGCGCATCTTCTCATCCCTCACTCCTTGCGGGCTAACATCGCTCTTACCGCCGAACAACCACAGCACGCTGGGCCGGAGAGACGGCAGCCGGTCGGTGGTCAGCGGTCCCTCGGGGCGGTAGAACGGGAAGTTGGGGTACTTCTGCGTATAATCGGGATCTATATCCGGTAGCTTGGCCAAGTCCACCACCCGTTTACCAGATGCCCCGTCCACCCCCTGCGCGAGCGGGCGGTAGTACGTAAACACCTCCTGGTGTTTCGTCGTCCGCAGCGTCGCCTTGCCCTGCTCCAGGTACAACTTGGTCGGCGTGTCGCGGATGCCGTGCTGCAGCCAAGCCTCCAGCACGCGCGGGTCCCAGGACGCGAAGAGCTTGTTCTTGCGGAAGCTATCTTCTGCCTCTTGTCGGGTGGCCCAGAGGTCGCGGCGGAAGGAGGAGAGTTTCATGGGTGAGAAGCCGTAGTCCGGGCCGCGCTTCACGAAGCGGCTGAGGACGGGGTCGAGCATGACGAGGTGGGACAGAAGGCGCGGGTGCAGGAGGGAGAGGTTGACGATGATGTTGCCGCCGAAGGAGTGGCCGACGCCGACGAGGGGGCGGGGCATCTGGTCGCGGAAGACGTTGATCATGTGCAGGAGGTCGCGGGCGTGGTCTATCCACGATGCTGGGCCGGGGGTGTTAATATATTAGTTGAAGGGAAGTGGGGGGGGGGAAGGACACATACGGTCATTGCCGAGCTTGTCTTCGTTTAGCATGGAGGAGTAGCCTTGCCATGCTACGTCTGCTATCCATATTCCGCGGACGCGGATGTTCTTCTTTGAGAGGGCTGTTACGAGGTCTTCCCATAGGGGTTCGTACAGCTCCTGTGAAGTTGTTAGGATATGGTGGAGATATAAAAGGAGGGAGAGGGCATACCTTAGGGAAGCCATTGGCATGAGCACCGATAATGGTTATGTCGCCCGGTTGAGGGTTGGGATTGCTCTTGGGGATGTACTGCTTTGCAGCCAGGTGCAGCACTTCTTCCTGAGAATGGGCTGTGGCACGAGGGTATTCCCGTATGTGTTGTGCCTCGACGGTGTGTTCCTTGACGGTGAATGCGGAGGCCATATTGGGCTGTTGATGAGGCGTGAGGATGTCACCAACCTAGACGAAAACGGGAGAGATGCTATGAAAAGAAGGTACGTATTGGCATTCGGATGGAATCAAAGGTCATACACGTTCCGCCGACTCGGTTTCTTCTGAGAAATACTGCTTTATCAAAAAGAAACCCCGTATGTATGGCGATGTTGTTGTGAGATCGGATCCTTCATTGTTATCCCCATCGTGTATAAGTCACTGGCGGCATCAATTGTAACTGCCGAGGTATCTGCTGCCCTGCCCGCCCCTAGGTCCGAAACCAATGCGGGTTATCGCCGGCTCATGTCACCGGCACCTGCAGACATGGCAACGTTCAAGTGCATGGCAGAGCTTCAGGTCCTCGGAGTATGTTCACATAACGCTTGACACTTACAATGTATCAAGAGTTTGAGGGAAATAGGCTCTCTTGAGATTGTCAGCAGCACGGAAGAGGAAAAGGAACTTGGCGTCACCTGTGGAACAGAAGTCACGGGTAGGTACCTTACATACTTCAATCCTGGCTCCTGCAAGCAACAGTGGTCCTCAGAGATCAATGCTGAAAGACAGGCTACTTCAGTATACGCGGCAACATATGGTCACAAAATCTCTCCTGGCCAAAGACGCTAGATTCCAGCTTCACCGTGTTGATACGGGCATCTCAAGTGAAAAAGGTACCTCTATTCTTCTTGAAGGTGTTAGCGGGGTCTCGTCGATTCTGTCACTCTGATTGATGTCATCACCTGGCCGCGACCTGCTCGCGTTTGCGCTCTTAGCGTGGCGCGCCCCACCTTAATAGGCACGGCGCGTCTCCCGCTCACAAATGTTGATCTCTGCTTCACAGCTCTGCACACCACAGCTTCGACACCTATTCCTGCCACTCTTTTACACCAGTTTTGACGATTTCTGTAATGTGAAGACGAGCCACGATTCCCACCTCAAGTTTTCTCTTATAACATTGTCTCTCTTGGCCCCTCTTATCTCCCAGGGCAGCTTCCTCTTGTCTAACCCAGAACCACAAACGGAAGTCGCGTCTTTCGCGCCCTCTTTCTCAAGATGGCGGAACAGGCAGCTGGAAGCGCGTTATTTGACGGCTGTCGATTCATCTTCGTTATAACGAAAGATCTATCGGCGAGCGTCGCTGAACAGGTTTGTCAAACAACTTTGCAGACTCGATATGCATTGGCCCGTCCTGCAAGTCACAAGTCATACTAACAAAAACGCCCTCACAGTACGAAGAGAGCATCGCCAGTTACGGCGGTGAGATTCTGAAGCCGAATAAAGAGGGCAAACTGCCCATCTCCGACGCAACCCACGTTATCTCAAATACCAGCGACTTCCCAGAATATACCGAGGCCGAGGCCTTGATGGTGCCTGTCGTTACTACGGATTGGGTCAAGATCTCCATCCAGCGCAGTCGACAAGCACAAGTCCGCCCGTTCTCCCCAGATCCAAGGATGATTTTCTCCAGCGTCGTTCTCACCTGTGCCGACCTCCCGGTGACCGACAAGGAGGCCATCATCGGGGCCACGCTGGCTCTCGGAGGCGTCGAGTCGAAGGACGTCACCAAAACAACAACCCACATCTGCGCACTGAGCCTCGACCACCCAAAATGCCAGACTGCGATCGACAGGAAGCTGAAGTGCAAGATCGTTCTTCCTCACTGGTAAGTCGCAGTCATACCCATGATGCAGGTTCCTTAACTCACAAAGTCCAGGTTCGATGATTGCTTCAAGCTAGGCAAGAGGATAGACGAGGGACCGTACCTTCTCCCGGACCCGGAAATAATGAGAGCGCGTCCGGAAGATGATGTCGTCGTCCCATCCAGCCAGCACATGGAGGGTGCAACCTCGGACATCCCCAGTCTCCCACTCTACCACGACGAGGAGAGTACTCGGGAAAAGCTCACAGTCTTCACGGACCGCAAGATCCTCTTGTCCTGGGATCTGTCGATCAACTCTAGGCTCCGAACGATCTTACAGGACCTCATCACAGGAGGCGGCGGCGAGATTGTGTCCGAACCCGAGGAGTGCGACATGTTCATTGGCCAATTTAGAGACGGTCCCGAGTATGTGCGGGCCGCTCAATCTGGTAAGGATGTCGGAAACCTCGCCTGGCTCTACCACCTCATCGTACACAATCAGTGGACGTCGCCGTTCAGACGCCTTCTGCACTACCCTGTACCGCGGCACGGTATCGAAGGCTTCAAGGACAAGAAGATTACGCTGTCCAACTACGGAGGCGAGGCCCGCATCTACTTGGAGAACCTCATCAAGGCCACAGGTGCCACTTTCACCAAGACCATGAAGAACGACAACACTCATCTCATCACGGCCCGGAAGAACGGCGAGAAGTGCGACGCAGCGCAGGACTGGAACATCAACATCGTCAACCACCTTTGGATCGAAGAGAGCTACGCCAAATGCCAGGTACAAAGCCTGACTGTGCCCAAGTACACGCACTGGCCCAGCCGCACGAACCTAGGCGAGATTATCGGCCAAACATTCCTCGACGAGAAGATGCTACACGAGAAGTATTATCCGGGTGGCGACGACGACTTGGACGGCGCAGCTAAGAGACGCCGGCAATTGCTTGACGCCGCACGGGAGAATGCTCTTGTTGTTGGCGGCCCGATGCCCCTCCTGCCGAAGGCCGGCAAGACCCCTAAGCATGTGGCCGTCATGAGGGATTCAAGTCCAGCGACGAACGCACCCAAGGCAGCGCAGAAGGCACGCGCGTACGAAACACCGGCTAGAGCCCGCCGCATTCTGCCTGGGAAGGAGAACGATACACCCTCGGTGATGTCGAGCGGCAGCCGGAGTGCCAAGATGCAGGCAATCAACAGCATTTCAAAGATGGGGGCGGATATCGCGCTGTACGAGAAGGAGAAGAAGCGGTCGGCGAAGGATAGTCACGCGCCGTGGGGTGGTAAGCGTGCAGCCGACCAAATTGACAAGGAACGCGGCGCAAAGAGCTCTAGTCCAGCACACCCCCGGCCTGAGAGTGACGACGAGGCAGAGACCAAGCGCCCGGCCAAGAAACAGAAGCCTTCGATACCGGCCTCTGTAGAGCCTCTGTACCGCATAACGGTGACAGGCTACGAACGGTGGGTTGGGGACAAGAAGAAGGAGGATGCTGATAGAGTAAGTTTCCGATCCGTCCCATTTATTTTGATCTACCGAGTACTAACACACTCTCCCAGCGAAAACTGCGCGAACTGGGCATCCAGGTTGTGAACGAGAACTCCCAGCAGCACTACCTCGTCGCCCCCAAGATGGTGCGCACCCTCAAGTTCCTCAAGGTCCTGTCCAAGGGCGTCGACGTCCTCTGCGACGAGTGGGTCGACACCATCATCGAGACGGGCGAGATCCCCGATCCCAAGAAGTACCTCCTCAAGGACAAGGACGCCGAGAAGCGCTTCCACGTCAAGCTCTCGGACGCCGTCGCGCGCGCCAAGAAGTTGCGGGCCGACGGCCTCGCCGTGCTGCGCAACATCCCCATCTACTGCACGGCCGACATCAAGAACGGCACCGACAGCTACAAGGCCCTGGCCGAGGCCAACGGCGCCATCTTCAAGGTGTACCGGGCGCGCAGCGGCACGACGATCAAGCCCACCACGCGGGAGGAGGACGGCGGCGCGCCGCCCGAGCCGGTGTACCTGCTGAGCTCCGACGCGGCCTCTGAGAGGGCGCTGTGGCCACGGTTCGAGGCCATGGCGAGGAAGGGGAACATGGAGCCGAGGATTGTGATCACGGATTGGATGCTGGATACGATCCTGCGGCAGGAGTACTTCTTCGACAACAAGTACCTGGTGAAGGGCTATTTCCCCGACCCAAAGTGACGATGTTTGTCTGGAAGGTTTTGGTAGTTGCGTGGCGTTGGTGGATGGGCGTTGGTTTGATAGCAGTCGAACTCGGGTTTGAGCGAAGCTTATGTGTTCGGAGTCCGGTGGTAATCGAGGAAGGGCCGGTGAGTCCTGGATGTAGCATAATGTCCTCTTGCGCTGCGAGTATATATCCCATCCCATCGAGTTCACCTCGTCCAAGTCTCAAAAGAACTTGACACCCCGTGAGTCCTCTTGCCCAAAGATCTGAGCCTTCCCCCTCTTGACAAGTATGCCCAGCGCCTTTTGCAGTAGATCCGGATCGAGGCCGTGAAATTCTGTTGTTCACATTGTCAACACATCTCTCTCCCCTCTCCATTCCCACTCCTTCTCTCTAACCGCCATGTGTCCCCCCAATCTCCCCTTCCACCGCCACGAAAGAAAAGGAGCATAACTCACCAGCCCCCCTCGTCCCCTCCCCCTCAACAAGCTCATAAAGCGTCAGCACCGTCCCCTTCTGCGCCGTGCCGTCCACCCACTCTTCAATAAGAGTAGCCCACTCCTCCGGCGTCCTCCAGTAAATCCAGACCACGTCTCCCCCTTGTGCCATCCCTCCCCCTCCCCCCACCACCACTGGTACCGCCGCCACCACCACCACCACCGCCAACATACTCCGCCCGTCCGTCCTTCCTCATAAACTCAATCGTCTCTTTTATATCCGACAGCGACAGACGGCGGTCTATTCGGGGGTTGTGGAAGAGGTGCTCTGACCCGGGTTGGGGTTGTTGGCTGTCGGCGGCGGAGGTTGTGGTACTGGGGGAGGAAAGGGGATTGTTGGAGGAGGAGGAGACGGGCGACAGAGAGAGCTTGAAAATGCGGTAGTGCCGGCAGTAGGAGAGGATGAGGGAGGACCATTTTACCAGCTGCGCGTGGTGGGTCGTCAGGTTCGTCTGCCGCGTGAAGAAGGGGGGGAAAAAGAATTCCCGGGGGAAGGGGAAGGGTTGTGTGGTGGACATGGTATGCTGCTGAGGTGGCGGGAGGGGACACAGTTGGAGAGGGTGGTGATGTTGAGGCTTGTGATGATGAAGAAGTGGTGGGGTTGAATGTTTACGTGGGGAAGCTTAAAGCTGTAGGGTAGCTTGGCATCACATACGAGTCGAGATAACATAGAACATAGAATGCTTCTTGACAAAACAGAAGAACTTTAACTTCCAGGGTGTATAATAACCCTTTCTTCGGTATCGAAACGCGGCAAAGTCAAAACAATCCATCAGTCATTACAATTCAACAACCAACAAAAACCAACTTGCAGGCCTGCATGTCATGTCCAACCCATCAACACCCAACTCCAACTCCAGCTTCATGCATCATCACCCCTACCCCTGAAAGCAAAACCAGTACCCAGGAACAACAACAGCCGATCAGCGCTACAACTCGACCTGCCGCGTCTCGTCGCCCATCTCGTCGCTCCCAAGCTCCTTCTCCAGCTCGTCGGCCACGAAGCTCTCGTAATCCTCCAGGTTCTTCTGCACATGCATCTTGAACTTGATGACGTCGTTGAGCATCCGCATCGTCTCGGTATGCAGCTCCTCTCTCAGCGCGTTGGAGCGGAGTGTGAGTTGCTCGTATCTGGTCATCCCGTTAGCATTGTCCCCTCCCATCTGTTCTAAAAGAGGGAAAGAGGCGGCAACTCACTCAATATTAAAGTTCATCTCCCTCTGCTCCATCAGCTGCACGCTCTCGCTCAGCTGCGCCCTCATCTTGGCCAGCTCC
The DNA here is from genome assembly GCA_009194965.1 of Coniochaeta sp. 2T2.1. NCBI lineage: Eukaryota > Fungi > Ascomycota > Sordariomycetes > Coniochaetales > Coniochaetaceae > Coniochaeta > Coniochaeta sp. 2T2.1. The sequence continues at coordinate 555,355 of VSMA01000017.1, read as the reverse complement.
TTCTCCATCTTCTCGATCTGCGCGTCGCTCGCCAACTTCTGCGTCGTCGTCACCTCCTTCGTCTTCTCGTACTCCTCCTCGGCGGCCCGCACCCGGTGCTCGAGCGCCTCGACCTCGTTCCGCTTGTCCTCGATGGCCTCCTTGGCCCGGTCGAGCAGGTCGTGGTCCTCCATCATGGCGTCCATCGCCACCTTGCGCCGCTCCGAGACCTCCTTCCGCAGTGCGACGAAGCTGTTCTTAACGCTGCCGCGCAGGTCGAGGTTGAGGATGTTGGCGGGCTGGTACCCCGTCACCGGGTCGACGAGGAGGCGGTCGTTTTCCGCAGGGTTGTTGTTGTTGTTGAGGCTGCTGCCCTGCAGCTGGGAGGAGGTGAAGTTCGGCCCTTCGTTGACCGTGACCTGGAGCTCGTAGTTGCGCCCCTTGGCGTTGGCCGCCGTGGCGGGGATGAGGCCGATCTGGTAGGCGAGGGTGTTGTACTTGTCTGCCATGCGCTCGAGTTCGTCCAGCTTGCGGCTGGCTTCCATCTCCTTCTCGGCGACTTTCTTCTTTGCATCCTCGAGACGCTGGCCGGCGGACTCGATGCCCTTTTGCAGACGCTCCCGCTCGGATGTCATGCGGTCGATATCCTGCATGCTGATTCCGAGGTCGTCGACTGCGCGTTGGAGGCTGCGCCGCTCGTCGTCCGCTTCTTGGAGCTCGACCACGAGCTTTTCGAGCTCTTCTTGCAGGACGTTGATGCGGGTTTCGTACTTTTCAGACCGCTGCATCGCGAGTGCGTTGTATTCCTCGAACTTCACCTTGTCTTCCTCCATGATCTTGAAGTGGTTGTCCAGCACGGCCGGGTCGGGCGTCGACTTCTCAAGATCGTCAATCTCCTGGAGTAACCTCTTGTTCTCAGCCTCTAGGATGTCGAGTTCCTGGATGTACTTCGCGTTCGACCGCTCAAATGCCCTGGCCATAGATTCTATATGTGGCGCGAGGGCAAGTGCTGCGTCTTCATCCGTCGCGTCCTCGTCCATAGCAAGCCAGTCTCTATACGCCGTGCTGAGGAAGTCGAAGATGATGTGGTCGCCCGTCACGTCGATGCCGCTCTCCATGCACGCGTCGTCGTAGTGGTTCATGGTGTACCGCTCCAGCATCTGCGCGAGCTGCATCATCCAGTGCAGCAGACCGAGGAACGTGCTCCAGTTCTGGCCGCCCACAGCGGCGATCTGGCTCTTGGTGATGGATTTCTCGTACGGATACCGCAGCTGCTTGAGGAGTGGCGGCACCTCCTGGTCGATGTTCTTCTGGAACCGGTAGGACGGGTCGATGCGGTGGTACAGCCATTGGAACATGTAGTTGAAGTCTTTTTGCGTGGGGGACTTGATGATGTTTTGCGAGAGCATATGCTTCATCTCCATCTCGAAGTTGTGTTGGGCCAGGTACTCGAGCAGTTCCTGTCCGATCTTGGTCTGGTAGGATCTATCCTTCAACGGACGTGGGTCGCGTGGCACACCGGCAGGAGCAGGTGCCTGCTGGAAGAAACTCTGATGAGAGCCCGCTGAGCCAATGATGGACGTCCGGCCGCGATAGACGCTGCTGCGCCTATCTGCGTCTGTAGATGCTCTGTTGTTGTTGTTGTTGTTGTTGCTTGCGCCGGGCACGCTGCCGGAGCTGTAGGGCTTGAGGGAGTTGGTAGTCTGGAAGGAGGAGCGCTTGACGGAGGATAGACCGGCTTCGGCGAGGTTCGTCCCCGAGGAGGAGCGCTGGAAGATGGGCTGGTTGGGCCGCGAGACGGCGAGGGAGTGGCGTGACCCGGACATGGAGCGCGCGTGGCTGTTGCCGGCGGCCGAGTTGGATCGCTTCATCGCAGAGGGTGGTTGGGGGATGTTGGAGTTGATGGCTATGTGTCCGAGGGTCTGGCGACAGTCAGTTAGTTAGTATATTGCCGGGATGTCATAGCAAGGAGCTTGCGCCGGCGTAGGTAGAAGTTACGTACCTCCCGTGGCCTGCGGACACTCCACAGGCCCGTGTCTTGCGACATGATCGTGATGTTGTCGCGCGATAATCCGACAGATGTGTTGATATGATACTGCAGAAGTAAAGCAAAGATGCAAGCTGCGCGCAAGGTGCTTATCCGGGAGCTGTACAGCGACTGACAAACTTGGTGTGGATGCAAATATGGGTGGGTTGACGATGGACGGGAAAGATGTTCAAAGTAAACAAACCGAGCGCATCCGCTGATTGGCTGTGACCGAGTCGTCTAAACAACGCTAAGCGCTCCGCAACACGTGATGGTGCAGGAAAAGCGGATCCGCCGAGCATCAAGACGCACATACCAGGCAAGGAGCTCAGCCCGTGAATGCCTCGGCTCAGCCCGGCCACTTGCATTTGGAGTGGATGCATTTGGTCATTGTTCATCACCGTCGCGTCCCAGCACTTGCCTCCTGCATCTGCGTTTTCTAGACATTGTCCATGTGCAGATGAAGTGAGATCACATCGCACATCTCATCCAAGATGGCAATCCGCGAGGATCTCGTCGCTTCGGCGGCCAAGTGTAAGTCCCAGATGCAAACCCCGGGATGACATCTATTATGCATCCATTTTACCGAGTCGACGCTGACCTGTCTCTCTTGTCCAGTCCTCCAAGATCCCAGCGTCGCCTCATCACCAGTGGAGAGCAAGATAGCTTTCCTCCAAGCCAAGAACCTCACACAGGAAGAAGTCAATGCTGCTCTCTCGCGGGCAGCCGCCGATTCCGGCACCGCTCCTCCATCATATGCTGCTCCGCAACAAGCAGTAGCTCCCCAACACGGTCAGCCTTATTATGGACAACAGTACCCGTCGCAATACCCGCCGTATGCATGGCAGCCACCACCACAGGCGGACCCAAGGAGAGACTGGAGGGATTGGTTCATCATGGCTACCGTAGTCAGCGGAGTTGGGTACGGCCTGTATTCCTTGGGCAAGGTACGTCTCATCTGGTGTGGAATGCTTGAGATGGGTTGAGCCTAACTGTGCTTTTCCAGCGTTACGTCTACCCCCTAGTCGCACCACCAACGCCAGAACGCCTCGAGCAAGATAAGAAGACGATAGACGAGCAGTTCGAGAGGGCCTTTTCCCTAGTCGATCAGCTAGCCAAGGACACAGAGGAGCTCAAGAAGGCCGAGCAGGCACGGACAGAGAGGGTCGACACCGCCATCCAAGAGCTTGAGACGGTCATTGGCGAGCTCAAGTCGAGTAACAAGCGCCGGGAAGACGACTCACAGCGACTTCGCGACGACGTGGAGAAGCTCAAGACGGCGCTCCCGGCCACACTGAACAAGAGCAGAGAAGCAACCGACGTCCGTCTCAAGGAGGTTAACACAGAGCTCAAGAGCCTGAAGACGCTTATCACACAACGGCTGAACCCTACCGCGCCGGCATCACCGGCTGCCGGGCCCATCACGGGCAGCTACCACCGTCCAGCCACCACCGGCAACGCCGCCAGCACTCCCGCGCCCGCCACTACACCGGCACCTGCTACCGCAACCGAAGAGGCAGAAGAGAGCAAGACGAACGGCAAGGCGGCCGAGGAGCCCAAGAAGCCGGACTACAACGACTACGCATCGACATTGAAGCGCGGCTCGCCGTTCAGCAGCGGGGCACCGCCGGCCAAGGCGTCCATCCCGGCCTGGCAGATGGCTATGGCCAACAAGAACAGTGGAAGTGCGGCTGGTGCGTCGTCGTCGGCTGCGAACGGCGGCAGCAACAGCACTGGTGAGGGCAGCGGTAGTGGGAACCAGCTGGACGCTTAGTGGCACAGGGATAGGTACCCTACGGACAGAGATGGGGACAGGCTTCATCGAATAGGAGTGTGTGTTTCTGGGGATCGGGAATATGGGCATGAGTTTTGGCAGACTGGGAGTAGAAGAAGCTGGGACTCCTTTAACGCGTAAGGTTCGGGACTAGCGATGCATTTGGACGTGTACCACAACAATGATATTGAACGGGGCTCCTGTGTACAAGACATTATTGAGAGGAAGTGTGGGATCCATCATTACGGTCGTGAAGCAGTGATAGGGGGACCATTTCACCGTTATAAGCACGGGCCATCCGCAAGAGTTACCCGATTCAGGACAAGTCGCGATCTCATTCCTTGCGCATCGTCCCGCATTGAAATGCTTCTTTCCTACCGGCCATCTAATGTCTGGTCTGATCTCCTTCGCAAGATTCACTGTATCTGGTCGCGAGTACCTGATTCCAAGACCATACAAACCAATCAGCTTGTCAGACCGCTTCTTCAACGCTTTTGTTCTGGATGGCAGGTCGTCCATTCTAGTAAAGCCGAGGCTCACTTAATCCCCGACCCCACACTGTTCCCAGGTTCTCGCCGTCACGAGTGTCGATGGTTGAGTCGTGAACGTCAGTGACATGCCATTCCCGCTTTCCTGCTGTCGCAAGCGATGTATCCTTGTCCGTCCATATAATAAGCAAGGATATGGTCCGAGGAAGGTTGCATATCTTTAGCGCTTAGGTCTAATACTCGCCGGCATAGTTGCTTTCCGAGCATTCATTGCATATCAACCCTCCTCACTTACACCGTTTTGAATCTTTCAACATCTCAAATTCCCTCGAACCTCTTCTTATTCATCTAACTCAAGGCCTACCATTTTACCTCCGTCTGCGTATCCCTCTGTCAAGAGCCAGCGTATTCCTTTCGCGTATACTAACGCTTTCATTAGTTCACACATCCTCCTCTCATTCGCCCCTATATAAGTCCCCAATGTCCTCCTCCGCCAAGCCCCCATCTGTCTACGATGGCTCAAGCAGACCAAAGGTCGTCCACCCGAGCCAGATGAGAATGGTCCTCCAGCTCCTGCCCAAGATCCCTCTTGCGGCAAGAGTAGCTCTCCTGCACATCCTGCACATCTCACCGCAGTCCAAGTACCTGGACCTCACGACAGAAGTCACCATCGCCGTGCTGCGCTCCTTCTTGGTCCCGTCCAAGCCCATGAGCATAACGCAGACTCAGAAGCTTGTCAACAGAGACCCCGGCATCAAGGGCAGGATATGGGTGGCCAACTACACCGCTCCGGTGTCACCGGGAAGCAGTATCAGGGATGCGTTGATCCGCGCCATAAACGGCTTGCAAGAAGGCAGTCCTCTCCCTAGTGAGCTACTAGACAGACTGCCGGACGCGGGGCCAGTGGAGGCGGAATGGACAGGCTACCGGTCTGGAGTACCAGGCGACGCCAAACTACCACCCATCTGCGAGCAAGAGAAGTACAACGAGATGATGAAAGAGGTGAAGACACCGATAACAGTGCTCTACTGTCATGGTGGCGCATACTACCTAATGGACCCCTGCACCCACCGACCGGCAACCAAGAAACTAGCCAAGGAGACCGGAGGACGGTGCTACTCCGTCCGCTACCGCCTCGCACCGCAGCACCCCTTTCCGGCAGCCGTGATGGACGCCCTAACCTCGTACCTCACCCTCCTCCACCCACCTCCGGGCGCCTTCCACTCCCCCGTTAAGCCAGAGCACATCATCTTCGCAGGCGACAGCGCAGGCGGAAACCTCGCCCTCGCTCTACTCCAAACCATTCTCGAGCTCAACCGCCAAGTCGGCTCCAACCCGGGGCAAACCATCCACTGGCACGGCGTCGACATCCCCCTACCCCTTCCCCTACCCGCAGGAATACAAGTCACCTCCCCTTGGCTGGACATGACGCACTCCTCCCCCTCCTGCCACGGCAACGCGGCCTACGACTACCTCCCCGCCCTCAACCCGCAGGACCGCCCTTCCCCGCCTCCCTGCCCCGTCTGGCCCGCCTCTCCGCCTCGGAAGAACCTCTACGTCGCCGACGAGCTCGCGGCGCACCCGCTCGTCACGCTCCTCATGTCGCGCAGCTGGGCGGGCGCGCCGCCGGTGTACATGTCCACCGGGTGGGAGCTGCTGGCGGACGAGGACAAGCTGTTGGCCGCCAAGCTGCACGGGGACGGGGTTAGGGTCGTATTCGAGGAGTACGAGGCCATGCCGCACTGTTTCGCGCTGATATTTAAGGATTTAGAGGAGAGCAAGAGGTGTTGGAGGGGGATGACGGACTTTATCAAGGAGGTGGCTGCTGGTGCTGAGGGTCAAAGGGGAAGGAAGGAGGAGAAGGGGGAGAGTAGTTTCACGACGGTGAAGGCGAGGACGTTGGAGGAGGTGCCGATTGAGGTTGGGAAACTGGCGGCTTATGAGGAGGGGGTGATGAGGGAGAGGATTTTAAACCAGGTTAAGAAACGGGTTGAGGTTGGTGGGTTTGACGAGACCGTTGCGAAGCTGTAATGGATGCCGCGATGTTGCGAGATGGTCTGGACTTGTTGATACCCGAGCATGAATCTTGGCGTGTTGGTTGTTGATGCATGATGAAGTACATAATCTGCGTTCTGCATATTGTCTGAAGAGTTGCATATACTGGTCTATCCTCTAAGATCTATCTAAACCAGCTATTCTACCATCTACTGCGCGACGACCCAAACATGCTATAGTACAAACCACCGCTAACGTACACCTACCACCCCAGCCCCCCTCACTCCCCCTTCCACTTCCAAGTCGCCTTCCGATGAAGCATATAATCCTTGCTCTGTATACTCTTGTACAGTCCCACCACGCCCCCGACCGGCCAAATACTCCTCTTCTTCTTCGCCACGACCGCCTTCTCGTCAACGTGGACCTTATCCCACACGCTCGGCAGGCCGGTGGCCTTGTACTTCTCCCTCAGACGATCATACCACTCTCTCCCGCCGTACATCCCCCAGAACTCGCTCTCGGGGTAATACGTGTGCGCGTACAGCCACTTCATCCCGCCCAGCTCCCGGACTTTCTCCTCCACCGCCCGGTTCACCCTCAAAAACTCCTCGGGTCTCGACGGGCCCCACCCCCAAAGGCCGACGTTCAGCATCATAGTCTCGTCAATCTTCGACTCCATCCCCGTAGGAAGCGTAGTAAAGGGGTGGAAAGTCGGCGGCCCCCTCCTCTTAAGCGGGCACAGCCACAGCGGCCAAATCCCGAGCTCCTTGGCCGTGTAATCGACGAACCGCTCCGTCGTGGCGAACGGCATGGCCAGGTCCTGCACGATCATCCGCGAGCTCTCGCCCGACCCGTGCAGGGCGCGGTACAGCATGCGCGTGTGCAGGAAGTCGTCGAGGAACCACCGGGTAAAGCGGTTGAACGGCGTGAAGCGGAAGTAGTCGAACGCCGAGGCGCCGACCCAGAACCCGCCCCGGTCGTAGCGGAAGAGGTACTCCGCTAAGGGGATGTAGTCCTCCTCCACCTTGCCCTCGGGTATCGCCTTCGTCCTGTCCTGGACGTGGAGGTAAAACCAGGGATCCCACGCGCCGCTGAAGGTCTGCGGTTTCGTGGCCTCGGGCTTCTCGTCCGTCAGGGTGCCGGTGATGATGACGCCGTGGTCTTTACTGAAGAGTATCCCGTCGACGTAGTCGTTCTCCTCTTTACCAACCTCCTCCTCCACAACCCTCACCACCTCCGCCACACTACTAGTCCTCCGATACCTTGCCCTGACGAACTTCCGCGCCTCCATGAGCTTAACCTCCAACAGCGTCGCCGTGCCCAAGGTCCCCACCGCCCCCGCCGCGCCCCTAAAGAGATCCGCCCTCTCCCCCTCAGGCTTGACGTCCACCACGCTGCCATCGGGCATGACCATCTCCACATTACTTACCCCTTCATCGAAGAACCCGTGCCGGAAACTCGAGCTCTCCCCCGCGGTGCCCGCGAACCCGCCCCCCGCGGTGATTCCGGGAAACTCCATCACGACTGGAGGTACAAGGCCGTGCGGTAGGGTGGCGGAGACGAGGGCGTCCATGGCGACGTTGGGTTCGACGAGGGCCACGCGCCGGGCTGTGTCGACGGAGAGGACATTGCGCAGGGAGGAGATGTCGACGGACCCCACGCCTGGGGGCGGACGGGGACGGGTGGAGTTCGTACTGCCGTGGTTGATGCGGTAGGGGGTTTTGGAGGCGAAGAAGGAGGCGACGGTTTGGGAGATTTTGGAGACGGCTGCGCGGTGGCGGTCCATTTTGACGAAAGGGAGGTGAGAGGTAAGGGAGCCGAGGGTAGGTGAGTGAGAGAGAGTGGTGAGAGCTCTACTGAGAGGTCGTGTCCATGCGGGGGTGGAGTAATAGAAAGACTGAGAGAGAATGAATGCAGGAAAAATAATGACGGGAGTTTATTAAATATGTCACTCAGTTCGTTGTTGGTCGTCCTGTCGTCCTTTATTCTCACTTTCACAGTTGGTTGCTTGTCTCACGATAAAATTGCGCTTCTTACTTGAGGGTTAGGGTTCTTGGTCATTTCTGGGCAGAAGCTTGGGCCAACCGTCCATTTACTGGCATTTCTGACAATGCACTCATTCTGAACTGGACAACAATTCCTTGACAGACATGGACATTTAATACTACTGGTATGCTTTGATCCTACAATAGGTTCATGTTTTTGTCTTCTGTGATCACTCTCGGTATCTCTCCTTGGCTATGCGCATAAGCTGTCCTAAGTCGGTCTCCATGCCCTCTGCTTGAATCACTCTTCAGATGAGCCTCAACCTGGCTGCCCCGGCGCACATCATCTCGCTCCATACGGTACGGTGGGACAGCTTAGGTTCTGCGACATTGACTGCTTCTCCGCAAGGCATCTGAAGATGAACACCTCTCCATGAGACGTCCCATGCATGTCAGAGGCCGAGTCCTGCTTAACTCAGTTTGAGGCACCCCAGCTGCTCGCTGTGACAGAGTTCTGTTCAGCAGAATACGTAGCAGCCATCACTTGCTTCCCTGGTGCATGACAGTGATCTGTGCGCCAAGCGAAGTCAGGCGCCCTGCGAGGTCCTCATACCCGCGTTCGATGGGGTAGATGTTCCTCAAAGTTGACGTCCCAGGTGCGGCCAACATGCCGATCAACAGCAACGAAGCCGGACGAAGGGCGGGCGGACAAACCACGTCAGCGGGCTTGGACTCAGTCGGTCCGGTGACGACGACTCGGTGTACATCGGCCAGCTTGACCTGAAGGCCTATCCTAGCCATCTCTGTGTAATAGATGGCCCGGTTTTCGTACATCCAGTCGTGGATCAACGTGCGGCCTCGAGCCACCGCCGCTATGGGCACGAAGTAGGGCAGGTTATCCGGGTTCAGGCCCGGATATGGCAGAGGATGGATCTTGTCTGTCAGCGCCCGCAGCTTGCCGTTATGCTTGTGGACCGTCAAGTCCACCAAGTCCGTCCTCTCGTTTGCCGCCTTGTAGCGCGGCGTCTCGGTTACGCCTAGGCCCATCTTCCTGAGCTTTAGCAGCTCAATGGTGACAAAGTCGATGGGCACTCGCCGGATGGTGATCTCAGAGTTGGTCGTCACCGCGGCTGCGATGAAGAACATGGCCTCGATAGGGTCCTCGGCCGGGGAGTATGTGACATTTTTCCTGATGTGCGGCACGCCGGTTATGCGGAGGGAGCTGGTGCCGATCCCCTTGACCTCGACGCCGAGTTCCTCTAGGAAGAAGCAGAGGTCTTGGACCATGTAGTTCGCGCTCGCGAAGTCGATCTGGGTCTCGCCGTCGGAGCAAGCAGCTCACCGAAGCCATACGAGGGGCACGTGGTCGGTCACTGCCAATCATCATGGTCGGGAGCGGTAGCAACATCATCTGGCGCGACGAGGGGTTCGAGGGTGCGGTGCTGGTCAATAAGATACTGGGTTATGAAATATTCGAGGAGGATGGGCAGCACGTCCACGTCAACATCGGCAGCGGAGAGCCGTGGGACAGCGTGGTAGCACGAACAGTCGACGCCGGCCTCACGGGCATCGAAGCGCTCAGCCTGATACCGGGCTCAACTGGCGCGACGCCGGTCCAGAACGTGGGCGCGTACGGCCAGGAAATATCCCAGGCGCTGGTGATTCTGGAGGCTTACGATACACGATATGACTACTCCGAGGAGATACCCGGCACGCACTGCGGATTCGGGTACCGGACCAGTCGGTTCAATACAACAGATCACGGCCGCTTCCTCATAACATCCGTCACCCTACGCCTGAAGCGAGGCCGTCTTGAGCCTCCATTCGATCTCGACCTGCAAGCGTGCCTTAGCAACAGTGCGGTAACCGACTACACGCCGGCGGCGATTCGGAAGGCGGTCATAGCCACCCGCAAGGCCAAGCTCCCCGATCCCGCCACCGTTGCCAACTGCGGCTCGTTCTTCGTGAACCCGGTTATCAGCCGCGAGTGGTTCGATTATCACCGAAGGGTTTTCCGTGGACCGGACGTGCCGCACCGGGCAACAGCGGAAGGAATGGTCGTAGTATCGGCCGCCTGGCTCCTCGACCGCGCTGGCTTCGGGACTACCACGACGCCGAGACGGGCATGGCCACCTGGAAGAACCAGCCGCTGGTTCTCGTCAACGAGGCGGCTCGGTCCAAGGCCGACCTGCTGGTCTTTAAGCAGAGGCTGGTTGACGCTGTGAGGGCAAGGTTCGGTGTTACTCTGGAACAGGAACCGGCGCTGCTTCCCTGACAGTTGATATGCTATCAATGGGGCCAAACATGGGAAGTGCTGGTCTCGTCTTCATGACCGCTCTACGCTGAGGCTCAAGTAGCTAGATAGGAACATCTTAAGATGTGTGATTTCTCCGGCTTTGATACCACATAGTTCAAGTCTCCTATCACCCACCGATACCTATGTAACACTGCCAACACCTCTTTCCAACAAACTAACTCTCTAGTAGCCGCAACAGTCCCAAATCTCAACCCGGATCGCTCTCCCTGCCACAAACTCCATCTTCCTCACATCCCGGACAAGTCCGCGATTGCAATGAAGAGCGCACAAGCTCGCGTCGCCTGGAGGCAGTGTAAATACCAGGGACACAGTGGAAACCAAACCATGGGACAAGCCCAGAGGGAAAGGTTTCCGAGGCCGCAAAAATAGGGATAATCAATTATTTTTGGTCAAGTTGACCATAAAAGAGATTAAACTTCTAAGAACAGATACTACTATAATGGGTGTTAGCAAGCTGATATCAGAGGGAAGCTTAGATCAGAACCACGAACCACTTGATCTAAGCCAAAGGGCAAAGAGAGCTGAGGAAAAAGAAACCAGAAAGGTATCGGGGAATGGGGAGCGAGGGTTTATATATGGCTGTCCTTAGTCCGTGCGTGAGGTGAGGGTTTGCAGTCCGAGTCATACACCCTCTTGGGTGGGTTCTGTAGACCTCTTCTCGGCCGTGGGAGTAGCTATAGGGTAGGCATGGAGTAAACCGTGGAGATATTTGTCTGGTCGACGCCGAGGGTTGGTGAAAGAAGGACAGGCGACCGCTGAACGAAATGCTGCAAGCTCAGTGTACGTGTGAGGTTGGAAAGATGGCGAAGACAGATCTCATGGGTATTGATATGCTAGCTACACAGCTGGCTGCAAAGACCTTATATTAATCTTCATCTGCCCATTGACTAGTCACGTAGTCACAGCAGCTACCAGGGCTCAGCATGCTCCATCATGTTGCCATGAATGCCTAATAACACAGAACGCGGGTATCATAGTATGAGACGCAGTCCATACGGCCACTGTTCCACCCTGAAATCCGACCAGTCGTTTTCCTGGGCGAATCAGGTATCCCCTATCCGTCCCTCAAGCGTCTCAAACCCGTCACTGCTCAACAGAAGCCTCAACTCCTCCACCACTAGGTCCATCAACAACCATACCATTTCCCTCCTCCTCACTTTGATGCGCACAAACCAGATGCTCACACATCCAATCGCACCCATACTCCTCGCACTCTTCGTGGTCGCACGCCGCCTCGCACCCGCTATACGGCATCTCCTCCGGCTCCTCCCTTCTCCTAAACAGCGCCACGAACTTATCCCCCTTGACGCGCGCGACCTTCTTCCCCTCCTCCGTCTCGCTCCTCATGATCGCCACGCAAGGGTCGTCCTCCTGCTCCCGCTCCCCAATCCTCTCAAACGCGGCGTGCGCCTCGAAGTGGCCGACCATCCACTCGTGCAGGTCCCGCACGTCGGTGATCGTGTACACGATGCCGCCCGGCCTCAGCACGTAGGCGTACTCGCTCGCGAGCGTGGCGGAGACGATGCGCTGCTTGTGCTTCTTGGCCTTGAAGTGCGGGTCGGGAAAGCAGAAGAACATCTTGCTGAGCTGAGCCTTGCGGAAGAAGTTGGGCAGGAACTTCATGGCGTTAGCGCGCAGGCAGGAGATATTCTGGTAGGCCTTGCCCGTCGGGTCCTGCTTGCGCATGGCGCGGACCTTGTCGACTACGTAGTCTGTTACTTGGACGCGGATTTCCATGCCTTGAGAGACACACAGAAAGTTAGTTTTCATCTCTGTAGAGTAGAGTAGAGAAAGGGGGGGAACATACCGAGAATGAGCGTATCAGGCAACACGGGCGAGAGACTGAACAGCAGCCCGCCAAATCCGCACCCGATATCAGCGACTTCGACCTCCTTCCTCATCTTCTTTGGCTTGACCACCTTGTCGTCCTTCTTCTTCTCCCCCTCCTGTTGTGCGGTCTTATTCGCCTCAACAATCACCGCCCCGTTCATCTCCCTCCTAAACTCAGGACCCACGTAGTCAGCCACAGGCCCAACAATCCTCTCATCATCATCAACATCAGCAACAGCCTCACCGTACCCGATCATGGTCTCCTTCGTCCTCATCCTCGTCTCGAAGTCTTTCTGCCGGTCGCTCTTCTTCTCCGCCTGCTGGCTGTCGGCGTACGGCTTGGGGTTTGTCGCCATCTCCGTCTGCTCCGCCTCCCAGACGAGGTCGCGCTCGAACAAGCCAAGCCGGGGTGGCAGCTCGGGCAGGGTCGCGGGGAGGTCTTCCTCCGTCACCTCCTCGTTGGGCGTCTCGCCTTCGGCTAGGTAGGCGGGGTAGTGCGTTGACCAGTCCATTGCTTCTGGGCTGACGGGGCTAGAAGGTGAGGTTAGTGATGAGTTGATGAGAAAGAGGGAGGGAGGGGGCGAGAGCATACTATGTGAGGTTGTGGTCGGAGAATGGGTTGGCATGGGCGCGCTGACGGTAGAACTTCTTGCGCGGCAGCGTGGTGATACCTTGCTCGGCACTCTGGTCCAGCTCGGCGCGGTACTCCTCCCGCTTCTGCTTGCGGCCGCGGTGGCCCATCGTGACGGGATCTTTGGAGGATGATGCCTCTGCAGATGAGCCGACTAGTAGGGGATCGATTGAGAATGATACCTCTGAAGAAGGCCTGGTTTTGAAGATTTTTGTAGTCAATAAGTTGCTTGGGTTTGCAAAATCTCCAGATTCTGAACGGAGTTGTTCTTATGAAATGTAAACTCACATCTTGACTTCTCACCTTGAAGAAATTCTTCGGTGAGGATTGATATCTCGGTGTGGTGGTTTCGGTGTGTGATAACGAGATGTTGTTTATCGTCGGTCTGGCAAGGTGAGAGAGGTTTGCTTTTGGGTTTGCGGTGGGCCAAAAGGGTACTTGGCAGAGCCCCGCTATCGGCATGTCACAGCTTCCTGGATTGTCTGATTACCCCTCCAAAAGTTGACATTACATTCACCAGCTGCAACTTCCGAAGTTTCTTGAGAGTTCAGTCGTTTAATCTGGAAAGTACAGAGAATTGCACAATGGCTTCAAAGCAGGTACTCATTGCCATCATCGGTACGTGACACTAAAAGAAACAACACCCTGCCATTACCCCAATCCCTCTGACACATATGCGATTCAGGCGCCGGAGGAGTAGGAAAGTGCTTCCTTCAACAACTCGAAGCCCTCGCAGCGAAACGCCCCAGCCCCAAGCTCGTCCTCACCTACATCTGCACGAGCAAGAAAGCAGTCTACAGCTCCGACTACAGCCCAATTGCCATCAACAGCGCCATCTCCGCCCTCGGCTCCTCCTCCCAATCCCCGCTTGACCTGCCCAAGCTCGCCGAATACCTCGCATCCGCCCCCCACAAGGCCATCCTGGTCGACAACACCAGCTCCCAGGATGTCGCCGACGCATACCCGCTCTTCCTCGGCAAGGGCGTGAGCGTCGTCACCCCTAACAAGAAGGCCTTCTCGAGCTCCTACAAACTGTGGGAGGACATGTGGGCGGCATCAGCCCAGTCAGGCGCGAAGCTGTACCACGAGGCCTCCGTCATGGCCGGCCTGCCCGTCCTTTCCACCCTCCGCGACCTGGTCGACACCGGCGACGAGGTCACCAAGATCGTCGGCATCTTCAGCGGCACCCTGTCCTTCCTCTTCAACTCGTTCGCTCCGACATCGGGATCCGGCGGCGGCAAGTGGTCTGCCGAGGTGACCAAGGCCAAGGAGCTGGGCTACACCGAGCCCGACCCGCGCGACGACCTCAACGGCCTCGACGTCGCGCGCAAGTTGACAATCCTGGCGCGCATTGCCGGTCTGCCGGTCGAGTCGCCCACTTCCTTCCCGGTGCAGAGCCTGATTCCCAAGGAGCTCGAGTCCGCGTCCAGCGGTGATGAGTTTCTCCAGCGGCTGCCCGAATTCGACGGACAGATGGAGGAGATCAAGGCCGCGGCCGAGAAGGAGGGCAAGGTTGTCCGGTTCGTGGGTAGCATCGACGTGGCGAGCAAGCAGGTCAAGGTTGGGCTGGAACAGTTCGAGAAGTCGCATCCGCTTGCGTCACTCAAGGGAAGTGATAACGTTGTCAGCTTCTATACGAAGAGGTATGGCAACAACCCGCTTATCGTCCAGGGTGCGGGAGCTGGAGGCGATGTGACGGCCATGGGGGTGACGAGCGATCTTCTCAAGGTTCTGTCCCAGATCGCATAAATAGATCATATAGTATTTCCGGCGCCAAAAAGGGGTATCATAAGAGTAATCTCGCGAGCATGGTCTCTCAGCCAAGACTTGGGCTAATGGCCTTCCGAACTGTTGTCTAGTCACTTGCTGGTTTGTCTAACGGTACTGCTTGCGCAAGGTCCCGTCCGCTGATCTGTGACTTGGACGTGCGCGACATGTTCGGTGCGGTCCGTATGGTGTCCTCGGGCTGGAGTGCGGGTGGAGACCTGGCCGAGAGCAGTCTCCAGATCCAGAGGAAGAAGTCGTAGATGATGAGGCCGACGATGGGTAGGGTGAAAGCCAGGGCAAGAGTAATCTGGTTCCCGGGTTAGCATTGCCGCGAGAGAAGGGTGCTTTTGGCGGAAGGACGTACGAAGAACCACGATATCATGCGGATGATGTAGTGTAGGTTGAAAGGGAGGATGCTGAACTCGACGATCCTAGAGTACCAGCCCGTCTCTTCCATGTTCGCCGTGTTCGCCATGTTATATGGTGCGACTTCAGACGACGGTTGATGGCAGGTAGTAAGCGGCGTGAGTAGGTAGCGGATAGCAACTTCTGCGACAGGCTAAGAATCCTGGGTGAGGCTGTTGAGGTGCGGACGGATGAATGGCCGTTTAGCTGAGTTGACGGGTGATATCTGCTTTCATGCTGTAGCGGTTGAGGAGATCTGGAGACCGAAGAATTTCATGTAGGAGAGGAGATAGGGCTGTTCGTTTGGTTGCGTGATGGTGGACAGACGGCAGGAGGAAGAGATCGAACTCGAGACATTGCCAATGCCAACAGGGTGCAAACAAAGGTCAGGGTGAAAGGAGCTGTCCCGGCGCGGCGTCATCAGCCCATCCTTGTCTCCCCACTGTAACGAACCGGACAGCGGGAGCTGGTCCAATGCAATCTTATCGGTTCTTATCGGATGCCCCGCTCTTATCGGGCTGTCTCTCAAGGTGACGGAAGTGCATTCCGTCTCAACTTCGACCTTGAGCCTCAACATTATACGTCTCTCCCCCGTTGCGACTCCGCAACTCTTCTAGTGTCCTACATGCCAGTTTGAAGAATAAACCATCAAGATGCCCCAAGACCCCAATCTCTACGGGCAACCACCCCCCAAGAAGAAGCAGAAGTCGATGCCCCTCAGCACCAGTCTCGACTTCACCTCCCAACTAACCGCCCTCCTCTCCGGCCCCTCCACCTCTTCCGCCTCCTCCTCTTACACCACCGCCCGTCCCCGGCCCTCAAAGTCCGGCAACAAGACAGATGCCCTCTTCTCCGCAAAAGCCAAGCGAAAACCTGGCGCAAAGCAACCTAACGCCGATGCCGACTCCAAGCTCATGCTCAAATCCCCCACCGGCACAGAAGAAGAGAAGGCCTTCCTCGCCTCCGCCCGTCGGAAAATGGAGGAGAAAGCCCGGCTCTACGCGGCCATGAAGCGGGGCGATTATGTCCCCGGCCGGGAGGGGGAGGCAGAGCCGCTGGTGGACTTTGATCGGAAGTGGGCCGAGCGTCAAGCCCAGGGCAAACGATCTGATGACGAGTCCGGGTCTGAAGAAGACGAGGACGACAACTTGTCGTCCGACGACGATTCTGCAAACACCAAGAAGAAAGAGGAGGAAGAAATGGTCGAATACGAAGACGAGTTCAGCCGCCTCCGCACCTCCACGAAATCCGCGTACGCAGTCTACCTCCGCCGTCTCGCCCGCGGCACCCACGCCGCCGCCGAACTGGAATCGATGTCCGCCCGCCCCGCCGCTCCCAGCGAGATTATCTACGGCCCCGGCGTCCAGGCGGAGGCTTTCACAGTCGCCGACCCCGATAAGATGGAGGAGCTGGCGCGCAAGCGCGACCGCAGCGCTACGCCGCCCGAGGCGCGGCACTACGATGCGCAAGCGGAAATCAGGAATAGGGGCACGGGGTTTTACGCTTTTAGTAAGGAGGAGGATGTGAGAAGGGAAGAGATGAAGGGGTTGGAGGAGGAGAGGAAACGTACGGAGAGTGTTAGGAAAGAGAGGGAGGAGTTGAAGGAGAAGAGGAGGGGGGAGGTCGAGGAACGGAGGAGGGAGGTTGAGAGGAAGAGGAGGGAAAAGGGGGAGATGAAGGCGAAACAGATGGCGGAGGACTTTTTGGGGAGGCTAGAGGGGAAGTGGGCTGAGAAGGGGTTTGTGCCTAAGATGCCGGATGGTGGTGGTGGTGGTGAGGCCGGAAAGGAGGGTGGCGGTGATGGGACAAAGAGTGGGAATTCTGGGACAGAAATGGGTGGTGCTGCAACTGGGACTACGAATGGCGGTACTGAGACCAAGACTGGCCCTGGTAGTGCCGGGACTGAAGGCCTTGATGCTGGGACTGAGAATGGTGTTGCCAGGAGCGACAACGTGGGTTCCGGCTAGAGTTCAGATGGCATTATGGTGCTGAATTTGGTGACAGGCCACAGGCGTTTACAAAGCGATGATACCCATTACACAAACGAGATACTCTCAGATCAGGCACTTCTATATTCTTTTCTTATTAAATCTTAGGCCACGGGATGAATAAGTCCCAAGACCGACCCTATGTACACACAGGGAGGCAACCATAATTGCCCACGCATCGAATAATCATTATCGGACTCTGTCCATCAACAACTCCCTCCCAATGTCCCCTGCATGCTCTTTCACAAAGCCTTCTCCAAAGATGGAGTCGCTCAAGATGCTGAACATCAAACCCTACACCACGCCGCAGCCGCAACTGATTATCGAGATTTGTGTCCCGAACATTGCCTGCCCGAATGCTTCTATATGCTAGCTCGCTCCTCCCTGTAGCAAAAAGCGTCTATATTCGCGCCCAATTACTCTGAAAATTAGACTTGAAGCAGGTTTTCTTGTTCCGACTCCGTCAATCATGTCTATGCGTAAATATCAAAGACTCTACTCCTTGACGGCGTAGTAGCGCTTGAACATGTCGTCGACCTTCTCGAGGTAGTATGTGCCGGGCGCGATGGTCGACACGTCGCCGACAGGGGTGAAGTTCTTCTGGAGATGAGCCTTCTTGCGCAGGTCGCACATCTGGACGGTGGGTTAGTACAGGTTGCACATCTCAGGGGTTTGCAGGGTTCAACTTACGGCATCGTATGTCTCAGGGGGCACTGCCCTCCGGTTGGTGAGCCTCTTCTGGATCTGGAGAACATCCTTGATGTTCTGTGTGCTGCCGTTGACGCGGAACGAGCAGAAGCTGGCAGCGAGACCGGAGCCGTAGCTGAAGAGACCTAACCTCTTGCCCTGGAGATCCTCGGACTCGATGTGGCCGATGATGCTGGCGAGACCGCCCCACACGCTGGCGCAGTACATGTTGCCGACATTGGTGGCGACCTGGATTGAGCCGTTGACGCGCTCCTGGAAGCGCTTCTTCGTGAGGGTCATGAAGGTCTTCTCGACGACCTTGTCGGTCAGGGACTTCTTGTAATCCATGTCGCGAACCTCAGGGGGAACATCAGCGAACGCGGGAGAGTCGGGATCAGCGAGGTAGTCGTGGTAGAGAAGACGAGCGTACGACTTCTGGACAAGCTTGCAGGTAGGCGAGTGGAAGCACATGTAGTCGAAGCGGTCGAGGGGCGTCTTGACGGGGCCGTCAGTGAAGCCGTTGGTGTGTCCGTTGACATGGCCGTTGACGCCCTTGGTCAAGAGCTGCTCGCGCTTGCAGTATGCGCGGTAGGCACCGTCCAGAGCCTCGCTGTAGCAGTTGACGGAGTAGTGGCCGTCCACGTAGGGGTACTCGCTCGTCAGGTCGGGCTTGTAGAAGTCGTAGGCGTGCTGCATGTAGGTGCCGCGCATGCCGGCGTCAATGACGATGGGCGCATCGGGGCCGATGACCATGGCAACGACACCGGCACCACCAGTAGGCCTAGCGTTGCCCTTAGCGTAGAGGGCAATATCTCCGGCGACCACAATACCGTCACGGCCATCCCACCCCGAGGACTCAACCCAGTTGACGGTGTTGAAGACGGCGTTGGTGCCTCCGTAGCAGGCATTGACGGTGTCAACACCCTCGATGTTGGTGTTGTCGCCAAACAGCTGCATGAGCACAGTCTTGACGGACTTGGACTTGTCGAGGAGAGTCTCTGTGCCAACCTCGAGGCGGCCAATGTTGTTGACATCGATGTTGTAGTTCTTGATGAGCTTGGAAACGGCGGTCAGGGCGAAGGAGTAGATGTCTGTTTGGAGGGATAATGCGGTCAGTAACGGTGAATTTGGCAAGGGGCGCAAGCAGCAGCTATTCGGGCGCGTATCCTGCAAAAGACGCGCTTCTAGGGGGGCAATGGCAAGACTCACCCTCGCGGTCGTCGCAGAAGGACATCTTGGTCTGGCCGAGGCCAATTGTGTATTTGCCGGTGCTGACGCCATCAAACTTCTCGAGTTCGGATTGCTCAACATACTGTCAAGGTCGAGGTCAGTCTCTGTTTCTCGCAATTGGAACTGTTGTGCGGTTGTAAAGGGGCGTCCTGTTGTGTTGCCCAGCCAAGCGATGTCGGCTGGGCGGGCAGAAAAGGGGGTACAACACGAACCTGGCTGGGGAAGTAGATCTCAATGGCCTTGATGCCAATGTTCTGAGGGCGGGAAGACATGATGGGAGGGGGCTGCGAGGCAATCGCGAACTAGAAACCACAGGAAGAAGTATTGGCAAGTCGAGAGAACGAGGGCGAGGGTGTGGCGGTAAGGATCGTGGTATTGTCGAGGAAATAAAGGGGTGTTTGGCGGAGAAGAGATGAACTTGTGAAAAGGGGACCACTGTGTTGAATGAGGGGCACGTTAGTCGGATGTTTCCACTTTTGGGTTTTGATCGATCTTCACCGCCGTTTTCTCCAGGATATGTCCCTCTTTGAACTTTTGGCAAGAAGAGAGTGGATGGGTCTCGGCGATCAGTTAGCTCCTGCCCTGTTCAGCAAGTGGCCATCATTAATGTATTGAAGCATGTGCCGAGTTACTTGGTCCAGAACTCCAGCTCTTGGAGGCGGGAAGGGACGACTTGGGGTTTCCCAACACTTATTGATGGGGAATAATTCCCGGGAGGCGAGTTGCACTGTTCTTGTACACTTGAAGGGTCTTTTACACTCACGTTTGTTTGTGCCACTCGTACCTGCCCGTCACTCTGTGGAATGTGCCACTGCCTGAGAATGGTGGAGGCGCTGGATGGCTCTCAGCCCCTGAGGTGACGTTTTCAAGAATTGAGAAAAGTTTATCAGATCTGAGCGGATTCGGAGGAGGTGCACGTGCGGACTGTACGTGTGGACAACAATCAAGATGCGTTGAAGAATGTCTGATGTTCTGATCCCAACTTGAAGAGAGGACACTTATGCCCTTTTATATGTAATAGACTTACACCGTCTCTTGATATTGTTCTCCTTCAACTCGGTCTAGCCACAGCAACAAGGGATGAACCGCACTTTTCCTCCTCTTGTTGATGGCCAAATCTCAAAGAAAAGTATGCGCCACAGGGTCCCCCACTAACATCAGCCCACCAACATCTTATCACTCATATCGCATCCACTCCCAATCTTAGATCCGTGTGGGCTAATGCTCTAACACGGTACGATGCCAAGTGTCCATGTCTCGTGTTAGTCAAGCATCAACAGCATGTCAACAACTGACGCGTCAGCCTCTGAAGTGAGGTTATCGCCATCATCACTCAGGATAAGGTTGTACTGTGGTACGTCGAGGAACTTTTTGGATGTTGAGATTGGGGAACTGAGTGGCAAACGGCAGCATCCTAGGATCTCAGAAGCCGATATCGACCAATCACTTTCTCCGAAAATGACCAGGTTAGCTGCAGGAACGCCGCCGGCCGGTTATTGCACGGACCATCTGTCCCTCCACCTTCACCGTGGCTGAGCGCAACGTCACCGTCGAATGGCCAATCAGAGCTGCTGATGCCATCGCCTTCAGCTTTGCAGGGCCATCTCGATCAGCCTCATGTTTACAGATAGCCTTGTCTCCTGCGTAAAGGATGCATGCTGAGATCATGGATGACGACAACCTCATTTCCCGAATACGGCACAGTATGAAGGAGCACAAGGTGAAGCTATCACGAGTGTGATATCAGACGTGAAGAGGAGAATCCATTGACGTACTCGTATTTCCTCGCTGAGATCATGCGAGTGAAATACCCGCTACCATAAACTCCATGCCTTGACACACAATGCAGTGATGCTAACAGTCTGCAGATACCATTGTTGACCGGAGCCAAACCAAGCCGAAATAGGGAAATGAGAAAATACAATGATACCGCTGTCAGGGAGTCCCATAACCGGAATCACCACCATGTTTCTTCTCCTCCGCCAGCAACTTATCCTCAGACCCAGGGGCAGAACTCGACTCCTTCTCCTTAACCGGCTCCTCGATACCAGTCTCCTCCTTACTAGCAGCAATCTCCTCTGACGACTTCTCCTCAGCCGGCTTCTCAACCTTGACGCTGGCCTTCGACTTCTTGCTCTTGGACTTCGCAGCCTCATCCTCAGAATCCGACTCCTCAGAGGATTCCCCGGACTCAGAGCCAGACTTGTCACTCTCCTCGTCCTTGTCCTCCTTCTTCCCCTTACCCCTACTCTTCTTCGTCTTCTTCGCCTTCTTCTTCTCCTTCTCCTTCTCTTCCTCCTCCTTCTTCTTCGCCTCCTCCTCCTCCTTCTTCCTCTTCTCTTCCGCCTCCTTCAGCTCCTTCTCCTTCTTCTCCTTCCTCGTCTCGACCACCCAGCTCTCAGCGCCCTCAACCGCCGCATCGGGATCCCGCTTGTTCTTGAGCAGGTACCCCTGAATCTCAGCAGGACTGAACTCATGCGCCGGGATGCGATCGGCGAACAACTCCGCGAGCCTCTCCACCTTGGCGATGTCCTCCCCCTTCTTCCTCTGCTCGTCGTCCTCCTTCTTCTTCGTCTCAGCAACCTTCTTCTCCTTTTCCGCCTGCTCGGCGGCAGCACTGGCCGAGGACTTCCAGGCTAAGGACAAAAAGGGCTTCGACTCCTTGACATTGACAGCCACAGAGGTAGGAGCGACATCGTCCCCCTCAAGCGGCGCGTAGATAGCCCGGAAGATAGCGGCCGTCATGTCCCGATCCGACCGGTCGAACTTGACAATCATGTCCACCCGTCCGGGTCGAATGAGCGCCTTGTCTAGCTTCTCGATGTGGTTGGTCGTCATGATCAGCACCCGTCCCTCCTGGCTCGCCACGCCGTCGAGGATGTTCAGCAACCCCGACAGTGACAGCCTGCCGAAGGCATTGTTGTTGACGCCTCCCGGAGCAACGGTACTGCCGGCCTTCTTCTTCTTCTTCGGCTGGTCCTCGGCTACACCCCCCCCCGCCTCGTCATCCGTGCCACCCTCCATCCCCTCTCTCGTGTGCGTCAGACCGGCCGTGTCGATATCCTCTAGCAGCACCACGCACCGCCGCGGCAGCTCGGCGAACAAACTCGACAGATTCTCCTCGTTCGCCGTGACAGAGCTCAGACTGACGATGTAAATCCTCATCTTGAAGAACCCCGCCAGCGCCAGGCTCAGACTACTCTTCCCCGTCCCCGGCGGGCCGTAGAGCAAATAGCCCCTGCGGTACGGTATCCCTCTATTACTATACCACCGCCTCGTCGCCGGGTTGAGGTAATCCGTCACGTCATCAATCAAATCCTTCTTGACCTTCTCGTTGAGAATAACCGTGCTAAACGGCCTCGACGTGCGCGCCATGCACCGCTGCCACGTCGGCTCGGTGCTCCCGCCCTTCGTCGTGCCGCGGTAGATGAGCGTCTTGGACTCGTCCTTCTTGACGTACACCTCGCGCGCCTCGTTGAGCAGCTCCTTGAGGATCCACGGGTTGCGGCCGAAGCAGGAGAGACTGACTTCCTCCCTCTCGGAGACCGTCATGAACGTGGCCTGGTCGCGGTTCTGGTTCCGGCGGAAGATGAGCAAGCGCCCGCGGTACCAGAAGTAGTGGCTCCCGAAGGTGGGCGTGTAGGCGAGGTCCTTCTTCTTTTTACCGCCAGTGGTGCCGTCCTCGTCCTCGTCGTCGTCCCGGTCCCACCTAAAGAGGAACCACGAGCGGGAGTTGACGTTGGTGTTGGCGATCGACCTGCGCGAGTCCCGGCTGAAGTTCTGGTTCGCGACCCAGGCCATCATGTAGTTGTACAGCTCGTCGTCGGTGCGGATGTCGACCGACGACATGGCGTAGGACGAGACATAGTCCCAGAAGACCTCGCTGAAGTACTTCCAGCAGAAGATGGCGCCCGAGGCGACGAGGACCAGGGGGATGTAGAGGTTCAGGTCGACGTGGAGGTAGCGACTGACGGCGTCCGAGAAGACGCTAAAGCCCGGGATGAACATGTCCAGGAGGGCGGTCTGGGGGAGGGCGGTTGTGGTGAGCGGGATGTCTGTCGGTGAGGGGGCGGACGCCCCGATGGAGGGTATGGCTGAGGCCATGATGTGAAGTGGTATGTAAGTATGGAACGCAAAGGTGACGATGGGCGGTGATGTGAATTAAGTATAAAGTTGTAGTCAGCCCGATGAATGCAAGGAATCAGTGTGAATATCCAAGAGTGTTGTAGTATCGCTCCAGCACCAACTGGCACTGTCTTGAAAAATACTTCAAACCGGAATCGAAATGAAACCACGACATGAGCTGGGGACAACCAACACTTTTATATCCCATCCATCCATCCCATACGTCCCCCTCTTACCTCATTGATGCCTTGCGCCGTCCACAACATATTTGTTCTCCCCATACTTTTCAAGGCAGCAAAGCCACCCAAGAAGCAAGCCGTGAGGTAACCCCACGCATGCGGCAAGCTTTCGCAAATACCAACCAGCAGGCCTTATGAGCCATTCGCCGGCGAACGGCGTGTGGCTTGTTTTCTGTCCTGCAGGTATAGCTTAGCTTTGCATGAGGCAACGAGAACTCGTCAAGCGAATAGAGAGCGCCCCTGCAAGCCGGGCTATGGCCCAATCAACCGGTTCACACTGCACTACACTAGTAGCGCACTGCTGACATGTCCTCCTTGCTTGTCCAGCCAGTGGTATTTTTCGTTTGGTAGATTGTGGTTTGTGATTTGCGCCTTGCGCATACGTGGTGCGCGGACCATGGAGCCAAACAGACAGAATGCTTGATATTGGTCGTATGCGGTGTGTTAGTCACAGGGCAAGCTTACGAGCAGCACTAGACCTAGGTAGAGCTTGTTACTAGTCATAGACTAGGTGCCGTCAGCGTAGGGTGGTAGTTTGAACCCGAGAAGCAGGGAAGAGAAGTGCGCCTCTCCCGACGGCAGCCAGCACAGCCCTAGTCTTAGCTTTCTGTATGTAAGGGTTGTCCACGGCTGGCGCCGGAGGGCTCCTCCGGCCTGTGACTGGTCCGCCGGTATGCAGGCTCCGGCTGGGAGGGTAAGGCGGGAAACGCACGCGATGTCTTGGAAGGTTGTTGTTCGAGCATCAAAGGCCGGGGTATGCTCACATGCCTTCGTGAAGACTGGTTCATTCGTGATACGGAGCTCTAGAACGCGCGCTTGCTGTCGGCCATTTGCGTAGGAAGGAAGGTTGCCTCTTCTTGGCGGCATGTTGTAATGGCCGTGAATGGAATGTGCGGGATGTAAATGATTGAGAGAACGGGCTGCGTGTTGTGTATCCACTCGACGAGGTTTACGAAGCAGATATTCCGATTGGGTGCTGAGCGCATCCAGAGCAACTACCGAGACGCCGAGCGTCGCTCTTTCCTGTACGTTCGAGCGAGATAAGATGAAGAGTATGAGGAAGGTGCTAACCACTCGATTCCGACAGTTGCGAACAACTTCTGGGGAAAGGACGATGCCGGCGTCAGTCCTTTGCTCGAGCGCATGCACGCTGCCAAAACAACGTGCGACGAGCTCAAATCTTTCTACAACGGTGCGTTCGGACTCCTTCTTTAACATGGCATAACATAGGTCTCGTATGCTGACAAGATGCCTCACGTCCAGCCCGCGCCTCCATCGAAGATGATTACGCTAGGAAGCTCATGTCGCTATGCCGGAAGTCGCTCGGGTCACAAGAGATGGGAACTCTCAAACACTCGCTCGATACCGTCCGCGGCGAAGTCGAATCAATCGCGAAGCAACACCAAAACATAGCAACCCAGATGAAGACCGAGCTCGAGGAACCGCTGGCAGCCTTTGCCGGCGGCATGAAGGAGAGGAGGAAGATTGTGCAGAACACGGTCGAGAAGCTGTTGAAGATCAAAATACAGCAGACGCAACTGGTCAATAAGGTGCGACAAGATCTCACGATCAATAGGCGACCACCCAGCTAACAAACTGCATAGACCAGGGACCGCTACGAACAAGATTGCCTGAAGATCAAGGGGTACCTCGCACAGGGCCACATGGTCATGGGCCAGGAAGAGAGGAAGAACAAGGCCAGATTGGAGAAGACACAGATTAGCCTCGCCACATCCAACACCGAGTACGAAGCCGCAGTCAAGGCACTGGAAGAGACGACCGCCAGATGGAACCGCGAATGGAAGGCTGCAGCCGACAAGTTCCAGGACCTCGAGGAAGAACGGCTCGACTTCACCAAGAACAGCCTTTGGACCTTCGCCAACATCGCCTCGACGGTCTGCGTTAGCGACGACGCCTCGTGCGAGAAGATCCGCCTGTCTCTCGAGAAGATGGAGGTCGAGAAGGACATCATGCACTTCATCAAGGAGAGGGGCACCGGCCAGGAGATCCCCGATCCGCCAAAGTACATCAACTTCTGCCGCGGAGATGTCGACTCGCAGTCGGAAGTGTCAGAAGACGAGAACTACTCCGTGGCACAGTTCCCACGGAGCATCAATCCTCAATTTCGCTCGTCGTCGCCGCAGCCTTCAACATACGAGTCACACCATGACCCCAACTCTGCTTTGGCGAGGGACTTGAACCACATGGACCTCGGTCCTGGTGTTCCTGCCAGCAGGGAGGTTACAATTACACCTCAAAAGGCATTGGTGCCTCCCATCCCACAGCCGGAGACTCAGCGGCCGAGGCAGCATCCTCCATCAGGATACCAGCCACCTCGGGCAAACAACTTGGAATATGATCCCAACGAGTTTGCGCCAGTACCGCATGACCCTTACCCCCTCGACGGCATGACAATGCTCTGCCGCAAGACCACACGACCAACGAGCAATACCCATGATCCTCTCCGGCCTACAGGCTCGGACTTGAGCAACAACTTCCGCCCCACAGGTTCCGACCTCAGCGCTTCATCCTACCGGCCAACAGGATCCGATCTTAGTGCCTCGTACCGCCAGACTGGATCGGAGCTGAGCGCTGCAACCTCCTCAGGGCGACCCTCTAGTAGAGGCTCGAACAGCGACTACTCCAATCCGACCTCGTTCTCTAGTCAAGAACCGGGTCACAGCAACGCCGTGTCGCCTCTCAAGCAAGACCCGCCATCTCAAGCCGTCAGCCCGGACAAGAAGGTCCTCAAGAAGAAGAGCGGCTTCTTCAGCAACAACAGTCCCTTCGGCAGGAAGAAGAGCATGAGAGAGGTTGCGCCCTCCAACAGCAACACCTGGGGCCCTTCCAGCGGCAACCAGAGCAGCCGGCCCACATATGGCAGAGACGGGTCCAGCCAAAGTACTCTCCTCCAGGACCGCACTGCTAGCCCAGAGCCAATCGATGCCAACGCCAGTCTAGCCTTGAATGTCGGTAACAATATCTTCCCGGTGCAGACACCGGACAGACGGTCACAGCAGAAGGCAGCAGACCCATCTCTCCCAGACGACGACCCGATCGCCCTTGCCCTCGCCGAGTTGAAGGGAGTCACATCCGGTGCAGCAAGCGGTAAGCAGTCCGCAAGCCGCATGTCGGCAGACCACTACCACGGCATTGCGACGCCAGCACCGGGAAGCGCCGCTGGTGGACGTGACCGCGACCGCGACCGTGACCAGCAGCAGCCCCTCTTCTCTCGTTCGGTCCCCGTACCAGGGAGCGCCAACCGAGGCAAAGCCGGCACCCCACCGCCAGGCTACGACCAGCAGGCCGCACCCGTGCAGCGTCTCGGCGTGCCGCCACCAGCCGTGACGTCCAAAGCCATGAAGGAAGCTTCGCGGCAGTTCCAGGAGCAGACAAGGACCATGTTCAACGCCCCTGGCGCGAACCGGCCGGGGTCGGGCGCCTACAATGCTTCCGCATCTGTTCATACGCCTCCTTCGACCCGTCGGCAGCATGAGATGCCCCGCGCCGCCTCTCCCGCTCCTCCACGCAGCGCTTCGCCTCGCCCCGGTTCAAGGGCAGATTACCAGACCGGTTACAACCGCTCCGCCAGTCCCAACCCCTACAGCGGCAGCCAGCGCGGTAGCACGAGCGCCACCCCCAAGCAGCAGCAGCAACCTCCTCAGGCAAGGGGTTCAGATCAAGGATACTATCAGCGCCACGCCTCCCCGGGCGATATGCCGCGGGCCGCGTCACCTAGCCCGTATGGTGCTGGTGGTAGAGGGGATGAGGGCAGCGAGTACGGCGGTTCCATGAGGGGTCGTGGCGGCGGCAACGGGGCTAGACCGGGCACGAGCCAGAGCAACCGCGGCGGCCAGATGAGCTTCTACGAGCCGCCTGGTGCGGTGGGGAGGGCGAGGAGCAAGAGCGTGGCTGATGGGAGGCAGTTTACCAGGGATGGGAGACCGATTATGCATTATGGTGAGTTTTCCTTTCTGCATCTTCGTTTCGGGAGTTTGAAGAGCAGTGACTAACACATACACTAGCCCGTGCTTTGTACATGTACCAGGCCGCCATCCCAGAGGAGCTAGGCTTCTCAAAGGGAGACACGCTCGCGGTCCTGCGGCACCAAGACGACGGGTGGTGGGAGGCGACGGTCCAGGGCGGGAGCGGGCAGGTTGGGCTGGTTCCTAGCAACTACCTGCAGGCTATGTGAGATGTGAGACGTGAGATGAGAGGAAATGGACGATTTGTTCGATAATCGGGACTGAATGCAAGGTAATTCTGATTCTTCGGGGGAGCATCAAAGGAGTTATTTGAATTCTTCATGCCGGTAGTCCGGCAGCAGGCTCTTCACTTTCCGGATTAGTTGGTCTGGAGAGATGTATGTCTGAGTTGATAGGTATCTTGAGAGGTTTTGTTTACTGCAGGCCATGTTTCGAAAAGTGTGGTAGAGCGAGCGAGAGGCAAACAGGACGCGATTGATTCACGATTAATACATGAGGTCCGCTGTTCAACTGTGATGTTCCTCTTCGTTCATGCTCTCAACAGTCTCCAGATATTCACGATTCCCACCAAGATGAAGCTGTGGCCCACCAGTTTCGGTGGCTTTAGTAATGCCAACATCATGTCAGCGCTCGAGTTCGACACCATGGACACCACCAACCCTGGCGAAATGTGGGCCCATGCTTCTGAACCAGACACCCCTGCCAATGACGTTCCAACCGGGAGCTCTCACATGCCAGCGCCAGCGACAGAGCACAACTCGAACAACAACCACAACTTCAACAGCCACGATGCCGTACCGCGTATCTACCTCTCCTCACGCGTAGCTGAAGATCACACCGCAACAGCCGAAACTTCACCATCGCCAACCCCCTCCGCAAAGATGGTAACCTCACTCCCCTCCTCCACACTCCCTCCCACCATGTCCACCAGTAACTAACAACATCTATCTCTCCCCCCAGGACATCCTCAACCAAGCCTACGCAACCCTAACCTCCAAAACCGCCCAGCGCACCCTGCTGAACACCGTCCTCCTAACGACCTTCTCCACCATCCTCTACGGCCTCGCGGCCTTGGTCTACGTCGCCTCTTACAACGCCTATCTGCCCGACCAGATAACCACCCTGCCCCTGCACCTGCAGTACAACTACGGCGCCAACCCCTACGCCGTTTCTACACTCGAAAACATGAAGCCCCACCAGGCCTACGACGTCAGCCTCGCCCTGACCTTACCGCCGAGTCCCGCCAACGTGGACAGGGACAACTTCATGGTGGCGCTGTACCTCCTCGACAAACCTGGTACGGCGGCCGTGCCTCCTCCCTCCCCGGAAGAACAGCAACTCACCCCCAACCCGCTGGGGCATCGTACTTTCATCCTATCCCCGCCGGATCCGACGTCGTACCTCGCAAGCAGGCGCATCCTCCACGCCTCCCACCGCCCCGCGCTGGTGCCCTACACCGACCCCCTCGTGTCCCTGGCGTCGCGCCTCTTCTACCTCCCGGCCTCCCTGCTCTCCTCTTCCGGCGCGAGCAGCACGACGCTATCCCTATCCCTAGTCGAGAAACTCGCCTTCCCGACCAAGGGAAGCCCAGCGACTCCCTCGTCGCTGTTCATCGAACTGCAAGCGGGGCAATCCCTCCGCGTCGCCTCGGCCAGCGTGACCGTCACGGCGCAGCTCTCGGGCTTGCGCTGGCTCATGTACCACCACTGGCTGTCGTCCTTCCTCGCGGGCACGGCGCTCTTCTGGGGGTGCGAGGTCGTGGCCATGGGGGTTGCGTGGGCCGTGCTGTCTTCCGTGCTGTTCAGCTCTCCGGACGAGAAGAAGCAACCTGGGAAGATTGCGGATGGGAAGACGGGGGGGAAGAT
This sequence comes from Coniochaeta sp. 2T2.1, assembly GCA_009194965.1. Lineage (NCBI taxonomy): Eukaryota > Fungi > Ascomycota > Sordariomycetes > Coniochaetales > Coniochaetaceae > Coniochaeta > Coniochaeta sp. 2T2.1. Next base: position 526,038 of record VSMA01000017.1, on the reverse strand, counting down.
ACGGGAGTTTGGGGAGGGAGAACAGATGTCCGACACGGAAAGGACGTTCCCTACTACCAGCCGGGCGCCGCCGCTGAAGTACGAGAGTCAGGGTGAAAGAGTAGTCAAAGAAGAGGATTTGGGCGGTTTGGATATGGCTGAGCTGCCTGTTACTAAAGGGGAGGCGGCCGATGATGAGGATGATGAGGTGGGTGAGGGGTGGAGGGATAGGGATTCCGGCATTGGGACTAGTTATAGTGATGCTGCAGGTGGTGGTGGGAAAGGGACCGGGGGGGTGAGGAGGAGGACTTCTGGGAAGGGGAAGTAGGGGGCGTGCGGTTGGGATTGTGCTCGTAGTCGTGTTTTGTTTTGTATTTCGTTGGGTTGGGATATGGAAGGTTATGAGTCAAGGCGTTGATAAAGAGGTACCTGTGTTTAATACCCAAAAGCAAGCAGTAACGGTACGGTAATGGTTCTGGGAATGCATGTTAATGTCGCGGACGGAATAGAGGAAATTAATTCACGGGTGTTCCTGGAAATTTGTCAGGTCCTTATTGTTCTCCGCTATCTACCTGCAACCCGTACGTCTGCCTCGATCTTCACTCTCTCTAGCCCCCGTATTTTGTACTCAATTGGAGTTGTTGCGAGCCGCTAAAGCAATGAATTAAAAAAAGAGAGACTTTCTAAGTTGGTTACTAAAACCACACGCCTCCAGAATGTGAAACGGCTTCTGCGGGTCAAAAGAACAAAGTGCTAAGTTGGAGGAAACGACAGACAGGACGATACCACCCCCCGCTACGCCACCACCCCGACGGCAATCAATGTCATGATTCGGTGCCAGTAGGCTGAACCTCCTGCTTCTCCTCATCGACTGTGATGTCCTCGGCGAGGACGGTCTCGCCGGCCGTGTTCGTGACCAGGGATTTGGTCTCCTCCCTGACCGGTTCTGACGACTCGGCGGGAGTTTCCTCGTCCTCGGTGGTGGTGATGGGTTTCATCTCCTCCGAGACGGATTCAACCTTCTTCGGCTCGGGAGCGGGAGATCTGGTCTTATCCGACTCGTCCACCTTGAGCGGTTCCTCCTCCTCCTTTTGTTCGGGCTGGGCATCCTCCTTCTCCTTAGCCTTGTCCTCACTCTCAGCAGGTGCGGTCTCCTTGGCGGCAGCAGCAGCATGTCCCAGTTTAACGGTGTTGTCCTCCTCAGGATCAATCTCGAAGATCGTACTGGGCACAGCAAAGCCCAGACTTAACTTCTGCTCCTCACCCGCGGACGGCGCAGGGCTCTTGGCCGCCGGCGCCCTCCTGGCCGGGCCCCTAGCACGGCTCTTCCGCGCATCGGAAAGCGGAGCCTTCTCCTCCGCAGGCTTGTCCTCCTCCTCGGCGACGGGCTCCTCCTTCTTGGGCGCCTGCGGGCCGAGGCCGAGCTTCTTGTTCAGGTCGTTGAGGAAGCTACCCTGCAGAGCGGCGATCTTGGACCCGACGGACTTGAGCGGGACGGCGGGCTTTTGCTTGGGAGGTGCGGCGGCCTCGGCTGGCTCTTGCCCGGCGGAGGTGGGTGATGCCTTGAGAGGGCGGGCGGGGACGACGGGCTTGGGCCGGTCGGGGATGGAGGGTTGGCGGGTGGGTGGTGCGGCGGAGGAAGAGTCGTCCGTGGGCGACTTGGGCTTGGGCCGCTCTGGGATGGCGGGCTTGTCCGTTGCTGAGGTGGATGGGTCTGTGGTTTTTCTTACGGGACGGTCAGGGATGGCGGGCTTGGAGGTTGTTTCTGCCGGTGGCTCGGAATCGCGGTCTTGTTGCGGTGTGGAGACGGTGGTCTCGAGCATGTGGCTGTCGGGAGTGTCTTCCCAGACGTCGCGACTTGGGAAGCGCTGCGCCATTGAGGGACGGGATGTCTCGCTGGCTAGCTGGTGCTGTGCCCATGAAGGCTTGCCACGGCCGTTCTTTAGGAATGTGTCGGCACCGTTCTTCGTCGCTTCCTTCTCGGCAAGCTCCTCCTGGTGCCGGGCGAAGGCTTGTGCAGGGGTCTCGCCGTCACGTGGTACTGGAGCATTAGAGGTAGCAGACTTGTCCTCCTCAGGCTCCTTTTCCTCCGGGATATCGGGAGTTGACACCTCGACGGTATAGTGGACACTGTCGGGTGCGTCTTCCCAGATATCGCGGCTGGGGAAGCGCTGCTTGTGGAGACCTTGGGACCGCTTCGAATCGGGAACGGACTTCTTGGCTGACTCCTTGCCCTCCTCCTCGGGGAAGAGAGGCTCGTACTCCTCGACATCCTCAAGGGGAGTCGACTGGTGCTCGTGAGACTCGACCTTGTAGAGACTGCCCGGCCTGCTGGTCGGCCTACTTGGAGGGTGGCTGGACGCAGACTCCTCGTCGAAGAAACTGCCGCGCCTGGGCTCAACTGCTGGACCCGTGTCCGAAGCCGGTCCCTTGAGGATCTCGTCCTCGGCAAGGATGGGAGCGTTGTAGACGGGTTCGTCCTCGTCATTGCCAGCGGGAGTCTCTTCGTCATTGAACATGACCGACCGGCGGCGGCTGTTGGGGTCATCGACGTGGATGACCTCGCCCTCTTCCGGCCCGCGGTGGCCGGCTTCCTCGGCCTGCGAGACTGGCCTAGAAGCTCCCTTGCTGGGGGACCTCGGAGCGGCGGAAGCGGGCCGGGGCGAAGTAACACGGCTCGTCGACTCTTCTATCGCCTGCCAGCCGACCTGGTCGGTGGGTGTGCCGGCATAATTTTTGACGGCTGTTTTCAGTTAGCTGCTGCGACGAGGGACGGGGTCAACACAAAACGTACCAATACCAGAGCCATGGCTAGCGGTCTCCCGAACGATCTTGTTCAGATCCTCGCTGCTCATGGAGAAATCGTACGGGCGATCGTAATGATGCGGGGTGTGTTCCCTCTTCAGGAGGTCAGGGTGCTTCTGGAAGTACTGCTTCTCGAGCTTATCGAGAGGCTGGAGACCGTGTCCATGGAGGCCGTAGCTGCCTGGCGGCAGGTTACCGCGGGACGACGTCCGGCGCTTGTGGTGTTTGTCCCTGGATTCCGAGAATCCAGAGGAACCAGGCGCGGGTGATGGCGCCTGCACGTCGCCGGCATTGGGGAACATAGGCACCTGCTGGCCAATCTCGGGAATGCCGTGCTCGTCATCGGCATGGCTTTCGGTGGTGGAAAGCTGGCTGATGGTGCTAGCCTTCTTCTTCAGGCTGCGATTTGACGAGGGGCCATGGGCATCGTCGCTGCTGGGCTTGCCGATGCCGAAGGAAGCGGCCTTATCCGAGTCGGTCCTGGTGACCGTCATGACCCTCTGCTTAGCGCTTTGGGCGGGTAGAGAGGGCTTCGGAGCGTGAATCTTGACGTCGTCACCGACGGTGCGCGTCTGCTCGGGACTTGAGCTCATGTCGCTGTAATCCTGGTTCAGCTGTTCGGCCAAGCTCTCGTACTCTCTGCCCTCCTCGCCGGCCTGCGAAGGGATCTCGACCGACTGGCGGCGGTTGTGATGTTTGTCATTGAAGCCACCGGGGGCGAGGTGCTGGAAGGTCGGGCTCTTGGGCGAGTACAGGCCCTCGTTAAGGGGCGAGGGCGCAAAGCGAGCGGGATTGGGCGAGAGGGATCGGTCGATACGGCGGTTGAGAGGCCTCGGGGGGACTTTCGGCATGGCGTCTTTCTCCTGACTCCTCGAGGGGCGGGGAGGGATGGAGGGAGGTTCTTGGGTAGCTGTGGGAGCCATTGTGAATGTAGATGGGATGATGAAGCGCGCAACGGCCGGGAAGTGTTGCTCGTGATCGTTACTTGGGTCTGAACGTGTTCAGAATCGGATAATCTCTTCGACTTGGAGCTCGTATATGCGAAAGTCGAGTTGTATGCCTCCGTATTCGGTGGTCGTACTAATGATGGTGAGGTAACCTTGAGAAGAGCAGAGTCAGCTACACAAACGTTTGCTTGGTTCAATATATCGGTGAGCAAGATAGACAAAATGAAACAGCTGGCATATGCGAGATAAGTGACTCGGAAGCCGGGGAGCGTGATCCTGACCAGGGGAAGAAGGCTGATTGAGAGATGTTACTGCAGGACCCGGATCCAGATAGTGTATGTCCCTGGCGGGCAGAGATAAGACGTAGACCGCCACGGCATCGATAGGGAGATCCAATGCAATTACACATCCTTTGACAGATGTTCCCAGTCTTCTGGATTGGCGGTAAAACAATGCGTGGTGCAGGTAACTTGTCCCTCCGGCTTAAAACGGGCGGTGGGAGGCATTGTCGGTCGCTAGTGAGGCCTCGGATTGCATCGGCTGCCAAAGGATGCAGCGTGTAGCTATCACGGGAAGGGCCTTCCAGCCAATCCATCATCCGTGGAGATTGTTGTTCCGATGCGGTCTTTCTTTCTCGCTAGGAAACAGTCGGGGAATACAGCAAAACCGGGGGCAGTGCTGTGACTCGTCACCTGGGAGCCGTGTTTGCCCATTGGGCGGCCCTCGCCCGGGAGAAGTCGTCGTAGTCCGGAGAGAGGCCATTGGAGGTGGGATTGTCGAGAAATGCAATGCCCGGCTCGAGGTTGAGCTGCCATCGGCAGGTTTTCTTTTTTTTTTTACTTGCTTGGAGCCAGAGAGGTTGCCGGCAGGCCGAGAGTAGAACAATGGCAAGCAGAGTGATGTTGAGGTGGTGACTTACAGCTTGGGATGATGACTTGTTGTCTTTTTGGAACTTTGAATTATGTCAAAGTTTGGACGGAACTTATATGAGATGGATTTGAGGTACAGCAAAAAGGAGGATACTATGGGAAGATTCAAGAATGATGAGTCAAACTTGAAGCTGGTGATGAAACTTGAAGCTTGTTGGGGGGGCCAACTGTGTATAAGTGTCGTAGCTTCAGGTGCGGCCTCCGGGCCACTTATATTGCTTCCAATACGAATTCATCAGACACTTGGTCGTCACTCCCCTCTCCACAGTGAGAGAAACCAGTTACTCCCGGCACCAGCTGGAGCCAGCGACAAAAGAGCAGAAGAAAACAGAGGGAACTGACGGGAATAGGGGGCATTCCTGGTACCTTGTTGGTCCAGTACCTTGCCCGCAGTTGGAGACCGGTGGACGACATCATAGCATGTCACAAGGCGTGAAAACAGGGATCTTCTCCTCATGCGCGCTTGTTGAAGGGTTCCAGAATTGAGTCAAGGGGCCAATACTCAAGTGACCTGTGGTCCCTCCCCCGCTGGTACCCCCTAGTACCCTTTATCTGCTGCTAAATGTGCTGAATGTGCTTAGCGTCTGAGGCGCAATGCCCTCTCGATCAGGCACTTTGAAGATCTCAGGAACGCGGGTGACTCTGAGTGGTGAATCTACACGTGTGGCTTCGGCAAAACCTTCTTTCAGCAATCTGTGCTGGTGATGGAAGATAGAGTTTTGTTGTAGTATGATCGTCGCTTGAATTGGGCATGATATGATCTGCCGTGTCTTCGTCAAACTGTGAAGAAGCAGTGACGTGAGTTCAGCTTCCAATACCCCAAATTCTGAGAGAGGTCACACGTTAAAAGGTACATCATCTCTACCCCGCTATAGCCACCCCACCTTGATGGCTGGGCTCCAGATGTTGGGAAGCTGCTCGCCATCTTCCATGCGGAAGTTGCAAGAGCTCTCATGGCTTTTCACTCGAGCCACACATCAACTGAAATCCTCGTCTCTTGGACTCTGCTAGACTCATTTGGCGATGCTTCGCCAGTCTTGCGCATTCACACGTGTACGTGTGTCTAGGGAGAACCCAAGCATAACCCAAGCCCAGCGTTGCACATGTCCTGCAGTCCGATCGATCGGTTTCCCAACCACAGTACGACTTCCGACACGTGTGGTTGCTCCTTAAACAACGGGCAACCCCTTTTTTGCATCTGGTGAAGAAAGGGAAAAGCCAGAGGAAACACCCGTCAATGGCTGCCACACTCTCTCCCGCATGCCATCCCAATGCCATCCCATCCATCTCATACCCCGTAGTACCTCCAATGGCCATTGCCGTCGACGGTGACCGCTTCTTCATCCCAGCAAATGGAAAAGATACCACACTGTGGCTGCACTGTGGCTTACTGTCCCACTTACATAATAGTGTCCCCCCTACCCCCTCTCATGCCTCAAACAGGTTTGGTTCATGACGCCATCACCACTTCCGTGACTCCGTCCAGGTACCGTAAACCGTCCCCGGCACACACGGCGGGCAGGATGCTTCGGATCACCTGTTCAACCTTTGACGGGCGCTGCCCCACTGCGATCGCGAAATGTCATCGATGGGTATCATGCTATATCTGTCCAAGTCATACGAATAGCCAAACAAAGATGCCGATACGAAGAGAGAGGGTTTCCTCCACCATTGATTGACTCTCAAAGACTATCCGTTTACCGTTGCGCCATGTCCACACATCTTGTTGAAGCATAAGCATCTCCATCTCCAAGTCCTACCACTGTACCAACGGTCAGACAAGACGGAGCAATGAAAGCGAGAGGGGCAGCGGGAGTAGATCCCGTTCACCCACGCTAGTCCTAGGTACCTAGTCCTGTTCAGCGCAATCCCGACCGTCCTGTCCGTCAGGGGGAAGAAATCTCAGTCAGGTCACGAGGTCCGCCTGGACCTCCATTTCCGCTACAGCTATGCTAGTAGTGACCCCGTCGATACATGAATCTCTGGTACTGGAAGGTTTGTAGGATTGTGCAGCTATTCACCGATTCTTCTGCCGGCAGCAAGTCGTGTCATTGGGAATGGGGGCAGACACACGTTAGCTGCATTCGAGCCGGTCAGGTGGTTTGGCTGGTTTGGCTCCTATGTCGAGCTTATGATGTTATGTCGTGACACTAGTAGCACATACGTAGCTTCCCTATCTTAATTCCCGGTGGTGACTGAGGGGTGCCATACCATAGGGGTAATGTTGACTTAGAGCTAGAAGAGAGCTAGACTGGGATAGAGAATGCCATGTGACCAGCATGGGCTTCGATGAGAAAGAGAGCAAGACAGACAGCTTGCTTCAACTACCATATTATGATTTTACAGCCTTCTCTGCTATACCCATACCCCGACTGCTGTTTCGATACTGTTTCCCATCTCACAGCCCAAGGTCGACGACGTTCACCCATCACCATGACAAGGACAGCGTAACCGAACCGAATTCTTTGCAGGTAGAGCTATAAAACATGAACCTGTCCATAATAGCCCATTGGACGCCATAACCATAACCATAGAATGCAAATCAACGCGGGTGCCCGTCCGTCAAGGTAGATAGACGAGCGCCACCCCATATCATATAACAGACAGCCTCCTATTTCCGAGACCATTTTCAGAACCAATCGCTCCAGTTGGTCCAGGCTGCACGCGGCAGGCAGTCCTCTTCAGCCAAGCGACATGCGGAAAGATTGCGAGACATCCGTAAGCACCTTGTCGCCATTGGGCCAACTTCCTCCTCTTCAACCATAAGATCTGACCTCGTGTGTCACCGTCTCCGCCGAAAACCCTATTTCTCTCTCTTACCCCAGCTCTCAGCATATGTAACCCCAAAGGCATCTCCTTCTCCCCTTCTCTCCCCCTCCCTCATCCCGTCTCATCTCCTGCCTCCTCTTGTCAATTGCCCCCTTAGACAATCATCTGCGCAACGCCCGCCCCGCCGAGCGTCTTGCTCCCCACGAAGGCCTGCTTCTTGACGGCAGCGAGCAGGTAACACAGCGCCGTGAGGCTCAGGAACACGGCGGCGGCGATGAGACTCGACGCGTGCGATATGAGGCTGAGCCACACGACGACGGCCATGACGGCGTAGGCGGCGGCGCGCATGTAGTTGGTCGAGACGCGGCGGATGGCGGCGTCGAAGGTCGAGGACGTGGGGCAGATGCGCAGGAGGAGGGGCACCTCGATGAAGAGGATTATGAAGGAGAAGACGCTGACGCACACGGAACGGTTAGTAAGGTTGTGATAGGGGGATATGGATTGTGGTGGAAAGGGGAGGGAGTTGGGGGGGGGGGACATACAGAGTCACGATACTGAGAATCAGCACCAATACGTAGATGGTAAAGATGTTGGCGATGCCCAGGGCGAAACATAGGATCATGCAGAGGATGCCGAGCCTGTGATATCGCAAGTAATAGTTAGCATCGCAGTGCATATGCCACCAATATATCCCAGTATTTTCTCCAAGTCGATAGCAATCCGTGGAAGATTGACAGTGCCAGCCCCAACCCTTCTTCTGCGCATGCCAGATTGAAGGCACTTTTTGAGCTTTCATCGCCAATCTTCCAGAGAAGCACATTTGTTTCGGGGGAGGGGCGGTCCTACCATTGTCCATAGATACCTGAGTATCACCGGTTAGTACGGCCGCGCAGTTGGTCTATGGGGTAATAGCTTATAGAGCTGGCGGAGGGGGGACATACTGAAATTCCTGGTCGCGAATTCCTCTTTCAGCGTCATCTTGACGGGGTGCTGTAGCTGCAGCTACAAATGTTCTTCTCCTAGTGGTGGTGCTTCTATTCAGGACTGTTCCACAGTCTTGCTTGCGGTTTGGGCGGAATGCGTGCCGTCGGAGACAGAGAGCTTACGACGACGATGCCGGTGCTTTCTTTGTTCAGTCGGTGGGCGAGAGGATGGATTGCCGTGAGAGAAACTGTCGTCAAGTCGGAGGTTCAATGCGTTCGTGCTTGTATTTGTGGGCGGTAATGGTATGGTATGCGTAGGTTGGTATTCGTACGATGATGAAGCTCGAATGTTTGGCCGCTGTTCAATTTGGAGATAGGATGCCAGCAGTGACAGACAGATCGTAATCGCAAATGGAAAGAGCCTCAGCGCCGGGGTAACAGGGCGGGTATCCACTTTGTTATGCGGTGCAGAGCGACCCGGTGATTGGACCCTTCCCTCTCGCTTCGGGTTCGTTTGGCAGGGGTTCTGCCAGTGGTGTTGCGACAGCTGTTTGTTTTTAGCTTCGGCCTCCAGGGTTTCTTTGACAGTCCTGTGGTGCTTCTGCTGCTTTTCGAAACAGCTTCCAAAACAGGGGTTATTTCGTTGCAGTGCTCTTTATGAATCTGGTGGATTAGTCACCTCAGGGAGGGGACGTCTATTGGTACCTCTATGGAAAGGGGCCGCAACATTCACATCGTACACTGGGACTTATATCGGAGTCGGCCAGGCAACGATTTGGTACTGCGCCCAGCTCGCATACGAATGACGATTGACCCCTTACGCGGCCAGCACGTTAATCCATGATCGCCAGGCACCGTCAAACGAACCGTTATCAAGTTATGTTAATGGTCATGCTTGAATGAAGACTGTCATTCCAGTGGGCACACATTGCTCATCCACCATCGTCATGTCTCTTAACGAAAAGCAAATGACCTGCTCTAGACAGCTCAAAAAAACTCTGAAAAGCACACCGACAACCATCCATCCTCCACAGCTGAGCAACTACCACATATCTTGCTCGTCACTCATTACTACCCGGGGTGACCCATCTCCAACGTTAGATGATGCGACCACCCGGCACTCCCATCCCCCCCGGATCTGCATTACCGTCCTCTGATGCCGCCGGCAAATCCCACATCACGCGTTACAATACGCTTAACCAAAGACAAGCTTGAAGATGTCGTTGTAGACGAACCATTGGCCCTGGGCGTCCTGGACGAGCTGGAAGGCCTGCGAGTAGTTCATGGGGCGCTGCTCCTCGTCGACCAGGAGCTGGCCGGTAACGAGGATCATGATTCCCTTGCCCTCCAGCGTGGGCTGGGCATCGAGCGTCGACACGGCGTGCTTGACCTTCTGGAAGGGGAGACCCTGTAACCGCGAGCAAGACGTGGTCAGTATATCTTCCTCAAGATACCTCGAGCTGGTAGGGGGTAGGGGGCGTAACGCACAGCGAGCTTCTCGACAATGGCGCTAACGCCCAAGGAAGAGGCGGACTCGAAGGTGAGCATGGAGTTCTCGCGCTATATTTTGGCCACGGATTAGCGTTTCGACTTGCTTCCAGCCCGTGGTATATGTGAGTCCTTACGTAGAGGGGCACGAGCTGCTTGCGGTCGCTGTCGAATGTGTTGTAGTAGAACTCGATGAATTGCTCTGTTCGGGTTGGTATATGTGTCAGTCTCCTGCGTCTAATTTGGCATCGGGCTGCCGCCCCCAGCTGCGTTGGATCGCCAGGGCAGGCCTGAGGCAGTTATGTCCGCCCGTCTCGTGCGTGGGTGAGGGTCAAGCTTACTAGCAACCTCCTCGAAGTCTAGGAGAAAAAGATAACATATTAGCTGTCTGTCACTGGTGCTTCAAGCTGCCCGTCGCATCGCCGATGTCCTCTCACGAGCAGGACAACGCACGGCCGGGCAGCTAGAGTCGAGAGGTACTCACTTGTCGCCATCTTGACGGTTGTGGTGACGGATACGTCCTTCTGTTAAGTAGACGGGAATCGTAACTCGAAAATCGTGTAGAGGTCTGGTGGTGTGAGGCAACTGTGCTCGCTTGCTGAAGGGGAAATAAATAAGTTTCGTAAATACCCAAAAGGTCGCTTCGTCGGGATCTGAGGGGTCGAAATGCACCGTCGCCCTGGCAAGAGGAGGAGAAAGGTGGGGCCGCAAAGCTTGGTGGGGTTTCGGCGGTGAGGTATGGCAGGATTCGAAGGGATACAAAAGCGCGTCCAAAGATTTTTGGAGCTGGCTTCTGGTTCATTGTCAACATTTGCGGACGCAAGAAGCTTTCATCCGATGGCTACAACTACAGGAACGGCGAAATGCTAACTGAAACACATGGTACGTTTTTATCTTAACTCCTTCCATTCTGCTATCCAACCATCATGATGAACAACCAACATCTTCACTACTGAATCTTCTATGTCGATTCTTAATATATCAAGCTCAACAGTCTGAAATATTCCTCCATCTTCAACCTTCCTAGACGCATATTTGGTTAGGTTCACTGGCTAACATGTCATAAAAGATAGGACCCCTGCAAGCATTGATGACCGGCGTGGTGGAAGCTATGTTGAAGGAGCTCGAGACGGGAGTGCGCATCACTCGTAAAGAACTGTTAGATAGCAACTCATTCGATCTTACCTATCTATGCTCCTGAATTCCCGATGCTTCCCGGAAGCTCCCCTGAAGTGATTCATGTGAGAGACCCTAGAGCTTTTCTCCAATCCGTCACATATGGAAATTCAGACCAGAGAGCATGAGAGAGTCATCGCCGTTTCGTTTACAGGCTCATCTACCTCTCGACGAAAAAAGCCCCCATCCTAAAGGCCATCATCGTATTGGTACACGAAGTACAGACACCTCAAGCCCGTCACCCCTAACTCTTCTCTCTATCCCCAAGCATTAGAGGAAAGCAATCATCACTGAGGGCGGTTCCATGTCCTCCTCGCCCCTGTTCCAGTCCAATGCAAAAGCTTGGTCAGACTCCTTTTCTTCTCTAGAAAACCCGCATCTAGCCTCACCCTGCTGTCCCCTGAAGAATGTGAAGTAGTAAACAACATCGCCCGTTCTCCGTGGCGAAACGGGCACCAGAAATCTGGACAGAACCCCGTTGGCTGTGCGAAGAATTGTGATGGAGCCCCTTCGCAGCCAGCCTTGAGCATATTCGTGGTATGGCCATTTCGTGGTAGGCGATCCCTTTCGCGGCTAAACCCTTGCCAGAGAGCTCCTGATCAAGTGACCGACCGACAGTCATCAAGCCCAGTCGAGATCTACTGGCTGACAGATGTCGTTTTGTCATCGTATAACCGTAGCAATAACCCAAATAGAAAGGGGATATCCCAACACGCCATCCACGTGCCCACCTCATCCACGCCAATCCCGCCCAAGGACAGGGAAGGGGTACGAACGACTATAGTTCCTCCTCCTCCATCTCATTCCCCGTCTGGCCAGTCGCAGGGCTTGAAGCCTTTACTTCTGTGTAGGCTGGAGGTTTAGCAGCCTCAGCCTCAGCCGTCTTAGCCTTCTGGCCCGCCTCGGCCTTGGCCAGGACATCTCCCAGCTGAGGGAAGCTGCTCGACGCTCCGCCGTTGACGTCGTCTAGTCCCGCGATGCTGGGTCGAGCCTTCTTCATCGGGCTTCCTACTATGGCCGAATCGGTGTCCAGGCTCTTGCCGAACAGAGAGGCGCCTGTGATAGGTTGCGCACCGGGGACATCAGGAGGTGTTGCCTCGCCCGTGAAAGGTCCGGCGCTGGGGGACTTCCTCGAGCTGACGCTCGTGGATTCGGGGTCGGCGGAGTGTTGCCGCTTAAGCTGTTTTTGGGTGTTAGCGTATGCACAGATGTATGTTTGGGAAGGAGGAAAGGGCATACCTTAATCCGCTTGACACCGTCCGCCAACTCGCCCGAGAACTTCGCATCCTCCGGTCCCAGCCGGCTCTTATCCTCTTTCTCGTCGACATCCTCCATCTTGCCCAGAATCTCGTCGTCGTCGTCGTCATCGTCGCTGTCCTCCTCGATCATGGCGCTCCCATTGCTCTTGGTGCGGTTCTTCTTCTTCCGCAGTGGCTCCTCGTTGCGGTCTCGGAAGGCCGAGAAGCCGACCGTCCCACTCGTCTTCAGAGGCCCCAGGTTCGAGAAGTCCAGTTGGCCTGACCTCCGCTTTATGGACGCAGGAGTTGTGGGCTGGGCCTTGGAGGAGGTGAGCATGCCCATCTTTTGGAGCTGGCCTGTAGATGGACGTTGGTTAGCATGCTGTGCTGGGTAGAGCAGGGGGGAGGGGGGCAGGGGACTTACGCTCGCCGCGATAGAAGAACGTAAACGTAGCATATGGCTTATCCGGACCATCGATACCAGTCACGGTCTGCGTGCTAATCGTCTTCGGATCGAGCGTCTTCGGCTTAGCGAAACTAGTGGTATGCTCGACGTCGGCATCGACCCCGTTCTCCGCGCTCTTGGCGCCGCCTCCGCTCGCATCTTCGTCGTCATCGTCGTGGGCGTCGAATTGAGGCGAATACTCTCCCTTCTTGATCTCGCCCGAGGCAATGACCCTAAACATAGCCACCTTGATCTGGCCCGCCGTCTCGGGAGGCTCGTCGTCAGAGGAGCTGTCGCTATCGTCCTCGAAGACAGGCTCGACGGGGCTCTGGGCGTCGCCGTAGCGCAGCGTGTCGCGCGGCTTGGACTCGCTGGACGGACCGCCGCTCTCGATCTCCATTCCCTCCTCGGTCTTGATGGTCGGACCGCCAGCCTCGGTCTTTTGCCTTCTACGGCGCTTCTCGAACTTCTGCCGCCGGCGCTCGAGCTTCTCGTCGGTTACGTCGCCGGCCAGGTCGAGTCCCTTCAGCCACCGGTCCAGCCCGACCTCGCGGAAGAGAAATTCCCGCTCAGCTAGGCCGCCGCCCTCGGATAGTGGGACTTGCACCCACCGGCTGTTGACCCAGGTCTCCTCGCCGGGGCGCAGGAGAGTAGCGACCTCCTCCTTAGCACGGCCGTCGAAGTATATGTAGGCGGCGATGGTCTCGTTCTCGTTGTTTGTCATGGGAATGTAAGGGTTCACCACGCCGTGGTACTTGCCGCGCTCGCCCGTAGCTGAGGGAAGAGTGCCGACATGCTGGGGTTTGGGGTATGGATTCGCTTCGGACGGCTTCGGTGTCGAGTATGGGATGGCGAGGCCCGGTGTGAGCAAGGTGATGGAGACGGCGAACTTGGCCGGCTCGGGCTTGTTGCTCTCCGGGTTGAGCTGCGGTTGCGGCACGGGGATGTAGGTGTTGATCCGACTGACGCGGGACTGCTTCTGGATGCCGTACTCGGGCAGCGGTGACCCGTTTGCGTGGATGCTCACCGCGATGCCCTTGTAGCAGGGCATGGTGGGCGGTTTTGTTCGATGTGGAGTTGTGACGATGATGAAGTCGAATTTATGGTAGAGGAAGAGAAGAAGTAGAAGATAAGGGCAAGTACACAGGTAGTGTGTAAATGCAAATTAGGTTAAGGCAGGTCTCAAAGGGAAGACGCGGGGAGAGAGAAAGGACGATGCAGAGCAAGATGGGCTGGGATAGGCTGGTGGGAGCTGCAGCTCGGGAAGAGGAAAGAGGGAAGAGGAAAGAGGAGGGGTTGTTGACCAGCTGTCAAGTTTCCCGTCTCTCTAGTAAGGTAAGTCAAGAATCCAACCGCCCAAGCTGTGAAGGTATGGAATTGGACTGTTGTCTGGGCTAAGGTCGCTGCCAGCGAAGATGTGACGAGTCGCCGATCGATTCTCCGAGAAAGCTTTGTTCCCTTCTCCGACAGTGAAACAGCTCCAGGCGACTGTCAGGCGGTCATGCGGGAGTGATGTGGAGGTACTCGTGATGTGGTGGTTATGTGGTTATACTGGGGACGTAGCGAAAACAGGAGTGGGACCCTCGGTAGCTGTCGAGGTCATTTGCCAGTTGCTGTATACTCTGCTTTGTGCTGAATTGTGAATACTCGAGATTTGAAGTCGTGCTCTAAACTGCTGTTGTTGGGTTTGTCGGTGTGTCCCGTGGGAAATCTTGGCCAGTCGCAAAATTAAACAAGATGCAAGATGGTTCCATGGTACAGGGGTTCCAGGTTGGGAACACTGAACAGCCCTTATCCTCAATATCTGGGGCAGGTCCGAAGTGATGATTGACCAGGTCAATCCAGTAAATTTTAGGCACCCTTGTCAGTCAGTAAATTCAAATCTGCGACTCACTCAAGAAAGCCAGCCTTCCCTCCTCCAGCACGAGGTTCAGCATGCCTATGTTTCACCATTCAGGCTCACTTCAGTTTATAAATGGCCGAGCCTGTCGTCATCGACCTCGAAGAGACATTTGCTGAATAAATACCTCATCACTATCTCTAGATTTAAAACTACTTTTAAGAGTTGTCCCAAAAACTCCTTCTGACCTCTGCCTTCCAGTGTTATTGATACACTAAAGCAAAAACTAGGATACCCTCGAGAAATGATATCCCCTTTGCTCTGCTGCCCTCTTCCATCCCTATCAGAAAGCTATGAGTCCAGCAAAGCACCGGGTCCCCCCGACCTGTCAATAAGATCAAGTAGTAAAACATACAAATGAAACATCTCCCTTCCCCTTCCAGATATCGAGCCATCTGGGTAGCAGCAAAGATCTTGTTCCGCCCTGACGCCGAAAGTAATGCGTGCTTTTAGCAACCTTTTCCCTTCCAACATCTCGTCTTCCACCGCAAGGTCACCTATCCTGTCCTAGAGTCTCTCTCCCTAAGGTTGAGGCTTCCGTCCACGACGCCTAGGATTGGGACCATCCTACTGACCGCCAGCTCCACCGCGCTGCCTCTTGACACCTCCCGCTCCGCCACTGTGGCCCTCAGCGTCGTTACCGCGAGGTCGCTTGTTACCCGCTCCTCCGGAGTTGCCGGGGTTGAAATCGCCGGCGCCAGGGTTCAGGCCGCTGCTGTTACGGGCGCCAAACCCTCCACGACCACCACGTGCTCCCTGGCCCTGGTTGCCTCTGGGGTGCTGGTAGACGCCTCCGCGTCCGCCGCGACCGGGGTTGTGTCCTCCCCTAGAAGGCACGGGAATGCCGGTGCGAGCGGGTCCGGGCTGCTGCTGCTGCTGCTGCTGTTGTTGGGCAGGCTGGTTTGTCGGCTGAGCTTGGTTCTGCTGAGATGCCGGGGCAAACGGGTTGGAGATGCCCGACGCTGGTTGTTGCGTTGCCTGCGGCTGCGAGGACGCATTGCCAAAGGGGTTAGCTATGGCAGGAGCAGCCTCAGGTGCGGCAGCGGGCTGCGCTTGGGGCTTTGGTGCTTGAGGGATGGCTGTGGGTGCTGCTTTCTCTGACGGAGCAGGGCCTGGACAGCATGTTAGCAACAGTCTTCCAGACGACATTGTCAGCAGTCATGGGTTGCGTTGCACAGGGTACTTACTGTTCGCTGTGCTACTCGCCTTCGCCACAGCAGCAGGTGCCGCGGCTGACGCCGGTGGTATGGGCTTAGCGTCCTTCGCAATCGCCCAGACCTCAGCAACGGGCCTTTGAGGGGTCTCCTTCGCAGCGGTTTCGACAATGCTGAGCTTGGCTTGCGCCGTCTTATTCTTGTTGTCCAGCATGTTCATCTTGAGAGCCCCCTTCTTCTCGTTCAGGGCGACCGCTTGCTCCTTAGCTGTGATGATCTTCTGCTCATACTCGGCCTTGACCGCAGCCTCAGCCGCTTCTCGGATCTTCTGCGTCTCCTGATCAACCCTTTTCTTGATGTTGCTGGCGACTATTGCTTTGACCGTTGAATTAGTCGATAGCAGGTCGCGCGTTTGCTGGTCGGTCAGGCTCGAGACATCGAAGTTGCCTGAACTGGGCGTGGCAAAGGTAGGAGTCGGCGGGACCTGGTTCTGAGACGCCTTCGAAGGAGTAGCTGGGACACCATTCTGAGCTGGTGCAGCAGCTTGGAGCTCGGCCATGATGATTGCCCGTTCCTGTTCCAGTTTGATCTTGTACTCGTCCTGCATCTGCACCTTCTCCTTCTCCAAGGCCGCCTTGCTCTCCTTGAGCCTCTGGTTCAAGGTGTCCTTCATTCGGTCGCTGCGCTCCCTAACCGTGGCCTGGATCTTGGATTCAATCTCCTGCGCCTTGGCCTCAAACTCGGCGGCCTTCGCTTCAGCCGCCGCGATCTGTGCTTGCAGCTGCTCGCGCTCCTCGTCGCTTAGGTGCACAACAGTAGGTTCAGGGTGCTCTGCGCCGTTGGTGACGACGTTGTCGGCCCCGTTAGCAGCCACCTGGACTGCCTGGGTAGCTTGAGCCAGAGCCTCGTCGCGCTCGGAGACTGCCGTTGCAAGCCGCTGTCGGAGGTCCTCAAGCTCGACATCGGCGTCTGCCTTTTGACCTGTCACAACCTCCAGTTCCTGCCTGAGGCCCTCAAGCTCATGTTTGACAGACTCGAGTTCCTGCTTGACGTTCTCAAGCTCCTCGCTGGAATCGGCCGAATCCGGCACAGGGTCAGGAGCAGCAGGTTGCGTCGCCGGCTCTTGTTGTGGGGGTGCGGCCGTCTGGACCTGGTGTTGAAGAGTGTTGTTCTGCTCCTCCAGCGCAGCCTTCTCGTCCTTAGCAGCCTGCAGTTCTTTCTCCAAGTTCGCGAGTTGCTCCTTGACGGAGTCGAGCTGTGTCTGCAACTCATTCTTGGCCGTCTGGAATTCGTTTCGTTGAACCTTAACCGCAGCATACTGCGACTTGAACTGCTCGATCTGCTTCTGCTTGGCGGCGTTCCACTTGCTCTGCTCCTCCTCGAGAGTCTTGGCGGCCTCGTCGAGCTTGGTCTGCAATGACTGCTCAGATTCTTTCAGCTGATCCCGTTCAACAGTCAACGCCTCGACGGTCTCCTTCAGCTTCTCAACCTCGGCAGGGTCCGCCTGGCCATACTTGGTGAGAATGGACTCGGTCCTCTTCTGCCACCTCTCCCGGTCCTCTTGAAGTTGTTTGATCTCCTCCTCTTTGAAGCCCTGGATGTCCTCAAGTTCAGTGATGCGGGCTTCCAACGGCAAGATCTTGGCGCCCAACTCATGGACCTTGGCAGTCTTCTCCGCCAGCTCGGCCTCGGTCCGGAGGTTCTGGTTACGGAGGGTGACGTTGCTTTCCTTGTAAAGGTTGAGCTCAGTGAGTTTGTCCATCAACTCCTTGTGAGTCATAGCTGCCCGACCGGTGTCGGCCTGTGTCCTCCGATCTTGTTCGATTTTGAGACGGGCCTCGTCGAGCTGAGACTGTGCATATTCGAGCTTTTGGCGCAGGGAGTTGGCTTCTTGCGTCTTCAAGCTGAGTTGCACTTCGACGATCTCCCTCTCGCGGCGGAGGAAGGCGTTGAGTTCGCGAGCACGCTCGATCTCCGAATCGGCAATGGCAGCGGAACCGGAGGCCTCGTGAGAGGCGTCAGCTGCGTCAGCAGCAGATGACCTCTGTTGCTGGATGTCGTGAATCTGCTTGCCCATCGCCTCAAGCTGCTGGTGGAGGAGTTTGTTCTGGGCATTTGCGTCATCCCATCTTGTCTTGATGTCGCTGATCTCCTGCTCTAGCAAATGACGCCGTTCTTCCCACGACCGCTCGCTCTGCGCCAAAGCTTGTTTGGCAGATTCAGCATCAATCCTCCACGTTGTCGCCTGCGTCTTGACGGTGTTGTACTCGGCACGCAGAGCTTGAAGAGCCTCCGCCGCCTTAGCATGCTTAACAAGCTCTTCATCGTGACCCTGTTGCGCCTGTGCTGCGATTTCCGCCTGATCCCGCAGATCCTGGAGGTGGTTCCGAGCGGCCTCCTTGTACCTATCTTCCTCCTCCTTGAGTCTCGTAATCTCCTCATTGAGAATACGCTCCTTCTCCTCAGCCTTGCGCGCTGTTTCTGCCTGAGAGTCCCGGAGCCTATTAAGCTCGCTGGTGGAGTTAGCAAGCTCAGACGTGAGAACCTCAATGCGCTGGTTCAGCTCGGCAATTGTGCTATCCTTAGAGGCCACTGCGGCAGCCATCTCCTCGTTGAATTGCTCATTAGTGGCTGTAGCGCTGGAAAGTTCGTCTTCCATCTCCGCGCACATCTGCTTGTAGCTCGCCGTCTCCGCGTGGGCATTCTCAAGTGACGTGTTGGCAATCTCAAGGCTGTTCTTGAGATCGGCAACCTCGTATTCCAGTTCTTGGATACGAGCCTCAGCCTCGGCATCGCCAGTATCTTGACCGGCCGACGCGGGTTGTGATCTTGGTGTGGGCAGAGGACGGAGACGCTGGGTGCGTTCCTCGGCTCCACGAAGCTCGACAGTGAGCTCGTCAACTCTCGCCTGGAGATGGTCACGCGTGGTCTTGAGAGCCACGTTCTCCTGTTTGAGCTCATTGAGGGTCGAGGCCAGTTGATCGATTCGCTTCTGAGACTCCTTCGTGTCATGCTCCTTGACAAGCTGAGCCTGCCTAGAGGCATCAATCTCCGATGCAAGCTTGCGTTTCGTCGCGCTCAACTCGTTCTCCAAAGCATCCGCATGAGTTTCCAGCCTCCGTTTCGTCTCGGCAGCAGCCAAATCCTTCTCATTCTGAGCGTTCTGTTGATCAGAGAGTAATGTGTTCAGTCGAGCCTTTTCAGAGACCAGGTGCTTGTTATCCTGCTCCAACCGATCCTGGATGCCCTTCCACAATGCCTTTTCAGCCTTGAGGTTTGCGTTCTCGTTGCGCATACCCTCCACCAGACCCCGAGCCTCCAAGAGCTCCTCGGCAACCTGTGTGGTCCGGATGTCTTGCTTAGCCGATGCCTCGGAGAGGCTCTGGTTCCTCTTCTGTAACTCGTTGTTCTCGTATTGAGCGGACTCAAAGTTCGATTGCAAGATTTTGAGACGCTCCTCGGCCACAGTAAGATGGCTCTTGATGTTGGCATTTGAGATCTTGAGAGAACTATTCTCCGCCGACAGCGAGTCAATCTGCTCCCGCATCGTCTTGCGGTCCGTCGCCTCGTCGTTCCGGTACGAGTCGAATTGTGCCTGCAGTTGTCGCAGAGCGGCAACTAGGTCAGCATCGTCTGCCTGCGACTGGTTCTCGATACTGGCCAGAACCTCGCGCTGGTTGTCTTCGCCGTTGGAACCAAGAGCTGCGTTGATCTCGCCAGAAGATGTCTTTTGTTGTAACATTCTCCGGAACATGTCACGCTCGGCCATGTAGCTCTTCATGCGAACAGTGAGAGACTTGACGTCGTCTTCTAGAGCAACAACTGTTGCGCGGAGCCGCTCCACTTCTTCGTGATCCTCGGCAGCCTGGTGCTTCTCGGCCAAGGCCTCTTCGTTCTCCATCCTATCGGCCAACTCGCGAGTCATGCGCAAGAGCTCCTGATTCTTGGCTTGTAGCTCATGAATATCCTTGAATGTGACGAAGCGCTCTGAGATGAAACGGTGAGTTGGCGACAGGTCATCCAGTGCATCTTGTGAGACTTCGCCCCGGTTGATGCGCTCAAACTGCTCCGCCTCCTCTTCCGTGAGTTGATCCAGTCCCTTCTCTTTCGCATGGATGTTGAAGATCAAAACATGAACCTGGGTGCTCAAGTCGCGGATTTGAGACTGGAGGATCTTGAGCTCTGTTTGCGAAGAGGCGGCTGCTGCCTCGGCCTTGCGGGCTGCCTTGACGGCGAGGTCGCGCTCCTCGTAACTCCGTTCCATGATCTGGGACATTTGAATCGCTTCATTGCGGAGACGTTCAACTTCCTCGCTGGCCTCTTGAATCTCAGGAGCCTTGGCCTCCAGAAGACCGGCCAGCTCATCCAAATCCTCCTGGAGCTGCTTGTTGCGGCGAAGTTCTTTAGCCAGCTGAGACTTGACCTGGTACAGCTCTGTGACTGTGTCGGTAGCGCGGAGGGAAGCCTTGCCGCGGAGGGATCCCGGGGTGCCGAAGGGCGACGAGGGGCGGCCATACACTGATCCATTCGGCCGGGGGGTCTGCGGGGCGGAACCAGACTCGCCCTGGGTTGCCAGCATAGCCTGCAGTTTGTCGATCTCGGTCTGCAACTCTTCAACGCGCTGCGCTGTTTGGGCGTGTTCCTCCCTCTCGAACTCCAGGGCTTGCTGTATCTTGCGTACTTCTTCGACCGCATCATCCTTGACCTGCTCGAGCCGGATTTCGACATCATGAAGTCGCT
This sequence comes from Coniochaeta sp. 2T2.1, assembly GCA_009194965.1. NCBI lineage: Eukaryota > Fungi > Ascomycota > Sordariomycetes > Coniochaetales > Coniochaetaceae > Coniochaeta > Coniochaeta sp. 2T2.1. Next base: position 505,545 of record VSMA01000017.1, on the reverse strand, counting down.
TCTTGTGGGTGTTAGCTTGCTCCTTCTGGAGCTCGAGCAGACGCAGCTGTGACTCTTGGTCCTGCTTGAAACGCTCTTCCTCTTGAGCCGCGCGTTCCTGAAGATGCTGGACCTCTAAAAGCTTCTCCTCCAGCCTGCGCTGGTTTTCGGCGAGTTGTCGCCGCAGGTCTTGCTCTGTCCGGGATAGGGAGTCGATCCGAGAGTTGGCTTCGTCATTGAGGCGCTGGAGCTCTGAGATGCGAGCACCCTTCTCCTTGCGTGTCTTGAGCGCTTCAGCGCTCTTCAGCTTGAGCTCGCTCTCCAGCCACTCGTTGTTCTTCTGCGCAAGCTCCAGCTGCTGCTCCACCGACTTCTGTCGGAAGTCGGCAGTGCTTGCGGCACTCTGAGCCTCCTGGGTGGCAACGGTGAGAGTCGAGATCTGCTGCTTGAGCTCACTGATCTTCTTGTGCTGCTTCTGGAGTTCTTCGTAGAGCTCAGCATTTGCTGTATTTTTGGAGTCGATGATGGCTAGGGCGCTTCGGTTAGACTCCTCCAGTGAGTCATTGCGCTTGCGTAAGGTCTCGTTCTCGGAACGTAAAGAATTTGTCTCGGATTTCAGCGCCTGGACCTCGGTGGTGAGAGCTTGCCGAGCTTGCTCTGTTGTCGAGAGAGTTAGCGAGGGCTGTGGGTGAGGCAGTGCGGCAGGTGAAATAATGAAAGCTCACCTTCGTCTTTTAGCTTTTGGCGCACTTCCTCAACATCCCGTAATGCCTTGTCTGTGGTGGTCTTGAACTGTTCTGCGCGTGATTCGGAGTTGCGGACGGCAGTCTCGAGCTCAATGTCGAGGCTGAGCTTCTCGGAGTAGAGGGTGTTGTATTCCTGTGCTTTCTGCGCAACTGCCTGCAGAACCGCCTTTACAAGGTCAACCGTAGGTGTGGTGGTGATGGTATGAAGGGTCTCCTCGGGCACGCCCAGATGCGCGGACAGTGAGCTCACATCCACGTCGGCGGCCGCCATGATTGTTTGATGATGGAATGTTTATCGCATCGGCCGGCGGATGTTCATCGGAATCGATATTTGATTTGACGATTTTCCGATCGTCGCAGTCCGCCCCAATATCGCGATGAGAAGGTTGCAGAGGGGAAAAGGTGGCGGGGTGGACGTGGCGTCCGGTTCCTTTGATGGAGGAAACAAACGAAAGTTGCGAAAGGTCGAGCTTGGAGACTGTTTTGGGGAAAGCAACAACCATAGTGAAGGGAAGGTGCAAGGCTGTTGCGTCGCGCTAGCTCATTCGCTCAAAAGTGGGGGAATTGCAAGCTCTCCTGTGGGTCATTCGCCAAGGCCAAAGTGAAAGAGCCAATGAGAGGGACGAGGCTGCCTTCACTTTCACAAGCCTTCCGTCATCATCCAGCATCCTGACTGCGCCGTCCAAAGAAACTTCAGACATTCAATGTCCTCGACAGTGAAGTAGACAACATATTGTATTAGACGGAGTGTATGTTCGTCGAGGCATCGGTATATAACTGGCCGTCGCCATTTCACCCTGAAGAAGGCGTCACATTCCTCCACATACATCAACACACCACGATTGGATGATTCCACGATTCGCCAATAGCATGGCGATTAGCATGTTGCCGCACGGAATCCTGAACCACATAATGAGCACCCGGGGGTCATGTTGGCTGCAAGCCCTTACGCAACGATCTCAACCCTGCTTTTCAACTGAGTCCTAGCTACTCCACCCGATCAACCCCGCGTCCTCCCTGGACCTCACCGCCCCCCGCCCTTCACTCCATGTCACCTTGGCTGCTGATATCGCCCATCAAGCTCAGCCATAGGCCAACCTGCACTTGGATGCTGAGGCTGTTGTGGCGGTTGATACGGACCTTGCTGTCCGGGGAACTCATGTATCGGTTGCCCATGCGCTTCTTGGGGCGCCTGTTGTCCGTTGGGGTACGGGCTATACTCCTGAGCTTGCATAGGGTATGCCGGCGCTTGTTGGTAGGCCTGTTGGCCCATGAGCTCTTCCCTACTCGGCGACGGCAGTGGTTGCGAAGGATAGCCCGGGCCGCCCATCAACTCCGGACGACCTGGCGGCGCATACGGGGACCCATGCTGTGCCTGGGCAGCTAGCTCGGCCGCATTCGGTGGCATGGGCGGGTCAGGCGCGGTTTGACCGTGCAGCTCGGCTGTGTTGGGCGGTGGGCCCCAGGCGCCGGCGCCCTGGGCCGAGACTGGTGAGACGGTATCTGTGCGGCCTGTCGCGTGGGGCTTGAGCGTGCTCGGCGATGGACTGGACGGCGGCATGGCGCCGATCGGATTACCTGCCAGCTCGGACTTGCCGCCATGGTCTTGACCGGGGTCAGGAAGATTGGAGTGATCTGCCGCCAAGGCTGCCGGGCCTTCTCGCTTCTTGCGCGACTGTCTGATCAGGAACCAGATGAGGGCTCCGAGGCCCGCAAGCACAACAACAGCCCCTCCAATAGCACCCCCAATGACGGCGGGCTTCGGTCCGTTTCCGTTGCCGGTGCTGTTGGAACCCCCATCGTTCGCAGCACCGGGTGTACCTGTCGAGCTGCTGGTACCACTGGTGTTGCCTCTGTTTGTTGCTGTCGGCTTCGCTCCGCCGCTTCCGCTTCCGCTTCCACCTGTTCGTCCGGTGGCTCCTGTTGGGTATGTTTGGGCCACAGAGTCGGTGATTCCGGCGGCAACTACTTCAGCCCTCGCGGCACTGCAGTAAAAGTCGAATACAGCAATCGCGGAAGCCACATCTTCCGAGGCCGTGGAACTGCAGGAGTACTTCACGTTGGAGCTGATGCTGCTTGTGACTGAGCCGGAAATGCTTTCCTTGATGCAAGCGCATGAGGCGAGAGCTTGTGGGCCGGTAGGGCAGTAGTCGTACGTTTGCTAACACGAGACATCAGCCAAGGGGACTAGAGCGATCCGGGAAGGCCTAACATATGCTTACGGAGAAGACAGCGTACGACAACCCAGACGCGGCGCATGGTGCTAGCGACGAGTACTGCGTCAAGGCGGTTACATAATACGACACTGAGAGGGGGCGTCAGCGCTGTCGAGCCAGCCATACTACCGGACCGTTTAACACTACTTACTATCTCCAGGCGGGTTCGTCGGCGTCGGAAAGGAGGTAGTGCCATCGTTCATCGCGCAGTAAGCGGCAAAGATGGCTTGTGCCGACGATATATCTGCCGTATGCGATGTGCAGGAGTACCTGGCCGACGAGTTGATCAACTGGGAAACCTTCAATGAGTTCTGGTTCTTGTTGCAAGCGCACGATGCCAATGCTGTTGCGTCAGGAGGGCAGAGGTCATATGTCTAAGGGTTGTCAGTCTCTCAACCTCCTAGACCCAAAGTGCATCTGGATAACGCACCAACGTTCTAGGACTTGTTAGCGACCGTCTAGACCAAGTAGTGTGCAGAGCTCGACATACTGGACAGCCGCAGACACAGCGTATGAGGCGCACTTCGCCAGGTAAGATATCTCAGGCACATCTGTGATATATATAGACACAGGTATAGTCGGAGTCGGGAATGAGGGGATCGAGTCCTGGTTGCAGTACGCGCTGAGAACCTATGGGGATGCCGGAGCGTATGAGCATTGGTTTCTGTCGCAGCTGAGAGGCCGGCGAGCACTCACCGTCGCAACTGATGCTTGATCCTCGCTCGCGGTTGAACCACAACTATAGCTAACCGACTTCGATATGGCCGTCGATATAGAGGCAAAGTTCTGGTTCTTGGTGCAAACGCATGATTGGAGGTCGGTCACGGCTTCCGGGCAGTTGCTGTACGTCTGCGACTGTATGTTATAGGAGAGTGCGTCGGCAGCGCATGGTGCCTGTAACACGGCCGTCAGTCATGGTCGTTTGACCGGTTGAGGAAGAGCCATCTCATACAAGGGAGGTAAAGATGGACAGATCGGTGACATAGACGACCTCAGCAGCTGCCACGAGGGTAGTGCCGAGATGTACGGCAAATAGAGAAAGTCTGGCGTGCCTCATCTTGAGCAACATGGAAGGTAACGAGCGACGAGAGCAGCAAATTCACGACACTCGACACTCGACAGCTGTGACGCAACACGCCCGGTCGAGTCTAGGTCTGGGTCAAGAGAGAGCAAGAAGAGGCGGGAGTCCGTCGTGGAGAGTGGGAACGCGGTGAGTGAGACTTTTCCAAGTGCGCTTCCCTCCGCTTCGCGGGCCTCACTCCGTAGCAGCTACGCGATAGGCTGAAGCCGACGCCATGAAGGGAAGTCCCTTGGTATTGCGCCTTGTGGTCACGGCTTCGTGACGAGCTACCCCTGCCAGCTGAAAACAAGTGCACTTGGCGCCCACCCAGCATCAAGAAAAGAGGCAATTGTCCTTTGATGGGCGACGTATGTACAGGTACAGACCGCCATGGCATAATACCCACCCAGTCATATGGTCAGTGACTCGCTGGGCAGTTTGTCTGGGAAACCGAAGCAGTCGTGACAGCGCAACTTACTCTCTTACCAGGTAGGGAGTCCAAAAATTGATGTTGAGGCATGTCAGGCTACCCAAGACATCTTCGAGACGGCCATGCGTCACGGACCAATATATGACCCGACTGCACAGAGACAACCTGGGGGAGGCTGTCAACAACCTCTTTGGCCACGAAACATGTGGACTCAACACCCGCAGTTTGGGGGTCGACCTCTCTGTACATTGCCGTTGTCTATCGCCAGATCAAAGCAGCCGGACAGTGCCGGACAAAGAAAGAAGCGCGGAAGCTATGTTTCGAACCAGCCGCTAAGAGCGCCACCAATCTGCGAGCTGCACTAGAAAAGGGGACGGTAAATGATTGGACGAGATGCTGCATCTAAGCCTGACCTAGTTTAGACCCCGAAATGGAAATCTGACGAGGTGGTGAGAGCTTCAACTTCAGTGTCAGAGGAATTCCTCGTGGCCGACACGCCGGACACTCTCTCTTTTCCTTCCAGGAGTGGAGGCGCTCCGCGGTAAGAACGTCAGTGTGACTTCTTTCTATCTTTTTTTCCTTCAAGCTCTCTTATGCGGACGGCAGGTTGGTCTATTCCGGTTGTACAATATGCCTTGGACTCATGCCATTGCCACAGACTTCAAGCATGCCCTGCCCATGGCTTGACCCGATCAGAACATCGCGACGATAATTACACCTGGATGATGTTTCCAGCCTGAAAAGAAAAGCTATGCCCCCTATTCCTTTTGACTGATATACGGTGCACAGCGATGTCACTTGGACGATGAAGCAAGCGTTCCTTTATGACGGATTCGAGTTTCAATAGGCATTCTACTATTGAGTTGGTGTAAATGGTGAGGATGCTCTTGTACGGCGCTTCTGTGTTTATCAAGTTCATTATTAGATGAAAGTCGAGTGTTTACTCGGTACAATACCGCTTTATTCTGCATGTGTCCCCGAGCGTTCAGACCAGCGCGTTCCCCTGGCTGCGTTGTTATTTGTCGATAGATAGGAGGTGGTCAAGACGAGGAATTCGACTATATTAGTCTAGAGTCTCTGTCTTAGAGCACATATCATCTTCGCTATAGTCTCTCTATCCCTCCAACATCAAGGGTTTTATCAGCCAGCTCCGAGGCCACGCTCATCGCGACACATTCGCTTCAGCACACGAGCCTAAACCACATCAAGACCATCAAGACCCGAATATCACCATGAAGACTTCCTCTAGCCTCACCACCATCCTTGTCATTGCCTCTTATGCCATAGCAGCGGACTGGGGCTGCAAGACCGAACTGGGCATGCCAGGCGACACCTGCGACTCATTCGCCAAGAAGCACGGCCTCACCCCCGACGAACTGGTGGCCTTCAACCCACAGCTCGGCAGCCTGAAGGACTGTCCCGCGAACATGGTCGCCTGGAACGTGTACTGTGTCGGGCCTAAAGACAGCACAAGCCAGCCGTCTACCCAAGCGCAGAACCAGCCTTCGTCCCAACCGGTTCAAAGCCGGCCGGCATCCCAGCCGGCATCCCAGCCACCACGCGCCACAACCTCCGCACCAGCCTCCACCCCTCGCCGTCCAGCCCAGACACCGACAACAGTCTACGTCACATCAACCCTCAGCGCCAAACTCCCAACCAAGACCGTCACGCAACCCCCATCAACGGTGACGACGACGACGTGCGTGCCCCCCTCTCCCAAAAATCCCATCTGCGCCACCAACCTCTGCTGGCGCGCTTACGTATATGCTAACGGCAGGGTCGCCTCGTCGCAGATTATGTGGTGCTCCTCGGTCCTAAGCGCGAAGCCGCCCATCACGCAGGAGAAGTGGGACCCGTACCTGTTCCCCGGCATCCCGAACTTCGTCTCGTACCAGTGCCAGTGGATCAGCGAGCCCGCGTCCGTCGTCGTCAGCTCGTACTGCAGGTGCTACACGAGCGGTCAGATGAATGTCGGGCGGCAGACTGGGTGATTATGCCTGGAACCGCCCCCGTCAGACTTGACCTCCTTCAACGGTTGTAGCTGCGGGTGGCATGTTGTGACGGTAGAACTGACCATCCTTGAGAAATGTTCTTGGAGGACATGACTGGCGTTTGGTTGTCATCGTGTAATTGCGGTAATGAATATTGATATTGGGTCCGCCCACTGACCTCGAACCCTGGGACACTGTGCCACTTCATGTATCGAATGCTTCTTCCGCAAATCGTCAGAGGAACCCACGTCTCATCGAAACCCATGATAAAGCAATGTCGTAAGGCGTGCTTCCATAACATCATAACTCCACAGGCCTGACCCGACCCAGATTGCCATACCTCAACAACCTCCTCACGATGTATTCTCCTTCCGCCTCAGCTTCAAGATATCCTCCAACTTCAACACCCCCTTCGCCCCCCACCCGGAAGGACCGACATCGACCTCGGGCCTAACAGCCACATACCAGCTCCAAGCCCTCCGATCGAGATCAGCAGGAATCAGATGATCAGCCCAGCTATCAAACAGCAGCCTCAAAGCCCCAAACAGCAGGCCCAAATTCTCCTCCTTCTCTTTATCAATCTCCTTCACAGTCCTCTTCGCCGTCTTCTTCGCCTTGCTCGGACTCTCCGCTCCCTCTCCGCCGTCACTCGCCTTCCCCTCGGCGGGGGCGGCACGAGCAAAACTCTTGAGCAGGTATGCCCTCGCCCCTTGGGGGCTGTGTATCTGCATCCCCACCACGCTGCTACCACCAGTTTGTCTCCCGCTACCTCCAGAGGCAGCCTTCCCCTTCATTCCCTCCAGATCGAGACCCCAGACCGCCTCTCCTCCCAGCGTGACCTCGGTCCCACTCTTCCTGAGTCTCTCGGTCAAAGCAGAAGTGACAACGTTCCTCATCAACCGCCACCGGTCCGGACCAAGCATAATCCCGCCATACCAGCGCGTCATGACAACCAGCGTGTCCGTAGCACCCAAGTCACGCATGGTGCGCAGGAGTAAAGCCCCCGCGCCCGTCTCGCCGTCGTCCTCGGATTTCTCCGTCACGTATCCCGTCCTGGAATCCGTGGTGCGGTACGCCCAGGCGTTGTGTGTTGCTGTGGTTAAGTGCGGGATGGACGTCATGAGAGAAGAAATGAGCGCCTGACGCTGGGATGGCGAAGTAATCGTCGTGGCGCGGCCGACAAAAGTCGACGATTTGAGCGACACGGGCTGGGACGTCGACCAGACGGGTGAAGAGGGCGCCGGTTCCGGCTCCGGCTTGGGTAGGAAGAAGGGATGCGTCTTCGGCGGCTCTGCAGGCTTTGGCTCTTCCTCTGTTGGACGTTCAGTATCTTCCGTCCCGACTTCTTCCTCGCCCTTCCACTCGTACCCGCCGCGCTTCAGCACGGCCACATCGCGTCCCATGATGCGCACTTTAGGTTGGCCTGTTCCCCAGCCTTCGTCTTCAGCTGAGACACCCTTCTCGATCCCCAAGCTGATAGCTTTGGAGCGCGAGTTCGCGCTGACCACCGCTTGGCCTAGGCTCAGACGGCTGGATGGTGGTTGCTCCGGCATTGTGTACCTCAGTAGTTCAACGGCGAAGGCGAGGACCAGAGGCGCACGGTTGGTTTGTAGTATTGTGCGTGAGATGAGCTGCTCGTCCATGTTCACGGGTAGGGCGAGGGATGCTTCCAGTTCTTGCGGTGAGAGCTGCTCCTGCTGGCTCAGGCCGGGAAGAAGGTCGTTCGTGTCCGAAGACATCTTTGCACGTTTCGAAGATGACGATTCCGAGGTTGACGACGGAGCGTCTCGTTTATTGCCACCCACGCTACCTCGCTTGAGGACGGCCTTGCAGGCTGAGTGGAGGGCTTTGGACTGCTTCTCGTCCTTGACGGCGGACTGGACCACGGACGGCTCGGCGTCGGCTATGTCCTTTATGCTGTCTGAGGTGATGAGCAAGGGTGATCATATCAGGTTGTTTTGTGTCGACGAGAAGCGCACCTCTTTAGGCCGACGGCTTGGAGGGACTTGATCTGGCCCATTGCTTGGATCATGGGAACCTTCCGGCTCACGGTCAGCAGCCGGAGCAATTCCTGGAGATCCTGTTGAGTCGCCATTGTGAGACCACGCGTAATCCAGTATGCGACGGTGCGCTGGTGAGGATTGGCCACCAATAATCGGGGCTGTTGACGTGAGACACAGTCACGACGGGATGCCGAGGCGTATGCACCTCCGTACAAACGGGCCGCTTGGAATTCCAGCCGGGGAGGTGAGGTTGGCCGTCTCAGTCACGTGCTTCGTCTCCACAATTGACATCATCGGGTTGCCGAGCTACCCTATAGCCATTCACTGACAGTTTATCGGTGAGTTCCAAATCGTTCACTCCTCTGCTTACTGGGCATGATAGAATCGTCAACACACAGCTGTATTTGGAAAAGTCAGGGGAACTTGGTTCAATGTGGAGGTCAACGGGTAGCAGAAACATAACCACATGGAGCATGCAGTATCTTGTAGTTCAAAGATCGATCAAGACAAGGTGAAAGTGGAAAGTCTTCGTAATTCATAACTCATAAATCATAATGCGGGATAGTAGGGTCTAGGAAGCTTGATCAACTCCGTAATCGGTAACTCTCCATCTACGTTTACCTCTCGCGAAGATCATGTATAGGCCCGTTGTGCCGAAGCCGCCCCCCCCGTACCAACAGCCTCATACCTGGGACAGAAACAGACTGGGAAGGGGGGCACCAGAAAGGTCGTAGGTGTTCGAACTCTGGTGACGCTTCGCCTTCGTGAATACCTCGACCGGAAAGAGCCACATGCCAATTGCTGAGCAGGGCGTCTTCTCCATCAACTCAAACAGTTTGGCGCCCGTGTGGCCATTCCTCTCGATGTGTGTCAGACTTTTCAAGGCTCTCGGCTCCTTTTGTCGGCCAGTTAATGGCCGGGTAGACGTAGAAGCGGAAACGATCATCGGCGCTCCGTCCATGGATCCCAAAAGCGACCTCCAATTTTTTCCAGGGTTAGAATATTAACTCTACCATGGCCGCAGGCTTCGTTTCTTCAAGTTCCACCTGAAGCGTGGCCACGGTTGGCAATGTCGAGTTTATAGTTGCGGCCGCTGATGATGTTGCCGAGCTGGTTTCGCTCAGCGAAGTACCGACACTCAACGCCACGTGCAAATGTGTCATTATCTTCTTCATCCTCATCGCGGATGATGGTCATCTCGATCATTCGGTGCTGGCGGAGAACGGTCAGCCATATCTTCAGGCGTAGCTCGGCGTGAAGGCGACCGAAGGGAGTCCATGTTTCGAAGAGAGGTGACTGCGAAGCCCGTGACTGGGCGAAATAGACGTCGTTGTAAACTTTGGGAAATGGCTCGGTTAAGGGCTCCGGGTCGTTACTCGTTCGGAGCAGATCTTGTGCGTCTGTGCTCGCCATGAAGATGGAAGGAAGTCGAGATGAAAGGTGCAGAGCTTGGGCTCGTCGGGTGGGAGAAGAGGCTGCCCATATGGCATAAACTACTGTATAAGTCCAGAGCCAGCCGCCCACTGCAGCAGCAACTTGGAATTTAGCGTTCCAACTGAACGTGAGAGCTTTTACTGTGCACATTAGAGCTTGCCTCTCTCTGCTGCATGTGAACGATATCCTTACATTGAACTCGATACAAAGAACTAGGACTGTGTGCATCACTTGCATCTTCATTTGGAAACGTGGAAAATGGTATCAGAATCGTAAACAACTGCAAGTTAACAGCACAGGTAGGTATAGCGTATGTCCCACTGAAAATGGACCCGGCGTCCTCCAAATGGTAAGTCCCAAGGCAATCTAGCCAGCGATCTCCATGTCATCCTCATCATACCCATCGATAGACACAAACTTCGCACTCACAGACGCGGAGACGGTGATAGTCTTTGGTTCGAGAGCTGGCCCGTCCGAAGTGACTGCCATCCCATCCCCACTCATCCCATGTTGCGCCATCATCTGTGCCTGCTGCTGCTGCTGCATCTGCGCCATCTGCATTTGCCTCATCGGATAATGTGATGTATGCCCAGGTCCCGACGACGCGCCGTCCTTGATCTCGACGGCGACGACCCGCCGCGCCACCACTCCAGCAAAATCCTCGGCCTTCTGCACCGCGTCCTTGATAGCCTTGATGCGCGCCTCCCGCTCAATCTCCAGGCGCGTAGGCTCGGTGAGGCGCCACTCCGTGCCCGTTATGGACAGGTGCTGCATCGTCGCCAGTTCGGCGCTGATCTCCGCTAGCCGCTCCATATTGCGGAATATGATTTCGGCCGAGGTAGAGACGGTATGCTCCTTAGGCTTCCTCTCGAGCAGATTACCTCTGTCATCACGCTGGAAGCGGGAGAACGTGCTCAGAGGGCTGACGGTGAAGGCGGTGACGGCGGCTGAGGGATGAGGGGTTACGCCGTCCTCCATCTTTGTGGCCAGGAGGCGGATCTGGGACGTCAGGGTGGTAACGGTGGATTGTGCGTTTTCGAAGGCTTGGGACTGGTCAGTGCTTGCCGACGAGATAGTAACACGGACATAGGCACGCTCTGCTTTGCGGAAGACAGATGCCTTGCCGTCGACAAGGATCTCGAGGCGCGGCTGTCCATGTGACGGCGAGCTGTGAGGGCGTTTGCGGCTCATGGTTGGACTATGGGATCTTTGCGAAAATTAAACAGGATACGTAGGTGTGCCTGGTGTAGGGAGTCCAAGTCAGCTTTGATGGCTGGTGAGTCTTGAGACCACCAAGAAGGTGTCCTGGACGTTGTTTAAATAGAGGTAGGTGAGAGGGAGAGGCTCGTGGAACAACCAGGCAGCAGTGCAATGTGGGCTGGACGACGGATGCACAACTCCTTGTGCCATTTTATGCCCGCCAGGTTGAGTTTCATCCCCTTTCACAACCAATCTGCCGAGGTGGAAGAGAAGCAGTGGAAGAATGCATCATGCAGCAGAGGCGAGCGTGGAGTACGCGATAGTTGCACGATAGTTACACGCGACTTCGCAGACCAAGATAGACTCTAGGTAGACCTAGACCTCGGTGAGCCCCGGTGTTCCGCAAAGCCAGTGTAAGCCCCGATCAAGGCAACAGTACAGATACGGTATCGAACTCGATACCCAGTATGAGAGCCAGTGGATTTCCATGTGGTACAGAAAGAGTGTGCTGCTGGGCCGACCGCGTAGACAACACTGGGGTTGATGAGATGGATGAGTACCCTGAATGAAGAGACACAGTGCGCAGCTCTTGAAATTCAAGCCTCGCTCGCCTGCGTGGCCTGATAGGAACACGAACTGAAAGAAGTAACACAGTGGGAAAAGAGGCCATTTAAGGCGAATAGCTGCCCTTTTATCGGGTTTGGGTTTCTTGAGTTCCCTCTTCAGTTGGAAAAACAGAGGATGAACGGGAGGTGCTTGGGAAATGAGTTGGGAAATACACAACACAGTGCATATGTGCGATCCTATTCGACGCACTGTTCTCTACACTGGGCTGTTATTCCTGGGCCGCGACACAAGCTCTCTTCACCCGAATCACTCATCCCTAAGGTGTACGGTCGAATTATATATCCAGACTTATCCACAGAAAGACACGCGATGGTGGACTGTGGCGTGCGCACATTCTGACCCGAGCTCTCGCATGTGTTTCTGCGGACGAGTTTGGATATATAATTCGATCGAGTCTCGTCCACGACAGATTAAATCGCGACGCGAAGTCAGCATCGGACTGTCCAGGGCCTTTCCTGCCCCTCCGCACAGCATACCTAAGGTACCTTACGTCGACGTACCGGACCCAGGGTCTCGGGTGAATTGAGTTGCATCTCCAACTTCAAGCTTATTTAAGAACATCTCTCTACGGCAGGTTGGGGTAAGCAAGCCCCTCACGGATGAAATAGTCCATCGACTCAATCTTCAACAGCCTTCTCCCCGCATAAAGGATGACGGGGAACAGGCGAGGGGAGTCTGTTGACGACAGCCAGTGGAGAACAAGATGCCTAAGTTCGGGCGATTATACCCCGGAGTCTCGACCACTATCCAAGGTTCCTGTTTAACCTTTATCCGGCGAGCTGTCAATGTCACCATTCGCCAGGTTTGCGGGGCGGATCGACGAACTCCAATGATGTCGGTCTCAGTTCTTATACAGTTATAAGTGCCGTGATGGCTGGTAATGGAGGAGGGTGATACCACCGTCTCCGACCGCAGCCTGTACATCCTGACCATTTGTTGTTCCACGAGTCGCCGCAATGCGCCGCACTCTCGCCTTTCTTGCGTCGTCCCTCGTGACCTGCATCTCTGCGACCTCGCAGCACGGGGGCAACAGCACCATCACGAACCCCATATTGCCCGGTTTCCATCCAGACCCGAGCTGCATCTTCGTTCCCGAGTGGGACGACACCTTCTTCTGCGCCTCGTCGAGCTTCAATGCGTTCCCTGGTATTCCCATACACGCGAGCAAGGACCTGCGGACTTGGAAGTTGATAGGACACGTCCTGAACCGGCCCGAGCAGCTGCCAAAGCTGGCTGAGACGAACAGGTCAACAAGGTACGAGCTCGTGAGAGACACCGAGAACATGGGGAAGTACTGATACAAGCAGCGGGATATGGGCGCCCACCATACGGTACAACAAGGGAACGTTCTGGCTCGTGACGACGCTTGTCGATGACGACCGGCCGCAGACGGACTTTTCGAGATGGACGAATGTGAGGAACCGTGGTAGGAAACTCTTGTTGGCACTTACTGACAGGTATAAGGTCATATTCAAGGGCAAAGACCCCTACGACCCGGCGTCATGGTCGAACGCGATCCACTTCAACTTCACGGGATATGACACTTCGCCTTACTGGGACAAAGACGGCAAGGTGTACATTACCGGTGCCCATGCGTGGCAAGTCAGGTAAGTGCACACGTGCGACAGTCTAGCATTCGCTGGGACAGGGACTGATATTGGGAAAGCCCTGCCATACATCAGGCAGAAGCAAACCTTGACACTGGTGAGGTTGGCGAGTGGAAGAACATTTGGAACGGAACTGGTGGCCTGGTATGTTTGTTCGAGACAACCTGGGTGTCTGTGCTGACAAAGACGGTAGGCTCCTGAAGGACCGCACATCTACAACAAGGATGGCTGGTACTATCTATTAGCCGCCGAAGGTAAGGGCTCTGTACGGAGCTTCGAAATGTGTACGCTAACCGGACACAGGTGGCACTGGGCTGGAGCACATGGTCACTATGGCACGCTCAAAGAGCATCCACGGACCGTATGAGGCGAACCCATCAAACCCAATCTTGACGAACGCCAACACGACGAGTTACTGCACGTCTGCATTGGACCCCTCGTGGGTTGTTATTGGCTAACGATATACCAGTTCAAACCGTCGGACACGCAGACCTCTTCCAGGATTCAAAGGGCAACTGGTGAGTCTCCCGACTTGGCTGAAGTTCCACAGCCTCCTTGCTAATGCCCGCAGGTGGGGTGTTGCTCTATCGACACGCTCTGGCCCCGAGTATCTCTACTATCCAATGGGCCGAGAAACTGTCATGACAGCCGTGAGCTGGCCGAAAGGAGAGTATCCCATCTGGACTCCTATCAGTGGCGAAGTAAGTGTCTGGCAGACGCCAAATGCACACGGCGAGGTCAAGGGAGCTGGGTAAGCACATGTTCGGAGATTACCGCTATATGACCGATAACTGATCCGTGTTCAGCCCCGTCATTACCGAGGGTGACGACATCGACTTCGCCCCGGGCTCTTCGCTGCCTGCTCATTTCACCTACTGGCGCTTCCCGAACCCGGACTCGTTTTCCGTATCTCCACCAGGACACCCAAACACGCTGCGCCTGAAGCCTTCGACGCTGAACCTGACCGCTCTGAACGGGAACTATGCCGGTCCCGGAGGCCAGACGTTCGTGAGCCGGAGACAGCAGGATACGCTGTTCACTTACAGCGTCAACCTGGACTACTCCCCGTCGAAGCAGGAGGAAGAAGCAGGAGTGACTGTGTTTTTAACACAGAACCATCACTTGGACATGGGCGTCGTTATGTTGCCGGCCAACTCGAGCACGGCGGCTTTTCCGGGAACCAACAGGACAACCACCACGTCTACAGAGTTGATACCTCATATCCGCTTCAGGGGTATCTCCTACATTCCCGTGCCTGACCCTGTCATCGTTCCACTGCCGGCTGCCTGGGCCAACAGCACGCTGAGGCTGGAGATCAAGGCCGCGAACATGACGCACTACTCCTTTTCTGTTGGGCCCGCGGATGCAGTCTCGCAAACGCAGACGATACTGCATGCGTCGAATCAGCCTGTTAGCTGGGGATTTACCGGTGAGTTCGGAACTGTTCATCATGCAATTCGAATTGCAGTGGCTGCGTTCACAAGTGATATACGACCATCCACTGACGTCATTTGCAGGCACACTCCTGGGTATCTACTGCACAAGCAACGGCGGTCCAGGCAAAACGGAGGCATATTTCTCGAAGTGGTCATACACGCCTCAAGGACAGTTCCGGTCGTGATCGCCCAATGTATCAGCTCGACTGTGCCTTGACAGGAGACTGGCTTCGGATGTATATGTCAGTCTTCACATGGATGATTGGATGTCCGTGGCCGGGCAGTCTCAGCCGCAATGTTTCATCGAGCACAACCCGTATACTGTCGCCGCTAAATCGCTGTGCCACTCAGGTTGTCATACGTGAGAGTGACGGAACTTTCCGAGTCTTGGCCCGATACTATGCCTTCGACATTGCGTCTGTTGTCACCTATGAGCGACTAGATAGGTAGACTGCAGTGTAACCCACCGCCTGCTGCCGCCTGCTTTGTGTTGAGTATCGCAATGCTAACCAACTTCCTGAGTCGAAGCTACCGTGTATGTATCAAGACTGCTGAAGCCAGGTGTTGGCGCAGGACATTGACGCCGTCAGAAACGCCAGCGCCCATGGGTTTGGCGTGATATCGCACACCATACTCCAGCAGCTGTGCTTCACCGACGACATGACGGTCTAACACAGCGCAAGCTGTCTAAACAGAGCACTTGATGCTCCAGCCTCGCCAATTCCATGAGCCTTTCCTATGGCACTCACCGACCACCAGTCACATGTGAGTTGTCAACGCCAAGACCATATTCAGGGGCTGTGTAGGACGGCTGTCACCACAAGCTTTCAAGCTTTCCCCAGGTCCTCTCTCAGCCCTACGCAACGAAAATAACCCCCGACGGCCACTGGCGTCGCCCTGGTTACTCACGAATTCAGGCACCTCGTGAAAGGGGTATATCTCCGAAATTCAGGTGACTGACACGTAGGGCATCGGATATGACCAAACCACGCCAGGAGACGACTGGACCTCGTCTATCGTTGCCTCTACAGCCACGACGCCTCAAGGCTGGGCGTGATGCTCCTCTTTCCTGCCTGCCTCTCCAGCCTGATTGTGTTGGGTGGTGATATATATATATAGACCAGCCATGCGACAGTCTCACTCACTTGTACTTAACTTGACATGCATCGTCACAGTCCTTCGCTTCCCGACTTAGAAATATACGGACACTCTCACACCTACCACATACAATCGTTTAGCAACATCACCACCCATCAATCTTCACCATGAAGCTCTCCACCGCGCTCAACCTCCTCCTAGCCGCCTCCCCGGCGCTGGCCTCCCGCTTCCCCAAGCGCGAGACCCTCGTCTTCCGCCGCGACACAGGCACGTGCAACATCCAGCTGGCGACGAGCAACGGCGGCCGCAAGGTGGCCATAGTCATCGACTCGTCGGGCTCCATGTCGACCACGGACCCCAACAACCTGCGCATCACGGCCGGCAAGGCGCTGAACAACCAGCTCGTCCCCGCTGCCGGCGCGACGGGCGGGAAGCAGGCCGACTTGGTCACCGTTGTCGAGTGAGCCCCACCCCTCGCCATATGATGATGCATAGTACCTAATACAAGAGACCACAGCTTCGACGACATAGCGACGGTCATCTACCCCCTCGGCGACCCCGCCGGAGCAGGTTCCTCCTTTGACCAGATCGACAGCTCTGGCGGCACCTTCATCGCCGAGTAAGCAACACTCCTTTCCTTACCCTTTCCTTACCCTTTCCTTACCCTTTCCTTACCCTTTCCTTACCCTTTCCTTACCCTTTCCTTACCCTTTCCTTACCCTTCCCTTCCCCTTCATCTCCCCTCCGTACCTCCACCAACCACTAACACCAATCCCCTCCCAGCGGCATCGAAAAAGCCGTCGCCCAGCTCTCCGCCCCAGGCAACGACCCCACCGCCGACCGCTCCGGCATCGTCGTCCTCACCGACGGCGAAGACAGTGACGTCGTCTCCCTCACCAACTCCATCGTCAGCGCGGGGCAGGCCGGCATCCGCGTGTCCTTCGGCTTCCTCGCCTCCTCGACGGCGTCCTACGACCCGGACCTGCTGGCCGCCATCCTGCGCACGGGCGGGACCTACGTCTCCTTCGAGACGGCCGACGCGATCCAGTCCTTCCTGTACCTGATGCTCAGCAACGGGCTGACCAAGACGGATACCGCGGCCAGCGGGGACCAGGCCCTGCTCCCGGGCGTGACGGTGGCGAAGCTCACTGCCGGTAGTGCGGGTGTTGGGTTTAGTTATTCCGCTGTGGCGGGGGAGACGGTGACTTTCACGGTCGAGAGTCTGTCCGCGCAGGCGCTCGATGCGGAGTTGACGGATGGGAGCGGGACGAGCGTGGGGAAGAACAGCACGGGAAGTTCTGGCGAGGCGGCCGTGCTCGAGTATGCCGCCACGGCTGCGACGAATCTGAAGTTGGTCGTTGGCTCGTCCAACTCGACGGCCGAGGGCGTCTTTCAGGTTTCCGTCCTGAGCAGCCTGGGCATCTCGGCTTGTAACCTGACGACTGTGCCGAACAACACTACTGGCGGTACGGGGCCGACTGGTACAGGTTCGGTGGTCGTGACGCCTACGCCGACGAAGACGGGCCCGCCGATTGTTACTGCTGGTGCGGGCAAGGTTGTTACCTTTGGGGTTGGGGCTTTTGGTGTTGTGCTTGCTGGGTTGTTGCTGTGAGGCTTCCACCGTGACTGTCGGGTGTGGTGGATGCTCAGGGGTGACGATGCGGGATAGAGGACGTGAGGAGTGCTGGCACATGTCAAGCTCGTTAATGGCGACCGGGTTTCCTTTCCTGTCATTAGATTGTCTTTTTGCTGGACACCTTCCCTTCACATGCAACCAAGAGATGGATGCTTATACCGTCTATACTCCTTAATCCTCCGAACACCCAAATGGCTAGATGGCACGGCCCTGCATCTGCCATCAATTCTTAACCTGGAATATATCCCAAATCAATCTTCAGTGCCTAGAAAACACTGTCACTTGCCTGCTGACTCGCGATGCTTGTACAATGTCCTAGAAGCCTTCTCTCATCAAGCATCGTGAATGTGACACCCGTCGTCACCACGGAAGGGCATCGTTTAGGAGGTCGAGGATGAGCGAAGCTGACAACGCGACGCGTGATCGAGATGGATGTCTCTCGGAGCTCCGACTGTGGTCGGTGCGAAGGCCTAGGGTTGAGGACGAGAGCACTGCACGTTCGTCTGCCAAAGCAGGTTACAGGTGCCCATGTCGACTCTGGCTGTACACAGTAGCCACCTAAGTCAGTCGTAATGGCGTTGAATCTGCTACACATGACGAATCAATACGATTACCCAATCCCGACTCATGGCTGACAAAGTAAAGTACGGGGTCCCCCTCTCCACCCAGCGCCCAGCACCCGCTCGGAGCGGGGCCGGCAGTCATGCTTCCGGCCATCGGCTTGAACCGAAAGTTGACTTCAGCTCTCTCATACCTACACACTCACGAATCCCGCTCAACTTCATCCTTCAACTCGCTCATACTTCCGTCCACCACGATTTAACAAACCCTCCAAAGTCCCATAACAGCCCACGACCCCCAAAATGTCCGGAATCACAAGCTACACCTTCCCCTCAGTCACCTACCCCTCTCCCCTGGCCGGGTACGAGAACGCCGCCGCCCTCCCAGACGAGAAGGACGAAGACGGCAAGAGCTACAAGAACCCGCAAACCGGCATCCTGAGCGGAGCGTACGAGAAGTTTCCAGAGCCATTGGACAATGGCCGGCGAGGTGGCTTGTAATGTCCCCTCATCTCTTTCCTCTCCATCTCATCTCATTTCATGCCCGATCATGACTACCTAACACACCCCCCCCCAGCGACATCCACATCTACTACTTCCCCCAAAACCCCCAGCAGACCCTCTACGCCACCCAGCTCTGGCAGCGCATCCGCCTCGAGTTCCCCGAGCTGAGGATCTACAAGATCTGGGACCGCCCCATCGGCCCGCACGCCATGGCCATGTTCGAGGTGAACCTGTTCACCCCGGCTCAGTTCGGCGCCTTCATCCCCTGGCTCGCGGTGTGGCGCGGCCCGCTGTCGGCGCTCGTCCACCCCAACACCACGGAGCCCGGGCTGAGCGAGGCGGAGAAGGGGTTGAGGAATCATACCGAGCAGGCTATCTGGCTGGGCGAGCGGGTGCCAGTAGATGGGAGCATGTTTAGGCGGTGGGAGGCGAAGGAGGAGGAGGAGAGGAAGGTGGAGGTGCCGGTTGAGGAGAAGGGGGAGAGGCCGATTTTAGGGTGAGAGAGAGGGAGGCACGGATGGTATGACACACGTGAGAAAGAACAGGTAGGCAGCGAGGAAAAAGCTGTCACACTTTGCAGATGTTCGGGGTTGAAGCATGACCCGTGCGAGGGTCTGGTTCTTGGGGTACCCGTATCAGGAAAAGTTTGGCTTTCAGTCTCGTCGGGGTTATCAGAAGTTTGTATCAAGTATGGACAGGCGAACAGCGCGCGGCGCGATATACCATGACAATAGGGTTAAGGCAATACAATGCAACGCATTTGTTTCCGTATACGCAATAACGGAGCTCCTACAGTGACAGGTATCTCTGCAAACATTATGCTCTTCTTCCTAAACCCGAGCAGGAGTTCCATCAAAGTTCAGAAGAGAAGAGCCTTCCAGAGGTACGACGTGCAGTGCGTCTCAAACTTGATTGTACTCCAACACCACGATCGCCATACTGGTAAAAAAAACGAAGACAACCACCACAGACAAGGCGTTTAGCCTTCAGAAGAACCGCACAAGGCCCGGAACAACCGCAGCCGCCACGCCAGACGATATTGGGACGGCTGGCAAGTCGCTTACTCCTCACCCTCCTGGGGGGCCTCCTCCTCGTACTCCTCCTCCTCCTCGTCAACACCAGCATCCTGGTACTGCTGGTACTCCGAGACGAGATCGTTCATGTTGGACTCGGCCTCGGTGAACTCCATCTCGTCCATACCCTCGCCAGTGTACCAATGCAAGAAAGCCTTGCGCCTGAACATGGCGGTGAACTGCTCGCCGATACGCTTGAACAGCTCCTGGATGGCGGTCGAGTTACCGACGAAGGTGGAGGACATCTTAAGGCCGCGGGGGGGGATGGAACAGAGGGCAGTCTGCACGTTGTTGGGGATCCACTCGACGAAGTAAGACGAGTTCTTGTTCTGGACGTTGCGCATCTGGTCCTCGACCTCCTTCATGGAGACCTTGCCACGGCTGTAGGAGAATCATGTTAGCAGGAGGATGTCGGGGGTGGGGGTGGTATGAAGAACTTACAAAATGGCAGAGCAAGTCAGGTAGCGACCGTTGCGGAAGTCAGAGGCAGCCATCATGTTCTTGGGGTCGAACATCTGCTGGGTGAGCTCGGGAACGGTGACAGCGCGGAAAGAGTAAGCGCCGCGGCTGGTCAGGGGAGCGAAGCCGACCATGAAGAAATGGAGACGAGGGAAGGGAACCATGTTGACGGCAAGCTTGCGGAGATCAGAGTTCAGCTGACCGGGGAAACGCAGGCAGGTGGTGACGCCGGACATGACGGCCGAGACCAGGTGGTTGAGATCGCCGTACGAGGGGTTGGACAGCTTGAGAGTCCGCATGCAGATGTCGTAGAGAGCCTCGTTGTCAATGCAGAAGGTCTGGTCAGAGTTCTCGACCAGCTGATGGATCGAGAGGGTGGCGTTGTAGGGCTCGACAACGGTGTCCGAGACCTTGGGCGAGGGCACGACGGAGAAGGTAGCCATCATGCGGTCGGGGAACTCCTCGCGAATCTTGGAGATGAGAAGAGTTCCCATACCGGCACCAGTACCACCACCGAGGGAGTGTGTGATCTGGAAGCCCTGGAGGCAGTCGCAGCCCTCGGCCTCGCGACGGACGACATCGAGGACCTGGTCGACAAGCTCGGCACCCTCAGTGTAATGGCCCTTGGCCCAGTTGTTGCCGGCACCCGACTGGCCGAAGACGAAGTTGTCGGGACGGAAAAGCTGACCGAAGGGACCGGCACGGACAGCGTCCATGGTACCGGGTTCAAGATCGACGAGGACAGCGCGGGGAACATACTTGTTGCCGGCAGCCTAGAATTTGGACGATTCGTCAGCAAACTGCAATAGAACAAACGTGCAAGTAGAGGTGATTGCTATGTGTTGAAGAGCTTACCTCGTTGAAGTAGACGCTCATGCGCTCGAGCTGGAGTTCGGAAGTTCCATTGTACCTAGAGAGCGGTGAGCTAGCGTCTCGATGGTCAAGGTTGGGGCAATACATACACGCCGTTGCTATCGAGGCCGTGCTCGCCGGAAATCGTTTGCCTGTTATTATGATGGTTAGAATATCGCTTCGAACACGGTTGTCGACGTCGGGTTGGCAAGCTGGAGGCAAACGCACCAGAAGGCAGCACCGATTTGGTTACCCTGAACAGACAGGTTAGCGCCATCATCACCAAGCACGATAGAGCAGAGAATAACTTACGCATTGACCGGTCTGAAGATGGACCTGTAGAGAAAACGATGGTCAGCCAAATACTTTCAATCAGTGAGGGCCATAAGACGGCTCATTTCCATCCCAGGTCGTCGTCGTGGCCGCCTGAACCCCGAGATATTGTGATGGTGGGGCAGATCAGGGGTCGTTCGGGGACGCGTCGCACGTTGGGTAGAAATCAGGACAGGATCACTTACGATCTCACGCATCTTGAAGATAGTTCGAAGCTTCGCAGAAAAGGCTTGCTGATGTGAAAAATGGCGAGGTCGAGGTTTGGTTGCGAAACCGGGTGATGCTTCTTGTCAGGGTTGTTGGGTTTGAGGATTAGGTTGCAAAGAGGTGGGAGAGGGTGATTTTGTTGATTTTCGGTAGGAGAAATGAAGCGAGGGACGTCCTTCACCGCTTGATTGGAGTGGCTTGAGTGGCCTGCGGTTGAAGAGGCCAGGCACCATCCAACGGGACAGTTGCAGGTGGGGCAAGTGGAACCCTGCTTTGCAAACCCCTGACGCGCTTGGCTTGTTTACTTCTAGCGCGGAAAGCATTGACCTGCAAAATGCTGGCGGGGTCAATTCTAATGACAGGTCACCTGACTTGTGGTGATGCCTTCACTGAGTGCAGCAGACTAGGTGCAACAGCAGGCAACAACTTAAAGCGAGATACGGCCTTATTTCCATGTTCTAGGCATGTAGGATCGCAGATGAGGCAGGTATGATTGATGCAACCGCTTTCCAAATATTTAGATTCTTCATCCTTCACTATCTACAGCCCCTGACCACTCAAGACTTAATGCGCCTTCACCACACCCGCAGCATCAGCCTGGGCAGCAATCCTCTTCTTGTACGCCTGCACATCGCCAGGGAACTTCTCCACCGTGCCGTTATCACACACCCACAACGACTTGCACACGTTCTGCAACATTGTAACATCGTGAGAAACCATAAGCACGCCGCCCTGGAACTCGTTCAGCGCATCCGCCAGCGCGTCCATAGCCTCGATATCAAGATGGTTAGACGGCTCGTCGAGCACCAGGATATGCGGGTTCGTCAGTGCCAGGCACGCGAACGCCACGCGGGACTTCTGACCACCGGACAGCACCTCCATCTTCTGCAGGCCCGTGGTGCCAGTAATGCCAAACGCGCCCAGCTGCCGGCGATACTCCTCGTCCGTCTTGCCCGGGTACTCCCTTGCCATGAAGCTGACGGCGCTGGTGTTGAGGTCGAGCGCGTCGACGTGATGCTGGGCGAAGAAGCCCACGCGCAGGCGCGGGTTCTGGCTGATTAGGCCTGACGTGGGCGTGAGCTTGCCGATGAGCAGCCTCAGCACCGTCGTCTTACCCGCTCCGTTGGGGCCGACGATACCGATGCGCGAGTCGAGCTGGACGTCGAGATCGACGTTGCGGAGGAGGATGTTGTCCTTGGTGTAGCCGAAGGTGACGTCCGTCATCTGCACGATGGGGGGCGACAGCTTCTCCACGTCGGGGAACTTGAACTTGACGCTGTACTCGGCCTCGGGGGGTTCGAGAACGGGCATCTTCTCCAGCTTCTTGATGCGGGACTGTGCTTCGGACGACTTGGCGGCGTTGTAGCGGAACTTGTCGATGAAGGCTTGCAGATGCGCCCGCACAGCCATCTGGTTCTCGTACTCGCGCTTGGCCGTCTTCTTCCGCTCCTCTCTGGTGGCATAGAAGGCGTCGAAGTTGGCGCCCCTGTAGTAGTCGAGGCGCTGAGAGTGTTGATGGATGATGTCTGTGGCGATTTCGTTGAGGAAGGCTCTGTCGTGGGACACGACCAGGACAGTGCTGGGGTAGCCTTGTAGATAGTTCGATAAGAAGGTAATAGAGGGGACGTCCAACATGTTAGACGGCTCGTCGAGCAGCAGGAGATCAGGCTCGCAGAACAGCGCTCTGGCAAGGGCCAGACGCATACGCCAACCTCCGGAGAACGTCTTGGTGGCAAACTGCTGGCGCTCCGGCGAGAAACCGAGACCAGCCAGGATACTAGCAGCCCTGGGCTCGGCCTTGTCGGAGTCCATCTCAGCAAGCTTGCCCTGGACGTCGCCGAGTCTGGTATCCAGTGCGTCGCGGTCTTTGTCGAGCTTTGCGGCATCGGTGGAGGTGTCTGCCAGGGACCTCCTCTGCTCTTCGATGTCCTTGAGCTTTTGTTGGAGCTCCTTTTCCTCCTTGATGAGGACCTTGCGCCATACGTCGGCATCCAGGACGGCCTGTAATGCGGGCGTGTCGTCGCCGGTAATCTCTTGTTCCACGTGGAGAATCGAGATGTGCTGCGGGATGGGTACCTCTCTGCGCGCGAGGGCACGGAGAAGCGTCGATTTACCCACACCGTTGTGACCGACAAGACCATACCGGTGCCCATAAGAAAGCGTGAGCGTCGTGTCCTGCAGAATCCTGAGACCTCCGATGGACACGTCCGTGTTGTCGATCTTGATGTCCTTGCTCTTGCCACCAGCGCCCTGGCCCAACTGCAGCGGGTTGACAGCCATGTAGAAGTCCTCGTACGACTGGCTCTCGTCGACCTGGTTCAACAACCTGGACGCCTCGTACTCGACGGTCTTGAACGTCTTCTTGCTCTGTTTGGCGGCAATCTTCCTCTCGGCCTTCTCCAGTTTCTTCTTGTCGACCTTGGACTCGACCTTCCTTGCGTTGGCCTGTTCGAGATCTACACCGCCCGTCGTCGCGACGGCGAGGGTGGACGACATGTTCCTCTGGGAGCTGACCTGGATGGTCTGGTCGAGCCGCCTGATGACGGGAGCTCGCCTCTCGGCGCTGCCGCCGTTGGCAGCCATGTACCTATCGACCCATTTCTCTACCAGTTGCCGGATCTGGTCCTGCACGGAGGCATCGCCGGAGGCGGAGACGAGGATGTCGGTGACCGCTGATGCGGCCTCGGCGAGAGGCGACTCGCCTGAGGCCTCGTCATCTCCGGCGAAGGCGGTCGAGGCGTGCGTCAGGTAGCCGACTGAGTACTCCGAGACAACGGGGTCGATGTTCGGGATCAGCGTTTTGATTTCGGTATCCATGCTGGCGATGTGGCAGCACTGTGCAGTGCTACTACAAGGATCTAGGGACTTTCGACAGTAGCTTCGTGCAGTGTGATCAAGTGAAATGTGCTACTTCGAATCGGTAGTGTGTTTCAACTTTTCAAGCCTATCTTCAGTCCGAAACTGATGCTATCGCCGCCACACATGAAGTTGGAAAATTCCATCGGCGGACGGAACTCTCCGCCGCCGGCTGAGGCGGGGCACATCCGGTCAATCGTCCGTTGCTTTTTCCCACCCCGCGTTTTCTGATTGGCGTTTTCGCGAGCTTTGCGAGCTTTGACCAGACCCCCACTTTTTGATCTGATTTGAATCTGGGCTCAACTCTCTTCTCACATTTCATCAATCGAAGCACGACATTGAAGGCCGAAGGTAGGTATACGCTAGCATCGGCGCTTGTAACTTTGCAAGGAAGGATGACAGACTGCTGACGGTCCAGCACTTACTTGCACTTCACTGGCTATGCTGATTAGCACAGCGGTTCGTCAAGTCACACGGCTGCAATAGCCCTGTCGCGAGAGAAGAAGACACGACAGAATGACGGCTCCAAACTTATCACAAGCACTCTCTGCCGCAGCCAGGCACTATCTGAAACGTATGCAAAGGAACATCCGAATCACATCTCGTCGCCGACGTCTTCCCTCGTCCCTCGCGAGGCGTCATGCTGTCAGCACCGTCGTCGAAGTCCCCTACTTGCGTCTGCATGGATTCAATGGGGTGTGTGGATCCGCGTCGCTGAGCAACAGGGGTGGCCGAAGTGACGCGATGGACCTTTGACGCGACTCGGAAGGTTTCCAGAAAAGACGTGTTTCGCGAATCCCCAACCAATGAGAGCGCGTTGTTCCATTACTTGGAGAAGGGCTGGTGCAGCCTGGCCAATCGCGGACCGAGAGTTGTCTGGACCGGGCTTTGAAGCTTTCCACATGCATTGGAGATCAGTCCTGGGATCAACCTGACATGGGACACCGGCAACAGGGCATCAAATCCAAGATGAGCGAGCGTATCGTATTCCTCCACCGGTCTGCACGTCGCCAGTGGTTTTGACAGGGGCCTTTTGTCTGCCTTCTCCGCAGCAAAGCTGAGAATGAGAAACAGGGGAACGGACGGCACCGGGAAGGCAGCAAGCACCTCAGCCCCGTGACGGGCGTCGGGCTCTGCTCCTTTCTTGCAGAAGAAGGGGAGCTTGCAGGAAGCAATTGGGATGGCTCTTGGAGAGGGTCAATGGCCGGCCGCCGTGGAGAAATACTGTCCATGATCAAGGCAACCGAGGAAGCTGTAGCTCTGGCCCTGCAGGCCCTGCCATCGTCATCCTCCACCGGCCCCTCCGCTTTACCACAGTATACTCCCGGTCTGCCGCTCCTCGTCTTTCAAGCCCAATACGGCATCCTAGAGGTGGGGTTGTACACAGTAAAAACCGAAGAGGCTTTTCTCCCGCATCACTAGAGTCCATTAAACTGGGAAAGTGTGCATCGAACTTGGCAAGACTAGTGGAAACTACGAAGTTTAAGCTTGGTCCCGGGTCCTCGGGGCTGTTTCCAGCCATGTGAAAGTGCCACTCACTCACTTCGAGCCTGGGGGTGGGTGTGGTCTAATGCGGGGTTGCCATACATACTGCCGTGGTGGTATCTGGCAAGTACTTTGCTCAAAGATCCTTTACGAACTGGTGTCGAGCTGCTCGAATTCGAACCATTGATGCCGCCAAGCCGTATTGATATGCTTTTCTCCACCCAAGGGGATAATCCTCAAACAGAGAGGTATTTACGGCAACAACCGGCCACAGGGATGTGCAGTGCTGAGTGGTGATGCCGCGTGTGCAGTCAAAGAGAGGAGGCGGGGCTGAGCTTCAGGTTATCATGCTGGTTCCTGGCTATGAAGGAAGGAGGGGGATTCTAAGTCTGGCGACTAGACTCTAGTGGTAGCTCTCTTGTCAGGTTGCTCCCTGTTAAAGAGCTTGGTCCCTGTAGCCCGGCCTGTCTATGTAAGCCGGAAACAACAAGATGTTGAATGCGAGTGCCGGCCAAGGCAGGGCATTCAGGCACCGTCTTTGT
Source organism: Coniochaeta sp. 2T2.1 (assembly GCA_009194965.1). NCBI lineage: Eukaryota > Fungi > Ascomycota > Sordariomycetes > Coniochaetales > Coniochaetaceae > Coniochaeta > Coniochaeta sp. 2T2.1. Next base: position 479,211 of record VSMA01000017.1, on the reverse strand, counting down.
TGAAGACGGGATCTAGGTACGGGACAAAGAACTCAGGGGTAATTCTGAAGTCAGTCGAGCTGGGTATTCTACAGTGTGCGGTAACTGTTTGGACCCCTATATCAAGCCGCGGTTTCTGGAACAAAATGGGTTGACGTCAACGGATTTCGCTTTCGCCTCATATCGACACGACAGATCTACCTCTACCGAGAGCTCCACATCAGCCGGCGGAGAGGCAATCACTTTTGCTTCAAAAGGCAGTCTGCTCTTCCCGCTCCCGTCCGTCCCACGTCCACAATTCCGATGTTCGGCTTAGCAGCTCGACCTACCTCCCCCTTGTTACCGTGAACGCACCAGAGGGGTACGTAGTATTAGGGGGGGTTTATATCTCGTACCACACGGAACGGGCCATGTGTCACCGTCCCCGGTATGACAAAGTGGCAGAGACATGACGATCTGAAGTTTGTTTCTCGAAGGCTCGTCAAGAACCGCCCATCAAAAAGGGAACCCTCCCTCATGACGCAGCTGTGTTGTGCGTGTGTGTGTCGGACGAAACATTTTGTTGTTCGTTAGTGTTCAGATACTACGTGCGATGTCCAGGCCGAGACATGAGAGATAGACTTGTGTTAGTGACGACGGCGGAACCATAGCATAGGTGCTTCGTATCGCCAGGAGCTAGGTAGCTGCCCTGAAGTCAACCAGAGGAGAGACAGACAGAGAGTGGCGGCCAGGACTCGTCGACATTCCACCCGATGACGGCAGGGTGCACGTCGTTTCCCGTCTTCACTCCGGCCATTCTGCCTACTTCAGAAGGCTTCGCGAAGGCGAAGTACGTATGGGGAGGCGCCGCCCAACGGTGGAGAGGGCGGACAATGAATAGGCGGCTAGTGCGACGGAAACTGACAAAGGGTATTATACACTGCGGCTTGTGCCGATCAGCAGACTTCCGCTCACAGCGGCCAGGTGCAGGGATGGGGATACCGTGGCGTCCAGAGGGGAGGCAGAGAATAGCCTGGAAGCGAGGGGAGCCTTTCAACGGACGGGAAGAGACAGCGTGGGGACGGCCGCAGGGCAGATATAGTATGTTGCGGCTTGGGAGAAGCTGGTGTTGAGACCCAAGTGGTCGGCTCAACTGACGGTGCCAGTCCCTCATGTTGACGAGATGCTCAGTGCTCCAGTTGCCCTGCTGCGGCATCAGTCTTTTTTTGACCCCCAACGAATCATGTACGGCGTGGAGTTGGAAAGGTCTGGCTTGTACTACCGTGCCGGGCTGATAGGCACGATAAGTCCGACGTCTGACACGGTCGACAGTACCACGACAGTAGTGGGAGGTGTTGTCCAAGGCAAACTTGTCACAGACAGCACTCAATGCTGTCTAATGATGTTGTCTGTCAACACACGACCGCGACCTGGGCCCTGCAATGTCGGCCAAGCTAACGCACCGGGTCGTGTCGTGTCGTGGTCCGTCTCTCGTCAAAAGAATCCGATCAATTGGATTTTGACTTTCCAGTAGACAGCACAGAGAGACCCCTGCCGACGCGAGGACACCATTCGATCGGGCACACCCAGCAGCAGCCTTGATGCATGATGCGAGGTGCGGCAGAAGCAGGAACAAGCGAGTGCTAAGGCCGCATGGCTGGATGGAGACCCGGTACCGAGAATACCGAAACATCGAGCATACCTGGGTAGCGATGATCTATAGAGACGGCTTGAAGTGCGGTATATCATGAGAGCTGGAGTGAATATGTCGACCGAAGCTAACATGGAAGCTGTTGGCGACTCAAATGACTTGACGCCCGGATCTCCATTTGAGAGATCCCGGATGTCCAAAGCAACAGTGAAGAGAGTCGCACACGCCCACGGATAGCAACCGTACGTCCGGTTCTCGTACGGCTCAATACAAGCAGGAGTGCAATATCGGCTCGAGGATTTCGGGGTTGCGGTGTTATACATATGCTTGCTGTGATATAAGCGGCTTCGTAACAGGCCGTGCTCTTGGCCCCTATTCGGACACTGTGGTGAAAAAAAACAATGTTGCAATTGCTGACTCGATGGAGAACCGGTTTCGAAGTAATGAGAGATGAAGAAAATCGCATCCTACCGGCAAGAAACGAGTGAGCCGTAGGTTAAGGCCGTGGGCTAGCATATCGAGGCAGCTCTGGGTGCTTTGCTCGTCGGCAAGACTTGCTAATAAGCCAGAGTTGAGAGGCACAGCCCGGTGCCAGACAGTCTCTCTCTGTTCAGCTGAGGCGGCCGGAACCCCGAGAATAAGCTGCATAGGGCTTACACGGCATCAGCAGCATGAAGCTGTGGGGGCTGCCGAGACCAACAGAAGAAGAAGAAACGTTGTCAGTGGAGAGCAAACAGTGGCTCGCACTGGTTCTCCTGTCATGGAAGGTGGACAAGAGCCATGCGTTGAAGGAATCAATGATTCGGTTCCTGGATGGAGAGAAAGTGTGGGTGTTGCCACATCTCGACCAAGCATACTCCCGGCAGCACGAAGGGGTGTTGAATCTCCGGTATCTTTGCTGTGCTGTGTGTGAGTAAGGTAGTGATCCCTGCCCTATTGTTCGCAAGATGCCTTCAGATACAGGACCTGCCGGGGCAGTGATGGCGGCTTTATGGCACGTTATTGATTGCGTTTTCAGGGGTTGGAGGTGGTCGAGGCAGATGATAGGTCTCAACTCATCCACGCTAAGATGTCGGGGGAGATCGATCCTCAGAAGTCAAGGACATGTACCTTCAGATGGAAAACGAGAAAGGAAATAGAAAGGCTCGTGAGCAGTCTAGAAGGCTTCGATGGCGGACTGAGAACGAGAACGTGCTTTAGAACTGGACACCTTGGACTCAGTACCCGTACGTACAGTACTTTACACGTGTAGTAGGAGCTGTGGTGTGTGGACGCACCACAGAGGTCCTGGAATTAGGAGAGATGCTCATGGACGCTGTAGCACTTGCTTGGGGGATATGCATTTGCCACTTCGTCCGTATTGTGCAGTTAACTTCCAGGCCGTTGTAAGTGCAGACTATGAGGCTGTCAAGACTCGGGCAGAAGAGACAACCTCTTCTCAACTGCCCCTGCCAGCTCATCAGTCATGGCCAAGTGCCAGATGGCGTCTGATAGATCATCAGTCAGGTTTGGGAAGGAGCACGGAGCACGCCAGAGGGAGGCTTGAGGGAAAATCAAGGTCAGGGACCACCAATGCTGCAAGTATAAAATGTTAAAACGGGTCATGAGCCACACTGTGTGCGTCGATTTACGTTGTGAAGACAGAAGATTGCGAGTTTCGCTGCAAAACACAACAGAAAGAGCAATCATGTCCTCCGTGCCGCACATTAGCGTGAACTGTATTTGTGGTGCTAATAACGCGCCAATGTCAGTCAGTGCCAGCTCGTCTTGACCATGCTTGACCTTGATCGTTACCCAATGGCCCCAGATATTCCCAGTGGACTTAGCCGGACTTGTTAGCGCACTTCAAGCTTAGCGCGTCTTCACCCGCGTTCACCGGCAGCGGTACGTACCTGTTTTGTCAACAACCCGTGCTGTAACAATTGATCAATACAACACAAATACACTGTACACGCCGAAACAACCAAGGAACAAACCACACGCCCGCTCTTGGTACTGGCAGCAGCACACGCTGGACACATGAGTGACGAGTCGTCCCGAGACCTTCTTTTCTCCCCTCTTTTTTTTTTAACCTTACCGGACGGAGAGCTCTGCAACTTTGAGTCTGTGTTGCTCATTGCACGCTGTTGCAGTTCAGGTTGTGTTAATTCTTTTTCGGCTGTCTTTTTGCATTGGGTTGTTTTGCTTTGCAGCTCATTATTCGACATCCATCTCGCTGCTGCGGAGACAGGGCCTCTTCTCTCGTTCTCGACCATTGGGTACGTACTTTCCTCTCCTTCATTTTACATTTGTCCATTTTGGGTCCTGGATGGCATTCCGGCTTCTTCGAATTCCACTTCTTTGTCTCGCTTTCGGGGCCATTTCTCCTGCTGGTCTGGTCTCTGGCCTGTTTTCCAAGCCAGCAAAGGCATGGACTTTGGGGTTTCTCCGTGATTTCTTCTGCGAATCCTGCCGCTAACCGAAGCCAATTTCTCAGAGTGCCAACCGCCAACTGCCAACCACGTCCACGATATTCACGACAACGTCTCGATCGACACTGGACAACCCGTAGCTGAGGTCACTCTCGACCTGACTGTCTACCGTCTACCGCATTCACTACACTCCAATACATTCGACCTCACCCGCGAGATTGACTGTCCTTTCGTCCTGTGTTGGGAAGAGCAACAGCGGCTCTCTCTCAGCTCTGCGGCCGGACTGTCAACAAACAACATACATCTTCATGGTCCTTCAGCTTCGACACGATCCACCTCTGATGGCCTGACGATGCGAACCTCGCCTTCTACAAACCACGAGTCACCTCTTGCCTCCTTATTGTCAAAGGCAGCTTCTCGCCAATAGCAAGCTGCCGATATGGAGGCCGTACCGAGTGTAAGTTGATCCTACATCTTGCAAAACGGGGACACGGGCAAGGAAGCTGGCCATTGGAGACGAGACCTGCGAGTCCGTGTTTCCTTGTTGTTCGACACCGAGAACCAATGACCAACAGCACCGTACTTCTCCTTCTCATCTCTGATCCGCAGCTGACCGAAGACACAAATGCAGCTCGTAGGAACCGGTACAAGCGTGGCCACCGCAACTGTCGGCTTGGCCTTCGCCCAACCCGGAGGACCACACGAACGTCGACCAGAGTCAAACAAGAGGAAACTGACCTCCGAATATGGCAGCATGCGTCTCCGCTCCTCGTTCAGGCCGCCCAGTTCCGCAGGCCTCGACGGCCCGGCCGGCGAAGTTCCATACAGCAACCCGCCACGGCATCTCGACCAGCCATTACCGAGTCCTCTCTTTTCACATCCGCTCAACTTCGCGCGTCAACGACCGTCAAACAGTCAGCTGACGCCGCCAAAGACTACCAGCCGCAGGCAGTCGTTCATGAGGCAGAATGACCTGACGACACGACCAATTGCGGAGAATGCTAGGGATTCAATATCTTCAAATGGGTCATGGATGAAGCGCCTGTCCTCGATTCGCCCCCTCTCACAGCATGGAAGTGAGAGGTCGAGCATAGGTCCGGATGCGCCGTCTCTTTTCTCCCACGGCTCCGGTGCTCCCATACTAGCCTCCGACGGCTCTGCAATCCCCCAGCTGCCGCCTAATAAACTGGTTAAGCGCGGGACGACACCGAGCCAGAGCAACGGCACGACGACTGTCTCGAGGCGGGGTTCCAGGTCGCAAATGCCATCCCTTCGGCGACCAGCGACGAGTCACCAAAGGTCTGCGACTCTGCAGCAGTTCCAGGCCCAAGGCGGATTTTCCGGGCCCCTTCAAGACGCCAGATTCTCCCTTGATCAGCAACTCCGGCCGAAGGAGATCTCACCCGCGGCGGAAGTGGATGCCGCTTATACTCCGCGAGAGAACGTCGGCTGGACGTCATTCTTCCACGCGCGGACTATTAAGAGAATCGGGCGGGGCAGTTTCGACAGTTCGAGTGTTGCACCAGGGCCAAACAAGCGGGTGCAACTACCTTTGGGGAGCAAACCGCGTGCATATCTCGTCAGGGCATCCACCTTAATAACGGGCACTGCAGTACGACCTGAAGACGCTGGCTACGAACCAGACGATTGCAGATTGACGGACGACAGTCCTGAGGCTAAGGATGGCTCGCCCAGTTCTGCGGATGAAACCCCAACCAAGCGTCCGCGGCGGTCAATATCAATGCACTTCTCCTCACCCACCACTTGGATCTCCAAAACCGGCAGCATCCGCCGGACGAAACGAGGATCCAGTGAAGCCAAATTGGCTGGCAAACGGAACGTATCAGACCCGACCGCGACGTCCCCCTTTTCAAGCCAACCAGAGCCCAAGGCTTCTGTTGCAATGGACCAAATATTTATCTCACATCAGCCCCGCCAGCAATTGGAGCCCGAATCTGCATCCAATTACCACCCTAAGGCCCGAAAGCGAAATTCCTCTTCTCCACTGCCACCCCTCTCACGTCTCTCGAGTTTCAACATCGATGTCTCACGGGTAGGACTAACCACAGCGTCATCGTCGTCGGGCTCTCGCCGGCCCTCGCATGCGCCTGCCACGCTGCACATCCAGCTATCCATGCCTCAGAGCCGGGCGGTATCCGGTGAACGTGCCTCTACCGTCGTCAGTTCCGACTTTGAGAACCTCTTTACGTCGGGCGATGACGACGACACCGATGGAAGGAGCGACACTATGTATGACTCGTTCCGCACCGGGACGTCGACGCGGTTGCGCACCGTCGAGACGCCGCTGGAGTCCATGTTTGACGAGTCGCCGCCCAGCACGGCAGGCAACAGCAGGACGAAGAGGCTATCTATCCAGGAGATCCTGGGGCAGTCATGGGATGTCGACACTAATATAATGGAGGAGGATGAGAGCATATCGACGCCAATTAGGGCCAGCCATGCTCAGGTCGACGATGAGATGAGCGATCGACCGCCGCAGAACCGCGCGAGTTTCGATCGCGACATGTCCATGGCGCACTTCGATTTTGCCCGGATGTCGCTTGATGACGATGACGACGATGACTGGACCAGAGATGACGACAATGCGTTGAGCAACCACCTGTCACCACCTACGAGCTCGCTGAACTCCCGGAGGGCAAGTCCAAACCTGCGGCATGCACTGGCGTCTATCAGTGGTAACAGCAGTGCCGAACGCCATCCCGACACCCAATCCGAGCGGCCGCGGAGCAACGTCTTCGATTGGAGCGAGCCGATCTCACAGTTCGAATGCGACGGACATTCGCCTAGGCCCAAGACAGTGCACGGGAAGCAAGAGCTGGACTTGAGAGGAGGCCGACCTGCTAATCGCAAGGGTCCCGTTGCAGCACATGTGCGCAGCCAAAGTGTACCAGTTGTCCCGGATCCGTCGGAGACGTCCAAAGTCGTTCCCAAATTTGGCACTTGGGGCATGGGCACGAAGAACGTCAGCGAGGATTGGGATGATGACTTCGATCTGGACGAGGATCTTGCTAGCCCTGTGGGAGGGAAGGATTCGGCAACGAGCTTTTCGATGGTTGTGCCGCCCTCGATCCAGGCAATTCAGAATACTGTCAAGGCGCATTCAGGACAGATCCGGGAGTTGTCCCTGTTGGTCAACGATCTGAAGAGGTTATGCCGCCACGGAAAGGATCTCGACATCATCGATGGTTCATCCGCAGCGAAGTGGAGGGAGGCTGAGAATATCATCGAGCTTGCTGCGCCGGATGATGATGAGGGAGAAGACGAACTTCCGCTGCCAACGGAGCGGGTCGACGAATTCGATGCGGCTTCCATCGACGAGCGATTTCTGGACGAGGGCTTCGATGCGGCCAGCCTGGAACATAAGCCCTCGTACAACTCGATTGTACTTGATGAGCCTGAGATGTCCAAGACTGCCGTGGTTCGGGAACGCCAGCTAGTGCGCCGCCGATCGGTGTTCTCCCCTGAGGACGACATATTTGGAAACAGCTGGCCATTGCCCGAGGAGACTGATGCACACTACCGCCCTCGGACACCGGACCAGTCAAGGAATTTAAACCGTGACTCGGCAATGATTTCGATCGTCATGGAGGCGATGCAACAGCAACGAGCCACAGAACCCGTCAGGCGTCGATCTCCGGTCAAGCCCTCGCAGTCAAAGCTCTTCTTCGACACCAACAGCCTTCAAGAACTCGTCAAGCGGGCGAGCCACCTTCGCGATTCCCTCGCCGACATTGTCCGCCGAGCTGAGGTGCTCACGCAGAGTCCAGCAGGGACTCCTCGGAGGGAGCGCGCTTCGCGTCTTGCCGACGGCAGCCCGGCCTTTACGCGGGTCTTCTCTGAACCGCCGTCTAGTCCACCAAGCCGCCTACCGAAGAGCCACAGCGCCAGCACGGTCCTGACGAGGACATCGGTCGAGTCGCCCAGGATGCAGATGATGACAGTCAGCTGATTTGCACTTCCCACGCCGACCAGCTCACTGAGTGGGCCGGGCATCGTCAATATACATACCAGCCTCTCTCCTTGCGACTTACGCAGGGCTAATACCAATACCCAACTAATCACACTGTATATGTACGAGTACCTCCCGTCAGCACCTCGAGGCCGGGACCTTGTCGATTATCCTACGACAGACGAAGCGACAGGGGCGAGTGGACTAGAGGGAGAGGGGAAGATGAGAAGACTAGACAACGAGCGAAGAGGGAGAACCTTGGAGCAGGGACCCAGCTAATGACCTTTCCTACCTTGATGGTCTATGTGGAAGACGACGCCTTTTATGACGATAACCTCTCGCGTTTCGGACTTTCCTGTGCTTCTGGGACACAGGGTGGAGGTTCAAGGGATACATCAAAAAAAGCTGTGTCTTTCTCCACGGGGCTCCGGTTGTGGCCTTTTTGTTTTGTGCGCCACTGGGATTCTCTTGTGTGTCCATCGGGGCTTTGGGGTGTCTCGGTTGTTATTATCGTCTTCTGGCCAGCTTCTCGCGAGATCGACATTCAGCCTCTGGTTGTAGCATACTAGTGTGCTTTGTCGGACGGACGAGCAGGCGGGCAGCGGATGGATGGAGAGGAGAGAATAGGGGATGAGACCAGTTTCACCAACTGAACAAGAGATGTGGCGTTCAATGTGCGATTAGGGAAGACGGACGAAAGCGGGAGCCGGATTTTGCATCAACCCGACTGTTTGTCTGTCCTGCCGAAGGAGGAGACAAAGGCAGCACTATCGGAATGGATGGATGGAGCACTTTTGGTACCACAGGAATGAATAGCATGCTTCCTTTTTTCTTCGGTTTGGAAAAGAAAGAACACAATTGTAACCGGGCAATTGAGGGGAAGGAAAGGAAAGGGAGCTTTCTTCTACTACTAGTTGTTCAATTGCATAAGGGAGGGAAACATGACCTTGGTTGGCCAGCCTTTCTTACTTTCTCCCTCTGTTTCTCTCTGTCTCTAGGGTGTTATAGAGTGCCGTCTTGATGAATAACGAAGCGGAGGGCCTGGTGAATAAAAGATGCGGACTGCATTTTTTTTATGTCTACACTTGAAGTATGGGGCGTAGACATGCCGAGGGCTCCTGGGACGCGAGATGCCTGGACCTGCATGATCTGATGTCTCCAAATCTAAGCTGTGGGAGGCGGACGAGAACCTGGGTGATTTGCGTCATCAGCGCCGCCTAGGAACTCGAGCTCCATGTTTTACCCGACTGCCTGGCCATCGGACTCACAAAAAGCAAGCAAGAGCCGCATTCTCGTCGTACAAGAGGCAGACACCGCAGGCATCTATCCACCTTACCTGCATCTCCACAGTGGGAAGGAAGCCAGAAGACGCCCCCCGTTCCGTCGACCAGTACAAAGACGAAGGATGTTGAATCACAACCACTCCCTCCACCGGACGCGGACCTGGCCAAAGATGTAGGACAAATCAAGCTCTAATGACCGAAGCCTAAAGTCAGGCACACACACCTACCTACCTACCTCTTATGGCGTCCCAACCAAAACACAAGCTATTGCGGATTACAAAAGACGCAGGCACAGTCAGGTTCATCTACCCCGTTACGGGTTCGTGCAGTCAGGACAACTCAGGCAGCCGCGGGAAGAAGAAGAAGAAGAACGACAGAATGCCGTCGATGTACCTATTCCGTTATGAACATGTCAGTGTTTCATTGGCTGGTTACAAAGAGGGCACACAGCAAACAAAGTAAGGCGGCAAACCTCTTTATCCCGGAGGACGTGTTTGGGACGCCAAGGGACAGAGAACAGGCACGGGCATGTTTGCAGTAGGGGAGCGAGACATGCATCGGGAAGGCGGGCTGTAAGCTGTTCTAGGAGACGTGGATATTGATGGGGTAAAGGAAGGAAGGATGATAATGAGGCCGACAAACGTTCCGTTGGGGAAGCGGAAGAATTCATGCTCCTTCGTGTCCGGGGAGACGTCGAGCCGTCTTACAAAGGCCTGGAATAGGCCACATGTGCATTTCACGATCATGACGGACGTGGACAAGTTTTTAGCTTTCTCGATTGTGGTCATTCGCAACATAGTCTGAAAACAGATTACCGAAACCTATAAGCTCTTCATAGAAATCGCTCCTAGGAAAATAAGAAACAAAGACCATTCCCTCAGAACATCCGTCACTAATAACGAGTCCCAATGAGAACGAAGTAATGAAAAGCTCGAAACCCGACCCGCAGGATGGGAAGGGATAGAAAGAACAGAAATATTATTTTCCCCTCCTCGTCCGCCCGAATTGGACGAGGGATAATTGGTCATTCCAAACCGAAACCTTTTTTTGCATAAACCGGCGAGAGCCTGCTTCTCACATGTCGCTCGCACCCCTCTTGATGGCCTCGGCCTTCCAGAAATCACGCTCCTGCTTCAGGCGATCGATCTCCGCCTCGTACTCGTCCATCTTCTGAGCTTTGCGTTCCCGTGACTTACGAGCAGCAAGAGTGTTGCGAGCTCGCTTGACGGCCACGGTGTCGCTGGGGTCCTCGACAACGATGGCAGGCAGCTCACGCTTGCGAGACCCAGCGCCGGAGAGGCGGTGGGAGCTCTTGGGCGAGGTGCTGCTGCTTGACTTGCGTTGCTGCTGGCCGGCTGTGCGCAGTTCCAGATCACCCACGGCAGGTGACTGGTCAGCAATGTATGCCGGTGCTGCGTTGCCGGTGTCAGGGAACAGCGAGTCCCAGTTGTCCGGATTGCTATCGAAATCCAGAGCAGTGAAACTCGGCGACGCGTCATAGCTGTCGAGCTCTGGAGTGTAGATGGAAGGCGAAGTAAGATTTGTGAACGCAGTTGAGCCGGGAGCCGACATAAGCAGCTCCACGGGCGAAACAGTGTCCATGTTGGTGGAGTTGGAGGCACTACGAGTCATGTCGTAGCCCGCGCCGCCGAAGGCGGTGAAGTCCTCCAGATCTGAGTGTGGATGTGAGCTTGGGTGCGGAGAGGCTGAGTTGTGCAGTGATGAGTTACCTGAGAACATCTTGTTCCTCTGCGGGACGCTCCCTGTGCTTTGTGGGAACAGGGGAACAGGCGGACGATTGTCGGCGCGTGCCTGGTTCAAGGCAGCCGTTGAAGATGGAGCAGAAGATGAAGCGTAGAACTGGTGGGGGTTCTGCTGAGAGCTAAACCGAGATGCGTTGTTGTAAGCCAAGGAAGACGTTGGATGCCCTGTAGCCCGGATGATGTTGTCAACTTGTTGAGTCTGCACTGCTGGCGAGCCTGAGAGCTGCTGCTGGCTAGGATAGTGCTGCTGTAATTGATGTTGATGCTGAGATGTTACAACTCCGATGGCTGGAGATTGAGTGGCAAGTCGTCTAGGTTGAAGGCGCTGTGCTGTTGGCCTGTTGGAAGGCGCGTCGAACAGGATGAAGTCCTTGTCCGGCTGTTGTTGACGCGTAGGTTGTTGGTGCGCGGGTGTTGCCGGCAGGCTGGTGGAATTGGAGGGAAGCCATGTTGACTGTTGGGAATCCGTGGTGAAGACTGGGAAGTCTAGGCCGTAAATGGCGAGAGTTGACGGAGAACTGGAGCTTGAGCTGGGAAGCACAGTGCTATAGTTCAGATCTACCTGTGAAGGAAGAGCTGAGGGGGGTTGAGAGGGGAGAATGTTGTTGTTTATTGGGAATGGAATTTTGTCAAATGTTGCCGAAGCAGGTTCACCGGGGGAAGGGTTGATTAGCGCATCTTGGTTGTGTCCTCGATGCTGATGTATGTTTCTGGTAGTGAAGTTTTGGTTGAAGGAAAAAAGAAGAGAGGAGGGAGAATTTTGGTGGGCGGAGCGAAGGTTTTGTAATTTTCAGGCAGCCAGGAGCCAAACGCGAGGCGGAGTGGCATGTGCGCCAGGCCACCAATCTGCCTGCGCTTGGTTTGAAATCTGGCGGGGAAGGCGTGGGTCTTTCCCTAACTACTAACAATTATGAGTGGCCTAAAAATTGGCACGAACACATGATCTGTGCGATAGGAAAATACATTCCTCGTACGGATCCAGCTTCTTGGGTCGCGTCCGCTTGATGGTTGGTTGTAAATTATGGAGACTGGCCGTGTGAGTCACACCTCCTGGCGCTAGTCCGTATTTGAGTGGGCGTTTTGCACGCCGGAACGCCAGGCCTGCCATTCTGCCGCAAAAGGTGGAGAAGATCTTGGCGCACTGCCCCGGCCGGAAGACGGAATTGAGCCAATAGGAGCAAGCTACGGTGCCAGGACTTTCGGTCGAGGATTGACTAAGCAGTTTCTAGCCTAGCGGTGGAGCAGGGGCTCGCGAGATTGAATGGCTGCGATTGGAGCGCTGCGGTCAACTGGATGGAGGAAGTGGTGGGATCGGACCGCAAATTGCAAAAGGCGCAGAATGTCAGATATGTCAAAACGGCAACTCTTCTTCGTACAACTTTCTTTTCGAGTGAATCGTGTCTTTTTGCCATGAAACTGGTCGAAAGATATGGAACAGTCTTGCGACTGGACATTGGACACCAGTCAAACGCCCAAGCGAAGTGATAGTCGCTGCCTTGTCCTTTTGGTGAGAGAAGCGTCGCAATGCAATCCCGCGTCCCTTGCAATAGGATAGGACACGCAAGGAGGATTCGTAGGGCTTTACCCACCATCCCCACCATCGCATCTGTACTCCGCTCGCGTGGTACATGCCCTCCACCACCTCCACCACCTCGATTGTCTCCCCGTGCTCCGGCAAGCCGCAGAGTTACGACAATAGAGACGGAGTCTGTCCCAGTCAAAATCATCAAGCTTTTCATCTCCCACCAGTGGACTCTACCTTACTGTGGTACCAAGTCGTAATACGACAGCAGGGCTAGCGAATGGGAAGAGTGAATTGGGAAAGCGGAAGTCGATCCGTTGTCAATTGAGAAAAGTGAGTCACCAGCCGTTGTAACGGCAGCCCTGCAAGTTGTGCAGCGCCTTGTCGTCTATTCCCTGTCCGTCTCCAACGACAGATTGCGGACCGTAGGACCTTTCAAGTTGAATACCTACAAGTCCTTCGTCTGTAATGCAGGGTTGGATGCTCGTCCTGAACAAGTGTGGCAGAGCCTACTCTCAACATCCGACGCCCGAGCCATCCGTCGAAATAGCAAAAGCCGTTTCCAGGGCGGCCCCTGGCTTGACCACCATCGAAACTGGCTGCCAGTGCCGGCCAAGCCCAACCCCGGGCCGAGGTGACCGCATCTCAAGCCGGCCTCACCCGGCGGAATCATCTCCGGAACGCCTTTGTTTCCCTTTCCTACCATTTCGCATCGTGAGCTCGAACCTGTCATTTCAGCTTGTTGCGGGCGACCAGAAACTGTCCCGGTTTAACTCATGCTTGCTTCTTTTCCTGCCGTCCTGTTGGTCGATGAGGCTGTCACAGGACCTGTTCTGAAACGGTCCTGCCCGGCGAGGCTTGGACGAGAATAAGCCGCATTGCTGCTAATGGAACGTCACCACCGCGACAAGATACCGGGAGCGGAATTGGCTTGTTGTTTCGACATGCAATCGCCTGACGGAGCTTCTGTTTTGGTTCGCGAAGCGGAGTTCAACCAAGGCCATTCCGTCCTCCAGGAAATGCCATCACTCATCCCTCCAGAACTACTCACGGCAGTTCTGTTTCCGATCTCCAGTGCTCATCCTGTTTCCCTGCCGTCTCACCTTCTTGTGATGTGGACAAAGAACACTAAAAAAGACGCGTAGAGTGCCGGGATCGAAGAGAAGCAAAAACTCACAGGGCAACCCTCAGTGTGCCCGGCTGCGAACCCCGGTCTTGGGGATCCGGCCCTTGGGTTTACTTCGGATATGAACCTTGTTGGCGAAGGTGGGAATTTGGCGGCCCTCTGACGAGAGGCAAGGCAGTTGGGTTGACTGCGGGCAGCTGGCTTTGAACGGCTTCGAACCAGTGCGTGGAGGGCGCATCAAGGCCCCAGGGCCCCGAAGGACAAGTGTGTTTCGGCTTGCGGCAGGTTTGATTACTTCCCATGTAGCTCGTAAGCTGGTAGAGTAGGATGTTTTGGTTCATATACCTCCTCCGGATCACCGGCCATTCACCTGGCACACGGGCTATGGCAGTGCCGTACTGTCGAGGAGCGTTCAAAACTCAACTGAATGTTACATTTCCCTTACGCTAGCCCAGATATCCCAACCTCATCTATCCTCATTACCGTTGTCCATTGCCAGTAAATGCCCCTCCAATGCAAATCAAGGGTATCCTCCCAAACGCCAGTACCACCGTCCAACCAATATACGCCATCTCAGAATGAAGAAGTGTCCAGTCTCCCTGACATCGTCCTCGGCTGTACCTCAAGCAAAGGTGCATGCTGCTCTGCCATATCAACAACCTCCACGTCCGTCTCAACATCGCTATCAACGCCATCCCTGTCCTCGGCAAGAGAACTCTTCATAATCTCGTCCTTCCTTTCGACACTGGGCCAGTTCCTCTGCTTCTTCCTCGCCGCCCTGTGTGCCTCATGCAGCCACTCCCGCCACTGCTTCGTGCCGGGAGCGGCGCCACTCCTCTCCACCCACGCCGTCTTCCCCGTCTCGCGGATAGCATACCACAACGTCCTGGTGTAGCTCTTGGCACCTTCGCGCTGGTCCTCGGGGTTCGTCGTGGTATGTGCGTTCTTCGCGTCCTCCGGCGTGACGTCGACGCACTTGTACCGGCTCATGTCCCAGAAGTACTCCCGCGGCAGCAGGCCCATGGCCCAGTATAGCCCGTTGAGCGTGATGTAGCTCGCCCCAATGAACACCTGCGAGTTCCAATTGCAGTTCCCCAGCAGCACGACGGAGATCATGAGCAGCACCGTCCCGATACCCATGTAGGCAGGGTAGCTCTTCTCGCTGACGTAGTACATGCACTCCTCCGTGCCGCTGTACAGCTCCCTAGCCACCTCCTCCGTGCACCGAATCAACACGAAGGCTCCCTCCCGTGTGCGGATCACCACGTCTCCTCGCGGTACTTGATTCGTGTGACTCCGGTTCATGAGTATAGGCTGCCACCAGCTCGCGTAGCCGATGACACTGCTGGCCACGCTGATGGCTCCGACGGCGACAATGGCCGTCCCGTCCTTCCAGTACACCGCTGTGCCCACCAGTGCAAGACTCAGTAAAAAGGAAAGGAAAGAAAGCACATGCACGGGACTGTACAACGTCGCCGGCACAGCCGGTCTCTGCGCCGTATTCACCATCGTCGGGTTGGCGAGATAGTCGGTCATCTTCTCTCCAAGCGTCTCCCGTCTCCTCACCGCACCAGGGCTTATACCTCCAGTCTCCGGATCCGCACCTCGAGTCGCATCAAACGTGACATTCCCACTCTGCTCCGTCCTCGTAATCTTCTCCTTCTCGTTCTCCTTCCCATTACCCACATCCGGCAACGGGCCAGGCGTCATCCTGCTCCCCCTCCTCAGCCCTCTGCTGCTCCCACCGCCCTCCCCGGTCAACATCCCCGTCCCCGTCCCCGTCCGCCGAAACAACCTCCCAATCCTCTCCCCCAAACCCCCTCCCTCCCCGGCCCTCTCCCCATCAACAACAACCATCCCGCCCGCCTCATTCAAATCCGTATGCGTCATCTCCAACACCCTGAACTCGTACGGGTGGAGCTGGTCCAGCGGGTGCAGGATGTCGGCGAAGAACCCCACAGAGTCCAGCACGACGCCATTGTACACGCCCGCCATCTTGGCCCTGACCTCGGGCAGCCGCATCGGCCGGGACGGCTTGAGGAGCGCCTGGGGCGCGGGGATGATGCGCGGCAGGAGGCAGAGGAAGGACGCCGTGATGGCCTGGCTGTGCTCGGCCACGCTGGACTCGCCTATCACGGCGAGGAGGGTGACGACGTCGAGGCGCCAGCCGGGGGAGTCGTTCTGGCCCGTTGGGAACCATTGGGAGAGGGGGTTGGAGGAATCGGGGGAGGGGGAGGGCGACGGGGAGGCCATGGTGGCCCTCGGTCGTGGAGGCGGGCCCGGAGGCTAGTTGTCGGCGATAGGAGGTGGTCGGGTTGTGTTTCGTGCCGGAGTGTTGTCCGGTCGTCTTCTCGGCGTTGGGGGCTTGGGCGCGGGAGCGTCCGCTGCCCTGGCGCTTGGGTTTGGGGGATTGCGGACGATGTGACGCGGTGGGGATGGGGGTTATCGTGGAAACGTCGTAACGTTCAACGGCTGTAGTATTGCTTCAAAAACTGCGCTTAATGATGGTCGTGATGTCAGAAAAAGGGCAGTATGAATAATTCAAGAAAACAAACATGCAGAGACGCAAAAATGAAAATCACAGTTGGCGGTTCCAAGTCGCAGAGGAGAGCCTTGAGCAGCTCGATCGAGAAATCGAGCAGGGAAGTCGATAGCTTGGACAGGGGTCGAGTCGGGATCGAACACCCATTGGCCCGTGCCACTACACTGCCGACTCCTAAGCCACATCGTGAGGCAAGACAACAGGCGACAAGCGACTATGTGACCTCACACAGGTTCAAATGTAATGCCATGTTTCGCTGTATGAAGGCCTCTCCACAATGTGTTCCCAGCGCGTCTGACGAGTATCGCCGACTTGCCAACGCCTTTGCCGTGGCCCAAACCAAACCCATTCCAACGCCTCTCAACGCCTGCCACTTCTGAGTCAGTCCATTACTGACCTCCTCCTGCAAGCCTCCCAACCATGCCTCGTAATGTCACAACTCCTAGGATCTGCTGATGCAAGGACGCCATAGATCCGTCCTCCATAGGAGAGCGGAGGATGCAAGAAGAGAAGGTGCACTTAGATGCCAGCCCGTGACTGAGCGCGCTTTTGCAGCTCAGCCCATTGGATGAACTTCCCGAACTCACGGACAATCCAGTGGCAGAAATCGACCCAGAGATTGTTCCATTTCAAGAGCAGTTCTTTGCGTTTGTCATCTTCCAGGCATGAGTGCTCAATGCTCCAAAGAGCGAGTTGCTTCCACCCGTAAAGAGTCATGTCCGCCTTCCCAGCGAAGACTTGGTAGAAGTCGTGTGATAGTGTTGACCTGCAGTCATGTCAGCATTCAAAAGTCTATTTCGCATTCTGTTATGGTACGACCGGTGAACGAACTGGAAGAGAGTGCCGTTGTCCGTATTGACGCTGCAGTGAACGTTGTTGGCGAGCAGACTGTACATAGCATGGCCACTGACTCGGGGTGTAAGGCCCAAGATCTCGTTTGATATGGGGCATAACTCGAGACAGATGTTGTCCTTCTTCATCTCTTCCATGATGTAGGGATGCCGCGGCAGGGCAAAGCCGTGACCGATGCGTTTCGCACCAAGGAGAAGCGCATCGTAGAGGTTGCCATCCGTGTCATTGCCGACGTCGAGAGTCTCGCCGCAATGAAACAGGAAGGGGATGTCGACCTTGTTGGCACGGCACTTCTCCTTGAAAGCGAGCAGTTGCGGGATGAAGTCTTTCAAGGGACGACCTTTGCTCTCTTCACCCACGAGATCAAAGCCTAAATCCTGTTAGCTTCTGGTAGCATTCAAGAGCGACTAACAAGCTTACCAGCTATCCATTTGCCGTACTTCGAGTGTGTCTTGAAGTTTAGGCACTCATTGAGAGAAGGAACGAGCTTCTCAGGTTCAGTCGACCGGGGTACGCAGTAAATGACCTTGATCCCAGCGAAGGCGTCTTTTCTGTTTTTCATAAAAGCGTCGCACGCTTGGACAATGATGTCCATGATGGCTACATTACCACCCCGCAACACATCGCCGCCTTTGCTGCTGCCCATGTTGCTTCCTTTGTTGCTTCCTTTGCTGCCGGCCTCCTCTTTTGGGTCCAACCCCAACAATTTGCCTTCATCGTCAAAAAGTTGATTAGTCGTCATGAAGTTTGGCCGAATCTCAGCATACTGGATATTGTCCCTCACAAATTCCTCTAGGCACTCCCGGGTATACTTTCTGTAAGCGGTCGCGTAGTTGAACAACCCCTTCATCATCTTGGTGCGTGCGTTGAAGCGATCCCATGCGCCTTCTGGGGTCTGAAGCAATCCGTGAGCCTCGTCCTCGTGGAAGACCAACTTGTCGATCAGCCACTTGCGAGCCTCGAGCTTCTTGTAATACTCCCCAAATTCCTCCAAGAAGTGCTTGAACCTCATTGGCAGCCTTTGACCGACCGGATAGTATGGGTCAAAGATGTTGCACGTCTTGTGCAGCCCCATCCGTTTCGCCTCTTCCTCGATCGACAGAATAGAGAACTCGATCTTGGACCGACCAAGGTTGTAGTAATATCTGGAGTCAGCCTCATTCTTGCCAACAGGGGCCAGGGAGACATCGCTCCATATGAACATGCGGTCCATGTCTGCTGCGATGTTGAGAAGAACCTGGGGTAGGAGATTGGCGTTGAAATGGATGTGAAGGTGTGCGCCTTTGGGCATCCTCTCAGCAACTTCAAAGACTTTGGTCTCTTGGATCAGCTTAACGTTGGAAAGGAAGCGGTCTCCCATGAAGCGCGGGTGCTTCTGCCCGCTGTACCCCTCTCGGACTTCTGCCTCAGCATAGACCTTCTGCTCATCGTGCATCCTGAGTGCCTGGAGCGTTTCATCTGCCTTCTGCTCGATTGGGGAAGCGTCCCGCTTGCAAATGAAGTCCCATGAGCGAGCATCTTCGCGAGCCTTGATTTCTGCGCGCTGGCGGTAATAGTCGTCTTCGTCACGGAAGCTCCTAGCCCGGTTGGCACGATCTAGGACAGTTCCTAGCGGATCCCGTTTCATATTGCGTTGGCTCATGCTGATCTCGACAAGGTCACGCGCCTGGTCGTAACTGTTTGAGCTCTGGACCGCGTTACTAGGCACCGTATCAGAGATTTGCGGTGAGGCGTCTTGGTCTTGGGGGTTGTTGACAAGCTTTGTCGGACTGTGCTGGAACTCGTGCGCATCCATTTCGGCATGGCCACTGCCCTGTCTATATATACTGCAGAGACCACCCATGAGTGAGGATTTGCTCGCTGGGGACTCGCTTCCAGTTGGGGAGTCTGGTGGTCCACTGTCGTTGGGGATTTGTAATGAAAGGGTGAGAGCACCTGCTCTGGCGGATGTTGGAGTTGTCCAGTCGATGGTGAACCACACTTAGTCAATCTCAAAGACAGAATGTGGTGGTAAGCCGTGGTTGGGACCAGGAGCCTCGCCGTTTGCGGCTTGGTTGATGTATCGGAGACACAACAACGCCTGGAAGCATGGAGAGTGTCCAAATCATCAAAACAACAACAAGCGACAGGGTGCGACCGGAGATCGGAGACCGGAGAGCAAAGAGCAGAGACTGGCTGGGAGATTGCAGTACCGCCTGCTCCAGCTGAGGGAGCTTCTTAAATACCGGGGTATGTTGAACTTGAGTTGGCGACGGAGAGCAACAGCCTGGATAGGCGGAGACAGCAATCCGGAGGTCACTTCCCCAATGCGACCAGGCGACCCTTGCTGTTGGCCTCGGAGGAGGCTGAGGGAGTCAGGAACAGAGCAGATGGAACCAACTTCCGGGAGCATGTCAAACGCACATGAATCTGGTAGGGCTGTACAAGGCGCGTGGAGTCGGTCGCATGGGCAGATCAGATATTGGTGAGGCGTTGGGTTGTCAAAAGGGACGTTGACACAACGAGACCAGGCGCCAGGCACGTTGTCCCACCTTAAACCGCCGAGACACCTACACTGGGGAATTTCGGGGTCCTTGTTTAGCGCGCTGTGGCTGAGCCTCTACTCTCATTGGTCAGACACCGCGAGGCTCACCGTTGGCACTTCGGACTCTTGGTAGGCTTACATCAGCGAAAACACCACTTAAACAAGTTCACCCCCAAAACGGCGACCTCTCTTGTACCTGAGTCAACGCAAGACTGTGATGACTATCTGTCTACCTGGTAGGTATCTGATCCCCATATGCCGACATATCTTCTAAGTCTCAAAGCAACAATTCTTTATGAAGATGCTTACACTTACACCAAACCGTCACTCTCAAGTCACAATGAACTCCCATGCTCAACTGAGTCGGCGGGTTTATATCACCTGTTGCTAACTGTGGAGTATTAGGCGCAACCACTTACCCACGTCTCCATACGCCTCACTCCTGCCATACCAATAAGGCATCTGTGGGTTGCAATAGTGAGCAGAACCGGGATATACCCTAAGGCGTACCACCCGGAAGCAGCCTGGATAGCAAACAATATACCTACCTATATGTGAGCCCAGGCGTAAGACTATATCCGTGTCACTTTGAGACGACGACTCTCGCTCGAGGCATAGCTGCAACTGCGAAGCTTCCTCTAATTCTGATGAGTGTAGAGCGTGCCATACTACCTATGTGGTAACGGGCACGGCTGAAGCCGCGACTGTAGCCACTCCGATGGTCTTGCCAGGCGTGTACCCTCACCAACTCCTATCCACCCAAACACCCAGTATTGCACCGAGGCTCCCGGAAGTACGAGTGAGATCGGCTGGGACTATAACCACTGCTGCCTCGAGTGCTAGTTGAGCGGGGTTTTGATGGTGTATACCGTGGTAAAGAAGGACTCGCCAATCAGCCGGCAAGGCAAGGGTAGTAAACGATTTTGTGAGGGATTCCTATCGCCCGCGGTAGTCTTCTTCCATCTTCCAGTCAGCGGCTGCTCTTGCCAACATTGAATGCTTCTTCCACCCATTCATCTGCGCTTCTCTGACCCAGATACGCGCCACACTCGATGAGAGCCTGCGTCAGTTCCGGATCCCCATCACTCGCAGCCCGAGATAATGGTGTAACTCCATAATCATCTTTCGCATCCACGTCGGCGCCCATCTCAGCCATTACATGTATGGTCCCCACCATGTTAGCGTGGAATACCGCGCTCCGGCCATGGGAATCTTTTGCCTTGATATCGGCTCCGTTCTGGACAAGGAGGCGTGCCACAGGTGGGCTGGGACTACACAGCAGAGGCGTGCGACCCCACGAGTCTCTGGCGTCAACCTCGAGACCTGATTCCAGCAGCAGCTGTGTTATTTCCGGATCCGAATTATATATCGCAGCCCAATGAAGAAGTGTCCGGCCATGCCCGGCCCCCGCCCGTGTGTCGGCGCCTCTCTTGAGCAGAAGTCGTACAGCGGCCTCTTCCTCGTTTCCAACAGCCGATCGAAGCGGTCTGTCCTCCTTGTTGCCTTCTATATCCGCGCCTCTATCGAGCAGCAGTTGCGCAGTTGTTGTGTGTCCGCGTTTGACGGCAATCGCCAGCGGCGTCGCAAATTGATTGTGAGTCCCTCCTTCTATGTCGGCACCGTTGTCAAGCAGCAGACGTACAATATCCTCCAACCCCTTTGCGGCGGCTGAATATAGCACTCTACTAGGCTCGGCGCCATTCTCTAGCATCAATTGTACGATAGCTTTGTCGTTATTCGAAACAGCCGACTCTATACTCACGTTGTCGGCTTCGGCACCTGCATTAAGCAGAAGCTGTACGGTGGTCAGGTGTCCTTGAGAGGCCGCCATTAACAACGGCGAGTGGCCGAACCAAGCTTCTCGTTCTTCCACGTCAGCGCCTTCCTTGATCAGGTGCTTGACCAGAGGATTCAGTCCCAGAAAGGAGGGCAATGTGAGCGCGGATGGACGCCGCCGGACTCTCCACGCATTATGATGAGAATACAGAATTCTCCAGTATGGTTTGGAGACAGCTATAAAGCTTGTGCAGTCCCGGTCCCAGAGTCTCGCGGCTAGAGGCACTATTGCATCGTGGTCTGCAATGTTGGCCGCGCGAAAATGCACAGCCCAGGCCTCGGTTGCATAATCCAGGAAGCTCCTGGCGACATCAGGGTCGCCAATCATTTGGCCGTGCATGTAGCTCGTCATATCTTCCTCGTCATCCAGATCTTGGGGCCTGAAAAGGTCGAGGTAGCGGACGCAAAGCTCTGCCACAAGCCTATGTGTGTGTGTGATAGCGATGGAGCCGCGCCAATGAACCCCTAACGGTATCGTTGCCTGCGAGCCGTCGGCAAGCAGAAATTCTCGAGCGGTCAAATGAAGAAGGTAGACCCTGTTGTTGTAAATGGAGACGAACAACCCGCACCACGACCTGAGTCGGGTCTTAAAGTTTTCTTCCTCTTCGAGGTCAATGTCATCGAGAGACTGGGATGTATCTTCCAAATTCACGGCAACGTTCATCTCCGATACAGACAGTGGCCGAGTCGCGGCCAGAATGATGCTCAGGACCTTCCGCACCATGGTGCGGTCTTTAGACCTGCCTAATATTCCTTCGTATGCCTGCTCCACCGTCTTCGGCAGCGTTTCCACAGTAGACTGGACTCCCTTAGGCGTCTTCTTAAAGTCCTCTGTCCTCAAGTAGTCGAAGACAAGGTGCACCCAGAGGTAAGTCCGGTGTGGAACCGACAGCAATTCTTTCAATAGGGTGTCTTTCACATGCTCCGGAATCCTCTTTTCCACAGCCAGCTGCTCGACGCGGTGTTTGATGACAAGGTTGATCTCCTGGCTAATTGTCTCCGACTCGTCCTCTCCCGGTCTACGAACCGAATGCGGAATTGCGTCGGATAGACGGACGAAGGTAGAGGCGATTTGCTCATATGGGCGGCTTGTAAGAAGAAACCTGAGTTTATCGGCACCAGGCTTGCGAACGTCGAAGTAATGCTTCATACTGAACATCAGATTCTTGAACTCCGACTCGTCACACTCGTCTAGGGCATCCAAGACAACGATGACTTGCCCGGCGCGGCGGTCTCGCACGGCTTCACAGAAGGTGGCCCACAAAGACATTGTGGACTGCGGCAGGCCGTCGCCATCTGCGCCGAATCTATCCATGGCATGATCGATCAGGAACGGCCTCTGAGAAAACAGCTGGTGGAGGATGGCACAGAGGGCCTGTCGGACTGTATTTTGATCGCCATCCAGAAGAAATAACAGATCGTCGCTGTCCGTGGCAAGGCGTGGTCGATGAGGTATTTGGACAGTACCGACTTGCCGCAGCCAGGGTCTGCCGAGACGAGCAGCGATCCTGATTCTTGGTCCAACCATTGCTGGAACTTGTCGTGCCTCAAGAACCAGAGGCAAGTGTCTTGAACTCGGTCTTCGACGCGCACCTTGTACCATTCATATGTGACATCCTTGTCCATCGAAGTCAGGCGGAATACCTGGAGACACTTTTGCTGTCGTTCGGATAGGTTCTGTTTGACCATGTCTTCCTGCATTTCCAGCTGCTTTTGCGCGATATCCCGGTGGTCTTCAATGACCCGAAGCTGCCGTTCGGAAACCGACAGAAGACGTTGCATGGCGTCGAGAGATCCTTTGCTAGTCTTGTCGAGTACAGCAAGCTCCTGCGTCGAGGCGAGCTCGTTGATTTGCGAAATGTCGTTATTAACCGTCGACTCAAGCTTCTCAATGTCAAGTCTCATCTGCTTCCAGTTGCCCGGTATGATCGTGTCCCGGACATAACCTCCGAAACTGTTCCGGTAAAACCTCTACACGCTTCGGATCTGAAACTCTATGATGTGTTGATAGAGCGTCACGATGTGACTATTTGCCTCCGCCAGCAGGTCGTCGCTGATTCCATCAACCTGGCCGAGCCCGGATACCAGGGGCTCAAGGGCGGCGTAGTACCGCATACGAGTGGTGACATATGTAAAGCCGTCCCGGTTTGCTTCATCCGCAGTCTTGGCATTGGTAAGGAGAGGGAGGATGAGACAAACACCAGCCCATGCGACAGAGGCGTCCGGGGAAGCCTTGGCTGCCTCTCCAATCCAACTCTTCGCCCACAGCACTAGTTCTGCAGCCTTTGCTACCTGTTCCTTGGGCACGAACTCATGGCCGGCGATGATGTATTTCGTCTTGTCCTCCATGCGGAGAAGCCCCCGATCAATGATTGTTTGCAGGTTCGCTTGGCGGGAAGGTCCGTCGGTGTTGATCGTAACGTCATTCGGTGGCTCTGCATCTGGCGCTGCGCTTGTAAGTGTCTGCCGTGTATACAGCTTCAAGGCGGCGTGTAAAGTACCTATGGGGGTTGCCATCCGTAGCTCCTTATTGAGCAGCTCTTCGTAACACTCTAGCAGCACGGCCTGGTTCCTTTTGACTGAGGCATACGCACGGTCCCAGAGCGACGGTCGTGTCGAACTGTCTTCGGAGATCGGAAGCGGACGCTCGACGGCGGCTATAGCACTGCGTTCGCCAGGGGAAACGTGACCGTTCTTGGTGTGATAGCCGGCTGTAGCAGAGGGCGTGGCCACCTCTTCGATATGCTGTAGTCGCTCGGATTTCTTCCCTACACGTCTGAAAAGACCTACGAGGCGCCTTTCTTTCCCCGCTGAATCGGAGAGCCCGCCATTTCGGGCGATGTCGTTCCTGTCATCCCGACTGAGCAGTCTCATTTCCAGGCACTAGAACAACTGGCTTCGAAAAGGTAGGAGCTATGATAAGCACCGCGTAGCAATTGTGAGTGGGCAGATACAGCTCTTCATCAATATGACAAGGAATCTGGGGCGGAAAAAGAGGAGGTCTGCGGGCTCCCTCCATATTGCTCCAGATGTATGCTAGGCCTTGCCACAGAGCGGGCGCCTAAATGGAGGTCGGGGTGCACCACTTGTTGGTGTGCTGCAGACTCGCCATCTTCTCCAATCCCCGGAGGCAGCCCATATGCAGTGCTGTCGCCACGGCAAGCATCCTGGCCGGCAATGATAGGCCTAGCAAAGCTCATTGACAACGATCCGCAGTCAATGCAAGGTGCTGTGCCGCTTGACATCGTGCGATATCGTGACCAGGTCCGGCGGGTTGTTTGGGTGAACAAAACAGTCAGACGTCGAAAGTAAGAATAACAGATACGTCTAAGTCTTGAATGATTGTCAAGGATTGTCTTCCAACATGAAGCCAATGCAAGCCTAGGAGATCTAGGGTTAGGGTTATCTTGTTATGGAGCAAATTTGAGAACTTGAACCTCGATCGGAGCTCATCCGAACATTGAAGACCCCCATCTTCACCTGCAGCCGGTAACTGGTCGCTCTCGGGATAAAGTGAACTGAAACCTGAAATGCGATAATATTGATAGTTACCTACCATGGTTGCTCGGTTGACCAGGCCCGTCCGCGGCCTGAAGCCTCTCCAAAACAGCTGCATCAACCCCTGGATATCATCTCACACAGCCAAACGCACACTGCACCTCTCATCACAGCAATCTGCAAAAGCAAAGAATCCATTACCTCGGTCGCCGCCACCTACCAAGCCGGCTATAGATGCAAATCCCCTCATATACAGGACGTCAAAACAAGCTGCGCAGTCGCCCAACACGAGCCTGAAACCCCCCGCGGCAAACGGGGAGAAAGCCACAGTCGACACCATCTTCCAGCAGCGAAAATGGGCCTTCATGGGCGCCGGCTTCGCAGCCCTAGCTCTCGGGTTCTACATCACTTCCGTGGTCGCATCTCTGGTGAAGAGTCCCACTCCCTCGTGTGCGGCTGGGGCGTGCGCGAATCCCGCGACTGCAGGTCCAAACGGTACGCCGCTGATGCCCACCGGTCGACCGCCTGGCTTAGAACAAGCGAAAGGTGACGAGAGGCGCCTGTCTGCGGAGACCTTTGACCGCGAGCTGGACGTGCCCGAGTTCATTGGCGGCTACAAGAAGCTGAGGAAGGAGATGGGCAAGTGGGCTCGAGGGCGGGTTCTGGAGGTCGCCGTGGGCACCGGCAGAAACCTGCCGTATTATGACTGGACTGAACTCGTGGAGGGTGTGATGCCCCTGCAGGGAGAGAAGGCGGAGGCAGAAAGGGAGAAGTTGCGGAAGGAAAAGGAGAAGAGGGAGCAGAAGCGCGCCAGGAAGGTTAAGCGGGCGATGAAGGCGAAAGGAGAGGAGGTGGACGTCGAAAAGGCCAAGCTGCCGGGCCGGTTTGACGGCGAGATGCTGAGTTATACCGGCGTGGATATCTCGGCCGACATGATGGGCGTTGCCCGGACGAGGTTGAGGGATACGGTGCCGGGGCTGAAAATGTTGTTGAGGAGGATACGGGCTGAGCCCATGCCGGAACGCGGCACTGTCGTGGATATCTTGGACAGCCGTGTTCGGCTGTGCATTGCTGATGCTCAGGAGCCGCTACCACTGCCACCGCCGACGACTGCCGCGCCTCCGGACGCCGATCCGGGGAAGTATGACACTATCTTTCAGTCCTTTGGCCTGTGCAGTGTATCCGACCCGGTCAAGCTCCTCAGCAATATGGCTTCTGCAGTACAGCCCGGTACGGGAAGGATATTCCTGCTTGAGCATGGACGGGGCTACTTCGACTTCTTGAACAGGTGGCTCGACCAGACGTCGGAGAAGCACTTCAACAAACACGGGTGCTGGTGGAACAGGGATATCGAGGCAATTGTACAGGAGGCGGCTCGGACAGTTCCAGGACTGGAGGTTGTTCACCTCGGGCGGCCTCTACTCCGCATGGCTGGCACTACTCTGGTCATTGAGCTGAGAGTGAACCCTGATGCCGTCGCGCAGAAGACATAAGGGGTCGGTCAAACTGGGGGACGACCCTCTTTGGAGCCTACTATTCCATACTGGACAGGACTCATATCCTGGCAAGGCCAGACGCAACCCTGATGGCAGAGAAGACGGACCTGGAATCTGTCTAGAAGTTGTCGGCCCCGTTGCATGTATCATCACCTTATGTACGAATACAGCCGTCTATTATCAATACGGCCTGAGGAACAAGTCTGCTGTTTCATTTCTAAGTCTTTGCACTTTCTTGGCTATCAAATGCCTTTCTTGACGTTACGTATGTCTCGTTGGGTTGTCTGGCGATATGGTTCGCGAGAGAGAGAGTAAAGAGATCGAATGTATCGCCAATGATGGCCCCGGTTTCGGATAGTGCCGGATAACCCTCAAGCGCTAACCTGGTATCCACATGTGCCCAAAGCAAAGTGGAGAGATCTCCTTCATCGGCGTCTCTTTGTGCCTCCACAGTCTCCTTATCGCGGAACTGTTCACAAGCGTCACTCTCCTTCCATTGTTCAACTTTGGAACATCCATCTTCAACAACTCTCGACCTCTTTCGAAATTGAACTGCTTATCGCTCTGCATTTTCCTTCGTTGTATTTTTCTGTAGAAAACGACATTTCAAAGGAGGCTGCTTACTCAGATGCAGTTTGCACAGAGTGTACACTAACATCCGGTCCGGCTTATGCACATGATCGCCATCAGTCAAGTCTCGATGACGGAAGTGTGTTAAGGAGGCACGACAGGGCAGTTGTTGAAGGTCCAGATAACTCGATAACTCGTATGGGTCCCCTTATCTGACCTGATCACGAGCCACTACGTACCCGACCGATGACACCTCCGATTCCAGTCCAGCAATAACAAGCTCAGCTTTAGTCTAAACAGTCACAGTCTGATCATTCTCCGTCCTTTCTTCCATTTCTCCAGATCTTGTTCATGTTCTAAAGGTTGGCTGGGGAGATATTCATCCAGCACATTTCTACTTCCCCGGTTCTGGATTCGCAGAGCTGCACGATCTGCACCACGACTGCCTGCCGCTGCCGCTGCCTCTGCCTCTGCCTGGTGCTCTGGTCGAGTACGGGATACTGCATGTACAACCACCGGACTGCTCCAGACAACTGGCCGCCTACCAAAGCTACACTTCTGAGCTGCAGCCGCATGGATTAGCTTCGTCGGAACTGCAGCCACACAGCTCATCAGGGTTCGCCAAACATCTCTGCCGCTCTGCCTTGTCGCACCGGTCCGCCGCCTGCCAGCTCTGCCAGCTCCGCATCCACCGGCCAGGCATTCAGAGCTTCCCTGCCACTGCATAAACTGCATCTGTGCAGTCATCGATACGGCTCCAATCCGTTACGTCGGCTAAGGAGCCCGCCTCCTTTATTTCTGCCTTGCGCGGCAATGGGCATCTAGTTCTCCTTTCAGTCGCGGTCTCCTTCCAACATAACCCTCCGTGCACGACAATGGATGGAAACCTCCTGCGACATCGACCGATATCCATCCCAGAGGCCTAGCATCATCGGCCCCGGACCCGCTCCAGAGCTGTGTCTCCTAACGTACATAAGAGCTTGGGCTCTGGGATTGTCCCATCTCCCGGACGACGAATCTGCTTGCCATCCGGTGTTTGGCTGGCGTGTGCCAATCTGAGCAACAACCCGACATCGCAGCTTCTGTTTTCTGTATTCGGCTGTCAATATGCATCAACAATCTCGACACCCCCCGAGGATGACCTCCCCCGCATCGTCGCCACAAACGAACCCCACAAGAACGAACAACCCCAGGGAAGCAGTCGGTGCCGCCGGGAGGACGAGGTCCGGCTCTGAGTCCTTTACCGGCCAGGGAGGGTCCTCTGGCGGAGACAGCGGGGAAGCATCCGGTACGAGGCCGAGTAGGGAGGCCATCAAGAAGCTGGACCAGATCGTACAGGTAGGGAGGCTTGGTTGTGCGACAGGGGCCAGGTACGGGGTGCTGACAATAACCAGAACTTCCATACCAAAGCCGCGGTACTAATACTGCAATCGCGAATCAATGTGACCCCTACAAGCGCCAGGGGCTCGGAGAAGGGGAAGACAAACAAATGGGTGAGTTCAAAGTCCAGAAGTAGGGGCAGATCGCCATCCCGACCAAGGCTAACACAAGGATGAACCAACTAGTTCCAAATCGAGACGGACGATATCGACAACTTCAGGGAAGAGTTAAAGATTTGGAAGAGCTCCGGCAGCTACGAGAACAAACCTCCGCCTATGATAATTGAGACGTATCTGGACGCATCACGACTATCCAACAGCCAGAGCTTGGTAATAGTGGACGACAACGGCAAGAGGTGGGATGTTTTAGAGGCCTTGAACTCGTCAGAGTCGTCCAGTGGTGGTAGCAGCCCCTCACGACTACAAAGGCGCAATAACGAGGTCATCTTGGAAAGATGGCGAGTTGAGCTCAGATGCATTCCGACGGATGAACCAGATGAATTCGCCCCGAGTCTACCGACCATCTATAAACGGGCCATTGTCTTCTTCCGATCTTTGTACACCACGGTTCACGTACTGCCGATGTGGAAGCACTCGCAGCACAAGATCCATCCGGCTCTGGAGGTGAAGTGTCGCTTCCTGATGGGAGAGCCCGATCACGCTGGATACGACCCATTGCGACAACCTCTCTATGATGGCAGCGACGTTGTCAGCGACTACGTATTTGGGGATCTGGAGATTCCTGTAGGAAGGTTCAGTGCCTCGGTCACCTATCGGAACGACTGCAATTTCAGAGTTGATGATTCGGAATCCTTATTAAGCTCCAGGTTCATGGGCGTGGACGAACACTTCTTCAAACCTTCTTTACCACAGCGCAGGGAACATGCAAGGACAGAGTCCTACGGGGAGATCGGTTCTCTGCCCTCGAATAGGCAGAGCAGACTGGGACAGGAGCCACAACAAACATACGGCAGCTTGTCCACCTTCCACGGCGCTGGTGCTTTAAGTACAAGCCCTATGACAGCCCTGCGAGCCGTTCGGCCTATCGGGTCCGATACCAGCTCACCAGCCGGATCTGCTCCAGAGAGCACCGATCCGGACCCTCCGCACTCCTTACCGATTAGGCCCGGTCAGTCGTCGGCATCCCGTCCGTTTAAAACATATGAAGCGATGAGCAGGCGACCATCAGTATCTCTCGCTATAAATCCATTCAAAAACGGGTCTCTCTCGGGCTCCCCCAAACTTGGCGAAGGCGAAGCTCCAGGTTCACCATCGCACTCTCGAGGGCAGTCATATAGCGGTGTATCTTACCCCAGGACCAACCGTTCGTCACTCACGGCAGGCATGGCTGCGTCACTTCGTGGAGGGCCACCGCCCGGGTCTGAGCCGACGGTCATTGGGTCACCGAGACCTCAAAACACAAGCCGGTACAGCAGCAGTTTTACACACCGGCGAGGGCGCCCTTCGTTTGGAGGCCAGAGTAAACCAGGCGACGACGATCAGATCAGCAGCGGCAGACAGAGTCTCTCGTCGTCAGCCCAGCCAGGGTCAGGTCTACTTGCGGAAGTAGGCGGGACTGCCAGCTCGGGGTCGTTTCAGAACGATGACGATAACATCTCAGACTTCCTAAAGGCCCTTGACAGCCGTAAGACGTTACAGAGCTTCGAGCCAAATAGGAAAGGCGAGGCGAGCACAGCCAAGAGGACGGCTGCTCAGCTCTCCAAGTTTGCCATGATGCGGGAATCCAACAATGCGCTGACAGACTCGATCACCTCCTCGATCCACCTACATCGGTCGTCGAGCTCGTCTAGCCGACAACTCGCGAACGTCCCGAGCATGGTCAATCCTGCCTCCATGTCTGCGTCGTCATCCCCAAGCAAGCCTCTCTCACCGCACACCCCTCATACGCCCGCCATTCCTTCTCGCCTGAGCGAGAACTCCATAATCGACTATCCCGGCCAGAGACAAACAGCCCGTCGTCTGGCCAATACGGACATCACTGCCGAGGAGGAAGGCGAAGGCGCAGATGACACCCCGGTGCCGGTCAGCCAGGAAGGAACAACAGCGATCGACATTCCACTCTCTCCTCGCGTCCTGCAAGCCGTCGATCGTCGTGCCGCAAGCTCGGTCGCGCATCAGCACCGCTCGTCGACAGCAGGACCACGGCCGTCGCGCGAACGTGGGGATGACGACGATGTCGATGTAGGTTTCGGCTTGAACCAGCGGAGCATCAGTCTCGGCGCCGACGACCGCGAGGCACCTACGATGAGTGCGTTGCGGGCACTCCAGCGCATGGCCAACGCCACGTCTTCGTCGTCCACCGCCGGGTCTCCGCCAGGTGCAGCCGGCAGCTCTGGGGCGGACCATCTCGAGCCGGCAGCGAACATCAGGCCGAATTCGTTCCGAACCAATTCCTCACCTGCCCCTGACAAGGACGCCGGCAAGAGCGCAGACTCGAATTCGCCTGGCGGCTTACTCTCTAGCACGCCTTACCGCCTCCGCTACCCGAGTACTACTTCGCGCGGCGGTGCTGGGCGTTCATCTGCGCCACCGCAACAACAGGCTACCTCGTCATCATCGAGAGGCAGTTTCTCCGGTACAGGTACGGGCAGGTTCTACCGAGAGGACGGAGCCGATGACGAGCCGCTCGTGTTTGCCATGTCTGAGCTAGAGCGCGACTCCAGACGTAGCCTGGAAGATCAGGCTGGCCGAGGCGGGGGTTCAGCGTCATCTGCCTCGGGGTCTGGCTCTGGCCCACCTCCGGGGGTGAAGAGGTCGTTTGAGCCTCGCGGAGCCTCGCGGAGGGGATGGTAGTAGGACGTTAAAGGATCTAAATTTGTGCGAGACTAAGGAAATTGCATTATTAGCGAGTGACGGAGTGAGATAACCAAGCCTGACGGGTTGTGTCCTCCATTTTGTGTAGACATTTCTACGGGATAGACGTGGTGCTTTTTCATACATGGCCGGCGATGCCAATTGGGGTTGGGAGGTTTACTTCACTACGAGAACAGGATCAACAAGATTGGGATAGCAGAGAGCATCGGGCCCCGTATCCACGATGCGCCACGGTGGTGACATGGATTCAAATGCCAGATACTAAGGTCCCTGGAATCCATAGTTCCGTACAGGTTTATTCACCCCATGTTTGCTCACTCCTCTCTTCAGGCTCGTGATACTGCACGCCCGGTGTGCAGAAGCCAAACATCAATCGATTAAGCCTCTGGAACAAGCTCTAGAAGTACCAACACACAAGCCAGAACCATGCCAAAGCACGGCATCGAGATCCCCCTCCCCTCCCGCCCCCGAGAAACAAAACCCAGGTCTCCCGAGTCCGCTACCAAACCTTCGGCCCGCACTCTGAGATCATCGGCGGCCGGAGAAGCAAGCACTATCCAACCACCCACCCTATCTATCCCCGGTAAATGCAGCCACACACACATCTTGGCAGTCGCCCACAGTCCAGACGCCGAACCCGTCAGTGTAGCAAAGCCGCAAGAACAACTCCTGCGCCTGTCACTGGTCCCGCGGTCGAGCCATCGGCATCGAGCAGGAAAGAAGAGCACGTCCGTACGCACATGGCTGTTGGCGCCCGCCCGCGTGTCTGGTGACCTCCCAAGCAAGCATGCACGCGCAGCAAAGCAGCGGCACTCCGCCTTGTCATCAAAAGCGTGGGGTTAAGATTTCTGAAAACGTCCCCGCGCGGCGTGCGTGCGGCGCCCCCCTTGTCTTTTGCTCACCGGTCGAGATTTCCAGAGACACAGGGTGGAAGGTTACGTATAGAATGAGATAGGAAGGAGGCGTGCGCCATTAAAGGTCCTTTGCGTGGGAACTACTAATGTAGGTATGATGGCTTTTCCTTTTTTTCCCCTACTTTGTCGCCGAATGTCAAGGTACTTTAAGTACAGTTGACCCGGTGTAAGAAGGGCGATTCGCGGTGTGTTCGTTCGTGCAGTTTATGTTATTGGTCAGTAGCAAGTACGTAGGACATTCGTAGCATCTTCAGCCACCTAACCCCGCCGAGTCCAAGGCGCCGGACGCTCGAGCAGTCCCGGTTGCAGGCATCATCGGACTCTCCCCCAGCGAGTTACGTACGGGATACACGCGACCGGTTCCAAGGCATGGAAGTTCAAGAAAAGACGGCATCTCCCCCGCTCCCTTGGTTTGATGTTCCCTCCCAGCCGTCCTTGCATAACTAGCGGCTCCGGTGGATGTACTTGTGTAGACAAAGGTCGGCGAGCCGGGGTCGTGGCTTTTTGGGATCTTTTGGAACCATGGACCGGCGCCGGGTTTCTCTGACTGGAGATTCAGTACTGGATGCGCCGTGATCTCCGGTGGCAGAGGTCATGTGGGATATGTGGGATATGGGGGCCAACTTTCATGCAGTATGTGAGCTAGACGTCTGGGTTTCGTTCTAGGTCTAGTAGCGGCGACTGGTGAGCTGTTTGTCCGAATTTGCCATGCCAGAATAGATTGCGGCGCCTGCTTGCGTCCTGGTTGTCGGGAAGCTGTCAGTGCCCTGCTGCCAGCTGTTGTCTGCTTCTTTTCTGTGGTACCGATCCCCGGGGACGGGCATACATATTGTTAGTCTAGTTGGGCATATGTAGATCTGGCTGGTGTTTGGGTGGGACAGAGTCTACTACCTGTGGGTGGGATGGGAGAACCGATAACACCATGCAATACTACTCTGCCGTCAGATGTGTCGGTGAGCGGGAGGGAAGCACCATGTTTGTTGTAAGTCCACCAACTGCAGGTGTTCCATTGGGATGCATTTGCCAAGGTAAAGAGGAGTTCTGGACTTTGCCCGTACTGTCTGCCATTGCCCCTTGCTTGCAAGGTATTGGTGTCATTATCGTAATAAGAAGTAAGGAATTTCAGCCCAGTAAACGCAGTCAACCTAGTAAAACCCACAATCGTCGAGTTGGAGCCCATCGGATCCGTCGCCGGCCGCAGTCCTAGCTCCCCTTTTGCCAAGGCTAGACCTTGGAGCTCGACTTCGAGACCTGTGATCGACAGCTACGCGACTTTCCGACCTGATGGCGGGAAACCACCCCGCAGTTAGACCGGAGCTTATCTTTGGTTCCAGCATGGGGGACGACTGTTTCTGTTGAGCAAACTCTTTCCCAGACTCCCAGACCAGAGGCGCTTTTTCGCCTTTCCCAGATTGCCAATCCCAATTACTAAACGGATTGTGCGTTGCCTTCCCCCAATTTTCTCGATCGTTAAAGCAGGATGCCACCCTTCCTAATCGGCCGTCTGAATGTGTATCTCCCCTCGCTCTCCAACCAAAACCCAATTACTGAAACTCAGCGCGGCTAATGCCCAGACATGCCCGAGTTGATCTCGGGGCGGTCTGATGTTGTCCCAGCCACCACGTCACATTGGGGAAGAAGTGTTGGCTTCCTCTGGTGTATAGTTAGGAGCCGATGGGTGCTGTCGGTGCCGGAAACCGAAGTTGAAATGAAAATGAAAGAATAGGATAAAAAGAGGTGCTTGGTGACGCCGACTCCGAGGTGCTATGCCGTGTGGCACTAACCGGGTTCCTTCTCCAACGCCAAAGGTGGTATTGTATAGTACAGGAATCGACGCTGCAGGCGAAGGGCCGTCGGTGATGGATCGAGAGTGAGCCAGTGCTAAGGTTCGAGAGGCCGGTATCGCCTACCAGCCGCCCTTGGACGTCGAAGGTGAGCTCGGATTGGACCCGTTAAGCCAGGTCAGAGCCACTTCGGCCGCATCCTCCTTTGCGTTGTTGAGGTTCTTGCCGTCATACCAGTATCTCGCATTGTGTACTGATCCGTGCACCGTCACTCTGCTGGACCACGCTGTACGACCGCCTGGAGGTGTCATCAGCTCGGTTGCTCGAGATACGTGGCCCGGCATGCGGACGTCTTCGACAAAGCTCGACTCACCTCGCCTATCCGACACAATCTGGAAAACAGGAGCAGCTATTTGGAACTCCTGACAGGTCTCTGGGTGATGGTTAGCTGGTTTGTGTGAGAATCGCTGAGGGCGCAAAGTCTGGGTCCCCACCAACAAGCTTGTCCTGCCATGGAGAGCTGTTGCTGTTGCTGCTATGCGCTGAAGATGGCATATTGGAAGCTGAGCGGTCAGACGGGTTGTGGTCGGATGGCCGGAGTGGGATATTGTAAAGCCTCGTGCTGCCAGTTCCAGAGAGTAGTGCTGCCAAGTAGCGAAGATGAATGCGATGAGGTAGAGCAAAGAACCGTGGCAATGGACGAGCGAGGGTCGTCTTGCTCTTATACCTGGATTCTATGTGTCTTATCGGGGGGATGATGCCAGCGGGGTAGATGACAAGGTATTTGGAGACACAGAAGGGGAGATCAGAGAGGTTGAGGGGAGTGCTGCTACACTTCTGGTCGGTTGTCACTCGCGTGATATCGCGAAGTTGCAGGACGGCAGCGGGAGGCAATGGGCAGAGTGGCCGGGAGGATGCATCAAGGTAGCGGCAACAAGTGCGGGCAGTGGAAGAGGGAGAGGGGAGGTATTTCAAACATGACGGAAGCCGCAGCGGGAATGTTTCTGGTCTAACCAGCAACAGTGACAACAGCGGCGGCTCCCATAGCTCTTGCGTCTATTCCGATTGCAGGATAACCGTGTGTGGTTCTGGTGCTGTGGTGGACAAAGTAGCCGCATATGGGTGCTCCCTCTCGTTGCTTTTTCCATGCCACATTGCTTTCCCTATTCTGAACTCCACCCCCTCGCCTGACCCTGGTTCCCTGACCGGTAGTGGCATTTCGACGGGACGGGTCCATTGTGGCCACTGGGAGCAAGGCAAGCCATGACACTAGCCATGTACAGCCTAGGACTTGCATGCCGCATTGGACTTTGGGAGGGCTAAGTGTGGGTATTGGTAGAGCACCATGTAATACATTCGATGGTACATGAGTAGCGTTGATGTGGTGCTGGCTGTTCACGGTGAATGGAAGAGTGAAGGAGGAGGTGGTGGAGTCCGAGTGATGATAGTAGTGACTGTGCGTGGTGTTTTGTGACCACTTGAAGACAGAGCGAGTGTCCATGATTGGAGCGAGGGGGGGAGCCCCCATCTTTGCTGGCTCTGCGACTGCAGAGACACTGAAGGAGACGGGGGCGAGATTGGCTTGATGGAGTGCGAGTGCGTCTTCCTCGAGGCCAGCCTGGCCACCATCCACCAGACACATCCTACCGAGTTGAAGTTGAAGATGATACGGCGTACCGCATGGCGGTGCCGAGCTCCATGTAGACAGATGCACAGAAAGTGGTCGAGGCAGTCGATTGCCGTGCAAGGGTAACCCACGCACTGCCGTAGTGCATTTTCTCAGGAGCTGTGGCTCTGGCGACTGCTGCGCCGTGGATGTGTCTGGTCTGCATTCATCGGTCGATCTCCCGTGACACGATTCTTTCCGTATGTACCTAGGCGAAGGGAGAATCCCTGGGTGTGATTGATCGTGCAGGCGGTCGGCCAGATTTGTCGTTTGAGGTTGAGAAAAAGGAAAGATAATCATGACGGAAGGCGCGAGGAGAGAAACACGGTACGACATATGGTCTGGTTTCTGATTGGTCAGAAGGAAGCAACCCCTTGCTGCGAAGTCTGAACAAGAAATGTCTCCATCTCTTTCCCCATTTCTGTAAGTCGGGGCAGCGACCATCTCAGAATCTCCAACTCCTCACCCCGTCAACACCTTTTTCAAGTACGCGGTTCCTTCCAGGATAACCGCCAACCTGGATGGCCAGATATTCCGTAACCTCACCACTCTCACCACCATCTCTCCGTAACAATTGTCAACTTTGCGCTCCTATGTCCATGAACAATCTACCCGAGCCATCTCCTTCTCTGACCGATATGTCGGAGCGCGCCAGTTCTC
The DNA here is from genome assembly GCA_009194965.1 of Coniochaeta sp. 2T2.1. NCBI lineage: Eukaryota > Fungi > Ascomycota > Sordariomycetes > Coniochaetales > Coniochaetaceae > Coniochaeta > Coniochaeta sp. 2T2.1. The sequence goes on along the minus strand of VSMA01000017.1, from coordinate 442,971 downwards.
CATCCGCGCACCAATTCAATGTTTGCTTTTCCCGCTCCGTCTTCGGTCTGAAATGACAGGTTTCTAGTGGCTCTTGCGTTGCCTAGGGCTGGCCTGACCCAGATGCTCGGGTCTCAAGATCCCTACCAGGCCTCTTCGTACTCAACGCCAACGAAGCAACAAGTCTCTCCCGGAGCAAGACTGGACATCTCTTGCGTGCGAGAACCGCAGCCGATGTACCTCATTGTTTCTTCTGGTGCCTCATAACCTGTGATTGGAGAGCCAATACGGGAGAACATCCGTCATGTTCCCAGATTTGCGACTCGACGAGACTCACCGGCAGACTCACCGGCGGCTGACCGGTCGCTGCGAATTGCTTTTTGCGTCATCGGCTTGCATGCAATAACAGCCAGCCCCGGAACCAGGGTTGGAGACGGCTTCGCGCTAAAGTATATTCCGATACACTGGCGTTGGGAATGTACTGCTCTCCGACACTGCGACCACCGCAAAACCGCCACCAAGCATCATTGCAGCCATCAGAGCTGGTCCAGTCATGCTTTCTCCGAGGTCAGCGGTCAAAATCTTGGATAGTGCGTCGACAACGGGCTAGGACTCACAGAATTTACTTACTCGTCCACTAGTGAAGTAGCTGGTCTCTTCGCTTTCTACACCAACCGCTCTCATGTCTGAGTATCACACATCAGGCTCACCAGCAATCTCCCAACCGATATGGCTACTCCCAAGAAACTTCATGCGTTCTCATGCAGCTGACAGAGGGGGCTGGTTTCTATCGTCATGAGACCAACGACTAGCAGGCCCAGGCCCAGTATACCTTGTCCCAGGTGAACCTCTCTCAGCCCTAGATATCGACCCAAAGCGTGGCATTTTGTCGACCATATGACAAGTCGGCATACGAATCAACCCCACGTATGTACTGGGCACTACGGACAGCAGGTTAATGCGAGGATCGGCAATGCGGGACATGGATGCTTTGCTGGACGCAACTCACAGGCGCCGTTGCCGTTGACGCGATCAGTCTAACTGCGAAGACGGCGGGGAACCGCCATTCCGCACAAAGAGCAGCTGAACGCAGATACTACCGACGATAAGCCGGTATCACAGGCTATAGCGCATCTCTATTGAAGCGGGTTATGACGCCGCTCAGATGGAAAAAAGCACGAACCAACAGTTCTCGAGGAGAGCACCGGAAGGCACAGGGTGCTTGTGGCGACGGAGCCACGAGGCAGACTCTTCCATGAACTGGTCGATTGCGAAGTGTATGCCTCTTCTTAGACTAACTTTGAGTTATGTTCTCACTCCTTCTGCAGACTCGATTGAGGCAGAGAGGTCATCCCCATGGCGACGGTGGACCTATCATAAGGTAGGAATGACCTTGGTGCGACGTCTGGCAGAAGCTGCTGTTCTGCGGCGGACAGGGAGGAAATGGCAGCTGTTGTGCTCCGTTGTAGTGCTGCCATCTGAATTTGCCGACACATTCTGGTGTGCCATCCGAAATGTTTGCTCCCAACTCTAACCTCACCCTCTACGGAGCAACACCACTCACGCTGATACCTCCTTGATCGGTCATGTTGAGTTGTCGACGGCAGCTCGGGGCCTCCGAGCAGAAAGGCAGCAGAAGCCATTCGGAAAGGAGCAGATATACTTCGCATCAGTGCGCTTAATGTCCGATGCCAGTTGCCGTGACTTTCCAAGGGGGAAGCACACTCACTGGGTAGTAGCACAGTGTGCTGGATATCAAGGGGACGACATACTGCGGGCCAATTTAAGCCACAAGCTGGTGGCCGCACCTGCAAAGCATCAACGAGGCATGATCGCAGACCGGTACGGCGTCGTTTCTTGTGCCTGCTGCCGGCGTCCGGCGTTGGCATCTATCGCGAGTTGCCTCGCCGCCTTGCTTTGGCACGAATTCTGCCACGGACCGCTTTTTTGACATGCACAACGGGAAGATGATGCTGCTTGAAGCCGTTGGCAGGCTGTACGGCACGGTGCCGCCCGCGGTCTGACATATGTCTCGTACACTGCGATGCCTTCTGTGTCAGAGCACACACTGTACGGCTCATTCTCTGACCGGGCAGCGCGAGGGTAGGAATTCTGGTGATTGCGTCCAATGCACCATTGCGAAAGAGTGAAGTTGGAATGCAGCCATCCGCCATCCCGGCCAGACTTACACGACATGGAGCAGGTAAGAGCCTCCCTCGTGGCACTGATTGGCATACTCGGCTCCGACTGGACGTCCTGGTCACGTCACTGCTGGTAGACGCGGCGGAGCGTTGAATGATAGACGCCAGACTCTGCAGCAAATGGTTGTACGAAGTTGTCAATCAAATCTGTCCCAGGATGGCAGCGGGAGGGCAAAGAACATATGCCGCGACCGAACATCGGTAGGGGCGGACGTAATGTTGAAGATGAAGAGAGCCATGACCGGGAGAGTCAGCTGCTGAATCATTAGCAGACTTAGTAACCCCTGAGTGGCTTGACAATCAGCTGCTAGCCTATAGCAGGCGGCGACCGCTGTTAACCGTAGCCGCTACCCCACACTCCACACGCAGGCCCTTGAACACTTACCTCGGCACGCGCCTTCTGGCTGCGCATCGGCCATGCCATCTCAGAGGGTGACGAGGTCTCATCTGACCGAGAACCCCGGAAACACAGGTCTCAATTCCATTCATTAGTATTCCTTGAAATAGAGGCAGACTCTCCTTCTCCATCTCACACTCACTTGGTTCAACCAGTGAATTTTCATAATGCCGTTCAATACAGAGCTGACGCGCCGGTTGGGCATCACCGGTAAGCACATGCTACACGCCAGGCCTTTGTGAGATACGAGACTGACACAATTATCCATCAAAAGTCCCCATCGTGCAGGGTGGCATGCAAGTAAGTTCCCATCTGTCAGGACAAGCCGACTTGTACGTCGTCAAACAATTATGGACAATGTAGCTGACATGACGTCCTCCTACCAAAGCACGTGGGATATGCAGAGCTCGCCAGCGCCGTGTCCAACGCCGGAGGACTGGGCATCCTCACTGCCCTCATCTGGCCCGAGCCCGAGGGCCTGCGCAAAGAGATCCGCCGGTGCAAGCAGATGACCAACCGGCCCTTTGCCGTCAACATCACGCTGCTTCCCGCTCTCGTGCCGCCAGACTATGAGGCCTATGCGCAAGTCATCATTGACGAGGGCCTCAAGATTGTCGAGACGGCGGGTAACTCCCCCGGACCTGTCATCACGAAGCTCAAGAAGGCCGGCTGCATTATCCTGCACAAGTGCACCACCATCAGACATGCCCAGAGCGCCGTCAAGCTGGGCGTTGATTTCCTGAGCATAGACGGCTTTGAGTGTGCTGGGTAAGCCATCCCTACACCCACATCCCATACTTGGAAATGCCACTCACAGACCATAGCCACGTCGGCGAATCCGACATAACAAACTTCATCCTCCTCTCCCGCGCCCGCCAGACGCTCAAGGTCCCCTTCATCGCCTCGGGCGGCTTCGCCGACGGCCAGGGCCTCGCGGCCGCCCTCTGCCTCGGCGCCTGCGGCGTCAACATGGGCACGCGCTTCCTGTGCACCGTCGAGTCGCCCATCCACCACAAGATCAAGGAGACCATCGTCGCGGCGCAGGAGACGGACACGGCCCTGGTCCTGCGCAGGTGGCGCAACACCACCCGCTTGTACCGCAACAAGGTCACCGAGGAGGCCCTGAAGGTCGAGCGCGAGAGCAAGACAGGCGACTTCAAGGAGATGGCGCCGCTTGTTTCGGGCAAGAGGGGTCGGGAGGTGTTCCTGAACGGCGATCCGGAGTATGGTGTCTGGACTGCGGGACAGGTTATTGGGTTGATTCATGATATCCCTACTTGCAAGGATCTGATTGTGAGGATAGAGAAGGAGGCTGAGACGACGTTGAAGGAGAAGTTGGATCTGTTTGTTCCGGCTCAGGAGCAGGCTAAGTTGTAGATTTGCTAGACTTGTGCTATAGAGCGAGACTCTGGCTCAGAGGTGTACTTAGACCTATATACCGAGACCTATTCATAAACCCCACGGGAGACGTACTCCTCCTATGGTCGTGTTCTCGTGTGCTGATAGTCAGTCTAAGCTTAAACTCTCCGGTCGAGATTCCCAGCTAGATGTCAATCGCTCAACTTTCGGTTGAGTGGCTGAAACTCCGGAGATCCTCCACAAGTAAGGGCCAAGTTGCCTTCGGCGACGATGCTGCGAGTGTGCAACGGAAGGGACGCTCACAAGACCGGTTCGTTCTCTATCCGAACCCACCTAGCCAAGTGTGATGTTCTTATCTTCAACAGTATGTGAGAAGGATCTGGCGACAGCCGGTAATTCGGGCGAGAGCGCTCGAGCCATATGCGATGTTGTCTAAAGGGGGATGGCGCCGGTCCACGAGGGTGTGAGGATACTGACTTGAATTGGGCCAAGGTGCTTATTGGTTGCAAGGTACTCAGCCTAGGCCGGCCTGGAGAGCTTTGTGGCTTTCAGCTGGGATTCAATATTTCAACCTCGACCATACCGAACTTGGCACACACCAAGCCAGCGACGGATTGGGCCAGGCGAGGCTCGGAAGAGGATATATATCTCAGCCAAGAGCCTGGAGATTCTGATCGAGGTTGGGAAACACTCTGAGTAATTTCAGCCAGCAAATGAACTCCCTTTTCAAACAACATTCGAGTCCGCAGCCATGGCTGACCCTGTGACAGCATCCATCCAAATAGCCCTCCAGGCCGTAACGACCGGCGCCGCAGTTGCAACATGGTGGCAGACAAGACAGTTGGCCCGGTCGGAAGACTCGACCTCAGAAACCACCGGCGGCTACTATCGCCAGAGCACAGAAGATCTGCTCTATGTCATGGCCACTATCGGGCAATGGCTGTTCTCCCTCCAAGTCGTCAACCCGACAGCTCTCCCCGCTGCTCGTAGCGCAGTTCGACAAGCCTTCACGGCTGGTGATCCCGAGGATGACGACCTCGGCTACACGTACGACAACATGGACGAGCTCGTGCAGAATGCCGTGGCGAGTGCCATGGTGTTCTGTGCCGAGTGCTGGCCGATGCACATTTGGAAAGGCTTCGGGTGTGGCGTGTTCAACGAGCTGTGCTGGGCGGACCCGAATCATTCCAACATCTACTGCCTCGAGCTCGACAACTCCATCACGGCGCTGAAAAGCCAGCCGCACCAGTGGAAGCTTCTGAAGAAATCGCCGTCCGCCATCAGCAAGCAAGACCCCGAGACGGTGGCAAGGGACAAGTCTGTGGCCAAGAAGATCTCGTCGCTGCTCAAAGACATCATCCAGACCTGGGAGAAGGAAGGACTTCCACAGCCAATCGCTCCATACGACCATATCCGGATATCGTACTGGTGGATCCCATTCGCGACATGGAACGGTGGCTCAATGTACGAAAATGAAGGACACAGGTCCTCCTTCGTCGCACAGCACCAGATGGACCCCGGCCGGTTCCTCTGGGCATGGACAGCCGGGAAGCAAGCCAGGCTGAACCCGGGAGAGGCCGTACTCCTCATCGAAGAGCACATCGGAGCGCTCGCGCAGTGGCTCGAGGGGCTGAACGGCATTCCGTTCCGGGTAATCTTAGACAACCAGGTCAACTACGGCAAGATCAAGTACGGACGCTCGACCAGGAGCCTCCTCAAAAAGAACTACGGCAACGAACTGGGGATATGCGGCTTACCTTTTGTCATTGCTCATGATCCGAAGATGGTGGTTGCGCAACCCCTTCCAGAAGACATCATCAGCGCCGAGCTCAACAGCCTCAAAGTGGGTTCTCCGGTGGTGCAAGTCCAGCCCACGTCGCCCACGTCACCTACGTCGTCACCTATGGCACCTCCACAGTACACCGAGCTGCCTCAGTCCCCAATCCCCCCAGGGCTCTCCTTTCCGGACCGGACAGTTCCGAGACGTCGACCGGCGCCGAAGCCACCAGTTGTCGCTGCTGTGAGGTCCGTAAGTGCGCTACACGACTTCATCGCAGAGACGGCGGAAGAGCTCTCGTTCTCGGCGGGAGACGTCCTCGAAATCGTGAATGACAAGTCCGAAGACGGGTGGTGGAAGGCGAAGCTCGGCGACCAGACTGGCCTGATCCCGAACAGCTTTGTGAAGGACATAGCAAAGGAGAACATTGCTCAGCCGGTGATCGAGGTTCCGGAGACACCTCGCGCTGCATCCAACCCGGCGGCCGTCTCGCCGTCTCCACCGATCCAACGGAAGCCCCTCTCAAGTGCGGGAACTAGCCAGGGACAGTACGTCACCCAGCCTTTCGTGCAACCCGTCTCCGATACCTACTTTGGCACCCAGCCCGCGGCTACCTTCTCGCCCTTTACGGACTTCAATTACCCGATGGATTCAACACGGAACTCTCTAGCTTACGCAGTCCCAATCGAAAGAGGAGAGGCGCACCAGCCACAGCCGCAGCCGCGGTCTGAGAGTTGGAGCTCACAGATGCCTCAGGATCAATCATACCAGCAGCACCCGGCACCACATCCACTCCCGCAGGAGTATGTACCCACGCAACCGCCAGACGAAGGACCAAGTTTCTGGGGCGTCAACCCAAGCCAGGGCATCTCGCAGCCGACGATCACGCGCACATTCTACCACTCCAAAACCATAAAAGCCGTAGCCTTCGCCCCCAACAGCAACGTCCTAGCATCCGGCTGCAAAGACGCCGTCGTCCGACTCTGGGACACGACCACCGGCGACCCGCTCTCATCCCTCAACGGCCACGAACAGGCCGTCGACGACCTCTCCTTCGCGCGCGACGGCAGGGTCCTCGCATCCGCCTCGGAAGACGCCACGGTCAGGCTGTGGGACGTCCGCACGAACGGCAGCATAAACACTCTCCGCACATCCTCCTGGGCCCACGGGGTGGCCTTCTCGCCCGACGGCACGAGGCTCGCCGTCGGCCTGCTGAACGACAAGATCCAGATCTGGGACGGGCGGTCGATGGCCGTCCTGCACACGATCAAGGGACACAAGAGTATCGTTAATAGTGTGGCTTTCTCGCCCGAGGGGAGGGTGCTGGCGTCCGGGTCGAACGACAAGACGGTCCGGACGTGGGATGTGGCTGCGTCCTCCTCGGCGGGGCCGCTGCTGGCTATCAAGGCCCACCCGGGGATGATGAACTACGTCATGGCGGTGGCGTTTTCGCCGGACGGTGGGCTGCTGGCGAGCGGTTCGCTTGATGGGAATGTCAAGCTGTGGAATGCCGGGTCGGGGGCGCTGGTGAGGGCGATGAAGTGCGGCGCTGGAGTCAATAGCGTGGCGTTCTCGCCGGATGGGAGGGTCGTCGCTGCTGGTAATATATTGGGGAAGCTTGTGATGTGGAGTTGTGAGGGCGTGGAACTCCATAATGTCAGTGCTCACGAGAAGGGCGTTGAGAGTGTGGCGTTCTCGTCGGACGGCAGGTTGCTGGCGACGGCTTCGGAGGACAAGAAGGTGAAGCTGTGGAAGCTCAGTTGAGATCACTTCGACGTCCATGATTGCTTGTCTTCCTTCTATCTCCTGTCGAGCTTTGGCGCTGCAGGTGGCCAGCCAGGTTGTGCTGTTCGTACTGTAGGATTCCTTCTCTCTTATGCTCCTTGAATGATGTTGAAAAGACCTAGCTATGAATTCGAAGGCCGGCTGTAATTCTATTTCCTGTTCGACCTCGGTGCAGTCTCAACATTGCACTGCGACCGCACCTTGATCCTCGTAACGTCCTCCCCTTCCACCTCACCGCTACGACGCCCGCTGGAAGCCGACCTCTTCGAAGCGTGCACAGAAGCAGTATGTTCCGGGCCGTCCGGTCGCAGCTGGTACTGCGAGCTATCGTCTCCGAGCGGTACAAACGGGCCGCATTCTTTGCTTTGGAGCTCGAAAGTCTTGGCCTGTGAAGAGTTGTATCCCGTATTATCAGACGACCCCCTGCCACGTCCAAGTAAAGGCCGGAGAAGCGGTATGCAGGAGAGTATGACCGCTACGCTCGGTTCAAGGCCGGAGAAGATGTTCGCTGGTGGGATGGAGTATGTGATGTCTGTGAAGTCCATGGAGGAGAGGGTGTGGATGCGGATTGCGCTGACGACGCATGTCCTTCGAATTAGGTGCGTTAGTGCTGAATACAAACATATGTATAGAGTGAGACAACTCACAGAAGGCCGACGCTGAACACGCCCATCAATACCAGCTTCTTGTACAGACGCATCTGGAGCTTGTAGAGATATGGAAGCGGGAGCAGAAGGACCATGCTGTCGGTTACCAGGTTGAGAGCGCCGGTGACGGTGAACGAGAGGACCTGATCGCCGCAGTGGCCTCCGGGGATAGTCTGGTCCCAGTTCATGGCGAAGGGTTGGCAGATGAGGCATCCCGTAATAATAGTAGCCAGTACCCCGAGGGAGATGAAGACAATGGCACTCCTGGCGGTCCAGATGACGATGGGTACGGCGAAGACATTGGAGTAGAGTAAGAGGATGGATGTCTTGGAGAACCCCAGGCTCAGAGCCCACAGGAACTGGAGTGGTATAAGCAGCTATTGACCGAGAGATTAGCAATTTGTGCGGCGCTGCTATCCTGCAGTGAAAACATACCTTGAGCAGCTGTGTGACGGGCCCCATTCCATACTGGACGACAATGTTGACGGTATGGTCATAACCAATACCGCAGTCAAGGACTCCGGTGATGCTGACTCCTTCCAAGGCCACAGCAAATATACATGCAATAATGGTGCAGTAGTCGCTCGCATCTAGAGCTCTCGAGGCGATTCGTCTAGCGATTACCCGTAACGTTACGGCAACGACAGGCAAGATGGCAAAAGTGAGAGCAACACCCAGAACTGATCTCTGGGCAGCGGTCTCGATAGGGAACGGTGGTGTCTTGGTTGGCGGTGGAAGTGTCTCCATCTTGACGTCTTGGGGCTGTACAACTCCGGGGATAAGAAACTGACATACAGCATGTAAGGCAGAAGCCGAAACGGTCCCCGTAAGAGAGGACACTATCGACCCTTTTAAATCAGTCGAACCGTGACGGCCAGATTGCTCTCCAGATAGCCAACCAGTGCCCGATTATGCCTGTGAGTCCCGTGAGGCAGGGAGTATGCGACTCTGAATGGGAGGATTTTCGTACGGCAACACTCCCCTGTTTCCATTGTGGTCGTTGGTGACAGGCATTTAACGCCGGTAAGTCCCTGAAAGGGCAAAGAGCGTGAATGTTTTGGTTCGGTTTTCGTTAATGGGCACCCTCCGTTGCGACATTGGGGCGGCCAATCTTAGCGATTGACGATCGTACCGAACGTGGTGGGAATAGTCCTCTTCACTCGAGTAGGAAAACAGGCCGGGCGAGCCAACCTGTTGACTCCTGAACCAGCTGGCCAGACATCTCTTTCCTCGCTCGAACGGCTTCAACTTGCAAGTCCCCAGAAGAACAAGTGCGAGGATGGAACGGGGGATGGCTTCCAAATTCCGACACTTTTTTCATGCGGTCGAATGCCGATCAAGGATTCGCAAATGTATCAGCGCATGCAAAACGGCCGAATGAACGTTACCGTGACATTGTGATGAGACCCCACTCCGGCTTCCTTCCCCGGTTCGCAACCAGGAATATCAAAACTAGGATTGTCCCACCGTGTTTTGAACTGAGCAGACCTTCACTGTTGGTCCTGTGCAACGATATTGCGCGCGTGGGATTCGTGAGGCGCAACAAGGTCACTCCAATGGCACGACTCATCCAGCAAATCGGCTTGAGCTCACCACAGATCGCCGGTCTGCTTGCGGTAGCTCTCCTCACTCTCTGCGTCTACCGTCGGTATTTCTCACCCATTAGTGACATCCCCGGCCCCTTTGTTGCCAGCCTCACTCGCCTCTGGCATGTGAGGCATATCCTCAAGGGTGATCAGAACCTGGAGCTCATCCGCCTCCATGACAAGCATGGTTACTTTGTCCGCATTGCCCCCAATGAAGTCAGTGTCAGCCATCCGGATGCCGTCAAGAAAATCCTCGCGGCGCCTCTCCGCAAAGGCGACTGGTACAAGGTCATAGCCTTTCCAGACAGTCGCTTCGAAAACCCCATGTCAGCCACAGACCCAGCGGTCAAGAATGAGCTGTCCCGTCACCTCGCCCCGGCCTACACCCTGCCGAACCTGCTGCGGTCCGAGGATAAGATCAACAACGTTGTTTCTCTTCTCTTCGACTGGCTAGACAATTTCTCAGCCTCAGGAAAGCCAGTCGACCTGGACAAATTCTTCACCTTCACCACGTCGGACGTGATCGGCGAGGTCGTCTTCAGCAAGCAATTCGGCTTCCTGCGCGAGGGGCGGGATATAGACAACACTATTGCCAATTCACACCCGCAAGCCGCGTATGTGAGCGTCGCAGGATTCTTCCGCTGGTTCCACGTGCTCTTCCTCAGCAACCCGTTCATAACATGGCTCGGTATCACTCCCTGGGGCCATCTCATCAATACCGCCATGGCAGCTATTGAGGAGAGGCAGGGCAATCCCGACGCCAGCTTCGACGCACTCGCACATTGGCTGCGAGCCTTGGACACGAATCCGAGAATGGAGCTTCACGAAGTGAACAGCGCGGCCTTCAACGCCGTCGCGGCAGGAACCGAGACGGTCGCGGCGGCGCTGCAAGCTTTCGTGTACTTCATGATTCGGCACCCCAACGCATGGCAGCGTGCGAGGGCGGAGGTGGAGGAAGCCGGCATCCAGGGACTCGCCAGCTTTGCAGACGCGCAGAGACTGCCGTACTTGCAAGCCTGTATCAAAGAAGCAATGCGTGTCTTTGGGCCGGCGAGCATGGGACTACCACGAGTCGCTCCGAAGGGAGGATTGACGATTGGTGATCGAACACTACCGGGAGGGACGATTGTCTCGCTAAGTATCTGGGTGATACACCACTCCAAGGAGATCTGGGGCCCTGGCGCCAGGGAGTTCAACCCTGACAGGTGGTTCCGCGAGGATGCCGCTGGGCTGGAGAGGTATTTTATCCCGGTAAGTACTTGCACTCTTCAGTCTCAGTAGTGTTCAGTCACTGACAAGACGCACACCGTGATAGTGGGGGATGGGGTATGCATCGTGTCCCGGGCAGAACATCGCCAAGATTGAGCTGTCGAAGATCTGTGCCATGCTGGTGCGTGACTATGACATCCGTCAGGTAGACCCGAAACAAGAATGGACCTGGAAAGCCAACTTTACTGTGACTCCGGAGAATTGGCCCTGTTATGTGAAGAAAACGGAGGCAAAATGACGCGGTTTCCGTATACGGTTGTGCGGGGATGTGGCATCGGGACAGTTTCCAGTATCCGGGAGTCGTGGTGGGTAATGCATAGCTCTACAGAGTTGCAGTTCAAATCTAGTAAAGGTTGATGAGAAGTCAATTGCGGGATGTTCCATCGTTCCCGTGACGCGCCAGATTCAGCAAGCGCGGTGAGTGGGTCGGTCTAGTTACAGCCCATTATCGCGAAGTCACGTGCGTACTGCCGGTCCGGCAGAATCTCGGTTCTCGACAATTTTCTGAAGTGAGGCCAATGCAACCAAAGGGTCTCACCTCGACGACGCCAGAACCATCTCAGCTTCCGGCCGAGCACAGATCCCACGATGCCTCCATCGTTAGGCCTGCGGGTCGCTTTCAGAGCCTTGAGCATAACAGCTCGCCCAGTCGTCCGGACACCCATTCAACCCGGTCGCGTGTCACAACTTCGAAGCTTTGCCGATAACACCACATCAACTCCTCCGCAAATACCCGGCCAAGATGGCATGCCCATCCCCAAGAGCTTCACTAGCGGTGCTAAGGACGAGTCGGCTCAGAATTCTGCTGAAGGAGAGGAGAGTGTCGAGGCACAGAGTGGTGAGGCGGAGGGTCCCTTGAACCAGCTGGCTCTGGACCAGCTCCAACTGGCCTCATACGGACTGGACCCCTTCGACCCTACCCTCGTGGGACACAAATACGGGCTCCCGGAACTACCAATACCGTCGAACATGCGGGCGAAGCACCGGTACGATCCGGTTGTCGAGCAGATGACAAGACTCATCATGCGGGACGGCAAACTCAGCAAAGCACAGAGGGTGAGCACTCAATTCCCTACCCATGTCCATTCAGCGAGTGTAATGCCTAACATAAATTCTAGGATATGGCTATGATACTAAATTACCTCCGCACCTCGCCACCACCAAAGATCAACCCAGCACGACCCCTTCTCCCAGGCTCACCGCCCGCCTCTCACCTCCCGCTCGACCCCGTCCTCTACCTCACACTAGCGATCGACTCCGTCGCGCCCCTGATTCGGATGCGCGGCTACGCGGGCATGGCAGGTTCCGGAAAGAAGCTCGAGGTGCCGGCCCCTTTGGCCCTCAGGCAGCGCAGGCGAACGGCGTTCCAGTGGATTCTGGACGTCGCGGAGAAAAAGAAGAGCAAGGGATCTGGACGGACTATGTTCCCTCACAAGATGGCCGAGGAGATTGTGGCTATTATGGAGGGGCGGTCGAGTGTGTGGGACAAGAGGAATCTGGTGCACAGGATGGGCACGGCGGCGAGAGCTAACATCGCCACTGTTGCTAAGAGGCTGGGACAGAAGAGCAGCAGGTAAGGTGGCTGGTGTTCGTTTTGAGGCGACGGAAACTGGGATTGTACCTGTAGATGTATAAAAGACAGTCCGTTCAGATGGATCTGGACAGGACTCCAAGAGTGCTGAAGAGAGAGAGAGAGATGTGGTTTCGAAGCTTCATGTATCAGTCACCAAACCCATAATTTGATTCGCACATCTGAGCCTCGAGTTGGAGTTATACCAAGCATCAGTGGCCGTTTACCCGGAAGCCGGATTCCCATCTGTTGCGTCCCAAGAATAATTCCCTTCAGCTTTCCGTATTGCCGATGATAAGGTCATGTCAGTCATGGCCAATCCCGAGCTCAGTCTATACAAGCTCTGTACCACCGGATACCACCAATCTGGTCTCACAGACCCGGGCACAGACATAAGACTGTCTAAGCACGAAAAGCTTGATAGGTCTTGGCCAATATCAGTGTGTTTTTGTAGAACGTGGTCGATATCTTGTCGCTTTGTGAGGGGGAAGTTAACGCATCCGGAGCTCCTTCCCATAGTGCATCTTCACCGTGGACTTCTCAATGGTCTAGATGCAGAGAGTGGGGCAGTCATTCCAGCCGGGCTTGCGTCCGATTAGCGGCGATGACATGGCATCGCATACCTGATCGCATCGACCGTTGTTTTCTCTCTCTCCACCCCCGCAGATCTCGACTTTATATCTACACGTGTTGAACCAGCTCGATATCAGAGAGCCACCTCATTCACTGCCATTTCTGTTTACGCAACCATCTCGTTTTCCTTGCAAAAGCAAAGTTACGACAATCAATCTCCTTTTGAACTCGGCGAATACGTCAATCAGACCCAGAAACAAGCCTGTTCTCGTGATCTCGGGCAGCAACCCACATCCATAGCCTGAGCACTCATAGGCCAGCCTACAACACTCCCAAGACCGACAAGCTTGTCATACCTATACTCGATATTCCGCCTTCATATCTGCCACTCCCAAGAAGCACCCCTCAGCTGCGCCCTCCTCCAAGACGTGTTAGTGGTGCTTGGCAAGAGGTCCAGAAAGTTGTGCCTCGCACAGCAACCTCTTGGTATTCTTGGCATCACTCCAGATACCTGGTCGTTTTCTCCATTCTGCTGGCCCATTCTGCTGGCAGTACTGGCAGCCCCGCCATCGTGTTGAGAGGCCAAGAGCCACAAAGCTTGCCCATACTCGTCCGCTGCACGATGCAGTCTACATCACTCGCTTCCTGCCAACCTCGACTTCACACACTCGCCTCTTAGACGCCCTTCCCACCTGAACCCACGATCGATCAAAGACCTTCTCGCCGTTTCCAACCGCCCAATCTGCATCTGATAACGCCTCACTGCAGCTTCGATAACCGGAGACCGCCCGTCAACGACACAACCGACCGTGCTGCGGCCGAGGACCGCATTCCTCCGATCGATTGCCCAACATGTCACGCCCACCGATGTCAATGGAGGCGATGCTCGATGAGGAGAGACGAGAGGTGCTCGCGCTCCTCGAGGGCGGCCAGCGCAGACCTAGAGCTGGAAGCTCCGTAGGCGGACGATCGCCGTCTCCCTACACAAACACACCTCGATCACCTGTGCGGAGCATGCTAGATATTGGTGACAACGCTCCAGCTCCTACTACTAATCCTTCCTCCCCGACCATAACAGCTAAGAAAAGTCCCCCCAGTTTAGCCCCCGTCCGAAGCATGCTTGATGTCGACAGCCCCCCACCCGTTAGAAGCATGCTGGACGTCGACAGCCCACCAGGCGGTTCAGCAATGAAGCAGGTCCTCAGCAACCCGTCATCGCTAACGGAAACAAACTTTCGAACGCGTCAAGTCAGCCACCCTAGGAGTATGTCGGACGCAGCCGCCAAGCCTGTTGATTTTGGTCCCAGGGCATCGACCAACCGATTCGTGGATCCCACCTCAGAGTACCAGTTTTCAGGAATTATAACAAATTATGCCGGAACGGCAATGCCGAAGCGAGTTTCCCAGGGCGGAAAGTCCCAAGGTGGAAAGCGTGCACCGACGGCAACGTCTATGATGGCCGAGGTCATGAGGGGCAACGATGTTAGCACACTGGCTCTCCCAGGCGAAAGGGGCAGGCACTCTATCCCTGGCAGTACCTCGCGTCTGTCCAACAAGTCCAAGTCACCGCACGGCAAGCCGGGTCTGCGAGACAAGTCGCCCCAGAATAAGCTCCTGTCTGGTCGGCATCTGAGTCCAGCAGGACGATCGGTTCTTTCTGAGGGCCAAGCCGTCGACTTTCATAACGCCTACCGACGACTTTCAGACGCAAATCTCGCCTTCTCTGGAGGTAGCCTGTCCGAGCTCTCGCGGCGCAAGAAGTCGGACGAGGAGGCAGGCTACGGCAGGCTGGAGAAGGATTACCTCGGTCCGGATGGTGAAGTGCTTCCCGACGATAGTAGCGACGATGACGGAGCAAATTCATCTGAAGAGGACGAGGACGAGCGTGGCCGTAAGGCGGCACGAAGCTTCGACGGCCGTGGTGTTAGCGATACCAATTCCAAATCGCCCGAGACTACTAGGAAGAGTCTGAGTTTGCTAGCGGCAGCCGAGGAAGAGCGTACGACTCACCGAACAACACCGGGAATACAGTATACTGACATGATGAATAGGAATTGAAGTGGCAAAGAACCAAGCCAGCTACCAGTACCGGTCCTTGCTAGATGACCCAGAGATCACAGTCACGAATCCGTCAGGCGAGCGTGTCAAGGCACCTAAGGTTGGAGTTCATCCTGCTACTAGCTTCGATTTACCTCCTAGGTCTGGTTCTCGTACGCCGATGGATTCGGACGAGGAGGCAGATATCACGGACATCAAGCGCGCTCAGAAGCTTTCCTTCTCCATGACGCCCATCATGAACACGGCCGAGTCGCATCGCGCCATTCGGATCATTACGCGCGGAGAGTACGGCAAGATTGTGCACGAATGTGAGGAGGAGCACCGCCGGCTTCGGAAGTACCTTGTGGCGACCGATCTCAGCGAGGAGTCTACCCATGCCTTGGAATGGGCTATCGGCACGGTGCTTCGAGATGGCGACACGTTGATCGCTATCTACTGTGTTGACGAGGAGACCGGCATCGTTACAGGCGACGGCGCCCTCGTACCCGATGAACCCAAGGCGATGAAGGACCAGGCCGCGGCGCTCAATGCTCTTAGTAACAGCAAGACGCCATCCACGCCCGGCGGTACTGGTATACCGCTCTACCACCACAAGCCGTCGCCGTTGTTCCGCGCGACGGAGGTTCCTAGCGGGAGCCCCTCGCCGGCACCTTCGATTAGGGAGCGAAGCAGGGCCGAAGAGGAGCGGTATCGCGCAGTGATGGACATCACCGATCGTGTCACCAAGCTGTTGCGGAAGACGCGCCTGCAGGTGCGCGTCATTGTCGAGGTTCTCCACTGCAAGAACCCGAAGCACATGATCACGGAGGTGATTGATCTCATCAACCCGACGCTGGTCATTCTTGGCAGCCGAGGACGCAGTGCGCTGAAGGGGTGGGTTCTCCTTGTCACGTATAATTGTGAGCCATCAAAACATGCTAACCTGGAATTAGTGTCATACTGGGCTCCTTCTCGAACTACCTCGTGACCAAGAGCTCCGTCCCTGTGATGGTGGCTCGCAAGCGACTGCGCAAGCCGAGCAAGTACAAGCGGCCGATCAATCAGCAGGTCAACAACATCAGCAACCCGACGGCGCGCAGCCTCGCGAACGCAAAGATAGATTAGAGACATCGTTTTTCTCGGCGGGCGGCCCCTTCCTTTCTTCAGAGGCTGGTGCGGGCGCTCCGACAGCATCTTCGGCCGGATCGACTGCCACCATCATCAGCGAATGCGGGAGGAACACCGGAATCTGGCTTTATCGTTTTCACGTTCTGATATTATGATGTTACGGGGAAATACCAGTGGGCAGGAGGATGCGACGGGGACTGATGAGTAGGGTTTATCATGCATGGAGTAATGAGGGTTAAAAGCCAGAGAAAAACTCATATTTGCTATGGGATCGGTTTTTTCGTCTGCTTGTCTTGTGGAGGGAGTTCATGAGGGCATGCGGCGAGGTTATGAGATGGGGTGAAGCAGTGGCGCAGTGGAGGCGGCGGCCGTGCTTTTGAGGTGTTAGCTTCTGGCCGCTGCCATTGGGGTTGAAATGAGAACGGAAGAGGTAACGATTATCATGAGTTGTACTGATACACATATACCTACCTAGTAGTAGTGACGGATGCAGGGAAGCTCCTCTCTGTGTTGCTCTCGCTCTCACAATGAAGCTCCATCATCGGCTACACGTCCCTTAGCCCCCATCCCCACAACCTTGGTGCGCCGATAAAGCTGGATGCGGGGTGATAAGTTGCCGTCGTCCAGAAGTTTAAGTGGTTGCATTAGCTCTCGATCGTCCTATCATTGTTCGGACAAGTGTCAACACACCTCGAACTCAGATGCTTCCGCGACTGGTTGATGTCTGCCTGTTCCAACCAGAAGAAGTGCATTCCACCACTGACAGAAACAGCGCAGTAAACAGACTTGATGCATCGACAATGTTTGCCAGCGAAGAGGAGGGGGAAACCACATCATATCGACGTGCACATCGAAGTGGGGTCACCATCGATGCTAGCACGTTTCGTTCCGGGCACTCGACCAATAACTTGCGGAGATATATAAGACCAACGGATGTCCATTCTGCAGGAACGCGAATTGATTGGTCGACACGCACCGCATCCCTTCCCTCCCGGACGGTAGTTGGGCCTCGACTGAGGCGTCCCAACCTCTCGATTTCACGAACATCAAGCTGAGAGAATCCATCCCGCACATAGAAATTCATGATATCGAATGCCAGTGGCTTCTTTTACTAGAACAATCAAAAGACCTGTCCATCATCCTTCTCTTCTGTGGCTCTACTACTTCTGTGACTGGTGATGGTGCTTGACGACTCGAAACATTCAACACTCATATCCAAGAGTCCTGTTACACCAGTCAACAACCGCTCACTTTTCACTTGCTATTCCTTCACCCTTGATGCTTCGCTTACCTGCTCCTAACCACTCTTAGCTCTTCCCAAGTGCTGGACGTCAACCAAAGGGCGGGGTGACATCAAAGTCCAGCCGTTGCCTTCCATGCCATCATTTGTCACGGTCAACAACAACGTCGCTCTGCTCAGCATCACCATCGCACCGAGCACCTGGGTCGCATCGCTCACGCTTGCCCTTGTCTTCCTCTACCTCTACCTCCCGCCCGTCCCGCCCATCCGGCTGAACACCCTCTTCTTCAAGCGCAGCCGGGCGCACCAACCACCAGCTGCGAAACCCGCTGTTACCGAGCAGCAGCAGGAGGAAGAATACCAAGACGAATACCACGATCCGTACAGCTACCAGCGCAAAGCCCTACCGGTGATACCGCCCCGCAGCCTCCTGACGAACTACTCCTACTTCGACCACGAGCGCGAGCAGCAGAGGCGCATCACCTCCCAGTACTGGCCTAGAGACAACCACCAACACCACAGTTCCTCCTCCCGCGAAAGCACCAGCACCTCTTCGCGCCGGCGCAAGCACCTCCCCCAGTCCTCTCCAGAGAGCGATTCCTACAAGGACAGCCATGATGGCCGACCCCCTAGACGCCAGTCTAGCAGACTACCTCCCGCCCTCCCCGCCCCTAACCCAGGAGCAACCGGAGTACCAGAAGTTCGGCTACCCCTCGGCACACTCCGGCTTCCGCAGCGAGGAGAGCGAGACGGACGACGACGGCGGCCTTCAACCTTCGGTCGTCTCGGGCGGTGGCTACAGTCCGCCGGCGTGGAGGCGGCTCGGAAACGGCGGCCGGAGTAGCGGCTTCTGGCGCACGCCCGCTGCTGGCACCGGAGGTTTTGGCGGGTTTGACGTCGACGGGCGGGACAGGAGCCGGGAGAGCAGTCCCGAGTATGAAGAGGATGATAGCGTGGTCGACCAGATGCTGGGGGAGATTGAGGGGGAGGAGGGCGACGTGCTTGCCCGGGCAGTGAGGACTAGGTTGCCTGCCGGCTCGGTGTCGCCTGACAAGGGACGGAGTCCCGAGCCCGAGGTCAAGAGGGAGAGGAGTATCATGGAGGAGAGCACTGCGGAGGTTAAGCGGAAGGATGTGTCGGAAAACTGTAACTTACCCTCCTCTCCTACATGTGAAGAGTACACGTCTAATATCAAATCCAGACATCCGCTTCGCAGTCCGCGCAGAAGTCCAACAACGCACAGAACCAATAGAAACGGCAATCAACCTCGTCCGCACCACCACGCACCGCCTTACCCGCTCCTGGACGTCCCTCCTCCTCTCCACCCTCGTCTTCGTCCTCTCCTACTCCGCCATGCGCCGCCTCTCCTCCCCTGCCTCCCTCCGGCCCGTGCCGGACCTCGTCAAGGTGGCCAGCATAGCCCGCTCCTTCGAGCCGCTGATCTACTACTCCGAGAACGGCGTGCGGCAGGTCGGCGACCTCCAGGCAACGGGCGTCGCCGTCTGGGACCTGGGCGAGTCCGTGCGCAGCAGTAACATGACGTCTGCGCCCATCATCGTACGCGAGCTCGACGAGCTGTCGGACTCTCTCAAAACCCTCGCCATCGAACTGACCAAGTTCTTCGCCAACGTCGACGGCGACATAGACGGCATCCTCATAGTCATGGACTGGGCCCGCCGCGAGCTCGCCCAAATCCAATCCCTCCCCTCGCAACCCCTATCATCCGCCTTCGACAACATCCACAACCTCCTCTCCTCGGCCGGCGTCCTCGAAGACCCCCGCACCGGTCTCCCGACCCGCCTCGGCTCACTCTCGACCTCCCTCTTCGGCATGTCCAACCCGCAGCGCACGCGCCAAACCCTCGAGCGCACCTTCCACGAGTTCCTGTCCGTGCTGGAAGAGGCCATCACCTCCGAGCTCCAGCACTCCCTGTCCCTCTTCGGCCTCTTCGAGGCTATCGACCGGCAGTTCCTCAACCTCGCCCGGACCGTCGTCCGCGAGGCCAGCGTCCAGGACGACCGGCACGCCGATCTCCTGTCTTCCTTGTGGACGCGCATCCTCGGCCCCAAGGCGGGCGAGGTGGCCAAGTACGAGCGCAACAGGCAACTCTTGCAAAACGTGCGGGAGAAGACGGTCCGGAACAAGGGCACGCTGGTGGAGCACAACCAGCGGCTCATGGCGCTCAAGGCGAACCTGGAGAATTTGAGGAGGAAGCTGGTGTCACCCCTTGTGAGGAGTGTGAATTCTAGTACATTGACGGTGGAGGAGCAGATTAGGGGCCTGGAGGACGTGGGCGGGTACCTGGAGGGGGTGAGGAGCAGGCAGAAGGGGAAGTTGATGGAGATTTTGTATGGAAGTGGGAGGGCGGATGGCGTAGGTGGCGGGCGGGAGGCGAGGAGGATTGAGGAGGGTTGGGGGAGT
Source organism: Coniochaeta sp. 2T2.1 (assembly GCA_009194965.1). Taxonomy (NCBI): domain Eukaryota; kingdom Fungi; phylum Ascomycota; class Sordariomycetes; order Coniochaetales; family Coniochaetaceae; genus Coniochaeta; species Coniochaeta sp. 2T2.1. Next base: position 423,002 of record VSMA01000017.1, on the reverse strand, counting down.
TGAGGCTTGCTTTTCTTGGATGAAGGAGGATGAATGAGGGTCTTTTTCTTTTGCACGAATATGGAGTTTGCAGGGCCATGGGGAGGCCCTTGGGAGGAGGAAGCTTTGATCTTCGGTCTCTGGTTGGGGTTAGTTGGGATCACTGTCTGGTTGTTTGCTTGCTTGTAGTACGTGCTCTTGGCTTGGTCTTCTATTGGTGTTCATGAAGTCGACTGGAGGAGGTTGCATACAAAGGGGGTTGGAAGACGGGCTTGTCTGCTCAGGAAGGAAAGGAGTTCGCGGTTGCTCCTAAAGGCTCAAGCGAGCCCAACACAGATGCCGGTCAGATGCATCGGGAGGAGTCAGTGTTCGCGGTGGGAACGGCGTCATAATCACGGCAAGTGCTGCATCATAGGAACTATCAACATGTCTTCTAAGTCGCCCCTCTTCTACTGAATCAGTTCAATCAAATACAAACATGTCACACATTCATCGCCGCGGGTATTATTAATGACCTTTGTCTGTCTAATTAGCTAGCGCCCCTAGCCCTAATAGCCGTGACCCAGAGTCGAAGCGTCAACTGCCATCGATGATAATCAGGAGGACCGGGGTATCTGTCGAGAGCAAGCCATGGACCGCACCATTGTCTGCCCAAGGCAAGATCAGAAACAAGCAACCCTAAAAACGCCATATCCCCAGTCCGCCAGATGGTCACTAATGAGACCAAAAGCGTGTCTATGAGTACAATGAAAATAGTCGTAAACCTCCGGCACAGCCGCCTAAACCCGCAAACGTCGTGCAATCTGGAAAAGGAGGAGAAAAAGCAGATGTTGCCGCCGAGTAAGACTGGTATCAGAAACTTTTCCCTGCCCTGTGCGAGATCCACCCGTCAAAAACGAATAGGCGTAGCTGCAATCTGCCGTCGATGAAAGCATGATAAGAAAACGAAATGGTATCAAGAAGTGTCGGCTGCTGTCAATCAGGCGACGAGGTAAGAGGCGGTCTAAGCCTTCTCCTCGGTCTTCTCCTGCTTCTGCTCAGCCTCGCCGCCCTCAGCTCCCTGGTTGGGGTTCTGCTTGAGGTACTCGTCATAGACGGCGAGAGCCTCGTCGACCTTAGACCGAAGAGCAGCATCATCCTCAAGACTGGGTCATCGTTAGTCAATTGTTTCAACACCAAAGGGGCGGGGAAAGTACTCACAGGTGAACAAGCTCAGCGTTATCCATCTCCAAGAGCATACCAGTGATCTTGCCAGCCAGGTCAGGCTTGATGACCTGGATCTTGGGGAAGAGGTTCTCGCCAAGAATCTGCTTCTGTTGCTGGGGGTTGGCCTGAGCCAGCTGGGACTGGAGGAGACTGGCGGCGTTGAGGTCGTTAGGGCCGGATCCGGGAACCTGAGGAGGACGGCCAGCAACGAAGTTCTGCTGTCCACCGCGAGCAGTCATGGCACCACCGCGGCCGGAGCCCTGAGCTCGGCCATTGTTGGGAGGATAACCAGGCATGCCAGCTGCGCCGGGCATCTGAGGCATAGCACCAGGCACACCACGACCAGGGCCGCCACGGCCACCACCGAGCTGCTGCTGTTGCACCTGCTGCATGGCAGCCATGTACTGAGGAGTGTTAGGCGCAGGGAAGCCGGGCTGCGGGTACTGTCCGAGAGGGTACATGGCAGGAGGCATCTGCTGAGGAGGCATGCCACGACCGGCGGGCTGGCCAGCGTAGCCGGGGAACTGACCGGGGCGAGCGCCGGGGACAGCAGGCATGCCCATAGCACCCTGGGGGAAGGGCATTCCGCGACCAGCACCGGGCATCGGGTAGCCGGGCTGTTGACCAGGCGCCGCGTAGAAAACCGGGGATTGCATGAACTGCTGGGGCATACCAGCGGCCGCGGCAGCCTGCTGCAGGCGGAGCTGGTTACGGGCCTGGATGCTGGCCTCGAGCTGACTCTTGCGGACATCCTTGCGCTGAGCCAGAGCGACATAGAGGGGCTTGCCGTTGACCATACGCTGGTTCATCTCGGTGACGGCCTTGGTGGCGTCATCGGGGTTGCTGAAGCAAACAAAGCCGAAGCCCTTGCTCTTGCCACGGCGCTCACCAGACTTCTTCTCGGTCTTGGCATCCTTGGATTCCTTAGTCTCCTTGGTGTCCTTGTCCTCGGCAGAAGCTTCACCCTCCTGGTCGCCCTCCTTCTCCTTCTCGGGCTCCTTCTCCTTCTCGGGCTCCTTCTCGGGCTCCTTCTCATCCTCCTTCTCATCCTCCTTCTTGTTCTCCTTCTCTTTCGGCTCGTCCTCGTCAACGACATTATCGCGCATGACCTTGGCCGATGTTATCGGGCCGTACTCAGCGAACAGGGAACGGAGCTTCTCATCGTCGATCTCGTCGTCCAAGTTCTTGATATAAAGGTTGACACCCTGGTACTTGTTGGCCTTCTCCTGGCGGGCAGCCTCGTAGGACTTGCGCAGCTCCTCCTCACGCTCGTGCTTCTTCTGAGCACGGCCGACATACAGCTCCTGTCCATGGAAGTCGTTTCCGTTGAGGTCCTCGACGGCCTTGAAGGCAGCTTCATGAGTAGTGAAGTTGACAAATCCGAAGCCGCGGCTCTTGCCAGTCTCGTTGTCGCGAGCGATGGAGGACGAAGTGACATCACCGAACTTCTCGAACAGCTCACGGAACTCGTCATCAGTGACGTCGGCAGCAATGTTCTTGACGTAGACATTGGTGAAGTTGGCCTTCATCTCCTCGAACTTGCTCTGGCGATCCTTCTTGGGGATGTGGTGACCGACGTAGACCTTCTTCTCGTTGAGAAGCATGCCGTTGACGTGCTTGATAGCCTGCGAGGCGGCCTCATCGGTCTCGTAGTGCACGAATCCGTATCCCTTGGAGTTGCCGTGCTCATCCTGGGCGACCTTGCAGCTGAGAATGTTACCGAAAGCAACGAAGGTGTCGTGAAGGGCTTTGTTGTCGATAGCGGCATCGAGGTTCTTGATGAAGATGTTGCCCTGACCGGTCTTGCGGAGGGCGGGGTCACGCTGGGACCACATGATACGGCAGGGGCGGCCCTTGATGACAGTGTAGTTGAGCTCCTCAAGAGCCTTCTCGCCGTCAGCAGTGGCGTTGTAGTTGACATAGGCGTATCCGAGAGAGCGACGGGTCACGGCGTCACGGCAGACACGGATGGAGGCGACCGAGCCGATCTGGGAGAAGAGCTCGAAGAGCATGGCCTCAGTGACCGAGGGGTCGAGCTCACCGACGTACAAGGACGCGGAAGCCTGGGGATGGGGAGCAGCCGAGCTGGGGGTGGGGCCAGCGGTGTCGTTGTCGTCACCCTGGAAGTTGCTGGAGCTGACATCGGTGTTGATGGCAGGAGCAGCAGCCTTCTCCTGTCCGTTCAGGCTGGTGTTGCCAAGGTCAGCGGCGAGCTGATCAACAGCGCCGTTGTTGGTAGAAGTAGCCATGATGATGGATTAAGCTTGGTTTCTGAAGAGAGCAAAGACGAGTCAGAATGCGAGGTCGTGTCGAGCGACAGTGTGTGGGACAGTATTTGGGTAATGAGGGATTGAGTGTGCGGGGCGCGCAAGGTTCTGCGAGGTGCTCAAGCGGTGACAAGACGACGTACCCAAGAATCCGATGTAGGGGAAATGAGACGGGAGATATCGAAAGGTCAAAGAGACACGATAAACAAAGCGAACCTCGATGTGAGATTCAAAGAGATATCGTGAGCTGGGGAGCTTGTCGAAATGACGAAGTCGATAGTTTGATGGGGGGGAAGGGAGATCGAGGACAGAGGCGATGTCTTCGGGAAGATTGATGGAGATGGGGGAGGAAGTTAGGGATTTCGGATGGGGGTGGACAATTGTTAGAATTGTGGTTTTTTGGTGATTTTCAAATTTTTTTGCGAAGTTTTTGCCGCGACAGTAAAGACGTGAATGAGAACAGAAACCAAGATGGCTAGTTCGCACTCGACAGACTCTCTGAGGGTTTTTGAAAAGAGTTCCTTTGAGGGGGGGAGAGATAAGTTTGGGAATGGTTGAAGAGGAGAAAAGAGGAAGCCGGAGCGAGGTGAAGAAGGCGGGCAGATTAGATCTACGAACACCTTTACAGATTTTTTTGCGATTTGGACTTGCCCCGTTAAAGTTTTGGCCGCGCTTTCATTTTGCACGTGGACCCCGGTGAGTTTTGGGTTAAGTTTTGATTTCACGGCAGGTGAAGGACATGGTCCGTGCGTGGCGGTTCCATGGTGGGATCAACTCTCCCTCCACTTTCGACTTCACCTACACGTGTAGTTTCTTTGAAGAAGAAGCACTGGCGTCCTTCCCTTCCATCTGTTTGCCTTTCACTGCTGCAATATGGAAGTCGGTCGTGAATCACTGACAGTGGCCGGTGAATCAATTTCGAGGCCGGTATCTTTTTTAGCGAAGTGGTATCTTTTCCTGCATCTGGACAAAACTGAGCCTCCACCAAAGGGTTGGGAGCTGGATGTCGTCAGCCCAAGAGCTCTTTGTCAGTTGCCAGCCATTATCCAGATATTCGCTGGGGAAGAGCAAACAGACATTGATGCTTCAAGATCCTCCTGTACCGAGCTTTACTCTTGTTATAATCTACGTGTTACGAATCCCATGAGGGGCAGGCAACAAGATCCCCTCCGTTGTATCTACCATATGCCTAGGTCCCAGTAGCTATGTACCTTATTTCTTGGGAATTGTTACGTTGTGCTGCACTTGCAAGACTGTGTGAACGGTGGTTAAAATAGTAAACCTCGGCGACTTGGTGGAGGTACGGAGGTACTTCTCCCCACATGCCTTAATCGCTTATCGTTATCGGCACTAGCGCGGCAAGTGACGCTGTGGTGGTTCAAGGAGGGTAAGATGTACCGTCAACAGAAAGGCTTCCCCGATGACAGCTCTCTAAAGGCTCAGTCAGTGGCCAGCTTGTTTCAGTGCGTTTCCACTGAGATAATCGGACTCAGTATATGATCTGAAATAGCTCGAGCAACAGCCTCAGCCTACCCGCTGCTCATGATATGACCTGTTCCCTAGCGCGTCCATAGGTACCCGGTACCTCTCTGAGAAGCTCTGTCATCATCACCGGCCTGAACATTCTGGAAGGCGCCGACCTCGCCTCATCCGTCCGACCTCTCATCAAAGCCCGAAACATACCTACAAACACCGTGCACTCTCGGTCGCTTCAGCATCCCGTGAAACAGGTGGCGTGTCCAACTTGCGGACCTCCAGCCGTCACATCAATTTGTACCACGACAACACACGACAGCGAAAGTGGCCACTCTGTCTATCGCATCGAGCTGTTGAACCATCGAGATCTCCCGACCCATTCATCCTCGCCCAACCGATCCGCTACCACCGTGTCCTGGTAACCATCGCTGCCCCGGCCAGACATGTTCCCGACATTCTCGGGGAAATCCCATCGTCAACGCCAGGTCAACCTTAGCGGCCAGAAGAATACAAATCCCTTTGCCGGTACGTCTTGGGGCACTGGGTCGGCTGCCACAGGGGCCTCCAAGACTGTTGCAGAAGCTGCCGCCGAGCGCCGCCAAAGGCAACTGGAGAGAGACCGCCGGCAAGCCGTCCACAAGATACAAAGGGTATGGAGGGGTCACAGGGTCAGACGGAGCTTGCGAGCTGCCAGAAGGGCCGAGTTCGATGACATCTACGACGCCGAGTCAATCCTCGACGCAGAGGATAAGGTACAACAGGCGACGCCCTTGCTGCTATCCTTCTTCGACGCCTCACAAGCCGACGACGTGAGCCGACTTGCCCAGCTGGGCCGGGATCTCATACAGATTACCCCGGCAGCATTCGAGCCCGGCGGAATACCAACGGTCCGGCTGGAGAAACTCGGCCTAGCTTCCATCGGAGCTCTTCGCGCCTGTTGTTTACCACAGTCGAGTCAGAACAACAGCCTCCTCTTTCTCCAGCTACTCAATGCCATCACCCACAGCCGGCCGGAAGCAATCACGGACGTCTTGCGGGCATACTACAACATCATCGGACACTGCTGCCGATACTTGCCGGAGGAAGTTCACCTTACAGAGCTCGTTCGAGCTGTGAGTGGGCCTCTTGTTGCCCAACTAGCGAGTATGTTTCTGCTCTTCTACATCCTGCTGAACAAGCTAACTCGCCCTGTAGCACCATTTACCCAACGTGCCTACCACGAGCTTGTCGCTGCTTTCCTGGTCCAGCCCGACCTATCCATCTTCGAAGCCAAGCTCGACCTGTTCGCAGAGAACATCGACGTCGCCGAGCTCTCCTCAGCTGTGGTCGCATACTATAACTCGAGGAGCAGCCACGTCGTCATTGGGCAGGGTCAGGAGCTGTGGCTCCTTGCGCATTTTATCGGCCTCGTACAAACGAAGCGCGGGGGGTCACGAGATTCAGTCAGTCTGAAGGCCCTCTACACGCAAATATCCTACCTTTCCAGTCAGATCAAAATCGGGTTTCCGTCGGCCGGCGAAGAAGCAGGCCAGGAGGCCGAGAACGGTCTGCCACAGTATGTTTTCGAACAACTCCAGTCGTTGGTGACCAAGGAAGGCATCTCCGGACTCCTGGATCGGTTTACAACGTGAGTATCCGTTGGTCTCTCTGGAACTCTTCTTCATTATACTGACTTTAGCCAGGGAACATTCTGCGAACAGCGGTCAAGAACTCGAGGATGCTAGTCTGCTCGCCGCTTACACACTTACTATCATCCGGACGTTTCCGTCGGAATACGGGGAGAAAATACTGTATCCTCTGGTCATGACAGACATCCACACGCCCCGTGGTGATCTACCTTCGATCAAGTTCTTCTGGAGTGCGATGAGTAACACCTCGGTCTTCGATATTATCAAGTCGGGAGATGACGCCACTCTGGACTTACTCCTTCGCGGAAAGCCGCGAGCTGGATCTACCTTACAATACGGATCTAAATGGGACGAAGAATGGCGGAGCATTCTTCTGTTTCTCGAGCTCTATGTCTATGTCCTCAAGGTCACTGACGACGATGACTTCTTCAGCGGCCTTGGCACTAGCCCCATGTCTCATGGCGCCGTCGAATCCAGAGTACGAAAGAACTGCCTCGCCCTGGATGACCTTCTGGGGCTCACGCTATTCCTCAAACATCTCGCCTTCACCCTGCTTTACAACGCAACCCAACTCCACGAAAGCGAGCTACCGTCGTTCGCAACGTCAAGGGGAATACACAAGCATCATAGCTTGCAAACTTACTCGATCATCTCGGGCATTGACTACGACAGCTTCAGCAGTATTGTCACCGCAGCAATGCGGATGCTGTATGAGCGAGACTCCCGACGACGATTCCTGCCGGACGGTCACTGGCTCATGACATCGAAATTCAATATGGATTCGTTCATGCAGGCGGTTATCGTGGAGGAGGAAAGGCAACGGGAGCTCAAAACGAAGGCAGAAAAGGACGGTGACGAAGATTCCGATGAAGAGAGCGAGGCGGACGACGATGCAATGGACAGTCGACCGGTTGGCTTCATGGATCAACAGAGCCGCCGTCGCATGGAGTATGCCCGGAATGAACTGCAGAAACGCAACAAGCGAGCCGAGCAGGAGAGGAAGTTGGCTGCGGCCGGGCCGAAAATCGAAATCCTACGGAAAATGCCGTTCGCCATTCCGTTCGAAACTCGCGTTCAGATCTTCCGGCAGTTCGTTCTGCTTGACAAGGAGAGACGGCGAAACGGACACGTTGATGCAGACAGGTGGCGCCTGTGGGTGATGAGCAGGACTCAAGATCCCTTCGATCCCCGTGGCCGGCAGGATAATGCCCTCGCCCGACACGAGGCGAAGGTCAAGAGAGGCCAAGTATTCAACGATGCTATGGACCAATTCTACCAGCTCGGCGACGGCCTGAAAGAGCCGATACAGATCACATTCGTCGACCAGTTCGATACGGTGGAGGCAGGCATTGATGGAGGTGGCGTGACCAAGGAATTCCTCATGAGCGTGACAAAGGAAGCTTTTACAGAGCAGCACAACCTCATGGTTGCGAACAGCAGAAATGCGTACTATCCAAACCCATGTGCGCTCGACCAGAGGTATGAGCTACTACGACAAGCCCGTGTGCCCGAAGGTTCCCCGGAGTGGAACGAGAGTGTCAACGATCTGTTGAAGGAATACGAGTTCCTCGGCCGCATCATTGGCAAGTGCTTTTACGAGGGAATCCTGATCGACATCGTCTTTGCGCCCTTCTTCCTGCTTAAATGGGCCTCGGCCGGGTCAGGAGCAGGTTACCGAGGGAGCATCAACGATCTCCGCGACATGGACGAGGAGCTTTACCAGGGCCTGGTCAACCTCGAGCACCACAACGGCGATATCAGCGAGCTCGAAATCGACTTCACGATCGAAGACCAGATCTCGTTCCCGGGCGAGCCGCTACGCACAGAGACCCGCAACCTCCTGTCGAGCGGGGAGAACATGATAGTCACAAACGAGAACCGGCCCATGTACACCCGCTACGTCGCGATGCACCGGCTGGCCCAGCAACCCCGCCGTCAGACGGCGCATTTCCTCAAGGGTCTCGGCGCCATCATCGAACTCGGCTGGCTGAGCATGTTCAACCAGAGCGAGCTGCAACGGCTGGTCGGAGGCGACTCGTCGGCTATTGACGTCGAGGACCTGCGCGCCAACACGGAGTACAGCGGCGTCTACCAGATTGGGGATGACGGGGAGGAACACCCGACCATCAAAATGTTCTGGGAGGTCATGTTCGGCCTCGACGACCAGGAACGGAGGGACGTGCTAAAGTACGTAACGAGTACGCCCCGGGCGCCGCTGCTGGGGTTCAGCCAGCTGAGGCCGCCGTTTACCATCCGCGACGGTGGTCAGGATCAGGACAGGTTGCCGAGCGCCAGTACGTGCGTCAACCTGCTCAAGCTGCCGCAGTACAAATCTGCGAAGAGGTTGAAGCAGAAGCTGTTATATGCGGTCACGAGTGGTGCTGGGTTCGATTTAAGCTGAGCTGGTGTGTGTCCGGGGCGTATGGAGGTTGTAAGAGATGACGTTTATGAGCATTGCGAAACTGTATTAGAGACGACCGTTATGGCTGCATTGTTGTGTTTATGTCTTGGGAGAAGGTGTAGCATTAGAATAGCGTAAAACTTGCGAACGACCACACGTCAGCGTTGCCCTCCTGGTCGCAATCGTGTGATATCCCTGTTTAACCTATGTCAATCAGGAACTGCCCGTGGTCTCCATACAACATCGACAAGTTACTTCGCGAAAAGATTACACACGCAGCTTTCGGTTGAGGGGGAGTTTCCCTGTTGAAGTTGTTGAACCACGCTTCCCTGCGAGTGCCAAGATTTATTAATTGCCCCGGAGAGTTGAGCGAGAGACACACTAGCCCAAAATAGCTAGTTCTTCAACGGTTGCTTGCCATGTGCTGTCTTTCCCAATTGAGCTGCGGAGGAGTTCCATCCCCACGCAGCATTGAGCTCAAACCTTCCATCGCTGATGACTTCCATGCTTGTCTGGTTGCAAAGATGAAGAAGTCATCAATCATGAGTAAGATGTGAATCTGACAGGACAACAAGTGTCAGCCCGAACCCCGTTGTCTTTCTTCAAGACTGATGATCACTGAGGGTCACGGTCAGACGATGATCCTTCCAATCTTCCTCCACAGCTTCTTCCCCTGCCGAGACACACCAGCAGCCAAGACGACTTGGCGTTGCAACCTTGAACTCTCTCCTTTATACGGTTTACGAATAGCCGGCCGTTATTTGCTGGCCGTGTCTTCCGGTCGTGTGAAACTGTCCTCTTTTTTGATGTTGGAGTTGATGTCTTTTAAGTTCCGACTTCACTTGCGTCCATCTGATGAACCATCTCAAGTCAGGAGATTATATATAACTGCTTTTTGGTCTCTGAGAAGAAGACTACTGACAATCCTGACTGACTGACACATTCTGTCGTGCTTTTACATCTTTAGATCTATTCTTGATGGTCTCACATTCCAACCCCTAATCCATGGGCAGTCTAGGCCGTTTGATATTGTCTATACTTGCCCCTGAGAGCATGCCAATCCGATAATAACACCCAATATCCTCCCGCGAGGGTGAGATAAACAACTCAAACAACCACCATGAGGAGGGCAGACTCCCGATCGCCCTACCGCAAGGCGGAGGCAGCTGGCATGGCGTCCCTCCGCCTCACCAGCTTCCCCCGGCGGAGTAGGGTCCTGTTATATGCCTTCATCGCCTTATGTGTCTTCTTTATGCTACCCAAGCCCGACTTACATATTGGGAGGGCGGTCATGTTCTTCATGTTCGGGTCGAAAGCCCTGAGCTCGTTTACTGGGAGAAGTCCTCCTTCCCCCGGCATACTCAAGTATGTCGACCCGCTGATAGGGACTACGAACGGAGGCCATGTCTTTCCCGGCGCGAGTCTGCCATATGGTACGTAACTTGCCCCGTTTGACACCTCCTTCAGCACGGCAGACTCACTTCTTCTGGTAGGCATGGCCAAAGCCGTGGCAGACACAATGTCCATAGCCGAGAACGCCGCCGGCTTCGTATCGGACAACAACTCCATCACGGGCTTCAGCCACATGCACGACTCGGGCACAGGCGGTAACCCGTCCATGGGCAACTTCCCCCTCTTCGTCCACCCGGGCTGCCCGGACGACGACGTCGCCAAGTGCAAGTTCCCCCAGCTCGAGCGCATGACGGACCGGGTCAACGGGTCCGTCGCCGCCAGCCCGGGGTACTTCAGCATCAACCTTACCAACTCCGTGCGCGCGGAGATGACGGTCACTGAGCACGTTGCGCTGTACAGGTTTTCGTTTCCCGGTACAGAGAAGGTGGAGGTGGAGGATGGGAAGGAGGTGCCGTACAGCCCGTTGGTGCTGGTTGATCTGATTGATCTGGCGAATAGCAGGGCCAACGGCGGGATCGAGGTGTATCCCGACACGGGAAGGATCATAGGCGACGGGACGTACAGTCCCAGCTTCGGGACGGGGCAGTACAATGCCTACTTCTGCGCGGATTTCCGCGGCGCGAAGATGAGGAGGACGGGCACGTTTGTGAGGAACGAAGTGAAGGAGGACGTCAAGTTCATCGACGGCAGCGAGCCGGGGTGGTATAACCCCGGGGGGTCGACGGGGGCGTGGGTGCAGTTCGAGCGGCCGGAGAAGAACGATCAGATATTCGCTAGGGTTGGACTGTCGTTCATCTCGGTCGACCAGGCTTGCGCAAATGCCGAGAGGGAGATACCGGATTTTGAATTTGGGAAGGTCCAGACAGCGGCGAGGGAGGCGTGGGCGAAGAAGCTGGGTGCTATCGAGGTCGATGCCACGGGCGTGAGTGAGGAGATGCAGACCACTTTCTGGTCGGGCTTGTACAGGACTATGCTGTCGCCGCAGAATTACACGGGGGAGAACCAGGGGTGGAACTCGACGGAGCCGTACTACGACAGCTTCTACTGCATCTGGGACTCGTTCCGGGCGCAGCACCCGCTGCTGACAATCATCGACCCCGTCGCGCAGACGGAGATGGTGCGGGCGCTGGTGGACATCTACAGGCACGTCGGGAAGCTGCCGGACTGCAGGATGAGTTTCTGCAAGGGCTTCACGCAGGGAGGGTCGAACGCGGACATTGTTCTTGCGGATGCGTTTGTCAAGAACATCACGGACGACATCAACTGGGACACGGCGTACGAAGCCGTCGTCTCCGACGCGGAGGTAGAGCCCATGAACTGGGGCGTCGAGGGCAGAGGCAACCTCGTCAGCTGGCACGAGCTGGGATACATCCCCTGGAACGACGAGGACAAGAACGGCACGGGACCCTCTAGCCGCACCATTTCCCGGTCCGTCGAGTACGCGTACGACGACTTCTGCATCGGCCTGATGGCCGAGGGCATGGGCAAGCGCGCCGACGCGAGGAAGTACCACGCGCGCAGCGCGAACTGGCAGAACCTCTGGAACGCAAACCAAAAAGACCTCTACCGCGACAAGCAGGGGGACGTGGTGCAGAGCGACTTCCTCGGCTTCCTGCAGCCGCGGCTCGTGGACGGCACGTGGCGGTACCACAGCACGCGCGCGTGCAGCCCGATCCACCAGATGCACAGCTGCTACTACGACACGGCGCTCGACACGTACGAGGGTTCCCCGTGGCTGTACAGCTTCTTCGTGCCGCAGGACATGGCGGGCTTAGTGAAAGCCATGGGCGGCCGGGAGCGGTTCGTGGAGAGGCTGACGTACTTCCACACCTCGGGCATCGCGTACATGGGCAACGAGCAGGCTTTCCTGACCGTGTTCCAGTTCCATTATGGGGGCAGGCCGGGCTTGAGCAGCTACTGGGCGCACGAGTACATCCCCTCCCAGTTCAACGCCAGCGTCAACGGGATACCGGGGAACGACGACTGCGCCATGGGCGCCTTCAGCGCGTTCGTGTACATGGGCTTCTTCCCCGTCGCGGGGCAGGACGTGTACCTCGTCACGCCGCCATTCTTCCCCGAGGTGAAGGTGCGGGCGAGGAACGGGGCGTGGGCGGTGATTAGGGTGAGCAACTTTGATCCGACGTACGCGAGGAAGTACGTCCGGAGCGCGACGCTGAATGGGCGTGCGTACAAGAGGAGTTGGATCACGCACGAGTTCTTCATGAAGGGGGGCGTGCTGGAGCTTACTGTGGGAGAAAAGGAGGATCCGAGCTGGGGCACTGGTGAGGGAGATTTACCGCCTAGTCACCCTTTTTTGGATAGAGGTAGTGCTGGGTGATGATGGATCGAGGGTTGGATGTTAGTGACGACAGTCATGCTGCGAGCATAGACGTCTCAGAGGCAAGACTTGTGCTCATTTGTCAGGTACATACTTTGGCTGATGATCTGCTTGGATAAGACAACTCGAGTCTGGTCGATGTCTCCGTGAATGGACCATGTATGTTGCCGTTTCGGACGGGCCAAGGCCTTCCTCTCTGTTGATAACTGACAGGAGGTGACACAGCTCATCCCAGGATATACGGTAGGTAGATCCAGCTCCAGCAACCTTGGGACCGCTTGGCCTGGAACAGGGAGTGCCTTCGCGCTGCTGGTGAGATTTGACAGACTGAAGGCGTTTGGCTTGTTTGCCTGCACCTGGCGAGAAAGCCGGCTCCTCATGGTTGATACGTCATATTGCTATACCTTTTCTGCCTCCCAGATTTGGGTGTGTAACACCAAGAAAGCGCGGCTCGACATCGCTGATTGACACTCATGTATGATAAGAGCAGGAGAAGGAGATGGAAGACCACAGTACCTAATGCAAGGAGAGCACATTGGGTACCTTAGGTAGCTTTGTGTGAGGCTGTAGGTCGGGAAGGAGGTTGTCGTGGGGCAAGTTATGACGCCAGACAAGGCAGATTCCATCACACCACAGCAGCTTCGTCCCACCAACCTGGAAACCGAAAGTGACAGCTGCATGCAGGAGAGGCCCAAAAGGCCCAACAGGAAGCTAAGGGAGCCCGGCCCACCGCCAGAAATTCAACATGAAGACGGGATGCATGAATGGAAGCGAAACACGGCGTGACGGCAGCTACCACACGCAACACTGGGGTTTTTTTTCCCAGCCCGTGTGACTCTGACCGAAAACAGCCTTCAAGTTGTGCTACAACGGCAGCCTGCTCGGTTTGCAAGTCGTTGTTGCCTTCATTAGGAGTTGTATCCCACTATTGGGGTCACCCTCATCCTTTCCCTCCTTCCTCATGATGTTTATACAATCAGAACAATCACGGCTCCCCCCCGCTAGTAGTGGAGATATCCACCACTCCACTAAGTTTAGCGCTCCTCACCCCGGAAGCTCCTCGCTAGGAGACCCCTGTCGACCTTAGTTTCCTAGGTGAAGCTGCTTGTTCCTTGCAGGCACGTCAGGTACCTCAGAAGGAGGCTTCAACCTTCCAATTGGATTGCTGCCGTTCTTCCTCACCGCTTGGTCGGTTCTCCGTTTGCTCTCTCGTACCTTCCATGCTTTTGGCGCCGTGAACTCTGCGGTTGCTGACTTGTATTTGTTCACCAGAAGTGTTTGGCAGGAGACAAAGAACGCGAAAATGGAAGCACACGAACGATATCGCTCCTGCCCCCGAATCCTCGTGTCTTGATCCTTCAGCTGGTCCTTCCACCCTGCCTTACCTTTAAGGGTTTTGCCGCTATATAACCTGGACTTCTTCTTCCACCTACAACTTTCATCTTTCAGAGACTCACAACTTCACCTCATCACTTCTTCATCAACTACCTTACCTAACAAGAGCTATTCAGCTCTTGGCTCTGGTATCCTTGTTTCAACACGATATCAAGCATCATTTCATATTTTCACTCATTCTTAACCCGTCTCCCAAGAACTGCTCCGTCCGTTTCTCCCCAACCAGAACCCCCCCTCCCCCCCCTTGTCACCCAGGTCACTCCTCTAGCCCATCGATAATATGGCTGACCGTGGCGGGCGCGGCGGTGGTCGTGGCGGACGTGGCGGGTACCAAGCTCAAGGCGGCGGCCGAGGCGGCCAGGCTGGCGGCTATCGAGGAGGCGGCGGCGGCGGCGGCGGCGGCGGCTACCAAGGGGGAGGAGGCGGTCGTGAAGGCGGCCGAGGCGGCTATGACCGGGGCGGCTACCAGGGAGGTGGCGGCGGTCGAGGCGGCTACGACCGGGGTGGCTACCAAGGAGGTGGCGGTGGTCGGGGTGGCTATCAAGGAGGCGGCGGAGGCGGCGGCCGCGGTGGTCGTGGCGCCGTTGTAGATGGCCGCGGAGGAACAGGAGACTCACAGCTCGACGTGTTCGGGTAAGCAGGGTCCTTTCACGCGTACGTCTCGTGACGCCGCTGACAACCCTGTAGGCAGGACCAACCAGTGCCAAAACCCGATGACCGAATCAACAAACTGGAAGATGATTTCATCAAGAAGCAAACCGGGCTTGTCCAGCAAATGACCAAGGTCAAGCTTACTGATGAATCCGATATCTTTCCCCTTCGTCCGGCTTTCGGCCATAATGGCACCAAAATCACTCTGTGGGCCAACTACTTCCAGCTGGATCTCAGGCCTCAACCACTCTATAAGTACGGTATTGCAGTAACCCCCGCCGCATATGACGGACCGCCTATACCAGCAAGAGGAGGCGAGCAGCCTAGGGAAAAAGTGGCCAAAGGCGGCAAAAAGCACCGGATCGTCGCCTCAGCCCTCCAAAAGCTTGGATGGGGACCAAAGCTCATCTTGGCTACTGAATTTCAAGACCAAGTCTTATCGTTGACCGAGCTGAATATCCCCCCTTCCGGTGCCATACGAGTGGAGGACTGCGACCCTGGCAGGGACCGTGTGGACAAATGGGATGTCATTTTCAGCGGTCCGATGTCCGTCAACCTAGACCAGCTGCTGGCATACCTTCGCAGGATGGAGGATCCCGTTGGAGACGCTGCAGCTCGCTTTCCCAAGTTCCCTGTTGAACTTGATGCGCTGGGTGTCATTCTTGGTCATACGGCGCGGCACCAGGACGACAAGACTACCATCGTCGGAAGCGGCCGGTTCTTCGCCGTAGACGATGCTCGGCGGGACGGAGCAATCCCTTCTTCCAGAGGTATTTCTATCCTGCGCGGTTACTTCCAGAGTGTCCGCCCTGCTACAGGCAGGCTCCTCCTGAACGTCAACGTGACCCACGGCGTCTTCCTGCGGCACATGCCGCTGGCCCAACTGTTCGCCGAAAACTCGATCAGCAACGTCAGCGACAGCTCCTTCGACAATGCTAAGGCTAGTGAGATCAGCAGGTTACTTAACCGGGCCAAAATCATGATGAAAGTACCGTGGAAGGAGAAGCCGATCCAGAGATTCATGACAGGACTCGCTCACAGAGAAGATGGCCGAGATGATGGCCGGAAGGATGGCCGGAAGGATGGCCGGAAAGAAGAACACCCTCCCGAATTCGCCCCTCTACAAGTCGATTTTCGAAGCCCAGCCACGACGAGATTTTACCTCAGAAGCCCAGCACCTAAGTCAAAGACGTCGAAGATCCAGGGGCTGAACTACGACGGATACGTCCTTGTCAAGGATTACTTTGCCAAGAGGTACAACTACTCAACGCAAGACCAGTTGCCACTCATCAACGTTGGCACCAAGCAGCGCCCCGAGTATGTCCCAGCCGAGTTCTGCACCCTCGTTGGCGGGCAGCCGATCAAAGCTAAGCTGGATCCGACCGAGCAGGATGCGATGATCAAGTTCGCCTGCCGCAAACCGGTGGACAATGCGATCTCCATTACGAACAATGGCCGCAAGGTCCTTGGCCTCGACAACAACGCCCTACTGTCGCACTTCGGCATATCGGTATCTGACCGTCTCATCTCCGTGAACGGCCGGGAGCTCAGACCACCCACGGTCATCTACCAGGGCGGGCAAACGGTGAGTCCCCGAGACGGTGGTTGGCTTATGAAAAACCAACGGGTTGTCAAAGCTGGTCGAGTGATCAAGAATTGGGCCTGCATATATGCCAGCCGCGCCCCGGACGACACCACTAGTTGCGGGCTAATCCAGCAAACGGTGAAGGCGTTTGGCAACCATTGCAAGATAACCGGCCTCGATATCAACCCCGTTCCGTCGGGCTTCGCCACTGCCGATTTCAGGGGCGAGGCTGCTCTGACGGCTACTCTGACGGAGGGGTTCAAGAAGCACCCGACTGCAGCATTCTTCTTGATAGTCCTGCCCAAGAAAGAGACCAAGTCCTACGCCATTGTCAAGAAGCTTGCTGACCGGGACCTGGGCCGTCCCACTGTTTGCGTCGTCGAGCAAAAGATCATGGATGGGAAGGGTCAAGCCGGTTACTTTACCAATGTCGCTCTCAAACTGAATCTCAAAATGGATGGTGTCAACCAGTCCCTCCAGGCGGAGCACCCTCTCCTCAAGTCTGGCAAAACCATGGTGGTCGGCTACGATGTCACCCATCCAACGAACATGAACACTCGGCGGGACAAGGAAGAAAATGTGATACGTCCCCCAAGCATGGTAGGACTGGTGGCCAGTATTGACAAATACTTGGCACAATGGCCGTCCGAGACGTGGGCCAACAAGGGCGGGCAAGAGATGCTCGACAAAAGGCTCGAGGAAGCCATGGATCATCGTCTTACGATGTGGGGAAGGAACAACAAGAACCAGCTTCCTGACAATATCCTCATATATCGAGATGGCGTGTCAGAGGGTCAGTTTAAGACGGTGTTGGATGAAGAATTGCCATTCATCCGAACTGCTTGCCAGAAGAGATATGGCAACGCCAGAAAGCAGCCACGGATCACTCTCATCGTCTCCGTCAAGCGGCATCATACCCGTTTCTACCCAACCGATCCAAGCCACACTCACATGAGGTCCAAGAGCCCTAAGGAGGGCACCGTTGTCGATCGCGGAGTGACAGCTGTCCGTTACTGGGACTTCTTTCTACAGGCTCATGCCTCACTGCAAGGTAAGTGACGCCCTGCCTCAAGTCATCCCCTGACACCAAGTTTTATGATGCTAACCAAGTACTTAACCCACAACAGGCACTGCCCGTCCCGCGCACTACACCGTGTTGCTCGACGAGATTTTCCGTGCGGACTACAAGGACAAGGCGGCGCACGAACTGGAGAGCCTGACGCACAGCATGTGCTACCTGTACGGACGCGCCACCAAGGCGGTGAGCATCTGCCCGCCAGCCTACTACGCGGATCTTGTCTGCACCCGCGCTCGCCTGCTCAACGAGGAGCTGTATGACGATAACCAGAGCAACGTTAGTGGTCAAAGCGCTCCAAAAGTCAGAGTGGTTAACGACAAACTTAAGAACTCCATGTACTACATCTGAGGACAGGGTCACAGGGAGGCTTGTTGTGCGACGCCAAGGCTCCTATTTTGCTGCGAAATTTAGGAGAAACAATCGGCACAGCTTGAAAATGCTGGAAGGGTCTTTGGAAAAGGAGATGGGTTTGCGTGTCTCTGCCAATTTTCGTGCTTTCAAGATTGGGGATATCGCAACTCAGAGTCTCGGAAATGAGTCTCAAGATACATGCTTAGCGATCATTGTCAGCGAGTGGTAGACATTAGTCGATTCCAGAGGTATTCTCAGCTCAATAGCAAAATAGACAATTATTAAACGAGAGCAGATAGGATGCTTCGGCGAACATGCTGTGATATTAAGCCGTCTCGACTCTGTACGTATCTCAACCTCACCGGGTGCGTACAACGGGCAGGTGATATATATCACGTGATACGGAAACATCCGGTCACCGGCTATCCACATCCAACATCCACATTTTACACTTGCCGCCCTCAACACCACTCCCCAGTCTTGTCCAAGGCGGCTGGCAAATCTCCACTCCGAACGACATCACCTAGGAAGCTCAATCCCTCAGCCTCGAAACCTCTTTCCTTTTGTCACCCTCACTTCCCGTTATCAGCCTCACCAAATACTACAAACGCCCGTCTCACCGCCCGCAAATCCGAACGAACAAAACACCTCACGGAAGTGGCGACAATGTCCTCCACCATCCGGCCGAGCGTCGCCGGCGCCCTCGCGCGGGCCGCGACCAGGACTGCCACCCGAGCCCAGCAGCAGACCTCCATCGCCGCGCGGCAGCAGTTCTCGACCTCCTCCTCCGCTCGCGCCTCGCACGGCTCGCAGTACGACCCGCCGTCCGGCTGGCTGTTCGGCGTCAAGCCCGGCGAGAAGTACAAGCCCGAGGGCTGGGAGAACATCTTCTTCTACGGCTTCGGCGGGAGCCTGGCCGTGTTTGCCGTCGCGTACGCTTTCAAGCCCGATACCTCGTACGTTATTTTACCCTTTTCCCCCCCCCCACTTTATGCTGGGTTGGGGGTTTCGAAGAGCGGATGGGCGGTGGTTGCGTCATTTTGGAATTGAGGAGACGTTGTGACTAATTGTGGCTCAAACTACAGGATACAAACCTGGGCTCTCGAGGAGGCGAGGAGGAGATTAGAAGCTGAGGGCATCCTGCCCGATCCCGAGAAGAAGGAGTAGATGTTGGCTTTGTCGGGGATTCGCTCCTGGACAGGGACATCGCGATGGAGCTGGACCGCGGGATGGGGTGAAGATGAAGGACATTGCGGGCTCGCCGACTTGTACATGTTTTCCTTGGAAGAAGTGCGCTGATCACGAGGTCAGGGGTCGGAGATGGACGAGGCATCTCGGAATCAGGAGGTCATCCTGGGATAGAAAGCTGCTCGGTAGAGGGTCGACTCCCGTCTGTGCCGTCGGAGCAAGAGCAATTGCAAGTTCATTACGCGTACTCGCATCACGAACATCGGTGAACTTGACCCTTAACATCTTGATTTTGCGGCCACGGCACTCTCGAAACAGCTGATACGTTTTAATCCGTCGCTACGGCCGGCTTATCGGGCCAGCTCGGACTTCTCATCTCTTTCAGATATACAAGGAAAAGATAAGGTAGGTATCCCCAACGCATTGCTTGAAACTCCACCATCCCAACATCATCTAGCACACATAACTCCACTCATGCTCCTCCTCGCCGTACTGAATGCCCTCTATCCAGTTCTTCATCCTCAGCGCCGTCTCGCCCGCCTCCTCGTGATCCTTCAGCCCGCAGTTCACCAGCTTGCCCTTCCAGCTGATCGCCCGCACAGGACTCACGATCGCCGCCGTGCCAGCACCGAACACCTCGAGTAACCTCCCCTCCTCAGACGCATCATTCAGCTCCTTCATCGTGAACTTGCGCTCGCTCACCTCCCACCCCTCGGGCACCAGCCTCTCCCGCGCCAGCGCGAGCACCGAGTCGCGCGTCACGCCCTGCAGGATCGTGCCGTCCAGCGGCGCCGTAACCAGCTCCTTGACGCCCGTCTCCCTGTTCTTGATCGCCGCGAACAGGTTCATCGTGCCGACCTCGGTGACGTACTCCTCCTCCCCGAACAGCCACAGGTTCTGCTGGAAGCCCCTGCTCATCGCCTCGCGCTGCGGCACGATGCACGGCGCATAGTTCGCGCCCAGCTTGCTGTCGCCCACACCGCCCGGCCAGGCCCTCACGGCGTAATCCGTCGCCTCCAAGCTGACGGCCTTGAAACCGGTGGGATAGTACGGCCCCACGGGACTGGCGATGACGTACAGCAGCGCCGAGCCGGGGGGCCCGACACCCAGCGTTTTCTGGGTGCCGATCATGGTCGGCCGGATGTACAGGCTGTACCCCTTCTGCTCGGGGATGAAGCGCGACTCGAGCTTTGCGAACTGGGCGATGAGGTCGATCAGGGCCGTGGGCGCGAAGGTGGGCAGGGCGATGCGCGCGGCCGACTTGTTGAAGCGGGCCATGTTCTTGTCCGGCCGGAAGAGGCGGATCTGACCTTTGCTGTCCTTGTAGGCCTTCATGCCCTCGAAGCACTCGAAGGCGTAGTGGAAGACGCAGGTGGCCGGGTCGAGGGAGAGGTTTTGGTAAGGGGTGATGTGCGGGTCGAGCCAGCCGGCCGTCTTGTTCCATTCTATCGTGAGCATGTGGTCTGGTAAGGGGGAAAGCATGTTAGTTGACCTGTTGAATCACGTCGAGGGGAATGGGATATAAGGTGCACCTGTGAACTTTGCGCCAAAGACGAGGTCCTCTGGTTTTTGGAGAGGCTTAGGGGCCTTGGTCTGCTCGACGACGAGCCTTGAGGGGTCGATGTCGAGGGGTCTGGTGGTTTCCGCGGCCTCGAGCTTGATGCTGTACTGCCTCACGTTCTGGTAGACGGCGCCCTGGAGTAGCCTGGAGGGCGATGCCCTGAGCGCGCCAGAGCGCGGGAGTATCCTGCGAAGCATTGCGACGTGAATGTATGCGATTGCGGTGATGCTGGCCAATTGAGGAGGAACCGCTCTCTACTTTATGTAAAAGGAGCAATGAGTCACAGACGACGAATACGCCCTTCAGCAAGAACGGAAAGTTGACCACTTGAATATTATGTAGCTTACGGAGAGTAATCCTGCCGGCATGAAGCGGTGTCTAGTCGCAATTCGCAAAGGCGCCAGGGACATTTCTGAATTTCGGAGGATTATCGGAGCGGCCTAAGCGGCACGCGCGGATAGGGGCGGCCCAATGCAGGGCTGCTAGATCAGTACATTGTACTAAGCTTGGGTCCTCGCCACAGATTGCGGGCGTCGCGGGGATTCCTGAAGTACCCTCTTATTGCTCCCCCATCCCGCTCGCATCTCATGTCAGTGTCAGCATCCTCAGCCAATCGCCAATCGCAAAGGGGACAGCTCGTTCAGCCTTATGAGTTATCTGTGGAAAAAGACGAAGCCACCATTCGCATTTATTTTGGGTTACGATTGCGCCGGCCGCTGGATGACGATTTCCTCGATAGCATTGCGTGGCCTGGCGAAATCCTTTCGAGTGCAGCACCGTTTAAAGTCAAGGGCGGCCAGACTTGCGACTCAAATATCGAAGTGACGGGACGACGATCACCTTCGCTACCCTCCCCTGCATATCCGACAGACATGCGCATCGCATGTGCGCCTGCGCCCACCTGAGCCAAAGGCCTTGAACCATGTTTTCGTCGGCGTTCAAGTCGATCTCTTCCAACATCAACTCCAACTACACCGTCTCCCAGAACCAGACCTCGACCGCGGGACCATGGAAGATCTACGATGCCAAGAAGAAGTCGACTGGCAAGTCCTACTCGGTCTTCACCTTCGATAAGAAGTCGCTCGATGCCCACAGCAGCGGTCTGAGCCGGTCCAGCGCGAGCGCGTTCAAGAAGGTCACGGAGGAGGTTGTCGAGCGGTTGAAGAAAGAGGCATCCTCGCTGGCCAAGCTACGGCACCCCAGTGTCCTAGAACTTGTCGAGCCGGTCGAAGAAACGCGGGGCGGCGGGTTGCAGTTCGTCACCGAAGCTGTAACCACCTCGCTTGCTAGCCTGCTGCAGGAGAAGGATGACCAAGAGAGGTCGGGTGGTGTGGGCGGACGATCGAGTCGATATGTCACGGAGGAACCGGACGGCACCCGGAGGAGGAGGGAGCTCGAGATTGACGAGCTTGAGATCCAGAAGGGCCTCTTGCAGGTCAGCAAGGCTCTCGAGTTTCTCCACGAGAATGCTGGGCTTGTCCATGGGAACTTGACCCCGGATGCTATTCTCATCAATGCGAAGGTGCGTCTCTCGGATATAGACAATACTCGATGAGGACTATGAACTTACACACAACAGGGCGACTGGAAGATTAGCGGTCTCTCCTTTTGCAGTCCACCGGAGAACTCGTCGAAGCCCACCTCTTTTCAACCCATAGCACTCTCGGAAGTGCTGCACTTAGATACCCGTTTGCCCCGTGTGGTGCAGATAAACCTTGACTACACGTCACCAGATTTCGTTCTCGACAACAACCTCACCTCCGCAGCCGACATGTTCTCATTAGGCCTGCTGTGCATAGCTCTCTATAACTCTCCACACCGTTCTCCTCTAGAGTGCAATTCGAGCATCACCGCCTATAAGAGGCAGTTTCAGTCATCATCGAGCGTACCGAATCAAAGTAATAACTACCTGTCATCGCGGCCGATTCCCAAGGACCTCGCAAATGGCGTCCTACCGCGGCTCATCACCCGACGGCCGGCTCAGCGCATGAATGCGAAAGAGTTCCAGGAGAGCGAGTACTTCGACAACATACTCGTGTCTACCATTCGCTTTTTGGATGCCTTCCCCGCTAAGACAGCAAACGAGAAGACTGCGTTCCTAAAGGGGCTGATCAAGGTGCTACCCTCGTTTCCGAAGTCAGTCATGGAGAAGAAGGTGCTACCAGCGCTACTGGACGAACTGAAGGACAGGGACCTCATATCGTTGATCTTGCACAACGTCTTCAAGATCATTGAGCTGCTACCATCTGGCAAGCGGGCGTTCGGTGACAGGATACGGCCAAGTCTGAAGGAGATATTCGTCACAAATGCGAAGCCAACTGAGGAGAAGGATCCGTCAAGAGACGCTGGGCTTATGATAATTTTGGAGCAGCTTGCTGTCATTGCTGATAACTGCTCCGGAAAGGAGTTTAAAGATGGTAAGCTAAGAGAAACCGCTCCAGTATAACCAGTATAACCAGTATAACCAGTGCTAACACGATACCCAGATATACTACCCATCATCTTCGTCGCTCTGCAGTCATCTACGCCCTCTATCGTCGATGCTGCTCTACGGGGTCTTCCCACGATCCTCCCCGTTCTGGACTTTAGTACGATCAAGAACGAGCTGTTCCCGGTGGTGGCTTCCATTTTCAGCAAAACGAACAGTCTAGCGATCAAGGTCCGAGGACTGCAAGCATTTGTCATTCTCTGCGGCGGATCCAGTGATCTATCAGATGATGGTCTAAATGGTTTATCCACCAACAAGAAGACATCGTCTTCAACGGCGTTGGACAAGTATACCATGCAGGAGAAGATTATGCCTCTCATCAAGGCCATCAAGACAAAAGAGCCGGCTGTCATGATAGCAGCCCTCAACGTGTGCAGGGTTGTGGGACAAGCAGCGGACGCCGAGTTTGTGGCCATGGATATCCTGCCAGCGCTGTGGAACATGAGTCTCGGGCCGCTGCTGAACCTCGAACAGTTCAAACAGTTTATGGATCTGATCAAATCCCTGTCTGCTCGAGTGGAAGACGAGCAGACGAGGAAGCTCCAGGAGCTCGGCCAGTCCAACGGCACTTCGATGCCGAATGAGGACTTTATGTCCTTTGGCACGCTTGCCGGGTCGACGCTAGACACTAACGGTGCGACGGAGCATGACTTTGAGCGTCTCGTCAAGGGCAAGACGACAACGTCTGCCTCTCCATCAAACCCGATGGACAGCTGGGACAGCATGGGCTCGACCCAGACAGTCACCTCACCGGCAATGAGGTCCAATATCGCGTCTCCTTCCGCTCCTGCATTCTCCTGGTCATCACCGCCTCCTACGTCGACAACGACAGCACCGCCAGTCAACAACCAGTTCGGCGCTGTCAAAGCCCAACAGCCAGCATTCCGCACAGTGACCCCCGATCTGGGACAGTTCGCAGCGCTAAAACCATCTGCGACCCAGTTCTCACAGCCTCTCCAACCCAGTACACCCTCGTACCAAACGACATCAACCCCATCATTCACTCAACCTTCCTCCACGGCAACCTCCGTCAATTGGGGGCCCCCGGCTACCTCCAACCCCTGGGCATCCCCTCCTGCCACCAGCAGCCTGGCGTCACCCATGTCCTCGTCGATGTCGCTCGACCAACGACCAAACCTGCCCCACAACCGAACATCCTCCTCTTCGTTCTCCCTTCCCCCACCGCCCAATACATCCACCACATCCGGTCTCGGGTCGTCGGGCTTTAGCCTCAAACCGCCGCCAGGCACAGGCGGATCCTCCTTCTCGCAACAACCGATCATGCCGACCACGACCACGACTCCCAGCTGGTCAACCAATACGAGTGCTCCAATGGGTAGTATGGGAAGCATGATAAACGGCTTGAACAGTGGAAACAGCATGTCCAGTATGATGGGCGGGAGCATGAATGGCAATGCCGGCAGTCTGAATAGTATGATGAGCATGGCGCAGAGGCAGCAGCAACAGCAGCAACCAACGCCGCAACCGCCACAGCCGCAGAAGTCTGGGTTGGATAAGTATGCGAGCTTGCTGTGAGGTGTAGATACGAGGGTAGAGGACCTGCAGGGTATAGGCGTTACGCAGCGATCAATCAGTGAAATGAGCAGGTCAACCTGACCTTTGAAATCTGGATGTAGCCCACAACATCCCGTATCCCGTGTTCATCTCGTTGCGGCGTCTTGACAAGCCTTTAAGGGTAGCCTGGCCATGTATCGTACAACCTCAGCCCCATTACATCCGGGGTTTCTCATCCCTACACGCCTGATAATGTCCCATCACCAAGTTTTCGTAGCCCTCCCTCCACCGACTTCTTACCGTGTTTTCCCCTCTCCCGATCATTCATCTCGTCTTATCAGCCGGCCGCCCAGGGCCAGACAGGAAATGATACCCAGCCCCGCACAGCCCGAGTGCCACAGCTCCCCAGTAGGTATAGGGCATGTAGGTTAAACTTACATGCCGTACTGGCGCGGTGGCGCGGACAAATGACCTCGATAGCAGGGTTGGGGTGTTGGAATATATCAGTAACTCTCGATATACAAGACGGTGTGCCTTGGGCGTGAGTGTTAGCAGCAGCTGAGATTCAGAGATTCGGCAGGCCAGCTTCTGAAAGATGTATGGTTAGTGGGGGCTGCAGTTGGTCTGCCATTGCATCACATCTATGTGTTTCTGTCGTTCGTGTCACTTGAGGACAACCCATACATTGATGATTGACGGCCTGGAGTTTTATGTTGACCTCAACGTCTTCACATGCTCTCCTAGTCTACCAATGCCATCCCCAATGGATGTTGACTGGCACCATCACGATGCCATGTAAGTGGGTGCGAGTCGGAATGGCAGCCAAGTATCCAAGGAAGAGTATTGCAACTGCTCAACGAACGGACTCTCTTGCAATATGTCCAGTAGGACTGCATAGAGATCTGCTCTATAACCAGTCAGGTACCCTAGTTATATGCAACGTCGGCTGCGACTGCATAGATTCGTCATGGCCTACGCGTCTGGTGAATGTTGTTTCGCTTGCATCCTCCTCCCGGTCCGTGATCACGGACAACCAGTTCGGCGATACGAGCTAGACGACGGCACGGGCGCCCACCGGGACCCCGAAAGGATGAAATGAGTGGCAGATGCAGATAAGGCGGTGGACCAGGTCTCGGGGATAAAAGGTTGCCTCAAAGATGTTTCGGTCCGGTGCCCGGGGATTGTGTTATTTAAGAATGCAGCATAAGTACCGCAGCTGCCCATGAATCACAGCCGGAAGGCTAGGACCGAAACTTTCCTTTGCAGTTGACTGCCGGGACAAGAAACGCTTCACCTTTTCACTTTTCACATTGAGGATTAACTTAGACCCTGAATGGCCCCTCACCTCTCCTCCCCCACGCTCTAGATTCCCCGGATTGAACGAGCTACGTCACTTTAGCGTCCATTGTGGCACCGGAGATTGCGTATATACGTACTGTATACGTATCAGATCATCAGATAAGCCACCTGAAGACGAAAACCTAAATGGCGG
Organism: Coniochaeta sp. 2T2.1; assembly: GCA_009194965.1. Taxonomy (NCBI): domain Eukaryota; kingdom Fungi; phylum Ascomycota; class Sordariomycetes; order Coniochaetales; family Coniochaetaceae; genus Coniochaeta; species Coniochaeta sp. 2T2.1. The sequence goes on along the minus strand of VSMA01000017.1, from coordinate 396,990 downwards.
GCCCGGTTCGGGAACTAGACACGGCGAAGGGCAATGGGGCCGCTAGCAGTAGCAGGACGACCTCTATCACCTCTTCTTCTTCCCCTGCCGTTCCCTCCCCCCTGCGCATGCCAGTAAAACAAAAGATGGCCGTCGGATTCAAGTCATTGCTCGACAGCGCCAAGAAGCTGGCCATTGGCAGCGACGAGGGCAGCGAAAGCGAGAAGAAACCCGCTGCCGACGTGACGGAGCTGTTCCCCAAGGTTGCCCCCGCGGTGGACGGAGATGACTGCGACCGGGACTGCGACTCGTGTGTGGTGAACTACCCGCGCGGCTTCAAGATTGACGAGGAGGATGTGCTGTACGGCTTCGTGAAGGGCTGGAGCACCCATGTGCTGGTTGCGACGGGCAAGACGGACTGGGTGCGGGATGTGGCGGATGAGAAGGGGAGTGTGATGCAGGCCATTGGGAATGCAAAGGTGGCGCCTAGCAATGGGGTATGTTGCCCGTCTACAATCCTAGGACATCATGACCTCGGTGGCTGACTTAGCTTTGTGTGACAGCGCCTCATGCTCTCGGCATCCAACATACCTACACCTCATCACACGAACGACTACTCCGAGCCGACCACCGTCCTCCTATTACCCGCCTTCGCTATCGTCGAGAACGTTACTCCGGCCACAGTACCGACGCTCATCACGGCCGTCATCGACCGCGCACCCACCAACACATCTCCTCTCGCCCCGCTATCACTACCGCGGACCATCCATGCTCCCTTACCAGAGCCCGCACCGGCAGAGCTCAAAGAGTTGACTATCAGGCCATGTCCGCACTCGGCACTCATCTTGCTATGCAGCCAAAAGACCCGCGATGCCCGCTGCGGCCAGAGCGCCCCTTTGCTAAGGAAAGAGCTGGAGCGACATCTCCGACCACTGGGGCTGTTCCGCGATCTAGACGACGAGAGGCCGGGTGGCGTGGGGATATACTTCATCAGCCATGTCGGCGGACACAAGTACAGCGCCAACGTGATGGTGTACAGGAGACCAAACGCATTCGGGATCGATGATGTGGAAAGGGCGAAGGAGGGCGTGACACTCGTGGTGCCGAAGAAGAAGGAGGGTGAGGAGGCGAAGGAGAATCTCGGTGCGGCTCAGTGCATCTGGCTGGCGAGGATTCGGCCTGAGGATTGCGAGAATCTGGTCAAGTTTACCGTGTTGCAGGGCAAGGTTGTCAAGCCAGAGAGCCAGCTAAGAGGTGGCTTTGATCGGAGTAAGGGACTGTTTAGTTGGTAATTCTTGGGCGCATTTCGGGTGCGCTGGTGACGGCTTCATTCCATAAAACGACTTCTAGAATAGATCATGAGAGGGAGAATTACACAAACGGCGAGATAGAGCCAGGTCATCAAATGCTTGTCCAGTAGCTTGTCCAGCACATCCTCCTCCGTGCGTTCACTACCTGTGTCACCGTTGACATGTGGGGTTCACACGATAAGTAACCGAGGCGCCGATAAGAGCTTCGCCGACTCGTCGCCGGGCAACGGCGCCTTTGGTAAACACGGCTTGACCATTCACGACACCAGACAATCTTCAATCTTGAGAGGGCATTGAATTCCAATTGCATTCCACTTGGGTTTGGTCAGTCCTGTGTCAACAAACATCTTACCGCATTCTTCAAGATATACCATTGAGAGCAATGGCATAACAGCATTATCGGGAGTACTATTGTCTTCAGCATTCCAACCCTTCTTGGTCTCGTTTCACTTCCCTCGCAATTTCGCGCTGTCTTCATAGCAACCACGCGTAGACATGGCGACTTCTACTCCTACCGCCGATTTGGCTCAGATGCCACCTCCTGGAGCTCGCCATCACCAAAGGACGAAGTCCTCTGTCCTCCGTTCTTTCATCGGTCACCGGCGCAACAACTCAGATGGTACAAACCTGCCATCCTCCTTCGACATTACATCACAGTCCGCGCTCAAACCTGCCCTCAGTCTCGACCCCCTGAGTAACGACATGCGATTCCCAGGATATACACGCCAGCCTCGGGCTCTGGAGGAACTACAGCACAACCAGCAAGGTCAGGGCTGCCCAAGGTCACGATCACCGAACAAGATCCGCGACAATGGCACACCGACCTCGCCCACTAAGGGTGGCTTCGGCAACATATCGCTCAAGTCTTTTGCAGGGAAAGAAGCCGCGAAGCTGGCAAAGTCCAAGGAGAACAGCCGCCCATCGTCGCCGACAAAGCCGAAGAAGTCCAAGTCGGCTACTAACCTGGCTGGTCTCCTCTCGCGGCCCAAGTCGATGAAGAATCTTAAAAAAGAGGCAGAAGAGGCGGCGCGTCAGGCCAAGGACAAGGAGAACAGGACGCCTCCGAGTTCTGTAACCGTCGAATCCATGGCTCCGCCGCCGCCCATCTTTGCTCAGTTTACCAGTCAGGCGCCGGCTGAGCAGCGGCCGAGCCTTGATGCGTTCAGGAATAACCATGGGAATTATACTACGGCATCGCCTAGTCCAGTCACCGATGACCCGCGTCTGGCGATGAAGCAGCGGCCCAAGTCCTTCCAGCCGCCCTACGCCGGCCGACCAGAGGAGCAGCGGACTAACTCCTTGGAGAACTCGTCCAGCAGCCGGTCCAAGGATAACGATGTGAAGAAGGGCAGCACATGGGGCAGAGGCGGCCCAACCACAGGACGGAGCGGTATACTAGGTGCATTTCCCGGCATGGGATCCCGGACAAAGTCGACGACAACCCTCTCGGAAACGTCGAGCCCAGCCCCCGAGCAGGCGGCCATTGATCCCATGGACATCGACAAGCACCTCGAGGCCATGCTAGACAGGCGCAACATCCCCGAGAACCAGCGGTACAAAATGCGAAACCTGAATGACACGATCAAGATGGAGTTCATCCGGCAGGACTGGGCCGAGAGCGCAGCCAAATCCGACACTAGGCCAGGGAGCAACGACGGCAGTGATACATCCATGAACGCCGGAGACGATGATAGCAAGAACAAGAAGACCAGCCGTGGCAGGAGTCTGACGCTCTCCCGGACAAGCAACAAGGACAAAAGCGGCAAAGACAAAGCACCCGGCTCCCCGACAAAGAAGTCCAAGGGCGAGGGGACGCTGGGCAGGCACTTCAGGAGCAAGTCCACCGACAGCGTGGCAAGTGGTGATGGTCGCCGACCCGATTCATCTGGCTCGGGCAGCAACATAGCGAGCGGCTTCCTAGCCAAGGTCAAACTCCAACAGGGCCCGATGGACTACGTGGGGTATCTGCGCAGAGTGCAGAAGCCCGAGCTCGTCGAGGTGGGCAAGCTGCACAAGCTCCGCCTGCTGCTGCGGAACGAGACAGTCGCCTGGGCGGAGGAGTTCATCCGTGAGGGCGGTATGAAGGAGATCGTGGGTCTTCTTCACCGCATCATGGAGGTCGAATGGAGGTAAGTCCAGCCGTATTCCCCCTATTCTCTCTCCGCACCAGTACTAACCAACCAATCTGCAGAGAGGAACACGAAGATGCCCTCCTCCACGAGAACCTCCTCTGCCTCAAGGCCCTCTGTACCACCGCCCTTGCCCTGCAGTACCTAACCACCATCCACTCCACCCTCTTCCCAGCACTGCTGCACATGATTTTCGACCCGGAGAAGAAAGGTCCCTCGGAGTTTACAACCCGCAACATCATCACCTCCGTGCTGCTGACCTACATCGAATCCGGCGCCACGGCCGACGACCGCGTGGCCAAAGCCCAGCACATCCTCGGCTACCTACGCGACCCCGCTCCCAAGGAAGAGGAGAAACCCCTCGACTTCGTGCTCGAGATGCGGCGCGAGCGGCCCTACCGCGTGTGGAACAAGGAGGTGGTGAGCGTCACGAAGGAGGTCTTCTGGATCTTCCTGCACAACCTCAACGTCGTGTCCCTCGTCCCCGTCGACGAGCCCTCCATCAGCTTGACCGACTCTCCCACCCCTTGCTCAACCCTCACGGCAGAAGACGTCTCCTATCTCTCCCGGCACTTCCCCCGCCCCCGCGCCCCCGTCCCCGCGGCCCCCTACGTCGGCGGCGTGGAGTGGGACGCGACGAACTACCTCGCCAGCCACCTCGACCTGCTCAATGCCGTCGTGGCCTGCACGCCCACCGCCTCGGCCCGCAACGCCCTGCGCGACCAGTTCCGCGTGTCCGGGTGGGAGCGGTGTCTGGGGGGATCGCTGCGGCTGTGCAAGGAGAAGTTTTACGGGGCAGTGCACGAGGGGCTTCGGGCCTGGACGGCGGCCGCCGCCGAGGACGGGTGGGACGTGCGCGACGTCCGGTTCGGACCGCCTCCCGAGAGCAAGAGTCGGAGCGGGAGTCCCGTCAAGGGAGGGGTTAGGAAGAGGAAGGAGGACGATGCCCCGCCGCCGAGGCTGGAGATGCCTGTTTTGGAGTTGGGCGGAGGTAACGGGGGGAGGGATGATGAGGGGTGGTTGAGCTGAGAGACGGGGCGAGACTCGGATGTCGACATCCTGCTACGTAACCTGATGCCAGTGAATGTCGGGGACTTGGTATACTGGTTGACATTGAAGGTGCCAGTGCAAAGAGGGCGGAGCAGGTTTTTGGTTCCGTCTCGTTGACAACCATGGGACGGAACGCCTGTGCGGTGGCTGTGAATGATGATCAAGTTATGTGTCGACGAAAACAAACAGGAAACAGAAGACCGGGAATGGCTTTTGGGGAAGGGATTACTTTGGAGTTTGGGGCAAAATTTGCATGTGTCAGATTATCTTGGGTGTTGTCGAGCCTGGACCGTCTGTTGGGTCGGTCGTTTCGTTTGACTTTCCCTAGGTCGGACGATGGCGAGAGATGGGCTGGGGGGAAGGAGATCGGTGTTGTGTTTGCTTCCTGTCTACGATAATTTTAATGAACATCCACGCTTTTATCACTGTTAACTTGGTTCCGTGCTAAGCTACCCTCATGCCCACTGAGGGTTAATGATCCGCTGCTGTGTTACCGCCGATCTTCTAGCCATGTGATCCGTCTGTTTTGGCTTAGTCCGGCAGCGCAGGGGATATTCTCGGAGTGCTTGATTAGCTTAGTACCACGTTGGTTTTGCCAGCTTCAGCTGGGACTCAATAGTGCTGCTGTCCATGATGCCTGGACGTAGAACGGCATAGACCGGTGGCCTATGGCCTATGGCCTTTCCTGTTCTGTTGGCTGAAGTACAACATGAAGGTCCCTTCATAGTCTCGGACAGATGAGTGTGGAGGCATGCGTCTCGTTTGAATCGATACGTCCTGAGTGTTTGCTGGAGGAATTTAGGGGTGGATAATCAATGGCTACGGGGTGTTCCTACATGGTATAAGACCGGGCGGCTTATTTTCAATGGCCCGAGGACATGCCACATCCGAGTCCTCAGCTTTGCCCTGGGGGCACCCACTTAGCAGAAGTAAGTCAATTCGTGAAGGTGGCTAGGAGGAAACGATGTGGTTACGAGGCGATGGAAGTAATCAAGGACTCCGCACAGTGTTGGGGAAGATATTGACGGCTTCGGAAAGCCTTTTCTCACCGCTCACGAGATTTGGAGTGCTTGTTCTCCCTTCTGTTAGACCACTGACCGTCTCCTTTGGGCAGCAATGGTAGTCTCCCCGCGGGTCCAATGCCTCAGCCAAGAAGGCCAGAACTTTGGGCTTTCCTTCCCCGATCCCGAGAGTCACTTGAATCGCAAGCAAGAAGCAGTCTGTCTTCTTCGAACCTGGAGGCCACAGTCCTCCTCGGAGGTGCCGAAAAGATGTGACAGACAGACAGACACGCATGTGCCGGTCGGTTGTTATGTATAGAACGAGTATGTCGGCAGGAACGTTTAGGGGGAACGTGGAAATGACAGCTCACGGACATCCGCCCTGGGATGTAGACGCCCGGCCACTGCATGGCCTTTCCCGTTCTGCTAGGGTGGTTGGGGGTTGGAGGGGCTAGACGTAACGGAGTGCCACTTCTCCCCCCCAGCCCAAAGCCATGCGAGACCCTGATCACAGATCGTAAGATTCCTCCGCTGTACGAAGTACAGCATACCTTAAAGTTATTCCCCGGCCGGCAGGCTTGCATGAAGGACACGGTCCAGTCATCGGGACCTGTCGATACCTTCGCCAAGAGTGAATCTCGCTTACGCAGGGAGGAGATATCGGAGCTTGTTTCGATGATCGGACATGAGGATCATGTGTTATGGTCCCCTCACATGGATTATCTAATGGTGTTTGTGATGCGGAACTTGGAGGCCGCTGTAAGGGGTGTCTTTGGTTGAGAGTCGAGGTGGAGGCCGAGTAGACTGTAACTGCCCCTGGCCTGAACCTGAGCTGTACTCCGTATATCAGTCAGTCCGTAACTACTCGATGTTACCTGTCAGGGTAAGTATGCTGAAGAGTTGAACGACAATGGACAGTGATAAGCCGGTAGTATTCCCTTCTCTGATGCACAGTGAGGATCCACCATATCTTGATGGTGCACAAAGCCGATCGCCAAGTTCAACTTGGGGCGAGTGGCCTAGTACCATACATAGGCTGTCATTTCTGCAGCTGGTGTGAGGCGGAAATCCCCGAGAGTGCCCTCTTCCAACCAGGTCATCGACCAGTATCAAGATCAGATGTTCCAGACTCATCTCGGCTGCTCCTCCTGAGGCTGTACGATGTAACGGATAGGGGATGGATGTCCTGTTAGTCGAGCATCAGGGAGATCTAGAACGCCGCCGTGTCAATACACACAGTGTACTTGTGCTCTCCCCCCCACGCTTTCCCCGTGTTGGAGCACATTTGCCGTCGCCACGGAAGCCAGAGATGTTCGTTACAAGCTTCTGGAACGGACCGGTACAGACGCGGGAGGCAGGTCCTAGCTCTCCAGCTCAAGCCCCAAAGTTCCATGCAGGCGCCAAACCAAGCACTGAAGGCGGAGTATAGGAAACAAAAGCAAGGCCATTATTGATCGATCTCCGACATCCTGGCTATCATTTGGCGATGCAGGGCCAGGCCAGGCTTTAACCAGCGTGAGCCTGAATGCACTGTTGTATCTTGCAAGTACATGTACATGCATGTACGTCGGTGACAGATGGCACGACGACTAGGAGTAGCCAAGACGAAGCCAGAGACTGTGTGCAGCAACCCGGGAAGAAGAGAGGAGAAGAAATTACAGGCATGGAAAAGGCAGGGCGGAAGGAAGACAAAGAGAAACTGAAGAGATTTTCATGCTTGATGCAAGCTGACGGACCGATGAGTTGCCACGAATGACCGGTCAGGCCGGTGAAGCTGTGAACTTCAGGAGAGAAGGAGGGTTTTTGCTCCTGTTCCGGAAGCCATTGCTTGCCAATCGGTTGATACTTCTTGTCATACCTCGTATGCAGACATTGTGTCTCTAAATCAAGTTCATGTTCGGGTTGCTTTTCGAATCCAGATAAGGCAAACTCCTGTGTGAGTGTGCGAGAATAGGCCTCGCCTGAGGAATGATGTTGTCGAAGGGTCGAGGTGAAGTTCCTATTTAATGCCAACCACTCAGGTGTCGAGGGATGAGCTCCGGTGGGTCCACAACTAGAACTAATCGCTTTATGACGTCACGTGAAAAAGTTGCCTATCATTGGGGATGGAAAATGCGCCTTCGGTTTCACTGCATGAACACTTTTTTCCAACATATCTGCAACACGCAATGCACCCTTCAGATCCTGGCATATCGCCTCATCCCACTTGAACACCCTCGTTTCACAACTCTTGCTTCCGTTGGATGAGTGGCGTACCGGGACTACTAGACTCTAGCACTCACAGAAGAGCCCGGTACTGGCGCGGTACGAAGTACTTCCAGCTAATTTGAGATCGACACTGCTTCTCAACAGAAATCGGACCCTGCGCGCCTTGACGATCCCGACATTGCGGCACGGAAACGAGTGGCGGGATAGCCTCACTTCTCACTCGGGCTGAACGGCTTGTAGACTCGGCACTCCCGTATGTCCTGATCTGGATGGCAGAGGCGAGCAGGTTCCGGTCGTGGCTGACCCTGGTCCCTGGTCTTTTTTAGCTCCCGGACGGCCTCGAGGGTTCAAGGGTCTTCGGCGACGGCAGCCAGTCAGCCAGTCAAGAACCCTTGCCTCTCCTACACCGAGGTAGCTGCTGGAGTTGCTGCAGCCGGACAGCGGCCGTGCAGATTTCGCTTTCCTGGTACCGTTCAAGGCAGGACAGTGCGGCCGCGATGCTGCAGGAGAACCGACCACTCCGTGAGCAATGGCGCTGTAGGGTTCGAGATCAATTGGTCCACACCTTTGGCTTCCTGCATACTCCGTTACTGTCTCTTCCGGGAGCGGGAGAGTGTCTTTGGTAGTCACATGTCCAACTTGAGCAAGCGGACATGGATGTCTTCGAACGGGCAGCGCTTAAGCGTCAGTCATAGAAGTCAACCCATCCTCGACGGCCACCTGTCTACCGTGGCTGTCAATATCGCTCTTGAACGCATCGTAGCTTCACAGGGCGGGCTTCTACAAAGCTTCAAGACCATTCGCCGGTGTCATCAAGCTCCACTTGGTAGCCGGTTGTGTGCTGTTCTTCAAAGTAACAAGGAGTACACCTAGGCTGTAAGTAGGACCACAGCTACTGCTGCTTGCCTTGCGATATTGTACAGCTGGACGCTCTGATTCCGGACATCTATTCCAAGCTTTTTGAAAGGGGGATAAACGAAGTTCGACATTGTCCAAAGTGAACCGGAGTTACAGGAGACATCACTCGGTACCTTGGCGGTACTTGCTGTACCACTTGGCCTGGAAGTCTCCGCCCAAGCTCCAAAGCTCCAAGCTTCTCGCCCCTTCTGCTCACGCAACCCAACACCGGACCTGCAACAGCAACCAGTGAGCCCGGTCAGACACCTGCTGGACTTACTACAAGCTACCTACAGCAACGATTATTGCCCATTGTTCTCCTATTTCGCTCTTAGGTATCCCAGCTTATCCGCCTCCTCCTTGCATATTCACCGACGCCTCTCGGTTGCAAGGACCGACTGTATCTCTGATTGACGTCCGGATATCCTCGCGCATCAGTGCCATCACCAGTCAACCCGCTTCCTTTCCCCCGGGTTGAATCACGCCGTCAGAGAGAGGCAACAAAGACAGCAAAAGTACCCGGTATCTTTCTGGTCCACGACCTGGAACTAGACGTGGAACTACCCGCTTCGGCATATTGAACCCCTATTACAAGTCGAGAACGAGTTTAGCAAACTCTTGACTTCCAGGTTGCATACCAAGTGGCTTCCTACCAGCATAATACTAGCACCATCTCACGCAGCATCGGCCCACACCCAACCCTTTCCCCTCAACCACTCCAGCCTCCCGACCTGCCTCCCGATCCCCATTGTCCCCTGCGATTCGAACAGTAGTAGAGGACTGCTGCGAGCCGTGCCACCGTCACTGGGGGCGAACTCGGACGAGGTCTGGCAATTGGAGATCCTGCCGTAACGCACACGAATCAAGAAGTCCAGTCGACCGGCGTCGACACCCCTTGTTATTACTGCCAGCGTCTACGTACACTACTTTGTCAAAATGTCAATAAAGTGAGTTCTATCAGCTCTTTTCTAACAATGTGTTTCTATTTTCTGTCCGGTTCACTTGGCTGCTGTCCTTAAGTTCCCAACGCGTTTATCTATCCTCCGCTTCCCCCGCTCACGTTGCTTTTAAGACATGACACCCAGCATGGGGTCACGGGCTTCCTACCTTGTCACATAGTCTTGTTCGACAGCCCATTTTCTTCTCGGTCTTACCCTCTCTCCCCCCCATGCCATCTCCCCCCCTCTATCACAATGGCGGACCAGTTTCTGGCCGAGGCCCATGCTTGGACCCTGCGTCAAGCCCAGGCGCAGGCAGAGGATACCGAAAGTGATTCATCTGACGAGGCCGACAGCTGGGTCATGCTAGGCCAGGACGGCAACGTCGTCCCCCTGCAGAACGAGCGCATACTGCACACATCGCGGCCCCGCGTAGGGCTCGACATATCCGTGCCCCGGGAGCTGCCGAACGCAGAACCATTCTCTATCAAGAGCGATAGTGGCATAGCCTACATTACGAACCGCAGGGTGAGTCTTTCCGTCTGCAAGCCGGGTCCACCCTCCACATAATGCCGTGCTCATACTAGATCTAGGTTATTTACCTCCCTGCAAGACCTACAGAGCAGTTCAAGTCCTTCTTCGCACCCATCCTCAACTTTGAAGACACCCACGTCCACTCGTCCTGGATCGGACCCTGGAGCTGGACCGGCATCGTGAAGCCGGTCACGGGCGGAGGCATCCCCGTCGACCTCCCACGCATAGAAGTACGTCTCGTTTTCAAGGAAGGCGGGCACAGCGACTTCCAGTCCAAGTTCGAGCTCCTCAAGGAGCGATTGCAGCACGCGAGGGAGCTCGAGCAGGAGACGGGGCAGCGCCTGATCGTGACGGACGAGGAGCTACCACCCTACGAGCCATCCAGCGGTACTACTTCGAACCCCCACCATCCTCCTCCTCCTCCTCCTCCTTCAGCTCAGCAGGCGCCACCACCAGGCATAGACGCAGCAGACGCGGAAGCAGCGGGTAGCCAGGGTATCTCCGGGAGGCAGGGTCAGCCGCCACAGCCTGGGCCCGATGAGCCTCCCCCGGATTACGTCGAGGCCCAGAGCCAAGCGATTGGCATGCGCTTCGAAGAGCGCCTGCGCGAGGAAGCCGAGAGACGGTGAAAGCGTGGGGAGGGCGTGGGAGAGGTGGGAGTCGTGAGCCGCGAGTTGCCTAGGCTGACCAAGACTTAAAGGGCAAATGACTTGACTGCCTGGAAGTTGTTCTTGTGACCGGTAGGAGGGCTTGTGCCACGTACTACATACTTTGATGACGATACCCACGGGACAAAAGAGCCATGAGAATTCATTGAATCACCACACTATTTTACTTTGAGGAGCGTGGGATTCGCGCCGTTGTGTCCGTGCGTCAAAGAGGAGTTGCTTTGGCAGGAGGAGCGCATCCATGCATTGTCCCACCTTGGGAGTGACCTCTCACAACAGATTGCCTCGCTGTTATATGGCCAAATGCCGGAGAATCAGAGGCATCTAAATACGTAGTACAGAGATAGGTATCTTCAGCTGTGCCAGACGCTATTACTATTCTGGTATTCCAGCTTGAGCCTTACCTAAGCCATGAGTTGCACTCCTGGTGGAAGTCTTGACATGAGTTAGGTGTGGCAGGATGCACGTGACAGGTGGGTCCAATCGGACCAAGCTCTTCCAAGCCACCAACCAATCAGTAGCCGGCTGATTCGGCAAACCGGACGGTTTTCGTGATTCGATTTTCGTTGGTAGAGCTTCATACCGCGCAAACCTACGTCTCATCGACTTTCAATTTTCCCTCATCGCCCATCAACATCACCCCACCCCCCACCCCCTTAGCCATTGACATCCACGACCTGTGCGGTTCGACAGCCATGGGTATCTGGGACACCATCACCGACCTCGTCGAGGCGGCCGCGCCCTGGGGCACCGCCGAGGCCGAGGCGCCCTCCTCCAACCCTGCCGGCGCCGGCCCGGCCAAGGAGTCTGCCGTACGTCATTTACTTTCTCTCTCACCGACCGGCATACAAGTCGGGGCATACCTGAAGGGGCTATCGCTTGGGGATATACTGGGGGCGAATTGGATGTGCAATCTGGTGCTGACTATTATTTCCCTCACGCAGTCCGAGGTCGCGACCGAGACGGTAGACGACAGCAAGTCCGAGAAGGAGTCGTCGGACGACTCCGAGTCCAAGGAGGACGAGGCCGAGGAGGAGCCCGAGGAGGAGGAGGAGGAAGAAGAGGAGGAGGAGGAGCTCGTTGACCCCAAGGAGACTATCGAGGAAGGTGCGTGGTGTTTGCTCTCTTCTTGCCTTCCAACACGGTTTCCCACGAGCGACGAGCTACGGCCCGCGTGAGGTCCAGCTTCGACTGCGACGGCTTGCTTGTCTCTCATCAGCAAAGCTACAAACTCCGGGACAGTCCGAAGGACTGCTCAAGAGCTTGATCAATATCGATATGTCGACAAACGGCCTCGACATACAGCCCGGCTTAAATATGGTCATGAAGAACGATGTGCTGACGTGTGGGCATCTACAGAGTGCCGGAATTCCAAGCAGTGCGCACCGGCCAAGCACCACTTCGAGGAGTGCGTCGAGCGCGTCGAGAACGGCTCCAAGGAGGACTGCGTCGAGGAGTGTACGTATTCCAGCCAACCTTCCCTGTTAACCGGGCCCTCGAGGATTGAGCCCGGTTGCGTCCTGAGGATATATGCACTAACATACACCGCTCGCCCAGTCTTCCACCTCACCCACTGCGCAACCCAGTGCGCGGCCCCCAAGCTCTGGTCCGTCCTCAAATAAGCGGCTTCATAGGACTCGACGGTCTGGTTCGGGAACGAGCGGTGTCTGCGTTGCACGCATACCAGGACTTGTTACTCTAGATGGATATCCCCGATTAGACAAAGCTGGTTGGTGGTGGCCCCGAGATTCGACAATGGCAGAAACGGAAAACGACAACCTCTGTACAATTTGTGCCTCCCTGTAACAAGCTCTGAGGTTCACTGACGCCCGGTCATTGGTGCAGGGCAAAAGCATATTCGTCTGTATAATATAGCCTACCCTATTGATTCAACTGATTTAAAACCACACCTGCTCTGGTCGAACTCTGGTCGAACTCTGGTCGAACTCTGGTCGAAGAGCGCAAACGCATCTTGTGCTAAGCTCTATCGGGCTATAACGCGACTCTTCAACCAGACCTCACAGCAATAAGCAAACAGCAGTTGAGTCTTGGCCGACATAGGCCATCTCCTCCGCAACGGCACGTTGGATCACATGCTATCTACCTCGCAAGCTTTCTCGATGCGGGCAAGATGAGGGGGCAAGAGACAGTCGGATGCATACCCAGCTACAGTTGGATACCACACCACCTAACGGCCGACGAATCTCCAGCTTTGGATTTGCTCACCTGTCTTTTAGGGACTATCTCCCCAGTCTCGTTTGGGCAATTTCCCCGCCCCTGCTCCAACACTTCCCAAGCACATCGCAGAAACGGCCCCAAAAACCAGGTTCTCTATGGACTAATCAGGTGCTGCGAGACGAGTGCGAACGGTGAGACGCTGCCCAGCCGCTTGTTGAAAGGTTCCCGAAGAAAGGAGCTGGCTAGGTAGTGCGCGGCGTAAACCGTTTGGAAATTGCGCTGGTAGGGGGCCTGTAGTAGTAATAGTAAAACCGTCTATCCGCCCTTTTATGCAGCGTGCCATTTCCCAGCTCTTGTCGGATCTAGACATGCGACAACCATTTCTACTTCGTATTCTGCTCACGTCAAGTAGAGTTCGATGCCAACCAACAACTCTCGAGTTCTCGAATCCCAATTTCCTCCCTGACGAATCAGCGCGGACGATCCTTGGCGCCAGCTGTGTGTGACTGTCAGCACACACTTCGAGAGAGCCACAGCAGGAGGAAGAGGGATCGGATCGCTCCCGCCCGAGGCTGACGGAACGGACGGGCCAGTGGCTTTGGACTCCACCATGGATCTAAAAGATGACGGCGCACAACAACCGGGGACGGACGACACGACTTGCGCAGCACCATCTGTACCTCTGGGCAGCGATAACGATGGGAAGAAGGGACACGCGACAACAACCGCGACAGAGAAACCAGAAGCCGCGACCGCAGCAGCAGCAGCGAACATGCCGCCGAGCGGGGGATACACGGAGTTGAGGACCGAGGAGCACGACGAGCCACCACCGCACGCCGATCGGTATCAGGATAAGCTGGATGGCGTCGCAGAGGTTGAGTTGACGACTACGCAGTCGCACACGCTGGGAGGGCCGAGTAGTGCGCGTGCGACGGGCGAGGAGGGAAGGGGGAGCGCCGAGGTCGGGGAGCAGGTGCACACGTACAAGGTTTACAAGAGGAGGTGGTTTGGGTTGGTGCAGTTGACGCTGCTGAATATCATTGTCAGCTGGGATGTAAGTTGACTATTGCCCCTATGCGATGGATGCGACGGGATTCGGGACGGCTCTTCGCCGTCCGCGTCTCACTTGCATGACGGTTCACAACCCCTCGGCCCTGTCACAGTACAACATGACCAGAGAACTAACACGGTACCTCCTCTCACAGTGGCTCACCTTCTCTCCTGTCGCCTCCAACGCCGCCCTCTACTTCCGCACCGACGAAACAACAGTCAACTGGCTCAGCACGGCCTTCATGTTCTCCTTCGTCGTCGCCACCCCCCTCACAATCTACGTCCTCCATCTCGGGCCCAAACCCTCGATCATGACCTCCGCCGCCCTCGTGCTGGCGGGGAACTGGATCCGCTACGCGGGCTCGCACTCCAAGACGGAAGGGGGCGGCATTTTCGGGGTCGTCATGTTCGGGCAGATCCTCACGGGGCTCGCGCAGCCCTTCGTCCTGAGCGCGCCGGCGCGGTACTCGGACCTGTGGTTCACCAACCGCGGCCGCGTGGCCGCCACCGCCCTCGTGTCGCTCGCGAACCCCTTCGGCGCGGCCCTGGGTCAGCTGATCGTGCCCTTCTGGGTCAGCAAGCCGGCGGACGTGAGCAACATGGTGCTCTACGTGGCCATCATCTCGTCCGTGTGCAGCGTGCCGTCGTTCTTCATCCCGGCCAGGCCGCCGACGCCCGCCGCGGCGTCCTCGGAGACGCCCAAGCTGTCCCTGAAGGAATCGGTGCACATCCTCACCTCGCACACGGAGTTCTGGCTTTTGCTCATCCCGTTCGCCGTCTATGTGGGGTTCTTCAATTCTATTTCGTCCCTGATCAACCAGATCATGTACCCCTACGGCTTCAGCGACACGGACGCGGGCATCGCGGGCGCGCTGCTCATCGTCGTCGGCCTCGTGGCGGCCGCCATCACCTCGCCCATCCTGGACAGGACCAAGTCCTTCCTGCTGGCGATCAAGATCACCGTGCCCATCCTGGCGCTGTCCTTCTTGGTGTTCATCTGGATGCCCGCCACCCGCAGCTTGGCGGGGCCCTACGTCGTGCTCTCGGTCACGGGCGCCGCGGCCTTCAGCCTCGTGCCCGTGGCCGTCGAGTTCATGGTCGAGCTGACGCACCCCATCTCGCCCGAGGTGACGAGCACGCTCGGTTGGGCCGGCGGCCAGCTGCTGGGCGGGATCTTCATCATCATCTCGGACGCGCTCAAGGCCGGGCGCGAGGCGGATCCACCGTATAACATGCACCGGGCGCTGATATTTACCGCCGTCGTGGCGCTGGCCGTGGCGCCGCTGCCGATGTGTCTCGGGCTGTTCGGGCGCGGGGAGCACGTCGAGCTGAAGAGGGTGAGGAGTGACGAGCGGGAGGGGCGGGGGAGTCAGAGTACGGTTGTGAGTGGGACGACGTATACGGATTTCTAATGAGAGCACGATGGGAATTGGGTTTACGGCGTTAGTGGTAATAAGGGCTGGGCTGGTGCTGTCGTTATGACTGATTAGCATTAGCATTGGTAATGAATCTATCGAAGATGCATCCATGGTGTATGTCTTCTATGGCAACGGGTTGTGATGCATTACATCCCCGCCCTCTCCTCCCACTCGGCCCTCAATCTCTCCATCTCCCTCCAGCACTCGACGCCCAGCTCCTCAAACTCAGCCCTCTTCTCCTCCGTCAGGTCGACAGCGTCCGCCTTGCGGCCAACCATCTTCCTCAACAACCCCGTAGCATCATCACTAGCCAGCGCCTCCCGATCCTCCACCTTGCCTTCCCACCCCCACCCCTCGACCTCCGTCCTTTTGGGGCTCGTGTTCCCGCACCGGTCGCAGCTGGTGCCCCACTTGACGTTCTGCCCTCCCCTCGAGGCGAGCTCGTCCTCGCCCGCGAGCGCGAGCCACACCATGGCGCAGGCGCCGTTGTAGGCCGTCACGGGGTGCCAGGGCGAGCCGAGCCAGCGGGAGAGGTACATGACGACGCGGTACCAGAAGAAGAGGAAGGCGTTGAGGGGGAAGAGCGTGCTCACCACGACGCCCGGGTGGGCGAGGTAGATCTTGGGAGGGGTGAGGAGGTTGCGGTCTTTGGACGACGGCGGTGGGGAGAGGTAAGAAGCAGAGTACGGCTTGACGGAGGGGAGGGAGGAGGTCATGGCTATGATGTCGGTCAGGCGCTTGGAGGACTCGTAGGCGTCTTTGGTCTTGATGGCCTGGAAGTCGGAGGGGGAGAAATCGCCGCCCGTCGGCTCGATGCTGCTCTCCCATATTATACGGCCTGGCGGGGCGGTTGACGCGGGCTCGCGGCTGAGGAGGGGTAGGACGGCGTGCACGAAGAGGTAGTGCCCGAAGACGTTGGCGCAGAAGACTTCGCCCAGGACGGGACTTGTTTTGCTCTCGTCGTCTGACTTGGGGTTTGCCGGTATCGGGTTGACCGTAAGGCCCTTGATGCCGGCTTTGAAAGTCGGGAAGGTGGTGGCCTGGACGATGCCCTTGCTGAAAAAGCAGTGCGCCACTTTGCTCCAGTTTAAACCCGACCAACCCCCGATTCCGGCGTTCAATATCACGGCGTCTAGCCGCGGTATTCGGACGTCGACTAGTGACAGGAAGGCGTCGGTATCGGAGGGGTTGGAGAGGGTGCCGTTCACGAGCTGGTCGGCGGCGCCCCTGATGCTGGGCAGGTTGCAGAGGTCGAGCTGGATGCTGACTAGGTGGATTCTCCTCGTCGTTTCTGAGGCCTCATAGCCAGGTCCCAGGCGTGACTTGAGTGTTTTGGAGCACTCGGCCCTCTTCGCTGCGTATTGCCGCAGGGCATTGACTGTGTCATCGGACTTCCTGGTGCTTCGCGCCGTGGGTATGAGGATCAGGTGGCTGTCGAGGGATCGGGTGGCGATGAACTCGTCGATAAGCCGTTGGCAGATGCCAAAACCGATTCCACTGTCGTGACAGTTAGTGGACCATGCTTCGTGGTTTGGTGTTGACGCTTCTGCCAGGGCGGCATGGTGCCTTCGGGGGGGCGCAAAGGCGTACGTACCTGTTGGCGCCAGTGACGAGGACGAAGGTCATCTTGTCGGGCGACACCGAGTCCCATGGCGCTGGAGCCATTGTGAAGTTGTCCCCCATTGTCGAGTGTCAGGGACTAATAAAGTCGAGCAGAGTGCGCGCGATGTGGTGTTGTCACGTCTTTTTGCTCGGGGGCAATTCAGGGGTCGATGCTGGACAAAGGAGTTGTGTGATAACCAGACGTAAAGTCTGCTTAGGATGTGAAAGCTGGGTGCCGAAAAGGAGACACACGGGGTTCGTGTAATCCGGTACGAGCGTCGTCAATCAATTGGTGATGTTGTTGGCGACTGCCATGCGCAACGTGGAATCATCGTTGCCAGTTCCGGGGTTGGTGAAATTGAATGGCGGAATATTCCGCCACCCGTTCTATTCTGACCCACGCCACACGGGAAGTGAAGTTCCCGGCGGCCATCGACGTGCTGATTTCATCCACATGCAATTGAGTTGTCCTATTTCACACAAGAAGCCATTGGAGAATTCGTGGTACCTTAGTTTTGAGGAGTGACGAAGGAGATAAATAAACTTATTCCACCATAAAACTTAGGAGTTGGAAGGAGTCAGGGGAGTGAATCTAATTCGGTCTCGGGTACACTTCCCACTTAACCTCATCCGTGCCTGCCGTGCCCCTGACATTGGATGCCGCCGCAACGGAGCAAGCTCCGGCTTGGTCGCTACCCCACTTCTTAACCTCTCGATCTTATCTTACCTCATCCAGCTTACAAGACCAACACGCGGGCGTGTTTTGGCACTAGATATAACTGGTATCATGGCCGGGAAGGTGTTGGTCTTCGCCGGTGCACCGCATAGCTCGTCTCTCAACTGGGATCCCGCCATCTTGCTATCTGATTTCCCGGACACCATCGCTCGATTTGCTCGACTACCGCAGACCACAACCGCCTCATCTTCTCGGAAACCTTCCTTGCCAGGGCTGGCTGAAGAACATGCTGCCTGGCGGTCACTACCGCTGGAGAAGGCCAAGCTACACTCTGGCTTCACCCAGCAACATGCCATCAACGAATGGGAGCGGAACAAGTCCGACTTCTTCACGACGGCCGGTGTGTCCTTCATGAGTGATGACGGTACTCAAAACACCTACGAAGTCACGAATGACCTTCTCTCTCAGTTCTATGAGCAGTCGAGAGCGGTCCACGACCAGATAAGGTCATCTGAGCTAGTGGAATCTCAACCAGCTGAAGAGACAGCCGCATCCTTCATCACAGACACCTCGGCCGACGAATCTTCGTTTACAGATGAAGTCACCAAGCAACCACTCGGAAACCAGCGAGCCTCAAACCTGACCGACCTGGACCACCTACCATCAACTACATA
Source organism: Coniochaeta sp. 2T2.1 (assembly GCA_009194965.1). Taxonomy (NCBI): domain Eukaryota; kingdom Fungi; phylum Ascomycota; class Sordariomycetes; order Coniochaetales; family Coniochaetaceae; genus Coniochaeta; species Coniochaeta sp. 2T2.1. The sequence goes on along the minus strand of VSMA01000017.1, from coordinate 378,678 downwards.
CATCACCAAAGCTCAGCCAGCCACCGTAACCGTCAACCTCGTAGTAGGCATCATCTCTCTCCCCGCGCCCAGAGTCGTCAAGACGTCATGGGGCGGTACCAGCTCCCTAGTCGAAGTCCTCGTCGGCGACGAGTCCAGGTCCGGCTTTGCCATCACTTTTTGGCTCCCGAGCGGCGATCTCGAAGGGACTGAGCTAGCAGGGCTGCGACCCCAAGATGTCGTTCTCTTGCAGAATGTGGCGCTCAATGTCTTCAGGAAGAAGGTGTATGGCTCCTCTCTCCGCAAAGGCATGACCAAGGTCCATCTGCTGTATCGCCGAAAACTCGACCGCGATGATGTCGGCGGTTACTATAACTCGAACGACATGGCTTCGGCTGGCCCGGGCAATCCGCAGTTGGATAAGACGAAGAGGGTGTGGGAGTGGGTGCTTAATTTTGTTGGGACCGGACCGGCTGTCAAGGGAGGCAGTGTTCAGCAACGGCCTTGGGATAAACCGCCTGAAGATACGCAATAAGGACCGGAACAGTCGTCTGAAAAACACCACACCTTGGTCCAGGTTGAAAGACAGGAGTTTTTGGAATTTATCCAACCATCAATATGTGGTGCCCTTGGCAGTACTATACAGCAATACACAATCACGATTCTTTACCCTCCGGCAAGCGGTCCACCGTCGCAGCATTACCATTCCCCAGCGCCGCAGCATTACCATTCCCCACCGCCGCGGCATTACCATCCTCCACCGTCGCCGGCGTCGCTACCGCGGCATTCTTTGGCCCGGCCTTCCTCTTCTCAATCTTCTTCCAGCTCAAGCCGCAAGCCAGAAAGAAACCGGCGGTGGCGCACGCAACCGTGATATAATACGAGTGTCTCAGCCCAGTCAGATACGCGGTGAGCACCGCATTCAGGTACTGCTCCGCATGGAGCTGCTTGAGGATCTCCCTGACCTGCGAGGCGCCGCTGTGGATGAAGGTCTCGGGCGGGATTCCCGGGACGTCCCGGGTGATACCCTTGATCAGGCCGTTCTGGAAGACGCTCTGGGCCACGGCGACGAAGATGGAGCCGCCGAGCGACTGAAAGAACTGCACGCACGCCGTGGCCTGCGGCACCCACTCGATCGAGACGGTGTTCTGGACCACGAGGACGCCGGCCTGGAAGCCCACGCCGATGCCGAGGCCGGCTAGCACTTGGTAACCGAACCAGACCCGGGTAGGGGAGTTGATGTCGAATGTCGTGATCATGCCGGCACCAATGGCGTAAAGGATCATGCACACCAGGATGAATGGGTTATAATACCCCACGACAGAGATCAAGCCGCCTGTCAAGACCGAGGTGACGACGACGGCAATCAGCATGGGCAGAAGCTTGATGCCTGCATCCACAGCGCTGTCGCCCTGGATAGCCTGGAAGTAGAGGGCTAAGGCAAAAGCCAGTCAGCAAACGAACATACCAAACACAACAGCGGCATGGCTTACAGAGATAATACACCAAAGCGAAGAATCCAGCGCCAAAGCAAAACTGGAACGCCATCGCGCACAGCACGTCCCAGTTCTTGAACAGCCTCGGCGGCAGCGTGCCCCTATCCCCCTTCCAGATCTGGATCCCCACAAAGATGACAGCCAGCCCGGCAAACCCGCAGAACAACCCGATGATCTTGGCGCTGTTCCACGGGTATTGCGCGCCCCCCCACTGCAGCGCGAGGAGCAGCATGATGACGGCGGGGATCAGCACCGCTGTGCCGATGAAATCCAGCTCGCCCAGCCGCGTCCGCAGGCTCAGGTTGTGCGGGTTGTTCACCCTGCTGACGTGCAGGAAGAAGACGATGGCCGCGATGGCGGCGCCGCCGATGGGCAGGTTGATGTAGAAGCACCACCTCCAGGTGACGTGCTCGGAGAAGGCGCCGCCCAGCAGCGGGCCGGCCACGGACGCGATGCCCCACATGCCGCCTATCAACCCGAAGGCGGCTGGCCTCTTGCGCAGCGGGAGGGTGTAGCTGAGGATGACCACCGAGCCGGAGAACATGCCCGCCGTACCCATGCCCGCTACGGCGCGGCCGACGATGAAGGCGTTGGAGGTCGGGGCGGTGGCGCACACGAGACTGCCGATCTGGAAGATGGCCACGGCGACGAGGTACGTAGCCTTGACGTCGAAGACGCGGTAGATGGTGCCGTAGGTGGGCTGCAGGCAGGTGGTGGACAGCAGGTAGGCGGCGCCGTACCAACCAATGTCACCAGTAGACCTAAACTCGGCCGTGATGGTGCCCAGCGCGGGCGCGATGATGGTCTGGTCCAGGGCGACGAGGAAGACGGACAGGCAGAGGGCGAAAATGATCAGGATTAGTTTTAGACCCGTGGGGTAGACGCAGTCGTCGTCAGAGGCGTAGGTGTCGGGTCTCGCGTCTGTGGCGGCGTGCTCCGATTCCCGTTCCGCGGCCGTAGTGCTGGACCGGTCGGCCGAGGGGGCGCTGATGAGGTCCGGGGTCGTCTCATCCTTGACTCCGGCCCGGTGCCGGGATTTCTCTTCGTGGTGGGTGTCGGCCATTATGTAACGCCTGGGGGAAGCCGACTGTCGCACAGGGAGATATTGACAGATGGGCGTGTGACGGTATCCAGATACCACCAAATACAAACACAAATGGCTGATACTATACAAATACGGCGCAACTCCCGAGTCAAGCCGCGACAACGAAATCGACCCGAGTCAAGTCGTCACTATGCCTAGTATACAATAATCATACAGCAACTATCAACCAAGATATAGTAAAAGATGATATGTTCACAACACCATATTGGCAGAACGGAGGAGGAATGAGACCATGGAAAAAAAGGCCACCACTACAATCAAAACATGAACAACGCTATTCAGCGTGCCCAGCCGTCGGGGACGACTGGTCATAGAGTTACTCGCTCAGTCTGACAATCGAAGCTAAGAAACCCCCTCGATATCCTCGCAACATGATTCGTTAATTCAGCGATCGCTTGGCCTAGACTCTGGAGCTTGACATCGGATCTAGACCTAACTGGCTGCGCACTCGGCCGCCGCTACCTTCGGATTGCTGGGGTTTGGGCGGCAGAATATGGAGATGGATATAATAAGTATGGGCGGCGAGTTAGTATAAGTGACATCGGTCCACGATCTGGGACCTGTGGATGTTCAAACCGTTTGCCTTGATGTCGGATACCCTGTGACATTGCAGAGAGAGATGGATGCTGGCAGAACTGAAAGTCTAAACTCATGTGGCCTCTCCAAGTTCAAACCTCGGACTCTTCCTCACCGGCAACCCACCCTTCTCATACGCCATATCCAGCATCCTCATCTGCCTGACACTATCCTCACCAGTCACCCATATCCCCGACCCCTCTCTCCCGCGCACCCTGTTTACGAACTCCTCCAGCAAGTACCGGTAGCTCAACCAGGACTTCTCGCCCGGCAGGTCCGGCCTCCCGGCCTCGGCGAACGTGTACGCCTTCTTCACCTCCCTGGTAGACCACTTCCTCGCCATCTTCCCGGAACCGGCCCACACGATCTCGAACTCGTCGTCGACCTGGATGCGATGCCAGAACGCACCGATGGCAAAGTTGAAGAGCGTCACCCTGCGCCGCACCCACTTTTCCTGGCCGGCAGGCAGTGCCTGTGAATCGTCGTCCACCACCCGCTTCCTCCGCTGCGTCACGTAGATGATCCCGTAGTTCTTGACCATCTCGGCCACGCCCGCCTTGAGGTTCCCGTAGATCCGTCCCGTGCCGCCGTTGGGAAACCGGTACGTCGCGTCGAACTTGTAGTCGCATAGCTCGTTCGGCGGATCGCACGTCGTGAGCTTGCTCTCGATACCTAGGTGTCTTCGTCAGCGCATCGCCTCCTCCTCTTCCCCCCCTTTTACTACTGTTCCAGACAGGGAGAGGAAGGGACTTACACTCCTCCGCCTCGTTTCCGAAAATCCCCCTCAGACAAGCAACGTGATACGTCCCCAAATCCAACAGCGCGCCCCCTCCCCGGCCGTAATCGAACCTAAAGTCCTCCTCCCCGAACCAACTCCCCATCCCACACATGGTAACGAACACCTCCTCCACCTCCCCCTTATCAATCTGCTCGACAAACACCTTCCAACTAGGCTGGAAGAACGTATGTCTCTCCTCCAACAGAACCAGTCCCCCCTCTCCCTCCCCCTCTCGCTGCCCCTCCTTCCTTGCCGCCGCCGCAAAGCCACCGCCACCTCCGCCTCGGACAAATAACTCCTCCGCCTCCCCCGCGTTGGCCGCGCCCGGCTTCTCCACCAGCACGTGCTTCCCCGCCGCGAGCGCGCGCGCCGCCCACTCGAGGTGCAGCCCGTTGGGCAGGGGGACGTACACGGCCTCCACGCCGGCGTCGGAGACGAGGGCGGCGTACGAGTCCAGGACGCGTGGGATGGAGTGGCGCTTCGCGTAGGCTTCCGTGCGGGCGCGGTCGCGGCCGGCGATGGCGGTGATGACGACTTCCGGGTGGGAGCGCGCGGGGCGGATGAATGCGTGTGGTCTGGTAGGATGGATGGAGATTTGTTACGAGGAGGGAAACGGGGAAAGAAGGGAGAGGGGGGAAGGGGGGAAGGGTTAGCTACGTACGCTATGCGTGAGGTGCCTAGGATGCCGAAGCGGATGGCATCTTGGGTCTTGGGGGGTGGTGTTGGTGGGTGGATGATCTGCCAGTTGCGATGGAGGAGGTCGATGAGTCCCGCCATGATTGACTTGTACTACGCGACGACGCAGTTCAATTGAGATGGATTTACTGTTAACAGAGGGATGTCGAACTGGCCGCCTTTATGTACACGGGGGCGTTAAACGTGGCTGGTTGGGATACTCCTGTTAACCCCTTTCCCACCCAAGGCGTAATTGGTGCCGCTCCATGATATATGGTGTTTGCTGTTCAGCAAGGATTCACCCATGCCGCCGGAAACCGGCATCTCAAATCCGAGGGAGATCAGATATGGTGATATTCCAAAAGTCCGATAATAGAACCCTTCACAGATCTGAAGGGGCATAATTAAAACCGAACCGATGTCGTGCTGCGTGGGAGTCGGCAACGACAGATTGGCCGTCCTACCGGAAAGTGCATGTCGAAATCCGGTTAGGGACCTGGTGATGGCATTGAAGATTAGTCCGACTGCCCGATACGTCAGTTCGTCAAAAAGTGATAAAGTACGAGTCTTCTGAAGTGTTCTTATGATGCTAACATACACTATACACATGTATAAAAGCCTAGCTACAATGTTTACCCAAAGCCACGCTTGTCTCATGCCGCATGTGCGACCGAGACAACAACAGGCCTCATCAGAGTGACGACACCGCCCATTCCGTTATCGTCACCATGGAGTCTCGTGCCCACGTACCGTAAGTACCGTAAAGCTGTCCCACAACCTTCGCCTGCGTTAAACATACACATTGTCCACCCACTATCCACTCAACACCATTCCTCAAAGCTCTCGCCTCCCGAGTATCTTGCCTCGAACTGCCGGCCCGTCAATGAATGACATGAAGATGATAACCACACCAGGGACAACCGTCGACCCAAGTCAAACACCATGCCAAAAAAATACCTCTGAACGTCCTGTCCCAAATTCGCCGCACCGATGCTGGTAATGCCGGAAATGTGTATATGCCCGCGCCGCGCATTGCTATGCTGGTTCCGTAATCGAAGTACATGCCACACCAAGAAATGAAAGGGTATAATAGTTATTAGTTGAAAGAAGAAGAGGCGGGGTTGTCTTGGGATTGGATTCGAGCCCTCCTGGGGGGCATTGAGTGTCGGATGCACTCTTCTATGGGCGGAGTGGATGATGTATTGAACAACATGGGCCGGTGGTGGTGGGTGGGAGTGGAAGTCCGCAGAGGCAGGGTGAATGAGCGAAGTCGACCGGCTACAGCGCCTCTCAACGCATCTCCTCATGAGACGGCTCGATGTAGTCGTACCTGGGACGCCGCGAGAGCTGGGACAGCAGGTCGTCCAACTGCGCCCAGTTCTTCCTGTCGTCGGCAAACTTGCGGTGTTTGCGAGTGAGAATGTGCTATGCAAAGGTTAGCGGAAGTTAACAGGAGACACTTCGCCATTTGGACTCACATCATCAAAATCATCGAACTTATCGGCACAGTTCTCGCAGTAACCTGGCTTAAGTTCACGCTTCTTCTGCTTCTCCTGGACAGGAGCAGGCGCACTCTCAGTCCTGCGCAGGCCAACCCTCTGAGACACCGCGCCATCCTCGTCGATCATGTCCAGTTTGCCGCGGACGGACGGCCTGGAGACACTGGTGGAGCGAACAAACGTGTTGCTATCGTGGCTCATCTCAGTCGGCCGCCGCGAGCTCAGGTCCGAAACAGCAGGAGTGCTATTCTTCTGCAGAACCTTGCGCTGCAGGCCGTGGATCTCCTTGCTGGTGCCGGCCTTGATACCGCCCAAAATGCCCGAGGTGGACGAGATCATCTGCGATCGGATGGCAGAAGTAAGCTTGGAGGGCTGCACACCTGAGGCGACCGGCTCGCCGGCGACGAAACGAGGGGCTTTGGCTCGGCTCATGAAGGCGTTCTCCTGGTCAAACTCCAGACGCGGCTTGTGGACGTGTTCGCGATGAGCCTCATCGCGCCGGTGGTCCTGGTGCACCATGTCGTCCGGAGTGTGATGGCCCTCCCGGACGCGTACAACATCCTGGTCCACGGACATCTTGCGATCGGGATTGTGTTGCCTCAGGCGGGCAACCTCCTCCGGCCTATACTTTGAAGGTGCAACTTGGGACTGGTTGGCCGCCGGTGCACGAGCTTCGGCAGCTTTTGTGACGCGTTCCTTGACCTTCTGCCTCTCAGGTTGATCTTCCACAAAGGGGCAACGGCCTTGAGCGGCGATCCGGAACTGGGGCCATGCTCCGTCCTTCTTGTCCGCTACCTTGGTGTATTCGCGGACCATGATGGGCTTCATCTTCTCCTCAATGTCGTAGACGTAGATATACGGGCCTTTGAAGTAGTTCAGCTCTTGGGTTGCCACTGTCGGATCTCTGTCGGATGGGCCATGGACGCGTTCATTCTGCAGGAGCTGCAGGAGGTTAGACTGCTCAACCACTTTGGAAGTTGAGGCAGTTTGGAGAGTGCCGGTCCGATGGCCTTGGCCGAGCAAGGCACTCTTATATGGATCATTCTCCGAGACCATATCAAGGATCTTCTGCATCTTCTCGAGCGGCCAGATCTTCTTGCCCATCTCGCGGGCCTTGTACAGTACATCAGTATTGCGAGGCTTAGGCTTCCGGAGAACATCCTCGTGGACCTGGAGAGGCATCCTTCGGCTAGCAGTGGTGTCGAAGACAAGCTTCCTCTTCACGGGTTGTTCCGCGGGACGATTGAGCAAAGACGGATCGATCGTCTTCAGTTGCTCGTGGGCGTGTGCATCGGTATGGGATTGGAGCTCTTCTTGAACCGCCTTCTCGGATGGGATGGGACGACTCGTGACGACATGGGTGATGTCGATTGAGAAGAACTTCTCTTCGCGCTGCAGTCAAGAAATGTCAGCCACTCCGGCCTCAGTCTCACATTCAGCCAGAGGGTTTGCTCCACTTACACCACCAAGCTTCTGAACCTCTCTCGACCGCTTCTTGCGCTCATCCTCAGGGATGCAATCAAAGTAGACGACCATTTTGGGGAAGCGGGCCTTCGTCTGTTCCTGCCATATCTTGACATTCTCTATCTCCTTTTCCGAAGGCTTGTAGATCTGGTGCGAAGGCTTCTCGACAGCAGTGCCGCGCGCCACCTGCCTCTGGGCAACGGGTCGCGAAGTCCTCTGGGTGGACGGAGCCCTCAATGACGGACGTTGTTGGAGGCCATGATGTTCGGTCATCTGACGCTTTGCCGGTGGGGGCTGTCCATAAGCCTCTTCCCGTTGCAGGTCGGCATGGGTTCGAAGTCGCTTGCCGCCGATGGTTATACCAAGGTTGGTCGTTCGGATAGGTGAATTGGCGGCATTCGGATTGCTGGTGAGGACGGACCTCCTAGTCGACATGGTGGACAGGTTGAGAGGGGCAGGAGATACAGATACTGAGGCCATAGAAAAACCCAATCAACACCATTAGTGACAATACTATCAAGTCGTGGCGAGGACTGTTAGGCGTGGTCGTGTTGTGGGTGGTTGGTGCTCGTGGTGGAGCTCCCCTCTTCTTCTCTGCAGGCGTCCAGTGGTGGAGGGAGGGGTTGTCTGAGCAGCACGCGCCGGACACTGCAGAGCAAAAACACGTCTTTTTTCAGCGTGGATCCCCCTACTGAAAAGACGACATGAAAACGATCAATCGCAGACGGGAAAGAGAGAAGAAGTGATACGTCAAACAGACACAACACGCGAACGCCACAGAACACGCAAAGTGTCGGAGAGAAAGGACCGTACAAATGTTGCTGCGAGTGTGCTTCACTGGGTGTGTGAGAGGACGATGGAAGCCGGACACGACAGTTTTGGGTGACAGAAGGCGAGTGGAGCTCTGTCGCGCAACAACCTGGGCGAACTTGGAAGGCACGGACCATCCCGAACGCTGAGCTAGCCCACCTTGGGAATCCGTCAACAATTGCTCCCCACAATCGACCCCACCCTTCTCCACACTGCGGTCGACCGATGCAATCAAACAAGTTCCGCCGGTCGCTCGAGGCAACCGCGACCGCTTGAACTTTCTGCCGTCCTCCGTCCCCGGTTTTCGTCGGAGCATCATCCGGCCAGCTTCGGCATTGACCTCCGTCTTCGACTTGGCCGGGATGCATGTAACATTGTCCTCGACAACCTCACAATGAAGCTCCCCCGGACTGCCTTGAGGCAACTTGAGCGTCACGCAGCTCGACCATGTACGGCCCCTCTACTGAGACCATGTCTTCACACGACCCGTCACACCACCACCCGGCCATCACAACCTCCAACTCGGACCTACGCAAGCATATCCGCCTCCGAGCTCCAATTCGGCCAGCCAGTCCATGAAACACACCCCCACCTCCTCGCCGCCGGCGAACTCACCCCGGGCATAACAGCCCAAGAATATGCCGACCGCCGCTCCGCCCTCTCCTCCCTCCTACCGCCGGACTCGGTCGTCATCCTCCCTGCTGCCGAGCTCAAGTACCGCTCGGGCGCCGTCTTCTTCCCCTTCCGCCAGGAGTCTAACTTCCTCTACCTAACCGGCTTCAGCGAGCCCGACTCCCTAGCCGTGATCCGCACCGTCCCCTCCTCCTCCCCACACGACAACCACACCTTCCACCTCCTCTGCCGCCCCAAGGACCCCCAACAAGAGCAGTGGTCCGGCCCCTGGTCCGGCACCCAAGCCGCAACAGATGTCTGGAACGCCGATACCTCGAGCTCGATCCACTCCCTCCCTTCCCTCCTGCCCGACCTCGTCCGCGGCGCGAAGTACGTCTACACCGACGCACCCCTAACTCAAAACTCCAACCCCACCACTCTTTCAACCCTCCTCCGCCAGTCCCTACCATCCGCCTCGATCCGTCCCCTCCGACACACAATCAACTCCCTCCGCGCCATCAAATCCCTAGCCGAGATAGCCCTCATGCGCCGCGCGGGGCAAGCGACCGGCCGGGCCCTAACAGCCGCCATGCGCCGCCCCTGGGCAACAGAAAAGTCCCTAGCCGCCTTTCTCGACCACGAGTTCGTCGCCCAGGGCGCAGACGGACAGGCCTACGTCCCCGTTATAGCGGGCGGCAACAGGGGGAACATGATACACTACGTGCAGAACTTCGCCGCCTTGAAGGAGGGGGAGACGGTGCTGGTCGACGCGGGCGCGGAGTACGGCACGTACGTATCGGACGTCACGCGCGTGTGGCCCGTCAGCGGGAGGTTTACCGCGCCGCAGAGGGACCTGTACGAGGCCGTGCTGAGGGTGCAGAGGAAGGGGGTGGCGCTGTGCAGCGAGAGCGCGGGGTTGACGCTGGATGAGATACACCGTGTTACTGAGAGGGGGCTGAAGGAGCAGTTGGATCTGCTCGGGTTTGATACCGGTGGAAACGCGATGGGGACGCTGTTCCCGCATCATGTGGGACATTATGTTGGGCTGGATGTGCATGATGTGCCGGGGTATGGGAGGGATGTGAAGCTGAGGAAGGGACATTGCGTTACGGTTGAGCCCGGGGTGTATGTGCCTGATGATGAGAGGTGGCCAGAGCATTTCAGGGGGCTGGCGGTTAGGATTGAGGACAGTGTTTGTGTTGATGAGGAGAGCCCGTTTGTGCTGACTACCGAGGCGGTCAAGGAGGTTGTTGACATTGAAGCTTTGAGGGATTGAGGAGCGGTTGCGAGAAGATGTATATAGTTGTATGAATATCATGTATAAAAGCGACTGCTTGGATATACATATCACGGCTCTCTTATCCGCTAATTCGGTACCCCTTAAGCCCGGAACACTTCATTACGCTACAGTTGGGAGGCCAAGTTGTGTCGTAGTAGTAAGTAGGTGACTGACTAGCCCGCCACCAAAGTGCTCTATTATGGATGCAGAACAATAGGTATCTACCATGTATCAAAGGTCCGCCTTCCCAAGTTGCTGCGTCGTCCTAATCATGATAAGGCCGAAATGCTGCAAAATTCCCTGTCTGTCTCATACATCCGCATGTGCTCGCTTCGCAGATAAAATGCTGGGTATCACAAAATCCCCCCTCATATGTTTTTTGTCATTTCATGCCAGGCGAAAGAGGCAGATTAAAGTCGTACAATACACTTGTGCCAATAAGAGGCGGGAAGATGTTTAGCAGAACGCTCTGGGGTCGAAGAGCGCTCTGCTGTAATCCGGCACGCGGAACGCTGGTCTCGCTTGCGCGGCCAAGAGCTGCTCGAATGCTTGTAGCCGCCTGGACAGAGTCTGGTGCTCGGCCATGATCTGCTTGTTTCTCCTCTCCAGCTGCTGGATATACTCGGTCGCCTTGGTAAGCACCGTGCCCTATGCTGCCTGTTAGTCGGTCCCTCTATTACTTTGAGGCTGGGCGTTCCGTTGCATTGTCACTAACCTTGCTGACCTTGGGCGCTCTCCCCGGTTGCGAAGGCTCGTCCTCGTCTCCCGCGTCTTCCGATATTGTCTGCAGAGCCGGCACCGCACTCTTCAGCTCGGCTATCCTGTCCTTCAGGTTTGTCCTGTATTTCCGCTCAATGTCGTTGTGCGCCGCCCTGTCACTGCCCTTGGCGTTCCCCTTCCCCTTGTCACTCGTACTGGTTTGCCTCTTGGGCTGCGGCCGTGCTGGTGGTTGACCGGTCGGTCTTGACAGTGGAGCCGAGTCGGTGAACTGGCCCATCGTGGCCGTTCCGTAGCCAGAACCCATAGGTGTACTCATCCCTGAGTTGAGGCCGTACATCAGGTTCGATCCTAAACCCCCCATGCTTGGGCCTGGGTTCATCGCGATCGCTATTAGCCTCCTCTGCTCTGCTTCGTTCAGGCTTGGTGGAGTGAAGCCGATTAGTTGGTCCATCCGTATTCCTGGTTGTGGTCTCTCCCAGCTAAGGGGTGTCGAGTAGAGGCCCTCTCGCTGGGGTATGTCTGCTTGTGGCATTGTCTCTATCTTGGAGAGCTCATCGGCTAGATTGATGCCCGAGTAATCTTCGTCGTCCGACAGCGCGTTATCGAGAGCGCTGTCGTCCCCGAAATCATTGAATCGGGCGGCCATTGATGGCTGCGACGGGGCGGTAGTGTTTAGGGTCTGAGATGGATTTATAGATCTTCGTCAACACCTTGTCAGTCAACAGCCCATCGTGCATTGGGTGAAGGAAAGCATAGTCAAACCGACCTATGGTGCGGGCCACTCACCGTTGGTCTGGAGGTTGCCTGTTTTTCGACTTGGACTGTAGGATCTCAGCGGTCATTGACTCTGGAATGTCGGCAAGGCTTTCCTCGTTATCAAACTGCATCCAGTAGTCGACCGAATCGAAAGGGGTAGCCTCAGTGCTCAGCTTCGATCGTTTTCTCTCGTGGCCGTCTCTCGTCTTAGGGGGTCTTGTCGGTAAAATTTGACGATGGCCAGATACTGAAGACCGCGCAGATTGTGGCTGCTTCCTAGATCCCCTGTCCTGCTCAACAGGTGAAGTTGGTTGGAGAAGGAAATCGAGCGACAGGCCCGTTGGCGCCGTTGACGACGGATTAGAGGCCCCTTGATCTGTCCTGACTGGATTTGTATCCCATAATGAGCTTGACTGATTCGACTGTCCGTCTGACAGGTTGAACGACTGGTCGACCGGATTAACGGTCTGCTCAGTGTCAGTAGCAGAGCTAAAGGACGATGGTGACGCTAGCAGATCTGCAGCGTCCTGGAAGGACTGTACCTGGCTGTTAGGCACCGTGAAGAAGCCGAGCTGTCTCAGCGCATTTGGATCCATGCTTAACACCTCTGCATCCCGGCCCTTGGCGGTCGTTGGGGTGTGGGCCCAGACTCCTCGATGTGGAATGAGACCGGAGCAATGGCTCAGTATAAGACGGCAGTCGCCCGGGTGAGCTGATCCCTTAACCGTTGTCCAACACAGCTATCTTGCAATCTTCGGACGAGTAGAGCTGGTGATACCTGAGGCCGATCTGGTTGTTGGGCGGGTGAAGTGGAGGGCGAGGTCCTCGGATGCTGGTCCGGGGAATTGTGTACTGCGATTCGACCGGCAGGATTGGACGAATCGGCACTGGAATTGGATGCCAACTTGGTCGTTTCAACGAGAGACCAGAGTGGATGAGGGAGCAGAGTAAATCCAAGCTGCTAAGTCGCTCGAGGAATTGGCCTCTCTTGGCGAAGGGGATCAACAGCCGAATAATGCAATTCCAGCACGGCGTAGTGAAGGCGACTCTAGCAATCACAGGTTTTCTCTGTAGAAGTTCAGAGAAGGAGACCCGGACTGGACGGTGAGGGGGGCAAGTTCGCAAGATGTCAGTCGGAGGCAGCTGGCTCCAGGGGACCGAGATGCCAGATAATAGAGGACAAAAGGAGCGCAGTGCCGAGGTGCCGCTTATGGAGGTGGTCTGCTACTACAACAAGGCAGTATAACAGTAGTGGTAGGCAGTAAGATGGAGTCTTGTTGCTGACGGAAGGCAAGCTCTTATCGGATCAATGTACTTATTGACATGCAGCAGCTTGTAGGTCGGGGTTGCGGTAGGGCGAGTGTGAGAGGCTCTCATCAGTCGGATATCGCGTGGCGGTGTTGGTGACACTCAGAGAAGCCGCAGAGACCGGCAAGGTGACGAGGACAGGTACAACCAGAAACATTTGCAAGGAGAAGCCGAAGCTGGCTGAATTGGATAACAGAAGAACGAAAAGAGCATCCCGCTTCTTCCTCTGCCGAGATAGCCAGAGACTTGTCCATAATGGCCTGATTTTGCCCCGTGGCAGACTTCTGCTTGGGATTGGGGCAAAGTGAGCCAGTCGACAGCGCAAAGGGCGAACGAATCCAGGTAAATCCAGGGGTGTCACTGGTCTCGGTCTGCTGTGTTGCAGAGCAATTCGCAAAACTCTCTCCATTTCCCGTCTAAATCGTATGACCGGCAAGGCTAAGGAGGGGCCATACATGCGCTGCCAAGCGGGTTATCCCGGTCAGGCCTGCTGGTACAATTGGCTAGCGGGAGTTCAGCCTTGCATTACCACGTAAGAACCGCGCGAGCCATGGGGATCTAGAACGGGGTGGGCCTTACTGCACTAAAACGATCATGATTTTTTTAAAGTCGATCCTTCCCTCTTGGGAATTTCAGTAGAGGCCTGGATTTGGCCATGAATATTCGTTTAAACCGCGGAACAGAGATGCCCCTGCAAGTCGATCTGGACGCGGATCTACAGCCAGATCTGGCGGATTGTAACTGCGTATTTTAGGGTATCAGGACACGATTTGCAGCCCAGATCTTGAGACAGTGTTGCTGCGGAGTGGAAGCGAGTCGACACATCAGGAAAGACAGAGTGAGTGCCTGAGGCGTGTGATATAGAAGTTGAAGTCAGCCACTCCAACTCCAACTCGAGTTCAATCAGCCGCTTTAGTCGTATCGGATGGTTATGGACATCCAGTGGGAGGTTAAGATGTGGACCAGAACCATGAGGTGATGCCAGCTTGGGAAGACAACTTGTTCGCCGACTCTAACTCGGTTGGAGTCAGCACTGTATCCTTGACCTTGTCGTCTACAGAAGAAAATACATCTACACAGTAAGTTGTAGAAGGAAAGGGCCCAGCAAGCTTGAAACCAACGTCATGAATGCCTAATATATAACCCTAACCCTCTAGTAGAGGGGTGATCCTCACCGAACAACAGTATCAAAAATACAGTGGTATGTGCAACCCATTTCAACAACATCACACTACTTCACATACAACACCAGACATTTCACTTTCGCCTTACCTACCTTATCCTGCAGCATCATCAGTTTATAGGGATCATCACATCCACAAAAAGCAGTTTGATCCCCATAAGCTGTCCTCAGAAACTCCCACCGGTTATCAACTTCCACATTCAAGATGGCCTCCAACCCTTCATCTCCCAATCCCGCGAGAGGCCAGGCATCGCCAGCCCTACCAGCCGACAACTCGCCCCAAGCCTCGCCCATCGCCGAGAGACCGTCATCCCCAGATCTGCCGCTCACCATGACCGCGTCCACGGTTCTCCTGGGCCTTCCCCGCGATGCAACCGCTGCCCTCGCCGGAGTTGGCGGCTTCCCGCTCGAGAAGGTCATCGTCCGCTTCAGGCCGGTGGGAAACGCGCCTGCGATCAGGAACCAGAGGGTTAAAGTTACTAGTAGCCAGAAGTTTGAGAATGTCGTGGTGCACGTGCGTAAGTCCTTGAAAGTCAAGGAGACGGACAGCGTCTTTCTCTACATCAACAACACATTTGCGCCGGCTCTGGATGAGGTTGTGGGAAACTTGTGGCGGGTGAGTTTATTCTTGAGATCAAACATCATGAGAGGGTGATCTGACAGTAATGCAGTGCTTCAAGGATGCCAACAATGAGCTCAACGTGTCTTATTCCATGACTCCAGCTTTCGGCTGAACTGGGTTCCGCCTCTATGAGATCTCTATCTAAGCTTCATCCAACAACAACAACATCTCTCGCTATTAAAGCAGTATGGTATCCGAAGATGCAGCCAACGCAAGGCTATGCAGAATTAGAGCCCCCCCAACGCCGGCTAGGACAATGCAAACTATGTCAAGGAAAACGAACCACCAATATTCAACCCCACTCAGGACGTCTCCTTCACCTTAACCCCCTCAGCCGCCTCCTGAAAGGACTTGAGGTCTTCCTTCGGCATAGGGTACGTGTGCTCCAGCGCGGGATACTGCCGACTCTTGACCTCATCCCGATACGTCTCGATAGCTCTCATGCTCTCGCCCCAGACATCACCATACTTCTTGACAAACTTTGGCAAGAACCTCCCCGGCGGGAAGTACCCGCTCATATCGACCTGCACCAGCACCTGCCCCGAGCACCCACTCCCCGCACCAATCCCGATGGTCGGAATAGACAGCTTCTCGGTAACGATACTCGCAACGTCAGCCGGCACGGCCTCGAGCACGACGGCGAAGCAGCCCGCCTCCTGCACGGCCAGCGCGTCCTCGAGCACCTTCAGCGCACCGGAGGCGGTCTTCCCCTGTACCCGGAACCCGCCCAGGGCGTTCTGCCGCTGCGGCGTGAGGCCGACGTGGCCCAGCACGGGGATGCCGGCCGTGGTGATCTTGCGGATGGTGGGCGCCATCTCCTTGCCGCCCTCGAGCTTGACGGACTGCACGCGGCCTTCCTTGACGAAGCGGATGGCTGTCTGCAGGGCTTGCTCGGGGGATACCTCGTACGAGCCCATGGGCAGGTCGCCGACCTGGGGTTTGATCAGTACGTGTTTAAAAGTATGGATAGGTTCTAAGGACTTACGGTGAAAGCACCCTTAGTCGCCCTCGCAACGGACTTGCAGTGCAGCAGCATCTCGTCGACCAGCACCTCGCTCGTGTCCTCCATCCCCAACGCGACCATGGCCAG
Source organism: Coniochaeta sp. 2T2.1 (assembly GCA_009194965.1). Taxonomy (NCBI): domain Eukaryota; kingdom Fungi; phylum Ascomycota; class Sordariomycetes; order Coniochaetales; family Coniochaetaceae; genus Coniochaeta; species Coniochaeta sp. 2T2.1. Next base: position 362,726 of record VSMA01000017.1, on the reverse strand, counting down.
GCTGTCGCCGACGAGGATCATCTCCATGCCCGCGGCGTCGGCGACGTGGGCGCTGGGGAAGTCGTGGGCGGTGATCATGGTGATGGGCTCGTTCTTCTTATAGAGGGACCGGAGGGTGCCGATGGTCACCTTCTTGCGCGGGTTGGCCGGCGGCGTACCCAATGGGGAGTGCGAGCTGTGTCTTGTCTGCAGGGCTGATAGGAGTGGCCTAGCAACGGGTGTGGATGGTCGTGATGCACTCCGGCATAGGGAGGCACACGACCGCCGTGCTATGGTGGATGTGAGGTACATGTGTACTTTGTGAACCCTAACCCTGGTTCTGGGTTGTCGTGTGACGAGGAGATATGCAAGTTTACCGGGCCGGAGTTGCGGGTGGGAGATGGGCAGTAGGGGTAAAATATGTCAAGGTGCAATTGGCAGAGTAAAAAAGAGAGAAGAAAGTGATAAGAATGAATGAGTCCTACCGTTGGGGCGCAAATTTTTCGTCGGCGGTTTTATTGTGCTGGTCATGATGGTTTTTGCATGCGTACAATTGAGTATCTTCTGGCCAAAATTTGGAGTAGTCGCGAAACTCCCCAGCCCGGCCAGGGGGGCCGCGGCCGTTGCGCCGGAATTCTAGAAATGGAACCTTCCGTCGAGTGAATTTGTTGCCGACAAACCGGAGTTACGGCTGGAACTTGGACTTTTTACCGAGATCTTGATTACTCACTCTGTACGAGCTTCACTCTTAGTATAGAATATTCACTCTCTACTGCACAGTATGTTCTGCCTTTGATGTTCTCATTTTGAAATTTGACTGTAAGTGAGGGTACATGGTACTTAGGTACGTTAGGTGGTGGCCTTCACCGAAACAGCCGAGGCAGGCGGAAATGGCGGGGTATGGGTATGCCCCTCTACCTTGACCGGCTCACCTTGGTCACCTGAACCAGCTGAGGATTCCTACCGCACCGAGGCGAACAAAGACTGGTCCGTGGCACACTGCAAACCTGTTCCTGTTTCAGCCCGAGATATAAGCTTGGAGGCACCTGACTTATTGCACCATTGCTGGAGGACATGATGGCTTCTGTCAGACTCAGACGCCCTTGTGTCCTCGTTCGCGTAAAGTGGTGTAAGTCTCCTGCCCAGCTCGTAGGGTGTTGGACCTCTGAAACACAGTGTCGGGTAGAAGCTATTCCTATTAGATCCAAATGTCGATACATCACAAATGGAAGGACCACATGCAGATTGTCTCGAAGCAAAACCTAGTGTTGCCCTGTGTAAGCGAAGCAGTTGGGCGGTGAAGTTCAGACCTGAGACCGCAGCACCCTGATGGCAGGATTAGCCCAAACGTCATCTCCAGCAGCGATAAGACCCCGCTCCCGCGCCTAATCTTCGGCGGGGGCAGCTTATCGATTGCTCCGTGTTGCTCCTGTGACCGGATGACCCTATCTACCTTAGCACTGTCACGCACTCGTCACTCCTCATCTTTAAAACAAAGCCAAACCGTCTCTTCTCCAGCCCAACAAGCCCAACAGCCCGAACGTCCCCGAAAACAACTTTCAGCAGCACGAAATAACTCTATCTGCCGCAACTCCGACGCAAGCTCGCCATCCAACATCAGACAGACAAGTCTCGGACGGCATAACTCATATCACATAGACTGCCCAACCAGAGTGCAGTGGCATCATCTGGATCACTTAGCATCACCAAGACTATTGAGCGAAAAGAAGTCAAGAAATCGACTCGTTGAAGAAACAGCTCTTCCGCCTCTCCTCGCTCTCGCGCCTCCAACATGAGTTCTCCTCGCCGTCGGATCGAGACGGACGTAAGTCTTTGAGCCATGACCCCCGGACGAGAAGGAGGCATTTCGCTAACCCCCTTTCCCTCGCAGGTGATGAAGATGTATGCACAAATCTCTCGGCCGACATTTACACGCGATATCTCTGGCTAACGAGTCTCAGGCTGATGAGCGACTACGAGGTCACTCTGGTGAATGACAACAGTAAGGTTGCCCCATTGCCTCATCTCGCTTGACTTGGCGTATTGGACACGAGAGAGAAACTGACCTGCATGCAGTGTATGTCCAGATGAGATCTTCCTGCGACATGTCGCCTGACATCGGCTAACAATTCGACTGCACACACAGGCAGGAGTTCTATGTCAAGTTCAAGGGCCCTATAGAAAGTGAGTTTCCTCTCCATCCCATCATGTCTCCTCTCGACTCGCAGTAGCATTCGGACTGACATGTGATTCCCCCAAACCCAGCACCATTCGAAGGCGGCCTATGGAAGATCCACGTCGAGCTACCAGACCAGTACCCCTACAAGTCGCCCAGCATCGGATTCGTCAACCGCATCTTCCACCCCAACATAGATGAACTGTAAGTGGAAAAAAACCTTTGTCGTCCAAACGGGGAAAGAGGAGGGAACCGGCAGTGGCCCAGAAAGAGAAGGGAAAGATACCCAACCAACAGAGGAGGGAATATGATGGGCTAAGCAACGACCTCTTTTTGGACGGTTCTTCTAGGTCCGGATCGGTTTGCCTCGACGTAATCAACCAGGCGTGGTCTCCGATGTACGACATGATCAACATCTTCGAGTCCTTCCTGCCGCAGCTGCTGCGCTATCCCAACCCGAGCGACCCCCTGAACGGGGACGCGGCCCAGATCCTCATGCGAGATCAAAACGCGTACAACGAGAAAGTAAAGGGTATGTCTCCTCGCGCCCTTTTGTTTGTTGTAAGCCTGAGGCGGACTGGGCTAACGGAATTCTCTTACCCCATTTTTCACAGATTATGTGAAGAGGTATGCCAGCAAAGACGCCGACGACGATGACGGCGCGGAGAGCGCGGACGACGACGACATGTCCTCCGTGGGCAGCTTCGACGACGACGAAGACCGAGACGAGGAAGACGAGGAACCCGCCGGTAAGATGGAGCAGGTATAGAACAACAGAGAGGAATGGGAGAGGGAGGGCCACCACCTCGCATGGATTGTTTGGTTAATACGACTAGCGGCATCACGGGGCAGGGGAGTCATGTTTGTTTACTTCGCGAGTGGGTTTTCCCCCTTCAGCGAGAGAAAGGTGTTTCCTTGTCTTGGGCAGCAAAAACAACGCCACGCCACACCATACCACGGACACACGCCGGGAGGAAGCAAACGCCACCTCCTGCCATGGCGGTTCGGCCAAAGAAGGGTACACATTGGGGGAGCAAAGGGGAAACCGGAGCAGAGAAGGGGAATTTCAGGCTAGGATGGCACAAATCGGAGTTAGGTGTTATTTTGTGAATTCAGACACTGTTCATCCAGCAAATATATGTGCGTGTAACCGACATGACGTATTCCGACATGGAGTACCGCTTCCTAAACGCCAACACGCCAAGCCATAAGATTTTGTTCCAAACACCTTGTCTCCTCCAAAAAGCCGACGAACATAACACATCACTTTTCCCCAGCCACAGGCCGTTCAACTCTACTTCCGGTTCCTCGTCTTCTTCTGCGTCTGCAACGTCTCCTCCTCCTCCTCGTCGTGGCCCTTCTTCAGGTCCTCCGCCAGCCCCCACTCCTCGCGGTCGTACCAGTCCTCCCCGTCGCTCAACTCCCCCCTGTGGGCCTCGGCCTTGCTCCACGCCAGCACCGTCTTGCGGTACCGGTCCGCTTTAAGTAAACCCTCGTACAGTTTTTTCGTGCCCCGGCAGACCTCCTCCTGCTTCTGCACGTAGAGCTGCAGGAGGCGCCGGACGTCCTCCGCTTCCTGGTCGGGGAGCCCTTGGTCCCTGTCCGGGTGGGCGGAGCGGGGCGCCAGGAAGATGGGGTGGATGTAGAGGTCGTCTGCTGCCGCCGAGGTTGTGACGGAAGCGGCGCGGCTGGGGTTGGTGGGTTGGTACGAGGCGGGTGGCGCGACGGCGACGACGGCGTTCGGGCGGGAGGGGGAGGGGGAGTCGGCCATTTCGACGTCGTTGTCGACTGTTTGTGAGGAGGTGTGGTTGATCTGTGGTGCTTCGCCGTTTTGGTGTGTTGTGCCGTTTGTCTGTGCCTCGGATGCTTTGGGGGCGATTTCTGGGGGTAGTGATGTCGGGCGCACCTGGTCCGCGTGTGACTCGGTCGGATTCTCCGTATTTGAGGGCTCGGCAGCTTGCCTGTCACTGTTCCCAGGTTGTATCCTGCTTGTGCTCGCCCCTGCGTTCTGCTCCTTCGGCTGGCCGCCCTCTGTGGTTGGCAGGTTGCCTTGTGTCGCTGGGGGTAGCGCTTTTGCGTGACCGTTGGTAATCGGTGTAGCCGCGCGAATGACGCTGGGCGCATGCGAGGGCCGACCAGTGTACTGTATGAACAGCTCATCGGCGAAGAGCTCGACTTCGTTTGGCTGGATCATCATTGAGCAGGGCGCCCATGTGTGATCGCCTTGTAGCCGTGTGAGAAGCGGCTTGACTTTCCATAGCGCCTTGTTCTCCTTGTGCAATAGATCGCGACCTTGGACGGCGAGTCGACTCAGGGCTGTGGAGGTAAACGGTCGGGACAGGGTGGGGTGGTTCGGCAGGTCGGTGACGGAAGTCAGAGGAGCAAATATTTCTAGCCGCTGTGTTAGTATGCTTGCTACTGTCAGCCACTCGGGAGTATAAGGGTGCACGCACGCTCGAGGTGGATGGAGGAATATGGGTTCGCATCGGCGGCATCTGCCATTGCCTCCTGCACTCTGTCTTGGTCGTCGTCGCTGTCGATCTCGTAGCCTTCGTCGTCAATCAGCGGTGGATTGCGGTTGATGATGACACGCTGGTAGCCGGCATGGTCGACGACCTCCTTGTAAGCGGCGGGTGCCATGGCCGGGGCGAGGTTGCCTTTCTTGACAAATCGGGCTCGTCTTTGAAGTTTGTGTCCACGGTTGGTGTTTTGCTCGACCGAGTCGTCTGAATCGGAGTCTGTCGTGCAATCTACCGTTAGACAGGGCGCAAGCCACGGTAAAGACGTGGAGTGACTGACCATAAGCTTTCCTCTTCACGGCCTTCCTCAAGGCCATCACAGTCTCCATGAGGAGGGCTTGCTGTTGTGTTGCCATGGCTGGCGAGACGAAGAGGGAGCAACCCCTTCGAAGAAAAGCACAAGGACAGATGGAAATAGAGGTTTTCGAGTAAAGAGCAGGTGCCTTGTGGGCATATGAGTGTCGGGCTGCTGGAGAAAGCTTGGAGATGGTTGGGAAAGTCGGTGCGGATGCTGGGCTCCAAGTTGTGGGTGGACTGGAAGACAGGATGAATGAGCAGCGAATGCGCCGGCGGGACAGGGCAGTAAGGCTGGGTCATTTGGTCGCGATCCAGGCGGAGAGACACGGCAGAACCAAACTCCACTGACGCTCGGCTGATTCAAGGCGGAGCTTGGACTTGGGGCCGGTACGTACCAGCCCGGGGGTCCAAGCTCCAACATCAGAGCAAGACGTCACCAACCACAACCAAGCATCCACCTCATACATCTCCCTAGGTACCTTACCGACCTCAGCTTCCGATTACCTGCCCTCCGCCCAAATCATCTACACGACTTCACGACGGTTCTGAAGATGAGCGACGACACCACACCACAAGCCTTCGCACGGCGACGAGCAATCGCAAGGCGGAATGTCGACAACCTGGGCATAAGGTACGAAGAGCTCCCCAAGCTGCCCTTCTTCGCTCCCTTCTTCGGGAGAACGTACGACGCCTACAAACTTGAGATCGCCGATGTGGTGGTCAACACCTCGGCCCTGCTAGGCCGCGGTCTCTCGCCCACAGAGCGAGACATTATCGCATACCTCAGCGCCAAGAAGGCCGTCACGCAGACCTACGAGCTGCCCATATCCATGGTCACTGCGATCTACCTGGAGCGGCGTGGCCGGCCAACCTCAAAGTTCCCCTTCTGGACTCCCAAACCGACGTCATTCGACCCCAGCTTCTTCCCGAGTAAGAGGGCGCCCATGCTACAAGGCCCAATGGCTATGATCACATGGAACGCTGTGCGCTTCGGATGCTACGGCTTTGTTGCCCACTTCATCGGCGGTATATTCTTCTCGTCTTACGCGACGAGTGTACAGACTGCCGCTATTATGAGGGATCCGAGGCTCGAAGAGCTGCGGAAGGGCTTCGCCGATCGACGCCATGGGAGGAGGCCTGCGGGCGGTGAAGGAGCCGCGGCATGGGGGACGCCCGAGGATCCTAGCATGAGGGACGCCGAGACGCCGTATGGATCTTTTGCCGAAGAGAGCGCATCGTCAAAACCACCACCGACATTTGAGCAACCGCGAGGCCAGCCGGCGCGGGGCACTGGGACCGCAGGGGGATACCAAAGCAGTCGAGGAGGCTATCCGCCATTGCCACAGTCGGCACCGGCGCAAAGTACTGCACCTGCTCCGTCGGAGGATTTCGCGGAGGGTAGTGTCTTCGATGACGACGCGTCTCCCGTAGCGGCAGCTGCCCGTGGAGGGAGCCCTGCCGCTAGCTCAAGCTCGGGCGGATCAGCTTGGGAGAGGCTCAGACAACAGGCGAAAGCAAACACAGCTGGGCCGACTGGCGCACAAGGAACAGCTCGTCCGCGGGCGTATGGGCAGCAGCCTGCTGAGCAGTACTCGTACTCCCAGGAAGATGTCGACAGGGCGACCGCCAAGGACCAGGCGCAGAGGGAATTTGACGCCATGCTAGAGAAGGAGCGACAAGGCGAGTCAGATAACCAGAGTCGCCGGTGGTAGGCGCTCGGCACAGGACGTGTATCAATATACTGTATCAATACCTACCAAGTGATCATGAGCCGGCATCGTTGTGTCCGGGTACCACATCAACATTCTTCTTGCCTTGAGGCTACTTCTGCTGACAGTCTACCTTCAAGAGAATGGCCGTACCCTCACGTAGCAAAAACTGCCACATACCTCACCTCCATCGATGCCCCCTGTCCCCCAGCCGTCTGGGTCGTAGGTGTCTTCGTCTTAGCGACAGCATCCGGAAACGACCCCCCACAAGCAACATTCAGCAACAGAAACCTCGGCGTCCCAGCCAGACTGCTCCACGCCTCCTCTTCTCCCACTTCAGCACCAGTGACACTATTCGTCCTCACCCCATCCACAAACCAACTGATCCTCTCCCCCGTCCAGTCCCCCCCCTCATTCGTCCTGTCAATCTCCGCAGCAACAGTGTGCCAATCGCCCCTACTCAGCGCCGCCGTCCCGCTGATCCCGTCCGTCTCGTGACAAGGCCCGCCGGAGACACTCCCGCAGTGGACGGTCTGCCACGCCTTCTCGGCGCCGTTGATCGTCTCTAGTATATCAATCTCCCCCACCCCCGGCCACGAGGAGTAGTGGCCCCTGTACCCCGCGCCCAGAGACCAGAAGGCGGGCCATATCCCCATCTGGCTGTCCGCCGGCGCCGAGCCGACGCGGATGGAGGCTTCCATCCTTAACCTCTGCCCCGGCTGGCAGACGAAGTCGTGGGCCGGGACGGACTCGATGCGGGCGGACGTCCAGGTGGTCCCGTCGGGGGAAAGAAGGGGCGTGATTTGCAGTGTGCCCTGATGGGTTACGGCTATATTTGACGGGGAGGAGGTGTAGGACTGCACTTCATTCGTGCCCCAGTGGGAGGGCCCGTTGGGGTAGCTCGTTCCCGTGTCGATGGCCCACTTTGAGGGGAGGGGAAGAGAGGATGGGGTGAGGAGGGAGAAGTCGTCTTGGAAGAGGACGCGGGTGAAGCCTGATGGGATGGGGATTGTGGATGTGCTGAGGGGTGCGGTGGAGGCAGGGCCGAGGAGGTTGAGGAGAAGAGAAGTGAGGATGATATGGGTCATGGCGGCTAGATCTGTGGTCACCGTCGTGGATTGAGAGATAGTCTATGCTATGCTGTTGCCTTCCAGTTGCTGTTCATCTTTCATCACCGACGGATCTTTCAACTTTATACCACTGTGAGGGCCAGCGCTTGCCTTTGCTTCGTGCTTGTCACACCATCGGGAGATGTAAGGCCGCAAAGATAACAAAGCCAAAGCGACGGGTTGAGCTCGAGTCTCTCACATACCAACAGATCGTCGCCGAGCCGCATCTCAACATCGTCCCAGCTCCGAGCCGCTCGAAAGAACCCGGTGTTTGTTTAATGAGGGCCGGAGGCTGACCCGCCTCGCCACTGATGCAGACCGATGGCAGGATATGTTGTAGCCTTGCATGACCTGGCCAATACGCCCCTGCCTGCGGCTAATTCCCCTGCCAATGCACAAGTTAAATCTCTGCCGTCGAATATAGTGTCCTTGCTTCTTCCCAGGTTGATCATTCATGCGGAACGAAGGGGCGGGAAGTGGCCCGCTGCAGTCGTGCCTAGCACCGCAGGTTCATAGGTAGATATCAGAACAGAAGTCTAAGTCAATTAAGCTTGCAGTTTGTAGCTATCAACCCATAACATATGATCCCTCTAGCCAAAACACCATGCGATCCGCAGTGACTGTACTATAGACCGTCCAACAAGGGCACTTCTATAGTGTGGTATCAGCCCGGTCAAACTCAAAGTAAAAGGCCCAAAGTGGCTCGACAACGACAACGCAAACAAACAGTCGTCCCTCCCAAGATCATAAACCGACGTAACAGTCAGCGCTCATCACTCTCTGTAGCAGACAGACCCAGGGGACCGAGCCCCCTATAACCATCGCGCAAGGCCGAATCTCAATGACGCCATGACCCCCTGAGCACGCCATAAATCATCATCTCCGCGGCAAGCCGAGAGCCCTGAAATGTGTATATCCAGGCCATCAGTCGCCTCTTTGACGCCCGTAAGAGTGTCTGAGAACCCTAAGCGTCGCTCCCTCCAGCATGTCCTCCTCTTCAACGCCGTTTCCAACCCGTTAAGCTTGGTTCCCCAACCCAGCAACAACACACTTACTCAACCATGTCCTCCTCCCCAATATCAGCCATGCGATTCACCGAAAACCCACCCAAATACATAGCCTCATCACTGCTCTCGCTCCCGCTCTGACTCCTCGGGCTCTGCACACCACTCACGTCCGCGCTCGCCAGCCCGCTAAAATCACCGCCACCGAACCCGCTCAGGCCACTCATACTCCCAACCTGCTGTTGCTGCTGCTGCTGGGTGGGGTTAAATATACTCTGCCTCATCCCCAATGCATCCATATCAGCCACGCTCCCATTCCGACTCATGCTCGGCTTCTCAGGCAGCTTCTTCAGCAAACCCGTAGAGATATCCAGCATCCCCATCGCGAACTCCGTCAGCCCGCCCCGGCCGCCGGCGCGGTGGCTGTCTCCCACCGGCTTGGAGGAAGACACGGACAGCGTCCAGCGGTACTCGGCCAGGCGACGGCGGTACCAGTCCGCTTCCTCGCGACCCGGGGACGTGGCCCACAGCAGGGAGCCGAAGGTGCCGATCAGTGCGAAGTTGGTCTTGGAGGCGAAGTACCAGAAGGAGCGCAGGTGGGAGGGCGTAAGGCGGTTGACGAAGTCCATGGCCGAGATGAGGCGGGCCTTGGCCGCGCTGCGGCAGATGTGCTGGATGTAGGGGTCTATGCTACCGCTTCCCGAGGCGGCCTGGGGCGGGGAGGGCGGTGGGTCGGTGGTGGCGTTGGACAGCGCGGCGGTGGTGGAGGCGGCGGCGGCGGCGGCGGCGGCGGCTGTGGTGGAGGCGTCGAGGGAGCGGATGATGCGCCGGTGGAGGGTGATTTCGGTCGCGAAGTAGGCGAGGTGGAGGTAGCCTATGCTCGAGAGGCGGTTGGGGTTGTTGTTGCTGCTCGGCGCGGTCTGATAGGTCGAGTCCATGCGGATTGCCTGGGGCAGCTCGGCGTACCAGTTCTTGAGCTTGAGCTGGATGGGTTTGGCGAGGGCGAGGACCATGTGCGTCCCTTGCGCCCCGGCGTCGGAGACGGCTTGCATGGCTTGCAGGGTGTAGAAGGTCTCGAGGATCTCGGCGAGGATCTGCGAGAGCTGCACCATCTGCATGAAGAGCGTGCGGCCGCGCTCGATTTCGGTTCTTTCCTCATTGTCGTCCTCGTCCCACTCGACGTCCGGGAAGTCGTTTGATCTGAGTGGCTGGACCGCCCAGTTGGCCTGGCATACGTGCGACGGCCGGCCGTGGACGAGGGCACCCCATTTGTCTTGCATGTATAGCGCCCAGGCGAGACGCTTCCGCAGGCCTTTCTCCCACGGCGGGATCTTCCAAGTGGAACAGTTCAAGTGTAGGCCGAGCTCCTGGGCGATGGCTACTAGCTGGGCTGTCGGCGCCCATTGGTCGCCTTCCGGCCGCTGCGATAGGAGTAGGCCTGCTTGGATGGTTGACAGCTTCGGCCTGTACATCGCATCTGCCAATGTCCTCCGCACTAACCGTTCCAGCTCGCGCACGTTCGGTCGCGGAAGTGAGGCGAGGTCCTCGTCGTGGTCCCACCAGTTCAGAGCGAGGATGTAGATGGCGGCGAGAAGCGGAGGGGCGAACTCCTTGTAGGAGCGCTCGTACTTTTCGTAGAAGACGGTCTTCTGGATGATAGGAAAGCCGGGGTGGACGATCCGGAAATACAGGTCTAGCAGTCGGCGCCCATGGGGGGATACAATCATCTCAATCGACTCCAGATCCTCCGTCTCATGGTCATGGCCGGGGGTGTTGTGGTCCGGGAGCAGCAGGAAGGTGTCATGGTCACTAACTTTTCTTAGAACGCCTCTGGATAGGAGGCTCTCGTCGTGAGGGTCAAACGGCGAGAGGTTGATAAGCGACGGCTCAAAGTCAGTCGTCGGTCCTATGTACTGGCTGTAGCGGTCCTCCTGGAGTCCGAGTGTGCGCTTGAGGAGGGTTGGGCCGGCAATGTTGGCCATCTCCTCGATAAATGAGCTGCTCGCAACTGTACTGGAAAGGCTGGTGTCGCCGTGTCGCCGTCTCCTGTTATCTGATCTCCCTGGTGAACTATATCGGCCAATCAGGTGTTAGACATTCTGTATCACACCCTGTACGGCCCGGCCTGGGGAGTCTGCCACCCTGCACGCCGCAAAAGGCCCGTGACGAGGCTTACAGACTTGGCGAGGGATCACCGCTAGGTATGTCCGACGCCCCGATGCTCGCCTCTAACGGCCGCGTGGGGGAGTTGCAAGTTGCTATGAACACTCACCTTCGTTTGCTGTGACTGCCCTCGTCCACCTGGTAATCACCGCCATTCACTTTTCTTTTCCTCTGATACTGGCTATCAACGGCGAGAGAACACTCTGCGCCATTGACCTGGCATGTGATACAGCTGTCGTCCTCTTCAGTCATGACGCACTTTATCCTACGGCGTTGGCAACCCTCACAGGGCACCGACGGGTTTCCGTTCAGAGGCGAATAATCCGAGTCGGGAGAATCAAGACTGCTGCGGAAGCTGCCACCTCGGTATGAATCGAAGCTGACGCTTCCCTGGCGACTCGATGCGAATCGAGAAGGTTTGGGTGCAATGGCAATAGGAGCCGTCCTGGGGACGGCACTGGGAATGGACATGGTGTAAGTAAAAAGGTGCGGGACGGCAAAGATGGGAAGGTCGGCTAGGCAGGTCCTGGTTGGTCGCACTGATAAAGCCCGAATAGGGCACGAAGGGCCGTTTCGCGGTCGATCCGTAAGGGAGCGACTGGGTGCTTCGTTGGCGGTTCCGACACCGACCAGATACAGACCCGGCAAGTAAACGTCGATATGGAGTCGATCTTTGCGCCAAGGTCACCACGAGCAGGCACGGAGGATAGTGATGTAATGCAGGTCACCGACTCAGGGGTTGACAGCCTGCCGAAGCGTGGATAGACAGGGCCTCCGGGTACGCGGGATGGAGCCGCTTCCTGAAGCAAGTGATTCTTGGGGATGGTAGGGCGGCAGATGATCCAGGGCGAGACCTTGGAACTTGCGCGGGCGGCGAGGATAGCGAGGTTGCGTTGCTGAAGGTGAACAGAGATAAGGAGCCGTAAGCGGGCGCTGCAGGAGATAGATAAGGCCGGACGGCTCGCAACACGCACTTTGGTTGGTCCTTCGACAGGTCAAGAACCGTATGCTCCTATCCCACGCAAATCGTATGGTCGCGTGTCTGATATAGAGTAACACAGTGTAATGAGTAATTCTGGGCGACCTTATCGCTGATCCACGAGTTCACCGGTTTGAGATGGAGGAGATCGCTGGTCGCCGCTTTGCGACTGGCTCCTCCTTGAAGATAAAGTAAAGTAAGTGCCGGAGATGCTGCAGCAAGCGTATGCAGATGTGATGCAGAGCGTTGATGAGGCAGTCCAGGGACTCCGAGGGGTTGTCCTCCGGCTTGGGGGCAATGCCTATGTGACGATTGAGACAAGAATAAGATAAGCTTGGCTTATCTGCGTCATTTGAGGCTCCAACCGTTTACCAGCAGGGAGACGGCAGTAGTTCCCTTCTTTAAACCGTCGTTGAGTGAGCGAGAGTGGCTTAAGTAAACATATGCCCCTGAAGAAATGTTGTAGGAACCGATCTGTGACATGTAGATCAGGGAGAATATCTGAAGAGCTCGAGGCGAAAGACAGAAGAGGAAGCTGGAAAAGAATCGGTGGGCCAACTTTGGCCGTTGAGATAGTGACGACTGGTATTATAAAGACAATGGAACCAGAGAACACCAGAGAGTGACAGACAACACCAAGGCAAATTATGTCAGTGGGAAAGATATCCTTCCGACGATCGAATTAGCTTTCCCATCAGACAGGAAGAAACCGGGGAATGCAAGGGCACTGCCCGACAACAAGGAGCTTGTCGTCTTGTCGTCTGCCCATGTTAATCTCTGTCATGGCTTGTCATGCCCGCCGTCGTTGGCAAGACCCGTGTTGACAGCTTCAGCCTGTGACAAGCAAGGGATTTGCACAGAGATGAACGCTGGAGCATATCGTATTCCGGCGCGGCAGCAAAACAGTGACCTTATCATGCCAAAAGATTTAAATTCGAAACTAATAATGGCAAAGGGAGAGATAACGGTTGGTGATGTGGAGCTGGCGATACTTCTGCGAGACTTGGACGGGGGAACAAGTTGTCGTAGAACAGCACTAAGAAGCCGTTAGCTTAAGTTCAGAAGGCAGGTAGCTTCGGAGTAGTCGGTACGAGGATCCCAGAGACATGTGTTAGCCCAGTAGTGTCAAACGGACTGTCGTCGATGGACCCTTATTACCAAATAGAAAACCACCGTACCGGTTTTCGCAGGGCCTAGGGAATACCTCTAACGTAATCACACGACCTTGCCCAGATTGGTCGAGTCAAGATGGCATGCTCGCGCCAGGCTGTAGCGACAGTGAACATGCACATGTCTGAGCCAAGGGGGACCACAATGGCAGACGAGAGGATCCCAATTGTGGTTCTGAGCGATGAATGATTGCAAAGACTGGGCTGGAGTCGATGCGACATCGATGCTGTTCCAGTGGATTCATGTTGAACTCACGCAGCTACGATGACGAATTCTCCAAACTCTGAGATTCAAAAATGGAGAAGGCGGGGCGCGACGGCTGGAAGGTGTGGGGTGATGGAGGGGCAGATCTACCCGCCGGATTGGTTCAGACGGTAGAAAAGACGGTCTGTGCGCTTATCAGCTCCGAGATCCGATTAGTGCTGTTAACGGCGTTAAGCTTTCGTTTGCTGCCTCACATCCTCACAGGCTCTCATTCTTCCTCTGAACAAATGTTCATGAGCTTACAAACAAGTACCGGCGGCGGTGAGTAACAATGTCTTGCATTGAGCAATATGCCCAGCCTTGTCCCGTCGCACCGCCACCCTTGGCTCGCATTTCGGCGAGTTAGATAATGCTCTCAGATGCATCCATTTACGGATTGTTGATCATGTCCGGAACATGCAAGAGATCAAAAGAACCTCCCCCGCAATGGACACCTCCACAACATCGATGCACCTCTGATCAGGCGCGGGGTGTTTGCCAGATCACTGGCTGGTCATGTCGTGTGCTTAGACATACTGTGGTAAGTCGACACTCCCTGGTCATTCATTGGCTGCATGCTGGGCTTCTATGTTGAACGTCAACCGGCCGACAGGTCGAGACGCTATGGGAAGGACGGCAGTATAGCAGTGGACAAATGAAGTACCGGCTGCGCAAGTCGATCACGAAGCCGCCTGTCACTACTCAATTGGCGGAGACGCAGCCCTTCCGGCCCTTCACGTTTCACCGCAGAGAGAGACCGGTCCGGATCGCATCTCCGGGGTGGGGGTTACCGTCGCCGAGAGCCGCCATTCACACGACCACGCCTCCACTTACTCCCCGGTGCGGGCCGATCAAGGACACTTGAACTCAGGTCTGCCGGCCTAACGTCTCCATGACTTGCGGAGGACACTCATCATCCTTAGAGGACCCCATGATAGTATTACTGACACTGCTCCTCAGGGGTAGCCGGTCAGGCTGTACGCAAAAAGATCCGGTTTTGATTTCCATCTTATACCCCCGGTACTACGACGAGGTGAAGAGACGACGAGACAACGAAACGACGAGACGACGATCGACTTGTTACCGTACTACCTTACGTACTGACTTACTACAAGTACTAGTATACCTTAAGCCTTGCGAGGTATTCAGCTTATTAAGACCTCCCAGGTGTAGTGGGAATGGCTTTTAGGGTAGTAAGTGTTGTACTGTACATGATTTGCTTCTAATATTGCGGCTTGTTTCTTTCATAGCTTGCCGGTCTCCCCATTCTCTCAAGCTGAAATCCCCGTGGTCCTCGTCTCGTCCGGCCGCCACACCATACAGACCTCCTCATATATCTCGCTCAGGTGCTCCGGATCACCGCCGGGACGAGGAATCTTCATGTGGAATGCATCGACCTTCCTAAAGCCCAGCCTCTCATACATGTGTACAGTATCGAGCGTGCTCTCGAGGTAAATTGGCATACCGTCGGCCCTAGCCTTCTCCAGAATATGTCGTGTCAGCTGTGAACCAGCCCCAAGACGTTGGAACTCGGGGTCAGTACAGACAAACGCCAGATCTAACACAAACGCCCTGTCAGCAGCCGGAGTACCCGCCAGGACGTCTGAAACTCACGATAGCACGGCCCCTCGCCAAAAGCTCTCTTCTTCGCCTGCTCGGCTAGTGCTGTGTATCGCTCGAGGAAGTCTCGTCGGCAGCCCTCCATGTTCTTCAGGTCTCCAGTCTCGACTTTTCCTTTATCGTCTTCACCGCCAGAACAAGGGTAATCCCACTTCGCATAGCTGGCGATCTGGTTCGTTACAACATCGCGAGCCACGAGGATTCCCACTTTCGGGTCGGTGAGCTCGTTGGTAAGATACTTCTCGAGAAATATCCTGAGTCTTCCGAGGGTTTCGGGATCTGGAAACTGAGCGTGGAGAAGGGGGTTGCTGCCCATTGCTGCGACATGGATGCTGGCAATTCGCGCCACGTCGGCCGTTGAAGGCGTGGATATCTGGAACTGTGAACTCATTCGACGGAGTGTGGGTGCGTTTTTGCGTAGTGTCGATGAACAAGGCAAAATGAGGGATAACTGAGGAACTATGCAAAACCATCCAGCATCGGGAAATCAGGTGACCGCCATATGCATGTCGGGCGTTCGAAACTGTGACAGGAAGAAGGAGGAGACGAGGTTTCCCTTGCATCGGCTCTGCCTTGTGATGGAGCATGCATACCTAGACATAATGGTCTGATGTTCTCACCGATCTCAATCATTCTCAGGGGCTCCCATGGGTGGCAGATTCGTCGATTCCGTTTCAAGTCATTTTCGCTTCGACTGATTGTGGGAACTCTCGCTTTTATGGCAAGGCAGTCTCGCTCCTATACGAGGCATTCTTTGAAGCTATCACGTCAAATCTACGCCAGGACGCGCGGCACTTGTTGCCATGACGGAGGGCCGGACCCGAAATGGTAAATGCCGGGATCGGCTCAGCCACGTTGCGCACCGCGTTCCCGACCGAGACTACGCGCGGGCTCCACTGGTGACACTGACAACTTTCATTCCGTCTTTCAACTACAATCATTTAGCAAGTTGAAACATTTGACCCTAGAATTGTTATTCTAAGCGATGGCTGTTGAGGCTGTGAGGACGTTGCTATAGATACGAGCAGCCTCTCTGCGATGGTCACCTAACTGTCATTGACTGCTCAAATACTGTCTCTGATTCCACGCATCTTGACGCAGTGACAGACTCGTGTCACTCACTTGTCTGGTAATATCATAGCCGCAAATTCATCTCTCAAGTACCTCTACTAACACGCCAATTTCAGGTGCAAATCGCAAGCCGTGAGAAAGGCGCTTGCCGACCATTCTGTCACGATGGACATAGATTCGGAGCCAGGGGCAACACCAGGCGGATCGGGAGACAAGCACTCCTTTCGCCTTCGGCGGCGCCATCAAAAGTCACGAAGGGGCTGCCTCGAATGCAAACGCCGCCACATGAAGTGCGACGAGACGCGGCCGAGATGCCTGAACTGCACCACAGTCGAAAGGACCTGCTCCTACAAAGACAAACCGGGCGCCACAGACCCGGACGTCATCTCCCGAGCATCATCCTCCGGCGCAGAGAACCACCTCAAGTCCCTGGTTACCGTAGAACAAGGCCAAACCCCAACAACATCAAGCCACAGTTCAACCCCCGCCCTTCCAACGGCGGCTCCTCCCTCCCCATACTACCTCCAACAACAACAACAACCTCCCCGCTCCTACCACCTCCACCGAACCGATGCCGTCGAAGAAGAAGAAGACGAGGAACCCCAAGTGAACATGGTCCACATGGACCTCTTCCACCACTTCCTCACCTCGAGTTACGGCTTTGTCCTGCCCCAGCAGCCCATCTCCCGCCTCGTCAAGGACGTCGCCGTCCGCCACGCCATCGCCTCCCCATTCCTCATGCACCAGATCCTCGCCTTCTCCGCGCGGCACCGCAGCTCCGTCGACGGGGACCCCGACCGGGCCGCGCGCTTCCGCCACCTGGCCACGCAGCTGCAGACGCGCGCCATCAGCCTGTTCGGAAAGGTCGACCTCAACACCATCACCCCCGCGGAGAGGGTGTCCATCTTCCTCTTCTCGAGCTTCATCGGCTTCCAGGACTTCTGCGACGTGCTGTCGCTGCGGGGAGGCCTCCGGTTCGAGGACTTTTTCGAAAGGTACCTGGCCTACGTGCGGCTGCACAGGGGCGTGCACAAGGTGATCGAGGGGTCGTGGCATATGCTCCGCGAGTCGGAGCTGAGGCCCGTTCTTGATGCGGGCGGGGCGATGTACGACACCTCCGGGACGGGGCCGGAGTGCGACGACCTCAAGAGACGGATCGAGGCGTCGCCGAACCTGACCGAGGAGGAGAAGGAGGCCTGTCGGTTCGCGATACGGCATTTGCAGTGGGTGTTTGACAGCAAGCCGAACTACAACGGGAGGGTGAACGTGCTGCTGGCGTGGGTGGCCATGTTCCCCCAGGGGTTCCTGGATTTGCTTGTCGCGGGGAGACGGGAGGCGCTGTGTATACTGGGCTACTACTTTGTGCTGCTGCACTTCGTGAAGGACGTGTGGTTTGTGTATGAGAGCGGGGAGCCGTTGCTGGGTTTGTTAGAGGAGTACCTTGGACCAGGCGAGTGGGCGGAGTGGTTGGTGAGGCCGAAGGAGTTGATCGAGGAGAATCGGGAGGAGCTGGGTTCTTCTCGAGGCTCGACGTCGGCCACCACGCTTCTTCCCGGCTACGACCTATTTCCTTGAAGGATCAGGACATGGGAGAGGCCCGAGAAAACGGGCAACTGGGCGACCGCTTCTTTCTGCGGAGGAATGGGGCGGAGGAGTGAAGTGAAGTACTTGGGCATAAGGTCAACAGAAACGAGCAAGGCATGGAAGGCTGATAGGATAGAGAACAGGGCGAAGAGAGCTTCCAGGCGGCTTCAAGGCATTCGATCCGAAGAACTTATAAGATACTGTATATTAGTGTAGTGCCCTAGTCTGGAAGACGGGCTGGCCGAAGGCACGGTTAGAGATGTGACGAATGAACTGATGACGATACAATCTTGCAATGCCATCGTTAGTGAAAGTCTACAAGAGGGAGTGCTTATCGATGTCATACAAGACTCGATTGGTTGTCTAAGACCGCATCTGAGACTCGGCAGGAAAAAAGGTCACCGTGTCTACTGCGTTGTCACCGCTTTAGCGAGAGTAGAATGTCCTTCGGCTATCACAATGAGAGCAAGGACCCGAGCCAAAGTCATGGAAACACTTAATTGCTAAGCAAAAAGCTCCATACCATGTAGTCCAAGATCCCTCCAAAACCAGCTGAAGACAGGAGAATATCTGCATGTGAGGTCTCACCATCTCTCGGAGATACGACGACGTGTGCACCAGAGGACAACGTCTCAGTTCCCCTCTAGCGAGATGTCCTTCCACCAGGGAAGGGAGACAAGCTAAGCGTGCTACATAATCGGCATCCTCCTCGCGACACCGTACTTGGGGAACTCGGTATCACTCGCCCTCGGCACGAAGTCTCGGACCTGTAGCTCCACGCCGAGACCGGGGACGAATCTTCGCTTGGAGAAGACGGTGCCGTCGCTCTGTGAGTTCCATGTTAGCTCCGCCCAAAACCCAGAAATGTCTTCTGTATATCGAGGAGGAAGGGAAACAAATACCTTCCGCACCTGCACCTCCAAATGCCGCTGAAGATACGGCACAAGGGTATCCTCCTTCATCCCGCCCAGATTCAGTTTCTGCAACGCCTCCCCAAGCGGGATGGTGCCGTAGCTCACGCCGCTCGTCGGCATGCCCAGCAGCGCCATCCGGCCCAGGACATGGTCGCCCAGCACCAGGTCGATGTTGCACGGCAGGGGAACTTCGGGCCTCTCCACGCGGATCTCGGCGGAGTAAGACACCAGCTTGGACGAAGACGCCGCTACCTTTTTCGGAGTTCGGTGCGGGTTTGGGTGGACTGCCGTCTGTGCCCTGGCCGTAGAGGTCGTTCACCCTCGACGTGACGAATGAGGCGAGTTGGTCGGGGGTCGTGTTCCAGTCGTTTATCTCCGGGTAGGTGTACCCAAAGGTCTTGATGTCGGAGGCGGTGCGGCTGGTGTAGAAGGTGGAGTTCGTGTCGTAGAAGGGTTTGAGAGGGGTGTCGGCGTCTACGATGGTTCCATTCGCTGTGCCGTATGTGCCGAGGGCGAGGCTGGTGGTGTTCAGGATGCTGCTGTTGTAGTGTATCGCTTGCCACATTGCTATGAGTCTGTCGACGTTCGCGTGGTGAAGCATGCTATATGTCACTTGTGAGTTGCCGGTTTCTGTGAAAGTAGGTGACGGGACTGACTCACAAGAGAGGTTCGAAGGCAGACCATCCTATGTTGCGTAGGGTCCCGTTTTCACAGCCGGCGGCATTGTGTACGTTGTTGTGTGGAAGTTCGAAACTGGAGCCGGGTGTGGCGGCTGTGGCCATCTCTTCGAATCTGAGAGCTTGTGTGAAGGCCATGTACTGTTTCGGGTCAATGACCGTTCTCTTCACCAGAACGACACTTACTTCTTGCTGTAGAATACTGCGTCCCAACACCCAACCGTAGACATGGTTTGGCTCGGGGTCCGACGCCCATGAAGTACCACAAGTCTCGGGAGTGGTACATCGGTATGAAACAGCGCTTGGATATAAAGAACTCTTAAAACAGAGGGCGCTGTTCTTAAGAACTAACTTACTACTTGGCCAGTTAAGTCCCCAGTCGTGTTCAAGTTCAAATTATAGTTGGACTTTGCCGGATCGTCCGTGCCTGCAGCATCCGCACAACGGATGGTCTCGGAGTGAAGTAAAGGCACACTACCGGAGCCTCCGAAGTTTGGCATCCTCTGAAACCGATATCTCCTGAGGGGATTGCTGACAGTGGCTGTACCGTTGTATGCGTTTATCGTAAGGTTCGGAAGTGTAGCCGCGATGGGGAGGTCACGGTCTGACGCCCAGTCCCAGTAGGGCTGCCGCAGCGACTGCGCCGCGGCTTGATATGTCGGACCATTCCGTGTATACAGCTTGGCTATCCTCACTGCGTGGTTGACGAGCTCTTGCTGGGCAGCTGCTGTTAGCTTGCGTTCTCAACGGTTGCTGCACCCGGTGTGTGAGTGGTGCCCCTACTTCGAATAACGCAACGAAAGGACGATGCCAGGTCGCGAAGAGAATTTCCTTGATTTGCTGTCAACACAGAGACTCCCGAGGCGTCGACTCTCTCCTCTTACATTGTGGGGGCAGTATCCAAGGTCTACGCCGCCAGGAACTTGCTCAACCCCATTCCATGACTGAACTGGATAGCCATGTATGCCTGTCTCATGTTAGTGAGTTAAAGAATCCGAAGGGAAGCCATTTCCGTACCTGATATCTGGAAGTATGACAGCGGGTCGGTCTCGTCCACATCCTGGAACGCCTGTAAAGCTTGAATGTATAGATCCCTAAACCAGTCAGTCTGACCTGACTCACTTGCCGCCCTTATACACGCCAAGAGCAACAATACCATTGCGGACCACCACGAGCATAGAAGTCATTAATGTTTAATCTCCGTGGTCTTTCGCCTGTGTTGTGGTCGATCCCGGTTCGTACACCTGTGACTGGCACAGGAGTAGCAGTACTCTGAGACGAGACCACTCGTGAGATGGAGACAACGATACCGACAACCGCGAATGCCCACATATTGCTGCTGGCACAATCAAGGGCATAACCAATGCTATTCCATGAGACACAATGCAGAATTAGGTCGGGTTTTCTGGGTAACAAGCAGATCTGGTCGATAGAGGGAAGGGCTTCCTCCGGTCTTTATCAACTCCCCAGCCCTTCCATCTCAAACGACAAACTCGGGAAGTTTGGAGTCCGCTCCCCATGGCCAGTCCTTGTAACAATGCCACCAACCTTGTGGCTCGAACACAGAACTATCTGCATCATGTGAAGTCGGAAGATGCAGATTTGCAAGCAAGCAAACGGGCGGTGGTGGAGGAACAGGAACCGCATGGTCCGTCGTCATGCTCAGTCAACAAGCCATGAGCAAGCCATTTGGTAGGCTCGTGGGAGACGGTAGGACGAACATGCAATGTTTGCAAGCGCAACAAACCACCGCCCGCCGCCCACCGCCCACAGATCGTTGTTCGTATTCGTCCAACAGAGGCAGCAAATAGATTGCAAAAGCACCGCCAGTTCCATGCCGGTAGCCGCAGAGGAGGCTGGGTGGCTGCATGGCCACGAGCCCGTTTGGCGCCGGGAATGTCGTGATCAGCAAGGCCGAGGATTCAAGCTTCTTTTGTCCGCCGTCCTTCTTGAGCCGTGGCCTGGTGGGATCTTATAATTGGTGTAACCCTTTCGGTTTCCCGTTTGGGGATCCTGTGGACGGCGTGGTGTACGGCAAATCGCCCTCGTCCTCTTGGCCAGAGGCGTAATCACTGGCCATGTTTGGCGCTGGAGAGAGAGTCTGTGTGACCATCCACGGACGGACCCGCGGCACCTCCATGATGGGAAGATTCCTGCAGCAGGAGAGCAAGGCACCACCTCGTCGGTACTACCGACACCAGGCGCTGTGTTTAGAATCGTGGCTTCGTTTCCTTTCATCCACCGTTCATTTGCCTGCACGCCCCGCGCCCGATTGCTGTCTGCAACTCTGCAGCAGGGAAGTTAGAGAGGGGCTGGGCCAGTGGATTTTGAAGCAAAAGCCGTGCTGGTGTCGTTCACCGCTTCCACAGCTTCCACCACAATCGAGCTATAGGTCCTCGGTCAGCAAGATGCCTGTGATTGCGAAACGCATCTCAATGCAGGATTGCATCAACCGCAGCAAGGTGAGAAACAGGACAGTTCGACGTGGCGAATAGCGGTCGTGTACCTTACTTCGGGCACGACGCCTTCTATGACTGGGCTTTCAGGGTGAATAGATTGGATGCAGATATGACATGGTGCGAGTGATCAGAGTGACTGAAACGGATTTTGTTTGTTTGTTTGGGCATTTGGTCTGATGACTACTCTCTTCCGCCACTGGCACCAAATGGCACAATCTGGTTACAACTTTGCCTCATTCTCAAAGACGGGGAAGGCCACTAAGATTGGGCTGCGCAGTCAGGAAGGAAGAAGATGAGGGTGGGGGGTTCGACCAGTGTGGTTCGAGAGTAGCATATCCGCGGCACTCTCGCCCGCTGACCACCACCACTTGTGCCCCTGACCGTGGCCGTCGACCACAAATCAAGCTGAGCTGAGACAAGAGAAGTCGGTGTGAGGGGAAAGAGGGTGTGGAAGCTTTGGAGTCCGGCGCGGTGGTGACGACGCAGCTTTGATTAGGTGATATTGTACGCTTCGTCATGTGATACCACAAACCACGAATGGCGTTGTGCCTTGCTGCCCAATGCGGCAGGTGAGGATTGTCTGGCTCCCTTCCATTCCTCGTGATGGTTTGTCCATCCATGCATGATGGAGATCCTGCAAGTTATTACAGTTGAATCCGGCGAGCCTCCAGATCGGACGGAAATCGAGTCAGCTTTCGCTTTCGTGTTCGTTGTGCTCCATGGTGTGCCTCCTGCTGCCTTG
This sequence comes from Coniochaeta sp. 2T2.1, assembly GCA_009194965.1. Classification (NCBI taxonomy): domain Eukaryota; kingdom Fungi; phylum Ascomycota; class Sordariomycetes; order Coniochaetales; family Coniochaetaceae; genus Coniochaeta; species Coniochaeta sp. 2T2.1. The sequence continues at coordinate 340,311 of VSMA01000017.1, read as the reverse complement.
GCTGGATGATACTCGATGCCCCTCGGCAATGGGAACTCCTAATGGACTCTGACTAGGCCAGACATTTGTTATCTTCCGTCACAGATCGGCATGAATCCCCTGCTGGGAAGCATCAAGCATGTTTGACAACTCGGAATATGTAGGCTTTTGATATTGTAGTAGAACTCGGCCCCTAGATACCACCACCATAAACACACCGCTCCGGTTGAACAAATCCTTGGAACAGAATGTAGCTCCGCCACCTTCTGTAGGAAATCTCTGAAAGTGTGAAGTATTCTGGGAGCATCGACTCCGGTTGAACAAAGTGAAAGGTAGAATTGCCTGCAATGTCCTCCGACTCCACCTCGCAAGAGCAACTGGAAAGCCCCCTTTTGGTGGAAGATCTTGCTGTAAGCCAACTACTCCGTAGCAGTTGGACGATTCTATCCTCCATAATGCCGCGACTTTTCATGTCTATATTTGCCGCCCCCTTAAAGCAGAGCAAATCGGGAACAAGAGGAACAAGCGGAACAGTCAGAACAGCCTCCGGAGGATGACGGTATCCGTCTACCGAGTTTGAACGCAAAAGAAGAGTTCCAGGGCACTCTGCCCTCGTGGAAATAACATCGAGATGCCATCACTGGCGGTCCACTCTATAACTTGGATTTTGGAGATGTCGACCCCATTTTGCAGCCGCCGCTGCCCCTTCGCCGTCCGATCAGAGACTCTTCTCCAACATCACAAGGTCGCGATAACCTTCCCTCCATGTCTTGGTCTGCTCAGCAGATGGCTTCGGAAGCGGACTGCGTGCGAAGCCGCCATAACCCATCCATGACTGTAGACCAGCCTTGACGCCGACTACACCGCCCTGAATGGCGGTCCAGTCACCCTGGGACACAATTGCCTGCATCTCCTGGGCTTCGGTGACCTGGCCCTGACGGTACAGCTCAATGGTCTTGATGCACGCTTTCGGCGCGATGTTGGCCAGACCCGCCAGAATTCCGTGACCGCCCGCGACCAACGCTTGGATGGAGAAGTCCGCCGAGCCGGCGAGGACCAAAAAGTCCGGCTTCTGAGGGTTGTAGTTCTTGGAGAGCTTGCGGGTGGCCGCAGCTACGCGATTGAGCTTGCCGGTGTTACCGCACGTGAGCTTGACACCCACAATGTTCGGATGCTCCGCCAGCTCCACAATGATATCGGAAGAAAGGTCCATTCCGCCGACGGCGCCTGGGAAGTTGTAGATGATGATTGGTACGGGAGACTTGTCCGCCACTGTCCGAAAATACTCGAGAATGGTCTCTGAGCTGGGGCCGAAAAGAGGGCTGTAGTAAGACGGGGGGAGCACCAGGGCGTAGTCACCACCGGCTTCCCAGGCCTCTTCGCAGTACTGCACAGTCTCGCGCGTACTTTGAGAGCCACATCCGACAATGATGGGCATATGGGAGAATCCTGCATCATTGAGCGCTTTCCTCGTCGTTCCGGTGACGAGCTGCCTCTCTGAATGGGTGAGATGGACTGCCTCTCCGTTGGATCCCTGCGTAGCAAGGCCTGTGACGCCCGCACGCGCAAGCTTCACGGCATGGCGCGCAACAGTCAGGGTATCCACGTCTTCTGTCTCTGGGTCGAAGAAGCACATGGTCGGGACATAGACGCCCGGAACAAGTGGCCTGGTCATATGCAATGCAGGAGCATCTAGTGAACTACTGTCATATGAGCTGCTCAGAGGAGAGTGAGACTCTGCGGGAGTGAGATTGCCGAGTCTCAGGCCGGACGATGGCAAGGGGATCCTGTTGAACCCCGAGGTAAAGCTACCTGCCGGAGATGGTGCGTCGTTGTGTGGAGACATTGTATGTTGTGTGGTTCAAGAAGGCTGAGAGGCGCCCAAGGGATGAGTCGATGTGCGTTGACACGCAAAAGGGTAGTATGGCTAGGACTGGGAGAGGAGATCAGGTGGAAGAGCGTGTAATGGACATGGAGGGAGAAGGAGGAGGCTTTGGAAGAGGGAGAAGCAGGATATTTGAATGATCAGGAGGTATGTGGAGGTCGACAAGGGGGTAAGGGAAGGAAGAAACTGAGAGGCAGCTAGCTACCCACTGGGTAAGAACAAGGCTCAGTAGTACGTACCAAGCTGAGCACACGAGGCCGATAAAGAAACGTTCGGCGGTGCTAAGACCATCACTTCGGCTTGGCTTTGGTGGCGTTGGTCAAGTAGACCTGGTTACCGGTCCGCCCGAATCCAAGGTGTGACAGCTCAACAGGATTCCAAGCAAGCGAAACCCCCTAGAGCCTGACTGCTGACGAAGTCGTAACTTCGTGGAAGCCACGTACTGAAGATTGATTTTTGTGAGGAACGTACACCTTTGGCGGACTGAAGCGGACTCCTGAAGCGACCGTTTGTGCCTTCAACCGCCGCAGAAGAGCAGGATACGCCCTCGCCAGGCCTCCTCCTCGAGTGTACAGGACAGGAGCCCCTTGCAGCACAGTGCAGCGAAAAGAAGGAATGTGGTCATCAAAATCGGAGTGCTGTCTGGAGAAAGGAGCCAGTTTGAGCAGGGGACCCCTGGAAGATTTCCGGGGATCATTGATGACTGTGGGCTCATGTGTGGGGGTTAGCTTGGGGAACCTGGAAGCTGAGGAAAAATAGGACACACAATGGTATTCGTTCCGGCTAACCTGAAGCAGAAATACCTTGGACATTGTGGCGGGTGCGAGGTGATTCGAGGGCCCACGGGGAGGAAAACACCCCTACCGCCAATACATGTGCCGTGCCGATGCCGCTCCGTCAGTGAGGAAGTCGTCAGAATAAATGAAGCATGTGAGCACAGTAACGGGCAAGTAATAGGATGGCATTTGGGGCAGGGTGACGGCACGCTCGAAGCACCCTGCCTGCAGTCAGGCGGAGTTCCAGTGACAATTGGTGCGTGGTGGTATGCCGATTGAACGTGTTGACGGCGGATTAGCCAGCGTCAATCTTTTCGAACGGCTCTCGGCTCAGGTCCTGCGTCAGACGAGGTCATCTCGGCCATCGGGAGGCCACCACGAGCTCACGGCCCCAGTGAGCGGCTGATACTGTCGGAAGAGGGCAATCGCCCAGAGTGAAGGCTGCTAATAACATATCCTTCGGCTGGCGGGCGGATGAACATCTGCAGTGATACACACCAGAAAAAGTTTAGGGTGTATCGCACGCTGTAAATGGGGACCGAGATCGAAAATGCATTGTATCCTCATGACTGCAACACGCCAGTGTGCAGTTGGTGGCCATGTCGTCGTGAGTCGTTGTGAGTTGTAAAGTTCCTTGCGCAAGGCAGGCCGGGGCCGCTTCGGAGCCTCAAACGACGTTGGCGCCAACAGCATACACGTCTGATCCAGGAACCATGATGTCGATGGTCTGATATGCCATGCGCCATTGGGCATGTAGTGTATCTCAGGCTTCCATGTGGCCCAGGTGCACGACAGCAATGACGGATTTGGTGACTGACGTCCAGTGTCGAGCGCGTATTGGTGTACCGCGTTGTAAGCGGCAGGTCTGCTGATGGTCAATGATCCCGGCTTGCAGCTCGGTGCAGCACTGTCGGGAACTTGCGAAAATGGTCATCCGGCCTGTCTAGCGTCACCAGGCAATCCCTTTCCAGGTTGTTTGCGTGGCATTGCCGATCCGTCGCGAGATAGCGCAGATGATAGGACCGGACCTTTTGGTTCGAATATCACCAACGCAACACACATGTGTCAACAACCTGAGAGGGCTACGATACCCGAGACTAACATGACAAGCTGATGGGGTTTGGGGTGTTAGCCTGTCAGGAGGGCCGGGTAGGGGACTCTGTGACGTCGGGTGTCCGGTAAGGCGTTGCCAATGGCTCTCTGGTGAAGCTCAGGGGTTCCAATAGAAGACATTGGTGCAGTGGGTGGTGCAGTGCTGCATGCCTATGGTCTGTCTTGCAAGGCGCCAGCATAGCCACCTCGTCCGATTTCCCTTTTCAGGTTATGATGATGACAGAGAGGAAGACGGACGACGTCAATGTTGCAAAAAGTCAGCTCGCGTGTACGTGTAGATGCGTCGTTTGAGGACCAATCGAAGAGTTGGGAAAAGCATGCTTGTCGACGCATTCGGGCAATTCCAGAGGGGGCAGTGAGGCACGGAGGTGCATTGCGGAAGCAGGTGACAGGCCTTGGCCCAACTGCAGTGATAAGCGAGTGGTGTCATTCAACGTCTCCATTTCGACAACATCGTGAATTGAGAGCAGTGGCATTCGAAGGTGTTGAACTTTGTGAAGACGCTTGGAATCTGGAAGTCACGCTACGCTAAAACTCCACACTATTGATCCACACCGCAGCGACCCCAGACAAGGAATATGGAAGGTGCTATCAGGGGTCATAGCAGCGCTAATAATACTTCGTAAATCGTTCAAAGTCCAACAACAACAACTTTCCATGACGACGAAATTCCAGACTCGAAAGACACCTGAATGATTGGGACAAGATGCGTTCGGCGGCAATTACTCGAATGGTATTTGCCTCGCCTCCCACAACACACCTCAGGTGAGGGTTCGGTCTAGTTCCTCGTCGCCGGGCCCGGGAACATGGATCTGGATCAACACCATCAACAAATTTGTCCGAGCTTTTGTCGTGGGGGTCGAACCGATCAAGCCACCGTCTTCGCGCACTGTGCATTGAAGGCGTCGGCATAGTCCGCCTCTTGCTATGTTTGACTCTCAACCCCCGGTTGGAGTTCACAATGGTTATCGGTTGTCTTGATCCTATCAAGAACTTTGCAGACTACAACATCTTTTCGAATCAGCAAAAGAAGACAAGCGATACGTTGTACGTATCTCTATCCCGAGTCAGATGGGCCCCAAAGACCTCGTGAGCAGTCACGGTGACCGAAAGCAATCAAGTCCGCATATTGAACGGGACTTTTTCCCCTTCTCAAGTTCAGCGTCCTTCCAAGGTTGGCTTGGGGTCAAACTTACTTGGCCCCGGTTACCTGCTACCGACAAGGAATGACCATGACACCCCCTGGAGATCAACAACAGCCACCATCTTTCTCGCGATAAGATTTCCGTCTTGGGCGACTCGTTGAAGAGATTCAATGCGGACGAAGAATTCTATCCATGCAAGAGAGGACCTAAAGTGAGTTGAGCTAAGTTCCAACAAACGTGAATAAGTGACACATACTATTGCTCATTTCAGCCGTCCTCGAGTTCTTGTCTCGTCATGTTGGAGTAATGGTTTTCCGAGCCTTTCTTTGCCTCCCAGGCCTCCAAGATTTCCAATTGTCAGGTCAGATCTGAATTGATCGACCCCCACGCTATTTTCGGGGCCTGCCAAGCTCCCATAAATCATAGCGGCGAACGAACCAAGCGGGGAAGGGCAGGGGGCCAATATCAGTCCACATTTCTACACTCCTCCTCGGTGAGAACGCGAAGCAACATCACGAACCACCTACTGTGTATTGCCGGACTGCACAACTCGATCCATTCTGGAGGGAGGGGGATCGAAAATCCCCATCACCGGGAGCCCTCCATCTTGGATACGCCGCGGGGAAGCTTGACGCAGTATCAGCATCGAACCGGCTACGTGGCGAAGAGCAGACCAACAAGAGCCATGAAGCTGTCGACATCGAGCACGGCGAATTACGACCCAGCGGCATGGTATGTCGTATCTATGTCGGGTTTTTTTCTGCAAGACATACAGCTATCGTTCCGGTCCATTTCTCCAGCCATTGGAATTCTACTACTACTATTTCGAACAGCGAACCGGTCCAATGCAACGGCGAGAAGGGGCATCTCATGATATCCCCCCCTCATCACTGCTACATCCGAGAGCATTGCTGAGACCGCTGCAATTTGTTCTTCGCCGTGCAAAATTGCCGAAACTAACTAGCATCAGACTCGCAGCCGGTCTGACCCATCGCAATTGTCGCGATGCAACAGCATTGCTGCTAGATGTCAGCAGACAACTGTCTGGCTGCCCAACGAACCCTTGGCGAGTGTCATGAAGGGTTGTTGCCAGGCTGCCTCCAACTCCACCCACCCACCAGATCTGGCCGAGTTGGTCTCTCCCTCTCATTCACTGTCGCCGCCTCCTCCAAAGTTCAGCACCTGTGGAATCGACGCGGTTTGGTCGCACAAGAGCTGTACCCCTCACGATCCTGCAGTTCGGATGGCTGTATGCAAGACATATCATGGCAGACTAGGATTCCCCACACAATCCTCCTGTACGTGCACGCACGATCGCGTACTACGGTCGATAGTCGGCATCTATCCTTGGCTGGAGGGAGATGTCGGTCAAGAGGGGGAAAATGCCGGACGATGATTGCAGGAAAAATAGCCGCCTCGAAGGCAAGTCTGCAGAGGTTGGAGAGTGAGAGAGGAGATGCGTTGCATCTGGGCGACCGTCGACTCGCCCCTAACGACAGAAGAGGATGACCTGCTGATGAGGCAAGGATGGGCACAGGCACCACAAGGCAAGACAAACAGGCGCAGTCAAAAACTCTCCGAGTCAGGTTCCAGCCAATGGGAGATTATACGTACGATTCCACGCAAGTCAAGCTATTAGCGCCGCTGCTCCCTCGCACAGTCGAAGCGTCCGAGTTGACAAGTCACATCAGACTTCCGTTGTAACGGAGGCCGAACAGTACATGAGCTCGGCAGAAGCAAAGGCCGAAGCGGCAACTCCAGGCCTCGGCTTGTGACCAAACTTCTCGGACCGTGTATCATACGCAAAAACGTACACTATTTACCAAACAGCCGGAGGTGTAACTGCATCCACGACATCAAAATCCTACGCACAGATGACGGGGCCTCAGAAATCTGCCTTCCAAGCACGACCGGAAGGAGGAACGGTTTACCATATCAAGCCAGCCGCACGCCTCGCGGTATGCGACTCATACCGGAATAAGGCGTCGAGACTCTGCAACCTCTCCGCGCTCTGTACCATGGGTCCATGTGGCAGTCTTCTCAAGAACCTTCCAAAGAGTACACTCTGCGCATTCAGAGCAGCACTTGCTGAGAATTGAGCTTCGGTCGCAATGAAAAGAAAATTGACTCTGTCCGGTAAAATCACTCCTCTCTCGTCCTAACCAGAGGCGCGTGCTCTAGGACAGGGAGCAGAGAAGAGATTGCCATCTGGGCCATAGGAGACGGTCACCATTTGTTACCTTTAGCTGTGTCCGGCCCTCGCCAAATGTTTTCAGTAAGGCCCCGCGAGCTTGCAAGTTCGATGTCAACGCCAGAATTCAATACCCTTCTGGCGCTGGCGAGTTCCACGGGCAATTGGATTCAGAACAGTAAAGAGTACGAGGATTTGAAAGAGAGCAACGTGGGTATGATGTCGTCGACTGAAGCTAATCATGTCCTTAGTTGTCAAGCTCAACCTTTCAGGGGCGTTCATGGCTCTGTCACTCCAGAAAGAACTGGTTCCGAAGCGTCAACAATGTGCCAGTTAAGGGCAACACCACCAGCTCTGGCCATGTCAGACCATCTACTCAAGGTCGCCCTGTCATCATGGCTGGCTGCGGGGCACCATTGCAAATCCATAGGAAAAAGTGTTAGCGCGCTGGAAGTAGTCTTTGGTTGTCGTCCTCTACAGCAAGGCTTCTATGATACTCCCCATGTCTACCCGGGACCGCTGCACGCGCATGCCGCCGTTTCATTTCTGGCTTGTTCCACGATAGGTAAGTCATTCCCAGAAATATTGCCCTTCGGCCTCATGCAACAAGTTGCGGTGTAGCTAATTGCTTCCAAAGGTCGCGATGACGTCGGATTTTCGAACGCAAACTTTTCCTTCCTGCGCGTTCCGTGGGGGTACGCTGTCATCACCGTTTCTCCCTCCCGGCCATCGGACATCGAGACACTCGGCTTTCATACCATCAACTGTCCCACAGTAACGAACCGTCGACGGCGCCGCCTGAGCCCTCCCACGGCCGCTGCGCTCGTACCCGCGACCAAATCTGACAAGAAGAAGCAAGCCATCCGGGGTCGTCATTGACTTTCGTCACCGGACACAGATAATTGCAACAGTTTGACTAAAGGGGAATACCCAACCGGCTCGCCCGCGGCCGGCGATGCGAAAGAGGCCCCTGTGTCTGTCCCAGCTGCGGCAGACAGGAGAGTACCGTACATACCCGCCGACCAATCCGAACAAGTGGAACGCCAGAGCTGCAGGTTTGAATATCACAAGACCCCGAAAACCTGCTACGGCATGCTTCAATATCATGCCAGGGAAGAATTGCATTGCATCCAGTCAAAAAGCCTAAACATACGAACCGCCGTTGGGCTGCGAATTGGGGGAACCATTTCCAATGCCATGAAAGAAAAGAGCATGGCAGACACGGCTGGCACGTCGGTTATCGTGGCCCAGTGGTTTCGAGATGTCCAGTCAGCATCATTGGACGCTTGACAGGCCGTCCGATTACTTCTAACGCATGGGGGTCACTCATCCTCTATCATCCGGGTACAACAGTGCAGCTTCATCATGCAAGGACGAGGGAAGCTCCCCGGAAAGAATACCCGAGTCGGGGTCACAATACGACATTTGACATCTCCGCGGGAGAAACCACATGGAAGATGCGATACTGGTCGGTTCGGACGGTTCAAAGGACGTCCACCGCCTTTTTACATCCCACGTCCAGCAAGCCACCGGGATGTGCCGAGCCGTCTCGGCCAGGGAAGTACAACAGGATATATCGACTTTAATAGAAATGGGAAAGTAACGTCATGCGGACGTCAAAGATAAGTTTAAGTACACTACCGTTCTTCGACAAGGGGGGCGTCGTTGGTACATGTCGCGATATTACGTGTTGCTTCCAGACAACCATCGCCATGGGGGAGACTTTCAGAGGTGCTGCGAACCTGGCTCAGGACCTTACATGACAAAATAATCCGTTCTAAGCAACTGGCCGTGTCTGCACAGGTTAAGAAAATATCTTGGCCGTAAGCTGGATCGTTGCCCATCTCAGGTACGGAGTTGACGGCCTGCTTACGTATAGGGTAGGCAAGTGATCTTTTCAACGAAGTACACTAACAACAGAAGATGTGAATTGGACATATCCTTTCGGCTACATACTATCGGATCTTGATCGAGTTCAGCTGTATGCGGAATCCAATCCAAAGAGATGCTTAATTCATTGGTGATATCGTTCACGGTGTTACTTTCGTGAGGTCCGCCGAGAACAGCTGGACGCCGGTCCATCCCGGGCTCCGACTCGGCTCCGACTCAGCTCCGACTGCTGCCCGGATGTGTCGCCGGGCGTCGATATGGAATTTCTCTTAGCATCGGAGATGATGCCATGTAGCGAGCGAAAACGATGGACGAGTGGCAAATATCTTCTGATCTCACCTCACTCACTCACTTTAAGGTGAGTAAGGACGATTGGATGAAACCTTACCGATGACGTCCTGTTGAATCCAGTCAGCCAATTGCGCGTCTTTCGAGAGATCATTAGGCTCAGCATTCTGTGCCGCTGCTTTCTTGTCTCACCTTCAACATTTGTGCGTAAGTCGGTCTCTAAGCCAGAAAAAAGCCAACGCGAGACTCCGAATCTGGATGAAGTTGACAATTGCAGTGCAAAACATATTGCTCTAGGTCTAACCGTTTGTAACACCGAAGGGCCCGATTACCAGCCAGTCCAAGACAGCTACGGGCAAACCCAGCACGGGTCTCAGCCACAGCCACAGACCGAGATGGACTCACCACTACCTCCTCCCTCCCACGGGGCGACACACCCCTGGCGCAACCGAGCGACGGCGGTCCTGTCCGAGCTGGGTCTGATATCCCTCTACCACTGCAAGCCGGACGTCAAGCTCCTCTGCGCCCAGCGCTTCGTGCGCCTCTTCGCCTACGGCTCGTCGACGCTCGTGCTCGTCTCCTACCTCGAGGCCCTGGGAATCTCAAAGACGCGCATCGGCCTGTTCATGACCCTCACCCTCGCCGGCGACGTCTGCATCAGCTTCTTCCTCACGCTCTTCGCCGACGGCATCGGCCGCAAGGCCGTCCTGGCCATGGGCGCCGTCATGATGGTCTGCAGCGGCGTTGTTTTCGCGCTGTCTGAGAACTACTATGTGCTGCTTGCTGCTGCCATCTTCGGGGTTATTAGTCCTAGGTTAGTCATGAGAGTACGAAATGACTTGGGTGTGGTGTCTTCTAACACATAAACAGCGGCAATGAGATCGGACCGTTCCGCGCCATAGAAGAGAGTGTCGTGGCGCACCTCACGGCATCCTCAAACCGCAGCGACATCTACGCCTGGTACAACCTCATTGCCACAGCCGGTGTGGCATTCGGCATGATCACCTGCGGCTGGACCGTCAACCACCTCAGCAAAGACCTAGGCTGGCCCATCGTCGAAGCCTACCGCATCGTCTTCATGGGCTACGCCGTGATGGGCGCTCTCAAACTCGCCATCATCCTCTTCCTAAGCAAGCAAGTCGAGGCCGACCCGCCCTCGCAACAACAACCTACACCCTCATCCGTCGAACCGAACCTAGAAACCACACCCCTCCTCGGCGGCGACGCCTCCTCTTCCCCGGTGGTTGTTGTTCCCAACCCCCCCGCTCCTCCCGAGAAACGCCGCCGCGGCCTCGCCTCCCTCCTCCCGCAAATCAGCCACGAGAGCCGCGGCATAATGGTCTCCCTCAGCCTCCTCTTCGCGCTCGACTCCTTCGCCTCGGGGCTCGCCCCGCTGAGCTGGGTGACGTACTTCTTCCGCTCGCGCTACCACCTGTCCGAGGGCGCCCTGGGGACCGTCTTCTTCGCCACCTCCCTCGTGGCGGCGGCCAGCATGCTCGTCGCCTCGAGCCTCGCCAAGCGGTTCGGCAACGTCAACACCATGGTTTTCACGCATTTACCGTCGGCTGTGTTTCTTGCGCTTATCCCAATACCCAACGACGTGCACTTTTCGCTCCTGTTCCTGATACTGAGGTCCTGTACGCAGAGCATGGACGGCCCGCCGAGGTCGGCTTTCCTGGCTGCCATTGTCCTGCCGGGGGAGAGGACGGCGATCATGGGGCTCGTGAACGTGGTCAAGAGCACGGCGCAGAGTCTCAGTCCTACGCTCACCGGGCTGCTGGCGGATAGGAAGTTGTTCTGGGTCGCGTTCGTGTGCGCCGGTGCGCTGAAGGCGATGTATGACCTTGGCATGCTGGCGTTGTTCAAGAACCACGAGCGGGAGAGGGCCGAGAGGGAAAGGTTGGCGGCTGAGAGGAGGGTGGTAGTGGGTGACGAAGGACGTCACCTAGACGACTAGTAGTCGACCACATGGGAGGAGCAAAGAGCACGAGTCAAGTAGGCCGCAATCTCAACGTGCATAACCCGCGTCAAACGCTCTCAACAGCACGTACGACCACAGATGCCGGAGAACTCGGGATCCCGTCCGCTCTCCCAAATCGATAAGCCGGCAATCGTCAGATTAGTACTCGGGTGGGTGACCACCGGGGAATCCCTGATGTTGTACGTTCCTCCTCCCTCCTTTTTTGTTCCTTGCTGCTCCTCTTTTACGGTTCAGTCTTGCAGAGGACGAGTCATTAACATCAGGGAATAGCAGCACCCGACTCCATCGAATCATGGCATTCATTTCTCCTTAGCTCAGTTGGCCAGAGCGTTCGACTGTTACATCTTACTCACAACCCTCCGAAGGGGGGAGAGGGGATCGACATCGAGAGGTCGGCAGTTCGAGCCTGCCAGGGGAAGCATTCTTCTTTCGTTTGCGACTCGCAGATGGTGGCGTTTTGCTGGTTGAGGTTGGGGGATGGAGATGGCGGGTACATGTGGTGCGTGTGGCAGGAGGAGTTCCTTTTTGCCAACTACCACTTGCCGTCCACTAGGTACTCCGTCTTGTTTATGTCATCGACGGGCATTTGGGCGGTGTCAATGATGGCAAAGTGGACGGACGTCCCGGCATCGATGGTCCGCTAAGGATGTCATGGAACCTCGGTACTGCGAGGAGGGTCATCTGGTCGCAGACTTGTAACACCTGTGTAGGGGAAACTGTGATTACCTCAAACTTCGCGACATACCCTCCATGGGATAAGCAAACGCTAAATAAGAAGATGATAACTGAAGTGGCCAGTCCCCCTTTTAGTTTGTGAAGCTCGAAATGTCGATTAAGGGTTCGGTGGAGACTTCCCGACATAACGTACCCATTTGATATCACCTTCACCGCCTTCGCCACAAATAGAGCACCGACATATATGAACGCTAATACCGAGCAACATCTTCAACAATAACAGCTGGTTTCGTGGTGTAGCTGGTTATCACGTCAGTCTAACACACTGAAGGTCCCCGGTTCGAGCCCGGGCGAAATCACAATTCTTTTCTGCGACATGAGCTTCGGTTCATGCGCGGTAACATTTTGCAATTTTCATTTTCACGTCGGTGTTGATTTGCATTTCCTACCTTACATAGGTGTGTCTGGTACATGCCACTTTTGTTTCTACCCGGAGCGGCCTCCGTCGCCATCGTTACGACTGCCCACCTGGTCATCAACATGTCATGAAGCAGACGCGCAGCTTTCACGTATCCGTGTTGACTCTTGAGTTGTGACAGTTTGAGTCTACTTTTGAAAGTGATGTTGTTGCAGGGCTGGGCATGCAGCCGCCACACGGCGTACTACTACGTGTACACCAAAAGCCGCCAAGTGCAGGTGGAAAGAAATATGTACATCGAAGGAAACTTGAACTGCCACCAAGGCTACTTGTACCATGAAACCCCCTGTGGCCGACTTGACACTGCACGCGACGAATCCGAGCATAGGCCCGCAGGCCCGACGTGGTGCCCGCTGAAAGTTCCAAGGAACCAACCGACTCCAGGTCTGACGCTCCTGCGCGAGAGATATATCCTCGCGGCTCCGCTCTGGTATTGTCGAACCGAAAGCGCCGACCATCCGAACTACCGCCACCGACCGTTTCTGACCGTACACACCCCATCACACCCTGCTCTTCACGCAGGACACCCTCATGTCATCCCATCCCGGCATTCTGCGCCATCCGCCCCAGCGGCGTCCGATCCCGCGGCTTCTCGACCATGTCCGCGTACCCCTCGAGCCCCGCACCCATAATGCGGATGACCTCGAAGATGTGCGTGCCCTTGAACGTCTCGGCCCACAGCCGTATCACGGCGGCGGCCAGCTGGCGCAGCTTGATCGCGTCCGTGCCGCCGGACATGTCCATGGACCGGTGTTGCTGGTGGTGGTGGTGTTGCGGGTGGTGGCCGCCGCTGGGACCGGATAGTGAAGGGTCGATGGGCACGGCGAACTCGGTCTCGTCGAGCATGCGCCGCACCATCTCGAGGAAGTTCTTCTCTTCCGCTGTGGCGGGCGGTTCGTTAGGCCCGATGGAGGCGAGGGTTATGAGCCATTTTGATAGGACGACCGCACATTCGAGGTTGCATACTAGGTTGCAGTTAGTGTCGATCAAACACGGGTGGAGGAGAGTTCCAAAATGGTCTTCGTCGGGCGGCTGAAAAGCATGGGGGGAAATGCGGTTATACTCACGGGAATGCTGCATGCTCCATTCTAGGGATTTCGTCCTCGCGACGTAGTTCACACCCATCTTCACCAACATCGAAAGAGCATGGATGGCCTGCACGACTGCTCGATGAAGGCGAGGACTCCGCACGAGCACAGGAGCCTGGCTGAAGGACTGCGCGATCAAGACATGGTCGCGCGTCTCGAGGCCTCGACTGGGATTGAGATCGGTGTACAGACGCATGTACGCCAATCGCAACAGAGCGGTCGAGTTGAAGGCAACCGGTCCTCCGGAGAACGGGTCAACGCCAATCATCTGCTGTCCGGTTTCGCTGGCCCGGAGCTGGCGGTGCTGCTCGAATCCAATCGTCCACACGCGAAGTGCCTGGCTAACTTCTTCAACATCCTCCGGCTTCAGCCCGCGATGGACGTCAAAGGGCGAGAGACTTGCGAACGACGTCTGCTTGAGGAGGTAGATGTGCTGAATCAGCGCGTGAATGAGCACATAGTTACCCAACGACGACACGGGAGACGGCGGCCCCTGGGATGGTCGGTTGAGAAGCCTCGAGAAAGCATCCTGGAGTGGTATCTCGGCCGTGGGATACGACTGCCGAGCCTCCTGCCATTGCCAGGCTGTCTCCGCTCTCCATAGCCTGGATGGGTTCGGCAAGTACAGGTTCACCTCGGACGTCAATAGTAGAGGCGGCGTGTTATAGGCGATGCTGCACAGGTTGAAGAAGCAGTAGGCAATGAGCTTCGTCCGAGTGCTCGCCTCCAGCCGGATCCAAGTCTCCCAGTCCATCGCTTGGTTGGGTTCCGCATGGAGGCCCTCCTCCCGAACCAGAAGAGCAAGTAAGCTCTGGATGGAGAATGCTTCGTGGAGAATTGCTTTGGCGCCCCAGAGCCCGACGGCAAAGAGGAGCAGAAGAGCTTGGATTGTTTCTAACCGCGACTGTGGCGTGTTGGGCGAGCTGTTGAGGTCAGCACAGGTTTAATGAAAGATTCCGTGACGCGCTTCCAACTTACTATGGCTCCCGATGTGTATCTTGCGTCATCGGACGTTCTTGCATAGCCGATGGGAACGAGTGCCGGAAGCCTGAGCTGGGGGACGGGCGCGTAGAGTGAGGGCTGTACGCCGCTGGAGTCGGGAGCAGACCGTGCACTTCATGGCTGTGTCTCCTTCTAATCTGCTCCAAGGCGACCGCTTTGGCTGCATACCATAATGCATGGCCGCGGTTCGTTTCGAACCGGTATTGGGCGCCAACAGCAAGAATTGCCAATAGCAATTCCGGCGACAGCTCCGTTGGAGCCAGGGTCGGGATGTGAAGGAACGGGAGGTGCTCGTGGAAACCGCTGATGTAGCCTTCCAAGAATCTCGTCAAAGTGTGTCTCGATGGGAAGACGAAGTCGTTTGGAAGTACGGACGAAAACTCATCGAGTCTGTTCCTGATGACGGTATGGTCCATGGTCGATATCCTCCAGGCCGGGGCTCTCATGCCCTCTTCATGCATCCTGGATGTTCCATCCGCGCCATCTCTCGGGTCTGGTTGAAGCGAGGGAAACCTCGACGGGAAGGCTGACGACGGCTTCGACGGCCCTCTTTGACCAAGCTCTACGCCGGAGCGCGGCCACATGGGGAACGACTGCTCGGCTTCAAGTCCGGGTGGCAGGAAGTGGGATGACGTCGCATAGTCGTCGAGGAACAGGTTGAAGTCATCGTTGTACGCCGGAGGTGGCTGCGCCGGGAACCCGCCTGGCATAACACCTGGGTCTTGTTCTCGTCCGCGATCCCCGTACTGCATCCCCTCGTCGTACTGCTGTTTGACGCGTGTGAGGTCGGGTGGTGGCGGCGCCAAGCCCGGCATCATGTTTTGTTGCATGGAACTGACCTCGCCGCCCGACGCCAGGTGAGTGGCCGCATCCGATAAGAGATCCAGGTTGCAAGCAGGTGCTCGTGCAGCTAGTCGTGGATCCGGAGCGTGGGATGCCGCTACTGCGGAGGCCATGCTCTCGGGGTGATATTGTGGCGGGGGTGGCGGCCGCTGCTGTTGCATGCCGAGCATCTCGGTGTCGACATGACTGCTATCGGAGGCACCGGTAACGGCGCCGGCCGAAGACGGCTTCCGAGGCCGGCCACCGTCCTTATTCCCTTCATTGAGATGGACGAGCTTTTCGTGGCGGACAAGAAGGTCACTGATGTCCATATAAGCATATTTCTTGGGCGGCAGCTAAAGGAAGGGTCGGATGCGAGTGAAATACGAAAGTGTCCAAGAGGGAATGTGGGAGATGCTAGGGGTTTAGAGGGCAGAATCCGGTTGGGCAAGTACAGACTGGATAGTGACAGCACGGGAACGGGAAGCGGGAAAGGTGCATGGTGAGTGGTGGAAGCACGGTAAGGCGCCAAAAGGCGAGCAATCACACTGGGGGTTGAACAAGGAACAGGGCTAACTGACCGTCGTCCAAACGTTTTCCCACAGCGAGCCCAGCCACAAGAAAAGGGCTTCTCTTTGGTGTGAGTTCTCTCGTGCCTCTGTACATGTTCCACACGCCTAATATGGAAGCCCAATGTAAGCTAATATGTAATAGCGGAGGAAGGCGGAAGGTCTTGGTTCACTCACCTGAATCGTTTGGTGCAGTACTTGCACGGCAAAGTCTTGGGCTTCTGCTGCCGCGTCTCCCCATTCTCGTCGGCTGTATGGGGAGCCTGTGCCTCGATCGACTGTTGGAGGCTCATCATGGTGAGGAGAGGCAAGAAGAACCTGGGCGGTTTGTTGGGGTATGGTAATGAGATAATGTGGATGAAAGTACGCACTTCGCGAGGAGTGGGGGAAAGAGGAGGAGGTGGGAGGACACCAGTCGACTCAGGAAGAAGGCCGCCGAGGAGTGGTTTGTGGGGTGTAATGGCGTGGAACGATGTTTGAATTTGGAGACACGACAAACATGCTCGTCGTGTTATATCCAACCGCGGAGCGAAAGAAGCCTTGCCCCAGGCTTGAAGACCAATGCGTTACCCCTCGTTTATCTGACGTCGGTCCTTGCCAGGGTTCCTCGGCCACAAACCTAGTGGGACTGACGACTCGGACTGACAGCCCTGGATCGGCTCAAAACGAGGGAAAGAGGAGGCCCCTTGCTCACGACCACTCGTGGTGACCTCAAACGTACCACGGCGACTGGGAGAGTCCTGTGGCTGCAGGAGAGAGACCCTTTGGTAAGTGGCGGTAGCAGCGGCAAGCACAAGATGTACCGGACAGAGATATCCCACAGGACGTTATGACAACTCCCAAACACCGAAAGCCAGGGCGGGGGAGACCAAGAGAGGTCCAGCAAGACGACACACGGGCGAGTGCGGAGGTGGAAGAGGAGAGCTCCCTTTCGGATAGTAGTATGTGGGGCCTGGGCGTCCAAGGGTTGTTGTCGATTGGATCCGGGGAAGCTCGGTGTCCCGGAAGGCTCTTGTTTGCCTCCCAGGTGTATACCAACAGGAGGCGAGTTCGTGCCAGCTGCTGGTGGAAGATCAACACGGGAGGGTCCAGAACAAACTGCAGAGTAAGGTATTCCGAAGTTGGGTAAATGCGGGCGTATATGCGCCGTGTCTGGGGAAAAGAGAAATGAGGCAGCAAGATGGGGAGGAGAAAGAAAACGGGAACACAGGGTTGGCAAAAGCGGAGAAGGGGAAGATATTGACAGGGGGGCAGGGGGAGATACGCGATTGGAAATCGTGGAGGCGGAAGGCGGAGAGGAGGTGGAAGGCGGGGAAAGGGGGGATGTGGTGGTCTTTTCCTCTCGGTAGAAACTGGAACAAGTGAAAGAGAAAGAGGAGAAGCCGCGGGAGGAGTGCCGAGATTGAGTCTTGGTGTATGAATTACACGTCACGGTTGACCCCCGTGTAAGAGAGACAAGGCGGCGCCGCAACGGGAATGACGATAGTAGTAGCCGCAAGGGATGCAAGAGGAAGGGGCCGCGGATGGATGTGAATGGATGCCCCGTAATGCCAGAATGCTCTCAAGTCATCAATTGCTCTCAGTCAACGTCCGAGTGTTGGGTTGGCAGTCCAACAAATAAGGTGGTTCCATGGGTCTACTACTACTAGAATAGTATCACCACAGGACTTT
Source organism: Coniochaeta sp. 2T2.1 (assembly GCA_009194965.1). Taxonomy (NCBI): domain Eukaryota; kingdom Fungi; phylum Ascomycota; class Sordariomycetes; order Coniochaetales; family Coniochaetaceae; genus Coniochaeta; species Coniochaeta sp. 2T2.1. The sequence goes on along the minus strand of VSMA01000017.1, from coordinate 322,758 downwards.
TTAGGCTTCGGCTGACTCTCGGATGGTTTGTTGCAGGAAGGAGACGGCCTCGTTTTTGTTTAGCCTTTCAGGGCACAGCTTGTTGTTTCGGAGAGCAAGAGACCGAATGGATATCCTGTCGCCGTGCAGGTCGTATGTAGTTTTTGGCGTCTGTGTTGTTTGATGTGTGACGCGACTTTTGGATGAAAGCGACCGGATTCGACTTGAATGCTGTGCGGAGAAATGTCGAGATTTCCTGTTTGTGGATGCCTCATTCGAGTCTAGACTGAGTTTCTGTTCCGTCGGGTGTCATAGTATCCCGTTGAAGAGTATAAAGAGGGACTACCCCTATAATCGGAGAATAATCTGGGAGTAAGGCGAGAGTTCAGATCAATCCGAAGATTGATTGTCCTGTACAATATCGGGGCAAGGTGTGTTTGAAGAGGAGTGACGATGTGATCTTTTCCCCAGATTGTGTTCGTTTCCCCATGGCACATTGTTGTCTCCGCATTTTCGGTGCATTGGAGAAAAGCTGGGAAGTCAGGAAAAGAGGGGGTTGCGTGCTTGGAAGTATTTCTCCGTCGACTTGCAACTGTGTCTGGTGGAAAGATACGAATCAATACATACTATCAAATCTGACTGCCAGCTCAACTCGGTACAACTGCATGTGGGCAGGAGCAGCACATCTGCGTCACTGCACCTTCAAAGAGTTCTCGCTCTGGGCAAAAAAGAACAGCAAACTTTATCCCAATAACGGAAGCTTCGCTATGCCCGACTATAACTTGTTGTCGGGTTCTTTCAACTTCCCATCACTTTTACTCCCCTCTACCCCTCCGTCGCTATCAGGCTCTTGAACTGCACCGGTCAAAACAATACGCCATCGTCTTTACGGGAAGGTTGGCTGCCATGCACCCACCAAGGAGTTCAGGACGTCTGCCTCCACGTGAGGAGTCCACTTTGACATAAACTGGGCAACATCGTCCTAAATATGGTAGCAATGGCACCGCCAATGCGTAAGGTATGCGACCCTTCGTCCTCTAGAGCTGTGTCTTGCGGCGTCCAAGGTTGGTCCACACATCGTTGTTTCCTGCTTACGGACAGAGAAGACTGAGGACTTGGCCCGATACTGCAGGCTGCTGCGCCGCGGCTGTCGTTTCCAATCAGCGGCTGGAAGCACTCTCGGTTCTGTCGCTAATGTAGGCCCCCGACGCGAACTGCAGGACAATACCGGAATACACGTGCTTCCAATATGTACCTGCCTTGACCTGCCTTGGCACTATGTTTCGTCCAATGTCCACGGTATCGGGTCCTCCCGCTGACAGCACTGACCATGTGCCTACTCTAGGGTCTTGTCAGACATGAGCCCTTAGGCCTTAGATGCTACACTGCGGGAGCTGCCTAAGACTCCAGGGTTATCTGACTCGAAATAGCAGTCAGGTGCACACTGCTCCCGCACCTGTACCACACTTCAACCACGAGTGATACAATAGCATCGTGGCGATGATGGCAGATTCCAAAGTTGGTTATCATGATGGAGCTCTGCCATACGCCCAACGTCAGCCTTGGAGTCATATTGTTGACGCCAACGACCACTTATACTCTCCGCCAGTCACACACCGGGGACCTCCAGCTTGCTTCTCGCGGGTTACGATGGTGCGGGTACCGAGGCTGTTATCACTAAAAGGGGAAAGCCGGACTTCAAGATCGAAGCTGGATACGTGCTCAGCCCGAACCAAGAACTCCGAATGTGAGCTGATAGGCGACACTGTCACATCGACTCGACGACTTCGTGATCTCAGGCTACCGAGGAGGGAGAGTACGACATGGAGATCGACAAGTCAGCCTTGCGGTATGTCGCCCAACATGTTGCGTGGATCTGTCTGGGCGTGGAGAGATAAGATAACTCGAAGTCCTACTCCTATACCCAGATGTTATAAGTACTCGCCTGGGAGAGCAGTAGTCTGACACCAATCTAGTTCGAACCAAGTTCGTTATACTATCCTGAAGGGCTGCTACTACTCTCCGTCTATCAGGATACCGCAAAAAGTGTCTTAAGCCCATCATGAAGTGCTTCCAAGCCCCTTTTCTGCTCCTGACACTCCTGGCTAGGGTGACCCTCGCCGAGCTCACTTACACGGTTACGGCGACCAAAGATGGCAAGCCTATCCCAGCCTCTGACATTGTGTTCGAGAAGGTTGAGCCCAGCCTGCACCGTCTCAACACAACTTTAGATGGCACGACACCTAAAGATAGGGGTAGTCGAAGGGCGAAGCGCACACCCAACTCCATCTACTACAGCAACAACTGGTGCGGCGCGGTACAGCACAGTCCCTCGACAAACGCTATCAAGGACGTCCATACATACTTCCAAGTGCCTACCCTGACCCAACGATCGGGTGTGACGTCTTTCCCCCAGTATGTCGCCACGTGGGTTGGCATCGACGGAGCTACGTGGCAGTCTGCTCTGTTACAGTCTGGTATCACCAGTCAGGTACGTGCCAAGCCTGATTGACGCCCTCGAGGCCCCTTTCACCAAGCTTAAACGGAAAAGCAAAACTCACACGGCTATAGCTTAGCTCAACTGGCGTCCAGACAAACTGGGCCTGGTTGGAATGGATTCCGGATGCAGCTTATAACATTCCCTCATTCCCGGGTATGTGCAGTCTCTTAAGATAGACTACCGAGATCTATGGCATTACAAGAAGTGGAAGCTAACTGTCTGCTCAGTTTCCGCAGGTGACTGGATAGAAATAACAGTATCCGCCCCAACCTCAACAACAGGAGTAATGTAAGTTCCTCCCTCCTTACTAAATCCCCTTAACCCAACCACTCATGCGCACAGTACTAACTCGTACGTCCAGATCAATCGCCAACCTCGACCAAGACGTCAGCTACATGATTCCCCTCAACAACGGCACGGCCCTAGCCCGGGTTGACGCCGACTGGATCGTCGAAGACCCGGCCACTGCTGGTGGACTCGTACCCCTTGCGCGCTTCAGTGACGTTTGGTTCCAGGACTGCAGTGTCTCGACTGCTAATGGCACTATCAAAGCTGTTGATGCTGCTGTTATGTATTACTTGTCTGGGAGCAAGTGTACGTCGACGCAGTATGATAGTACCAACTTCTGGGCTTCGTCGGCGTAGTTGTTGGATCGAGATATTTCCTAGTTGTTCTTCGTTAGGCGAGGGCGTTGGCAAGATTGTCTGAGGATAACCTGGAGGGCGAATTCTGAGCGAAGGACAGTCAGTTCGGTTTGGGTAATATGTTGACGGCTTCTGTTTGTTCACCTTTTTCACATAGGATACTCGGCGGGCTTTTCTTTGCAACTGATATGACTTGGCTGTCTGGAACAGTAATCGTGACCTGGAAGCCTAGAGAATATATATCTTCATAAATCTACAAGCTGATATCTATGCTGGACAACAACACATTGTTACCTTCAGCCATTGTGCCAGGTTGCTATTGTGCCAGGTTGCTGCTGTGTCACTGATAAGTCTACACGGCCACCCGTGCTGCATTAGATGACGACACCGGTTTACTTAGTTCTTAAGGAAAAACGTTCCCCAGATGTCAGAAATCACCATCACAATGTTCACTACCTTACACAAGTAGCTGTCATCTCGTGAATAGATCCGCCTTTTTCATACTCGCACACTCTGAGCCTCGACATGCTGGCATTTATGCAGAAACTTCATCAAAACCAACCACCTGCCCGTCCCAGTCGACCGCCTTGGAGAAGTCCTTCAGAAACCTCCACCGTATCTTCTCATTCCACTTGTGCTTCATAAAGTCATTCGCCTTCTTAGGGAAGAAGTCCACCACGCCCAGCAAAGAAAGGTCATGGGCAAGAACAACCAGGACATTGTCAGCAACATCCGCCTCCTGCATCTTCTCGATCGTCTTGATCGCTTCCGCAGGATCGTGATGCGCCCCTCCCTCGATACCCGCAGGCACGTAAAACGTCTTGGTCGCATGATCTTTCGGTATAAGCTTCTCAAACAGAGCTCCCGGGCAGATGTCGGTTGTCGACTCGGTGAACGGGTGCGGGCTGATCTCCGCGGGCAAAGGCATGTACGGACTCGGCCTCAGCTCGCCGCAGTGGTGGGCTGCGTCCCCGCCCATGAAGATGAAGCTGTCGGGGTCGGAGGTGACGCGGGCGAAGCCGCACATGTGGTCCGCCGTGTGGCCCGGGGTGTGGAGCAGATAGAACGAGCCGTCGCCGAAGTAGTCGTATGTGTCGAAGCGGCCTATCTTGGCGGTGCCATCTTTGAAGCCGATCTCTCGCAGTTCCCTTCCTTTGTAATCGGACTCGAGAACAGCGGCATATGGATTATGATTGGCACCTGGGAGTTGCGCCTTCTTGAAGCCTGGGCCTACGACCAGAGCCGTGCTGCTGTCGAACGTAGAAGGGTCACCGGTGTGATCGAAGTGTGGATGGCTCCAGATGATGGCCTCGATCTTGCTCGTGTCGACGCCCTGCTCATCCAGCACCTCGCGGACGTTCTTTTCCACGATGCATTGCACGCCATTCGTCTTGAAGCTTTCTACCAGGCGCGGGCTGAGGTTCCACCAGTCCTTCCGGATGCCAAGGTCGAATATGATGGTGCGGTTCTGGGCTTTGTTATGCACTAGGAAGCAGAAGCAGGGTACGTCCAGCCAGTCGTGTCCTTGTATGTAGGGGGACATAAACTGCCAGAGGTGGAGTCCTCTAAGACTGGCGGTTGTGTGGACGACGGACACATCGACTGTGGCGGTCGAGGCGGGAATATGCAGGTCTGGTGGTGGGAGAGCCATGTTTTGCTTACCTGCTGGATTGGAAGTGGGAAGGAGTTCAGTTGTCAATGATGCTAAGAATGAAGTAAATATAACTGCATTTTAAGGGGTTCACGAGAGGTCCGGACCGTCCGGGAACTCAGTTCTTCAGCTCCTCCAAAGCCAAGAAAGGGTACTGACTGACCTACCTACATATTGATCGTAGCTTAGATCCATGACTTCCCCGTGTTGTTTCCTTCCCCCGCATCTCGTTATGATATGGATGGCTCCATGCAAGTGTGAGGGGATCTCATCCTTTTGAGGTGCGCATGGTGGAGCTGGCACTGCGCATCGCGACACTGTCTCGATTAGCTGATGACAAAGTTACCTACCACATGGAGGTATGCCTCGTTACGGGCGCAACTTTGTTCCCTTGATTTGCGATGTACGTCACAACTCCGCCCAGATATGGCAAGTACATCCATCTCACCTCATCCGGCGACGACAGGACGGCACGGTGCACGAAGTGATACTGAACTCGAAGGATTGCAATGCCTTGAATTCATCAAGGCGCGGGCCGCTCGGCCTGTCGGATACGGACCCCTTAAGCATGTCCCGTAATGGCCTTAGGCGCATACAACTCCTCAAGATATTTCTCCTCCTCATCAGTCAACACCTTCCCCTTCGCCTCGACAGCCTCATCTATCCTCCCCGTCGAGCTAAACCCAATAATCGGGCTACTAACCCTCTTGTTAATCCACGCCAGCGCAACATGGCTCATGGGCCAACCGCGCTTCTCAGCAATCTCCTGCACCCGCTTGATGATAGTCAAGTCCGGCTCGACGGTACCATGATGGCCCGGCATGCTCTCCTTCTCCCCCTTGCTCCTGGCCGTAGTTCCGAATGCCTGGGGCGGACGGGCCAAGTGGCCGCGGCACAGCGGCGCCCAGGGAATCAGACCGACACCCGTGTCGTTGCAGAAGCGGTTCATCTCTCGCTCCTCTTCGCGGTACAGCAGGTTGTAGTGGTTCTGCATGCTGACGAACTTGGTCCAGCCGTTCTTCTCGGCCGCGAACTGCATGCGCGCGAACTGGGTCGCCCACATGCTGCTGGCGCCGATGTAGCGCACCTTACCCGACTGGACGAGGTCGTGGAGGGCTTTCATCGTCTCCTCGACGGGAGTCTCCTTGTCGAAGCGGTGGATCTGGAGCAGGTCGATGTAGGGCGTGTCCAGACGCTTGAGGGATGCCTCGACCTGGTTGAAGATGGCTTGTCTGCTGAGGCCGAACTGGTTCTGGTAGTCCTTGGACGCCTCTACTAACGGGCGCTGCATGAAGTGGCGCACGTCCGGGGACTCGCCGACGGCCCAGTGGCACTTGGTCATGATCACAACCTTCTCGCGGGGGATGTTGTAGTGCTTGATCGCCTTGCCGACGATGATCTCGGAGACACCCTGGGAATAGACATTGGCCGTGTCCCATGTGTTGAGCCCCCTGTCGTAGGCGGCCTTGAGGAGTGGGAGGGCATCTTCTTCGGCAATCGCCCAGTCCTGTGCCTTGGGATCACCCAGACTCATGCAGCCGAATATTGGCACCGATATGCGCAGGCCGCTGTTGCCAAGGCGGCGGTACTCGCATTTCGTGTTGTCGAGGGATTCCTTGAGGCTGGCTGGAATGGACATGATGGAAGCTGGTGCAGAAGAGCTACAGTTGGCGAGTGAATTGAGCACGAAGATATCGAGCAACGCTGGGACAGCACTGGGGACGCCGCGATTCTATATAAATGCTACCGGAAAACGTCATTGACAACTTCGGGTACGAGCTTCCATACCTTATAGGGTGCGGGGTTGCATATCTCCCACTTACACAGTCCTCTTGAGTAGTACTGGCGCCATTAGCACCGGTCTTAAGGGCGGCGTTAGTGGCGTTTCCAGGCCTCTTAGCATTGTTGATTGGTAATTTGATGGTGGAAGAAATGTCGTGATTTCCTGGTGAACATTTGCCGTGGTTGCCAACCAGCCTGCATCTTGACGTAAACACCATGCCGTTATCACCGGTATATCGTCCCACCGAGCGGCACAGAGGTTGTCCCACCACAGTTCACCCAGCCAACAGGGTGTCCTTTGTCATGGAGCTGTCGCTGCGCTCCCAATAAGTCAAGTATAACCGAAGCTGACGCAGCGGGCAGTCGTGTTATCTCCCGCCGAGCTTCAACGCTGATGTCCCTATATCTGCGTATGTTCAAACCCCGGCATCGATTTCTCTCCCGCGTGTCCTGGCACGACCACATCCTCTTGCCTCTGCGTTACCCCATCAACACCCCCAGCAGATTGCTCTAGCTGCGACATGGACGTCCAACGAGGTACTCATAGCTGCCCAGAAGCCACCGGCCCAAGCACATGCTCCGGCAAACAGGAGGATCGGTCGACGTCCGATGGCGATGGATAGGGGGTATGAGGAGGTAGCTCGCGATGCCGTTCGTTAGCTGAGGGATCGTCGCTAGTAAGGTTATCTTGGCGATATCTGCCGGAATAAGGCCCGGAGGTAGGATCGCGAAAGGGTTGACGCCAGCGGCACTCCCTCCTGAGATCTGCTTGAAGTCGGCCGCGTTGAGGATCCGAGGATCTGCTCCGGAGTACTCGAGGAGGAAGACGGGGATTAGACCACCGATGACGATTTCTGCCGAAAGGGCGAGTGATCCGACTTCAGCCAGGCCATGGTCAGCCGTGTAAGGGAACAGAATTCGGAAATCGTAATCATGAAGTCGATCTGGCTGACGTACAGAAGCACATAATTTCAATGGCTAACCACTTCCGTTACTGGGGTAGGTTGAGGGGATCTTTAAGTTTGTCAGCGGGACTATGGGAGTTTGAAGACAGTGGTGATAATCGATGGCAACGGGAGATGGCTCAACCAACCCTTAGGGTCCAAACTGGGCATCTATCTTTAAGGTGTTAGCAAAAGGTGATATACACATTGCTATAGACATACTTACAGGAATCAGCCTGATCTTCCCATCTTCATAAAGCTCAGTGGTGCCGACAGCACTGGTCTGAATCGGATAATCGACGCTGCTGGTATCCGACTGTGCTTCCTCGTCTGTTCTGGTCCTTGATGTCCGTGACTCCGGTCTAGCCATCACCACCTCGCCAGCGAGGGGCCAGCCCGTCGAAGTCGGGCGGTCAACCATGGCTGTCCCGTCTAAATATTTGTCGAGGGCCTGCCTCGCACAATTCGGAAGAGGAAACTCCAGTTCTGAGTTCAAAGACCGTGGAGGCCCAGACATCTTAAGAAGTGATCCCGAGCGGCTCGGAGTGAGACGCAGGTCGAGTACTAGAGCCTCAAACAAGATTGGTAATTCTCCGGTGGCTGTAAACCGGGTTCACCTGGGCTGTAGGAGAGGTGCTGGTGATATTTTCAGGTGATTGCAAGCCACAAAGCCACTGCCGTGTTTGATCGTCCAACGACCCAAAGCGGTGGAAGAGCGCCCATGCCCAGTTAAGTCGACGGAGAATCTGATGATCCAGTCGCAATCTCGTAAGGAGAGCGTGTTGTTTTGTTTGAGGTGATAATACTGCATTAGTTGGTCGAGACACGCACCTTGAAAAAGATGCGAGGGACACGCGTCCAATGGATCCGAGCTCTGGCCTCTTCGCATGAGCGTGCATGCAGATTTTCCCCGTCGGCGAGTGATTGAAAGATGCTGCACAATATATGGAAATCGAACCACGGCGTAGTTCGCCTTGGAATTGAAGGAGAAGAGAAGAATCGTACCCAGCCAGTCAATTCCATAAACGCCAATGCTAAAACGCTGGTATTCCACCCATCCCTGACCAAGTCAAATAACAGATACACGATAGGAAGTCCAGCCGCTCAGGATTCCGATCATTTGTTCTCCCCTAACAGCCTCGCAATTAAAACGTAGACGAACACGACCATGCCGGCTACCACCAGCTTGTTCTTGAATAACCACCCCCTCCCGGCATCGCGCTGCTGCATAACGGCGTCGACAACTGCGTGTGCCTGACCTCCACTGCCAGCAGGAATACCGAGCTGCGGACCACAAGATGAACCCGAACCGCCGGCTTTGGTGCCAGTTGTGGGGTCAACACCGTTCTCCTTCATCCACTCCCAGTTCTCCTTATCGACCTCGGGCCACTCAGCCCTAAACTTCGCGCCACCATCACCAGCCTTGACATTTCCCTTCTGCGCCGGACCCCCAGCCCGGATATTGGACCCTCCGCCGGTCGAGTTCCACCACCTCGACCTAGCGGCATGGTACTTCCTCTCCGTCTCTGTAGCTGCGACCGAGCCGGTCGTCATCTCCTCCGAGGTCATGAACGACAGGAGACCGATCAGGATGGTGGACACCTCCCAAGCCGGGTTGAAGGAGCGGGGGTGGAAGTCGGAGATGGACAGGCAGAGGCGGGTGGAGGGCTGGAAGCGGCCCGAGGGCGTGTGCATCCGAATCGCGGGCGGGGCGAAGGGGTAGTTGGGCGGGAATATTAGGGTGCCCCAGTACTGGCCGCCGTGATAGGGGGTATTTTCCGGTCCGGTGATTATGTAGTGCCATTCGAGGATGTTGGCTTCTGATGGGTGGGCGGTGATGTAAGGAGGGGGGTTTTCTGAGATGGTCTTGTATTCGCGCGTCAACTGAATAGAGAACTGTCAGTATATCGTATGTTCACGTTCACGAGGAGATCGAGGAGTAGTAGGAGTTGACGTACGCGCTTGTGTGCTGCTTTGCTAGCCATCTCTCAGGTGGCTGTAAAGTGCTCAGGTAGGAGACGGAACGGCTCTGTTTCCGAAGGGAAGTATCGGCGTGTCGTGGATGGTTGGAAGCGCCGTAGAGGTTATACGGTAACCAGTCGGCCTTTGACGTTTGTCCGGTGGCAAAGCCCGGCGAGCTGAATCACGGCTTCAGGAGAATCGATTGGACTGTATAGGACCAAAGAATGAAGGAATCGATCAAGTGGTCGAATTAGTGAGTGACAAAGGAATCGAATAGGAACAGAAGGGTGAGTAGGTGGAAGAATCAGGATCGCTTTGAATCGTGGCTTTCTGTCCGAATGAATGGTGATACGGAGAGTCAGGAAAGCGGCATGCGGGAACAAGGGATGACGCCCGTCTGGCAAGTCAGCACGTGCCACATCCGAGCCTTACGTAATAAATCTCCTAGTACAGGGGCGCTTGGTTACGTAACTCACTAGTCTAGCTACCGGCCAATCGGGTCCGAGCTCGGGTTGAGCTCCTGCCATTGCCGGCAACCAACATCCCAGAGCTTCAAGAACGATCTTCAATCGACACAACACAACACAGCAGGAAGCTTCACCACGGTCAAGCAGCACCATTGGGCGCTGAGAGGCAACTGCTACCATGGCTTCCAACAATAGTGTCGGCAGGGTCAGTCTTGCCATCACAAATCTTAAGCAGGTTCGCGGCTACTGACTGTGCTTGAACTTGCAGGACTTAGACGAGCCCGTCGCCAAACTCAGGCATGAGTCCGACATTGTGGCCGCCGAGGCACGACAACACGTCGCCAAAGAAAAGGAAGAAGAGTCAGAAGCAGTTGCCACTGCTCTGGTACACCCCTCTCTCCTGCCCTTGCTTCAGCAGAGTATTAGCTAACCTCCTCAGCTCTTTGAACACCTCCAACGACCGGCAACCATAAACTCCCTCGAAGTCCACGGCGCAAAGAACACACGCCGAACCTTCCTCGACCCCGTCTTCCAGCCCCTGGTCGAAGACTCCCGCAACGCAGGCACCACCCTCGGCAGCGTCCTCCAGGGCCTCAAAGAAGCGACAGACAAGCTCCAGCGCTTCGACATCTTCCACCAGGAGCCCCTCGTCCGCCTCTCCGACGCCCGCGCCTCCGACCAGAACGCCGCCGGCACCGACCTCGACATCGCCATCAGCGTCAGAGAAAAGTCGCGCCTCATCTTCAAGGCCGGCACGGACGTTGGCAATGCGGAGGGCTCGGCGTACACCAACGCCCTGTGGCGCAATATCTTCGGCGGCGCCGAGACGCTGTCCGTCAACGCCAGCGCGGGCACGCGGACGCGGTCGGCCTACAGCGCCGTCTTCTCAACGCCCGTGAACAGCAACCCGGACGTGCGCCTCAGCCTGGAGGGTCTGGCGTCCTCGACGCAGAAGCCGTGGGCGTCGCACGAGGAGGTGCTCAAGGGCGCCACGGCCCGTCTGGCGTGGCTCGCGAGGCCGAGGGATGCCGCGTACGGCGGATCCGTCGATACGCACACCGTCGCTTACTCACATGCTTGGAGACAGCTGACCGGACTGGCGGACTCCGCCTCGCCGACTGTCCGCGCCGACGCCGGCGACTCGCTCAAGAGCTCTATCACACATACCTTTACCCGCGACAGGAGGGATAACCCCATGCTGCCGCAGAGCGGGTACTTGCTCAAGACTACGTCGGAGCTGGCGGGTTGGGGACTGCTCAAGGGCGATGTCGCCTTCGCCAAATCAGAAGTCGAAGCCTCGGCAGCTACTCCTGTGTCGCTACCCGGCTTTGGAAGTAGTCCGAGCGGCATTTCAGTCGGTGCTGGCTTCCGCGCGGGTCTCTTGTACCCACTACCCCTTGGCTACAGCTTGACGGGCAGATCCCAGCCGAGCAGGATCAACGACCGCTTCCAGCTCGGAGGCCCAACCGACGTACGGGGATTCACGCAGGGCGGTCTCGGTCCGCGACACGGCGTGGATGCAGTCGGTGGAGATGTGTACGCCGCCGGCGGGGTGAACATGCTCCTCCCCCTACCGCGTGCCGGACCGACGTCGCCTCTGCGTCTGCAGCTGTTTGCCAACGGCGGACGGCTTGTGGCGCTGCAGAACACGGCGAGTGGGAAGAAAGACGGGGCGGTGGAGTCCAGGACCGTCGTGAACGGCGTGTCGTCGGCGATAGGCGAGCTGGGCAACGGCCTGCCGAGTATAGCTGCTGGTGTTGGTCTTGTGTATGCGCACCCCGTGGCGAGGTTTGAGCTCAACTTTAGCCTGCCACTTGTTTCGAGGAGGGGGGAGGAGGGGAGGAAAGGGCTGCAGGTTGGAGTTGGCATTAACTTCTTGTAGATCTAGATGGACGGACAGCCTGAAGTTGGACATAGAGGAGGGCAGGTCTGCCCTCCTCCATCTGGTGTACGATGTTCTTGTACCCATAGAGCACCCACGACTCTTCCCTTCATAAACAATGTCAATTTCATTGACCTCGCCACCGTCATCTGTTCCTGTCTGGTACCAACGAGAACGAGACACACCTAGTTACACAATCTCACAGGTCTCCATGCTCAGGACAGGGGCCAGAGGCGCGGCCCGCCCGGTGCGAACTGGGACCTCCTTTGTTCGCCGATATGAAATGCCGTGCTTGTGTACGCTCAGAGGTTATTCTCACGACATCGTTTTTCCACCGGAGTTACAACAAGACCCGGCTCCTGCGGTCAGGAACCACCTACCGCTGTATTTACAACAACTAAAGCACAAACACAGTCAAGAGAGAGCATGATAACACAAATTGCTCAGCAATGTATGTCCAAAGTGGCATGTCTGCATTTTCGCCAACCCCCTCTGATAAATCCGGACGCCACAAAATAAACCGCGCCGTCCTTCAAATCCCCCCTAAACCTGATGATATATTATTATTATTACTTATACTCCGGTATGCCCGGTGGGCATTCGGTACCTCTGCCTATTCTATCACATAGGAAACCTTGCGCAAGCTGGACTAAAACCTACGTGCAACAATATACCGCGAAGCGCGGTCGACAACACGTTCTCGGCCCTGCCAGACTGGGGTCTCACCACCGCCAGCTTAGTGATCCCAATACACCTCCCTCGCTCCCCCCCCCCCCCCTAGCTCCCCAGCTGCGCCTCCGGCGCACCGTCCCTTGCCTGCTCTATCTCGTCTTCCCTTGCGATCTCTTCGGCGAGCCTGAACTCCGGGAACCGCCGGAGGCCAAGGAGCCATCTAACGACGGTTCCAGCCGTAGCTGCATCTGACGTTAACGTCGCGAAATCCCTGCTCGTCTGCAGCGCCCTCGGGCTCACGGCCTGCTCGAGTCTGCGTCTTTCGCCCTGTAGCTCGTCACAAAACACCGTCAGGTGGAGTGGCGTCTCTCGTGCCCTGCCGCACTGACAGAGGGGCGTCCAGACGTCCGGGACGCGCCGCTCGAAGAGGAATGCTCTCAGGCCTACCTTCCCTGTCCGTATCTGGACTAGGAGTGAGCTCTCGTGTTTCCGGAGCGACTTATGCTTCTGGAGTGCCTTGTCAAAGTCCGGGTTGTCGGCTGGTTGTGTTACCCTCCCTCGTCGTTGTGTCGTCGCCCGGGCGAGTTCTCGGCGCCAGCGCGTCTCCCAGTCCCGTTTGAGTGCTTTGTCGCTACCAAGTTCGCCGCACCACCTCCGGGCCCACTCCCCGGACCTCTCACCGCCCCAGCCGTTCCGTGGTCGCTCCTGGTCATTCGTCCCCTGTCGCCGTCGGCGGCGGCCGCGGAGCCGTGTTGCTATCGCCGCGCACGCATCCCGGATCTGCGCCGCTCTCCCTGTACCCTGTAGCCGGGTCTCGAAGTCGGCTAGCCTCTTATTGAGGTAGAGATCGATAGGCGGGACCGCCGATTCGGTCTCTAGGCTTCTGACTGGCGTGGCTCTGTACGCCCCCACCACGATCCTTAGGCTCCTCGATTGCGCCGGGTGGAGTTTCCTCGCGATCCCTTGCTGCTTATCCGTCGTTGGCATGTGCCATGCGGCCGCTCCGTAGGCGATGGCGCTGCGGATCACCTTCGTGTAGATCTCTCTCGCCCGGATGAGACTGCATCCCCACGTCGACTTCGCGAGTTTGCTTAGTGCAAGCTGCTGTGTCGCAAGTTTCTTGTTGATCTGCTTGAGCTGGGCACGCCACCGGAGTTTCCGGTCCAGCCAGATACCGAGGAATCTTGCGGACTCGACTGGTGCGACCTCGGCTGTCCCTAGGCGAACCCCTTGTCGCGGGGCCGCGTGGGCACGGCTGAAGTGAAGGAGCTCACTCTTTTCAGGGGCGAAATCCATTCCCCTTGTCGCCGCCCACCGTTGGCACACCCCCCACGCGTTTTGGAGTTGGCGGCAGTTGTCTACTTCGTCTCGGCCGAATGCCATGAGGTTCGTGTCGTCTGCAAATCCTATCACTAGGAGACTCGGGTCCTGCGCAAGCGCCTGATAGAGAGAGGCGATGTAGAGTAAGAACAGGATGGGCGATAGCGGCGACCCCTGTGGAACGCCGGCCTTGAGGTCAATCGGTGCTGATACCTCTCCGTCAAAGTGTAGCCGTACGGTCCGCTCTGTCAGGTAGCTACGGACCCACGACGTGACCCATCGTGGGTATCCTAGGTCTCGGAGCGTATCGATCAGCCTTGTGTGGTTGACCGTGTCGAAAGCGCCTTTGATGTCCAGTTGGAGGAGCGTTGCCATTCCTCCTTCCCGCCACGCAGTCCTTGCCGCGTCTGTGACGAACCGTATCGCCACCTCTGTGGATCTCCCCGGGCGATTTCCCATCTGCCCGTCGGGCAGGAGCCCGTTCTCCTCCGCTACCTGTGCTATGCGGCGCCCAATCAGTGCCTCGATGACCTTTCCGATCGTGCTGAGGAGCGCGATCGGGCGGTATCCGCCCGCCGTTTGGTACTGGTCCGTTGTCTTTCCGGGCTTGCGGAGCACCACTATCCCCGCTACTCTGAATCGTCGAGGGAAGTAAGAGAGCGCAAAGCTCGCGGAAGCGAGCGTGGCGATCGCCTCCGCTACCGGCCTGCCGCAGGCCTTAAGGAATCCGACGGGGAGGTTGTCCTCTGTTCCTGGTGCCTTCCACGCCCCTGTGTCTTGTAGTACCTTCGTTACCTCCTCCGCGCTGACCGTCATCTCAATTGGTATTAGCTCGCTGTGAGCCGCCTCTTCTGCGATATCTGAGAGGTCCGCCTCGCGGTTGGGAAAGAACCTCTCCGCGAGGACCCGGGCCTTCTCTGCGTGTTCTACGGCCAGCTGGGCGCCGGGCGCGTCACTCCTGAGCGGCGGTATCGTTGACGCCTCCGGCGGGACGTGGCTCCTGAGTCTTGCCCATCTTTCTAGCCTCCAGATCGACGAGTTGTCGCTTGAAGCCTCGGCTACTAGACGCCGCCAGTATTTCGTTTGCGCCTGCTTGATCACCTTCTTCTGTTGGGAGCAGGCTCCCTGCAGACCTTCCCATGTGTACCGGGATGGTACCGCCCGGTATCGCCTCCTTGCCGCCTTAGCCTCGGCCACCGTCCCCTCGACCTCTTCGCTCCACCACCCTGCTTTACGTCCTATGCCTGTCTTTTTCCTCGGCGCCGCCAATTCCGCGATCCTCGTGAGCTGTCCCACGAGCGAGTCCGCCGCCCTATCTATCTTTTCCTCTGTCGAGAGGTCTTGTGGGAGCTCTACGTTCATAGCCTCCGCCGTAGCGAGCCCCCTGTCGAGTTTCTTCCAGTTCCAGCCCTTGCTAGTGTTGCGTCCCGGCTGCGGCTCTCCCCCGTTGTACCGGATAAGCTGCGCGTGGTGGTCAGAGCCAGCATAGCCTAGATCCCCGCAGAACTCTATCCGGCTGCCATCCGTGGCCCACGCTAGATCGATCGTTGAGTCACGGTCTCCCCGCTTCGTCCTAGTCGGCTCCCCCCACGGGGTAACGAGGTAAAGGTCCCAGCGTTCAGCGAGCTCCAGCAGGTCCCCTGCCCCCCGGGACTCCCTGCCCTCTTTATCCCAGAAGGGGTGGTGGAGGTTGAAGTCCCCGACGAGTATGTTGCGGCCTCTCGGTTCCGTCGATTTCAACTCGTGGATCGGGCTGACCCACTGTTCGGTCGCGACCCTAATTGGTGAGTATATCGACCAGACCGTGATCGCCTCGCCCCCGTGGCCGAATGTAATACTACACCAGTCTCGTCCCACCTGCTGCTTCCACGAGGCGATTGCGTGTCGCTTGTGCACGTACATCGCAGCTCTCCCACTTCCGTACACCCTGTGGTACCTCCCCGCGCTCGGGCAGTACGTTGTTTTGAGCTGCGGGTTGATCCACGGCTCTTGTATCGCGATGATATCGTACTCCTCCCTGTCCTCAAGCGCCACCGTCGTCGGCGCCTTACTTCCTGCCGTGTTCCAGTAGACGATTCTGAGTATCATCACTGGGTGCTGGGTGGTTGCTGCGTCTGGGTTGGCCCACTACCTTGCCTCTGCAGGAGTTGCGAAATCGGCGTGGCCCCGGGGGTCGGCTGTAGCGGGAGCCGGTCTGCGCGCGGTCGGCCTCTCGCCCGGGGGGCTGGCGGCGATGTGCCCGGCGCCCGCCTCTTGCGCTGTCGCTGCACCTGCCAGCCGCCTTCCTCGCTCGGCGTGGTATCGCCGTAGCTACTCGCGGTGCCGGACGACGGGATTGTCGACCCGCTCCCGGTCACTACGAACTGCCTTGGCCGGTGTTGGTATGCCTCTTCGATCTTCGCGCGGTATGCCTTCGCGGTTGGGCAGTCCCGTTCCCACGATCCTGATGATATATCTCTATGGCAATATACAATAGCAAAAAAAAAAAAAAAAAGGTCTAGCGAGCGAGAAGACGAGAAAAGCTACATGAAGCGAAGGTAGGTATAGAACAGAAGACCATGATAAGTCGTCAAGAAAAAAGAAAATGTCAAACGTCGTCCACAAGAAGGGTAAGGTAGCCAGCCAAGCGGCCAAAGGGAAAACGAAAGAAATAGACT
The DNA here is from genome assembly GCA_009194965.1 of Coniochaeta sp. 2T2.1. NCBI lineage: Eukaryota > Fungi > Ascomycota > Sordariomycetes > Coniochaetales > Coniochaetaceae > Coniochaeta > Coniochaeta sp. 2T2.1. The sequence continues at coordinate 306,298 of VSMA01000017.1, read as the reverse complement.
CGCGTCAGGAGAGGCTGTTTGTCCAGTAGAAAAGAAGTGAAATGACCAAAGGGCCCGGAGGGAGAATGAAGCGAAAAGTCAAGAAGTGAAGCTCTAGGTCAAGTGTGTGGGTGAATGGTCCAGACGAGAGTCGGAGAAGCGAAAGCCAAGTCTGGCCTAAAGAACTGGCCCATGGAGAGGAAAAGACAAATGTCGTCATCAACAAGCCGTGGTACAGGCCGTAGGGGGGCAATAACCATTTTGGCAAGCGACCTCGCACAAACCCCTGTAGCTCTCCGGGTCGGCTAGTGTCGGTATTGGGCAACCCGCGACGGCGCGCTTGGGACTGCCGGAGTATCTCGCGACCACAGGCTGCTCGGACCGGGCGATGGCAGTAGCAACCTCTGGCTGGGACCTATGATGAGCAGCCGCGTGGGCCCTGTGAGCCGCGGCGTGGAAGCGAGCGGCCACCTGCTTGGTGCCGTAGGACGTGCAGACGCACTGCTCGGGGGGACAGTAGCCGATCTTGCAGGTGAACTGGCAGAGGCCGTCGTAGTTGCCGGATAGCCCTGGCTTTGTCTCGCCGGCTGTGCAGGGTCCTGATGGATTTGGGGCTCCTGAGGTTGGGGAGGGTGCTCCAGTCGGTGCGGATGTCGGTGTGCCTGCCGGTGCGGCAGTCTTGGTCGGCCCAGTAGTAACGAATGTAGTAGATGGCCCGGAGCCGCCTCCGGTCTTGGAAGAGGTCGCAGTCGGCTGAGCTCCCGCCTTGGACGTCGTCGTTGGCTTTGTGCCAGAGCCTTTAGTCGTGGTGGGAGCGTATGTCGGAGCTGCTCCTCCGCCACCGTCCTTTAGCGAAGGTGCGGGCGAGCATGTGCTGACGTGGAGGCCAGCCGTCAAGGAAGCGAGCCCTTCCTCACCCAGAGGCCGGTAGGCTATCTCAGGCAGCTTCCCCACGTACGCGTTGAAGTTGTAGAGGCCGCAGATGCAGGACTCCGTGATGTCTTTCAGCGAGGTCCCACTCAAGACGTCCTTCGGGCCCCGCGTGAGAGAGAACTTCTGCTGTCCGAGGCCCATGGCGACTTCGAATATGCTAGCACCGGCGGGGGCTTCGAAGGTCTGGGTATTGTCGCCCGAGGTGACGGTAACGGTCCCGGGTGCCGTAAGCAGGGAGACGACGAAGACGTGGTCCTTCATGCTCTCGAATCCGTCCGGGCGTCCCATGAAGTAGTTCCCGCTCGCGTTACTGGCGGTTACCATGGTCGTATCTGTCGCATCACAGTCGAGATCCTTTTGGTTCGGGCGGTACCAGTAGACGAGCTCGTCGTCGGTTATAAAGTCGCCCACTGACGTTGAACCAGCTTTGTAAGCAGCAATGAACGGCCTGGCCATGTCCATCCAACCATCGTGGGTCATGTCGTTGACCCATTTCGAATTGCCATCGTCGTAGTGAGACGAGGACAGCGGGGCGATGTAGTGCGACTCGCCATAGTCGTTCCAGGTGATGATCTCGATGAACCGAGGCTTGAGGGTCAGGATCTCATTCCACCGCTCGTACCACAGCGCGTCACCGGGGAACACCCAGTTCTTGCTGTACGAGACTTCCGGGCCGAAATGAGTGCTGAACCACGCAGACACGGGAGCGATGTATGGCTTTCCGTTCAGCCACTTGAGGTATTTCTCATCGCCATCGGCAACGGTGACATTGCTGCCGCCCCTCGGGGCCTTGTTGGCGCCGTCGCTGGCCCATGCCATCCAGTTGAGCGCGCCATCGACCACGCTGGAATCGGGCGTAAGGTCCGGGGAGAAGTTGGGCGCGAAGAAGACCGGCACCCCGGCCGCCGCCCTCATCGCGGCTGTATCGAGGCCGTCTCCGGCAAAGGATGACACCATGGCCTTCCCGTCCACCATAAGTTGCGCCGGCTTCGACGCATACTTGGCAATGATCTGGCCAACCTTTGCCGCATCAGATGAGGCGCTGAACCAGTTGAAGTCGAATGATATGAAGACCTTCATATCGTTGGCGGCAGCAGAGTCGTAGGCAAAGCCTAATTGGGTGTCGGTATAAGGATCAACTCCAATGTTGAGGGCGAAGGCGTCGATGCCCATGGCCTTTGCCCGCTGCATATCATCATCGTAGTCTGATGCGCTTGTCCTCGAGCCTACGATACCGATCTACCACACTGTGTCAGTCACGGAGTTTTGATCAGAAGGGACAAGCCCGCATGGAGTATGTACCATGAAATGGCAGAAGACGTTCGCCTCCGCTTCCTCAGCTCTCGCTTGCGATCCAGCGCGCGTAGGAGCTGCATTTGTCAAAGACCCCGCTAGGAGGCAAAGGGCACCGAGCCAGCGGGCAAGAAGAAGGAAAGACATTGGGGAGATGGGGGCCAAAGGAGTGGCTCTTGACGATCTTCGTCGTGGGTAAGGAGTAAGAGGGCAAAGGAGAGACCGGGCGTCGGAGTGTTGGACAGCCGGGTAGTTTCTATATGCACCAGTTCCACAGGAACAAAAGGAGGGAATGCAAGCCTATCGGGGCTTTGGTGAGAGCTAGGAGAGCTTCAAGAGAAGGAACGGGAACTGAAATATCCAATGATGGAAGGAAAGAGGAGAGGAAGGTATCGAGAGTGAAACGAGATAGTTATCCGCGCGACAACTGAGGGAAGGGTTCCCTCGTGGGCTGGGGAAGCATTCCACACAATCCATACAATCCACACAAAGGGTCTCCCTCGTAGCTACTCGATCTCCCCAGTCACCGCCCCCCTGATGATGGCCATGCGTGCTTTTTGGGTGACCAGGTTGGTGACATTGCAGCAATGTGCTTGCCCTGCTTGCCCCCTTGATAAAGCGACATGTCCCTTGGAGACATGGTTGGAATGGGGGTCGGGTAGAGATCCACTAAGATCGTCACAGGGGTGGTTGGAACCCCCTCGCCACCATCCATCCAGCCTTCAAAAGGAATATTCCCCTGCTGCAGGAACACTCCCTCCTTGTCGGTTAGTCAGGTCAGTCTCCGGTGCCAGGTGGTGCAGTTCAGTCACGGGGCAAAGAAGACAGAAAAAGAAGGGCCGGCACAGTCTGACCTGTCGAGTCTCCTGTTTGACGTGCCGTTGGCCGCATGCCAGCGGCGAGGTGCCATAGGTCGTATGAAAAGGCCATGAACAGAAGGAACCTGGAAGACAAAAGGGATGATCCATCACCGCCTTGTTGAAGACGGGGAGCTTCTGTCAGGCTGTCAGCTCACGTCGACCACGGCTGAGGGGAACCCTAAAAAAGCTCCTACCCAAAATGGATCAGCATGGGAGGAAATGTTTCAGTTGCCCTTGCATATCAGCGGGAGGCTTCCGAGCACTTGGCATTGATAGGTCGATCTGTGTTTAAACTCCACCTTGGACCCCTGAGCGCATCCCCCGGTTGCGGTGCGCTTGCAGGTGAAACGGAACTCTGGGCCAATCAGAGACAGCAGCAAATGCGGTGGTGTTAATAGGTCGCCAAAGGGCTGGGAATGTCTGGAATGTCATGGCGCCGCTTACGGGCACGGCTCGTCCGCAGGCGTCAAGCCCAGTGATAAAAATGGCGCCTCCAGCTAACGACAAATGTCACGGTGCCATCAAATGCCACTCTCCACTGCAAGGCAAGGGCGGCGGCGACGATAGTGTCAGCACGAGCCCCTGAACAGCTTTTCCTTCCAGGTTCCATTGTTGGTGTTCTCTGTGTGGGCAACAACACAGTTCTGGCCGTGGGCAGTGCCTGATCTTGCCGATCTTGTGTTCTTGTGTTCCTGCTTTGCCGCTCTGGGGATGCACGACACGATCTGCTGACGCCGCTCACCGGCAACCTGCATTCGATGGCCCTGGGCCTTTGGTGTCTGTCGTGTCCCCTTGTTTCCCGAAGTTGCGTCGAGTCTCTTCTTTCAACTCTCAAATTCAAATGTCATGGATCATCTGTTCTGAGATAAGCTGCATCTTGTCATTTAACGACCACATGGGCTGGACCCGGCAGCGACAAGGAACAAGCAATTCCAGGTCACCGATCCATGTCATCCGAGTCATCGACCCTTGATCCAGGCTCTGTTCCGGGCCTGCAATATGACTGGTCGCATTTCGGACCCTTATCCGCTTCGATCTTTTGTCATTGTTCACGTTGACACACTCGACGAGATAACTGGCGATTAGGTCCAGTCTGGCTCGGACGTGGATATTGACACAACCCCTGATGAAATGATAACGAGCTATGTGTAGGTATGGTTTCCAGCGTTAAAAGGCCGTCTATGTATATTCTAGCCCAGTTAAGCACCCAGCAATGCTGTCTGCTTTGTCCAAGACGAAGCAATGCATGAAGGTGTCTGTGACAGAGTTTGACCCTACCACAGTAAGTCACTGGTAGCCAGTACCACCAGAAAGTCCTCTGCCTCGGTGCCCGTCTTACCATCTTCTTATTCTCATCTCGACCTAGGACTTTGCATCAGACTTGTCAAGCTGACAATGTCGCTCCAACTCCGCTCTCGAAAACAGGCCGGGCATCAGAGAAACCCGAGGCCTAATGATGGACCAACATACACGGGGCAGATGTGCAACATTATCGATTCGCGTTGTGTGCCTTTCCATTTCCCCCCAGATATGTGGCAGTATGCCTCGACGTTGGCTGAGGCAGGTTACTAGCTGCATATTGGGTATCTTCGCATAAGGCGTACTTCATGGCAGCCTTTATTCTCCTCACATTTGACGCTGCTTCAGTACCAACGCCTTCCGACAGGTTATGGTGGCCGCCATATCATTGGGCTTCAAAGCAGGAGCCAACATGCAATGTAAGGATGTTGGTATGTCGGTGTCCGTCGTTGCCTGTTGAGGCTTCCGGTATAAATATCGGTGGGAGACGGTGCCAAAATGGCTTATGACCTAGGAGAGTTGTGCAGATATTCGAATAGAGCCTTAAGTGACGATCACATTCGAGATGTCTAGCAAGGCAGGATCCAGGGCTTCGGGGTCCAAACCCTCGGGTTCCAGAACCTCAAAATCCAAAACCTCAAAGTCCAAGTCCAAGTCCAAGTCCAAGTCCAAGTCCAAGTCCTCCCAGGCGTCGCTCCTTCAACTTTACTGTGCAATCTACACGCCACTGTTCGGGAACTACTACCACTGGGCTTTTGCCGTCCACGACGAGACAACTGAGACGTGGCGCCTGTTCGAGGTTGTCCAAGACGAACATGACGATTTCCATCCGAACACCCTTCGTGGGCCCCCTACTGCATCGCTCCGGTGCCTCCAACCCCTTACCTACCTGGGTGCGATGAATGCGGGCTTGATGGAAGTTCTTGTTAGCCGCATCCAAGAGATACAGGTTCCCGGGCAGACCTTATTCTGGAACTGTCAAGACTATGTCATGGAGATCTGGGATATCGTGGGGGAGTGTGGTATGGTCGGCCAGAACAACTACATGCAGGGGCGAGAGAACATGATGCCTTACTACGGTCAAGATTACGGCGACCAGGAAGACGGTGTGGAAGAGGTGGAGGAAGAGGTCGACGAGGAGGACGGGGTGGATAGACCTCACGTTCTCTCAGAGGAGTTCGTCTACGATTCGGATAGCTAGATGATCACGATCCACCTGGATGTCTCTTTTCTGTGTTCTCGAGGCCACCTTCGGCTTGGCACTGGCCGAGCCTTCTATGGACGACCGGCCGGAGAGCGGCACGTCCTAGGTAGAAGCGTCGGCAATTGTTTCCGTCGGGCCGGCCAATTGGTCATTCGCACTGGTCTGCCTCAGCGTGACACAGTTTCCTGAAGCTTTTGTGTTCCATGGTGCTGCTATGGTCGGGGGAGTGATTTGGATCTGCGGCTGCGAGCCTGACGAGCGAGTACCTAGGGTATAAGTCCACGCTGTATCGTTCAACGTCGTCGGTTAGCACGTAGTCGGGAAGCATGCACAAGGAACTTGACACTAGAAATGACGACTGAACTATTTTCTAGCTATTCGCCAGACTGCGACTCCATACCCTGTCGAGTAACCAGCATATTGGATATTGGCTGGGAGATAGACAGCTGGGTAGGTGATCGTACCAGTCGAAACGGTCCGTGGAAGTCAAGTTGTTCGTCACCTTCACACACTCCCAGTACCCAGGATAGAAGCCACTTTGCTCCCAGTCTATGACACCGACGACTCTCCAAGCTCCCTGGTTGTCCAGGTCCACCATGATGTTCGCTGGACGAACGTCGCCATGCGTAAAGACGCATTTTCTGGTTTCTACTGGAACGAGCGAGCGCAGGAGTCGAGTATACAATGGCGATGCTGTCTTAGAACCGGAGAAAATAAAGTCTTCGAACTGCCCGGCATCCAGAATAGGCTCGGAACTGACGCGCATCGCTCGTCTTCTGTCTTTGCATCCATCTCCGCTGACGCCACCAAGAGGCATGTTCTCGGGGAACGGGAGCGACCTGAGCTTGGAGAAGAGTGTATCAAGCTGACTGCTAATGCTGCTCTTCTGGTTTTCGTCCAACCTAGGCCACGCCCGCTCCAGGTCAAGCCCGGTAATGAAGGTGGTGAAGAGGAGGCAGCGAATGCCAAACCGGACCAGGCCGAGTGGTTTGGGCGTGGGGAAATTTGGCAAATGGTCCTTGAGGTATGAAAGAGATGCGTGCTCCGTCGCCAGAAGATCCTCATTGGCTATCTTGACGGCAACGCCATCAGGAAGCCGAAACACCATCCTGGACGCTGCGGATACTTCGTATAGCACCTCGGCTTCGGCCAGCAAGTTGACAATGCCCTCGGAAAGAGGTTCCTGTTTGTTCAGAAGGCTCGTCATTTCGGGCTGCAGCTCGGAGATCACCGTGACTTCATCGGTGATGCAGAGTCTCGAGCGGATATCGTTGACAGGATACCTCGCGGGGTCGAAAGTTGAATTGAGTTGTCTTTTTGCCTGTCTCTGGAATGACTCCAGTTTCTGAGAATAGTCGCGTCCGAGGAGGGAGGTGATGTCTGCTTCGGGATTCTTCTTCAACGCGTCTTGAAGCCCGGCTAACATTCTGGCGTTCCATTTGGCAGCCATGGTCTTGCGATTGGGTTGAAGTACGCGCGTCTTGGATGGCACGTTGGCCGGACTCGACATCTTATCCTTGTCCATGATGATGAGACGATGAATTGCCGGTCCCTTTTATCGAACAGCTGCGGGAATGACTGGTGGAATGTCGTGGCTCGGTGGCTTTGATTAGAGATTCGGTTGATGATGTTGATGAGAACGAGTGTTGTGTTGGCGGTTGCTAACATGAAGTTTGGCCTGCAGCTGATTTATGATGCCGCTGCTGCCTGGTGGCTGCTTTTTCGGCGTGAAATGGCTGGCTTCAGTGCGCACCAGCTGTAGCCAAGTGCCTAACAAGCCGTCCCGTACTCCGTCACACCAACAACACGGTCGCACACACACCAAAACACAGTGAATGAAACATGGCAACTAGATTAAAGGTACCTAGGTACGACGTAAGGGAACAGTGCTTCCTGCCCATCAAACCTGCTATCGATCCAATGCCTGCGACATGCACTGCCAACAGTTAGTTTCAGACCTGAACGAGAACTAAAGACGACTGGACAGCAAGCTTACCATCTGATAGTACAACCCCTTTTTCTTTACCAAACTGGCATGGTCGCCCTTTTCCATGACCCGTCCGTCACCAAGCACAAATATGACATCTGCATTCTGCACCGTTGCGAGCCGATGGGCGACAACGACCATGGTTCTATCAGCCCGGTTCTTCTCAAACACAGCCTGAACCGCTTTCTCCGTCTCGGCATCCAAGTTCGACGTCGCCTCGTCCAGCAACAGGAGGCGAGGTTTCCGGATCAGAGCTCTGGCAATAGAGAGTCGCTGCTTCTGTCCTCCTGATAAAGCAACACCTTTCGTCCCTACCTCGGTGTTATACCCTTCGGGGAGAGAGATAATGAATTCGTGTATCTCGGCATCGCGGCAGGCTTGGTGGACATCTTCGTCCGTGACGAGGTCTTCGTCCACGCCCAGGAGGATGTTGTCCCTGATCGTCCCGTTGAAGAGGCTCGGTTCCTGCGCGACAAGCGAAACTTCTCTCCGGTAATGGTGCAGACTGAGGTAGGATATGTCAGAGCCGTTATACAGGATGCGGCCTGCCTTGGGGGTGTAGAACCTTGCGAATTCGCCTTGATCAGCTAATCGTCGCCACAAATACAAGTCATCTCGGTAGGCCTACCTCTCGAGCAAGGATATCACAGTCGTCTTCCCCGAACCTAGCAGTTGGTCACATTAGCAGTCACTCTTCGTAGGGCTAACGCCACGATTAATATACATACCCGACGGCCCGACAATGGCAGCAAACTGTCCCTTCTCGATCTTGTGTTGAATGTCAGCTTTTTGCCCGATGCCCCAGTCTCTTCCATCAGGTGTCGGGAATGACATACCGTTATATCCAGTCCATTGAGGATGGAGACGTCTCTGGTAGGGTACCGGAACCACACGTTCTGCAACTGGATCTTGACGCCTTTGTCATTGTCACCAAGGTTTCCCAGGTCCAAGGACTTAAGGCGACCATCGGCGTAGTCGCGAGCTCGCATATCAATGATACGGTTTGCGGCGACTGTTGCCTTGGCGATATCTTCGGTCTGTCAGCTCTGTACGGATGCTGCTCAAGCATGGGGAGACTTACTTGGTCCGTAGCTCAACCACTGCCCGGCACCCATACCACCCTGTTCAACGTGTTTAGAGACATCGCCATTGTTGGGCCGAAGAAGCCACCCACCTGGAGTACCGCAATATAAACAACGACGTATTGGAAGGGGATGTATTCGTGCTTTAGCATGAGGTTCCCTCCGTACCTGGATCCGTTAGTAGAGACCTCAGCTGATCTCGGCCAACCTCACCAGCGACTTACCAAAGCACAAACGCCATACAAAGCAAAGCGATGCTATCGCTCAATGCAAATATCATGGTGGACAAGCTCGACTTATAGAAAGCGCTCCTAATATGTGTCTGCAGTAGCGTATCGTATCGGTCGCAGATGGTATCCTCGAGAGTGAGCGCCGTGACAGTTCTGCAAGCACCGATAGACTCCGTAGCGAACTTCGCACTCTCGGCGAAGACTTCATTGTTCATCTTCTCGAACTGCGTCTCGTACCTGATCCGAAAGAATGCGGCGGCGATGATAAGGGGCATCGACGAACACAGTGTCACCACCGTGAGCTTCCAACCGAAGTAGAAGGAGATGATTAGGCAGCCGACGACGTTAAACACCGATATGATGACGAAGGCCATATTCATTCCAAGAAGTTGCTGCAGTTGGGTTGGATCAGTGGCGAGTCTTGCTGTAAGAGCACCGACCGAGTGTTCGTCCGAGTCGAAGAAGGCGACGGACTTGGAGAGAATGTTGTGGAAGTATTCGCCGCGGTACTGGTGAGTGATATGCTGTCGAAGTCAGTAATTGCTGGGCCCAACCAGATCGTGGACTTACAAAAGCGAGAGTTGTTGCGGACCAGCCCATGGCAAAATGGCTGATGCCCACCAGGATAGCCAACATCACCGTCATTAGACACCAAAAGTTTGTCAATGTTCGTAGGGCATCTCCCCATAGTTGGAAAAGGCTCAGCAGGGCGGCGAATAGATATGCTTGGAGAGGTGCGCTCGCTGTCACAATGTCAGTCAGTTCCCTTTCCGTACTGCCAATCATACTCGGCCAGTTGCATGGAGACCATGGTTGACTTACCTCCACCACCAAGAGCTCCAATAAGCAGCACAAGATACCAGCCCCAGTGGTGTCTCTGCTCGCGGAGTAACAGCCCGAAACTTCCCAAAAACCCCCGACTCGTCTTTACGCCTTCCTGTGACGGCGTGGTCGTCGCACTAACAGGGCCATGCCCATCATCAGTGGTAAGATCATCAACGCTGGGTTTCCCCGAGATCTCCGAGACGACAGGCGTATCTTCATCTTCCTCCTCGGTCGACATTGTCAGTTGCTGGGCGGTGGCAAGAGTCCAGTAGGCGCCACCTTCGTCAGCCATGAGTTCTTGGTGCGTGCCCTGCTGGACGCACTTCCCCTTGCGCATGACGATGATGTTGTCGGCTTTCTTAACTGTTGCCAGCCTATGAGCGATGGTTATTGTTGTCCTGTCCTTGGAAACTCTGTCCAGAGCAGCCTGTACCATTAGCTCGCTTCGGACGTCTATGCTGCTTGTCGCTTCGTCGAGGATCAGGATCTTGGGTCTCTTGACGATGCTTCTTGCTATGGCGAGACGTTGTCGCTGGCCACCGCTGAGTTTGATGCCGGACTCGCCGACGATAGTCGAGTACCTCTGTGCGTATGAAGTCAGGATCCTTGTTTCCAACGTCAGTCGAAAGATTACTTGCCTCCGGGAGTCGATCGATGAACTCATCAGCAAAAGCTTCGGCACAAGCTTGCTTCACAAGCTCCTTCTTGGTCGCTAGTGGTGCATGCTCCCATTCGGTCCCGACAAGACCGTGTTCGACATTCCTGTAGATGCTATCATTAAACAGGAAAGGCTCTTGTTGCACAAGGCCAATCTGCGACCGCCACCATTTCAGGTCTATATCCTCCTTGATTAAACGACCTCCTGTGGTTATAGTGCCATTCCTAAGCCAGAGTGTCTGCAACTGTCAGTCAAAAGGCGAAACAGGTTGCTCAAGGCCAACTTACGACCAGGTTCTGCGCCGGATCACCGTCGAGTTCGTACCACCGCTCGAGAAGTCCAACAATGGTGCTCTTCCCCGAACCCGAAGGACCAACAATTGCAGTGATCTTCCCAGCAGGGAACCTCAGACTCAAATCATCCAACACCTTGATATGTGGACGGGTCGGGTAGGCGAAGTTGATGTGGTCAAGAACAATGTCTTCCGTTGCGCTCACTTCAGGGGCTTTTACGCCACTGATGTCTGGCCTTGGGGCATCGATGATGGTGTAGAAGATGGTAGCTGCGCCTGCAGCTCGGGCTGCTGCTGTTAAGGGAGCAGTGACTCCTCCGATAGAGCTTGTCATCAACATGACGGACATGAGGACCCTAGAATGTCTAAGTGAGCCATTTCATACTATCCGGGGAAACCGGGTTAGTCACCTACACTATGAGCGTCTCTGGGCTGGACAGTTTCAGCTCCATGTACATCTTGAGCGAGTACCAGAACGACAGGGCAAAGGTTCTGGCCCGGTTAGCTTGGCAATAAGATTAGGATTGGAGACACTGATACTAACGCATATATGGCGAAGAAGACTGAGACGTCAGTAGTGGTTCGCAATGGGCTCGAATTCTTCTCTTACCTGGCGCCCCCTGTAGAGCTACAATAGGCGACATCCTCAGACCTCTCCTTCTCGACTCGTCAACCCATCCCGCGTACCTCTTCGCAACTTTGGACTCGGCTCCGCAAGCAGCAACCATTCTAACGGAGCTGAAGATCTCGCTTGCAACCGTTGACGCCTGAATATCAGCATGCTGAACTTCACCGAGCAATTTTACCATGAACGGTGTCGTGATGCCGTACACAGCAATGATAAGAACGAGGCCGCTGCTCGTCACCAACGTCAAGCTCCAACTGTAAGCAAAAGCAATGACGACGGCTGCGATAACGAGCGACGAGGACTGAAGAAACTGTGAAAGCTTCTCGGAGATACCGACCTGTAGTACGCTGGCGGTAATGGTTATGATGGCCGCTGTCTGACCTGGAGGCAGAGCATCAAGTGTTGAGATGGGTTGCCGGAACAGGCATCTCATGTACTCGAGTCTCATGGCTGCTGATATGCGAAGACTTGCCATCCGGAAGCCAAACTAGCGTTATGTGTCAGCATTGTACGGCAGCTGGAGAGATATGATCAGGGGTATTAAGACGCACATAAGCTATGTAGTCCAAAACGAGTCGAATAAAGAACAGGCACACAAGGTACAACCTGAACAGTTTGTTACTATCCCCCAGCTCCAGCCAGACGGGGTTGAATCATGGTCACTTACGCGCATTGGTTGATGTTATGTCTGAACATCTCCTCGGTTGTTGCAGCATCATAACTGTAGTATCCCGTGAAGGAACCAACCATTCTTCCTGTTCCAGTGTTAGCACCATCATCTAGTGCGATGAAAGTTCTCACAGGTACTTACCGAAGATGATGTTCATCACAGGCATAGTCACACCAGCCCCTATCGAAGCTATCGTAGCTGCTATGACGAGCGCTCTGTCCATCCATGTCGAGTAGGTGAAGATCCGCTGGGAGATATATTAGTGGCCGCCAGCCGAAGGGTTATGTGAAATTTCGAGCTTGAGCTTACAAAGAAGTCTCTGACAGCGGTCTTATACTCGGGCTTCAGACCGAATGGATTCTTGGCAGCGGGCTTCTCTGGAGCTGGTAATGATGCCTGGGCGCCCGAGGTAATCACAGTGGCTGGTTGCGTACCACCAGTCTTCTCAGTCACATCAGGAACATGTTCATCTTCGTCCAGATTGACGACCGTGTCTGCTTCTGAGAACTGCGCTTGGCTCTCCTTTTCCCTCAAGGTGCTCTCTTCAAGACGTTGGCCTATGGCCTTCTCCGTATCTTCACTCCAGGAATGCATGACTACTGTGGCCAGGGTGCTGGTGTTGATCTCCGGAATGTTGTCTAGGCTTGTCAATAGAAAGCAGGATGACAAAGTGAGGGCCGGCTTACCTGTTGTTGAAGGGGCTCCACGTTCATGTGACCGGTCATTATCACCTCAAGAATGATGAAGACATCACGATACTATCTGAGGTCAAGATGGCTCGTAGCAAGTGAGGTGTCTGGATACATCGACCGAAGAAACCACACAAGGTGACGATCAGCCACGCAGCCCAACAATATGATCAGAGTCAACACAGTACATGCATCCAGCATATGCGGTAGCTCTCAGCGTCACTGGTATGTCTGTGGGCCGTGGGTGCGCAGCAGGACTAGAGTCGACCGAATTCCATCAGCAGTTCTTCGTATAGTCCCAGATCTTCGTGAAAGCCTAGTGGAATGCCTTCGTGACATTGTTTTCGGGAAGACCCCTCTGACGACCCTGGAACCCCATTGTCGCTCAAGCCTAGGCTTGCGGCGTTCAGTCCCCTCGAGCTCCGGCACTCCGAGCAGCTGTAAGTGCGTGACACCACAGTCCATGGGGAGGAATATAGTGGCAATTTAGGAGCAATCTAGCTCGCCTTGAACTGTCTTAACGGGTCTTATCTTATCTGATAAAGGTGCCTTGCTGTTCGTAGAAGAGTTCTGGAAGATTTGCCCACTCCCGGCTGACTTTTCGGTAGATAATAACGGGAATCCCGGGCGATATCCCGCGGAAGATCGCCTGTTCTAGCCCTTTGCTTCGGAACAGGGCATGCAGGAAGAGTATCATGCAAGGTACGACTTGAGTCAGGAACACATATTTTGTTTGCAATCTCTTAGAAGATCATGCTGCGGGATACTCAGACTGGTAGTTGAACATGTCAGAACATGTTGAACCGGAATGTGGAGGACATAACCGTACCTAGATGCATAAGGTGGCGGGTGTGGGGCGGAGAGATGGTCGAATCTAGGCTGAATGGGCATGAACTCTGAGATTCGTCACCGAAGATATTTTTCCTAAATACCCTGCCGATGATTCGCCTCGTCCCCGGAGAGAGGTGCAGGCCGTATATTGGTTGATGCGAGCGGGTACGTTGGCTTTGTCCCACCGTCGCTCCTCTCCTGCTAGTGACCTACACGTGTGAGAGCCGTTGATATGTCCATGGGCCAGTGTAGGATGCCGCGGTAACTACCGTGCAATCCTGAATACGCGGTCTGGATTCGAATGTCACGTTAATTTAGCGGTTCGGTGTCACTAACCGGTATTGCAAAGCTTGAAACATGTGACCCTAGCCGCCCTTGGGTGGACGTCGGAGCCCTGACCCTTGAGACGTGCATGCGGTCTATAATCCGCGCATGGGGGTTCTCCCTACTCACCAGGTGTATTCTGTGTGCATCACCAGCCTCCTTATCTTGCACGCAAGCCAGATATGTCGGGCTTCTGTGCAGATGGCGTGATGCTTAAAGACCCTGGGAGGAGCTCATGCGGCTCAACTGACTCGCAGTCCAACCACCGCGACAGGTTTCTTCTGCTGATTGTCGGGGCTTCACCTTATCTTCCATCCGCCCGTAACTTGCACATGGTGCCATCTTCCCGCCGACGCGTGGACCCTGAACATGGGGCGGGATCGTGAGTCTTGGTGTAAAGCCATATCCAGGTTATCTCTGCGGCTCGAGAACGCGGGATGATCTGGCGCATGCCAAAAGCTCTCAGATGATTCTGGACCGCTTGCCCGGTTTCCCAGATTGCCCATGGCCCCTACCCATAAGAGGCTCATTTACAGCGTTCCCCGTGTTCTCTGCACGCCGACATTGGCATCCTCTGTCCGCGGCTGAAGTTGCTAGTAACGTAACTTCCAGGGCAGACTGCAGTATCCAGTTGCCCGCAGAGGACTGTACGGTATCCTGGGTGCCCATGGCTTCTCACGTCATGGAACATCACTACGGCCTTTGCAGTACGCCTCCTAGTCACAAGTGTAAACCCTGTAATATGTACTAAGCCAACGATACAGCAGCCGAGGGGGGTTGTTGGGAGGTTTCTCAACCCCTGTATGCGTAGTCACACTCTGGTTCGATGATGCATGCCCAACGTTTTGCGGCTCAGCTCCAACGTTATTCAGCAATGCTGTATGTCGCAATGGCCTCCCGCACTACGTCACCAAGCTCCTTCACAGTATCCTTGTCACGTGGGAGAGTGTGTCCCTTGGCATGATCAAAGAGATATGCTGTGTCTGGGTCACAGACGTTGAAGAGAGCAAGTGAACCGTGGACATACGGGTCCAGGGAGCCAACTGTTACAGAATCAGTTATGAGCCGTGTGCTGTACCGACCACGGCCTGGAAGACTCACTGATGTGGCATGTTGGAACCTCGATCATCAAGTCCGACTCATCGCTCAACACCATGGCATGCGTATCAGGGTCGACAGGCGGCCAGCCTGCAAAGAAGATGGCGTATTTGAACATTGGCTTGATGCCCTTCTTCTTGAACCGTCTCTGCTCATGTAGCAGAAGCGTTGCGGCGACCGTTGCGCCTTCGGAGTATCCGATTATGCCGTCAAAGGGGCCCCGTTCTTCCATGATTTTGACCAGATACTTGAGGGCGTTGTCGGTGCTGCGGTGTGCCGTCGCAATACCCTCCCGCATAAGCTCGCGCATGGTGTCCTCTGGCGTTTCGCAGTCTGGAAAGTCGCGAATTCGGGACAGCACGTCGTCCTCTTCGGTCTTCTCGACGTTTTCATCCGGTTCCATGAATCTAAAATATGGTGGATTGCCGAAGTACTCCTCGAAGCCCTCGGGGGGCACGGCTTTGCATGGGCCGTGTATGAAGTGGAACATGGCGGTGCCATCGTCAGTTAGCTCTTTCACGATAGGAGCTGGCGCCGTCGTTAGCTGAGGATCCGGCCATGGTTCCTGGGAAACCTTCTGTCGGGCACCCACCGAGCTGCACTTGGAATTTCTAAGGAGAGGTCAGCATTCTGACCGTGCTGGGAGTGCACACTTTCGAAATAGCAAATGCGTGATGTGGAAGGGTACTCACATCTGAGCTGCCATATGCGCCCGGCAGGCAAAGAAACTTCATAACCATCTTGGCCACCCTGTCGAAGTGACGTCGTTGCTTCAGTTGTGTAGCTGAGATAGAGTTGCGTGAGTGGTATGCTCTTGTTCAGTTGTGCGACTGGAAGGAAAACCCAACCCCAACTTTCCCCAATTCTGATATGGCAAGAAAATATGCAAGATGAAGAGGTGTCAAGTTGTGGTATTGTCATTCCGCCTTTCGGTTCTTCTTGCTTCTTAGCGGCATTAGCCTCGGCAGTTGGGCAATATAAAGGCCTATCCCTGGCCAGCTCACTGGGTTGCAACGTGTGTCAGGCCAATCCACTGTGTCAAGGTATCATCATCCTTAGCTGTAACGGTTCCAGAATGGAGATGGGCTCCAAAAAGACGACGGGCGAGAGGTGACGACGAAGGAAGGGAGGCCGCGTCACTTAAGCTTTAAGCGACGTGACAGAAGATTGGTAGATATTGCGAGGACCTGGTAGAAGTGATGGGGGATATAGAACCCGTGGCATCAATTATGAAGGTCAACCTCGATCGAGATATGGGTTCCGAGCCTCTTCCCCAAGCTGTCATGGCTGGAATGGGTCAACCGGGGAGACTGGTTCACGTTGCTTTTATCCGGGACCACCATTGTCCGACGGCGTCCATCGAGGCGTGGGCGAGTAAATGGCTTGGGCATGAACCTCTGGGAAAAACGCTTGTTTGTAATAAATAAGAGACAATTAGAGAGATCTGCCGTTGATGATTGTGCCCAGCCAGTTGCAAACTGACAATTGGTCATCCGGCTGATGAACTTCGGAGGACGAGCGAAGCAATATGTCTGAAGGAGATGACTACGGGGAAGACGACAGCTAGCACCATGTCGACATGCTGGTGCAGGACGAGGTAACCAGCCCCGGGCCGGTGAAGCCATCTCCTCAGCACATAGACGCCGTATGTCGTGCATAGGCCATGATCCCCTGAACTGCACATTGTGCGACCTTTGCGCTGTTGGTCCGTGTCCTGGTGGTAATCTATTCGACTAAGGCATTGGCACCCGCATGCAAAGAAAGCTTAACTCTGAGTCTAGCAGCAGGACGGGCATTGATGAGGGGCATGGAAGAGATTGAGATAGATTAACTCGAGCATCTGCCGTTGATATTCCTCTCAAGTGTCGTTAAGAGCTTCTCCACAGTGTGCGGTGTGCAGTTAAAGTAGTGGGACTGCGATAAGCCCGATCCAGTTAGCGCCAGTCTAGTGCAGGTACTAGTGGGTCTCCGATAATGCTTGTTCAAGTACCGATAGGTGCTAATTAGCCGCTATCGATAACCATCAGCAACCGTTATCGATACATGCGAGCGTCACTTTTCCCGGACGCCGTTCTATTCTTCTACATCAATCTTCTCTTCGACATTCGCATTATTGCTACTGGACCCTACAACGCCGTCATGAAGGCAAAGTAAGCGGACTACCACAATCATTGGCACTATATAGTGATATTAGCCGCCTCAGATAATCCACACCTTTGATCCACCTTCAACGTCGTTCCACGCTGTGGCAGATCCCATCTGCGAGACTCGCAACTTGTATTTGGCTTAGATTAACTACCATCACACAGGTACCCATGCCCTCTTGCTTGGGGCGTACTGGTCGGAACTAAGCAAAGGGCTTTAGTTGCCGGGTCTCAACCCCGATGCGGCCCCACCGCCACTGGCTCTCCCGTCTATCTCTTCCGCGGGTCTCTTGTATACACCATGGCAGAGTACTGGGCGTCACTCATGGGTGTTAACATCTGGCGGGCGATATTCGAGACTCACGGAGGACCCAGGACAGATTGCGGGCTGCAAGCCGCCAAGTTCGTGACGTACGACTCGGCAACATGGGAGTCAAGGGAGTAAAGGCTCGTTCGGAGGCCGTTCCAGGCCTTCCGCCGGAATGACCCTCTCTCCTTACCCCAGCAGAGAGAATTACATATTCATTCAGGCGATCACATGGAAGCTGTGTGGGCCCCAATATGTCTCTCGTCGACGATGGACTCTCTCCAAGCACATCGTTCGTTACATCTTAGGGGGCCGTCAGTTGGTGGCTGTAACCATGACCATCAGTGCAGTCCATCCTCATCTTCTCGCGTCATTGCCATCAACCAGGTTTCTTAGCCATCTCTCTCGTTATTCCCGCCGCAATCCTTAAAAGCTGGACGTTGAAGCCACCCTCAGCCCAACGGCCTGGCCTGTCACACTTTCCTTTTTCCCTCCATGTTGACTTGACTGAGCATTTGCCAAGCCTCAGACACATTTCGAGTCTTTGCAGCATTGGCTGTTTGTAGACCCGTGGAGGTCTTGACGCTGTTGTACAACATCGTCAATCATGGCGCCCATCGCCGTTACCCCGGACAGCAGCTCCAACCCCAGCCCAAACGGCGACAGGCTTCATGGCTACTTCTCCAATGGCTTTCCTAACGGCAACACCAATGGCCAGACTAATGGCCAGACCAACGGGCATCGTAACGGAACTTCCAACGGGCACTTGAGCGGACAGCTCGGAGGCCATTCCAATGGCGACGCCAACCATAATGGCCTCAACAACGGCACCAGTAACGGACATGGTAACGGCATGAACGGCCGCAGTAATGGAACGCATACGCCCGACTCCAGCTCCTCGGGGTACCCGTCCAGCAAGCCCATGCCTATTGCTATTATTGGCATGGCTTGTCGGCTGCCAGGCAACGTGGCTACGCCTGCCGAGTTCTGGGAACTTTGCACCCGCGCTCGTACCGGCTGGACTGAGATCCCGAAGGAGAGATTCAACAGCGATCTCTTCCATCACCCGAACCCTGGAAAGGGCGGCTGTTTAAACTCGGTGGGCGGCAACTTTCTCAACGTTGATCTCGCCGCCTTCGACGCCCCGTTTTTTGGCCTCACGGAGAAGGAGGCTATCTCCATGGACCCGCAACAGCGCCTGTTGCTGGAATGCACATTTGAGGCACTCGAGAACGCCGGTATCCCCAAGCATACGATTGTAGGGAAGGACGTTGGTGTGTTCGTTGGAGGTTCCTTTCCGGAGTACGAGTCTCATCTTTTCCGGGACCCTGACACAATCCCCATGCACCAAGCAACAGGTTGGTTCAATAACGGTACCCTAATATTGAAATCTGCGTATTAACAATGTACTAGGCTGCGCCTATGCTATGCAATCCAACAGGATCTCGCACTTCTTCGATCTAAGGGGCCCGAGCTTTACAGCTGACACGGCATGTTCATCGAGCTTGGTTGCTTTGCATTTGGCTTGCCAGAGTCTCCGGACAGGAGAATCGAGCAGCGCGCTGGTTGGTGGTTGCCATCTTAACATGTTGCCGGAATTTTGGATATCTTTCTCTACTTGCCGGTGAGTCCATCTTCTGTGCGATTGACATCATGTGGACGCGACTGACAGAATCCAGGCTGCTTTCCGACAACGGGCGATCCATTTCCTTCGACGATCGAGGTACGGGGTTCGGCCGAGGTGAAGGCTGCGGTATGATTCTTCTCAAGCCATTGGATCAAGCACTTAGAGACAACGATCCGATCAGAGCTGTCATTTCTGGCACTGGAATCAATCAGGATGGCAAGACCCCTGGAATAACAATGCCCAACGGCGCTGCACAAGGTCGGTCCGCAAAGCACCAGTTCACAGTTGTATCGCATCATGAAACATGCTAACTGTCACAATAAAGAGGCACTTATGGAACAGGTGTATCGAAATGCAGGCCTGAATCCTGCCGAGTGCGGATTCGTCGAGGCTCACGGCACTGGCACAAGAGTCGGTGATCCGATTGAAGCCACCGCGATTCACAACGTACTGGGTCAGAACCGCACGCCCAGAGATCCTCTCTGGATAGGATCGGTCAAATCAAACATCGGTCATCTCGAGGGTGCTTCAGGCATTGTTGCAGTCATCAAGGCAGCTCTGATGTTGGAGCGAGGCTTCATCCTGCCCAACTACGATTTCAAGCACCCCAACACAAAGATCCCCTGGAAAGAATGGAATCTCAAGGTTCCGACTGGACAGCGGCCATGGCCTAGAGGCAAGAAGTATGTCAGCGTTAACAACTTCGGATTCGGTGGCACCAACGGTCATATTGTACTTGAGGCGAACCCATTCCGCGGTCAGAAAGTGCAACCCATGGGTGACGAATCACCAGAAAGCTCTGCTGGTCAAGGGCGCAAGCTATACGTCTTAACGGCCAACGACAAGACTGCATTGTCTCAGCAGATGAAGAACCTTGTCGTCTACCTCGAGCAACGACCCGAGATCTTCCAGATGGACCTGATGAGCAACATTGCCTATACTCTCGGTCAGCGCAGGTCCTTGCTCCAGTGGCGAGTTGCCATCCCAGCGCAGAACTCCTTTGAGCTCATCGAGGCCCTCAACGGCGATAGGTGTGCGCCAGGCAAGGAGATTGAACCACTGCGGATCGGTTACATATTTACTGGTCAGGGTGCACAATGGCACGCTATGGGCCGCGAGCTATACGAACAGTATCCAGTCTTCAGGCAGAGTCTCGACTTTGCTGACCAGTGCCTGGCGGCACTGGGAGCAGAGTGGTCACTAGTCGGTAAGACACCCTTATGATACCACTCCTCCACGCCCCTTGGTTACTAACATGCCCTTTCAGAGGAGCTGAGCAAAGACGCCAAGACGTCAATGGTTAGCGAAGCTCATCTCAGCCAACCCTCTTGTACCGCCATTCAACTCGCCTTGGTCGACCTGTTCCGGACCTGGGGCATCCACCCTACAGCTGTTGCTGGCCACTCCAGTGGAGAGATTGGCGCCGCGTATGCTGCAGGCATAATCGGCTTCGAGTCAGCCATGGCTGTTGCCTACCACCGTGGTAGACTGATTCCCATTTTGAAGCAGAAGTTCCCCGATCTCAAAGGACGGATGATGGCTGTTGGAGGCTGCAAAGAAGACGTCGCCCCGCTTATTGAGGCCCTCCAGGAGAAGGAAGTGAGGATCGCTTGCTTCAACAGCCCTTCCAGTTTGACAATCTCCGGTGACGAACCTGCTCTCGCCGAACTTGAGAAAGTGGTCGAAGAGAAACAGATGTTCAATCGTCGGCTGGTAGTTGACGTTGCCTACCATTCTCACCACATGAACCTCGTGGCGAAGGAGTACCGGGGATCCATTGCAAAATTATCGGCACCAACCCCGACAAGCGTGAGATTCCACTCTTCTCTCTACGGCCATCTGGTTGATGGTACCGAATTACAGCCAAACTACTGGGTCGACAACCTCACATGTCCTGTTCGTTTCTCCGAAGCTCTCCAAAGCATGCTTGAGCCGTTCGGAGAGCACAAGACTGGGGTCAACATGCTCATCGAGCTTGGGCCCCATTCTGCTCTGCAGGGTCCCATCAAGCAGATCCTAAAGGCTGTTGGTGGACCGGCTGCAAAGATCCCCTACGCCTCAGCGCTCATCCGGAAGAAGGATGCAGTCGAGAGCGCTATGGACGTGGCCGCGAGCCTCTTCACGAAGGGTGCCACGCTAGACTTCTCGGCTATCAACTTCCCGAAATCCACGAAGACACCGACACTTCTGACTGACCTCCCCCGATATCCCTGGAATTACTCCTCCAAGTATTGGCAGGAGTCGCGCATGACCCAGATGCATAAGCATCGCACAGCTCCGAGAAACGACATAATCGGAACTCTTGCCAACTACTCCAACGAACTCGAACCGACATGGAGGAATATTGTTCGACTTGACGATCTTCCATGGCTGAGCCACCACAAGATCCAGTCCCTTACTGTTTTCCCCATGTCCGGATTTGTGGCAATGGCTTTGGAAGCAGCTGCCCAGCGAGCACCGAGCAAAAATGCAAGTTTCGACAGGTTCAATCTCAAGGATGTTTCCGTCATCAAGCCGCTTGTCATTCCCGACAAGGACATCGAGATGACAATAACCCTCCGTCCGCATCAAGAGAGCACTCTTACCTCCTCCGACACCTGGGAGGAGTTCCGTATCTGCTCTTGGTCTCATGATCAGGGGTGGACTGAGCACTGCGTTGGTCTCATTTCGACCGCCACAATGGATCCGGACAACTTCGCCCAAGCGATTGAGTCCAGAGATGCAGAGGACCTTGCCCGGGCTACAAAGTCCTCCGTCAGCCGAGATCAAGCAACTTCTGTGCCACCTCACGCTATGTACGACTCCCTCACAGAGCTTGGGGTAGCGTACGGTCCTTCTTTCCAAGGCATCTCCAACTGCCATGCCGCCGACGACTCTTCCCTAGGAACCATCGTTGTCCCCGACATCGCGAAAGACATGCCAAGCCATCATATGACGGATTGCGTCCTGCATCCCGCTGTCTTGGAGTCGTTGATTGAAATGTACTGGCCCGTCATCGGGACAGGGCAATCGAACTTCGACACGATTTACCTACCTTCTTCAATCCAGCAGATGTCAGTTTCTAGAAGCGTTGCTTCGCTGACAAATGTGCCCGGCAGCACACTCCAGGCCTATTGTAAGGTCGGCACTATCTCGCGCGCAAACCCAAAGCCATCACTGGTAGACTTAGTCGCAACGGATGGCGGAAACTCCAACAAGGCCATCGTCTCTATCCGTGGTCTCAGTATTTCGCCCATCCTGGACGGTGCGACTCAGACGGAGACAAACGTGGTAAGGGAGCTTTGCTACAAACTAGAATGGGATACAATTCTCGAACCACTTTCGAAAGAACATACGGGGAACGGGTCCGCCAATGGAACTTCCGCAGCTGATCCCACCGCCCAGCTGCCCTCCGACGTGGAAGTGGCCATCGTACACGAAGATTCCAACTTTCAGCAGCTGGTGGCTCATGGCGTGGCGAACATACTGGAACAGACAACTGGCCGTCTACCAGAAGTCAGCACTATGCCGGAGGCCAACGTTTCAGGGAAGATTGTCATCTTCCTCAACGAACTGCACCGACCGTTCCTCGCGACTCTCTCACCTACCGAGTTCTCGGCACTCCAGAAGGTTCTTACCGCCGCTCAAGGCGTTCTTTGGGTTGTCCGTGGCGCATATGCCGACTCCACGAACCCGGAGGCCAACATGGTCACTGGCCTGAGCCGAACCATCAGGTCCGAAACTGCGCTGAAGTTTTCCACGCTTGATCTGGATGCGAAATCCCCGCTGTCGGAAGACGATACTTCCAAGGCAATACTTAAAGTGTTCGCCGCAGCCTTCGGTTCTGCTTCATCGAATACAAGCGAGCTGGAGTTCGCGGAGAGAAAGGGCGCCTTCTTCACACCCCGAATCGTCCACGACCACGACATGAATGAGTTCGTCAATAAGCAGACGAACCCTTCCACGCTCGAGCCCACTCCGTTCGGAGAAGAGGGCAGACGCCTGAAGATGGACATCACGACTCCGGGAGCTTTGGATACCATTCATTTCGTCGATGACAGCACTGCGGATGCGCCCTTGGCCGCTGAGCAGGTCGAGATCGAGGTCAAGGCGATTGGCCTCAACTACAGAGACGGGATGACCGCCAAGGGACAACTACCAATATCCGAAGCCGGCATTGAAGCAAGTGGAATCGTTGTCTCCGTTGGCAGCGCCGTTACATACCTCCGCGTTGGCGACAGGGTTGCCGCATTAACCCAGGGTGCCTTTGCGACCACGACCCGAACAACCTCTGGCAAGGTGTTCAAGATACCGGCGCAAATGTCTTTCGAGGATGCCGCTACTCTGCCATTGGCATATTCCACAGCGTACCATAGCTTGATCGACCTTGGCCGACTGGTCGACGGCGAATCGGTCCTCATCCATGGTGCAGCTGGCGCCGTAGGACAGGCGGCCATCTGTTTAGCGCAGATGGTCGGTGCTGAGGTCTATGCAACTGTGAGCAGTGTCGAAAAGAAGGAGCTGCTTATGGGCGAGTATGGCCTGCCATCGGATCATATCTTCTACAGCCGCTCGACGGCTTTCGGCAGTGCGGTCTTGAAGGCCACGGACGGAAGGGGAGTTGACGTGGTTCTCAATTCTCTTACGGGGGAGTTTCTCCGGGAGTCGTGGGCCTGTTTGAACAAATTCGGTCGGTTCATCGACATCGGCAAGAGGGATCAGTCCGTCAAGAGCCGCCTTGAATTTGGCCACGTCGACAACAATGCGAGTTTCATCTCGGTGGACTTGCTGGCACTTGCTGCCGAGAGGCCGAAGGCGATGAAGCGACTCGTCAAGGATGTTGGCCAACTCGTGACGTACGGGAAGGTCCGGCCCATCCACCCTGTCACCGTGTTCCCAATCGCGGACGTCGATACGGTGTTCAAGTCGCTGCAGAATAGCCGCATACAGGGGAAGTTCGTCATCGTGCCACACAAGGACGATGTGGTTAAGGTACCAAGCATTGACTATCATCTAGTCCAGAATCACTGCTAACATCAACACAGGCAACCCCCTCCGAGAAGGCGAATAACTTGCTCCGGCCCGATGCTACCTACATCCTCGTCGGTGGTACAGGTGGTTTAGGGCGGAGTATGGCGAGGTGGATGGTCGGAAAGGGGGCTCGTCACATTGTCCTCGTATCCCGAAGCGGCTCCGTGACTGGCAAAGTAAAGGAACTTGTCGACGAGCTCGCAGCCTTTGGTGCTACTGTCGTTGTGCGCCGATGCGATGTGGCCAACAGGGATGAAGTCGACAATCTTGTCTGCGCCGGACTCGAAGGACTGCCACCTGTGCGCGGTATCGTTCACGGAACAATGGTTCTTCGCGTAAGTTTTTACCCTTTTAATCAGGGTTCCGCAGTAATACTAACGGAAGCAGGATGTCCTGTACGAGAAAATGACTTGGGAAGATTATCAACAAGTCATTGAAGGCAAGGTTCAGGGTGGCTGGAACTTTCACCATGCCTTGGCCTCCGCACCACTCGACTTCTTCATCGCAATCTCTTCCGCCGCAGGAGCGGTCGGCAACCGTGGTCAGGCTGCATACAGTGCGGCCAATTGTTACCTCAATGCACTGGTGCGGCACCGTCTATCCCGTGGACTGCCAGCATCTTCCCTCGATCTCACTGCGGTTTCCGACGCAGGATACTTGGCCGACGATCTGGAAAAGGCAGCCGAAGTCGCCCGCAATCTTGGAAGCGACACCATCTGCGAAGCGGAAGTTCTCGCACTACTCGCCGCCGCCATAAGCGGGAAGATGGCGGCGACTTGCAATGACCACACCATCACCGGCATGCGGATCACGGCCACCATGCGACCATTCTGGACCGAGGACGCCAAGTTCAAGGCCATGCGTCTCGCTGCCGACGAAGAAGCTGCTAAAAACGCCTCTGCCAACGCGGTCATTTCGTTCAATGCGGCTCTCAAGGCATCGAAGTCTCTGGCAGAGGCCGAGGAGGTTGTCTGCCAGGGGCTTGTGGATAAGATCTCCACCGTTCTGATGCTTGACGCCGAGGACATGGATGTTACGCGCTCGCTGTCGCATTACCCTCTCGATTCGCTTGTTGCGATTGAGATTCGGAACTTTATCACCAGGGAGTTCGAGGCTAATTTGCAGGTCTTGGAGCTGCTCTCGAGCGGTTCCATTCAAACACTGTCTAAAGGGGTTTGCAGCAAGAGCAAGCTTGTGTCTTTCACTTCTTGAGCGCTGGGTCCGGCAACAGTCCGTTTCGACTTTTTTCCCCATTTCTGTCCGATACCATATATGTGTATGATACGAATGCTGGAACGTCTTCCTATTTCTGTTGTTTGGACCAGCTCGGCATACCTTCTTCGGCTTCTTCATCTAACATGGTTTTTGGTTCTCGGATTCCCCTGTTGGCGATACATTTCTTCCACGTTCTAGATGTTTTCATGTCTTTGCCATTACGGAGAGTACATAGAGCCATATTTCGAATAACAACTCGTCCCGGCTCCGAAGTGTGAGTGCGAGGTACTTTTGACCTACCCTACACACAAACATGGTTCCCCGGTTTCGGCACGTGCGAACCTGGGCGCAGCGCTAAAGTGCGGAGTCCTTAACCCCAGAACTCCCCACAACTTTAATGCTGACCTCAACACAAATGAGCCATCAACTTCACGACGTATGCACAGCTCCCGTTCCGAGAGGTACTCCTCCGACATGGTCCCATCCCAGGGGTTCGGAAGTGAGACTTTCTCCCCCGGATCTGGGCGGCTCACCTCGCCTGGGGCGGAATACGTGAGCCCAAGAACACAACGCCCGAAGCGAGCACAGGTGTCAAGGGCCTGCGCGCGCTGTCGAAAGCTCCAGAAAGGATGCAGCGAACGCCGACCATGCGACAGATGCTGCAAAGTCGGCCTGGCAGACCAATGCGCTGACCGGGATGAATCGGAGGAAACGACTACAGCCCATGGATACTCGCCCAATCAACAACTGCATGATATGTCTGTCCTCAGCCGTCCGCCGCTGGACCTTGTGCCTAGCACACCCATGAGTGTCGGCTTCGCGGATATGCATAGTCCAAATGCTATCCCGACGTTTGCAGCCGTTTCGACGCTCGATCACTGTGTCGACCGGTACTTCTCTCACCTCTTCCCGACCATTCCGATTTTGACGCCGGAGTACGTGTCGCGCGTCACAGCGCAATGTCTTGAGCAGCGTAGCGACGCCTGGGTTGAGTCAGCGGGTCTACTCACAGCACTATCTGCCCTCGTGGTTCTTCAAGTCGAGCAGTCGACGGAGTACTCCTTTCCCGGGGTCATTGCAGAGACGAATGGCGCATACGGTCGAGCACTCCTGGACCGGGCGCTACAATATCGCCACCATCTACCAGTCAAGCCGCGCCCATCTCTGGAACTCATCATCCTCACATTCTTAATATACGCATGCCACGCTCGTCTCTGCCGGCATAGTCAGGCCTACTTCTTCCTACGAGAAGCGGCAACTCTTCTCCTACTTTACGACCATCAACACCACCAGGCGAATGCAGAGGAGGGCCTTGGGGGAAACCAGGTCGCAGATACTGTGTTTCGGAGACTATTCTGGATAGTATTGATCTCGGAGCGATCAAATGCCATCCGATATCGACGACCAATAACGCTCCAAGTCACGAAGGCGGTCACTGGTCTGGACGATATCCTCGTCGCCGACCCATCTCTCGCCGGCTTCCGCCATCTCGCTCTTCTGTTCCGGCCACTCGACACTTCTTTCTTCGCCCTTCTCAACGAAGAAGCAACCGCCCATCGACCGACATTTGAAGAACTAGCCGGCATAGAAATGGCCATTCATTCCGCCCTCGAGCCCGTCCTGAGCCTCCACGACACCCAAAAAGCCAACCTTCGCGTCACACAACTATGGCTGCGCATTATCCTATGGCAGATACGTCTGCGTCTAGGCTTCCTATCAGAGACGCGAGATCCCGCAAGTGCGTCCTATTCTTACCCGCTCGAGCTGGCTAAGGACCTCATGCTGTCCACGCGGGACCTACCAATAGAGAGCATGAGGGTGCACGGAATCGGGCTTACGGAGAAGCTGTTCGATATGGCGTGCGCCGTGGTCGATGTACTGGCTCGGGTGCCGCTTTCGGTGACGACACCGCCACTTGAGCTCGGGTTTGACCCATTGCAAAGTCTGCGGTATTTAAGACGGCTCATATCGGAACTACCCGGGGGTGCAGCTGTATATACCGACTTGCTGGGAAAACATATAGAGGATACTCTACCGCAAATATCACTTTGAGCGTTGTACACGATTACGAGTCGCATTGCTGTGTTATAAGTGAAGAATGGCTGAAGTAACGAAAATTATTTTGGGTATTATGGCAATTATTCTCCGCTATCCCAAATACGGAGAAACAGGAACACGCTCGACAACTCATGTCACTCTAACGGGTACACCCCTGTTCCGTGTCGCCTGGCCTACTGCTCCGACGTCACCTTCTTCATATCCTCCTGCGAATCCGCATAAGGATCAATCTTCGTCTTGGAGAACTTCCTCGCCGCCACCTTGTGCTCGAACAGCAGATCCAACTCGGCGTACGTCCTGTCCTTGGGCTCGGGCAGGCGGAAGTACACCCAGACGGCGCTCAGAAGACAGCTGCCCGCCCAGAAAAACGCGCTCCTGGCACCCCAGTTCCAGGCCGTCTTGGAGAGCTGGTAGTTGGTCATGACGTTGACGAAGATGTTGCTGGCATTGTACGCCGCGCGCGCGAGCACGATTGTCTTGGCCTTGAGCCGGGTGCTGCTGAGCTCGGAGATTAAGCTGTACGTGACGGGGCCGACGGTGAAGTCGTAGACGAAGGTGAAGATGATGAGCATGGCGCCGATGGCCCAGACTGCGCCGTTGGCGTGCGAGAAGGACAGGCAGCCGACGATGATGAGCAGGAGGAACTGCGTGCAGAGGCCGCTGAAGTGGATTGTGCGACGGCCCACGCGGGACATGAGCAGCCAGGAGCCGGCTGTGCCGACGATGCCGAGGGCGTACTGGCCCATGGAGAGGGAGAAGGAGTTGCTTGGGTCGAGACCGGCTTGTGTCCTGTTGTTCAAAGTTAGCGAACAGTCATGCAAAAACGGTGAGTGGAGTCACATACAGGAAATAAGCAAAGTATCCCATCAGGTTCTGACCGCCAAGAGTCTGCACCAGCCAGATACCGATCACAATCTCCGTCCTGCGGAGGTCAACTCCCCGGAAGCAGTCCCGGAAGGTAACACCCTCCTTCAAGCTCTTCTCAAGCTCGTTGGTATGCTCGATCATGGCGATGGTCTCATCAGCGTTGAAGCCCGGCTGGTTGCGAGATGTGAGGCGAAGCAGGGACTTCTTCGCTGCTACCTTGTCGCCGTGGCGGACGTACCACCAGGGCGACTCAGGAGCGAAGATCAGGCCAAGCAGGATTGGGACGGGCCACACCCACTGGACGCCGAAGGGGATTCTGTATGCCCATTCATCTGTCCGCTGCACGGATCCCTTGTTGACGGCTGCAGCGAAGAATTGGCCGATGACCCAACACATGTTGATGAACTGAAGAAAGACACCACGTTAGCACCAGCCAACCGGGGTGTGGGCAGTTGGCAGGGAGAGTGCTTACAGTGGTCAGATACGGCCTCAGCACAGTAGGAGCAACTTCTGATGCGTAGGCGGGAGTCACGCTTTGGAATGCGCCCCAAGGAATACCTGTGGCGGTCATGTCAGCCTGAGCTCGTTCGAGCAACTGGGAATAGCCATGTTGGGACATACCACAGAGAACCTCGCCGAGAACAAGGATCTTGATGTTGGGCGCGAAGAACAGGACGAAGATAAATGCGATCATGAGGATCAGGGAGTAGATAGTGGTCATCTTGTACCCGTACCTGTCCGCCACCCAACCAGCCATGATGAGTCCGATGATCTCGCCTGCACGGGCACCGTTCGAGAGACCGGATTGCCACGCCGCAGAGACGGCGTACTTGCCCGTGGCCTCGTTCAGCGTGCCGAACTTCTTGTTGAAGACGGGCGAGGCGTACAGACTGCCCAGGAGTGCGAGATCGTATCCCTCCATGATGAGGGTGCTGGACAGGAGGACAGACCATCCGATGGCCTTGGGGTAGGTCTTGATGGCGGTCATGAGAGACATGTTGTGCTCGACATCCGCGGCATGCTTCGCGTCGGCGATGAGAGCCTCATCGTGAACAGCCTCGGGGGCGTAGGCCTCGACGTGCTTCTCAGCCATATCGCCGTCAGTGACGGGAGTTGACTTTGGTGGTTGCGACATGGTTGTTACTGGATGTGAGCGTCTCTTTGGTCGGTGACAATAGAGTTGCGAGTATGTCCCTGCACAGTAGTGTTGATGCTACTGGATGACAAGATCGACGTGGTAAAAGAGGGCGCCTACGGGGTCTTATTTATCTCCCCAGCTTGTCAACCACGGGGCGTGTTGATCTTTGGCCCGGTTAGTCTCATGCGGCGAGTGGCAACCAGGATCTCGGGAGCGCGTACAGGCTGGAATCTGGGGAAAGCGGAGGGACCTGGTCTCCCAGTCCACTTGGCAAGCCAGTAATGCGGGGACTGGAGTGCAGATTTTGCAGGTTTATTGGGGATGTTTTTTTCCTATCTGGGGAGGCGGAGGAGAGGAATACAGACTGTTCTCCCAGGTCGACGGCACGAACATCATGGCTTCTGGCATCCTGGCAGCAAGATTTGCGCATGGTTTTCGTTAACCCCAGACTAAGGATGTCAGCGGGTGAACTAGTCGGACCTTTTCCCCATATCTCACATGTGCCAATTGCAGAAACGCCGTTAATGGTGTTCCCACGTTGTCGGAGTTCAGGCGGAGTTGCTGTCGGAGTCGGAGAACGTCCTGGGACGATCTTAAAAGCAGGCCAAGACACTAACTGATCCTGCGCTTGCGTCGAGTACCGGTCGGAGTACAGTCCGACATGTCGGACTCTACGGCGAATTGAGAATTGGAGATGACTTTTATGGATCTTGGGCAGATGTCATGGTTCGTAGATCGTGTTGATCTGCATCTGGGGCAAATCGAACTCTCCACGCCACCGGATCATGTCGACCGCCGGGTTTCGAACATCTTTAAAGTCTCGCTAGTGAATGCGCGCGCAAACCATGTGCTCATCTCCTAGGTTTGGGACTCAGTCCGGTCTCTTCTCGTTTGAGCTCCCTCCCCCTTTTCAACCACGCCTGCCAACTGTTGGCGTAATCATCCTCCCGTCATAGCACCACTACTCTCAAGCTATGGGAAGCATTGGCAACTTTCAGACTATGTCTGAGGATGGGAAATGCCTCTTCGGCAAGGTCCCATGGTGGAAAGATGCCGTCTTCTACCAGATCTATCCGGCGAGCTTCCAAGATAGCAATGGTGACGGTTGGGGCGATGTCCCCGGTGTGCTTTCCCGCATCGACTACTTGCACGACTTAGGTGTCGACTGCGTGTGGCTGTCTCCCATCTTTGAGAGCCCACAAGCAGATATGGGATACGATGTGTCTGATTACCAGAAGATATACGCCCCCTATGGCACCATCGAAGATGTCGACGCCCTCATGAGGGCGTGCCATGATCGGGGCATGAAGCTCATCCTGGACCTTGTCGTCAACCACACATCGATTGAGCACGAGTGGTTCAAGGAGTCCCGGTCATCCAAGGACAATCCTAAACGAGACTGGTACATATGGAAGCCAGCTCGGTACGACGCAGATGGTCGTCGTATGCCGCCGACGAATTGGCGCAGCTACTTTGCCGGTCCTACTTGGACCTGGGATGAGCAAACGGAGGAGTACTACCTCCATCTCTACGCCCCGGAACAGCCCGATCTCAACTGGGACAATGAGGACTGCAGGAAGGCCATCTACGAGAACACTATGCGCTTCTGGCTGGACCGTGGCATTGATGGCTTCCGTATCGACACAGTCAACAAGTACTCAAAACGCACCGACTGGGTTGATGCTGCTATCACAGACCCTGCGTCGCCACATCAACCCGCTCCAGAGATGTGGTGCAATGGGCCGAGGATACACGACTTCATCCGCGAAATGCGGCAGGAAGCTCTGGAGCCCTACGATGCCGTATCCGTCGGCGAGCTCTCCAACACACCATGCCCATCCCAAGTTCTCCCTTACGTCTCAGCCGCCGCCAAGGAGCTGGATATGGTATTCGAGTTTTCCACCATCAGACTCGGGACCGGAGACGGCTTCGGCGCCAAGTACATCTACCATCCGTTCCCCTTATCCCGTCTCAAGGCCCTCACTTCCACCTGGCAGACCTTCATCGAAGGGACAGACGCTTGGACGACTGTGTTCTGCGAAAACCATGACAACGGTCGCGCCGTAAGCAGATTCGGCGACACGAGCACCCCTGAACTGTGGCGGAGGTCGGCAAAGACACTGGCATTGTGGCAGGCCACCATGACCGGGTCGCTGTTCCTCTACCAAGGCCAAGAGATAGGCATGGTAAACATGCCTAGCACGTGGGGCATAGAGGAATACAAGGACATCGAAAGCCTGCGCTTCTACGCGGAAGCTGTCAAGTCGGGCGATGCAGCCCGCGCGGATGCCACCCTGCGAGGACTTCAAGTACTGGCGCGAGATCACTCGCGCATCCCATTCCAGTGGGACTCGTCGCCGAATTCTGGGTTCAGTACGGGCAGCGCCGAGCCATGGATGCGGGTTCACGACAATTACCGCAAGATCAACGTGGCAAAACAGGTTGGCGACTCGTCCTCCATCTTGGAGTTCTACCGCGCAATGCTCCAGATGAGGAAGAGCTATCGGCACATCTTTACTCATGGAGCGTTCCGACTGCTCGATCCTACCAGCGAGACTCTGTTCAGCTATGTGAAAGAGTCAAAGGATGGACAAAAGGCCCTGGTAGTGTTGAACATGTCCAGGGAAGAGCAGCAGTGCCCGGACGTGGCGCTTGCTCTCAAGTGTCCGCCACGAGAGACATCGCTCCTCGTCTCGACGCTTGATCAAGTGTCGCTGCGCAGTGAGCAGCTTTCTGCACGGGTCTTGGAGCCATGGGAGGGTCGGGTGTATGTACATCAGCCAGCTAAATAAGCATCCTCTAGAGTTCTAGACGTCTATCAAGGCGAACACTATCAGACTTACGCTCAAGAACAAACAGACACTTGCCCAGTCATGGTCTCGTTTCAATGTAAGGGTATCGCTCCTGGCTTCCAGGCCATTGCATGGTTTTACAGATTGCTAGCCGGCTTGTTCTCCTCATGGAACGACGTCCTAACCAGCTCAACCCGTTTTGAAATGCCACCCATCTTGTAGGTCGCCGGGCTATCCAAATCACTGTCACGATCTCTATCGCTCCCCTTCGTCGAGTCGTTGGTGAAGATATACTGCTCGTCACTCTTCCTCTCGAGGTTCATCTTCTCCGGCCCCGAAACGGAGGTGTTCTGGCGACTCTTGACTGGGCCGCGCCACAGTCCGGGAGTGTTAGACCCCTGCTGATTGACGTTTGAGAGGTTATACCCTTTCCCTTGGTGGTGGCCATCCATGTAGTAGGCGGACCCCTTCTTGGTCGAACCGAAGAGGCGAGGGAACAGACGGCCCATCGGTTGCTTCAAGATGGGAAGACATGTGCTGATGGTTCCGAGGTTCGCTTCGATGATGGTCCAGATGCCGCGTTGGATGAAGTTGTATGTCTGGTCGCCCTTGTTCTTCAGAGAGTTCTGCACAGATGTGACTCGGATGATTGACGTGACGGTGACGCTAGAAGGGGGCTAGGTTAGTACACTGGCAGTACGCACTGGGCTGTATTTCCATCCATCGATCCGTGCAGGGGGTTTTTGAGTCCAACTTACAAACCGCCGAGGAGGAAGATACCGCACAGCAGGACCTTATCCCGCTTGTTCAGCTTCAGGGCTAGGATCGAAGGGATGGGAAGCACCAAGACCATGACATCGGTGATGATGTTACCGACGGCATAGGCCACCCAGAACCTATCATTGCTGATGCACTGTGCCTTGACAGTCTTGTCCCACGCTCCTGAAATGGGAACGCACTGCCCAATAGTTGCGCCGACAGTGGCGATGGTCCATGCGGACACGATGAACAGCGCTGCAAACGCGGCGAAGCGGAAGGGTTTACTGATGAAGATACGCAGATAGAGCAGGATGATGGCGACTTTGTTGAGGCCGACGGTAATCTTGTAAGGCGTCTGGGCGATGAAGAACTGCTTCAGGCACAGGGAGAGCTCGGCCTTCGTGAGGTCCGCCTTG
This sequence comes from Coniochaeta sp. 2T2.1, assembly GCA_009194965.1. Taxonomy (NCBI): domain Eukaryota; kingdom Fungi; phylum Ascomycota; class Sordariomycetes; order Coniochaetales; family Coniochaetaceae; genus Coniochaeta; species Coniochaeta sp. 2T2.1. The sequence continues at coordinate 273,083 of VSMA01000017.1, read as the reverse complement.
TGCATGCCATAGCCATTCTCGATGGCGAGGCACATCATGGTAGAGAGCACGATGGAGAAGGCCTATGTAGATATAGACAGTCAGTACGTGGTCCCAGCCAGCCGGTAGAAGGCCCTGGTGGATATAATCGAGACATGCGGTCACTTACCAGTGCCAGGACAATGGTAAAGTCATCCCACCCGAGTTTCCCGTGCATCCACATCCGGGTCGTAAGACGAGCGATCACGAAGAGGCCGGAGGCGATGATCATTACCACGGCGGTGATGTACATCTTCCAGCCCTGGTCTTCGAACCCGTTGTTCGGAAATCCCATGCCATGGGGGCCCATCTTGTCGGCTGTCCGACCCTCAAAGATCTAGTGACTTGATACGTGTACGTCAAGCTGCCCGGTAGGAAGATCAAAGGTCGAAGCATTGACGGGGAGCCAACAGGAACAGCGCCGAGCTCGAGACACCCAGGGCAATCTCACGACATATATCGCCAGGCTTGCAGGCTTCGCTTAGACCATACCACTCATCTCGTCCCGAAGTATGCGAGAGAATATGTCGTACCGAGAGGCTGGATTGTTCTTGGAGGGTCGGCTATGTGACCTGGTCACATATGTGAGAGCATTTTCCTGCTCTCAGAATCACCTTCCCTTCCGTGTGTCGGACCGCAGGATGATACCGTCAAGCTGCGACTGGGGGCCGCCGGCAGGATCCTGCCAGATACGCCGGCCGACGCATGATTGGTGCTTCGCCTGCCACAGTCCTAGATACGTGCCTATTAGGGATTAGGGATCACGCAACCAAGATTGAACCCTGCCGCACCCCGGTTCTCGCGCAAGGTTTCTTTCAGGACCGGGATGCCGGGCTTGGTAATGGTATTCTTGCGTAGGTCGCTCGTCCATTTCAGGCTTCGTGGCTCGAGGGATGACATGCTCTCTGAAGTCTTGCGTGCTTGGTCCGTGACAAGCCAGAACCTTTTGCGCATGCACCATTATCAAGTGGACTGTAGCGGACTTAGACTAGAGCGTCCCAGTCCCAAGATGATCTCACACTCAAGGTTCTTAGCCGCTGATCAAAGCACAACGTTCCCTTGGTTCGACCCCTAGTTCCCGCCGTCTGAGCGACGGACCGCTCGATAATGGAGCAACCATTATAAGACTCGGCTGAGCCCACTTGGGCCGTTGAAAAACAACAAAAATAACAAGTGAGGTAGAGATGCGAATGCAACACTCGCTTGCACCTCTCTTTCTCGTGTTCGAAATCCCTCGCGGTCTCCTCGACCGATAGCCGTCTCTTGCATGGAGCTCTAGCCTAATGCGGTTGGTCACCGATGCAGAGTTGCGGTGCGACTTGAAGGATTCGCAAATTCAGGGGCTGCAGCACGAGCGTCTTACGCCAAGTCTTCCCCAACATCTGGATTGCGAGAGTGCGACGCTGCCAGAGTTCCCAGGACGAAGTGGGATGTGATAACGAATCTTGTTGAGCCCTTTTCTGGGATTGATAAAAGCCACACTCTGTTCCCTCCATGAAGCTCGGGTATGACTGCATGACAATATTGCGGGAAGGACGAGAACACAGGAATGAGGAGGCGCTCGAGGTCGGACTGTCGAAATATCTCGATGCCACCTCGGAGTTGACAATGCGACGCACCCTCTCCCCTTCTGCAATCCGCATATAACCGTGGAAAGCCCTCAAGGATCGGTCGGCATCTCTCTTCCTGCCCCCATGTCCTATTCCTGCGCAATGCCCTAAAACTGTCGTCGCTAGTGGCGGAAATGCTCCTTCTGAGGCCTCTAGCCTATGCCAGTGTAATAAGTCCTTCATCCATCGGCCGCTTTCGCCGTTGCCCGACAACCGGGGATCTGCAACTGACAGTTCTTGTTGGTCATTCCGGGGCTTCAGTAACTCGGCGCTCACTACCAATTTCAACAAATGCCTTGTGGGCAGGAACCTGCCAAGGGGACAAGTTGTCACTTGTCAAATAGTCTCATGCATTGTCCCAGCTTTACGGGGACGAATGAGATTGCCGTCATGTTCCTCCGTCGCCGGTTCTCCACGTGGAGAGGGTAGCATCCCTCCTCTTAAATACCCGGAGCTGCCCGCCGCCCCCGGCGCGCTTCTCTCTTTTTGTTTTGTTGACTTGAATCCTTCCTCGACGCCCGTCCCCGCGTCGCCGTCGTCCTCACCATGATGTTCTTCTCGACCGCCGTGCTCGGCGCTTTGGCCCTATGCGCGAGCTTTGTCTCCGCAGACACGGCACCGACATGCAAGGCTTGCGCGCCGGCAGCAGCCAAATACTTGACGGTCGATACGTCCAATGGGCCGATCACCGGACATTTGGCCAACAATACAAAGTGTGTCGTTGAGTACCTCGGCGTCCCGTACGTGAAGCCGCCAGTGGGCAACTTGAGGTTCGCGCCGCCGCAGAGGTTCACCGGCACGACGAAGTACGTGGCCGCTAACTTTGGCTTCGACTGCCCGTTAACTGCGTCAAAGCCGGTCGCCTATCCGGACTTCACGCCCCAGGCCCAGAGGATCGTCAACTACTTTGCTTCTGCTGCTGGGACGCCGCAGAGTGAGGACTGCTTGACGCTGAACATCTGGTCCCAGCCGACAACCAACTCGGACCGTGCCAACAAGCCGGTCATCGTCTTCTTCTATGGCGGACGTAAGTGCCCCTCGTCTGAGCCCGCCTTATACGCCTGTGTACTGACTTGTGATGTATGCAGGCTACACCATTGGAAACACCAACAGTCCGATGTACAACGGCAAGTACTTCGCCGAAGCCGAGGACATCGTCGTCGTGACCGTCAACTACCGTCTCAACATCTTCGGCTTCCCGGGTGCTCCTGGCCAGGCGCAGAACCTCGGTCTTCGAGACCAGCGCGCCGCCGTCGAGTGGATCCGGGACAACATCGCCAAGTTCGGCGGCAACCCGTCCAAGATCACCATCTCGGGCCAGTCCTCGGGCGGCGTGAGCACCGACTACTGGGCGTACTCTTACCGGAGCAACCCCATCGTCAAGGGAATCATCGCCCACTCGGGCACGGCCTTCAGCTTCCCCCAGAACACCAAGACTGTGCAGACGAACAACTGGGACGCGGCCGTGGCGGCCGTGAACTGCTCCACCGCTGCCGACACGATGGCCTGCATGCGCAGGGTGGACTGGACCGCCCTCAAAGCCGCCGCTGTCGGCATCAGGCCCGCTCAGAGCACCAGTGTCCTCCGCGCCATCCCCCCCTTCTGGCCGACTCCGGACAACGAGACCGTCTTCTCGTCATCTGACCTCGTCGGTTTGACCGCCAGCGGCAGCTTCGCCAAGATCCCCATCCTCTTCGGCAACAACCACAACGAGAACGGATACTACCAGATCCCCGCGTTCGGCAACGGGGTCGTACCCACCGTCGCGCAAGTGGTCTCCTTCATGCTCGAGTCCTTCACCTGCCCCGTCGCCTACCAGGCCGCCGCCCGCCGCAAGGCCAGCACGCCTGCCTGGGCCTACCGCTTCCACGCAGACTGGGATAATACCCGCCTGTACCCGACGTCGGGCGCATACCACGGCGTCGACCTGCACATGATTTTCGGGGCCTCTGCAGACGTCAGCGGCCTACCGACTGCTGCCGCCCAGCGCGAACTTACAAAGACGATGCAGGATGCCTGGTTCGCCTTCGCCAACAACCCGGCCGAGGGGCTCAGCAACCTCGGCTGGCCCCAATTCGACCCCAACAAGAAGACCCTCGTCGAGCTGGGGTTGAACAATAACCCCAAGCCTCAGCTCGCTTATCCGTCCACATATACCGCGCCCTGCGTCGATGTCACGATGGGAGCCCTGGGCGTCGTCGCCTCTGTATTGGACAGTGTCGTCGATACCCTCGAGGGTAACATATAGTCATTGGTCCTCGGATGTCGCGAGAACAGTGACAAGAAGTTAGAAGGCAGATTACCTATAAATCTTATTAATACACAATGCATATTCAAATCTTCATCCCCATCTAATCCCCCAAAATCTTTCCCAACTCCTCTCCTCGGCTAGTGGCGGCTTTCACGGCCTTGTTGACGATTTCTTGGAAGTTTGACTCCTTGAAGCTGTTGAGCGCGGCCTCGGTGGTTCCCTTTGGGCTCGTGACATTGATGCGCAGCTGTGCGGGGGACTCGTTATGCGACTCGACCAGCATCTTGCCGGCTCCAAAGCAGGTCTGCTTGGCGAGTCTCTCGGCCTGCTCTTGGGGCATGCCAAGGGCGACGGCGCTGGAAACCATATGTTCGACCAGTGCGAAGAAGTAAGCCGGGCCAGATCCTGTTTTCGTTTTGTCAGTATCCATCGCCATTTCGCCGCAGCATAGGAGTAAGTGACATGACCATACCTGACAGCCCCGTAACAACATCGATTAACTCCGCCTTCTCGACCCACTCCGTCACCTTGCCGAACCCGGCCAGCAGCCCATCGACCAGCTCCCTCTCATCCTTCGACACTCCCTCTCCAGCATACGCTCCCGAGGCACCCTCGCCCACGAGCGCCGGGGTGTTAGGCATAACCCGCACCACATTTGGCGCCCGCCCATCACTCGTCGTGAACCAAGCAGTCAGGCTCGTAGACGGGATACCAGCAGCAATAGACACAATAAGCGGCAGCTTCTCTTGTCCCTTCCACGACACGGCCAGCTCCTGGCACACGCCCTTGGCTACCTGCGGCTTAACGGCCAGGACCAAGATGTCGGCGTCCTTGGCGGCGTCGGCGTTGGAGGTGGTAGTGCGGACTTTGAGCTGGTCCTCGACCTTCTTGCGGTTGACGTCCCAGGGCTCCGAGACGACGACGTTCCCGGGCGTGGTGCTGCCGTTGGCGAGGAGGCCGGCGATGATGGCGGCGCCCATGTTGCCGCCGCCGATGAAGCAGAGCTTCATGTCTTTGAGGCTCGTCATTGTGTCGGGTGTCAATTGGTCCAATTGGGTGAGAAGGACTGTGGTTTCGTGATGGGTGAGGTGAGTTGTGTGAGTTTATGAGTGCCCGCATCAAACCATGAAATCGAAGCGAGATAAAGGAATACGTACCTTTTCGAAGCGGGATCCACAGTGATGCAGGTGTGGATCCAAGCACTCCGAATTCGGTAAACAAAAGTACCCAAGTACCTTTCTCCATTTCAATTTCCATTACCATTCACCACTCACGATGAGTTGACCTAGCATCACCTCTCACTTCAGCAGGACCTGAAATCCCCCGAACATGGCCTGTTCAGCCAGCAGCTGGGAACAATCATGTATCTACAATGTCGCTCCGCCAGGAAATGCCGTGTCCAGTTTCCACCCTTCCCTTACCAACACTCTCATCTGTTCCGTGAGCCATGCGAGCACTTACACCACAGCCAATGTCGCTCCTCCATGCACTTAGACAACGGCACACACCAGCCACATTACGGCCTCATTCCAGTACAACTACTCCTAGCACTGATCCTTTCCCACCAGACCGCTACAACCAAACGCTCACCCTCCCCGACGGCAGAACCCTAGCATGGGCCGAAGCAGGCGACCTCCAGTCCGACTACCCCGTCTTCTTCTTCCACGGCTTCCCTGGCTCGCGTCTCGAGGCGCGTGGAGTAGAAGACATCGGCTGCCTCCACAAAATCCGCTTCATCTGCCCGGACCGTCCGGGCTACGGCCTCTCCGCCTTCCAGCAGAACCGACGCATCGCGGACTGGCCTGCCGATGTGCAGCATCTCGCCCGCCACATGGAGCTCAAGCGCTATGCTGTTCTCGGTGGCTCTGGCGGTGGACCGTTTGCGCTAGCCTGCGCACGCTTTATCCCAAAGGAGACGCTGTCGGGCGTTGGACTGCTGTGTACCGCCGCTCCGTGGGAGAAGGCCGTGCTGCGCCACGTCTCGTGGTACCGTCGTCTGCTGGGATGGGCGGCTGCGTACTGCCCTTCGTTAACCACGCGTGTCTTCAACGGCCTCCTTGGTCTGATCAAGTGGTTCGCAGCTTCTAGCACGGGGAAGAAGCTCCTCGATAACATCGCCGTCAAGGCAGCCGGAGCAGCAGGGAAGGATATCCCCCAGGTAGAGACGACGCCCGCCGCCGTCGCGGAGAGGAGAGAACGGCTGCTCAGTGTCTTGCTCGAACCCTTCGCCCAGGGGTCGCAGGCTCTGGTACAAGAAGCTTATCTGCTCTCGCATCCGTACGGTTTCCGCATGGAGGAGGTCGAAAGGAAGGTTGACACCTGGCACGGGACCAAGGACACGAACTCCCCTATCGAGATGGTGCGGTATATGAAAGAGCAGCTGCCGGATTGTGACTTGCACGAGCTTGAGGGAGAGACGCACTTCACGATTGTGAAGCACTTGGAGGAAGTGGTTACTGAGCTAGTGCGGCACCGCTAGTAAAGAGCGGGAATTGTGGCTGGTCTTGTTAAGAAGACGGCTTCAAGTTCGTCCATGCAGCAAGTTTACGTCGCTCCAAGGATCGACAGTCGGTCGGATAGCAACGTGTGTCTACCATTGAGGTTTTGCTCGACGTAACAGCCCATGTCTCTGCCATATCCGGTGGAAACACCCTTGATCCTATTTCTCATTACCCACCGCAGCCACCACCACCCCCTTCCATGCCCAAAGTGCACCGTGCCACTCCCCGACGAACGTCCATAACGTCCATCCGCTTCTTCACATCTACACATCCCTAACCATCCACACATTCCCCTCCGCCTCCCCCCCAGGGTACACCCTAAACCCAACCCTCTCATAAAAAGCCACAACCTTGGTATTCTCCCCGCTCACCCCAATGTGTATCCCCTTCCCATAATTCCCGCCACTGTTCCTAATACTCTCGACGAACATCTCGATCATCTTCCGCCCCCATCCCTGCCCCTGCCACCCGTCCACCAGGTCGATGTGCATCGTCGCCCTATACTCCTCCGTGAGTTCCTTCTTCCCCTTCACGCCCTCCAGCAGCAACCACCGCGGGTTATACGCCAGCTGCGCCATGCACCGCGCGTTGACGACTTTCCCCCTCTCAACGCCGGCCTCGACCTCTACGTCGAAATCCGATCTCAACCACGGCTCCAGCGTCTCCAGCTGTTGCGGGGGGGCCACGTCCTCGAGCCCCTGTCGGGATTGCAGGACTTCGGAGACGTACCGCGGGTAGGCGGAGGCGAAAGCGAAGACGTCAGGGGTGCCGATTACGTAGCCAACTGCTCTGCCGGCACCGTCGTCGAGGACGAAGCAGTTCCCTGGGCAGAGGAGGGTGTACTGCAGCGTCCAGACGTAGGGGGCTAGGGCGTAGGCGCCGGGGGAGGCGGCGAGGTTTGGGGGGAGGGTTGCGCGGCACTGCGGACGTTAGCGAGTGAACTGTGACATGAAGGTTTGGTCTGTGATAAAAGCGAGTAGGTAGGTTTACAATGTGCTTTGCGGCCTCTGCGTCGGTGGGTTGGTAGGGGCGGATGTGCGCCATTGTGACTGGCTATGCTAGCTGTTGGTTTCCACAGCTTGGATATCACTTGCTTGCAGGTGACAACGTGCCTAACGGTTCAAAAAACCATAGGGAGTAGCAAGATGTGAAACGAGTGCAGCGAGTGCTTCGATTTATAGCTTATTCCCTAGGTACCTGTAGTCGTTGATCGTTGGTAGTTGGTCGTTGTATGTACACAGTAGAGGGGCACGAACGCCAGCTTGGCAAAACCTCGGCTGAGGGTCGGGTTGTAACGTGGTAACGCGGGCCGTCCGCCGGAAGGATCCATTGGACACAGCGTGTGGAGTAAAAGCCGGGATAGATGCCTCTGGTATCGACATCTGCGTGACAAACACGGACGACTAGACTTCACCTGATGTCAAATTGGCGAGACTTCAGCCCAGTTTCGAGGGTCGAGATGCATGGATCTGGCGGCAAAGCACCTCTATTCTTCTTTTGTCTGATAACCTTGCGGTAACATATCCCCCCTTATCTGAAAGAGCAACGCCGGAGCCAGCCCTGTTCGCCCGATCGCGAGTCTCCCGCCAAACAAGCAAAGCCGAAGAAAGAGGAACCCGTGATAGTATCTGTGGGTTGAAGAAAGGGTATGAAAAATATGAAAATGTACAAGTTGGTATCTCATTTCGTATGCTCGTACAATTATGCCCCGAAATCTCGCCTCGAGCCGAGATACACGTCCCAGAAAATACAAACAAGAGCAAGCTGGCAAATGGAAAGTGTGGCAGGAATCATCTGGTAGATGTTCAGACATCCATGTGAGTACAGACATGGAAGGCCAAGCTCAAGCGCGGAGCCAGGCACGGCATTTCTTCTAGAACATGCCTCCAGGTGCGCCTGCGTTCGACGGCTTCAGCCTAGGAGTGAGGACAGTCCTGCTTGCCGGAGGTCCGGCAGCGATGAACTGGTTGGGAGAGGGGTGTTGCGGATAGTAAGGAGACCTCTGTCCGTCATTCTGTGCCAGCGTGTTGCGAATGGCCCGGACACTGCTGCTCTCGTCATCCGTCCCCGAGGCGCCGCGCCTGCGTCCCGTGCTCTCGTAGCCCTTCGAGCCAGCGACCGGCCTGGGAGATGGGAGCGCGGAGGCGGCGGGATGGGTTGATGAGTCTTCCTGATCATCCCCAGTGCGTTTGCGCCGCGGGTTGATCGGAGGTAGAGGAGGTGCGGTTTGGCTGTTGTCGGTCCCAGAGCGAGACCTGGTCGTGCCCTCGGCAAGCGTGACGGTGGGCACCCGACTGGTCGACATGATGAACGTTGGCTCGGAAATATCGTGCTTGTTGACGGTCCGCCTGTGAGAATCATTCACAGTGCTAGTGGTGGTACTGAATCCTGGAGACTGCGGCACCGATGGCCGCCTGCCCTGGATGCCGTTGGGAGCGATTGATCCAGAGGGCGGACCGGCCAGGGAATCCGGAAGAGGGGAAATTGGGGAAGGTTGACCGGAAATGGACTCATACGGAGACCTAGGCTGCACATTCAGGTTTGTAGCAGACCGCGATCCGTGGAGGTATTTAGGGGAGGGTGCTGCGGAAGACGTCGACGATCCGGGGTAGCCTTGGGGCGGCATGATCGGTGATCGTCGGATATCCGATCCCGGGAGGCCAGGAGATCGCAGCATGAGTGGGCGAAGACCATTGGTCGGCTGGAGCTTCTGCTGCTGGCTCCCATCATGAGGGGTCGAGTTGTTGCGGAGGCGAGGAGGACGATTATCCGACCGACCATGGCTGGCTTCGGAACCGCTGCGATCCCGCTCCGTTGACGTCTGCCTGGAACTACTAGAGCCAGTAGGAGTTCCTTGCCGGTATCGCGGCTCAGTGCTCGGAGCCCGCTGCTGGTATGGGACTGGTGGCGGTTTCCGCTCCCGGCTCGGGGTCCTCTCTCTGGAGCCTGTCTCGGATTGGTCCTCATAGTTTCGCTGTGGCCCGGCAGACGACATCTGTGAAGCTTGATGCCTGGCAAGAGTCTCGAGCTCTTTGCGCCTCTGCAACTCTCTCCGGGCGTTCCTGAAGGCCCTGAGGCCGGGGTGTACGTTCTCATCCTCCTTTTCCTTGATCGACTTGTTGTCAGCCTCAGACTCGGCATCGCCATTTGTGGATTGCTGATCCAGCCTTCGATCACGGATGTTCGCCTCCTGCTCAATAGATGGCCTAGGTGTCTCCCTGTCCTTCTCGTCGAAGCTCTGCTTGCTAGCGCTGGGAGACGTAGCCATGGTCGCAGCGCCAATACCAAGCATCTTCATCGCCTTCGATTGGCTTCCTCCGACCTTGGACCGGGATCGGTCTACCAACGAACCCCGACTGGACTTGGGCTTCAGGATCCCGATGCCCAAGGCGTTGGGTTGTGGCAGTTGGCCAACGGTGTCTCTCTGCGTATCCGCATGCCGATGCGGCGAATTCTCCCGACTGTTGTCCGCTTCGGCGTACGAAGTCAGCCGCTCACGCACGCGACGGCGAGCATCTTCCAGTCGACTAGCAAACTCATCCGGCTCGGATTCCATCTCGTCAGTTGAAGGGCGGCTCGAGCTACGGCGATCTGAAATTGCCTTGAAGTCTTCATGTCCATTGTACTCGTTAGTACTCCGCGAGCTGCGAGTCCCAGCACAGTCTTGTTCCTGAGATACCCAGGGGTTGGACTTAGCACCAAAACCATTGACCATAGAGTCACGAGACTCAGCTGTAAATCGGGTATCGAGTCCACCGGTCTGCGGCTCGTTTGGATAGATGGATGACGTGTTGCTCTCCGAGCGAAGATGTTGGCGCACCATTCCGCTCAGGCCAGCGGTTGTTGGGCCTAGTGTTGGCGAATCTGGCGGTGATGTGTGTTGTGATGCTGGAACCGATGTGTTCTGGTTGTCATGTTTCTCGGGTGAATCCGTCATAGTCATCTCACTGGGAGAGACCGGCGTTGGCAAAGCTGCTGGTCTGAAGGCTGGATGATCTGTGTCGGAGGGACGTTGAAGCACAACTTGAGGAGTGGCAGTCGGTTTGCCGCTCCCGAACAGGGGAGACCCATCGGAGTCATCAAGAAATGTGCCTTCATTCAAGTACTCTTCCTTGACAGTGGGCTCGATTCGCCTGGTCGACTCTGGTTTGAGCTCTAATGGCTGTCTCTGCATTGAGGACGAGGACTGGGAACGCCATGTCGGCGCAAAAGAAGCGTTTGACTCGGCTCTTGAGCGTGACTCTGGCGTCTCTCGACCTGACTGTAGCTGCAACTGTCTCAGAGCGTACTTCGATTCGTCGTAGGGTTCCACTGGCTTTTGGAAGACGCCCATGGCGGTCGCCTTTCCGCGATCGTTGGGTTGTATTGGGAGCATGCCATTATCGCCGGTCTCGCTAATAGGTGGACTCAGAGGAGGAGACCCGCCGAAGAGATTCCTGTTTCCTGGCTGTGATCCGGCCTTGATGCCGAGGTCCAGGGTGCTTGATGACGAAGCAGTTGCTGGAGGGCTCAATGACCTCAGGTTCGGGGCGCTGGCCTTGGCGAGGGGGCGTCTCTCCCCAAACCGATCGAGAAACCCGATGGAGGTTGGGGAGGGTGATACCTGTGCTGGGTCAGGGGTGCGGTTTCCGATAGAACGGTTCCGCGCGAATGTGTCGATTCGAGAAAAGGCGGATGCCTGCTGGCCGTGCATGTCCTGGTTCAGCGCCTGTTCATATAAGCGCCTCGTCCGAGTGACACTCCGCTCCAAGGCAGGGGTGGAATTGGCGGAGGAGCTGCCGGTCGATGTGGTGTGAGATTCCCTGGTTGAAGTTGCTGGCTGAGAATTGACCGAGGTGGCGGCAGTGGAGTATCGAGCAATGGCCGATGCAGAAGATGTCGTCGAGGAGGTCTCCCGCTTCCGGTTGTAGCCAAGAAGCGAGGGTGATTCTGACCGGTGCAGCTCTGCTTCCTCGGCGTCTGGGGCGACAGGCGTCGACTCGTTGCTGTCGGATCCTGAAGACCGCCTATTCTTCTCACTCTGTCTCCAAAGCTGGAAGGCCGAGACAGCCACGTCATCCTCATAAAGCGCTCGACCAGCCATGCCACCAGTCCCACTGCCCTTGTTACCGGCTGGGATCTTGTATATCTTTTGCCTTCCGCCAAACAAAACATTGCCTTCGGTCGGTTTGCCACGGTTCATTATTCCACCTCTGGTTGAGTCGGCATCGTCCGATATGTACGAGTCAACCTGCCCTCGTAGAAATGGTGCCTTGATCGATTCGACCTCGGCAATGTCAGACAGGCCACCATAGGCAGCAGTGAAGCCAAAGTCGCCCAGCCGTGATTGGCGCTTGGGATAGAGCACGCTGTCGTCGCTGGCCTTGCCAATCTTGGTGTTTGGATCGTCCTGTTCCCTCAGCATGGAGAAGCGGGCGGACAGGTTGGTCATGAGCAGACTGGTGCGGAAATTATCATCAGAGGGAAGGGCGCTTTGCAGGTCGAACTCCTTCTTGGGCTCCTCCTCCGTCGACTTCTTGCCCCGTCTGAAACTCTTGAATGCGGACATCGATGACTGTTGCTCTGGGGCCGAGGAGTCATCCTTGGCCCGCTTCTTGGTTCTAAATCGATTCATGGTCGGTTACTGAGAATGTGAGAGAAGACAGGGCAGTGGTTGTAATTTGTCCGTCGTGGGTGAAGAGAGGCCGTGACGTGATCACAGACCAGCGTCCATGGGCCCGAGCCCGGAGAAGAGGATGTCCGACAAAGATTGACTGCGGTTCTTCAAAGGTGATCGGGACTCTGTGATGCTGAGGTAGGGCGTTAGCTCATGTCCACCTTCTCAATGTCTTGGAGGACAACTCCTCATAGGGATGCATATGCATGAACATGTGCCTAGATATGATGAAGCACAACAGTATGCGCCGGACTGACTAAACCCGGCTGCACCGAGAAGCAGAGCGTTCAAGTCGACCTTCACACATAGCAGAGCCAGGCCGACGGGACGGGCAGTTGTGCATAATGATATGAATAGCAATGAATGGATTTTACCTGGTATTGCCGGGGAAATCCTCTGGAATCGTGGGAGAGGCAGTGTCGAAAGTGTTTCAAAAGCAGTGATGACCCGGAAACTGCCAACATGCATGAATATCGCTGCAGGGCCGAGGCGCGGGGGGCTTGAAACAGATGAATGAATCGGATAACGCGTGGGTTGTTGAAGGTAATCGGAGAGTCGAGAATGTCGAATGTTGGACGAGAATACCGTCACTTGCTGCTCTGTCTCGACAGGTTGGGTCTCGCTGGAGTAACAAGATTCGAGGACTTGAAGTTGGCCTTGGCTCGAATATCGGACTGCGTCGGTGGGAAAATGAACGTAATGGGGACGGAGGAATAAGCGCGTGGTGAGAGTGAGAGTGGCACTGAGTAAATAAAGGAGTGGATTTGAAGTTGCTGCTGCAAAACGAACAAGTAAAGGAGAGAAATGGACGACGACCAGTCCCTTCAAGTTGGGAGACAGACTCGATTGAGGTTGTAAAAGGAAGGAGCGTGAAGAAAGGACGACCAGACCTTCCAGGCCAGAAAATGGGGAGATTACCGAGGGCAACCAATCTCGAGGCAGATGTTCGCTCACATTAATAAACTGGGAGTGTCTCTTATGATCCAGTTCCATCGTGCAAACGCTCTCCTGGCCCCTGGTGCCTTCCCCTGCTCGAACCCGCATGGAAGAGTTGCGGCACGACAGCGGGAGTGCCTGCATTATGTGGAGAAGATTTAGGGGCGTGCCCGCAGTAAGTATCGGGCCCGTCCAATAAGAGTCGAGGATCTGATGCACAATGCAACATGATGCAGGGTTCCTGCCAGTTTTCGGGAGTTCAGGGCGCCAGCTTTTGTGCTTTCCTCTTTCCAGGGGCAGCACTTTGCTCCGTGCCTGTGTGACTGTGTCCTTCTGTGCAGAGACGCATCGCAGCGACTTCCTGCCTGGAGCAGATGAATCTCATGGGATTGGCTTCAACTCTCTCTCACACATCTTCACAGCACTGAAGCAGAGTGAACAGCAAGCCAGCAAGGAGACCACAGTTACCTTAGTCTTGCAGATCCGCCCACTTGATCTCTGAGACATCTGGAGATGGCAACTCATCAATGACCCCTGAATCTCTTCCGAGACATTCTGTCGCACCTCATGAATTTATCACAGCCATTGGTCGCCTTGTCATTCATTCATCTAGTACATATAGACAAGTCGTCGATAGCATCCTGTCGTGCAACTGCGGAACCCCTAACTACCATCTGTATCTGCGTCGGCATGCGATCGGCCGTCATCCTCTATCAGCAACTTAGGCGACGGCATTTCACCCTTATGAACGGACGCACTGGACAGCAGCTGGTTGGGCGTGCAAACGGAAAAGATACGACAGCAAAAGCAATTACCGGCAGCGAAGTCAATCGAGCCTGTACCACTGTGACCTGCGTACGACCCGAGCTGATATCTCTGTCGGTAAGAACTTGTGGCATCATATCATTTTCGTTCGTCTTTTTCTTTTCTTTCTTTTGTGTCAGCGAATTTTGTATCGAGTACCTTCTTCGTACAACTCTTGAAAAAGGGGAAGTAGGTAGCGTCGCAAAACGCAGAAAAAGCAATAAAAAACACAAGAAAAAGGTTCGTCCCTCATCCAAGGCCCAAGCGGGTGGGTCCATTTCAGACGGGGGTCCGTGCTGCCGCTTTGCTGCTCTGCTTCCGCGGACCAATGAAAGGCATGTTCCTGACGCTAGTCCTAATTGGGGGTAAATGTCCTGGAGGTAAGGTACCAGTGCAGGTACGTTTTTGGTCCTGTGGCCTTGAGACGTGCACTTTCTCTTCCAATGTTCTTTGCCAAACTCAATCCTCTTCTCTTTTCTCTGAAATTCCCGTGTCGATGTCGAGTACAGTGGAAGCCCAACCTTGGTTGCCGGGAGGTCGCGTCGATCCTGGTACAATTCAAGGAACTGGGTGACTCTTTTACGACTTCCCGTGTCTGGAAAAGTCGGTCAAGCCGGACTGGTAGACGGAAAAGGCGTCGATAGTGACGCTACGCAACGTCGTCTTCAAGAATTTACAGAGTAGGGTCATGCGATCCAGCAGATACTGCTGGTGCAAGACGGGAGACGCGTGGACCAAGTTCGCATTAAGCTTGGGACTGTCGCACACTAGCTCTGCCCGTGGGCCTTCCGGCACTGGCAATGACACGGAGCTTCTGGGGAAGGCCATAATTGGGACGCGCCGACGTTGGCCTCTATCGCTGAACGAGCTGGGCCCGGCTTGGACGAGAGGTCAAGAGAAGTGTTCCAGGTCTGGGCTGCCTTTTTCGGAAGCCAAAACGGCAGCCCAAACAGCGATACAAACCTTACTTGTGGGCTTATTACCAGTTCAAAGCACAGGAATGCTGTGTGCCAATTAAGGATCTCACAAGCCCGTTTCACCAAAGGCTCCTCAACCCGGTGGGACATACGGTGCACATACAGAACCATATCAAATTTCCGCCCGCCGTGGAAAATCCCTGGACGCACCCCGCCAGTCCCCAACGCCCATGTTTCGTACTTGAGCCGTCGAGTCATTCAGCTCCGGCTCTTTTCTCCAGGACCGGGGCACGGTCACTCTCCCGTTTCCAATTTCCGGGTCACACGCTGCTTGGTCCTCGAGGAAGGATTGCAAATGCTGGTGCCGAGGACGGCATGATGCGGGGAAGCGACAGCGACGTGAGGTCATGCCACCATGCATGCCCAATGATCTACCTTCGTATCAGTGTGCGAACACCATATCGCGAGCAAGGCGCGCTCGAGACGCGTCAATTAAGGTTTTTTGTTCACACGCATCAAGCTGTGTATTTGTTTTGTTTGCTTTTCTTGAAATTGTCCGCTAAACACCTGTTAGTGTGCCACACTGTTCACAGGATGATCCTAGCCAAGCAGCTAGAGCCATCGCAAGGATGAATCTCCGCTGTCATACATGCACCTTGTGCTACCTGTACACCGAGTGTGTGCGTTTGACATTGGGCATCAGCCAGCTTACACGGCACTTCACCCTCACTCATCACCACCCCATCTCACCGAAGCATCACTCGGCATCCAAAAAAAAAAAAAACATACCTTAGGCCATGTCCAAGACATCGCCAAGATCCGGGGGAATCCTCCTCCTCTTGGTGTCTTTGGCATGCCTCATCGCGATCTCGCTCTATCTCACATGCTTCAGTCCTGGATGGTTATTCTCTCCGTTGACGATCACACCACCTCCCTCGCAAGAACCAGACGCTGGTCATGGCATTAAGCTTTCCGGCCACGACACCCACTCCGAGCTCCCCTACTACGGCCTCAGTCCTCCAGTGTATCCGTCTCCTTACGCCAATGGCACATCCAACACCCTCTGGGCCACCGCCCACGCCCTCGCCAAGTCCCTGGTCTCACAGATGACCACCGAGGAGAAGGTAAACATCACCCACGGCCATCCCGGCCCTTGTGTAGGCAACACCGGTGCCGTGCCTCGTCTGCAGCTCCCCTCTCTCTGCTTCGCCGACGGACCGGCCGGTATCCGGGGTCACGAGTTCGTCTCTGCCTTCCCGGCTGGTATTCATCTCGGTGCTACCTTTGACAAGGAGCTCATGTATGCTTATGGCCGGGCATTGGGCGCCGAGTACCATGCCAAGGGCATCAATATTGCTCTGGGTCCGGTGGCCGGCCCATTAGGTCGGATAGCCAAAGGAGGCAGGAACTGGGAGGGGCTCAGCAACGATCCATACCTGTCCGGTGCGGGAATGGGTGCTTTGACAAAGGGCATCCAGGGTGCAGGAGTCATTGCCACGCCCAAGCACTGGCTTCTCAATGAGCAGGAGTTTCGGAGGCGGGAATCGGAGATGGGTGAGGCAGTGAGTAGCAACGTCGACGACAGGACTCTGCACGAGCTGTACGTCTTCCCCTTCATGGACGCGCTGCGGGAGGGCGCCGGGTCGATCATGTGCAGCTACCAGCGCGCCAACCACAGTTACGGCTGCCAGAATTCGAAGCTGCTGAACGGTATCCTGAAGACGGAGCTCGGCTTCGAGGGTTTTGTCGTGAGTGACTGGGACGCCCAACACTCGGGCGTAGCATCAGCCAATGCTGGTCTGGACCTTGTCATGCCTAGCGCGGGCTACTGGGGCGACAGTCTCCTCGAAGCAGTCAACAACGGCTCCGTTAGCGAGGAGAGGGTCGACGACATGGCCACCCGCTTGTTGACAGCTTGGCACCTCCTGCATCAGCAACACACCTACCCACCTGTAGCCGTGCATCCCCCCGGGCACAAACACTTCCCGATCGACGTCCAAGCCGACCACGCGTCCCTAATCCGCACCATCGGCGCAGCAGGTACTGTGCTGGTCAAGAATACCAACCGGGCACTACCCCTCAAGCATCCCGAGTTCCTCTGCGTCTACGGCTACGACGCAGTCGTCAAGTCCGCTCCGTGGGATAACCCCGACCGGTTCGGGGGCGGATACGACGTCAACGCCGGGTGGAACACGCTAAACGGGACGCTCATATCGGGTGGTGGAAGCGGTAGCACCACGCCGCCATACGTGGTGTCTCCGTTCCAGGCTATTCAGGAGCGAGTCGCTGCTGATGGGGGCATGGTGCGCTGGGACTTTGATCACGATGACCCGCCAGCTACATATGTCAATGCCGACGCGTGTCTGGTGTTCGTCAACGCTTATGCGTCGGAGAGCTTCGACCGGCCCAGTCTGACAGACGAGTTCAGTGACCGTCTCGTTGCTAACGTAGCTTCGAAGTGCTCCAACACAATAGTAGTCATTCATTCTGCCGGTAACTTTATTTCTGCTCTTTCCCCTTCCCACCATTCCCATTTCTCGCTAACAGCCCCCAGGTATCCGCCTCGTCGACCCCTGGATCGACAACCCAAACATAACAGCCGTCCTCTTCGCCGGCCTGCCCGGCCAAGAGACCGGGCACAGCCTAGTCGACATCCTCTACGGCGACGTTAACCCCAGCGGCAGGCTGCCGTACACGGTAGCCAAGCAGGAGAATGACTACGGACATCTGCTCAACTCGTCCGTGTCCGACGCTTATTACCCAAATGACGACTTCTCCGAGGGCCTGTACATCGACTACCGCGCTTTCGACCGGGGTGATACCGAGCCTAGGTTTGAGTTTGGTTTTGGTCTCTCATACACAGCATTCGAGTACGAGAACATGGAGGTCTCGTTGGCGAGGGGCGCAGACACGGCGGAGCTCCCCGACCCCAACGTCGCGATAGTCCAAGGCGGTCACCCCGCCCTGTGGGAGACAGCGGCTGTCGTCTCCTGCGAGGTGACGAACACTGGGGACGTACCCGGGGCAGAAGTGGTGCAGCTGTACGTCAGTATTCCCGGCGAGGACACACCGAAGAGACAGCTGCGCGGGTTCGTGAGGGTGGGACCGCTGGCGCTGGGGGAGACAAGGACGGCGAGCTTCGAGCTGACAAGAAGGGATTTGAGTGTGTGGGATGTTGTCCATCAGCAGTGGCGGTTGCCGAGGGGCGAGTACAAGATTTGGGTTGGAGCGAGTAGTAGGGACTTTCGGTTGGAAAGTGTCCTGAAAATCTCCAAGAAACAATCCTAGAGATACAGGGGGGAAGTAGACAAGAGGAGTTGAAAATCATCAATCATTATCAATACCGCTAATTCAATCGACCTCCCATGCACTCCTCCTTACAATCTGATGACTTTCAAACCTCCAACCCATATTGATACTCCTCAACTCCCGCCCTTTCAATCCTCCTTCTCCCCCTCATCCTCCTCCTCCTCCCCATCATCCTCAATCCCCCAATCCCTCCACCCCTCACCCCTCACCCAACTAACCCCCTTCCTCCAATCGCCCTCCCTAACAGCCCTCGCGTCCCGCTCGTAAACAACGCCAGTGACCATCAGAGCGAGCACGAACAACCACACGTCCCCGCCCTTCATGGCCCGCCACCACCGCCTCTTGACGCCCACTTTCCACAGACTATCCACGCTCGCCCTGGCCGTGTAAATAAACACGCCCCTCCCGCTCTTCCTCTCCACCCAGGCCCAGAAACCGGCCAGGAACCCCGAAAGGAAGAACCGCTGCGTGGGCAGGAAGGACCGCGGGAACCAGGTCTGGAAGAAACACAGGCTCGCCCAGATGGTACTTATGCTCCCCGTCACGAAAGTGCTGGTGCGCAGCGCCCTCGTTATGAGGGAGTTCAGCGTGGAAACCGGGAAGTGGTAGAACCGCGTGAACCGAGGCAGGAGCAGGGCCGAGTAGACCAGCAGCGCGAGCCGCGTCAGCGGAGGGAACGAGCGCAGCCAGAAGGTCAGGGCCGTGCGGCTGCAGGACGGATCCGAGGGGTGCAGCGTCGCGCAGGAGAGGGAGGCGATCAGCGGGTGCGCGCCCGAAGCAAGCGGGGAGATGGACGAGAGGGAGAGCGGGATGGCGTCTTCTTTTGTTGGGAAGAGGGTGGGGGAGATAAATGGTCTGTTACAAGGGAGTTAGTATACTGTGTGTGCACAAGGGGTGGCAAGGGGAGGACGCACGGCCAGTGCAATCGAGCCATCTGGGCGAGACTGTCGACTATGTCGTACGTGCCAGGCCACTTGAGGGTGGAGGGGAAATCGGCCGGTTTGGCGTGTATGTAGGCGCTCGAGTTGTTGAAGATGAAGTCACCGAACGGCTGTCACAATCTTTAGTCAGCAACATGTTCATCTCACCAAGCTAAAAGCAGGGCCTCCGTCACTCACCATAGGGAAACAATCCCGATCGAAAACAACAGCATGCAACAACTGCCCCATCGCAAAAGGCTGCAGGATCCAACTCCCCCACCACGCTGGCCTGGCACTCCTCACCAACTTCCCCCCCGGCCCCTTCTCCCACCCCCAAAGAGCACCGCTGTCCTCCACGGCATTGTACCCGAACTCCAGCGCCCTGAACGCGGCATATATGGCGATCGACACGCGAAGCTGTTGGGCGGGGTAGATACCCAAAGCCAACCCGGCGAGGGATGCGCCCACTGCCGGGGCGTAGGGGGATGTCAAGGTCGACGAGATGCGCGGGTTGCGCAGCCGGAAGGGGAGGGCGGAGGAGTCGAGGAGATGCGATCGGAGGCGGGTGAGGAAGCGGAAGAGGATGCGGTAGAGGAGGAGGATTGTCGAGAGGGAGAGGGAGAGGCGGAGGGTCGGGGATTGCGTGAGGGGGCGGTTCTTTTGGGTGGTGCTGGCGCTGAGGGAGTAGTTAGCACTGGGTAGAGTCCTGATGGGATGGTGAAGGTTGAGCTTACTCCTGCTTCTTAGCCATGAGCCTCCGCGACACGATATCCCATAGCTTCGTGACAGCGGCAGTGGCCACAAACACCCTGACCGAGTGCCGGATAGCCCTGGCGTTGTAGTCGTCCCCTCCAACTGCGCCGGCGGGCGTGTCATCAGGGGCTGTTGCTGTGTCCTTGCCCTTCCCTTTATTTGTACCAGGACGACTCGGGTTGTAGACTCTCTGCACCGTCTCGACTGATGGCACGCGCTTCTTCAAGACGCGCGAGCGCGACAAGACGTAGCGATGCAGGAGGGCGTACTCCCGCGCGGATATGGTGTAGCGCAGCGCATTGCGGAGGATCGGGTCGGCCGTCGCTTTGATGCATGATGCTGCCGTTGAAGAAGCACTGGGTGCTGATCCTGGGGATGCCATTGTGGCCCAGTGCGGGCTTCGTTGCGTCGGGCGATAGATGGCTGGTGGGTAATGTTCGTGACCGTCTCGTCTGGTCTTCAACAACGGGAGTTCGGATGATGTCAATGTCTAGCTCTGAGTTCAGACGACGCGAATCATCAGGAGCTCAGTACATCGAGGGCAAATGAGCGCAGTAACAGGAAATTATTCTCCCCTAATGGAACGCGTTCGACTGTAGCTTGGCTTCTGGGCACATATGGGTAGAAATGGCGATGGAATGTTGAAGATTCGCGGTGGTAACTGGCGCTTTACACTTTACACGTGCTGACATGCATGCACCTTCCAAGCTCCCAAGCCTCGGTTCGTAATGTCATTGCGATCCATTGGCACCGGAGCTATGCTCTCGTATAGGGTAGTCTGGCAACACCAAAAGTGGGCCCCTCCGAAATCACGTCAATGCATGAAGAAACTGACCAATTACTCCAATATCATGAAGAACAGACGAGCCCTTGTGGAAGCATACTTGTTCTACAGCTTGCCCAAAGGTTAGACCTAATGCTGATCTACACGACGTGGATAGCTATAGCTGGCCCCTCCCCCAGAAACGCCGCGGACAGATGCTGGCTGGCATCTTCAACAATTCAGAAACCCATCGATACCAGCTATTAATGATGCACATTTTGAATCTGGAAAGATGATCAAGGGCACAGGGCACCCCGCCCATCTCCAGACATACCCTCTATACCATCCATGCCAAGGGTGAAAACCATGCCCTCAAAGCCACCGGCCGTCTGAGATGAAAAGAGAAGGAAAAACAGACACAAAATGCAAACTCCCAGCCAGCTATTATTACCTGCAAACCGAAAGCCGACTGACCCCTGGCCTCAAATGGTGACCCTGTTCACCAGACCAATGTTTTTGTTTCTTTTGCCATCCCAACTCCAAACGCAATGCAAACGCTGCCACCGTCTTAAACGCGGTGGAAAACAAGGAGAGAAAAAGAGGAAAGCAACCCTGGCCACGGACAAGACGCCCCGTGACACGTAGCATCTCTGTTCTTGCCCTGCCCAGAACACGCCCTCGCGATTCGTTGCTCGTATCTCATTAATAACCATCAGACCTCCAAGTGTGCCATCCAAGGCTGAGAAGCGTTGTCGGATCACACCCGGTTGTGGTGCCGTATCATCAGGAGTTGGTCCTGCCAGACCCGTTGATCCAGGTCTGTACCAGATACGGACCTTCGCCGGGGAAGACCTCCTCCTTGAACCCCAAGCTGTTCACGTAGAAGTCCCCAATCTGCTGTACGACGAGCGGCTCGGGCGCGGTCTCGAGCCTGTGGACATAGACTTGGAACTCCGGAGCGCCGCTGTTCAGAACAGAGAAGCGTCGGGCCTCACGCTCGGTGATGACAGCCGAGGTCAAACTCACGCGAGACTGGGGGTCGAGGGCCAACCCAGGGTGCTCGAGGATCTTCTTGAGCATGAAGAAAGGAAGGTTCACGAGGATCCGAGAGAGAGTCGAGTGAATATCGGACGACTGGCGTTGCCTTTGAATCTGGCCGTTAGCCATGTTTTGCCCACCGTTCATGAGAGACAGGTCGCCGAACTGGATCGAGGACAGGCGAGGGTTGCCAGACACGCGAGGATGGCGCGGCATGTTCGCATGGGATGCTGGCTGACCGCGGCTCTCTGGGATCTGGGGTCCGGAGGTTCCATTGGCGACGACAGGGCCAGCATGGCGGGGCTCATAAGATCCCGAAGGCGGCAGTCGGTCAAAGCAGCAGCGACCGGCGTTGGTGTCCAACACAAAGTCGGTGGGCATTTCATGGACCAAGAAGGCGATGATGGCCTCGACCAGAGCCGAAGGATTGAACTTATCCGCACCCATCTTGTGGCGGGGGGATTGGGGTTGGGCGAGAACGACGCTGGGCAGCGCAAATTGGCACGCCTTCTCAATGGTCTCCCAGTGCAGTTGATGGCAAGCATGAGGCATAGCCTTAGCATACACGTAAGGTAGCTTGAGGTACTTGGCGGCAGCAAGGTATCCCAGCGTGATATCGAAGGACTCCTTCATGCTGTGCTGCGGATGGTACGACGGAAGCAGTCCGCTAGGATACTCGGGAAGATCCCATCCGTAGAGTGTGCGAAGGGTAAAGTGGAAGCTATCGGGGCGCATGATCTCATCCCGCTCAAGCTCGAGGACGAGACGGCCGCCAGCAGGGATGCTTCTTGAGTGTAGCATCTCGCTCAGGATCGGACTCCGGGCCAAGATGAATCGGTGGCAGGGCACCAGCAGGGGTGCATCCCGGTTGCCAGGCTGGTTGACGGGGGTGCTCAGACGGAGTTCGAGAGTACAGTCCGAGAACTCTGCATTCTCGGCACTGCTCTGCAAGAACTGCAGAGTTCCGGCTTGCAGCTGAGAGAACATCGGACCGCTCGACAAAGAGTAGTGAACACCGGATTGGGGGTCCATTGACATGGTGGGCATGTGACGATGAGCCTGACCGCCCGGCTGGCCAGGGTACGCAGTCTGACCGTTAGCGGGTGGGTAGGTAGGGTAGCCATTCTCGTCGGCGTGTACCGATGCCTGCGAACCATGGAATGAGTGAGGTGTGGGCGGACCGTGGTGGTTGTGTGTGGGGTGAAACCCAGGCTGCGGGAAGGCATCAGCTGGAAAGCCCTCGAAAGCGGGAGAGGCAATCAAAGGCCTGCCAAATCCGTCAAGCGCATGGGCTACCGCTGTGACTGCTGGGACGTGGGGCATCGAAGTCGGAGGCTGAGCGCCGCCGCCGATAGGAACCGGGGAGGTCGTGTTGGAGTTCAAGGCGCCGAAAATCAGGCTTCCGTCACTGGCGCGTGCTTGGTGCAGACCGGTATTGTTGTACTTCATAGAAGGCTCCCTGCTATGGGAGGGATGGAAAGGCTCCATGAAGACATCAGTGCCTGGCGGAGGATAGCGACGGGGTTGCGAGCCGTTGACAGCGTCGAAAGAACGGCCGGGACGAGGCCGAGTCGGGGTCGGAGAAGCCACCGACTGCTCGGCTTGGACAGCAGAGGTGCGGGCGACGGGGGTATCTAAGGCACAATCATTGTCAGCATCAATGTGATTCTCAAGAGATGAGGGAGGCTTGTCCCACGTACCAGCACCTTGTTTGTTTGATTCATTCGAGGGCGGAGTTGCCAGTCGGCCACTGGCTGGAGCAGCCATATCAGCGGCACTTTTGGGGGTGACAATCTTCTCGGCCTCGGTGGATTGGGCTTGAGTATCGGGTAAGACGGTTGGTGATGTAGCGGGTGCGGCCGTCATTCTGTCCATCACCTCGGCGTCGTTTGTGCTCGAGTCTGATTGCGTCACAGTCGAGGTGGGTGTGGCAGCTGGCTCATCTTGGGCGAGTTCTTCGACGGGTGTTGGCTGGATGACTGGAGCTGAGGCTAGAGCTTGGGCTGGCTTGCGGCGTTGTTGCGGAAGGTAGGCAAAGGGGATTGCCGGGACTACAGGTTTGTGAATACCGCCGACAGGTCGACGAGGCATTACCTGACCTGTTTTGCCTGTAGTCCCGTTGGAGGGAGTCATGATGATGGATGGATGCGTGGACGCGGAGCTTGTGCCGCGTTGTGAGGGTTTGCCAAACGAACGTAGATGGGTTTGGTTGGATACCAATACTGGTTGGAACCGTCAATCGAGGTTTGCGTTGATGGCCGGGTAAGAGGTTTGGGAAAAGTAAAAGTAGAGGGGAGAAAGAGGAGGTCGAGGTTAAGTTGACCCCGACAACTTGAAGCTGGGGAAGAAGGCTGGAGTTCAAGTTGCCAGTTGTCCTTGAAGGAGGAAGGTGGAAAGGTGGTTTGAAGCTTCGGAATCAGCCTGCAAACGCAAACTCAGAAAGTCAGAAATCAGAACTGACGAAAGTCACAAACTACGGCCGATGATGCCAATTTTTGGTCCCTAACTCCACTTGGCTCCACTCAAAAGTTGATTTTACGCTTCAATTGGTCCAAAGACCCCCCGGCAGCTGAACGTCGGGGCGGGTGGAGGAAGGTGGAGGGGAAGGTTCTTTCCGCTTTGGGACATTGTTTGGTCAAACGGCTTCCTTCCATCTTCAAGTTCAGTTCTTGCTTTCCATTGTTTAACTGCAATCGCTCCTTCCCTTCATTCATATTGTACTATGTGCTTCTCGAAATTAAACTCGCTTTCTAATTGTTTGATGGTATCTCTGAAAAAAATGACATGTCCCTTCCACACACCAAAGCTCAGCATCAGCTAAATCCTCACCCTCTGCTGACATGCGGAGTCTGACAACGGGTGCAATTCTACCTTTACCTCTCCAGCACCATCCCCTCCCCAGACCCAAGCTCAACAAACGCATAGCTCCCTCCCTCCTCCTCTCCCTCCTCCTCTCCTTCCTCCTCTCCCTCCTCCTTTCTATCTGTCTCATCATCTGCCTCTGCCCGCAACCTCTCCACCGCCCTCTTGGCCTCCTCACTCTGCACCGCATCCCGAAGCGTGTACGCCGTCCGCTGCAAGAACCAACTGATCAGTCCCCCTCCTCTCTTGGTCTCATCGTGCGTGGCGATCCAGTACCTAGCTCCCGTAGCCCTCACGGCCTCTAGTCCGTTCAGCGCTCCCAGGTTGAGCAGCTTGGTCATCCAGATGCGGACGTCGTGCAGGCCGTGCAGGAGAGCGATGGTTGATATGCCGGCTGCCTTGATGCAGGATAGGTCCGAGGCATTGACGCCGTGGGGGGAGTAAATGACGCTTTCTGTTGCGTTGCCTTGGCCCGGGGTGGTGTTGTCGAGGGTGAAGACGAGCAGGACGGCGGAATGGTAGTAAAGCGCGTTGCCAGCTGTTACAACGCGGCCGATGCCGATCCAAGGTGGGAGGAGAGCGTGGCCTAGACTCTCTTGGAGGTTGGGCTTTTCGCTGGAAAACCCAGACATGGTCACCACATTCTCGAAGTGATCCCACAACCGGATCAGCTCGGCAGCTTTATCCGTCGCAAACACGGGCGTCGTCTTGGGGAGCTCCAGCAGTGTCGCCTGGTGGCAGTGGTCCGTGAACTCGTGCGAGATGACCACCGCGTCGATGGCCGATTTCCCTTCCTGTCGCTCTGTACCCTCTAACTCTGCGAGGACCGCGTCCAGCTGCTCCATCGTCTCGATGCATGGCGGCACCACGTGCCACTGTGTCGAGAACCAGGACGCCACATCTGATTGAGGTCCCTGCAGCCAGGGGTCTATGAGAATGTTGAAGTGACTTCGTCCATTTCGGCTGGGAGATGTTTCTGGATAGGTCAGCTGGAGAAGCCAGGTTGTGTCGGCATTGAGGTGGGTGAGCACGGGGCGGCGGTTGGGAGATGCGAGCGCTCGCTTCCAGGCGGTTAACTCAGATGGCGCGATTGTGAAGGGGGGCGGTGGTATGGCTTTGCCGCTTTGCTTTCCGGTGCCCATTGTGAGGTTTTAGTGTTGAAGCAGTTGACCTTGGCGCAATCGTGTCACGTAGAAGCCAGGAGGATCATGATCGCCGCGGTTGTTGACGTCGACGAACCCCGGTAGATTGGAGACAGTTCCCCACACTCAACCACGGGAGCGACCGCATTTACCCCAGTTCCCCGCGTCAGGGGTATAAAGCAGGGGACAATTTCCTACAACCAGGAATGCGTCTTGCTGTGCATAAATCAAGTAGATTCATCGATCTATGTACCAATCCAAAGAAATACTAGTCTCCGAGGCATATCCAAGATGCAGTATCAAGCACCAGCAGCAACAGCCCTCGCTCTCTTGACCCTCAACGTCCTCGAGCCTGTCACAGGCACAGGAACCCTCTTGAACCCATTCATCAGTCCTGTCTTCCTATCCCGCACCACACCACCCCCAATAACCAACCCATTCGCACCTCTGGGCAACCCAGACAAGCTCTTCAGCACGGCATCGTAATCTCCCAAGAACTGATGGACTCGCACATCCTTCTTCTCACCACCTCTTCCGGCCTTCATCAACCCATGTCCAAGCGTAACACCCCAAACACCACCAACCATAACAGCATGGCCATCACTCTCCCCATCCCTCTCCAACAAGACTGAGTAGATCGACCCGGTGTACCTGACCTTCTTATGTCCCATCCCAGCAGGGAACTTCCACCCCCTTCCATCAACAGAAACAGGGTGCCAGGGTGTGACCAACAGTCCCCCTGGAAGCAGACACATGTCCGTCCTCCGAACCCGTGTCTTGAGCACGGCAACAACCTTCCTCTCTCCCTTTGGCGTAAGCACGCCCATACCAGCCCTCAGCCTCTCCACCTTGATCTCCCTCTCCTTCCTCCCGCCACCCAGGACAACCACAGGTGCATTCCCTGCAAAGCACGGCGCAGACGAATTATTCCACGCACTCATCCTGATCGTGCCCCGGTACGTGGACTTGTTACTCGGCCTTGGAGCAGGCAACCTGTCAAAGGCGTTGTCCAGCCTGTCTCGACAGCGGATAAACAAAGGACTATCGACGCCATACATCAGCGGACCCGGGTCCTTGAACGAGTTGCAGATCTGCCTGGCGTGCGCGCCGGCGAGGGAGGGGAGGTAGTGGATCCCCCAACGGGTGAAGAACCCCTTCTGCACGGCGATGGAGATCTGGCCCTTGGGGTCGTCGCCTACGAGGTCCTCCAGCAGGGAGGCGCAGCGCGGGTCGGAGGAGAAGTCGGGGGAGGCGGCGGGGATAGAGGAGAACAGGGCGTCGACGTCGGAGGCGAGCTTGGGCGCGGCGGTGTTGCGCGCGGGCACGTGCTCGCCGTCTTTTGCGCGGATGGGGGCGACGTGGGAGAGGAGCTCGATTATGGCGGAGCGAGAGATGTGGTAGGCTACCTCGGCGGGCGGGAGAGTTGGCTGGCCGACGTCGAGGATGCTACGGTGGGAGACGATTTTGTGGACTGTGCTGTCGAGGCGGGAGTACTCAAGGACGGCGTTGATGATGGGTGGGAAGTCGGGGTCTTCTCCCGCCTGAGCTGTGTCGAGGAAGGCTGCGAACTCTTTCGTCTCGGCGTAGCGGAGGTAGAGTTCGCGGGAATGGCCGTACTGCAGGTTGCCGAGGGAGATGGTCAGCTCGGAGCGGAAGTTCTCGTTGCGGCCGAGCTTGACGGGCTCCTGCTTGTCAACTGACTCTCCGGTCGTCTCCTCCAGCTGGAGGTATGGAGGATAGGTCAGCTTGAGCGTGGCGTTGTTGGCAAAGGTCGACTGCAGGTTTGCCACGGCGTGCACGAAGACTGTGCCTATCATGCCAGCGTCGGGGATGAAGGAGTAGTTGCCGCCGCTGACTTCGGCAATGGACTTCAGGAGCCCGGAGCGAAGAGAGTATCCGAATCCAAAGGTGTGGATGTTGGCTGGGAGTCGGCCCATGCTTCGCAGTTTCGGTACGTATCCTTGCGCCGGACACATGTGGTTGGGCATACCGTCGGTCAGCACCATAATGGCGGGAACCCGACCGCTGGTGTCGGCGTCCGAGTCTTCCTCGAAGAGCTTGATCCCCGACAAGATGCCGTGCCAGAGGTTGGTGGCATCTTGGGTTGCCATCTTCTTAATGTTGGCCCTGGTCCTTCTTTTGTTCAATGAGTCCATGGGGACGAGCTTCTGAAGAGTCTGCGAGGAACGTCAGCAACTGTCAGATTTATCGAGTGTGTTTGCGTACTACTTACCTGGGCTTGAGAGGCGAATGTGACGATTCCCATCCTGTCCTGGGGCCCGAGGGTCTCCATGATGGTCATGGCAGCGTGCTTGGTCAAGTCCAATACGGACAAACCCATCTGCTCGCCAGAGCCGTCTCCAGGAGCAGGAGCGTCGCTGCCCATACTTCCCGAGACGTCGATGACGAGGACAATATCACATGGGACATGGTGGAGGTTTGGATCGGGGTGATCTCTCGGAGGCTGGACTTTGATGATGAGGCCGTCTGTAGTGTCGAAGGGGTAGATCTCCAGAGCGGGAGATTCGGGGTCGTTCTTGGGTCTCAGCGGCAGGCTCGGCTCCTCTTTGACTTCCTCCTTGACGGAGGACCAAGGAACGCGAACCATTGTGGCGTTGTGTAGAAGGTGCACTTCCCGGTGGTATGCTCTAGAAAAGGGGAGTGGGATATCCAAAGAAGCGCAAAGTCACACCGCTATATATGTGTTAGAAGGACAGATACTCGAACGCGTGGTATGAATCATACCTCTGAGTTGTTATTGTAGATGCCTAGTTGTATTCCAACCAACCAACTGTATTGTATTGTGATTCGGTGTTAGTGGTTGACCAACATGTGCATGTGTGTTAGTTACTTTGAAGAACTGATGCTGAGCGACATGAATGAAGACTGTGGCAGGCTGCGTGACACCTAGATTATATATTATTCCACAGTTGGTAAACCCCTCTTGACATCTGCGGAATGAGCAATGAGGTGTAGGCGTCGCCAAAGGCCTTCTTCCCTTCAAGGTGAGTCCCATGGTCAGTCACAGGCCGGACAAGCAATAGCGTGACTGCTAGTATGTAGCAGCCTGATCGACAGTGATGAGTCTGTCCTCCTTGATGCCAAGGAGCTTGAGCTCAGCCTCTCTTCTTTGAGCAACGCGGCCAATAGAGTCACGAAGTCGAATAGCTGGTAAGCTTATTAGCGGTCGCAACACGATGCAAGGCGGAGAGTTAGGAGGACTGGAATGTGTCCAACTGGGGAAGTAAACCTCACTGGAGGCTCATTCTCTGCCAAAAGGCATCACTGGAATACGAAGGTACACAGCAGTAAGATTTGAAAGAAGCACTGCTCTCCGCCGAAAGCTGCCTTGGATGCCTCTCTCTCTCTCTGGTGTCTGACTGAAACATGGGAGATAAATCGGCTGCAAGACCCGAAGGCACAGTCGAGTTGTCAACCAGGTTGTCCCTCGTCGAGTTCCAGCTGCAAGTGGAAAGAAGGAACGAACCTCGAGGAGAAAGCCGTGCTGTGAGCCCAGTTCGTGGCGCTGGTCTGCGCCTCTGACAGGTCTGACTTACTACCCCGCAATCTGGGCAAGATTAAGTGGATCTCATCTAAGCGAGCAAGGGTCAGCTCTTCACATGGCGCTAGCAGGGAAGCTGGCTTGGGAATCTTGTCGCCTTGCCGTCAACCTAGAACTGAATATTTCTGATCATCGATGTCTGCTTCAGGCGCCGGCAGAAGAGACATCGGATACCCTTCTGATTCCGTACGATACGCGTGATGACCATGGCCTCCGTTTCCATGTCTGCGCAGTGATAGGCACGCCGAGTTAGTCACTTACAGCTCCCTGGCGTGTCTAGGGTAGGTGTAAGCTTCCTGTCCACTCTGCCCGACTTGGAGCGGCATAGTTCGACGTTGCAGATACTATGTCCTACGACAAGGTTGCGGTGTCAATCTCCATCTGCTGTTCAACCGGACGTGGTAAGTAATGCCGATGCTACCCTATACCATCATGAAGCAATCACGGCTCATATGCACAGTACATACCTCACCACTGCATCCGATCATCGGGGACGACCATGTTGAAGCTCCCGGTTAAACCCCCACACCTCTTGTGCTGTGAGGCTCGAAGCTTTCCCTTTACACAATTCCTCTACCTCATTGCTTTGCTGCTATTGGAGGGTACTATGCAGCTCTGCCACACCACATCCGAGACACGTCGAGCTCAGTGGTCCGGCATCATGCGGGGAAATGCAAGAACCCCCAACTCTAACAGCATCGTGTCTCTAACTGCACCTCACGATGCTGATCAGGACCCTCTCGTGAACTTCCTGGGCATTGCTTGTGTTCATGAGTCCTAAGGCTACCCTGATGCAGGCATCAGAGCTTACAGTTCACATGCCGAGGTCAAGCAGGACCCTCCATTCCATCCATTTCTGGCAAGATGCACGATGCACAACGCACAATGTACACAACGGAGTTGGCGTCCCTATGTCTTCCGAGTGCCGGAGGATCCGCCATGCTTCTTCGTGGGGGAACTGAAGGGGTGTGTAGTAGAAATGGCACGATATAGACTTTCTTAGGGTTCTCGTCAGCGAGCAGTTGGGATGATGGTTGCCACACACCGGACTCGGTTGTCTGCCTGGTTATAAAACACCTCGTCTCCTCCCACCTTTTTTCTGATGTTGAACCACATCTCCTGATTTATTTCACTTCAGACTTCATACATCTTCCCACACATATCACACATAAATAATCACACAACACACGATACTGCAAAGCTAAGCTTCACTTCACTTACCCTCCATGCTGCCTGCTACGACGACTCCCCCGACCGCTACTTCGCCAGAGTCCGAGAAGTCGTCTCAAACCTCCGCGCCTCAGTCTCCCAAGGCCACCATCAGACTTCCACCACCAACCCTCAACAGCATGGCTCCCTACGCCTCTCGCTGCTGCCAGTGCGGCACCATGCTCGTCATCAGCGACTCGTGCACCGAATGCCGGCACACCCAGTGCCAGGGCTGCCTCTAAATGAACGGCACTCGTTGATCGCCAACATTGTCGTGGCAGCCTACACCCTCGGCTGCGCAACGAGTTGGGACCTTTTTTACACCACACTCCGCCCGCCATGACTTCAGGCTTCTCATCGACTCCAGCGTCCTGACGAACGCGCCCACATCCACACCGTCCATCCATCCAGTCGGGCCACGACCTCTTGCGAAAGCCGAGGTTGCCGTCGCCCGACAATTCACGGCACTACAAGCCCCCCCTGCGATATTGCTTGGATACCTTCTTCGAACGACTGCCTTGCTTTGGACTTGGAAGCTCTGGTCTTGGGGGTCTGCAGGATTTGGGATGATGATGCGTGTTTGCAGGCGTCAGTCTGGTGCTGTTTCATCGGAGCCGGCTCCAACCAGGATGACAGATGCTCGGATGAGTCAGGCCGAGTGCGAATGCTGGGGGATGGATGAATGGATAACAGTTTGTTAGCTGCTTTGAAATGAGAATCGGGTCAGAGCCAGAGTCCGTCAGAATTCCGTCCAGCGAGTGTCGTGTGCCAACATAGTCCACGTCATGTTTGTCGCCTGTTCGAAAAGTAATCGCCTCTCAGAGCGTCGTCGAGTAATCCGATTCTGAGAGAGACCCGTAGACAGCCGCTTTTTCTGCTGCTCACGAGACCGTCGGGCAACAAGTTGAGCACAGGGCGAGGCTCAGGTCAGACGAAGAGCGCCAAGCAAAGTAAGCCGGCCGCTGATGGAGCTCTAGAAAGGAATACGAATAGAGAGTATCGGACTCAGTGCTGTGAGAACCCCGGTCCGGCTGCAGTCTGAGGTTGTAAATGGACTGCCTTGAGGCAAAGTGCCGTCATGGTGAAGCACTGAAGCTCAAAAAGAGTTACTTTCTGGGGAAAGATGTTTCGAGTGCCTGGTCGGTTTCAGCCATTATGTCAGGAACCTGGTTGTTTCCTGCCGGAGCGCCAGCTGAAGCACGGCAGCTGCCAGGAGTGTTGCTGACATAACACCTTCACTCTTTTGATTCTTCAATTTTGCCAAACTTGACTGTGGTCGATCCACTTTGTTGCTGCTCGGACCAATCAACCTCAGCCCCACACCTTGCCTTTCCGCACCGCCTAGGGTTTTCGTGCCCTCCAAAATTTGGCTGAGCCCGGATCTCGAAATTTCAACGTCAAGCCTGAGGAAGGAAGAAGCGACTTTTGAGACGACCATCGACATCGACAATTAGCTTTTGATCGCA
The DNA here is from genome assembly GCA_009194965.1 of Coniochaeta sp. 2T2.1. Lineage (NCBI taxonomy): Eukaryota > Fungi > Ascomycota > Sordariomycetes > Coniochaetales > Coniochaetaceae > Coniochaeta > Coniochaeta sp. 2T2.1. The sequence goes on along the minus strand of VSMA01000017.1, from coordinate 241,366 downwards.
CCACCGGCACAATGGTGAGTAACTCCCACGTTCCCCTTGACGCAGACCATCTGTCGAAATTATCAAAGGGAATCTATTGTTAATCATGTCTTTCCTCGAATACAGGCGATCAAGCACAACCAGCAGATTCCCCACAACCGTGAGCATCACCACATCCCAACCCATCTATTCCCCGAAAACACTCGAAGACGACGGCGAGAACGACGACGAAGAACACCGAATACACACACGACACGAGAAGGACATTGAGGCTGATTGAGTGAACCACAGATTTCCGCAAGGATTGGCAACGTCGGGTCCGGACTCACTTCGACCAGGTGAGTCTATAATATTCGGAAGATGGATTATACGCAAGGAAGGACTGGTTTTCTGACATCAATCTCTCAAAACAGCCCGGCAAGAAGGTCACCCGTCGGTTGGCACGCCGCTCCAAGGCTGCTGCCGTCGCCCCCCGCCCCGTCGACAAGCTGAGGCCGATTGTCCGATGCCCGACCATCAAGTACAACCGTCGTGTCCGCGCCGGTCGTGGCTTCACCCTCACTGAGCTCAAGGTACGATGGACCCGGCAGATACAGGAATTGGAGGAGATGGGTCATTAACTCTCAGGTGAAAACAGGCCGCCGGTATCCCCCGCCTCTACGCTCCCACCGTTGGCATCGCCGTCGACCACCGCCGCCAGAACCTCTCCGAGGAGTCGCTCGCCGCCAACGTGGAGCGCCTGAAGGAGTACATGTCGCGCCTCATCGTCTTCCCCCGCAAGTCCAACAAGCCCAAGAAGGGCGACGCCACCGCCGACGAGCAGAAGGCCGAGACCGTCACCAAGATCGGCACCATCATCCCCAAGGTCGCCGGCTTCTCCGAGGTCAGCAAGAGCGACGCCCCCAAGAACGTCGAGGGCGGCGCCTACCGCCAGCTCCGCGTCGCCAGGTCAAACCACCGCCACCAGGGTGCCCGCGAGAAGCGCGCCAAGGACAAGGCGGACGCCGAGGCTGCCAAGAAATAGGCGGTTGTCGGTTCGGGAGGTCTGTCAAGTTCACATCGGTTCTGGGGAAGAGGAAAGGGGGAGCAACGGGAGTTGCACACGGGATTTCCTTCGACGGTCGATTATCTGGCGGAGTCTGCTTTTCCTGGTTCATCTTACTGGAACGGTGGATGGCTGGTTTTCCCCCCTTATGGCCGTGCAGTAATCCCCGGGGGAATATCATCGTCTGCTCGAGGTCATGGTTCCGTTATTCTGCATCAGGGATTTTGCTGCTAGAGCATTCAAAATATGAATGGAATGGAAAAGGAAAAGCATGACTCTTGGGGTGCGGCCTAACGACCAGTGATGATTTTGCCTTCCAGGGTCTCTACCTCTATCTAGAACGGAATTCGCGTCTCCAGTCCATCGTGTGCCATGTGTCCCCTTTACTGTATTGTATTGCGGTGTCTGCCTTCCTCAACCTACAACTCCAACTAACCAGCATTTTGCTGCCGCTCACTAACAACCATCTCCCCACCAGTCCTGAGCATCTCCTCAAAGACACTCCTCCTGAACTGCGGCAGTACGCTGGAATCCTGTTTCAAGAGCTCAGCCACCAGCACAAGCCCGTTCTCCCTATCGACCCGGCTCATGCTCGCCTTCTGCGCCGGGTCGAGGCTCACCTGCTTCGGCTCCAGTCCCAGTCCCTGTATGGCGTCCAACTCCAACCCCCCGCCACTCAGACCTCCACCCCCTTCCGAGCTAGAAGCAGCAATATCCCGCCCGTCAGCCATACTCCTCCCCGTCACAACCTCCACCAGCGCGCCCGAGACCTCGACGGGGTAGAGAGCGCGACAGACGACCTTCGCCCCGTCCACGTCGCGGGACATCAGCGCCATGGCGAACAAGGCCTCCGACCGTAGCGCGGGAAACTTGCGCTGGCTGATGAGATCGGCTAGGCACTTTGATATCTCCGCCTCGTGGGCGGCGTAGAAGCGCTGTCTGGCTTCCCGCTCTGTGCCACCCCACGGCAGCAAGGGCTGTGATGACGTGCCCGGGTGGGGAGAGTGCAGGACCTTGCAGACTGCGGCTACCGTCCGACCCCCCTCTAACTTGGTCGGTTCAGCGTCTGCGCGCTCGGCGATACCGATGAGCTTGTGGAGATTTGTCCTCTCGTGCGCCGGGGAGGAGGGGTCGGGGGACAACGGCGTGCAGAGGCGGGTTGCGTTGGCCGGACAGCCTGATACCAGCAACCGCGTCAACGAGATGGCAGAGAACTGTGTCTGAGGCTGTGACTCGGTCGACCACAGACGGGAGAGGATGGAGGATGTAGGAGGGGAGAGGAGCAGGCTGCCTAGGATGGGTTTGTTGGTCGCCGGAATGGCGAGGTTCTTGACGAAAGAGAGGAGGGCATGCAGGAGTTGTGGCTGCGGTGTGGTGGAGGTTAGGATCGTGCTGAGGGGGGTGTAGATCTGCTGTAGCAGTGCTGTGGCGCTGTCGTCCGAGCGGGCGAGGTTGCCCAGCGAGAGGCATGCTGCTGTTTGGAGGTGAGGGTAGGAGACGGACGGACTGCCCAGCCAGCGAACCAGACGCTGTACGGGTGGGCTGTTGAGAGGGAGGGAGGCGAAGTAAGAGCTGGCGGAAACGTCGGCGAAGACCTGCACGAAGGCGGCCCAGATTGCTTTGAGCTCCTCGGCCTGCTCCGGGTCCGAGGTGGCTGCGGCGTCAAAGCGGGCGTACGAGTCCTCGAAGCACTGCATCAGCGGCTCGAGGTAGCCGCTCTCCAGGAGGTGGGACTGGAAGCGCTCGTGGGTGAGGTAGGCGAGGGCCACGGTGGTGAGGCCGCAGAAGTCCTCTAGATCTGGCGGGTGGGTTCTGCTGACGGCCAGGTTGAGGAGGTAAACTGGTGTTGCTTCGTTGGCGAGGTTGGCTTCTGGTTCTGGAGATGGCGTCAGTTTGGCTGAAAGATAAGGGGTACTGGTAAAGCACATACCTTGGCTTATGAGCAGCCTTAATATCTTGCACATGATGTTGAGAAATGGCATGCAAGCGTATAGCCTTGGTCCGCTGAGAATGTCGATAAGGACGCGGCTGAGGGAAGCATTGCAGGCGTCCAACTGAGCCGGCTCTGGCGACATGTCAGTATGCCCTGGATTTAAGGCATAAGTGGTGGAATGATCGAGGCCACGTACCGTAGTCGACACAGATATTGAACACAACGGGTATGAGAAACGGAAGAAGTGCATCCTCTGAGAACAGCCTGACAATGGACGGCATCTGCTTGGACCGGACAACCCTCTCCCTGTTCTCGTCTGTAGATGGTGTCAGCAACACTTCGCTTCATGGCGGACAAGCAACAGCTTCACCTGTATCAGCACTCGAGTTTCCAATCAGTCGTAACGTATGGATCAGCAGCGGTTGACGCAGACCATCTGCCGCGAGTATGCCGAGGAAGAAGTCCAGGAGACCAGAGTCGCCTATGGGGATCCTCCATGACGCTGCAGACCAATGTCAGTATAAAGTGCGTAGCGGGTGATGGAAAAGGGGTGACCAACCGTCTCTGCTTCCATCTGCTATCTTCTCGGCAATGAGCTCGAGATCCTCAGACCCCGTTGCCCAAGCGTGCTGAGCAAGCGACAGGACATCCCTCAGCTTCAGAACCCGGAGGTCTTTCTCCTGGTCCGAGATGGAGTCGTCGTCTTCACCGCGACCACTAACAGAGCCACGAGACTGCTGTCTGCTCTGAAACAGAAGCTCGATATCCTCAGGCGTCATCTCGAACACAAACTTGTCGACGACTGATCTGTAGTACCCTCCCTGTCCCTGGCCGGATGAGGAACTAAGCTTCATCATGTCAGCCGTGTGTGTGACCCAGACTGAAAGCTTATTCTCGGAATAGCAACTTACCGATGCGTCCAGAGCTTTCGCAACCCTTTAAGTCTAAATCAACGTCGAGGCAACTATCACCAGTTCAACATCAACACATGCCCATCGGAGGACGGAGATTGGGAACTCGTGGATGTATGCTCAATATAGCATCAATTGTTATTGTGTCGGCCCAAGGATTCGTGCTCCGTCGTGCTTATGTACGCAAGTCATTGTGGCTTGGTGTTTCTTGGGGCCGCTCTTTGTAAGTCGGTGACAGCTTGGCGTGGACTAACAGGCGATACGAGGAGTATGTGGCCCGTGCGCTGTGATATCGAGATCAAGTCAAGCATGACGATATTGAGGTAAACAGGCAGCACGTGCATAGTGACGACAACGTGACCGACCTCGGTCTTGACTTTCTCCTGTAACCAGGATTGGAAGACTGAGTCTGCAGCACCAGTCCAAATTTCCCTGCATATGTGTCTATATTGTACAACAGCTATGATACAACATGGCAATCAACTGCCCCCAACACTCACACCCTCGAGGTTTTCAAGGCGCCGCGTGTAACCTAGGACTCTCCCCTTGCCCACTTCTTCTCAACATTGCCCGACAGACCACCGGTGCCGACGACAGGCAGGTCGCGCTTCTCCAGCTCGTCGACAATCACCTTCCAGCGGCCCACCATCTTCTCCTTATCGATGGGCGTCACCCTCCGGTTGTACACGGCCACGTTGGGCAGGGCCTGCAGCTCGCCCTTCTGTTCGATCACCTCGGCCAGCTTCTTGGCCGGCGCGGGCTTGACCAGCACGCCCAGGTAACCGGCCACCGTGTTGACCGTCAGGAGCTTGTGGTCAGGGATGATGTGTCCGGTCAGCTGTTGGACGCGCTTGTTTACCTGGGAGGGGTCAGTATACATACACAGAGTAGAAAACATAAAAGCCCAATGGAAACTTACTGCAAACTTAACTCTGGGATCCTCGAGCGATATCGTCTTCCAGCTCTTATCCCACGACTTGCGAAACTCAATCGCCTGCTGCGCATCAAGGACAAACTCCTCCTTCAGCTCCTGCTCCGCCTCCTGGACTTCAGGCTGCGCCCTCAACGCAGCAACAACAGACGTAACATGTCCGTCAAGCCCAACACCACCGGTCTCCCTAACCTCGATGTTTGTCTCGAGAGCCCGCATGGCTTCCTCCCTCCCACCCTCCGCCCACGCCGCGCCCAGCGTCTCAGCGCCTTCCACCTCCCTCACAGCCAGCGTCTCGACCACTGCCCGCCTCGTCAGGACCTCTAGCACGGCAGGGTCGGTGATCTTCTCCCGCCGGCCGAAGCCGACGTATCCCAGGTTCGCGGACCAGTGCTTGTCGTCCTCCCACCAGTTGCTCACGCCGCCGACCTCCTCGAGCCCCTCGGCCGTGAGGGCGGGTACGTAGAGCACATCGTCGACGTTGGCCGGTGACGGGGCGGACTTCAGCCTTCCTGGGGCCTTGATCTCGGTTTCTATGTCTGCGTCGACGAGGTCGACGTCGGCGTCGTGCTCGGGCAGGTATTCTTCGACTTGGCCGTTGCGGGGCTGGTATTTGGCGAGGGGCGACTCCTTCTTGAGGTGTGCTTGGGCGTAGGAGCGAGATGTGTTCGGTGTTTGGCCATTCGTGGGGAGGTGTGGCCTGCGACTAGAGTGGGAAGAGTAGTCGCGCTGTTGGCTGTGTTGCTGGACGAGACATCTTGACGCAGCCGGGGCACTGGTAACTGATGCCCGAGGCGAGGAGCAGGAGCAGTCGGCCAGAAGACGGCTGGGCTGCTTGAAGTGTATTATCCGGCGCATTGTGTTGGAGCTGTATGTGTGACAGATGGACACCAGTGCTGCCAATGTCAAATGATCAAATGCCTGAAAGATGGTCTGCGTCTCTTCCCAAAATTTTGGATCTCCCGAAAGCTCGGACGCTACGGTTCGGCGACAGCTGGCATCAGCCAATCAGACGCGGCGCAACTTCACGGGGACCCCACTCAATGCTGTCGAAAAATCTCCTGATGCAATTGATGGAACCGAAGAAAAGAGCTCGACGACATCGTTGAAGGAGAAGCTCAGACACCGCCTAGTTTGTACTGTTGAATACCTGCATGACACTCACTCTCCTTCCTGGCTACCCCGTCTAAGCCAGCCCTCCTCAGGTGTCCGTTCCCTCACTCTTCGCCTCGAATACAGCCTCCGTCCCTGGTGCATAACCATCCCTCACAATGGCAATAAGCACCACCGGCCCGCGCTCCGTCTCGGACGCAACGCGCTTCACCTCTACGACCCCGCACGCCGAGTCCAAGACCTCCTCCCCGTCAGCCTCGTCGAGCACATCACAGCCCTCCGCCTCGGTAGCAGGTGGCCGCTTCTCCCGCACAGGCACCGCTGCCGCCGCCTCCGCATCGCGATTGGCACCCACCGGAGGCCGAGGCCCCTCAGCGCCGTCGCCATCTCCTTTACTCGCGGGCGAGACACCGGAGCAGCGCGTCGCTCGTCTCAGGGCCGCGCACGAGGCGGCTAAGAAGGCGCAGTCGAGCAAGCTGGATGTCATTATCTCGCGCAGCAGGCGGTTCTTTGATACCGCTCACAAGGCGACGGTGTTGGGGCTGATAGGACTTACTGGTTAGTGCTCTACCCTATGCACCAGCCGACCATCTTGACTAGTTGCTAACGTTTGCAATCACAGCCGTGGCCGGCCTGCTGACAATCTACACCGCGGCGGACATGATGATGTACAACAAGAAGCGCAAGGCCGAGTTCCTCGAGGCCCAGCGCAAGATGGCCGCCGACTCCCTCGAGGCCGCCCGCCTCGCCTACATGACCAACAAGGCGACGCCCGAGCAGATCGCCCTCGTCGAGGAGGCTCTCGAGCGCGAGACCGGGAACGAGGGGAGCATATTCAGCAAGATGCCCAGTCTTATAGGCGCGCCGAAGACGCTGTCCAATGGTGAGGAAGGGGAGGGAAAGGCAGAGGGGGGTGCGAGCGGCGCTGCGGCCGCGGCGTGGCAGGAGGCACAGGAACAAATGAAGAAAGTGACAGAGGAGAAGCCAAAGCGTGCGGGTGGCATAAGGAGCTGGTTCTCGTCTACCCTGGCGAAGTCAGAGGCGGATGAGGATGTTACGAAGAGGTTTGGCTGGGAGGGGCTGAGTGAAGAGGACGATGGCGCTGGTGTCAGGGATAGCGACCTTGTGCGGGCTATTGAGGAGAAGCAGGCGGAGATCAAGGCGAAAGCGGCCAGGGCACTTCAGCGGGAGAGGGAGAACGAGAGGAAGGGTGGACCTCTGGATCGGGTTGGCGTCGATGCCGCGAAGAGTGCGGGTTTGTCAAAGAGCTGGTGGCCGTGGTGATAGGACACTGAGACGGCGGTTTGAGAGAGACGTTGTGGAATGGCGCTCTGGGCATCATAGCCCGGAGAGGCAGAGCATTTGTATCATAGTGTAGTGTATGGGCTGTAGATTTACACGTTGCATAAAACGGGCGCTGGGACAGAAGGAATGCATATCGGCAGGCCTCTCAACTTCAGTATGAAGATGCACTTGTGGCCACTGAGGGCCCCTACATGTATTTAATGGTATCTAATGATGCATCCCAACGCCTTCCAATTGACAAATGTGTGTGCGAAGAGTAATGGGCCGTACAGTCATGGTATCTCCGCCGACTCACAGGACACGCTCACACTAATAAAACACTCCAAAACGCCTTCCCATGAATGCCCAACGCCCGAAGATCACAGGACGGCCCTGTAACGCTACGAGATGATGATGTGGTTAAAATGCCCCGGAACCTTGAGCCTGCACTTCTCGCAGTCGGACCGGTACCCTATACTGAACGACTTCTTCATGCCGGGCTGCTGGTTCGTCCAGCTGGCCACCGTGTGCCGCGAGCGGCTGTGTCCCTTGCGTGGCGGAGACGGCGTCGTGCCCGTCTCCACCTCCATCCCGTCACCTCCTCCTCCACCCGTCGTAACTACGACATGGGGCGTCGCCACTCGCGGCGGCAGGGATATTGCAGGTGCCGATCCGCCCATCTCCATGGCTGAACTTGCGCGGGGCGGGGTGTGTGTCATGAGGTTGTGTTGGTCATGATAGACGGTTGCGGAATCCATTAGCATGTTGGATGAACCCTGGCTGCTCTCGCCTTCTCCGCCGGCTTCGCTTATGGGTGAGGGGAGGCGCCGGTTCTGCGGATGGCTCCAGTTGGCCAGGCCGCTGTCGAGTGATCGGGGGGCAAATGCGCCGCCGTGTGCCGAGGACTGGCAGTTTGATGGGTCTTGCTGTGGTGCGGGTAGACTGCTGTGGTCTGTAGGAGGTGGTTGATATATGTTCTGCGGCGGAGGTGTGCTCATGATGTTACCCGCCGCGCCGCCCCAGTTCTTGGAGCCTCCTCTGACCTGGGCCGCGAAACTTGGTTGTATGGGTGTGGGCATGCGGCCTGCTATAACGGGCGGTCCTATGGGATCGGGTTGCAGAGAGCCCGGTTGAAGATGGTGATTATCGCCTCGGTATTCTTCCGCATGGCCTTGCACGAAGGAGGGAGCGGCTGGCTCGTGGACGTCCATCATCATGTCCATGTCCTCCCCATAACTGAGCTCTGGCTCCATGTAGAACTGTGGTGGTGAGTGCGCTTGCATCGGCTGTTCTTGTTGGGTGTGACGATTGCGGCCGTATCTGCTCGCATGCGCGTCTTCGGAATCCGAGTCTGACGGCGTAACGGTGTGCGGTGCGAGTTGTCCAAAGCTATGTGGTTGTTGAGCCGTCGGTAGGGTTGAGGGGGCTGGGGGCCATCGCCTCGATGCTTCCGTCATTCTAAGAGGGAGGACTTGCATTCGTTTCTGCAAAGAGGGTGACTGTTAGCCATGGCAATAGACGTAGGACTCTGCAGCGCAAGTGGTGCTGGCTTACACTGCGATGCTCCGTGAAGCCCAGAGTGCCCCCGACGGCGATATCCGCGTAATCGTCCTCGCGACCGCGCTTACGGTTGGCATCCTGCCACTCGTGCTGAGCAAGCATCGTGACGCGCAGGACGGCCCTGCAGACCCTGTTGGGAGTGTGTCCGAGTTGATCGAAGAACAGGCGGCGGTTGTGTAAGTCGGCAATATGTCGCAGTGATACCGCAGCCTTGAGAAGAGAGAATGTGTTCCGGGTTGCGGCGCGTCGAGAGTTTATATATCCGCGTAAAATGCCGAGTTGGCCAGACTGCAGGCAGTGAAGGCGGATTCTATTGTCGAGTGGTTCGTTGTTCGGTTGGCGTAAGTGGATTGGTAAGAAGAGGGGTGGAAGTGAATCCAAGGCAGCAGATGCAGAGAGGCTGGAAGGCGGGCAGGCCAAGATGAACAAGGTAAGCTCGGGCCAGAGCTACATGAGGCAGGTTTCCAGTTGCAAGTTGTCCCGGTTCGCCGATCGGTGATGCTTCACAACAGTGTGGTCTTTCCCAGACTATATCGGAAGGCGCACTTTGGGTGATACAAAAGGAACAAGACAAGATTGATGCTCAGAGTTGTAGGTGAAGCTTTGACATCATGTGGAATGGGTCGTCCTGTCTGAACAAGAGCGGATCTGGACTAGCGCCGAATTGGGAGGGAAGGCACGACCAGGTACTTCGCGGTCAACCACAAGAAGAACTTGGAAATTGGAACAGAAGGACGAGAATAGGGCAAAAACAAAACAGGATAACTGAAACAACAAGAAAGCGCAGATTAGAAATTAATCTGAAAAACAGAATAATGTTGCGAGGTCCCGAAGAAGGTGCAGTTCATATGAGGATTTGTTTGAGAAAGACCCCAGATTGTTCTTTAGCGCTGCCGCGGCCAAGGGAGGTCCCGAGCAGCCCGAGCTCCTGGCTGGACACTGATGGTGGTGGAGACTCCCGCGCCGCGCTTGCCATGTTTGGGGAACGTGGGTGAGACTGGTGAGACTGATGAGACTCGGTTTCACCTTTGCTTCAGACCACTGAGACCAGACCAACCTTCGAACTCGCTCGCATCCAAACGAAACGCCGTCATATGTGTCAACAGCTGTCTTGGTCATCAACCGGTGCTACCTGGAAGTGTGAGTGATGATGTTGGCAGATCTCACAGATCCTGTCATCCAACCCATGTATCAATGATGGCGCTTAGACGTCGAATTCATTATGAATCAGTTATAAATAAAAGGGACCTGCCTTCACTTGGTTGAAGAGAGTCTTGATCTAAGTGGGAAGAGTGTCGAGTTGTAAAACACGTGTGTGTGATATAGCAGTTGTGAGAGTGAGAGTGAGAGTGACAGAGTTGTAGGTGAGAGTGACAGGGTTGTAGGTGAGGGAGAGAGGGAGTTATTGAGCTCACTCTCGCGGAAAACTAGCAGTTCAGCTTTAATTTATGGGTACCTAGATATGTATTAACTAACCTGAACTCAAGACTCGATATACTTTGAACCCAACTAGAGATTACCTTAAGTCTCTGGCTTTAAGTCTCATGGCACCACGACGGTGGGTGAAGAAGAAGCAGGAATCATCCAGACGTGCTGCTCATCACAGTACTTTCTGTCATTCGGGTTTCCTGTCTGACCTCGTCTATAAGATACAGGACGACGGGACCTTGATTAGATCTGAACTTGCTCAACAAAATGTCCGACCTTCCGGGTTCTCAACTCTGGTGTCGTCAGTCGCCCTTTCCGCACTCCTCTAGCATTTACAATAGGGTAGCCGTTCCTGTCCCATTTACAAAACAAACCTACCTACCTCTCACAACCCACGACTTCGCTACACATCAACCTAGAACTGCTTGACATCTATTCTTCTCCCCAAATAATTGCTTCCTTACCACATTGCTATCAAGGTATCATTGTTCTCTCAACTGCAGCCATGGAGCCCGTAATGCGAATCCTACATCTCTTCCAGAGGGACGTCATAGCCATCGTTGAGGAGCTCGAGGCGATAACGATAAGCTCTCGGAAGCCATCCGCCCGCCGGTGAGGAAATCGGCGCTATCGGTGGGTTCCACGCTTTCTAATTACTTTCTCTGATTGGCCACATTCTGGCTCCCAAGCGGTGGAGATCTGCAGCAGAAAAATACAAATTGCCCCTCCCCCACCAAAGACCCTTTTTACTGTTGTGTGGTACACGTGTAGAGATGAAGGGCGACAACGGAGGATGGAAGTCGTGTCTGTCTCCGGTTCAGTGGAATGGTTGCACTTGCTGAATTAGGTTGTGAGGAATTGGTCATTGGAAATCACAATTATCTGGAAGCCAGGTGGCAGACATCCTTTGGACACCGTGTTTGCTACCTGGTACTCTTCTGTCACTGAAAATTCGGTGGTTTTCTCCTTCCCGTGTTGCCCGTGTCCCTCGGACGACCTGGAGTCATCGGGACTTCTTTGTGGACTGAACCTCCTTCTTCTCCACTCCTTCCACCATACCACTTTCTCGCCATACCAAGAGATCCTGTACCTTCCTCTGGTCTCCACGTTGAGTCACCGTCCCGCCGCTGAGCTCTTTTAAACTCTCTTGGAACGACACACTTTTTGCACGAGCGAGCCTTCCAGTTTCGCATTACCTACCTTAAACCTTCGACTTACATCCATCCACTCGCATAATCTCGAGAACTCCCCTCCTTCATCGTCGACTGACCGCTTCAATACGGCCCCTCCTTACTCTTCGCCCACGTATTCCCAAGCACATCCTCTCTTGTTCGCACCTTGTACACATCTCGGCACGTCCTATATATACATCATCCTCAGCCCGATCATCCTTCCAGCGACAGATACGGGGAAACTCTGTCAATCACATTTCTGCAGCCATGCCCGGTCTTGATATGGCGCCCCTCGTGGCCGACGACATGAGAGGTACGCTCTCTCCCCCCTTGCCTCCTTTGCCTCCTCCTTTCTCCTCTCCTAGTCTCGTTGGACTGTTGCCCGACCTATCTTGACGATACACTCGATGCCACAACCAAGCCTTTTCAACTACCTGCCCCCGATGCCCTCTGACACGCCTCTTGCCAACCAATCACTGAATCATCACTGCATCGATGGGACCCCCCATGTCCGGCGAACCCTGTGCAAGAGCTGCAAGACCGGCACTGACTGATCCCTCTTCTACTTCAGTCCTTGGCCAGGATCCCCTGATCCAGCCCGCCCTCCTCGTCTCCGAGATCCCCATGACCAATGCCGCTCTCCACACTGTCGTCAAGGGCCGCAGGGATGCCGTTGCCAGCATCATGGGCCGCAGCGACCGCCTCCTGGTCATTGTCGGTCCCTGCTCCATCCACGACCCTGCCACTGCCATCGAGTACGCCAAGCGCCTGAAGGCACTGGCCGACAAGCTCTCCGACGACCTCTGCATCATCATGCGCGCCTACCTAGAGAAGCCCCGGACAACAGTCGGCTGGAAGGGCCTGATCAACGACCCGGATATCGACTCGAGTTTCAAGATCAACAAGGGCCTGAGGGTCTCCCGCCAGCTCTTCAGCGATCTCACCTCGACCGGCGTGCCCATCGCCAGCGAGATGCTCGACACCATCTCCCCCCAGTTCCTTGCAGACTTTATCTCCGTCGGCGCCATCGGTGCGCGGACAACCGAGAGCCAGCTTCACCGCGAGCTGGCGTCCGGCCTTAGCTTCCCCGTCGGCTTCAAGAACGGTACCGACGGAAGTTTAAGCGTTGCTATCGACGCCATTGGAGCTGCCGCGGCTAAGCACCACTTCATGGGCGTGACCAAGCAGGGTCTGGCTGCCATCACGAGGACGGCGGGCAACGAACACGCCTTCGTCATTCTCAGGGGAGGAAGCAAGGGAACCAACTTCGACAAGGCCAGCGTCCAGGAGGCTAAACAGGCTCTGATCAAGAAGGGCCAAAAACAGGCCATCATGATTGACTGCTCGCACGGTAAGCAATCTCTAAGCCCAGATATTTCGAGGTGCAGGACGTATTTACTGACTGTACTCTGCAGGCAACTCGAACAAGGACCACCGCAACCAGCCTAAGGTCGCACAGACCGTCGCCGAGCAGCTCCGCGAGGGCGAGAAGGCTATCATTGGTGTCATGATCGAGTCGAACATCAACGAGGGCAACCAGAAGGTCCCGGCCGAGGGCCCTGCCGCGCTGAAGAAGGGTGTCAGCATAACAGACGCCTGCATTGACTGGGAAAGCACCATTACTGTTCTGGAGGAGCTGGCCGCTGCTGTTCGCGAGCGGAGAAAGGTCAACGGTGCCGTCAGCGGCACCGGCGAGGACGCCAAAGCGACTCTCCTGGAGGAGGAGTAGGTCTCACTCTGGCTCACTGATCCGGTGAAGAATGAGATGTTGCTTGCGAGACCGAGGTCTTGCACTTGCATAGACATACCACCACATGCATCGATAGAAGTGGACTCGTATGCCTCGCTGGTTATGAAGGAGGGTCGGGAGGGCAGGCGAGATGGTGGTGGTGCATCACGGTTCTCAAAAGTTCTGCTTTGCTGTGGCGTGGAGGAAGCTGCGCAAGACGTGCGTCCGCGGAGGTTCCTTGTGGTTTCGGGTTCAGGAAAACGGTTGGGTCAATAACGGGGGGGCGGGGGCAGTCATGATTCATACCCGGTTGTCTGCTTGCTGCTTTCTAGCATGGTCTCTACAGAAAAGCGTTTCTCAGTATCACCTCTGGAGTGCGGAGACGTACGTGGATAGAAATGCAGTACTCATGATAAACTCCCGTCCCACTGCCGTTATGTCTGTGACTCCCTCTGGAGTGTGGAGACGTAACGTGGATTGCTAGAAAATGCAGTACTCATGATAAACTCCCACTGCCGTGATATCTGTAGTGCCCACGTGCTGGTAATCATAAGCCCAACCGATCGTTCAGCCATAGTTCATATGCGCCCGCGTCTCCCATCAACCCGATCCTCTCCCTGCACCATCCCCGGTACCTAAAGGACTATACGCCCCCCTCTCCGTCTCCCGGTCCGCATTTCCTTCCCTCCTCCTATGATGTACCCCTACTCCCGAACCCCGCGCTCGTCCCGTAGCCACAGTCTCGAATCTCTGCCGCAACGACCCAAGAATACCCGTCCCATTCCCCCCGCTCCCCTTCTCGAGCACCCTCTTCAGCGCAGCCCACCCGAGCAGGCCGCCCGTACCCAGTATGAACCCCCAAACGATGATCTGATCCTTCGCCGAGTCCCGCTGGAAGCACATGGCCACCACGTCCTTCTCCTCGGCGTCCTTGCAGAAGGGCAGATTGTAGGAGAGGCAGGCGGCGCGATTGCATTGCGTGCACGAGGAGGAGGCCGCGCGGTTCTGGAGGGCGGGCGGGGACGAGGACTGGTCGGCGAGAGACGAGGCTGAGGTGGATGTCGAGGTTGGTTTCGGGGCGGGAGGAGGGGCGGCGTGGTTGGGGCCGAGGGGGATGATGGTGCTGTTTTTGAAACAGGTGCATTTGCAGAACGTCGGCGCGGCTGGGCAGAGGAGATGTTGTTAGTTTGGTTCCTGGTTTGGCTGGAGTATATTACTTACCTGCTAATACCAGGGAGATTAGGGAGACGAAGAGAAATAGTATGCGAAGTCGCGCCATGATGGGCTTGTCGCTGGAGATGGAGAAGTGGGTGTGAGAGGTTACGGGAATGGGATAAGGCCGAGTCTACCTTCAGTAGAACGGGGAGCGGCGAGAGGTCCGGCGGTTCTGCCCAAGGCGGTGTGCCGTGAGCGGTCTTGGCGCCGGTGAACACCTGTTTGTGGAATAGGCATGTTAGTGCGGTACTTGGACCCACGACTGGACGAGGACACGATTAGGTGACGAGGGAGCGATCGACATGTTACCGCACTAACACCGCACGACCTAAAAAGGGGTCGGGAAAACCACGCCGACATCAACGACGTACGCAAACACCCACTCCTCTAAACTCCGTCAACACTGCCTCGTAGAGTACAGCTCCCCCAGTCCATGTCACACGCGCCAACACATCCAAGTCCCTCAAGCAAGGCTAGGCTTGCAGCCGGTCACCTTCTCGATATCCTCGAAGCCCCGGTTGTATCATTCGATGGATTCCGGGAGTGGCTGGCCTCTCATGGTTGTATTCTTGATTGTTGGGGAGCCAGAACCATGGCGTGGCCGAGTCCCCCGGATTCTCCACTGGGCGATGTGCAACATGCCGGCAGGTCAGGCCATATAGCTCCGGGTCCCGACCCGCCAAGCGGAGGAAGGGACCCATGGTGCCAGCCCGAATTCCGGTGTCATCTTCCGGGCCGATTTCGAAACCGACAAAAGCCTCGAAGCATGGTCGCAAACTCGTCGTTCAGACTTGACCGGTCGAACGCTTTCATATCGGTCTGTGGCATCCAGTATCTGCGCTCAAGGATTGGTGCAAGATCATCCTGAGATCCGAACAATTGGGGGTGAACCTCCCGCATCTCGACTTCAATATGGTCGGAACACATTGCGTGTCCCCCAAAGTTCCCCTCGAGGGAGACGCGATACTGGACTTGTACGGGCCAGCAGAGTTCCTGCGGTGCCGTGGTAATAGGTGCGCCTTTCCATGTCTTTTGGAGGCACCTGCGTAGGGACAACCGGGATCGAGGCCATCTTGACAAGCTCCTAGCTTGACTTATTGCCTCTTCGTAAAATCTTGTACCGTAGGTCAGCGCTGTGATAATTTCCGGTCCTCGTATAGAGCAGAATCAGACAAGCGACGAGAACGATTGCTCGGAAGCGGGAGAGACCATTGTTCTTGATACAGAATGCGAACGTAATGAAGTTTGCAGAATGCTAACGACAAGCCACAGGAAGCTTACGTTTGGAAGTTATTTGGAAGTTGATTGATGACTGGCGTCCAAGATCTGAAGAATGTGAAGGGCGAGAGTATGAGGAGGAAAAGAGTTCGAAGAAATGGAAGAGGAAACCTGCAGATGGATACCTTATATGGGGTGGTCTCTTGGTTTGGCGGGAGGCAGCAGCGATCTGATGCTATGCAAAGCCCCGGCACCTCAGAACCTTCCAGGTTGTTCATCGCAGCCCATGTTGAGCCCGCACGGAAGTCGTCTCCAATCTAAACCTTCCAGGTTGGGAGTACCGGAGGCTTGGCTCGGGCCCGGCGAGCCCCACTTAAAACCCGGGTGTGCCAAGAAAATACTGGTTTCATTCCGAACAGCTGAAGTGGAAACGGGACGGAAGCCGGAGAACGACCCACTTCGATCAACATTGCCGGCTCCCGTCCGGACCACCTCCGTTGCCTACCAGATTCCTCGTTTTACATTCTCTTCACGTCTCTTCACGAAACGCAGCCCAACCTTGGAAGCCACACCATTTACTGAGCGAAAGAAGAGCTGTTACGTGGCCTTTTTCGAGAACAATCACGGCTCAAGCGAAAGAGCGCTGCAAGAATGAGTTGGTCGCACATGAGCTTTCGATCATAAGGGTAAGTACGCTTTTCAGCTTTCAACGAAGGGTCGTTGGCGGGCAACGTCTTCGATCTTGCAAGGGAGCACAACCAGTCTGTTCGTGGCTCCTTCCGTTTGCCACTTGCAACTCAACTGCAGTGAGCGCTCCTGTGCAAGCGGCCTGAACCGCACCAGACATGCACCTTTCCGGGGACTGAATATGCAACCTTGCTTTTTCGGAGGTGAGGAAATCTGTTTGCAATTATGAGTACCTTGGTAGTCTGCTGCAGATGTCTTGACCGCCCTGTTGTCTTGTCAGTTGGGCCTCCCGCATGCCCTGTCCAAGCTCCCCCCGGCAGCTTGGAATCAAAATGGGTACAAGAACCGCCACTCTCAGCTGTGGGAGTTTTACGAAGTTTCTTGACTGTTGTTGCTCTTGTTTTCTAACTCCAGCTTTAGCTTCTACCTTCGAGCACACCGTCATGGATCAAGCGGGGGGAGAGACAAGGCAGGGACCAGACGCTATGGCTCTCGCCGACCTTGACGATGAGACAATCAACCTTGTCATCCAACTCCAGATGGAGGACCTTGAAGCGATGAAAGACGCCAAGGGGAAGCACCGCGAGGGAGAAGTGCCTGATACCGAACTCGCAGTTGCAGCTTACGAGACGGAACTGGAGCGCCAAAAGCAACTCCTACTGGATCACTCCATGTCCGAGAGCATTGCCCGAGCTGTCGGCCTGGATGCGGATGCTATCAACGCTATTGTAGCCCAGGAACGTCAGGCTATGCATGACAGGCAGGTCGCCGCGAGTCTGGCCTCTGGCCAGCCACATGAAGGCGCAACGAGTGCGCAAGCAGCCAGTGACCCTGAGCTTGATCCCGAGCTCTTGGACAGGCTTGCGGCTCTGTATGTTTGTCCTCCGGACGATGACGGCAATGACGAAGATGACGACAATCATGACGACGGCGACAGCGTGCTCAATGGGGAGACGATCTCTGGCAATGCCGAGTCTTCTGCATGGGCTGCAAGCCAACCGGTCAAACCACGCCTCCTGAAACCGGGCAGAAAGCTTTGGACCATCGAGTGCGACAGCTGCAATGACCACTCCAGCCCAGAGAATATGGCAGACTGCTCATGCCCTCACAAATACTGCCTCAGCTGTCTCGAGGTCCTGGTCCGGTCATCCCTCACCGATGAGTCGCTATTCCCTCCCCGATGCTGTCGCCAAGAAATCAACTTTGACACCGAACTCCTCCCCGCCCAGTTGATCGGAGAGTTTCGCGCCAAGAAAATCGAGTTCGAGACGCCCAACCGAACATACTGCCATCGACCGAACTGCTCGACGTTCGTCCCTCTTCAGTTTATCCAAGACGAGGTTGCAACATGCGTCCGGTGCAACGAGAGGACCTGTGCCGTTTGTAAGGCTGCTGCGCATGAGGGTGATTGTCCCCACGATCCTGCCACACAGGAAGTGCTACGGGTGGCTGCCGAGAATGGCTGGCAAAGCTGCTATTCTTGTCATCGAGTGGTGGAGCTAGAACATGGATGCAATCACATGAGTAAGTACCTTGTCATTAGCCACTCAGTTCGCACACGCTAACATTGTCGAAGCCTGTATATGCCGAGCAGAGTTCTGTTACGAGTGTGGGAGGACCTGGAAGACCTGCGCCTGCGCTCGCTGGGAAGAAGCACGTCTGTTGGACAGGGCGAACGTTCTCGTCAATCGTGATGCCAACGGAAGGCCGCCCGTCGGACAAAACAGGGCGAACTTGGTGAACAGGGCAAGAGCTCATCTTGTGGCCAACCACGAATGCACCCATGTGGCCTGGACCAGTCGCCAAGGCTGCCATCGGTGCGAAGAGTGTCACGATACTCTCCCCATCTTCATCTACGAATGTATACAGTGCAGGATCTTGGCTTGCAGACGTTGCAGGTTTAATCGCCTTTGACCTTTCTCCACAGGAGGGGGATGGTCGCTGATGGCCCATGGGGAGGGGAAAGCGAGTGGTCATTCAGTATTGTACCTGAAGATAGGGCTCTCAATAAAAATGTATGGGACCAATTTCTGGTCCTTCCCTGGTTATAATTCTGCACCCCCTTTGCTTCTTGTCTGCTTGTATCCCCAAGGTGACCGCCTTGGAAAGGCGGCGCAATACAACAGTAGACGCGAGAACGAGGCCATCCAACTCACGGAGGTACAATCCCATGATGGTGACTTCTTTTCTGTTAAGACAGACAAGATAGGTTACAAGCGTGTTTGATTAGGCTTGATGCCCGGTGTTGAGAAGATCGGGCCCAAGATAAGACTCTGAGAGGAGGAAATTCTATGAAGAGGAGACTCTATGAAGAGAAGATCGTATAAAGCGGAATCCGGTACGACGAGAAAATTGTATGCGGCACAGATCGGAGTCGGTGTTGCAGCTCTCATGTGTTCCGTGGATACTCGGATCCCTACCGAGGGAGCGGTCCGTAAAGGTAACCAAGGTGAGTGTGAATAAGCTTGACTTCCCATGATGCGAGACACGTCAGGAACCTTATGTCTGGTGTTGTCACGTCTGCAGTCTATTTCATGTGACTACCGCACCCCAAAATGACAACCGAATATCGAAGGACGACCATCTCATACATGTGAGGGAAGACAGCCGGTACAAACGGAATGGTCTAATTATGTATGTACCGTCCAACTCTTATAACAGCTCAGTATGCACAATCACTTCCGAGTACCGCATCCATTGATACAAAAGCTAGGTGAGCACGGATACTCGAGAGAGGAAGAAGGAGAGACAAACTAAAACTCGCTTTTTGCACATTTGCGCTTGTCGCTGATTCCACCAAAGATATAACCATCGTCCATCGTCCATCGTCCATCGTCCATCGTCCATCGTCCATCGTCCATCGTCCATCGTCCATCGTCCATCGTCCATCGTCCATCGTCCATCGTCCATCGTCCATCGTCCATCGTCCATCGTCCATCGTCCATCGTCCATCGTCCATCGTCCATCGTCCATCGTCCATCGTCCATCGTCCATCGTCCATCGTCCATCGTCCATCGTCAAAGTCGTCATAAGCAGTATTCTCTGCCCCGGACAAACACTCGAGTTGGGCGGGCATCGTGCGCGCCCAGCCTCCGGAGCAGGTTAATGCAGCTCGATGAACAAGTGTGAATGCCCCGTGCCGAGTAGTAGACAACCTGGGAAGAAAGCAAACGCATGTAGTGACTGGCAGCCATGGCTTGGCGTGTCAGACGAAGCTCTCCAAAGGAACCGAACCCAGCAGACACCTCAAGCCTGGCTGCAAGACGGCACAGCAGGGGTCTAGATTCTTCTGCGCTTCGAGGTCGTCGCACACTGCGCGGAGCCGTCGAAGGCTTGGTAGACGACGGGATCGTTGGTCGAGTTGCCGTAGACATCACCTCCGTACTCGAGGTACCCGGAGCTCTGCGACAGCGGAATGGTCATGATTTCATCGGCATCGCCGTTCACCCATACGGATTGCATGCCTGTGCCGATCATCAGTCAAAAGTGCTCAGTAGGACAGAGAAGAGTAGGGGTAAGGCGACTCACCATGGACCATGTGGCCAAGAGTATGACAATGAAGCATCCACACGCCCGCGTAATCAACGCGGATCCTCCAGGCCCTCCAACCAGCAGCCGCACCCGGGTCGACGTTGCTCTCGAACTTGTACAGCATCGAAGTGTCCCGTCTCACCGGCTTCCATCCCAGCTTCTTGATCTTTTTCTCGTTCGCCTGGGCGTCATATTTCCCGTCACCGCTGCCGACATCCCATACGTGCTGCCCGTGGATGTGGAATGGGTGAGCTTCGACGAGGCCACTACCCCGGTTGTTACCATCGGCATTGATGGCGCCTTGGTTCTGCACAACGATCTCTAGAACCTCACCGATACGCACGGGGAACGCTTTGGTGTTTGGGTCCCAGCCGTAGTTGTCCAAGGCGGTGTCGTAGTCCGGAATGGCGTCCTGGCCGCGCTGGTAGATGTCTACGAGGAGGGGGACAGCCTGGTCTTCATCTTTCCAAGACAGGCCGGCCAATTGCCATACAGTGTCGTCTGAGTTGCCTGTGATCAGGAGCTGAGCGTCGATGACGATGGTGCGGGTCACCTCGTCCAAGGTTGGGCAGACGCTAAGATCCGGGAACAGGGGCTCGAGAGAATACTCAAGCCACTCGTTGTTGTCGGTGGGAAGGTCGAGCGGTGGGCTGGAAGGGGGTTGCAATACATCGGAGTCTTCATCATCTGAGCTGGTTGGCTGCGAATACCCAGAACCGCCCTGACGGCCCTGTGGTCCCTGACGCTGCTCTGGCGGTCCCTGCCGACCTTGGGGTCCCTGATTGCCCTGGGGACCTTGGCGACCCTGTGGCCCGCGGTGTTCCTGCCGCCCCCCGTGGGGTCTGCCGCGTTGCCGCTTCACTTTTGCGGACGATGTAGAATACTGCAAGGCGGCATACCCCCGTAGTGTCGAACTGCGGTCGAGTGTCTCGTACTGAATCCAATACTGGTCCTGTCCGTCAGCATCGAGCTCCTCCTCGGACTTGGTTGTGAACAGGACGTCGTAGCGTTGGCCAGACCCGAGCTGGATGTATTCGACCGGGTGCGGCTGGACATATTCACCTCCGTCGACCTGGATGACGGTCAGGTCCGAATGACCATCGATTCCAATAATGAGATGCGACAGGCCGGTTGCGCCAATGATTCGGAGACGGTATGTGGTCGAAGGCTTTACGTCGATGACTGGTAGAGAGCAGCTGTCGGTTCCGTCGGCCTTGTCATCGTTTCTGATGCCGAAGCCGTTCAGCAAGATTGCATCGGTATTTCCCCCACGACCTCCGCCGCCGCCATCGGACCTCGGCGAGTAGTCACTGAACTGAAGAATAAGCTCTTCGTCGTAGTCATATGGTGGCGAGTCGCAGTCCTCCACGATCAAGGCACCACAAGCACTCATGGCCTGCATGCCGGTGTGGGAATGGAAGAAGTACGTCCCGGAGTCGCCGAGCGCAGTTTGAACCTCATAGTCGAAGAAGTGACCAGGCGGTATGGGCCATTGGGCAGCCTGCGGACTTCCGTCAGAGAACGGAGCCATCCTCTGTGCTAAGCCGTGCCAGTGCTGGTAGGTTGTTGTTAGTACCGTCGACGAGTCTGACTGCTGACAGTCAACATACCATGGTGAGGTTCTGATCATCGACGTCATTGTAGACGCGGATCCAACTTGAGGCACCAGGGGCTAGGTGTAAGACGGGTCCGGGCGTTGTCCCATTGATGACGACGCTGAGGTGCTGATCGCAGGCTATGTCGATGTTGTCATTGGTGACTCGCAGGATATGGTCAGGAGTGAAGGAGGAATCGTGGCGCGCAAGCAAAGCGAGTGCGAACTGTGGCGCTGACCAAGTGGCCAGCAAGGCGGATACCACAAGGGGAAGCATCTTGTTCTGCCTGTCAAGACCGAAACAGAGAAAACAGAGGCCACGAAGTAAGGCAGAAGAGAGGACGGACATGCTTGAGGAGGCAGCCGATCTCACCATTATAAACCATTACGTGGGCTGCGCCCAGGCTCGGGGCCCATCAACCGAGCACGACAGAGTTCCTCTGGAGATCGGACAGAATTCAGACCAGCAGGAGTCAGCGACCGGGCGTAACCATGGCGCCACCGAGATATGTGTCCGAATGCTGTTAGCTGCAGGCCCAGGACAAGCACGCCGAAGCTAAGCGCGTGGTGACAGTCGAGTGTGCAGATGCTGGCACGATGGAAACGAAGCACGAACCCATAAAGAAGCAGCTTTTCCCGCGCTCCAATGGCCTTGCCATGAGGTTCCATTTCCGCTCGATAAACTCGCCAAGTGTTCGCGTCTCGCAACCAAAGCATAAAAGCCTCTCATTAACACCGTGTTGGCGCGTGGCGTGTAAGTCTTTACACCCTGTCGGCCCATGGCTGCTCGACCAGACAGGTCACCACCGCGAGAAATCTCCGAGCTGCCACTCGACAGCACAGGTGACTGCTTGTATGTATGTGCTTGCTGGAAGAGCAGACTGTTGAGATGCTGGACTGGCCGCATGAGCATCAGTGAAAAAAGGGGGGCGTTCACAGAGTGTGATGGTATCCAGCGGACGTTCCACATTCACCACCTATCCCCGACGATGTCCTCCCCGGCATACCACTGGCCCTTTCCCTCTCCTGAGATTCTTCGGCGGTTGGCAGCAGAGATGACAGGAAAGGGACAGAACAGGAGAAGGGGACCTGGAAAGTGATCGCCACTCCAGATACGAAGAAAGCCCGCTGTTTAAGGCCGTGACGGGCATGCCCAGCGCAGCACTGTGCATTACTGACATGGTGGCCCAACACTTTTTATGCAGAAAGAACGCATATGCACAGCTCCCAGAGTCAGTTGGCGGAGTCTGAGGAACTCTGTTGGTGGTGATTTGAACGGCTGTCCTTGTCGTTGAAGAGAGAGGTTGTACAGTTAAGGTTAAGGTATTATTCTTACGAGTGAGTGACAGGGCGGATTGGGGGTCCATGGCCCTAATACCGAACTAGCCTAGCGCCGCTTAAATATGGATCTTCCTGTTATAGTGTATCCGGGGGACAACACGCCAAGACCAACGGTAAGCGGTAAGGTCCGGGTTGCCGTGACGTCAAAGAACTGTACACGCTTTCCCTCTTTTCAACGCCTTGCATCTACAACGCACTCTTCTAAACGTATTCATTTTCCACGAGCGCTTCAACTTCTGACGCTCTCATGGCAGCCCAACCGTCTCAACTACCGATCTTATAATAGAGTGAAAGCCGTGGATTATGCCTGAAGTGGTCATCCCACGGCGGTCCAGCTCTGTCAAGGCTGCGGCAGGCCCGGCCTCGCAACAGACGACGAGCAAGCCTCACGGAGGTTCTGGCACCGGGCCTGCTGACTCCAACCCTGCTGCTGCAGCTGCAGAGGACCAACGAGGGCCAGAAGAACGCTTAAGCCCTCCCCAGCTCCATGCCCTGTTCGACATTCTCACCCACTACCAGACATATGCCGAGGTGGAAAGCTTCAAACATCCCAGCACCATCGCGCATTACGGACGACCCTTCACTCTCATCAATCCGGACTCAAATTCGTCTGACACATCGGACCCCAAGAGATATGCCTCAGAATCATCTGCACCCATCTTGGCATCTTTCCTCAAGTCGGTGATCCTGCCGCTCCCAGGCGTAAGGGACCTCTCGTCCGATTTCTGGAGCGTCAGATTGCAGGGTATTCTGGGCAAGCTTGCCGAGGCCGAGCTGTCAGAGAGCTACGATAAGGGTGCCGTGGGTACTAGGAAGACTCTGGCCACCGTTGCATCTGTCATACAGGAGATCACCGCCCGAGGCACACTTGGAGGCTGTCCCAAGGGAGACAGGAGAGACTTGCACCGCTCATACGATACCTCGAGCGCCGAGGACTTGTCCCAGGCTTGGGAGGATGCAGTTCACGAGTTGGTGTACGGGGACCTGGTGGACGAGCTGTTCGACTGTGCCATCAAGCACGACTCCCTTGAACATCACTCACCTACCATCAAGGCCGTCTCAGATTATGTCATACTGCAGTGAGTCTCTATTTAATCTTGACCTCGGCGTGGGCGCGTGCTGTACTGCACTCCATACTAACTTCTGTAGTCTGGGGACCTTCATGCATCACGTCTTCGTCCTCTCTTCTGAAGGGCAGTACTTGCTGAAGCTCGTCCAGAATGTCCATCAACTGGTCCCGTATTCCATGATCAAGCAGACCCTCCGCATCGGCAATGCCGCAACCATGATTAATGGGATGGTGAAGCTGCTGCTGGCCAAGCTAAGTGTCGGGGCCTTTAGCAACTGGGTTGGCTTGACCCAAAATGCTGATGATGGCGTCAATCTTCTGCAGAGGTAGGTCGCCACTCATTCCCTTATTGACAAGGGAGGCAAGCTAAGTCCCTGCAGAATCATCACCCTCGTGCTGTCTTGGGATAGCTCCGACTTCCGAAAGTCCGCGGAGCGTATTGAGAAGGCTAAAGATGGGCCGCCGAAAGAGCATCTGAGTGCCATTAAGCAGTACATCGAGGCATCATCCAGAGAGGAACACGACTCAATGCGCGCTCTCAGCCAAGAGAAGTCTCAGTCGATCATTGTCACAATATTCCAGAACAGCAGACCGGATCTCCTATCATCACTTTCCGAGGCACAGCACACGCAGTGCTTGGAATACTATTCAGCCCTTCTTTCAATCCGAGATCGCGAGCAGATCACGAAGGTCCTCTGCCGCCAGAACCCAGATTTATACACACAATCACTTCGCGACGCGGTGGAGAGCTTTGAGCCAATAATCCGAGCCATCCATGAGAAAGTAGACATTCGGGAACACCTTGCCGCCATGGAGAGCTTTCTCAACGATTTCATCAACACCAGCAGACCAAAGCGGGAGAAGTCGGGCGGTAAGAAGGCCAGCTCTGTTCCCTACACTCCGTCAGTGGAGGACTACGTGCGTCTCCTCCAACGAAACAAAAGGCTGCTTTACAACTGGCTTCACCAGTTCGCAGCTAACTGCCCGGAAATCCGGGAGCTGTGCCGAACCTGGGCTAAAGAGGCCATCACGCACTTCCGGCAGGGCAAGAACATTGGAGACAATGGTGTACAGACGACCGATCAGAATAAATCGGCTGATTCGGGTGGTGACCGAGCATCTGCTGCAGGAGACATGTCTTCAGCCTTCCAGAGAATCTACACAAGCCTCCCAGCCCAGACGAAGCAAGACGTCCTCCGCGTTCTAGACGCCCACGCCAAATACCTCGATGACCTCGAACACCTCTCAATAACACGGATGCAACGAGTCATCGACAACATGACGCTGCCGGACAACCCGCCGACGAGCAAATCCGGTACAACCACGCCTCAGCTCTTCATCCCCACAACCGCCAGCACACCTGCGTCGGGGACCAACACACCCCGGCAGGTGAGCAGCATGAACGGGCCAGGGATGTTCCTGTGCAGGTGGCAGGAGCTGTTAGACCGCACCATTGTCACCCCGGCGACGCCGGAGGGACGTCCGCGCACGGGCAAGGAGGTCAAGGCCAACACCGCCCTGGGTAAGACGGGGGCCGGAGGGGCCAAGGAGAATTGGCAGACGAGGTTCCTTGCATTCGAAGCAGAGAAGGATGTCCCGTCGCCGCCTGAGGCTGATGCCGTCATGCGGGCCTTTGGGCCGGGGTTCAAGGCGGTTCTTATCGAGGTCAACAAGAGGTTGCAGTAGATGCGAGTCCTGCATCAATGCATTCCTGGGACTCCTGTTGGGTCAATCTTCTTGTGTTCTCAAGGTTTCCCAGTGTTGGTGGAGTGCCCCGCCAGCGTTGACGGATGTGCATTCGCTCGCAACCCCAGTCCTGTTAGGAGACGGACATGCGGCGCCATGGCTAGATCAAACGTGGCCAATGGATATGAGCCTCGAACTCTGATAAAATAGGTAGATAGGAATCGGCACACTTCCTCTCTCAAAGGCAGACTCTCACTCCCATGACACGTTGAACATGTTCAACCAAGCATCATCAATGAAGTCCATCGGAACTGCGAGAGGCCCAGTAGTGATATTGTCGACAAAGCCGTTGACAGCTGTTGGTGGCGGCAACTTATCCGCGGACAGTAGCGGATCGGCGACATCGTCCGGCATATCCAGCGCCGCCAGCTCGGCAGCCCATACGTTCTTCATAGTGAGTATCATCCTGCTGCAGGCGCTAAAGAGGTCCGTGTCCGTGGGAACGCTGCCGGGCGGCGAGGCTAAGAGGTCGGGCTGCTTCTGCGCCCGGAGGGCCGCGGCCCTGTGCATGTCGCCGCCGATGCGCTCGCAGATGTCGAGCAGATCGATGTCGCGGCGCACTGCCGAACGGTCCCAACCCGGCTCGTCAAGGGTCGTGATCTTGTAGAGCGACATGAGGGTGTGCGCCAGTTGGCACCACATGGAGAAGGAGAGCGCTGTAAAGTACTGGTCTAAGAGGGACCACCACTCCGCAAACCAGTTCTTGACTGCTTCAGCTGTGCGGGAGAGGATCTCGTACCGTCGGAGGTCGGGTTTCTTTGGGTTGTAGGGGGTCCGGCTCAGACCGTTCTCCAGAAGGGCCACTTCAGCGTAGAGTAGATGGATGCGGATGATTTCTCCAAGCAAACAGGGTCAGCGGAGTTTCCGAAGTCAGTCATTCCGGTCCCGAGAGACATACCGTTGTCCAGGATCCCCGGTGCTGAATGCGCCAACTGCTTCTTGACTGCTTCGACAGGCGAGGTCAAGGCCGAGAGCTGATAATACGGCGGCATGCCTGTCGTTTGGCCGTCTGCGGCAGCCTGGTCGATAAGGAGTTGTATCCGGACCTGTGCGGACAACAGCCGATCTCCGTGCCATTCCGGGTGCTCGTTCAAATAGTTCATACAGTCGTTCAGGTGCGAGGTCCACCGCAGACCGTCAATCTTCTTGAGTGTGAAGGCTATTCTGTTTGGCCCTAGTCAGCATTACCATGCGGCTTGGTCGTAAGAGAGAGGGGCCACCAACTGAGAGGTGATGTACCAGCACGCCACGACGGTACGTCTATCCTCCATTGTCCTGGGCCTGGGATACATATACTGGTTGAAAGTGCTGGGCTTGAAACAGTTGAATCCGGGATCGCCTTGCAGCTTGTTCAGCTGAAGTTCATAGACTTGGGAGATGGCAATCTGGGAGAATATGGCCAGATAAGGCTTGTCTTTCCTGTGATATTGTGACCTGTGTTTGAGGTAAGTACCTTGTTGGAATAGGGAGGGAGAGAGGAAGCACTGACCAGCTGAGGAATACGACCATCCCTTGAAGTAGGTCCAGGTTCTTCTCGTGCTCAACGACGATCTTCTGCGAGATGATCCTCTGCCACACGGCACCCATACCGAACTGCACGCTGGACGTCTGGCACGTCATCATCATGATGGTAAACCACGTGAAAGGCTTCTCTGCGCGCAGCTGCTCGGAACTCATGTCGGGCGGGATATAGACACAAGGAAACAACAGCAGATACTCGTCGCGAAACAGGGCCAGCTGCTCCTCGGCCTCGCGTATTGTCGAAGGCATCCAGGGATGCTGTATCATGGACGATATCGGTATTGGAACCGTGGACGACTGGTGGTTGAAGAGGCCGACAGTGAAGGACGAGTTAAAGATGCCGGCGGCAGACTGAGGTCCCAAGGGTGATCGGACGGAATTCCGGTCGTCATTGCTACCAGATCCTGCCGCATCTCCGTAGCTGGGATCGGGAGTGTTCACCCATATGTCCAGCGGCGGAGTGTGTTCATGTGGCGCTACAGACGAAGTGTTGGCCCCGGCTGGTGGTTTCATAGAGGCGTTGTGGTTCTGATTCTGGTTCCGCAGCAGACTGACGAGGTCTTCCAGCTTTTCCTCCAGCTGAGCGGTTCTGGATCCGACTTGTCGCCTGCCATTGCGCTTCCTCACCGTCTGGGACGGCTCGCAGTTCTTCTTCAGCCGGTAGCATCTGTTGGCACGACACGGGGAACGGTTAAACCATGCCGTCTACACCTGGGGCACGTGCTTGAGGCAGACCAAACCTTTCACAGCTGGCATCTGGACCGGCATCTGCAGTGCGGTAGATGCACCGACACTTGGCACGGGCACAGTTCACACAGGCCCGGCCATAAGGGGCCGGAGTGCCCCCAATAGCTGGGTCAATCCTCGACATTGCACGGGCAACGACGAGTGCTACCACAGTAGACGATGGAATACGTAATCAGGGGTGGTGGAGCGGACGGGCTAGGCTCGACACGGGGGTACAGTAGTAGTTGGTATGGGCCTATATGTTGGAGATCTACCACCGGCGCAATGCAATGCAGCAATGCTTGAGTGACGGAGTTAAGCGGAGCGGAGGGGGACGGCCGCCAACGGCAAGACAAGTGCTCCGGATTGATGATTGCCTTGACTGTATGATTTGAAAGCGAGAGAATGCGAGGTGCGGTTGCACCACTGGGCTCGTCAAGCGCAAACGGGCTTCGGGAGTGGAATCGAGCTGATTAAAGTGGTGTCTCAAGGCTGTCTCTCCGAGCGAACGAGAGGCCTACCCACATAGTTGGCGTTTGGGGGTTGGGGGTCCAGAGAGTAGAGATGAAAGGGGAATAATGCCGTGAATCCCGACCGAGATGTGGGTGACTGTGCTGTGAGTCTCTCTTATGTTCGGACTCTCGCATGGCATCTTTTCTGATGCCTCGCACGGCCTGGCTCACTCTGTCCTGAAGGAGTAAACGAAAGCTGTCTAAGCCGAAGATGGAGGGTCGTGATAGGTGGACTGAACGAAGGATCACATATGCTGACAGGCCAAGACCGGACTTCGGGAGCGGATTTGGCACAATTTCCACCCCAAAAGTTGCTCCTTGTTTGAGTTAGTGACCTAATGACCCCCCAGCTGGCTCGGCTTCGTAACTTCGTTTAGGGTTTGTAGCGTTGCAGAGAACTGTCGCAAGACGGGCAGCTTTAGTGCCGAGTCCGAGAGTAAAATATCGCCGATGTTGAGTGTTTGAGTGCATAAGAAGAAGAAGGCTTTCACTTGTATTGCTGCGCCCTTCTGCCCGTCGTCTAAACCTTCATCTTTGACTCAGCGATTCTAGAACTCCAAGACTGAATTAACTCCCACTTACACAGTTGACTTCTATACGCTTGGCACCGTTAGTGAAGAGCTTACATTAGTCAATACACGGTTTACTCTATACCAATCAGCAAGCTCGAACATAAGACCGTCTGGGGGTTTGGCTCTTCCCACCTCATCCTAGGACCGGGATAGGGCACGCACACTACCTTGCCATGGATTCAGAAAAGCTTCCCAAGTCACGGCCTTCCAGTGCCGATGAGACGTCAGACGAGACTATAACAGAAACGGCAAATGAGGACAACGACATCACGGAGAAGACCATCGGTGACAAGGAGACGGAAGAGGCCAACCCCATCTCCACCGTTTCAACGCGCGAACCGCAATATCTCGAAGGGCTGCAGCTGGTTCTAGTGATAGCCTGTGTGACCCTGGTCTGCTTCCTCGTCTTGCTCGATACCTCCATCATCGCCACGGCAATACCGAGGATAACAGACCAATTTCAAAGGCTACCCGACGTCGGCTGGTATGGCGGCGCCTATCAACTGGCAGGGGCTGCGCTTCAGCCCCTGTCGGGTAAGATGTACACCTATTTCGACAACAAAGTCAGTATAGTACCTAGTGTACCATGGGCCCACCAGGCCATGCCAAGACGACATTGAACTGACGCATGCATTAGATCACCTTCCTGGGGTTCTTCGCCTTGTTCGAGCTTGGCTCGCTGATATGTGGCGTTGCCACGTCGTCCACCATGTTGATCGTGGGCAGAGGCGTGGCCGGACTGGGAATGTCGGGCTTGATGAACGGGGCCCTCACCATCGTTGCCGGCGCCGTCCCACTGCACAAGAGGGCAGCACTGATAGGCATTATCATGGGCTGTAAGTACCACCCCCCTGACGCGCCACCTTGTCGTCTGATTGGTCCCGCTAATGCGTCGCGTACTCTTCAGTCTGCCAGCTTGGAGTGGTTTGCGGTCCCTTGCTCGGCGGCGCGTTCACGGAGTATACCACTTGGCGATGGTGCTTTTACATCAACCTCCCCATCGGAGGTGTGGTCTCGCTGCTTTTGTTCTTCACCCGCATCCCCGACCAGATGGTGAAGCCCAAAGTCCGCGAAGTCCTTCCCCGTCTCCACCACTACCTCGACCTTGTCGGCTTCGCAGTGTTCGCCGGTGCAGCGATTCAGATCCTTCTAGCCCTCCAGTGGGGCGGGGTCGACCACCCTTGGAAGTCGGCGACGATCATCGGGCTGTTCCTTGGCGGTGTCGGTACCTTTGTTGCCTGGGGCTTCTGGAACTCGCACAAGGGCGACTCAGCGCTTATACCGTTTTCGTTGGTCAAGCAGAGGGTCGTCTGGTCGGCTGCCCTGACACAGATGTTCATCTTCACCAACCTTTTCGTTAGCGCCTTCTTCCTCCCCATATACTTCCAGGCTGTCAAGGGGGTAAGTCCGTTCAGGGCTGGTGTCTACATCCTGCCCAGCATACTGAGCCAGCTTGTGACCGCTGTCACGTCGGGCATCCTTGGTAAGTAACTCTAGTCCAGCAAAGACCGTGCAGAACAAGACGCTAACAGACCACAAGTTGGCAAGCTCGGCTACTACCTGCCGTGGGCACTCGCGTCCGCCGTGCTGGCCTCCATCGGCGCCGGCCTGCTCGGCAGCCTTGAGCCTGACACGTCGACGGCAAAGTGGATCGGATTCCAAGTCATCGCCGGTGCAGGCCGTGGTTTCGGCATGCAGATGCCCATCCTGGCCATGCAAGCGTGCGTCAAGCCCAAGGACATCCCCGTCGGCCAGGCATTCCTCTCCTTCTCGCAGCTCATCGGCATCGCCGTCTTTGTCGTCGTGGGCAACACCATCTTCGGCGAGCTCCTCAGGTCGGGTCTGACCAAGTACGCGCCCCACGCGGACGCGCAGCATATCGTGGCCTCTGGCGCGACGGCTTTCCGGTCGTTCGTCAGCGCGGAGGACCTCCCTGGAGTGTTGATGGCATATGCCAAAGCGGTCACGGCGCCATTGTACCTCGCTTCTGCAGCCGCGGCTCTGGCGTTCTTCTCGTCGTGGGGAATGGGATGGGTTGATATCAGGAAGAAGAAGACGCCGCCAAGGGGCGATGTGTGAGAGTTTGAAAGAGACTTGGGAGAATGAAGGATGTAAGATTGATTTCTGGCATAAGCGTGTTTGCATAAGCGATCATTTGATACAATGGTCGGGAGGATACACTCTACTCAATGACCATACCCGAATAGATAGATCAGTAGAATTGAGAGTTCTGAGCCTTGAGGATTTAGAACTGTGGCTCCAGTCATCAGAAGATTCGTATGAAACAGCAAGCCAGTTGAGCAACCTGAAGTCAGGGATGGATGTATGGGGCAAAGTGTGCATACTGCGTGGAAAATGAGCCATATTTCTGCAGCATCTTTTCATCAAATTGTGTGGCTTAAATATTCAAACAGTACCTATTTTATTTTTAGGTAGCCCGGGCCCCTGAAACGCTCGGAGCACACTCCAGTGATTCCCGCGTTCCAGCACGGTGGAACGTGGAACGCGCCTTCGGCCAAAAGTTCAAGCTTCAGCTCCAGTTGAAAAGTGTCCTGTCGCATGAAGCAGCAGCAACACCAAAACAACGTCAACCACGCCACTCGTTAACACATTCTCCTCCCGTCAATCGAAGTGCACAACGCTCTTCAACATCCAGCACACCATGACGCGCGCCCAGCAGACAATCTCCATCGCGCTCCTCGTGAGCTCCGTACGTCCATATCCATATTCCCCCCTTCAACACGCTCTCAAGTGGCCAGCTAGCTAACAGCTCCCCTCTCTCCAACCAGCTCTACCTCTCCCTCTACCTCGAGCTCGTCCCGCTGCCCACGCTCGTGCAGAAGGAGATCGTTCCCTACGTACGTCTGCAACCTCCTCCTCCTCCTCCTCCTCCTCTCCCCTCTCTCCTATATCCCCGCCAACTTACAAATGCCCGCAACCACACAGCTCCCCTTCTGGCTCCTCGTCTCCTTCGGCGCCTACCTCCTCGCCCGGCTGGGGTGGGGTGTGCTGACCTTCAACGACGTCCCTGAGGCACATAAGGAGATAGTGGCCGAGATCGAGATGGCGAAGAAGGACCTGCGCCGGCTCGGCGTCGACGTTGACTAGGGAGGGAGCCTTGACTTCTGCTGGTGGAGGACGCGATTGAAATGCATTCATTGGGTTTACCGGCGTCACGATGTTTTTTTGGACCAACGTCAGGGTAGCAAACAGATGGGTGTTTGATGTGGCATAGTGATGGAAAGACTTCCAGCCTGCGCGGAATAACGATGCCTCAACGAGGTGGTATCTTATAGCTTGGATTCCCGTCCCAGGGCCTGCTCCAAGCCAATGGTCCCAAAATGGCATGATGCCTTCCTTTCCCACAGCTCCAATTGCACGCATTGTGCCCATTACGAACGCCCAATGACCCCAGAAACTTGCTACCCGAATAACAATGCTCAGCCCGAACCCCAAACACCGGCCACATCGATAACTCGTTGTCTCTGCTCCCCAGCCAGGAGCGTAACAATAGTCTCAACAGCTGACACCACACCACCCCCTCGTTGTAGCAGCTTGTCAAACAAAGTGGGTATGCCGGACAAGGTAGTACGCTCATCAGCACGATGCCCTGTCGACCAAACGTTAGCAAGCCAGCCCATGCCCATCTGAAATCGGATGACGTACATTTCCCTGGGACCTTAGCCAGGGCCTTTATTCGACTCGTGGCCTCGCCAGTCCAGTCGAACTCGATGCGCCACTGCACCGCTAGCACCGACGCCTCCTGCTCCGACCCCTTAGACGGAATCCGAAACTCCATGCCCTGCCGTCCCATGTACGGCAGCAGGTCATCGGTATCAACGAGGCTATCGATCCAGTCTTCGGTCGCCACACTGTCACCATCTTTCTCTTCGCCTTGCTCAGCAGCCGCATCCTCGTCTCCAGCCTTCCGCTTCGATCTCCGACCTTGGTCCGAGGCGCTCTTCACCCGTGACAGAGTCCGGTGGAGGTCATCCGTAGACCCGAGCTGGCGATCCAGGGTTCGCCAGACCTTGGCCCGCCGAACCGCGACGCGAAGCCAGGACCCCATTCCCCATGTCAGCACGCCCACGTTGCGAGACAGTGCGCCGGAGGATGCCTCGGGTTCGGCGAGGATTTGCGAGGTCAGAGGAGATAACTCGGCGGCTGCTGGGGGGGGAACAATGGATGGAATGGCGACGGTCGTTATGGCGTGGGTTAGAGTGTTCACCGTTAGTTCGATGCGGGCCGAGAAGAGTCCCGGTGAGGTAGCGGATGTGGCGGTTATGGAGTGGTGCTGAAGGAAAGGAGGCGCTGGTACGGTGGTGGAGTTGTCATTGTCGATGTCGTCGGGTTGCGGAAGCATGGAAAGGCGGGAGGTGAAGGTTAGAGGTGTGAAGGCTTGGAGGAAGGGGAGGGCCTCCTCTGCCGTTAGGGGCACAGGGTGGTGTGATGTGGGCTCTTGTTCTGGTTCATCTCCAGAATCATCCTCTGGGAAGAGTATCGGCAGGCTCGACGATGGTTTGCCAAACGGCAGAAAGTTGATTGGATTGAATGCATGCTCGAGCCATGGTGATGATTGACTTGCTTTGGCGTCCGTCCTTCGAGGGAGTAGGTGCCGTTCGAGAACGTCGAAGATCCGGTCCTCGTCAGGTGGGAGCACAGTCTCTTTCCTGGAGAGCCGTAGTTGTCGAATGCGCTCGTTTTCGCGAGCCACCAGGTCCAAATCATGCTCCAGCTCCGCGACTTCAGCCTCCAAAGCGTCGCGCTCACGCTTCTTTTCGGCACTGGGGTCAGCGGGTTGTATCCCGCGAACATTACTCGGCCGTGGCCGTGACTTGGGGTTATTCCGTTGCCGATCAACCCTCTTGCTGCTTCGAGGCCGATGGGTGGACGACTGTGCCTCTGTCGTCCGTAGAACTTGCTCGTCGCCGTGCGGACCACCACCTGCCGCTTGCTTAGTCGGGGGCTGTTTCGTCGGCGAGCTTCGCATCTTTTCCGCCAAGGCCCTACTCCTCCGCGGACGGCGCGACGGTGTGCTGTGTATTCCGGCAGGCGGCGTGCTAGCAGCATTGTCGAGGCCGACGGGGGTTGGGGGCAGCTCGGGCTCGGGGGGTTCCGGTTCGGCCAAGCCAGCCAGCGGCGATCTTCGTAGGCCCCGGCGGGCAAAAGGGTTGAGCATATCGTCAAGGTCGTCGTCTTCGGGACCGGGAGGCGGTAGAGGACGTGGATTCGGCTTCACTGGTGTTCGTCTCGGGCGTGCCGCCAGACCTCCACCGAGCTGTCGTGTAGGCGACCGTAAGGCCAAGCTTGCAGCACGTTCGTGGTCTTCTCTCAGCTGTTCGTCCGGCTGCGGCGAGGATAGATCCATCTGGGGTTGAGAGGGGTGGTCTGTAGAGGCGCCAGTATCCCGCGCTTTCGTCGGAGAGCTCAGCCTCCGCAGCAGAATGTCCGGATTGTGTTTTGCCAAACTCGCTTTGGTGGGTGATGCATAAGAAGCCGCACGAGCCGCTCTGGGCTCAGTATCCTGGACAGTGTCGGGTCGGAAATGGGGTGCAGGAGGTGGAGGATCTGGCGGTGTCGTTGTGTTTGCTGTTGGTGTTGTAGACTCGATGGGCACAGCCGTCAGTGGAGATGTTTTGCGCCGCTTGGGTGCCGAGGTCTCCATGGCTGTTACACAGAACTCTGTTCATCACATCATGGTCGCAACAGATAGAGGAACTCCTGGTGGGTGGTTGGTGTGCAGAGCATTCGAATGGCAGGTGTGGTCGTGTTGTCGCGATCAAGAATGTTGTCATTGGCGAGGAAGCACGAATGTATGTAGGTACCTAACACAGCTCGTCTAAACTCAAGACGCGTCTTGGTTGGTGCGGCAGGCTTCATCTGTCCCACCCCTGTATGAATCTCTGCTGACTCATCCGGGTCTCCGCGGGCGATCGGTCCAGGGTCGGGTGGGGGACAGGGGGACAGGGGGAGCAGGTGGGGGCAAAAAGGCACAATGACACAAGCGGCGTCACTTTCCGGCAACGTCACTTTTCCCAGCGCTACTTGACTATCTGTCACTCTTTCCCTGACAGGCAACTTGACAGCCCCCTCAGTAGAACAACCTAAGCCCTGGGCGCTTTTATCTCTCAATGCCCTTGTAGTTTTCATTCAAATTCTATATTCTTGAACCACATCAACTTTCAAAGTTGAAAACTGTCGAGATGCGCACGACCATCCTGACCCCTCGCGCGGTGAGGTCTCTGGCCCAGACACTGGTCCAGCGGCAAACGAGACGCACCTTCGCAACGCCCCCTATCAAGAGTCAAACACCGCCGGAACCCCTAGACCGCTCAAACGAGCAGGCAATGCCCCTGGGCCCCTACTACGAGAGCATCATCCACCATCCACAACCCATCCCCGAAAAGAAACCAGAAGTACCTCCGACATCTGCGCCCGAACAAGATGCGCCGGCCCCGCCCTCCAAATCCCCTCGCGGTCGCAAGCCGAAAGACGGTAGCACACTCTCTGCCTCGCCTCCAATACCGGACCCCTCATCCGACGCTCCTCCCACAGCCGAGGCGAGAGCCCGCGTCGTCTTTGGCGCCGCCCTCTCCGGCCCGGCCGCGCGAGCCGAACGACTGGCTGCCATCCGCAGCAACAGCCAGCTCATAGCAGGTGTCGTCGTCCCCCCGAGGCCCGAGGAGCCGGACAACTGTTGTATGAGTGGCTGCGTCGACTGCGTGTGGGACCGATACCGGGACGAGATGGAGTGGTGGGCCGCGGCCAACGCCGAGGCGGACACGAGACTCCGCGCGCAAGAAACAGGTGTAGGCACCACGGCTGCGGCGGAAGGTGCCACGGTTGAGTCCCCGGCTGTGGGTGCCAGGCCAGGAATGGGAGTTGGCGGTGCGACTGCCGCGAGTCTGGACGATGATGGAGGTGGTTCGGTGGCCAACTTGGACGTCGGAAACGTGGCTGGCCAGGGCACCGGAACCCTGACTAAGGACTTCTGGGATGATGAGCTTTACAAGAATATCCCGGTTGGAATTCGCGAATTTATGAAGCAGGAGAAGAGGTTGAAGGAGAAGCACATGAAGGAGGGAACTCTCGGCGGCTGAGTTATGGTTCATCGCGAGCAGGCTTGGTTTGAGCAAGACGTTTGTTGCTCTTCTTTTTTACGTAGAAAGCTCTCGGCGATTAGCTGATCGCGCGGCGCGGCATAGCCTGTATTTCTGATTTGGTCGCATATTTACGGCCCGTATGAATACCCATTACCCATGCTCTATATACGCTCCCTCCGAGCCCCATATCTTGCCCAGGCTCTGGCGCAAGAAAATGTCGAAGCCGAGGTGACCATAACACATCAAGGGGCTTTGTGCGCCCAATTGCGCAATCCTGCGGCCGGCTACGTCCCCTGCCTCGAGCGCTTCTGACAGGCCTCAGCCAGGCCCCGACATTGTATATATATACCCTCATACTCGCTGCGATCCCGTCGCCTAGTTCGCGCTTCCGGCCTTGTTCTTCTGGTCGGCTGCTAGGCTGTCGTGCTCGTCAATGTCGATGGCCTCCCAGGGGTAGCAGATCCAGACATCGCCAACAGTGCGGGCAGCCTTGTACCGGTTCTCGTCCATCATGCTCTGGGGCAGGGTGCCCTTCTTCGGCTTGTCCTTGTTCTGTTGTTTTCGATGATGATTAGTCTCGAGCTCCCCGACCCTTCGAACAGAGAAATCCCAGGGGCGGCACTCACATGTAGCACAAATATGCTGAAGTGCGTCTCCTCCTTGGAGCCGAGCTTGATCCTCGCCTCCTCAACATCCTTCTCGAGCTCCTTGACGGCATACTCAAGTGTGGTCCGGGTGTCGTCGACCTCGTCGACAATCAGCACGCGCTTGCCGACGAGGTTGTTGATCTCTCCGAGGGCGGTGAAGTCGAGCCACTGGGTGCGGGTGACCTTTGTGCCGGGCTCCTCGACGACATCGGCGGGCAGGCTCTCGTACAGAGACAGACCGATGGCCTGGATGGGGATGTTGGGGCTGCCGGGGGTCTTGAGGAAACTGCGCAGAATGCGGGCGGGGACGTAGCCGCCGCCGCCGATGGCGATTAGGAGCTGGGGCTTGATGCTCTCGAGGATGCCGGGCGCGGCCTCCTGGCAGAGCTTGTGGACCTATAGAGTGCGCAAGACAGGCATGAGTTAGCCCACTGGGCCAGGTGGTGCCGTTGCAGAGCAGGAGCAGGCTCGGCGCATTGCTGATGGCAGCTGGGTTGTGACTTACATCGTTGTACGTGACGTAGATCTTCTCAATCATGGTGGCGGTTGTGGTTGGTCTTGGCCTTGTCTTTGCCCGGACCTAGTGGATTAGAGGGGATTGAGAGAAATGACAAGGCTGGAGGCGTCGCTACGGGATTGATTGGAACGGCGTAAGGATTACGGGCATCGAAGTCTAAACCGCCAGAGTCGGAGAAAAAAATAAAGAAATTCTGCCAGTCCGGACGATAGGGCGGGCACCACCGGGACCCCACCAACCTTCCTCCTTTGGCCGCCACCAAGGCGGCAGGAACCTGGGAGGGTGAGACTTTTTGGATACCCCTCCACCCCACTTTAGCGGCGATTGGCGGGCTTGAGTGATCCACTCTTCCGGTCCGGCTCCGTTCCCGTCCATCTGGGCCGCATGCACCTGTCCCGGTTACACAACACGGACCAGGCCGAACCTCTCACGGACTGCCCGGTGTGGATCTCTCCTTTGCCATACCTTGCTTACCTTGCCTTCACATGAGACCAGGTGCCTCACTTCCTGCCCTGCGACACCACTAACATGGCTTCTAGGGACAGTACTAGAAGAGTGTGGATACTGACCGGAAAAAGAAGATAGGACCTATGTTAACATTCTTCTTTAGCTTTGAGCTGATGATGTTTGGCATTCTGCGAGTGTTATAGAGTTTCAATATGAGTGGTGCAAGATGTGCAGATGGAGAACAGACGAGATGGAAGCCGGTCTATCTGGATGCATCTGTCTGCCCCCAACAGTCCCAGCACGAAGATGAACTTTAACTGTCCGTCCGTCATTGTGATCGTCCTGGGAGCATCATCGATTTGCTCGACGATCTTGACTTTAACCTCAACGGATTCACAAGTCGTCATAATACCACCCTGGCTCCAAGATGGCTCAAGAACCGAAAGGGCTGTATGCCGACCACATCGAGCACGGCGCGAAGCCCATTGACAAGGCCCCGACCACCAACGGCAGCGACAGACCCATCCCGCCCTCTCCGCGTCCGCCCGCCACCTCACCCACCACGCATCGGCACCTCGAGAGCCGCCTGAGCACCCTGAGCGCATCGATTCAGTCCGCCACAATCTCCCTCGCCTACGACGCGGGCAGCCTGGCCGGGCTGGAGGCCTGCCGCGACTCTCTCGCCCGCAGGATCGGCCAGCGCTACCTCAGCAGTGCCGAACGCAACATCTTCCGCCGCGAGGTGTACACCCTGAACGACTACGTCGAGGACGCTGTCCGGGATGCTGCTGCGGCCAAGGCGCGACTGAATGAGATGGTCGAAGAGAAGGAAGGAATCCTGAGAAAGATGGAGGAGCTCAAGGTGAGAGATGAAGAGGCGGGTGATTATGGATCCCTGGCAGGAACTGAAGAGCGTGGAGAGGAATCATTTTACGGAGCAATGAAGGCACCGGAGCCGGAAACGGAAGAACCGGAGGATGAGTGTACGACGGCGGCGACCCGTGTCGGCATTTAAGAAGCTGTGTTTTCTCGTGTTGCTGCGTGGCGGCTATGGCTCGGGACTGGAGATGTGTCTGATACGGGTACGAAGTATGTACGTGATTTGGTCTGAAACGAATGGGAGCCGCTTGAGGAGCACCACGAACCTGGCACGACTCGGTCTATGCGTTATAGGAGGTCTATTTGGTTGCCAGCTCACATCTGGAAAAGTATAGAGGTCATACGATCCCACCACAGGTGTACTTGAGAGTATGTCGGGAATAACGCAGTCATCTACATCGAGTCTATCCGCTCCGTAAGCTATTACATTTCCGCCGGGCATCAAGGAATCGTAATCACGACCTTGGAGAAATGCAGCTGCTTCTCCAGCCTCCCATACGCCTCGTCCGCCCTCTCAAGACTGAATGCCACATCATCTAGCGCCGGCTGGACATTCTTCTCCTCGCAAAACCGGACCATGTCTCTGAACATAGCCTTTGATCCCAGCAAGACGCCCCTGACGACGGCAAGTGACCATAGCGCGGACAACATATCAACCTGGACAGCCTCAGTCCCGAGCAGTCCGACCAAGGATATGAGACCGTCCAGGCGCACTGCTTTCAGAGATTCGCCGAGCGTACTGTTGCCTCCCACGTCAACGATGTGGTCGAATCCTCTCGACTCCGGCGTAAATGATCGGGCCACTTCGCCCCATGGGGGGTGAGTCTTGTAGTTGATGACATGGGAGGCGCCTAGTGCTTCGAGGCGCTTGACGTTGGCCTCTTTCCCGGTAGTGGCAACCACTGTTGCCCCAGCTGCAACGGCGAACTGGATCAGACTGTCAGTAAATGTCCATAGTGCGTGCTCAAATGGGATTGTCTTCACCTGGAGCGCCGCAACACTAACACCTCCCGTCCCCTGCACGAGCACATAGTCCCCAGCCTTCAGCTCCCGTCCCCGTAAGCCCATGAGCGCATTCCACGCCGTGAGTCCCGAACACGGCAGTGTTGCGGCCTGCTCAAACGTCATGTTGTCCGGCATTCGCACCAGTCCTTCTTGGGGAAAGGCAGCCAGCTCACGGAGGGTTCCGTCGGAGACCTGGCCCAGTCCGCCACTAATGTCCGTGAAATGCGGCAGCGCGTCTTCCGGGACATCCGGGACCATATGCATCACCACTTTGTCCCCCGGCTTGAAGGAAGAGACGGCTGGCCCAACTGCCTTGACTACCCCCGAGCCGTCGGATGCGGGCACGGTGTCTGCCACGGCGCGTGTTGATGGGTAGGTGCCTTGGATGATCGCGAGGTCTCTGTAGTTCAGGGAAGCTGCTCGCATCTGCACGAGGACCTGGTTCTCCCTGAGGTCTTGCGGGGTGTTTGCGGTGACATATTCGAGGTTGGCAACTGTGTCGGTTGTCCGTAATACCCACTGCTTGTGTTGTTGTGCCATTGTCTTAATAGGAGTTGAGCTGTGTCAAAGCCGGGAGATGGTTGTTGGTGAAGGATCTGACTTCTTCCACATGGGCCAGGAATATGTCATGTCAGTCACGATGCTGAGTAAGTCAGTAAGCAAGACATTCGATACGGCTATTATCTCCCGCATTTGAAGCCAAGTCCACCGCGCTAACTGTCAAAGGTGATTTGGCACCTCCGTCGCTAGAGAACATGAGCATAACATCTGGAGGCGGTGATGACGACGCCACACCAGTCGTGAGGTTCTTCGATA
The DNA here is from genome assembly GCA_009194965.1 of Coniochaeta sp. 2T2.1. Taxonomy (NCBI): domain Eukaryota; kingdom Fungi; phylum Ascomycota; class Sordariomycetes; order Coniochaetales; family Coniochaetaceae; genus Coniochaeta; species Coniochaeta sp. 2T2.1. The sequence goes on along the minus strand of VSMA01000017.1, from coordinate 201,135 downwards.
TGGCTGGAGGTGTCGTATTAGGTCATTGGCCAGCACCGCTTGCGGGTATGTAGGGTAGGGCAGCATTTTCAACCAAGGTTAGTTGTGATAGCCGACCCGAAAGAGTGGCCCACCTTCCCTAATTGGGCTGGACCTCCAAAAGGCCGCGCAATGATTGGCTCATGGACCCACAAGCCCATTGCATAAGGTACACAGTAGAGCGAGCGTGGCAAGGTGTTGAAAAGTGTACACAGTAAAGGAAAGAGGGTAGAGGGGACATTTCAGCGAGTTGATCTGCTTCATATGGAGTCACTCTGGTTCCAGCGTTTTTCTCCAACTGTTGTCCTGATACGCTAGGACTAAAGAGCGGTCAGAATGTCTTGAGACCAAGGTGGTGGCTCAGGTGGGGATTTGTTAGAGAGGGGAAAAGATCCACCAGTTTCGCCCCAACATGTTCCATGACTTCTTCACCTCCTTCAACAACAAAGAAAGCCGGTCAGGTTCAAGACACAGCTCACCAATGCTCAACGCCACAAGCATGAGTACTGTCAAATGTCATATCCAGCTAATACCATGATCCGTTGATGACAGTCGGGACATGCTTACCACAGCCTGCCACCCTCTATCTCTTCACGTGTGAGTCCCAGGCCGCGCCACTGACGTGAACGGTCACGAAGTCGTGGTCAATCATGATCATTTGATGCAGGGCCGGCGTCGGATGCATACCGCCCTGGCCTGGGCGACTAGACTCTCTACCCAGTGTAGTCTAGCCCCCTGCCACTCTACCTCCTCATTCGCTGCAACTCTTCGCTACGGCCCGCACGTGGTATGCACGTCTGTCACTTCGCGGTCACTCGCTGGCGGCAATAGCTTCGGGACATTGAAGTCTCATGGTTTTCTTTTTCGTCAACTCCCGTTTGTTGAGCATCTCTGCCCTTCTCTCTGGACTCTAGACCGCAACTTTCTCTTGGCCCAGCAGTCTCCATAAAACCATTTCCCACCCTGTCTCCCGTCTCTCCTCCATCTCTTCATGAGACTTCCTTAAAAGCCGTCGGGGCGGACAAGTCGTCCAAGCTTCGACAACCGCTCTCTCTTCCCTCCCGTCTCTCTGACTTTCTTGGCGTCCACCCGCGGCCGAAGTTCTTGAGCCGGGTGCCGATGCCGATGCCGCATCCCGAGACATAAACGTACCGAGGAGCCATCACCATCACCAGACCATCATCGCCCGCCATGTCACACCTGTCCCCACATCCACGCCCGCAATCCAGTGCCAGCATTGCATCCGACACCACTTTCCACAGCTTCAATCATGCTGAACCACAATATAAGTCGGCAATGCCAGAGCCTCCCAGCAGAAAGACACATACGATACTGGCTTCGCACGGAATGCACCGTCAGGACTCGGGGTACGAATCCATGACACCCGCCAGTCCTCCGCCATCCTCGCGCCGACAGTCGGCGGCCCCGTCTGTCACTTCATCCAGTCCCCGGTCGCGGACTAAGAGCAGGCCATCAGTACGAAGGGCAGCGAAGTCCGGACCTGTGATTCACGTCCCGCGGCCGAACATACAGAAGTCACGGAGTACAACCTTCTGTCCGCGTTACCGCCAAGCACAGGCAGAACAGAGCACGTACCATGAATTTCCCCAGTTCACCCCCTCAGAGCAAACTGAGCTATCGCGCGCAACATCCGAGGAGAACAGTTCTGCTTCCGGGGCTGTTGCATACACTCCAGATACTACTTATACCGCTGGCACAGAGCATTACCGTTCTTCTCCTCCACAAACAACCCAGTACTGGACAAGCGACCGGACCCGGCGGCTCGAATACGCTGCCATCGACGCCGCCAGTAGGGGTGTGCGCGGCTGGGTCATGAGGCACATGGTTCCAGATTGTTTCATCCCCGAGGACCGTCGCTGTGTCCGCTTTGACGACGACAGTGGCAGCGTTGTGCGGTACCGGCTCGATCTAGACGAGGATGACAGGAAGAGCGCACGGTGTCTAAGTGCGAAGAAGAGGAAGAGCAGGTGGTTTGGCACCAGCTGAGCATACATTATTGTGATGCCCGCGGCTCGGAGTTTATATGAGAATGTTGCATGCGCGCCCTTCTGCATTGGGACAACATGAAGGCGTTTTATACCCGGTGCATTGATCGATTTGCATTTTAGGGACCACATGAAATTGTTACGGACCGGATGGGAAAGAAGACTTGACGGAATTCGCTGGACGGACATAACATATACCATAATAGATTCTTTCTTTCATCCTCCCGCAATCCCTCAGTGAGAGTGTGTCGTCAGCCTCCACATGCATCCGGGTTCCGGTCGTCAACTCTCGGAGCCGACGGGACCGGAACGCGGCAAGCAACCGATGCACCCGCATAACCGAGCCGAATAATGATATGTGCCGCTCCGTCAGCCGCAACCCTGGTGCTTCGACGGATTCACACGGCTGCCGTTGAACCCTGAGAGGCTGAAACAGCGACAAGAAGGAATGGGACCGCAGCCAAGTCAGGAGCATTGCGTACGCTTTCCTTCAGGAGGAGTGATCAGCAACTCCAACTCGATGGCTCACACTCGCTTGGCAACGACGCGTTCGACAACAATAAGGTTGGAAGCTACATGCGACTCGGGTTACAGTTGCACGGCACATCCCCACACATCGTCCGATAAGTTTGTATGACGGCAATGTTAAGTACATATGGCACCCTGTGTCTCTCGCACTCTAAAACTTCACCATCTGCTCTTGCATCGACCTTTAGCCATTAAGATCCAGCACGCCGCAGTGTTCGACTTGGCTCCAACTCGTGATACAATCTTTGCCTCCATCGCCTAGACATGATGTACCAACATATCGGTATTCCGAGTTGCACAATGAAGCTAGCAGTGTTGACCTGTTTGGGTACGTCTTCGGAAGCCTCCTCCGCGGTATGCTTCCATTTTCATCCGCTAACGAACCATGTCCCACACCAGCAACCGCAGTAACCGTACAAGCCCAACATCGCGGCCCTCCGGGATCAACCTACGATCCACCAAATGGGGACTCCGGTTCGAACCCCGGTAGCTTCGGAAACCCCGACGGAACTGGCAGCTTCCGCGGCGGCGTCGACTTTGACGTCCAGACAGCCACCCACTACCGCACCATCCATGGCATCCTGGCTGCCGTGGCGTTTGTCGTTCTCTTCCCCATGGGCGCAACGGCCATGCGGCTGGTGCCCGGTCGGCTCGCTATCTGGGTGCACGGGATCACGCAGGTGGTGGCGTACATCTTGTTTATTTCTGCCGTGGGGCTGGGGATATGGTTGGTGAGGGAGGTGAGGATCCCGGCTGCGGGTGGAAGTCTGGTATGTATTTCCTTGGTTACTTCGAGACGCATGGGGGATGCTTGGCAGTATTGTGCTAACCATGAGACCGTGCAGTTGAACATAGCCGCGATCAACTACCACCCCATCATCGGCCTCGTCGTGTTCACCGCGCTCTTCTTCCAGCCGGTACTCGGGGTCATTCACCACTTGCAGTTCAAGAAGCTGCGCCGAAGACAGATCTGGTCGCACCTCCATCTGTGGAACGGACGGATCATGATCCCGCTGGGCATCATCAATGGAGGCCTCGGGTTGAGGATTGCTGGGGCTCCCAGTCGGTTCAAGATAGCGTATGCTGTTATTGCAGCGCTGCTGGGGGCACTGTGGATTGTTGCGGCTGTGCTTGGAGAGCTCAAGCGGCGCAGAGAGAGTAGGAAGGCGAGTTTGAACACGGCACGGGAGTCGAGGAGAGGCGAGAGGAGGGAGAAGGTGGATGAGCATCCCAGACATGTGAGCTCGCAGTCTGATTAGACTGGCTAGTAGTATGGTCGGAACAGTGTTGGGTCCCAGGTTGAGCGGAAGGGACTGACGCCTCTCACGGCATCGGCTCCTGTTATGCCCCTTGGATAGGTGTAGTACGTACAGGGTACCGGTACATGGCATTTTGATCTTCCTCCGGACTGATGCTCGTTGCCAAACGCAACACCTAAGGAAAGGAGAGTGGTGACTACCTGGATGATACAAAGGCCATGTTTAACCCTAACCCTTAATATTGGGCCTCATTGTGAGCGACGCGAATGACTGAAATGACATGTGAGCGATATCTACGGGCGGAACGTCGACAATAACACAACAACATTCCACCACCACCAACACAATGAACGGCAAGACACCTAAAGCCTGCGAAGGCTGTCGCCTGCGGAAAGTTAAATGCAACGGCCAACAACCCTGTCAACAATGCAACCACCTCAATCTATCATGCAACTATTCGGCGCCCAGGGATCGAAGCCGGCAGATTGTCCGAGGGAGTCGCCTGGCACTGCTCAAGACACCAAGAGGTCAACAGCAGCGGACTCTGCCGCCCCTCGTACGCAAACCATCGCCTACGAACGTCAACTCCTGGCACTGTCATGACTACTCCGAGGGTTTCTTCTTGTCCCTGTTGGACAACTACGAGAGCGTCGTGTATCCCGTGAACCCCGTGATCCCGCGCTCCGAGATCGAGGTTGCCATCATGACGATGGACTACGACGCCACCTCTGCGGCATTGGTATATGCTTACGCCGCCGTGACCATCAATCTGTCTCGCATATCGTTCCGGGACGCCAACGGGGACATATCGGCGCAGATTAGGGATTTCATGACGCGCAGCTTCACCTCCCGATCGACAGCCGATGCTGGCGACGACTACAGCGGGTTGGCACCGACAATGGCGGTGTCGATCCAGAAGATCATGACATGTCTATTCCTGGAAATCTCTCTCATGGCGCTCAAACGGTTCGACAAGGCCTGGCTTATGTTACGGGAGGCCATCTCGATGATACAGATGCTGGAGGTCCAGGACAGGAAAGAGTCTCGGGGCAACGACGTGGATGTGGCCCGCTATCAGCGCATGTACTGGGAGCTGTTTATCCACGAACGATTTACCACGATTCTGATGTCTTACCCGTCAATACTGCCGCCTCTGCGCTCTCCCCTGCCGCTCGCGGATCCTACGATTTCGCCTCATGTCAATGTTGGCTTCACTAGACTCATCAGACTCTTCCTCATCTTGGACGACGACTTCCTCCGCCACTGGATCGCACAGAACTACGAAGAAGAGGATGCCAAGCCCGAAATGACCATCTCCTGGATCGAACACAAACAACAACAGCTCGACGACGACGAACACACCGCCGCGTACGACACGCGGAGCTCGGTCCTGACCGAGCTCCAAGTAGCAGACCTTTTCGTCACGCGTGTCTGGCTGCGAACACTCGTCTGGCAGCTCGCCATGTCCAGATGTCTTCTCAGCAGCGCTCCGCCCTCCTCTGCCCACGAGGGTCTGTCGCTGGCTTTCCCGGCACAGCGGCTGTCGACGCAGCTACGGAGTCTCGTGGACACGCTGAAAAGCCAGACAAGTATCACCATGCACGGTTCCGGGATTCTGCAGAAGCTGTTTGAGATTACCAACACGATCGCCGATGTCATGACGGTCGTGTCGAATCCTGGACTTGATGCGGCCGGCAGCCAGCGGGTGAGAGACTTGGTGTTTTTGGTGGAGATGCTGTTGTCGTTTGAGAGGATCGACCAGGTGCAGAGGAACATCCTAAAGTCAAAAATGGAGGCATTGGTGGACAAGTTCCCTGGTTTTGGCGTACCGGAACTGAACTTCCACGGGTGAACAAAGGAAATGCGTCTGGTAATGGTGCCCTCTCGTTATCATTCAATCGTCTTGTAGCTACTACACTAACACGCCAGTTTATGTAGATACCGATCTACCTCTCTCCATCTTCCCAGCTGGATCATCAAGCGTCAATGACGTAAACCCTGCCCTCATACGCCGACAGCAGATCGCCGTCCTCTTTGCCCTCCACCGTCGAGAGAAGCATTCTTGCAGACTGCTCCGACCTCCAGACTTTCTTCATGCCCGCGAAGTTGAGAACGACAACATACCGCCGCCCGTCATGAGCCGTCTTGTTGTATGTAAACAAGTCGGGGTCGTCAGCCGAGAGAAGGTCGAATTCACCATACACCAGCCCGTCCTCGTGCTCCTTCCTAAACCTGAGCATCTTCTTCCAGAACGCCAGCACACTCTTGTCGTCGCCCACCTGCGAGGCGACATCGACCTCGCCGCTTCTCGGGTGCGGCTTCATCCACGACCTGTCGGCCGTGGAGAATCCGGCGTTCGGCAGTTTTCCGTCCCACGACACCGGAACGCGCGCGTGATCGCGCGCCAGATGCTGCATGGCTGCAAATGCGGTGGCCAGGGCAGTTGGATCATTCCCCGTGCGGCTGGCGATCAGGTCGTAGAACCCCAGGCTTTCGATGTCCCTGTACTCGGTGACGGGGTAGCTCTCCGCCGGCGCGTTGACCATACCGATCTCCTGGCCTTGGTAGACGAAGAGGGTGCCGGAAAGCGTCGTCTCCAGCACGGCGAGGAGTTTGCCGGACGCGACGCGCTGGGCAGGCGAGTCGCAGGCGAAGCGGCTGATACTGCGGGCCTGGTCGTGGTTCTCGATGAAGACTGTCGTCCACGCATCTGTGCCTTTGATAAGGACCTGGGTCCTCTCCACAGCCGCCTTGAAGTCTGGCAGCTTCCACGACCGCGGGACGGTGGCAAACTTGTGGGTTGTACCAAAGCCGACGTCGCAGACGTCGAATTGGAAGACCATGTCTAACTGCTTGGCCTTGGCTGACACGTACTTGAGCACCTTTGCGGTGTCAGGCGTATGCGGGAGTTCGCCGACAGTGATGGCGCCGTAGCGGCTCAGGATCTCGTTCATCTCTCCGAGGTACTCATGCATGCGGGGACCGTTGCAGTACAAGCTGTAGGCCGGCTGCCAGTCGGAGGCATCGTCCAGAATGGGGGCGTCTGGGTAGCCCTCCGGCTTGGAGTACATGTTCACCGTATCGATACGGAAGCCGTCCACTCCGCGGTCCAGCCAGAATTCCATGGAAGAAGCGTACAGAGCCTTCCGTGTCTCCGGGTTCTCCCAGTTCACATCCGGCTGCTCTTTCGCAAACAGGTGGAGGTAGTATTCCTCGGTCACGGGGTCCCATTCCCAGGCGCTTCCGCCGCCAAAGTTGGACCGCCAGTTGTTAGGCGGCCGTCTCTGCCCGTCTGCATCGTACCGGGCCGGCCGCCAGACATACCAGTCCCGCTTCGGGTTTGTCTTGCTCGAGCGTGACTCCTTAAACCAGGCGTGCATGTCCGAAGTGTGGTTGATGACAAGATCCAGCATCATCTTCATTCCGCGGGCGTGGCACTCCTGGATCAGGCGCTCCATGTCTTGGAGCGTGCCGTATGGCGGGTAGATGGCCTCATAGTCGCTGATATCGTAGCCCATATCAATCTGCGGGCTATCGTACATGGGACTGAGCCAGACAATATCGATTCCGAGGTCTTTGATGTAATCCAGCTTCTCAATGATGCCGGGGATGTCACCGATGCCGTCGCCATTGGAGTCGTTGAAGCTGGACGGGTAGATCTGGTAGACCACCCCTGACTTCCACCATTTCTTGTCTACGGTTGTGATGGATCCCATTGCGAAATGGACAAGATGTTGTGTTGGAGTGAGGTGCAAAAGCGAAATGGGAGTTGGAGGAATATTTGGTCAGTCAATCTCGCGGTCAAGGCGATGGCTTAAATCTTTCGACAAGCACGGTCTGTCCGCCTCCAGTTCCCGTCCCTTGATGATCGAAATGGGCACAAGACCATCGTGAGAATGCTCGGTGCATCTCTCGGTCGTGTTCCCCTCACGACGAACCTATCGTCAACATCTCGGTCCGAGACAATAAGGGACATTGGAATCCATCATCTCGTCAGATACGACGATCTCATTGGCTCATTGTCGGAAGCGCTAGACGTCTGGGGTGTAAAATGAGCGGAGGTTACAGCGGCGAAATCCTCCCCTTGGGGTCGGTTTAGTCCGAAGCGGCATCCCCATAAGATCTACCCCCTGATTCGGGCCTAGCCCCAGCACTCAACGGTCGGCAATCGACATCATCATCACTCTCCATTCTTTCCCGTGATTCGCCAATTGTCGGACCGGAGAGCTTAAGTTTGAGCTGAGACCCGGGCTAACGGTCGAGAATATGCACCCCGGCCACACCCCGGCTCTCCGCCTTTACATTCTGTGGAGGAGGCGAACTTGGACAACCAGCACAACCACCGGATCTTTCAAGGGGGCAGCAGGAATTCCCCCGCAATACCCCAGATCAACTCTCGTTGTTAGAGTGTCTGAATGGTCTCATTGTCGTCGAAGTCACGATGGTCCTGGAGGGTGTCACGAAATATATAAGGATCCGTCTCGTCCTACCTCGTGGAAGGTGAAAGAACGGCGGACCCAAGAGACCAACAGTTCTCGCCATCAGCTTCACCTCTTTTTCCAAACACGATTTGCTGCAACATCTCTTAGCAACTCCAGTCATGGCTTCACAACCAGAGATCCACGAGGAGCTCCACGTCCACCTGGACGGCGAGAAGGTCCGCAAGATGTCGGTCCAGAACCCCAACATCGGCACCATCACCCGCGAAGCCGCAGCAGCCACCGAGGCCGAGCACAACATGGGCCTCTGGAAGTCCCTTACCCTGTACCCGAAGGCCGTCGGTTGGTCTGTCCTCTTATCGACCGCCATCATCATGGAAGGCTTCGATGTTGTCCTTCTCGCCAGTCTCTTCGCATACCCTCCTTTCCAGAAGAAGTTTGGTGAGCTTCAACCCGACGGTTCCTACCAGCTTACTGCCGCGTGGCAGTCCGGTCTCTCCAACGGCGCGCTTGTTGGCGAGATCATCGGCCTCTTCGCCAACGGCATCATCGCCGAGAGGTTCGGCTACCGCTACACCATGATTGGCGCCCTGAGCCTGTGTATCTGCTTCATCTTCATCATATTCTTTGCTGGATCGCTGGTTCAGCTCCTGATTGGCGAGATTCTCATGGGTATTCCCTGGGGTAAGTGGCCTTCGCATTCCCAGTGAGCGGTGAGCTAGGGAAAGCTAACGCCCTCAAAGGAGTGTTCCAGACACTGACCACCACTTACGCCTCCGAGGTGTGCCCTATCCACCTCCGCGCCTACTTGACCACATACGTCAATCTCTGCTGGGTCATGGGGCAATTCATCGCCTCGGGAGTCCTGAGAGGGATGCTCTCCAGGTCCGACGAGCTCGGCTACAAGATCCCCTTTGCCCTCCAGTGGATGTGGCCTGTACCCCTGATCATCGGAATATGGTTCGCCCCGGAGTCGCCGTGGTGGCTCGTGCGCCGCAACCGGATCCCAGATGCGAAGAAGGCACTGCTCCGTCTCACCAGTCGCAACACGGAAACCGACTTCAATGCCGATGAGACCATTTCGATGATGGTGCACACCAACGAGTTCGAGAAGGCGGCCGAGACGGGTACCTCGTACAAGGACCTTTTCAAGGGCAAGACGGCCCTCCGCCGCACCGAGATCGTCTGCGCCGTGTGGTCTATCCAGACGCTCTGTGGCTCTTCGTTCATGGGATATTCTACTTATTTCTACCAGCAGGCCGGCATGGCGCTCGAAGACTCCTTCAGCATGTCTTTGGGTCAGTATGCGATCGGCGCGGTCGGCACTGTCTTCTCTTGGTTTCTGATGCAGTGGTTTGGCCGTCGGTCACTGTATATGTACGGCCAGGCGCTGATGGTCGTGCTCCTGCTTGCCATTGGCTTCACTTCCTTGGCTGGCAAGCAGAACATCGCCGCATCGTGGGGTATCGGGTCCCTGCTCCTGATCTATACCTTTATCTACGACTCGACGGTTGGACCGGTCTGTTACTCCCTGGTATCGGAGCTGACGTCGACAAGATTGAAGACCAAGAGTATCGTGCTGGCGAGGAATATCTACAACATGGTTGGCGTCATCACCAACATCATCACCCCGCGTATGCTCAACCCCTCAGCCTGGAACTGGGGAGCCAAGTCCGGGTTCTTCTGGGCTGGTCTGTGCGCTCTTTGCTGGCTCTGGACTTACTTCCGCTTGCCTGAGCCCAAGGGCCGCACGTATGGGGAGCTGGATATTTTGTTTGAGCAGGGTGTGTCGGCGAGGAAGTTCAGTTCCACCAAGGTAGATAAGCTCACTGTTGTGGACTCTGATCTCGACAGCAAGGATGGTATGGTGGGTGCTATCACGCACGACGAGAAACCGTCAAGGGGGTAGAGATATGATGGGTGTGTCCCTGTGGATTTGGTTGCTCCTGTTGGTAGTTCTGTAGTATCGCGACTTATTGACTTATTGACATCTTTCTGCTCCCACGCTGGAACGGCAGAAGTAAAGCAGCCATAAATGATGTCGGGGAGTACATCGACGTGGTTGGAGCCAAGCTTCGGCGATCTCGCATGGCAAGTGCGCAGAGGAATGCCGGTCCAGAGTATAACCTCCTTTCGGAACTGGCCAGAGACGATGCTGATGCGGTTTAGCTGCGCTCACAGATCCTCAACCTCCTCAAGGCAGGCCGAGATACGACGGCGAGCTTGCTCAGGAACTTCTTTCACTGCGTCACTAGAAGCCTGGATGTGTTCTGCCAACTTGGGGAGGAAGTAGGTTCTCGAGCACGTTCCTAAGAGCTGGTATTCCAACCGATGCCGGGCTGAGAGACATGCCCTATCCTGCGCTGGTGTGATTAACAACGAGTCAGTCATACCCCTTGAGACAGTCAAGGACGAGAACTAACCCAGTGACTGACCAACGGAGATGCTCTGCGGCGGTACCCCACGGTACCCGCCAACTCCAGACAAGCTGTATTGGACACAACGCTTCCTCTCGGTGGCATACCAAAGGGAAACGATCCGGTTCTGGTGACCAGGGACACGGTGGTCTTGTACAGCGTCTATGCCATACACAGACGTTCCACAACTTATGGGTGGGACGCCGAGGACTTCAGGCCCGAGATATGGGAGAGAGACTGGGACCTGCTGGGACTCTAGCCGTCAATGGGGGACTTGAGATCTGTCTTGGCCGTAAGTGAACCAAAACAGCTGTCAAAGCCTCAGCTTTGCCAACACACACAATCCGCATCACAGACATTCTCGTCGGTTGAGGTATCCCGTGTCATTGTTCGCATGATACAGAAGCTTGGGACGATGGAGAAAAGCGATGAGCACCTATAGACTAGGTGGATTCCACAGCCTCGGGCTCTTCTCCGGACATGGAGTGAAGATGGTGGTTACACCTCGACTGCTGAGCTACGTAGATAATGGGACGACGGATGACAAGAGTCGTGCATTTCCAGGAACGATAGGGAGGTCTTGGATTCAGTTGAGCAGTTGGTTTGATTCCTGCCTTGTTCTCCTGTGCCGGAAAGGTAGGTTCCTAAGGTACCTTATGTATTGGAGTTCAAAAACTTACCTGGTGGCCAGTAGCTCCTTCTCTCTGTGACCTGACCCAAGTGGACGTAATGCAACTGTTCCTTTTCGCCTTCCTACCTTCCTTCCCTACCCAGGACACCTAATCAAACTCATACTCGCCTCAATTCTTGCCCCGGATAGGTACGTACCTTGCCCACTAGTGCGGCAGTTCTTCGAACCTACTAATACATGTATAAAAAACTCACAACTCTCGCCTCACTATTCGAACTACCTTTCTTTCTCCTACACCACCAAACTCTCTCCTCTTGCAGTTCAACCTACCCATCTTTATCTGGTCACACAACCTGGAACGCAACCAAGCAATCCACTCTACAACACCCTTTCACCTGGATACCTGAAGCCTTCAAGTCCCCTTTGCTCGGAGTCTCAACCTGGCTGAGGTTATTGACCTTCCAACTAGGTAGCTGACACTCCCCACCCAGAGCAGAGGCGCCTATCTTACCTTAAGGTACCTATACGACATCAGTCCTTCTCCTTCAGGAGAGACATCTTCCCTCTCTTTAATCTCGACGCCAGTTCTCCACCTCAACCACCTTGTCCTGCGATCCAAGGACAGAACATCAACTTCTTCCCCCCCCAGCACCTCTCACCTTCCTTCCTCACCCTCTATTACTCTTGCTCTTTCAAGACGAAGACGACTCGGGCAGTCCGACAATCCTATCAGAACCCTACACAATCTCTCAGAGCCTGACCATCGGAACAGACAGCAACTACAGCTATGGCGGACAAGTCGAACCCCAGAGTTCGTAAGGCCGTCTCCCAGGCTGGGCTGTCCGCATCCAAGAAACACAAGGCAGGAACCAGCAGCACGACCAAGCCCCCTACAACCGATCAACCACGAGTCACCCGTCGCGCTGCCAGACAGCAGCAGAAGGACCATCCTACAGTACAGCAACGGAATGCCAAGGTTTCTAATGACGCCCGAGCGGCCGCGCCGTTTGCTTGGAAAGCCTGTACTGGCGACGCGAACGACCTCAAGCGGCTACAAACCAAGGAAGAGGCCGTAAGCCAAGGCCTTTACCACGCGGGCCGGATCAGGTCCTACATCCAGCTAATGGCCAAGACTCTTCAGAAGCACGGCGGCACAACTTTCCAGAGCTGGGTAGCTCAGCTTGGTAAGCCCATATCATCTTCATCTTCGACGCGTTCTAAGTATCATCATATCTAACATATATTCAGACGACCTTGAGAAGCAGAACGATGCATTCCGTGTAGCCATCGGGTTCGTTGGTGCCACAGAGGCGGGAAAAACGTCGGTCATCAATGCACTCCTGGGCTTCCGTGACCTGCTTCCGTCAAGCAACCAAGCGACAGCAACCGCCGTGCCATGTACCATTGCCTATAATAACAGCCCTGATCCCGCCGCTGCTTTTGCGGCTCAGATCAAGTTCAGGACTGAGCAGGACATCAGGCAAACGCTCGAGTACTACTTCGATGCTATAGCTACCGCTGACGAATCAGCGGAGGCTGCGAAGGCAGATCCTTCGGCCTCGGCTAGCCTCAATGATTCTGGCACTGCGGATGAAGATGTCAGTGATCTTCTCGAGATGGTGTCAGTCGTGTTCAACATCGATGAGGCTGCATTAAGGACTGAGACGGCTGGTAGTCTGATGGCCAAGCATCCGGACGTGCGGAGGTTGCTGGGAACGACGAAGACTGTGAAGAAATCTCAAAGTGAGGTCGAGGCCTTCTCAGAGAGCATAAGGCCGTACATGGACTCCGTGACCGCCGTACATGGGGACACCGGAGTCGAATTCGCCGCCTGGCCGCTGATAGACGTGGTCTATATCTTCGTCAAGTCCGATGTCTTGAAGAATGGCGTCGTCTTGGTGGATCTCCCCGGTCTCGCAGACAGCACCCAAAGTAGGGGCAGAGTGGCCCAGGAATTCTTTGCCAAGCTGTCAGTCACGGCCATTGTCGCCCCCGTCGTACGTGCGCTGAACGAGCAGACGGCCACCACGCTGATGACAGATAATCAACAGTTGCGCTTACAGATGGACGGCAGCTTCCACAAGAAGGCTTTCTGCATGGTCTTGTCGAAGATGGACGATATTGAGGTGGAGACTCACCTGAAGCAACAGAGCGGCGAGGCACGCTCGGATCAGACCCTGGAGGCAGCCCGAGCCTCACTCAAGGCTCTCGAGGAGGAATTCAAGACAATACAGGCGCACAGATCTCAAACTGGACAAGAGTTGAAGGATATTAGGCGGAAGCTCAGACATGCCGAAGCCCACAACCTCGAGCAATATCAACAGGACAAATCCAAGTCACAGGTAAAGCTTGACTCTCTTGACCTGCAACAACAACGCAACCGGAAGAAGGCCAAGGATCTGAACGGCCTGATCCGGCATTGGTGCATCACAAGCAGAAACGCGTTTGTGAAGAAACATATGCAGCAGGACTTCAAGCGCCGCCAGCAGCGCTTGGCGGCAGTGACGACGCGTCCAGACCTATACGACGGCGACGTCAATATCTTTCCTGTTAGCTCCACGGCGTACTGGCAAGTGACTCAAGATACCGAGTCACCTATAGGATTTCCGGCAAAGGAGTACACGGGGGTCCCAGCTCTGCAGCATTGGTTACGCTATGCCGCTATCCCGGAGCGGGAGAGGCACCTTAACATGGTCCTCAACGCCCTCCATGGCCTATATAACACGATGCACACTTGGTCATCAGCATCTAAGGCGAGTCTACGCTTGACCAAGAAGTTCGTGAACGATGAGGTGTTGCATCGACCTCTCGAAGTCTTCACGACGGTATGTATCGAGAACACGCACCATTTTTTCGATCGCCAATGGCACATAGCAGGGCTAACTGAAACATAGGCGTTGACCAAGAGATTCAGCAAGCTCGGCAGAGACATCAAGGCTTTGAACCCCATCAAGAACAAGGGCAGTACGGTCGCAAACTGCAAGGACCGGTGCATTAGAGTGGTGGAGCACTGGGCTGCCTTGGACCCAGATAAGGGTAGCCAGAGCAAACAGCTGAAGAGGATGCGTTGGCCCACCTACAATGCGTGTATCGCCAGAGGCGGTGAAGTCTTCATTGCCAAGAAGGGCCCCAGGTACGCCTGGGTTGAGTCTCTGTAAGTCGCCACGGTGCCACGGCTTCTCCGTCTGAGCTTGACTGACCTACGTATTAGCTGCAACCTCTTCTATGAGGATATCGTAGGCGAGTGGAACCTCGTCCTGAATGAGCAAGTGCCAGCGCTTGAGCCGCCCACCCTTGACGCTATTGAGGAGATCTGGACAGCCTTTATGCGGCAGCTTGAGAAGAGGGCCAGTGTTGCAGCACCCCAGCTCTTGACGGCGGAGAGTCAAGAGAAGCTTAGCCAGATTCAACTCGAGCTGAGGGACCTGGTCAGCCAGGATATCAGGTATATCCGGGACCAGGCGAGAAAAGCCCACTTGAGCGTCAAAGACGGCGTCAAGGCCAAGTGGGAGCCGGCCTTTAAAAGGGCGAAGAAAGAGCCCGCAGGTTTGTCACTCAATATCGCTGAGCACTTTGAACCACAGGTAACTAACAAGCACATAGGAAAAGCAAGGTTCGCCCGGCAGGAGCAGATCCTGGTTGACTTCGCGGCAAGAAGAGGCGCCAACATGTTCAAGGAAGCCACCGACCAGATCGCGGAAAACCTCGGCGCTCAGCTCAGCGCCGCACATAGGCGGCTCGCGCGCTCAATGGACGAGATTCGGATGCGGCTTGCCAACGCGATCCTTCTGATCCTGAAGCCGGAAGGCGAGGATGAGACACCTAGCGATGACAACAACAGCCAGGAGAATCATGCTGCAGGGCCTCGTGCAGCCGAGAAGCGAAATGTGCAAGAGATTATGCTCCAATGGGAGGCAATGTGGCGGATGAGAACCGAGCAAGACACCAGTCTCGAGGCTTGCGAGGCGGCTATCCCAGATTCTTACTATGTGAACGCTGAAGATGCCGAGGATGCTGACGACGACGAGGACTCCTCCACAGGACGAGGACTTGTTCGCGTGAGTTCTGAGCAGTTTCTGGGCCAAATATAAGAGATGCGAACAAGTAGTGAACCCTCGTCATCGTTGAGGATGTAGGAGAAATAAGAGCTGAGAGGTAAAGGCGTTCATTTTTGCGTTTGGATCTCTGACTATGCTCGTGGATGGCATGGGTTGCGAATCCGGGGACAATAATGTTCAAGTAAACAGATGTCGTTGCTTTTTCATGGGCATTTGCAATACAAGGATTATTCTCCAAAGTGCGAATCCCCACAAATACACGTGAGTCTCGGGTTCACGAAGCCGACCCCAACTGCCAGAATTGACCTGCGCCGGGTCTGTGTTTTCCCGCCAAACCCCTTGAGGCGAAAAAGCTTCCCCAGAAGGCGTCGTGCATTGCCGGGGCGTTCATCCCCCATTCCCGCTCCACACATCTCTCTTTCCCGACCAGCCCCGACCTCATCCGTCACCACGGTAGTACGGGGCGGTTCCGGAGCTGGTCTTCGGTAAGCTATCCGCCTGTACTAGTCTCCCGATCTCCTCTCTTTTTTATTTTTGTTTCTGATTAGGTGTCTCTTACTCCTGTTCCCTTTTCATTCTGCTTGCTGATTCTCCAGTTGTGTCTTCCTGTTCTCTTGTTCGAGCTTCAATCCAGCGATTGCGCCGTGTCCTGCTACATATACACACTCCTTCGACTCAACTCACGGCCTGCTCTCTCGGCTCCAAACCCACGCCAGAATGGCCTCCTCCCTCCCCCGCGGCCTCAAGGCCGTCCTTACCAAGTCTCCCTCCGACACGGTAATCCTCTCCGCCCTGCGCACCCCCGTCTGCCGAGCCAACAAGGGCGGCCTCCGCGACGCCTACCCCGAAGAGCTCCTCGCCACCGTGCTCAAGGCCACCCTCGCCGCCAACCCAGCGCTCCCCCCCAAGCTTATCGAAGATGTGGCCGTCGGCGTCGTCCTGTCCGAGCTGGGCGGCAGCAAGGCCGCGCGCATGGCCATGAACCACGTCGGCTACCCCAACGAGACGTCCCTCTACACCGTCAACCGCGCCTGCTCGTCAAGCTTGCAGAGCATCAGCCTCATAGCGGCGCAGATCAGGGCCGGAATGATCTCTGTCGGTGTCGGGGCGGGCATGGAGAGCATGACGAGGAACTACGGCAGCAGGGCCATCCCCGTTGATCTCTGGCCGGAGCTGAAGGAGAGCCCGAATAAGGACGCCAGGGACTGCATAATGGCCATGGGGTTGACGTCGGAGAATGTGGCTAAGAGATACGGCGTCGGCAGGAAAGAGCAGGACGAGTATGCCGTCGAGTCACATCGGCGTGCGGCTAAGGCGCGGGAGAACGGCGATTTCAAGGACGAGATCGTGCCCGTTACCACGCGGTGGCAGGAGGTGGACAAGGCCGGGAACAAAGTCGGAGAGGAGAAGATCGTGACCGTGTCGGAGGATGATGGGATCAGGCCCAGTGCTTCGTTCGAGAGCATGCAGAAGCTCAAGCCCGCGTTTGCGGCCGAAGGGACTAGCACGGCTGGCAACTCGAGCCAGGTCAGTGACGGCGCCGCAGCCACGCTGCTCATGAGCCGGTCCACGGCCACGGAGCTGGGTCTGACGGACTCCATCATGGGCAAGTTTGTCGCCAGTGTTACTGTTGGGTGCAGGCCGGATGAGATGGGTATCGGGCCCGCGCTGGCGATTCCGAAGCTGCTGAGCCAGCTGGGCCTGAAGAATGAGGATGTCGATCAGTGGGAGGTCAACGAGGCGTTTGCGAGCCAGGGCATCTACTGTCTCCGCGAGTTGGATCTGATCAAGGACTGGGAGAATGGCAAGGTCAACCCTGACGGCGGCGCCATTGCGCTCGGCCACCCGCTTGGTGCCACTGGTGCGCGCATGACGGCTACGCTCATGCATGGGCTCAAGAGGAGGGATGGCGAGGTCGGTGTTGTGAGCATGTGTGTTGGTACTGGCATGGGCATGGCTGGATTGTTTGTGAGGGAGTCGAATTAGGGCTGTGTCACTTCTGGGTTGCTGAGATGATGTTGGAGATTCCGGTGTAGACAGGATCCGTTGTACATAGCATAATCCGACTAATCCAATCCCATAGGCTCTACCCTCGACGACTTGTCCGCCTTGGAGCTGCCGCGATGTTGATTTCGCTTCAGACCATGGACGCAGAAGTGAGCTGTGGTTGATAGAGTCGGAGACGAGTGACCGCTGTGAAGCCGACACGAAGCGCTGATATGCTGCACAACCGCCATGAGGCCATGACATTCCCGTGCCAAGTTCTACACATATATAGTCTACATCTAACCATAATCCGAGTCTCAACTTTCGACGTCATTGAAGAAACCATGCATTCCAACGCCGGGCATTCCAAGACAGCCTCCCCAAGCATGGCAAAAACGCCCTTGCAGTGGCGGTCTCACCGGCCTTTTTAACCAAAGTCGACTGCTTCGTAATTCATGAATCTCCCTCATTACATTCCCATGCAAGTCCTCACGGGTCTTGACTGTACCGAATCCCCAATCCAACCCTACCAGGCTCTCTTAGCCCCCCGGCCATCCTTAACTTCTTCGTCGGGCTAGCCAGCAACTCGCTTTCGCGCCTGGCAGCATCGTCCCCGCCCTGTCCCCCGCTAAACTTCCTCTTCTCGCCGCCCGGTGCAACGCCGCTTTTGTTCAGCCCAGCAAACAGCTTCGCCTGCAACTTGGCGCTCTTGTCTGCCGCGGCAGGGACGTAGCCGCTGCCACCGATGCTGGCCTGCGATCCCCTCCCCGGCGCCCCATCCCTTGAGTCGAAGGAACTGCTTGCGACCTCGAAACTCTCCCTCGGGTCACGCCTCAGCATGGCACTCGCCGCCTGACTGGCCTGGCTCTCGTAGACTTCCTCTTCTGCTGCCCCTCCTCGGCGACTGCTTGCGCTGCCACCGGAGCGCGAGACGAAGCTGTTCAGCGCCTGACGCGCCAGTTCCTCATTGTGGTGTTGTCGCGAGGTGGCGAGGGCGACGTCTTCGGCATCTTCGACGGAGATTGTGCTCTCGCGGCTCTTGCGGCGCTGGGTAGACGACGTCGGGGTCTCGGGAATGAAGCGGCCGTAGCGTGGGCCGGGCTCGGTATGGGGGACGAGGTCGGCCGAGGGAAGGAGGCCGGACTGATCGGCTCCGCCGCGAGGTCGGGAGGTGGGTGTGGTCGGTAGCGAGGACATGGATTGCACATTGCGGGTGTGCTTGGTGGGGAGACGGGGCGCGGTGGGGCGGTGGCCTGTGGTCGGTGTCGAGGGAGCGCTGTTGTTCTCCTGCGTCGCGGCTTTGAGAAGGACATCGAAGGCTTCGGGGCCGCGGGCTTCCCGGTGAGCGGACTTTGGGGTCGACGCCTGATGGCGTGTTGGAGCGCGGGACGGCTGGGGCACGGCGGCAGCATGGAACATGCCGCCAGGACTGCACAGGGCGTGGAAGTGCTCCCGGTTCTCGCGAATGCGGTTGAGCAGCATGTCGCGCTCGTCGGTGAGGAGGGAGATGTCGTCCGTCTTCTGCTGAATCACCTTCTTGGCCAGCTTGAGGCGTTTGGTGAGCGAGTCGATCTCGTCGACGGCGTGCTCATACCAGACGCGGAGCTGCAGGTACTTGGCATGGGCGGACTCGGAGGCGGCGCTGAGCTCGTGACGGGCCTGGCGGGAGTCTTCGGCCACGCGCAGGGCGTCGACCTCTCTGCGGGTCATCTCGTGCTCGACGGCGGCGCGCTTTGCGTCCTCGTCGGCTTGTAGGCTCATGAGGTTGTATTGCAGCTTGTGGTGTGCGGCCTCCATCTTGAGCTTGGCGTGCTCGGCGATGCATGCCTGGAGATAGCTCCTCAGCTCGTCCGGGGCGGCCTCGAGGACTTGTTTGGGTGTCGGAGGTATGAAGTCGGCGCCGAGAATGGCGACGCCATCTGGGCGGGCAGTGCGCAGTTCGGTGGCGGGCGGCGAGAAGATGCCGGTCCGTTGAGAGGCGGAGTAGCCCATCTGGTGGCCGGCGTGGAGCAAGCTTCTTGTTGTGGCCGTCGTTGTAGGCAGCTGTGACGAGGGCGGAGGAGTCAGGGAGGAGGGGATGACGGATCCCGATGCGATGCGGTCGTCGTTGAGTTCCGTCTTGAAGGAAGCCGAGGCAGCATCTATGGGCGACGGAGGGCCTTCGGTGGAGGGGATGGTGGCCTGCGACGATACGAACAGCCCATCTTCATGCATGTCGTCCCTCTCTCGCGGCGTGGTCGGCCCAACGGCGGCGGCGATGCTCGTCAGGGCCGGGTCGATGTCGACGAGCTGTGACGACTGTTCCTCCGTATCTTGCGACATGGTATAATGCTGAGCTGATAAGTATGTTGTTTGTTGTTGCTGAATGGTTGAAGCAAGGGCTGCACAGGGTTGCCTTTCCCTCCCTCTCTGGGAAAATTCCGGGATAGAGCTGGTTTTTGAGCCGGTGCAATCCAACTCTTCACAAGGTTTCGAGGTGCTGCAAACGATTCAAGCAAGGCCTTCCCAATATCCTCTGACCGCAACCGTCGTTTGGGTTCGAATGCGACGGATCCAGTGTGTCTTCTCCACAAGGCTGGAGGTAACAGGGCTGTTGGAACAGTGGAGGTGGAGGAATTGTGGGGAGACACACAGAGAGAGTTGAGAGAGCTTGAGACCAGAGAGGACAAGTTCAAGAGTTGGAGGTTGCCTGTGTCTCAAATGACACTCTTGCATGCGGAATGAGGAATGAACTGAACTGGATTGTTTGAACACGGCACCACACATTGTTTCGATGGCGGTTGCCGTGTGAATCATGAGTGGCTGGGCTTGCCTGTTTGCGGCCAATCAAAGCCAATGAGGGGTGGCTGGGCCTTGCTGGCATAAGCATAGGAGCTAGCCCGCATCCGGACCTAGCGCCAGATAGAGTTACTGCCAAGTCATACCGCCCGATGCCAATCCGGTGGTGACTCCCTTATCTTGGACCTCAGTGCTCTTCGACATTCCTACTATTAATACTTTCAAGTGTCGCCGATTATTAAAGTATGTAGGTATTTACAGAAGAGCTAGCCCACCGAGTATCCCCGCAATCGCGCCGATCATGTTCTTCGATACTCCCGTTTGACCGGCCGCAACAGCAGTGGACACCCTCGACGTCGACGGTGATGAGGACGACGGAGAAGACCCAGAACCCCCATCACTCTTAGCCCCCCCAGCGCCCCCAGCGGCACCTCCTCCCGTATCCGTCGACGTAACCCGCCCGTTCGAATTTGTGCTTGTCACCACGACCGTACCCCCGGACACGTCAACAGTCGGCGCCGGAGTGATAGTCGCGGCGCCAGTCGTGGGACTCGCATCGCCGGCATCCGTGTCTGTTGACGGACTGTTGTCCACGGTGGAGGTCTCGCCCTCCGAACCCGCTGCGGTTGTAGGTGCCGCACTGTCACCGCCGCCAACAGTCGTTGCGGAACCCTTGATGGCCCCGAAGCCGGAGAGGTAGGACGGCGTCACCGTCTCGGTGCCCGTGTAGCCCGCGCACCCGGGTTGCGTCGTCTTGGGCGGCGCCCTGCCACCGCCGCAGTCGACAAACGAGCAGATTTCGCCCGTGTCCGGGACATACCAGATGAGGCTCGCATAGTACTGCTGGAAGATGACTTCAGTCGACACGCAGCCGGAGAGGTCCGTCCTGGCTAGGACTGGGATGGCGGCAGACAGGAGGGCTACGGCGAGGAGCCGTGGAGACGAAGTCGTGAGCTGCATGTTGGTGGTGTCTTGGTAGGTTCAAGAGTGAAGTCTATGGTCTTGGTTGAGCGAGTGGACGTGTCAGAGATCTCCTGAACACAAGGAAATTGAGACGAAGACACGACGGGATATACAAAGAATCCAAAGAGGAGGAAACAGGAGAAGACACAGTCGAATACGAGACCTGACTCAAAGAGAAAGGGCTACGTATAGGTAATGTGGTTTTATTTCCGCCACCCCTAGTGTGCCCCTGACAGGTGTTAGTGATGGCCGGCCAGCCGTTGAGAGTGTCGAAAGCGTGGATATCCCTGTCGTGGAGATGATCAACAGGCAAGGGATGGCATCTTCCGTCGTGTTCCGCAATCCAAACTTGTTTCGTATTCTCGTCTCTGACTGAACGAACGAACGAGAAGACGCTTTCATAAAGTTGCATTGTGCTCAACAGACGTGTTTGATCTCGGTCGAGGCGCCCTGAATCGACAAAGTAACATTATAACGTAAGCTGGAGTCTGCTAATGACAAGTCCACATATCCACGCTCGGGGCAATACAATGGTAGGTCTTCTCTTGTACTACCTCCCTAATACGCCAGCCAGGAACAGACAAACAAATAGGTATCTTCTACAGTACGGGATTAAAACAAAGAATAACGTATAACCAAGGCCTGTTCACGAGCATTAGTGCCCTGCCCAATGCGAATCGAATCAAGAGCCACCGTGCACATGTGCCTCCCTTCTCAGCCGTGCTAATCCACGCCCCCATCATCCACTTCATTCTGCCCATTAGCTTCCCTCCACGCCCCAATCTCTACGACAGGCACCCGTGCCCTAAGCCAGCGCAATGTCGCCTCCGTCCCGAGCTCGAGGACATTCCACCTCGGCACACGAAACCGGTTGCCACTGACATCCAGTTTCTCCAGCCCGCCGCTCGCGCTCGCACCCCCACCCCCCAGAAGCCCAATGCGCGGGTTGAGGTGCGCGATATCATTGTTCGCCGCATTTACGATGCGCATGCCCCTTATTGCCTCCGGATCAAGGTCGATGAGGTGGTTATTCGCGATGAACAGGACCCTGAGGTTAGGGAAGGCATCACGGAGCCCTGAGCCGGCGGGCAGGGAGGATATGCGGTTGAGGCTGACGTCGAGCCTCTCAAGGAGCGGCGCGCGGAGATGCGAGACGAGTGGGGAAAGGCCAGTAATGTGGTTGGACGAGAGGTTCAGCTCCTTTAACGCCGGTAGTTCCAGGTTATCGTCGCCGCTGGAGCCTCCAAGGTAGGACTCGCCAGTGAGGTGATTGTGGGCGAGCGAGAGGGTTGTGAGCGTTTCAGCAAAGAAGGAGAGGGAGTCGGGGAGCGCGGCGAACAGATTGTGGTGGAGTTGGACTTCGCGGATGGTGGTGGTGGATGAGATTTTGGAACAAATGACTGGATGGAGAGCGGATATCTGGGTGTTGGACCGGTCGAGAATCCCGCCGCCTTTGACTGGCCATGTCTGACTGCTCAGCGTATGAGATCTCGAGCGGGCTGGCGAGTGAGGCGCCGAGGTGGGAGGGGTCGCAAAGTCGTCGAACTCGGACCGGCTGTCGTAGTGGTCATCGCCGGGTTGGCCAGCCGTCGCTTCTCCTTGCCAAGGAATGACCGTCTCGTCTGTCCCGGGGCTGGAATGTGTGTCTGGTTCCTGGTCGACCGGCGCAGGTTCCGGTTCCAGCCTGCCAAGCAGGATCTGCTTCATGTCGTCTGTGCTGATGGAGCTGAACTTCTTGTCACGCAAAGGGTTGGCGCTCAGTTGGAGCATTGCGAGATTCTCCATTCGTCCAACCTCTGGCGGGATCACGCGAATGTCGTTACTGGAAAAGTCCACCGACTTCAGGCCCTGGAGCTGACAGAACCCATCTGGGATGGCATTGATGCTGTTCTCGTCTGCCGACAAGGTCATGAGGCTCGTCCAGGAACTGATGTCGGGGAGCGCTTGGAGACGGTTCATGGACACGCAAAGTTGGTGCAGGGCCGGGAAGGCCATAGCCCTACCACCCGACGTCAGGTGGGTGAGCTGGTTTGCGGACACATCCAGAGTCTGCAGCGTCGGAAAGGAGTTGACTGCATCCTCGATAAGTGTCCCGCTCAGCTGGTTCTTCCTCGCAACCAGCTCAGTCAGCGGTAAGCTGGCGAGGATCTCGAAAGGGAGCGTCTCAAAGCAGTTCTCGCTGATGTTCAGGATCCTCAGCCGAGCCAGGTTTCCGAGGTTCGAAGGTAGCGAGGAGATATTGTTGCCGTGGAGGTCGACAATTTCCAGGTTCTTGAGGCTCGAGAAGCTCGGGTCCAAAGGGCCATAAAGGAGGTTGCCGCCTAGCTTGAGGTCTTTCAGTGACGTTATCTGGGAAAGAACCTCTAAGCAGTTATTGGATAGCCTGTTCTGAGACTGTTTCTGTTAGCTGCACGTTTTCTCTGAAGCAAGACACATGTGCAGCAGGGGTTCGGCATGCTGGATAGTATGGTGACGCTGAGCAACCAGCCCCAACGGCGCGAATACACCAAAAAACAACATGTCAAGTCCACTGCGGACACAAGCTAGAAGTGAATGCTCTTACCAGATTAAGAGACGTGAGCTGAGGCAGCCGCCTCAAGCCCATAGGTAGGGCAATGAGCATATTGCCATGCAGATCCAATGTTTCCAAGCCGCCGAAGATGTTTCCTTGGCTGTCTTCGTCGGCTGCCATATCTTGCGAATCGCAGTCGGGGAAGATGGAGTCGCCTATCATCTCGAGCTCGTTGTCGGCCGCCACAAACCTCGTCAGGTCCACACTCTCAGCCCACGCTCCGTCATTTCCTCCGATTGACTCGAGGTTGTACATGTTCATGACCGCTGCGGGGATTTCCCTCAGTCCCATCGCCGCAATATTAAGCCTGCCGCTTGTTCTCGCAGCGTCAATCCTTGTTTGCAGAATCTTCTTCGTCGAGCCGTCATCCCTCTGCTGGTTGAAGGGGTCACTCGCCAAGCCGAAGTCAAAGGTAGTATCGGTCGGTATCAGGGGCGCCTGGTCGGCTGGGTCGTGTGGCGGTGGCACTTGTCGGGAGCTTGTCGCCGCTGCGGCGCGTTTGGCGGCTTTCGCCTTGGCGATCTGCTCTCTCAGGGCGGTAGAGGACTTCCTGCTCGACGCGACGGATGGGGAGACGGACGAGTCTGCAGTCGATGCGGCGGATGTGGTAGAGGCAACTGATGGATTGGTCTCTGAGGTTGCCGACGATCTCTGCGATGCTGATGATGCTTTTCTGGGCACCTCTCCTGGCTTGGTCCTGTCTAGCGTCGGTAGAGACGGTTTCTTGAACAGTCCTGTCACCGCGGGCCTTGATCTGAGAGGTTGGGCAGCAAGAGTCTTGGATCCATGCTGCAAAAGCGGTATATCGTGCGGTTGCCCCTCAGTGCTCGGGGTTTTAGATCTTTGAAGGAGAGGAGTGCCCGATGACATGGTCTTGGTTGCTGAAGCCCGTGTGGATGTGGTCTGGGGTGTCTTCAAGCCCGGGGCCATCAGAGACTTGACGTTGCCCCTGCTCCTCGGCGGTGTGCCCTGAATGGTCGAGAGGGTGTTCCTGTACGTGCTTGTGGAGGCTCGGAAGTCCGGTGTGCTGTCGCCTGACCCTGAGCTCGAGCCGGGTCTGCTGTTCGGGCGCGAGGAAGCGCGGAAGGATCCTTGGCTGTGACTGGACCCAGGCCGATGACTGGAGCCGGGACGACTTGACCCAGCCCGGGAAGAGGGCCTTTTCTTTGCAGAATCGGGCTCGAAGAAGGCCGACCCCTTGCTCTTGAGAGCAGGAGACGACGGTATTTGAGCCAACGTCTCCATGGTCCTCTCCGCAAGCGACAGCCTAGGTCTGGGAGGGGGACGGCTGTCGGTAGAGACGCCCACGCCCCAGTCGGCTTCGGTAGCCTTTACCGGTGGTGCCGTTCGAATATCCTGAAGGGAGGGCTTCGCTTGCAAGCTCTTTCGGTCAGCGGACAAGCCTGGACTCTGGCTGAGCCGCCCAAGGGGTCTACCGGTGGCACTTGTAGAACGGCTGAAGGCGTCTCCAGTGGCGGGAGTGTACGAGAGCGGAGGGCCCATTCCACTCTGCCTGTTCGTCGTGACATCTTGTGTTGTCCTTACACCGCTCGAGGATGACTTGAGATTGCCCACGGAGCGGCTCAGGGAGAGGCGGTTCGAGGGCGACTGTCGAGGGACAGGCCGAAATGTCGTCGAGGAAGCCGGCTGTGCAGAATAGGGGGAGGAGGATAATCGATCGTGGGAGGGCGTCGTTCGGAGCTTCGGATTCCGCAATGTGTTGTTGGGCGCAAGGGACTTGTTGGGCACAGGAAGCTTAGACTGCACCGGTAGTCGAGATGGCCGAGGCAGAGCGGACGACCTGGAGCTGTTGGTCTGATGCTGGTGGTCATCCATCGTGAAGTACTGCTGCTGCTACCGGGGACGCGTTTAGGAGACGCGGCGGGATTGCAACCATGTAGAAGAAATGGATTGGCGGGGTTGATTGTCCGCTGGCTCTTTTTTATAACAACAAGGAAGACATGACAAAGCAGAACTGGACAGCGGCCGTCCTTCTCAGGTTCTTTCCCATTGACAAAAGTACCGACTCCGACTTGATGGATGGGTGGAATTTCGTGCCAGAGTGGAAGTCAACATCCAATATCGTAAAATGCAGGAACAGCTGAAGATGTGCAGGGATCATACTTGAGCGGAAAGGGGGATGAATTCCCGTGGACCCCACGAGAGCTCTTGGGACTACCTAGTCAAATCCCGACTAGCGCCGTCTCCTAGTGGATTTTGTTAATACAGGCTTGAAAAGGGCAGTTTGAACGGTTCCGACGGTGTAAGTCTCCATCCCGCTCATTCACTTTGCATCATTCAGCGATACTCATAAACTCCAGTGCGGCTCCGCATTCTACTGGAGGTTCTTGTCCGGAAACCGCGCCCTCACCACCTCATTCACGTGGATGATGGCGTCCCTCGCCCCGTCCCACGTCTTCCTCCTGCCAGTCTCGAAGTAGCGGAACCCGTGAGCCGTCTCAACGCCGTTGTTGATGAGGCCGTACATCTTCCTGTCCCGGAACCAGAACTTCCACCCCTTCCACCCCCAACCGACGTTCTCCATGCCAGTCCCCGCCGCCTGGTGCAGGAACCCCTGGAATTCCCACTGCTTGACCATGCTGGTGTCACAACAGGGGTCCATCTTCCACCTCTCGGCCACCCATCTCTGGTGCTCGTCAATGTGCCTCTCCATCTCCTCCACCGTCGGAAGCCGCTCGACATGCCGGAACACACTGCTGATGGCCGACGAGTGCACGTCGGCGAAGCTAAATCCGTTGTTCTTGCCAAAGGCGCTGTAGTTCAGCAGCGCGCAGCTGTCGGCGTGCCTGGGCGGGAACATGTTCATGTAGAGCCTGTACATCGCCGGCCCCCTGTATCCAGGAGTGTCGGGAGTGCTCGTCTCGACGAAGGGCGCTATGGACCAGTCGGCCGAGTATCCGGTACACAGGATGAGAGCGTCCACGTCGTCCAGAACCGTTCCGTCGTCGAACTCGACCGATTTGGGCCCTACGAACCGCTTCACCCCGTACATGGACGTGACTGTCCCGTCCCTCAGCAGCGGTATGACATGCTCCCACACGCCCGGCAACGACAGCGTGATGTTGGGGTACGGCCCCAGCCTCCACGCCGAGTCCAGCTTCCCAAACCCCAAACTCCTCACCAGGTACTTGACCGCCACATCGGCCAGCCTCCTCGTCAGACCGGGGAAGTGTTTGCTCAGGATCTGGCTTATTTGCCGCCGTCGCCAGGTGATCGCGAGTTCGCCGGGTGTGCCGTTGCGCACGCGCCTCGCCGGAACCGCCCCTCGGCGATGCGAGACGTAGACCTTGCGAGCCACCTTAACCAGGTCCGGAACAACGTCGCCAGTCGTGCTACCTAAACCCACCACCACAACTGTCTTGTCCTTGAACGGATCCGAGGACCGGTAGGCCTGGGCGTGCGTTATCGTGCCAGCAAACTCATCTTGACCTTCCCACCGGGGAATCCGCGCTTTTGTCTGGTACCCATGGCAGAATGCGACCTTGTCGAATGACGCTGTCTCTGACTTGACCTCGCCGTCCTCGGACCTGGTTGTCTCGACATCAACAAGCCACTTGGAATCGGTAGAGTTCCTCCGGACCCTACGAACGGCTGTGTTGAGGACCATGTCCTTGTGGAGGTCGAAGTGGCTGGCGTAGGACTCCATGTACTCCTGGAACTCCGCCGGTGACATCCATATCGGGTACTCTTGCGAAGTGTCAGTTTCGGCTCGTGGCCTGGGTTTCCCTCCTCGCGCATCATGCGCCGCGCGCTCGACTTACTGTCAGGCATGGGGAAATCGGCGAATCCACAGCTAAACTTGCTGATGTTGGCTCGCGTCACTGGCATGGTCAGTTTTATTGTGCCGAGTCGCCTGACGTACTGTGCCATTCCAGTCAAACCTCACCTGCGAGGGCAGTGGTGTATGCCGGGTTCTCGGAATAGGCCCACAATCCACCAACATGGCTTCGCCGCTCGTAAAGGGTGACGGCAAAGCCATCTTCGCGCAGCGTCTTCATCATGGTCAGGCCGGTAGGTCCTGTCGAGATTGTCAGCACCCATGTCAGCTTGCTTGTGACGCGCTATGTGGACTCGCCGGCGCCAATCACCGCCACCGTTTGTTTGTCCTTCGGTTCTTTCGGGCCATGCGTCGCCATTGTTGACTGCGATTGGGGGGTTTGACGTTTGACTCTTTTTCGAGTTGTGAGGGTAGGGAACAGTGACAAGATATATGACGTCTCACTCAAGCTGTAACCATGCCGTACTGCATGTCGTAGGATTATGCGGCGCGCTGCCACGCCGCTCGGATGTAAATGAAAATGCGTTAAAGCCGAAGGGAAACTAGAACGAGAAGTGGCTGAGGCTGACCAGGATTCGAATCCAACCTGCTACTATTCCAACGTTTTATATGTGACTCCAAATGCAGAAGGTGTCCAACCAGACAACGACTACATGAACTTCAACTCCGCTCCTCCCGTGCTGTTTAGACCTACCTCACGAGCAGACACTTCTTATCCCGACCTAATGTCGTCTGACTAAGTCTCACGGACCGAATTCTTAGGATGGACAGGTGATCCCAAAAGGTGCGTTGACATTGTGGTGCTAAAGCCGGTCTCTGGGTTCGCGCCCGGCGCTTCAGTACGGCTACTGTTGTAAAGGGGTGATTAGTCAGGAATACGTGACACAAGGACATGCAATAATCTAAAGGTAGTAGATGGTCAACGGTGATGTTCAATGCTCAACAGCAGCTGGAGACCAGCTTGGGAACAAAGATTGACCATGTCTTCCCTATTTTGAGAACAATATAAATGACTTTGACCAGAGTAAGGGAAAAGCTTCGTGGAAGGATACAGAAGTATTAGAGTGCCAAAGGGTTCTTGGTCATGCCGTATGAATAGACATGAGAAGGGAAGTCCCATAAGTCTACCCCAGGACGATGGGTCATTCTTTCTCCTAAGAGCCGCCACGGCCACGGCATTGGGGTGTTCCATGACAGCATTGTAGTCTGGACTTCACTCGATAGGTAGTGAAGATGGAGCTGACGGTACCTACCTTAGCGAAGCAGACCTCTGAGAGTGAACAATGTCGTCGTCGTGGAGCTAGGCAGTGTAAGATGTGTTTGTTTTAAAATGACAAACCTTCTGGGACAGCCCTTCATCTACTTTATCTTACGGATCTCTTACATCCCTCAACGATATCCTAACAACAGCAGGTACCACGAGGAACATCCTTCCCAGCATCGATATGCACTTCATGGAGACACATACCAACGCCTAGAGCATAACCTCAACCACAACAGAACTGGAGCCACGGATGCCCACATTGCTGCAGAGACAATCAACATGAGGGTCCGGGACCTCGTCCGGCTTCACCAACGAGAGTTGGCCTCCCTCGTCCCCGGCATTCAACATCTCCATCGCACTCTGCTGAGAAACCGCTCCTCTACCCACGACGACGGCAGATTCTCGCAGATGGGCAGGCTACTCGACCAAATCTGCTCTTATGGCGTTCAGTTGCAGTCCGGCGCTAGAAGCACCCAGCTTGCGAGGCAGGTAGACGGACATATTACCCAACACCAGTTCTACTTCTTCACCCCGCCTCACGGTATCACCGACTGGACAGACTGGATCTCCCATCAGCGCCAGAGTCAAGGGGCTGATCTGTCCCACCTCCAGGAAGCAGTCGGCTGGTGGAAACTGCAGCACGAGAACGGTAAACGAGTCAAGGCAGACGTGGAGAATGCTTGGTGCCATGTGTGGCAGGAGTACCAGGCTCTTGCGCACATCAATTACCACTGCGAGCAACTTGTGTCGCTACTCCAGGTGGGTTTTCTTGCTTGTTTAGCACCATTGCCCTTACATTCGGGTACCTGTGTGCTGACTCGTTCTGCTCGACAGGAGGGGAACCAAGACCTTCGCTTCGAACCCATTCAACTTGTGGTGCGATGGCGTAATATCCTCAGGAGCTTTCCAAAGTAGTGCCTCGGGTGCACAAGGAAGGATTGTGGCTTCTACGCCGAGAACGGGGGCGTTCATACCTACATGATAGGGCGGCGAGGATGCGTATAACGCCCGAGTGGCCACTCCCCTCAAAATAGTCGATATGCTGGGGCCATTTGGTCGTTCTGAGGCAAGACCGATTGATCATGGCGGCGCGTGTAGGATCCGGCACACAATTGCATTCCCGCTTTGTTGTTGATGACAGGCAAGTTCGGTCTATGCGAAGGTCGTGTCCCTGTAGTTTACGTCCTATGGTCTTGACGCCGCATATATCCAAGCCTAGATGCCGAGCGCCCCCCCATGGGAGTCATGGAGATTTGACCTCGATATCACATGTAAAGAGAAACGGAACCGGTGGGTGCTACACTTGTCATGTTATGCCTTATGGCTGCTCACTAAGGAGCCCCCCGGGGTTCAATGAGAAACGAGGGAGTTCCTACCAGTTATAACTTAGCTCACGTGAACCCTCCGTGCGTACCTACTACCTGCCACCCAGTACAGTACGCGGTCTTCGGTCTTTCCGACTGAGTAACAGCAGTGGCCACTGCTCCTCCCAATGTGCTGTGCTGTTGACAGTCCTCGCATCCATGTACGCCGTGAAGGCCTGTAGCCTATATGCGACCATCATCGGCATCTTCAACCATTATCGGCCTCTGCAAACATCATCCTTCCCATGCTTTAATAACCTGCAACTCAGTATCCGTCATGAAAGACTCGACTACCGACATGGAGAACATGAAGCAAGACTGGGCCGAATTGACTTGAAGGACGAATTCTGGTCCTGACCTCACCGTATCAGGGGCCAGGGCTCAGCTCAGAGCGGAACTGACCAAACTTCTACGCCTGGACGGCACTCCCGCGATAACAATGCCGACAACGACACGCTCTCTACTCTACTCCAGACGATGGAGGCGACCTGCGCCGACTTACACACGGCCGCACCCGGCATGAAGCGGTATG
This sequence comes from Coniochaeta sp. 2T2.1, assembly GCA_009194965.1. Taxonomy (NCBI): domain Eukaryota; kingdom Fungi; phylum Ascomycota; class Sordariomycetes; order Coniochaetales; family Coniochaetaceae; genus Coniochaeta; species Coniochaeta sp. 2T2.1. The sequence continues at coordinate 170,521 of VSMA01000017.1, read as the reverse complement.
ACCGGGGCAAAGACGCAAGAGACGAAGTGGCCACGCTACTTGAGTTTCTGGATGAGGGCCTACTTGTTGATTGGGGTGGCGACCTCGACTCCAATGGGGACCCAAGTCCCGGTGACGACCTTGGAACGGATGGAGACTATGAGTCCGATAGCGAGACGTGGGTAGAAGCGGCCAAAGAGTTAGAGAATGGCATTGTCGACCTCTAGGATATCCGGTCTTTTCTCTGGGCGGCTACAGAGAAGGCGATCCATTGGAGAGACGATTTCTCAGCAGTCTTCGAGGTGTGGGCGACCGCAAGTGCTCCTTTGGATGAATGTCGGCTACTGTTACGTACTGTTAGAGAGCTCCTAAATGTGTTGTGAACGATATTGCCAATTTCGGGTTCAAGCTTTTATTAGCCTGCTAGAAAAGATAAAAGCCCCCAACGCATGACTTGTACCGAACTGCGGAAGAGCTTCTCTCTAGTGCCCATGGACACCGGGACATTCAGTGTCTGACACAGTAATCAGGGGAATGACATACATCATTACTTGGTTCATTGGTTAGACTTGGCATCTGACAGACTGTCGGGGCTGCTGGGGATCCTCTTTACGGTGTTGTCGTATTTATACAGAGCGTTGATCCGTTGTGTAGGAGTTAATTAGAGATGGAAATGGAGACATCAACACATGATAGACGAAAGGACGGAAGATACACACACCCCCCCCCCCCCCCCCCGGCGGAAGAGCAGGCGCTATATACGCCGCCTCAGGACGACACCGGAGTACCCTAACTGGTACCGATTGAGGACATATTGGTGGCAACTAACCAACGAGTCTTGTCTCCATGATACGAACGGAAGTGCGCCTTGCCCCGACGAGTTTTGCTCATGTGTAGGATCCAAGCAGTGAAGACTACGTGAGGTAAGAGAATGTGCGCTTTGTGTATCCAGTCCCCATTCCGCTCAAGCTCGAACCAGCCTGCGCAATCCGAGACCTCCAGCCTGCATAACTCGACCGAGCGGGCAACAAGAATGCTTGCGCGAGACACATCAGGTACTGGACATCTTAGGCGAGGCCCGAGGGCGTTGCAAAGATCCATTGCAAGTACGACTACTAACTGGGCGACTTTGCCTGAGCTGGTTACCATCTACCGAGACATTGATACCCCAAGAACACCCAGTAATGAATTGTTTCAGCGCCAATATGTCCGTTACGTCCTGCCCCCCGGTCCTCGCCGTGATCCATAGGCTCAGTCAATCGTTCAGCACAAGAGCAGCATTGTTGCCCGGCGTCAGATCTCTGACGGCCCTAAGCGACCTACTTGCATGTACTGCAGGAGCCTACACAGTACAAAGGTGCGTTAGTGGCCTGCGCGAACATTGTGGGAGGCGTTCAAACTTCAGTGTCCAGCCTTACATGAATCGCCGCAGTTGCAGCCGGAAGAGGAGCCTGAGCAGCCACAGTCGCCAGCCATTCTGACAGATGAGTGAGTTGCGTGGTGGAAGTAGTAGTGGGAAAGGTAGTCAAGAGGACAGTCGGTCTTGGTTTGATACGATGGCTCTGTTCGACCGTATGGTTGCTTGGTGTTTGTCGTTGATGTCGGACACAGCAACAATCCAGGGAGAGAAGCAGGGAGATTAAATACCCACAAAAGGCACAAGATTGCTGGCTGCGTGGTTTGTGCGGACGCCGGCACAAACCCCTCTTGTGGCTGGGCATATCAGAGAGCAGCCAATAAATGGGCTTGTTCTCGTGGTAAGGTTGGCCTTAGCCTCGGCACAGTGCCCACAAAGACGGGTCCCGACGCTCCGATATTTTACCCACACCCATCACTAAGGTCGCTCGTCTAAAGAGGTCAGGTAAGGTAAGGTACCTTAAGGTACCAGGTAGCTAGGTAATCACAGCACTCCCGCTATCCACCTTCTAGACTCTACCTAGACTTTCAGGTATCTAGACTCTACCTAGACTTTCAGGTATTGAATCCATAGTGAGCTTCTCAGATGCTTGTTGGTACGATGACAACTAAATCGACAGTGGTGCCGACAGTGGTGACGGCGTGGCGCTCAAAGAAATAGAGACGATAATCAACGATTAATCGCCCCCAGAGTACTGATGAACACCGCAGTTCCACCCTACGTCCTGCCATTGACAATTGGCGTAAAAACTGTTGGATGGCTTCTTCAGAGAATTAGCTGTGTGAGCAGTGTCACGGTACGAGGTGATGTCTCCGATCATCTTCATTCTCATAATCTAACTCGGAGATGATTGCTTCGTACTTCGTAAAGAATTCCTACCGTCAATGGACCGCTCAGTATGAATATGTTTGTCAGCAGGCTCGCATACGACTCCATGATACCTTCAGCTCAAAGTCAACAAGTGCTGAAGTACGTCGACCCAATCTAGAACAAGATCGTGGTGTTCCATTGAGTGAGATCCGCGAAGCCGCCCATGCAGTCGACGGTAGTATTCCTGGCCACTCAACTTCTCAAGCATAAGCGAGGACTAGTCATATCCCTCCCTATAAGACACTTGGTAGCTTAGCAATTTTCAGTACCGTAAGGTAGTGACGGTTTATAGGTCATTGCCCGCATTCCCATGTGTGTCTTCCCATATGCGTCTTCAGCGCCATCTGGAAGTGTGACCTCGTCCTTTTCGGCATCTAGTACTTTTCCCCAAAACCTTTCCCCGTTCGCCTTATCATCTGCAAACAGGTAGTCGACGACCATTCTGCGATGGCGTCTCCCCCATCCACTGGCAAAGTGAGAAGTCCCGAAACTCGTCGGCACGAAATACCTCCAGCATCTCGAACGGTTCATCGCCTATATTTTCGACAAAGTGCCCCATGTTCTTAGGTACGATGCCGACGTCGCCGGGAACATAGTTCGAAGTCCGGGCTTGACCCTCGGCGGCAAAGATTGTCACGCGGGCTCGGCCCCTGATGAAGAAGCTCCATTCGTCGGCATTTGGGTGCCAGTGCATCTCGCGGATGGCACCGGGCTGGATGGATAAGTACATGCGCAGCGGCGACGGTCTTGGAGATCGGGAAGTTATTAGAGTCCGTGATCCGAACCTGGCAGCGTCAGTCAGCCGGTCCCTTTACCTTACTAGGATGTCTCAAATCCGCTCCCGGAAAGACGAACCTCTCCGCCACTGGTGACCTTGGGCTTTTGGGTGAGCATCCTGTGCTTGAACTGGTACTTGGACTTCTTGACGCCCCTCCCGTGCGGCATCTCATCGTCGATGCTGCCTGGCTTGGAGCCCTGAAAGATGTATTTCTCACTGGCTGGCACATGTGCGAAGATTTCGGGAGCAAGGTGGAAATTCTTGGCGATGACAAGACCTAGGTGTATGCGCTGTACGATAGTTAGCCTAGCTTCCTTGCCAACTCGGATGCGTACTGGTTGCCAGGTGGAGCGGCGAGTGTTTCCGGAAAAAGAAAAGGGACGAGCACGGGAGTTCTTACCGAACCAGTCTGTCAAGATGAACGTCGACTCTTCCAAGAAATGGCCATCATCGAAGATCAAGAGGAACTCGGAGCCGTTGGGACTCAATCCCTGCAACGCATGAGGCACACCGCTGGAAATGTACCAGAGATCACCCTTCTCCAGATCGTCAATGAAGTTCCCCGCTTCATAGTCCAACACTGTGATGCGGACGCTGCCCTCGAGAACTGCGAGGCGATAGTCAGCAAGGCCGGAAGCGAAAGGCACCAGCAACAGCACGGATCGCGTAGCCGGAAAAGCTCACCATAGGCCCATTCTGCCTCTTTGTGCCAGTGGAGCTCTCGAATCACGCCTTCGTCGAGGCGCATGTAGGCCCAGCAACAGGTGCTGGCGAAGGCTGTCCTCCACAGGCGCGGCGAAAGACGCAGACCAGAGCGGTGAGGCAAGAAGAAGCAGGCGTAATGTCGTATTCAGTTGCAAGGGAAACAGCAAGGCGACTCGGGATCACATGAGCAAACTGAATGAAGCGTTGTGGATGCAGCGGTACACTCTATCCGGCAGTCTCAGGGGCAATATGCAATACGCAGTGCAGTATGTGCGGTCCGGGTTGTAGCTGATTTCCTCTGACGGAAAGATTCGACTGCCAGTAAGGGCACTGCTTACGCTTCGGATTTTATACGTACAGTACCATTGTCGTGATCAAGTGGTGTTGCATGATCAACAAGCGCAAACAGATCTGACCGGGATACCAGCCACAGGCATGGGAGTTCAGACAGTCAGACGCTCGGAAATCCCATCAGAGGGGAAGGCTGCAACGTAGCAGCACCATCACAGCATCTGCCAGCCCTCCTGAACGAGTCAGGGGAGGGGGAGAGAGGCCGTCAACACAAGCATTCGTTGGAGGTGTCTTGGCAACGCGGAGGTTGAGCTGCAGGAGGCCAACTTAATGATCCAGATCGTCGGCAACGCATTCCATGTCCGCAATATCCCCGCAATACGCTACCTTAGCTAGACATAGCTCGACAGGCTAGACAAGACTAGCGATTCCCCCGCAAACAGATGCCGAGCGATGCCCGCTGCCGCCAGACCCAGGGAGCGCGCAGCCACCGCACAGTCACTACCTTACTCTCGGGCTGCTCTCATCACTTCAAGTGGTTCGTCGACGAGATACGAGCCTGTTGCTTGCTGCTAGTGGTAGGGAGGGTGGCATTTCTGTGATGGAGGATGAAAGGGATGAACTGCTCCGGGGCGAAGTTATCGCAGAAGAGGTTGGATTCCCTGTCACCTGGCGGAAACCCGGAACCAGCTGACAATCTAGTGTTGTAGAAACCTTGGAAGGACGTGTCTATGACATCACCACTTACAATGTGCTTAACACGTTTTCCCGCTGCCGACCATTTGAGAAAATCTGTAGAAAATTCAGTATCAATGCTAGACTCACAAAAAGACAACCACCCAGACGCCCAACATCTAGGGAGTCAGAATGAATGTGTTTGCCCTCGATAGTGGTGGTTACTAAACCTCGAGAGGCGGGCAAACATGTTCCATGTTCAACGTTGAGCTGTTAGCGCTGCTCCGTGCCCACTCAGCAAGATAGCAAGATCCACATCGCTTGTTAGTCTGCCGCCAAGGCACCGCGAAAGCGATATCGCTCAATGTTTCCACCATGCACACCATGCATTCCGGGGTGCCTTTGGAAACATGGAATTGACATACACACCTCCCATCGGCCTCCCTTCCCCTACGTTTTCGTGTAAATTTTAGCCTGCCCAGCGTTGCGACCCTTTCCTTTGCTTTTGCGCTGTCTTCTGCCCTTTCTGGCGTTAAGAGATGTACGGATTGACACGCGTCCCAGCCACCATCACCATCACGACCGCCATCACGACCACCACAACCACCCCCTAGCCAGCCTGCAGAACCACACACACACGAGATAGCACACGCACATCACAGACTTAAGTCAACAATGAGCAACAACACGCGAGGTTATGGCACAGCCGCCGGGGGTTCGGCCCCTGAAGAGGAGGGGGCACGCGGTGCTGGAGCCGGAGAGCAGATGCCGCTGCTGGGGAAACCGGCATCGCATTCCATGTTGGCCAGATTCAGAAGCTCCATGACGGTCGACGTGCAGCGGGAGAGGGCCGACATTATCCTCGTCCTCTGCTATTTCGTCACGGGGCTGCTCGACAGCGCCTCCATCTCCATCTGGGGCTCCTTCGTCTCCATGCAGACAGGTAACTCTATCAGGCAGGCTCTGAAGGTTCTGGTCCGCTGATTCGATTGTCAATGCCCGCAGGAAACACCGTCTACATCGGCCTCGGCCTCGCGGATCCCCACGAATCGACACGATGGATCAAGTCCAGTGTCTCTCTCGGATGCTTCTGCCTCGGATCTTTCATCTTCAGCCGATTCCACCGATACTTCTCGCCGAAGCGCCGCTGGGTCCTCTGTGCTTCGTTCTTGGCCCAGATGGTGCTCACCATCATCGCAGCCGCCATTGTGACCTTTGGGCCCTCGGTCGGCAAGGAGGAAATCAGCTGGAACGTGCTGCTCCCTATCGCCCTCGTAGCCTTCCAGAGTTGTGGCCAGGCCGTCACCAGCAGGGCCCTAAAGTACAACAGCCTCACCAGCGTCGTCCTGACCAGTATCTACTGTGATCTCTTCTCCGACCCCAACCTGTTCAGACTCGACAACCCTGAGCGGAACCGCAGGCTGGGCGCCCCCGTCATGCTCCTCGTCGGCGCAGTTATCGGCGGGCTCTTTGCCCACAGCTCTTTTGGGATCGCTGGCGCGCTTTGGACCGCCGCCGTGTTTAAGCTGCTGGCCATTATCACTTGGCTTGTTTGGCCCGCGGAGTCGGAGACATAGTCTTTGCAAGAACGCACGGCACCCCATACATAAGGTAGCCATGGCGGGCCAGCACGACGGCATCGCGTGAAGGTGTGCCGGCTGTTGAGACGTTCATTTCATCCATCCCAGCACCTCGACACGACACTCACCCCAGCTCCTTGGGATCGCCCCGGCGTTGCGTTACTCGACGTTGTAGCCACAGTCACGGGACAGCGAGATACTGTTGCCAAGTTCATGTATTGGATATGCTTGGCTGCATAGGCGGCACGGTTATGTTACCTTTGGAATTCTTGGCCATCCCGGCTCAAACCCGACTCCGCGTTTCCACTTCGCGTGACTTCTTAGGTTGTCGGTGCTGTCAGAACCCGTCCCCAAGGCTGGATAAGCCGTTGCAAGTCCCGACAACCTAACAGTCTTGACCCCTCATCCTTCGGCGCTTGTAGCCCTGGTCTTGTGTTGTTCGACGCGGGGTAATACCGAGCTCCTCGCTCGCCCCTGAAGTATTCCCCACCAACCCGTCTCTTGCATGAGCGAGACGATGCCAGCTTAGTGGTGGAAAAAGGGGGCGCCGACCTTGAGATCGACGCGGAACGGCTAGCCAAGCCCGACCAGTGCCGTTCGTCTTCCCCGGATTCTCTGTGCCATCGATCGTCTTGCGGTACCTTTGTCGCCACCACCACTGCGTCATCCAACGAGCGGTACGACTGTGTCTATCGGGACTGCTTTACCGGATGCACAGGTCTGGAATGTTACAGGCAGTCACCGGGTGACCATTGAAAGTTCGAATTTGCAAGTTGCAGCTTGCAGCGCACGCCCAACATCACCCACCCTCCATTCATGACCTCTCCTCTGAATCGTGGGAAGTGCCCGCTCGACTACGTCTCACCCCCGTCCGCGATTGGCTCGTCAGCTTCTTCTTCACGCAGCCACCCCTGTCAGCCCAACAGCGTACTCCCCCGCGCATTGATTACTCAGTCCGTACCTTAACTACTTCCTGCTCTACTCTACGCTTTCCATGCCAGCAAGGACTGCCTTCCCTTGTTGATCAGTATTTCCTGCTTCTACCGACCTCGTAGACCTCCGGGCATGGGCTCTTGCTCCGTACCCCGCACCGCATTCGTGTCTTATCAACAGCCCGTTTCGAATTAGCTCTGCGCGCCCTCACCACCGGCGAGCCAACCATGTATTCGGTCTCCCAGATCCCAATGCAGCATGCACATCGTTCCTCGAGACTCTCCCTTGTCCAGCAGGTGTGATTCGTGAGATACACTTCGATAGAGAAGGCAGATCCCGAACGCCGAGTGTGACCCAAGTGCCGAAATAGCTACAAGTTGGAGCAGATGGTAGTTCTCTGGAGAGCGTGTGGGTGACGACAACGGCCTAGATGTTCCTACTGCTTTCGCACTGTCGAGCGTGATGGGGGAAACCCAGTCAACCACGTCTTCCTGCCCTTTGCTCCCTTTATCCCGTCTCGCCAGTAAGTCTACAGCTGGTACTCGGTGACCGCAGAGGTACTCGGGTTGTTGACAGCGGTTTAACATCCATCAACTTGACAACTTGAAGTCGAAGATGGACACGGATGCCCAGCTGGCGTTCTAGAAGCGGTGGTGGAGTACTGTGACGCCGTGACAGTGTCACGGCTCCATAGCATTGAACCAGTCACTGTGTCTGTCTAGACACGGGCGAGGCACCAAACGTGTGCAAACATTCGTTGGGCAATGAGACAGGAAGAAAGGCGGGGGTGTGTGTGTGTGTGGAAGGTTTTGGTGCGCACCGAGTCCGAATATAGCCACATGCTGCGATGGTATAGTGCCTATCTCGAGACTCTAGCCACAGATTGCGCTGACTACTGACCCATATATTATCAGCGGCGATTCCACCACTCCAACACCCAGTCCCGATTGTGGTGACATCTATCAGGACACACCCAGCACTCTCTGTTCAGTTACGCACATCCTGCGAGCATATTCGTTTCTCATTACTTGCTCAAGTTGTATCATGAAGATTGCTACTGAAGTCAAGCACGACCTCAAGACTGACGTGAACTGGAACAGGGCGGCAGACCTGGGCGTAAAAGGCGCCCAGGCTCTGCCGTCGGCCTCGGTGAAGTATGTCGTCGACAAGGTGCCCATTGTCGGGTGGCTGCCTCGCTATCGCTACCAGTGGTTGTTGAACGATGTCATCGCTGGCTTGACGGTCGGGCTCATGCTCATCCCGCAGGGGCTGTCGTATGCCAAGCTGGCCGACATACCGGTTCAGTACGGATTGATGAGCTCGTGGCTTCCCGCAAGCCTCTACGCCTTCATGGGCACAACTAAAGGCAGGCAAAGTTTTACTGTGCTCCGTTATCATCCTCTCCCCGTCCACCGGAAAAGGGTTTGGTTAACAGACGTCGCTGTCTAGATCTGTCCACGGGGCCAACATCGCTAATCGGCCTTCTCACATCTGAGATTGTGGATGAACTCAAGGATGACTGGTCACCGTCCGAAATCGCGTCAGCCGTGGCGTTGATGATGGGCGTGTACGGCATGGTCATAGGCTTCCTCAAGCTGGGCTTCTTGCTCGAGTTCATCTCGCTCCCGATCCTCTCGGGCTTCATCTCTGCCGTGGCTATAACCATCATCCTGAACCAGATGGGAAGCCTGCTTGGCGAGAGCAACATCGGAAGCGGCACGGCACAGCAGATCCATGACATCTTCGCGCAGCTGCCCAACGCCAACGGCTATGCCTGTGCCATCGGATTCACGAGTATCCTCATGCTTACCGTGCTCGACCAGGCCTACAAGAGATGGAGTAAGCACAGGATTGTGTGGTTCCTGTCCATCACTCGTGCCTTTCTTTGCCTTGTCCTGTTCACCGGCGTTGGCTATGCCGTCAACAAGCATCGCGGCCTCCCGAGCAACTATCTTTTCGGAGTGGCACAAGTCAAAGCCAATGGCCAGGAACCCCCGCGCATGCCCAATCCCGAGCTGATCGGGCTTGTTGCCAGCCGCAGTATCGCCGTTTTTATTGGCGCCGCCGTCGAGCATACCGCCATTGCTCGTGCCTTTGGCGTACGGAACAATTATGTCACGGACCAGAGCCAGGAACTCTGCTACTTCGGGCTCTGCAACTTTGCGAACTCCTTCTTCCATGCCAGTAAGTGATTAACCCATCATCCTCTGACGTCGATACCTGAAACCATGACACGAGCTGATCATGACGATAAAAAGTGGGCGTTGGCGGAGCCATGTCACGGACCGCCGTCAACTCGTCCTGCAATGTCAGGTCGCCTCTTTCGGGATTCGTCACGACAGCCGTGGTTCTCGTCTCCATCTTCAAGCTCGTTGGTACCCTCTACTGGATACCGAAGGCCACTCTGGCGGCCATCATCATCTGTGCCGTGTGGCCGCTCATTTCGCCGCCCCAGACATTTTACCGGTACTGGAAGTCGTCGCTGGCCGACTTCATCTCTTCCATGATCGCGTTCTGGGTTTGCCTCTTTGTATCGACCGAAGTGGGCATCGCGAGCTCGGTTGGATTCAACATTGTGTATCTCCTCTTGCGCCAGGTCTTTGCCCGCATGACCACGGCCAGCACGGAGGCAAGATCGGAGCTGGCGCTTGCCATCGACGACTCGCGCGGCATTCCGGCAGTCGTTGAAGACGATACCCGTCTGTTCCGTTTCAATGACTCGTTCTTCTTTGCGAATGCCTACAGCCTAAGGACTCAGATCCTGGACGTGGTGCAGACGCACCATGCTCCCATCTACAACAGCGTCCATGGCACCGAGGCCGAACGCAACTGGTCGGTTGTGGGCGAGCAGCGTATTGCCCGCCTACGCAAGGCAGCCAACATATCCGACTTCTCCTCGCTTCCTCCGTTGGGACTCGTCATCCTTGACTTCACCAAGGTCAACCACATCGACGTGACCGCGGTTGCCCACCTGCGCAACCTCATGGACGAGCTCAAGAAATACTCCGGGCCATCCTTGCAGGTCCGGTTCGTCGGCATGTCCGACTACGTAGTCCAGCGATTCGAGAGAACCGGGTGGCGCGTGGACGACGTCAGCAAGAACTCCTACGACGGAGAAGACATCGAGGCCACGAAGCTTTACAGGACCGTCGCGGAGGCTGTTGCTGCACCCCGGCCCAGAGATGCGGGCAGACGCGACCAAGAGAAGATGGACCTCAAGAGGCTCGAAAGCGACGTTGAAGCGGTCACCGCTTCCCACAATGAACAGGTCTGAGGCGAAACCACCGTGGCGATGGCACGTTGCATATACACGATGCTGATTTCGGAGTTATGTTGGAAGCTGTAACGATGTGACGTGCTCACTTAATCACTGTCTCTCCCTGCTTCCCTGCTGGTTTTTTTCTGGTTAATCTGATATTTTGCATTGTTATTGGCTGGCTAGACGCCTTGCTTACTTGCGAGGGACAAATCTCGCGACCGTGCTCATCAATAAAAATATATTGTCTTTTGTGTAGGACTTTGGTCTCGGGCTGTTACGCCGCCGCTGGTGCAGCGCTGCGTGTAAAGGATTTCGGGACGACTGTGAGGCATATGGCCAACACATGGATGGCTGCCCTGTGAGGATGTCCGATGAAAATCGTGACAGTATAATGCCACTGTCGCATGAAGGGTTGCCGAATTTCAATATTAGCTGAATACCATATTTCGGTCCTCAAAGGAATTTACATCTTTCTCGTTTCCGTTCAGCTTCCTACATGGTTAATCCGGCAGCTCGTATTGTGATCCAGAAGCTCGACAGTAGGTATTTGCACTTTCATTTCGCACAAGAGCAACAAGCTGGGTATCAACCTATTGTTTGATATGCCTATGACTGCCTTTTTCTTTCAGACGGGCATAAAGAGTCCAGCTCAATGTTGCGGTCGGGGTGATGGGCAATCAAGAGACGGCTGAAGGTCCAAGATGGAAAAGGCGAGAAGTATAGGTTCGACTATGAATTACGTGTCTGTGGGACTTCTATAAGCTACTGCAGCGGGCAATGTGGTCATAATATCTATAGGGTGAGGGAAGACATGAGCACGGGCCAGCCATGCGAATCTTGATCTCCTCTGTTCCCAGGGTTAGGGTTACAACAGTACATTCATCTGCGCAGCCGATTTGCAGTCATAGAAGCTGAGCAATACCTTAGGTATAACATGTTTGATTTCATAAGACTGGAATGGTGAGTGCCTGTAAAAATTGCACCTTGATCGATGGTGGCAATGCACCTCTGGTAATACCCATCTTTATGTCGTGGTCTGGAACGGCAGCCACTAATAAAAGGAGTTAGATTGACTTGAGCTGAACTGTTAAGGCGGACAATTGCTAGCATTGTTTCAGAGACATGAAGACGGTGAAAGCAAGATATATATGAATAGCTCATTCTATGAGAAGAGTAATGAAAGGTCTGGGAAGCGGCTAGCCTTCACAGCGATGGAACGATTAGAATTAGCCATGAGTAACCCTACAGTCAATCCAACCTGTTTGGCAGAGGTGCGACTCAAAATTGCATGCTGAATATACACTCAGCAAGGCACGCATCCTGAGACAACTTTTCCTATTGTGAATGGTGTGATAAGCAAGGGTGGAACGAAGTTGGAGTCGGACCTCGTGTAACTGTGAGCCGTGATACAATTGAAAACTGTTGGAATATCTAGCTAGGAGGTAGGAACAAGGGGCGGCAACCCAGGTGTTTCGGACGGCCACCCAGAGTGTCTCAGGCTGAGGCACCCGATCCGTGCGTCAGGGGCACCAGTGGCTATATCCTGACGCCCTCTCGCACCTGGGAGCTCCCTCTTCTTAGAAGAATAAGACCCAACCACTTGAACAACCTTACAGCACGTAACCCTCCAAACAGGAGAGGGTATTTGCTCTATGTTCAGACGTACCGGTACCTGGTGGTTCCTACAAAAACCCTGACCTCACCACCTCAAGGACTCCCTTCATATGGGTCCAGAGCTTGCAGTGAGGTCCTCTGCAGTCCGCCATGTTGCAGTTTGAATTAGATGTTTGTCTAGAACCTGTGTGGCGCACAACTTGAAATCCATGGCTCATCCTTCCCATGCACTCACCAATCTGGTCCAAGCTCACGTCTCCGGCTATAGGTCATGTTGACTACAGCTGCAAGTAAAGGTAGTGAAGGACAATACTCGGATGGCAAGATATGCCACAGATTTGAAACTAGACCAGACTAATAGCTGTAAAGTCCGGCTATTGCATGTCAATGTTTTCGCAGAGGAGAAACACCCAGGGAGGCGAAGTGTAGTATATTGGCTCCATAAACACCAAATCTGTTCTCAAGCTCGAAGTATGCAGAGTAACGGCGTACGTCAAGGGGACTGGGCTTATTAGCATCCGAGGGAGCTACCCTTATAAGTTCTGACGTGGTTTGGAAACTATTTGAGCGTGAGGACATTGATATGGGGTGCAGTTTTGGGAAACACGGGGTCCAGGCCCTCATGCTGCGTTTTCAAAGAAGTGCATGAGCATCCAATAGATAGACAAGAGCATAAAATGGCCATGATGCCCAGCAGAAACAGCAGCCAGACCATGATTCCTACAGCTGTCCTGTCGCATAGGCGGTGGTGCTGGAGTGCAAGAAGGTGCGTTGTCTTGTAGGCGCTGTACGATGCTGGAAGCAGGAGACGTTGAGCTGCATTGGGGGGGCCCGTGCATGAGTAAATCCTTCTTCCAATGAGAGGGCACAAATGTCAAACTTGACCCACAAATACGGAAGCCCTCAGCAAGCTCTCAAGAAGCTCGGGGGCCTGGGAACCAATCACAAGGCGTCGTTCCCCGGAAAAACAGAACAGCCACCCAGTGCACGGTCCAACTGATGCACGAGCAAACAATCATTATCTCAGACGTGGCGCCTTGGGCCCTGTGAGGTCCCACAGTCGAGGAAAACAGGTGCAATAAGTGGATTTGATTTGCTCTTGATTCACTGTATTTCCCCTTTCCTCATCGGCGCGTCTTCATTCTCTCCTCTTGCACTCCACTGTTCCTGTTTTCCAATCCCCGTGGTTCTTCTAAGCTTCTGAGGTTCCTCCAATCTTGCCTTATTCATCACGTCACTCCTCACCACTCACCACCGTCACATCTCCACTGTAGAGTGAACGAGCCAAACTCACAGTAAACTCGTATCGCGCCTTTTTCAATTCCAACCCCCAACTCCAAAGCAGGGCCAGACATATTACACTTCTTGAATCCCCTTTCATACCTACCTTAACCACCTCACTCGCTCCCAGATCAAAAGTATCTCCATTTACCTATTTTGTCGTGGTCCATCAACCATCGTCCATCTCTCTCATTATTCCAGATTCTGAGGTGTGATTGCATCTCATCTCACAGTCACGCTGAGTGTCTCACAGTCGTAAACCGTGACAAACATGACGCAGAGGACTTCGACTCCGAAACGCGGCCCTGGTTCTGGTACCGCTGCCGCTGCCAGATCCAGTCCCAGAAAGCCCTCATCCATGGCACATGAAAGCAAAGACTCTCCCAAATCGCCTGGCCAGACGGAACAGGGGACCAAAGTCTCTGAGACGGCCTTCGCGCTTCGATACCAGAAAAGCATTCTGAAGAGGTGGTCCATCGCCTCACTTGACGATATCCTGCCTCATGGTTTGCGGCCCAAGTTCTGGACCGAGGCCGGGCTCAGATGTCTTGATACCCTGTCCAAGCATGAGACTCTTGAGTCTACGCGCGAGATCTTTCGGGACCAGGTCGACCGCCGCTGCAAGGATGACATGGCTCAGGGCAAGGTAACCATGACTGTGCGCCGCTACCCGACCAAGCGTGATATTGCCGACATTGTGCGCAGCGACAAGCTGGGACAGATAGGGGGCCAGGGCCGCAACAAGTCATTACCCAGCCGCGAGACGACCGCTGATACTCGTAATGAGGAAGACGATGCAGATATCAGTGGTGGCACTGTACGTATTAATTTGAATTCCACCTTGCCTCTAGATTGGTTGATCCTGACTTGTCCTTAGATTGTTGTCAACCTTGGTGGCGACAGTGACGACTCACATGAGCAATCGCCTCCAACTGAGCCGGAGCAACTCCCCAAGGAACCTGACCAGGCTGAGCATGTAGATGGTCCCGGAACTGCTCAGCAACTGGCAAGCCGCAGCAGGGTGACCAGTACGACACCCACAACCAGTGGGTTGTCCCAGGCCCAGGCTGAGCCGACGGGCCGTGCCGAGCCTGTCCGCCATGCTGCTGCTGCTATGGCATCCAAGACGTCTCAGAGCAGACCTCAAGCTACTGTAAAGGACACGCCCACTCAGCAAACAGAGAAGAGCAGAAGCTTGTCTGCACGTCAGCTGCCTGACCCATATGATTTCCCTGCTTCAGAACCCGTGCCACAGCCTGTGCCCGTGGTGGACCGTCCAGCGCCAGCGTCCGACAGTAGGCCGTCTAAGAGCCCTGCAAAGACCGCCGGCCGTGCAAAGACCGCCGGCCGTACAAAGACAGTAGGCCCTGCAAAGACAGCGAGCCCCGCGGAGACAGCAAAAAAGCCCGCCGTGGCCATATCCATGCCCATTCCCACGCTTGCTCCCGCGCCCAATGCGTCCAAGGCAGCACCCACCTCGCAAACTGGAGCTGGACATCTCGGCGCTGGTCAGCAAGCAACTGGGGCTCAGGATGTATCGCGTACCCCTAACGGTCTCCCCTCGAGACCAGTACCGGAGAGCTCCACAACATCCAACAAATCGAGGAGTGGTACGTAGCAATTCTGTCCCCAGCGTATCTTGTTATCTTTTCCCATGCTGACATTATTTATACACAGCGCCGTCCGGCACTTTGTTACAGAGCAGTGGGAACGCTTTCGGCAATGGAACTATTGCATCAAACAAGCCTGGTACGGATTTTACGACCGCTTCTTTTTCCTTTCATTTGTTAATGATCGTGGCAGACACAGTCCCCCGTCAGCAGCATCGGAATTTGAGCTCATCGTCGGCAGGCCAAACTAGCCCGGCTTCTGGACGCCAACTTGAACCAAAAGCTGCGAAACCGACCACCCTGGCTTCTAGACCCCAGCTCAAGGCAACGGCTGCGAAGCAGACTGCCGCGGCTTCTTCTGGACCCCAGCTCAAGACAACGGCGGCGAACCAGCCTACACCGGCTCCAGGACCGCAGCTCAAGACAACAGCCGCGTCTGCAAAGAACCCCGCTTCGCCAGCGCATTCCTCCGTACCTCCTCGCCATGACGCTCAGCGAACAGCAGCATCAGATGCGGCGGCTATGAAACTTGCTGCGTCTGCACTTCGAGTCACACATGCAGACGAGGGTCGCAGGACCAACTCTACCCCGAGCTCTAACCCCAGCGCGCCTATCCCGTCGCAATCACCCGCTGTACCTCTAGGTCAGAGGGCTCCTGTTGCATCACCCATTCCGAGAGCCACTGTAAGAGAGTCACCTACTCCGGTCCACGCTTCCTCTATGCACCCTGCTCCAGTCACGAATGTCCCTCTGGGAGCAGTACAATCGCCAGGGTCCACCACGTCACATCCTGGACAGCACGACAGAGCGGGTCTCGTCAATGCCCGAAATGCGGTGGCTGGTACAGCAGGTAACACGGTCTCGCAGACACAACCCGGACACTCTCGGTCCCCTATGGCAGGCACGGTAAGACAACATACCTACCCTGCGGCGACACCTGTGGCGGCTGTTGCGGACCAGCGACCAGCACTCAACCGTAATGGGGGACTGGCCAGTAACTCTTTATCGCGCGCGTCAGCAGCTTCCCATAGTCCTGTTAGCAGCATGACGCAGGTCCCAGGCTCCCACCAGCCGGCCTCCCAAGGGGTTCAGGGAAGTTTCCGAAACTCCAGCCCTCAGCAGCCTAGCTTCCGACAGCCAGCGTCACAGCAGCCAATCTTCCAAAAGGCCACTCATGTACCCCAGTACTCGGTTTCCAACCACTCTGCTGCCCAACAGCCAGTCTCCCACCAGCCGGCCTCCCAAGGGGTTCAGGGAAGTTTCCGAAACTCCAGCCCTCAGCAGCCTAGCTTCCGACAGCCAGCGTCACAGCAGCCAATCTTCCAAAAGGCCACTCATGTACCCCAGTACTCGGTTTCCAACC
Organism: Coniochaeta sp. 2T2.1; assembly: GCA_009194965.1. Lineage (NCBI taxonomy): Eukaryota > Fungi > Ascomycota > Sordariomycetes > Coniochaetales > Coniochaetaceae > Coniochaeta > Coniochaeta sp. 2T2.1. The sequence goes on along the minus strand of VSMA01000017.1, from coordinate 154,166 downwards.
ACTCTGCTGCCCAACAGCCAGTCTCCCATCAGCCGGTCTCCCATCAGGCCGTCCCCCAGCAGCCCGTGTCGCAGCAACCCGTTGCTCAGCAAGCCGCGTCGCAGCAGCCTGTGGCACAGTATTCAAGCTTCCGACAAGGCTTGGCCGACTCTTCCGGCTCGCAGCGTTCCGGGGTTCAATACCGGGCCTCGGAGCAGGCCGTAACACAGAGCCCAATAGCCCACAATGCCCTCTCTCGGCTGCCAGTCCATCAGGGTTCTGCATCACCAGATATTGGGTTACGGTCAACTAGTGGAGGGTCGTCGGTCAAACGCAGACACTCGTCACGGTTCGAGAAGCCACTACCTACGCGCATCAGTTTGGCCGAAAGTGAAGAAATTGCCGCGGAGGCACAGCGGAATTACTTGAGAGCTAAAATTGAAGATGCGCGCTCAAGATTGCCCGCAGCTCGCGCGGAATATAATAGTCTGGTAACGCTGAGGGAGAGGAGACGAGCCGCTACCAGCGCACTGGAGCAGTGGTGCCGAGAATTTACTGATGCCTATGAGCCGGAGAAGGCGCCCAGTGACGGTTCCAATATGGATGTCGATGCACAAGCACACGATACTTCTCAGGGCGGTGCAAGCGGTACAGATGTGAAGGCCTGGATCAACTGGATTCAATATTCGGCCAACAGGATTCGGGAACTCTCCCCTGATGAACAACTGGCAGCCAAACTGGGCGAGATGGAGGCCGAGATCACCGAGGCGGAAGAACAGCTACGGGCCGCTGAAGAAGACGAGCGGCCGTGGGCCGCCACATTGTCACGAGTACGAGAACAGCTTGCTGCCTTGTACGCTGAACGGGAGCAGGAGAACGCTAGAAAACGCCAGCGGGCTTGCTAGATCGTGGACCATACTCACAAAGGGGGAACGTAATAGTTTACTTCGTAGATGAGACGACATAAAAAAGTGTCCTGAGGACTTTATTTAGCTCATGTAATCGTCAAGCTTTCGTTGGACTGTCGAGGGACGGATGCCACAGCCTTTAGTGATAGTCATGGTCACGGTGGTTGTACACACACCTTCAGTTTAGGGTCGTCATGGTAGATTCTATCCTCCGTACCTTAGTTGTTCGTGCAAGTCTCCTTACTTTTCTCTTATAATCATCTTGAACATCTTCCGATATTGTGAGCTCGAATATTAAGTGAAACTCGGCTTACATATTAAGAACCGTTAAAGGCTACGATTATAATGATATATTTCCGAAGATGAATAAGTAAAGTAACTAAGACATGAAACCTTGTACTATATAATATTGCTGGGAGAAAACCAACGGTAAGTACCTGGTAGGTACTATAGATAGAGGGGAGACACCGGCTAAACCCGCCGTCCGTGCTCCGCCGAAATTAGATACTAGACTTAGTATAACGACGTCTTACCCCGAATTCCCGGACAGCGTCGAGACCAAGCGGGCCAAGTAAGAATGGCGTGATACTCAGAGCGGGTTCCTTCGAAGGATGCTCTCTGCAGGATGAAATTGTATGCCCGAGCTGATGTCGTGCGGCTTGGCAGGCTTGTCGTATTTGTGTTCTCGGAACTGGAGCGGGCTTCGGCATTACGCCCACGCATCGGTAGTTGCGGCGTGCTGATGAGGGCAGGGTAACCAGGTCGATATAAGAGGATGCGTTCCACGACTTGCTCTCTGCAAAAGAGGGGTTGACCTCGATAATCCTTTACTATCACATTTCTCACTCAAGTCAGCTGCACAGATACGGTCCCCTCAGTTCCTGAGATCGGATCCTCGACAGTCAACATGACTGTAACACTTCATCCTCTCCTCGACAATGGATTCTCCAAGGGGGATCCAGGCTTCTCTGGAGGCAAGCTGCACTGTCACTGCAAGACCAACCCCATCGAAGTCACCCTAGGATCGAATGTGCTGCATAACCATGCCTGTGGTTGCTCCAAATGCTGGAAGCCGGATGGTGCCCTGTTCTCCGTCGTCGGTGTCATCCCGAGAGACCAGGTACAGGTCACCGCCGCCGCCGACAAGTTGCAAGTGGTGGATGGGGATGCAACTATCCTACGACTTGCCTGCAAGGACTGTGGAGTACACATGTACGGTCGGATCGAGAAGGAACACCCTTTCCACGGCCTGGACTTTGTACATGTTGAGCTGTCGGACCAGCAGGGGTGGCAGGAGCCCCAGTTCGCTGCCTTTGTTTCCTCGATCATTGAGAAGGGCTTCCGTCCTGCCGGCATGGAGGGAGTGCGCCGCAAGTTCAAGGATCTCGGGCTCGAGACCTACGACACGCTGTCACCGCCTCTCATGGACGCCATAGCCACTTGGACGGCAAAGAAGGCGGGACTTCTGCCGTCGGATGCTTGAACGCAGAACCTCGAGCTATCTATGTCCCAGTGCTGGGTCCGGGTCCGGATGCAGATGAGGTTTTGAGTTCATATTGTTGGATGTATGGCGGGTTGAGTCTGTCTACTCAGCACTTGGCTTCTTGCAACATTGAATATCAAGTCTGTTAGCTCATGCGTCGTGTTCAGACGGACTTAGTGCCAGGAACGTGTTCAGGCACCAGCTTAATGAAACTTCCTCTTGTTCCTATCCTGTGGCAGTGATATCAGGGCATGAGTCCCAATCCAGTCAGTGCCAGCCTATGACGGACGTGTGAATCGTATGCGTTTCAACCTGTGATGTGCTTCACGAATAAGCTTTGACATGATTGTGTGTTGTCGTGGATGCCATGACACTATCCATCACAGATTCACAGTGTGATTGGCTTGGCTGTAATGAGACCCTGCAGCTTCATGACGGCAGTGGCTGTGGCACTAGGGCTGAATTCGGAATGGTGTCTAAATAGTGTGAACCGCATTCTTCAGTTACAGGGTCCAGGTCTGAATCAATATCTGGAACGTCTTCTTGTGCGATTAGGGCTGAAATTGGCCTCACTGGTAATCCGGTCATTTCTCAATCTCAACACTGCATGTCGAGATGCTCTGGACACGAGACCTAATCCAGAAAGGACAAGTAGCCAAAGCAAGTCAAAGCCGCCACGCCCTGGAGATCAACTTTGGCCAAGACTGTGTTCTTGCTCTGTTTGGTTCGAGTCTCGTTTATGAAATGCACAAAACGTCGCTCACTCTCACAGATTGCTCCAATGCTAATAGCAGACAAGTCTTAAAACCAGTACCAAGCCGAGTTCAGGAGTGTCACTTGATGGTCTTGATAAGCTTGTAGGGGAGAGTATAGGCCGACAGACCGATAACCCCAGTTTGACGCAGAGGAAGAACGGCGGGCTCGATGTCTTCAAGTAAACAGGGGCCCGGGGTGGACGGGGGCATTCAGGATTCACTTGGCTCTGGAACCCCGGATGTAGACTCTAGTATCTGTTTGAAGATGCTAGGATATGTCATAACTGGTCAATCAGGCTACTCAAAGCGGGTTACGGCTGTTCCTATTGCACGCCTTGAATAGACGGGGCAGCAGTGTGCCCATGGTACAGTTTTCCTTCTGCGCGTGGTGCGTGGTCCGGAAGACCATGGGTTGCTGGCTTGCTGCATGTCAAATGCCAGACGCGACCGTCAGAGGCACACATAGAAGAACCACGTACACACATCGCAGAGTTTCATGTACATTGCTATGAGTGCTAAGACACATGATCGAAATCTTCGCGATTGCCGGGTCGCTCAGCCTTTCTTTGTCAAGCTGTAGCAAGTGTCTGCAGTCAGTGCTACGAACGGAGCTTCGTCGACCAGTAAATCCGAAGTCGCAAAGCTCGGTAATAAGCTTGAAAGTCGTGACTAGGTGCTACAATGGGCAGCCGTGATGAGATTTAGAGACGGTACCTTTACACTAGGTCTTGCAACTCGGCAAAATGCAGTGATGGGCATCCGAGCGGCCTTCATACATACAGCAGAGACAGACACGGACACATGGGAATCTTATGACAGGGCATGCAATATCGGTAAACCGATTACAGAGCAGGTCAGGTTGGCCGAGGCGGTGTGAGGGTTGTAGAGTGGCCTTCGTGGTTGAACATTGTCAAAGACGACATAGAAAATTCCTCGGCAATGTGTCGAGGCAAGCCATACGGCGAGAGGGCGGTACACCATGGACTGGATGCACTGGTCATGTCTGAGTCTAGGTTCCGGGAGGCTCTGAATCCCGTATTTGTTGGGGACCTCGTCCACTCGAGTAGGCTGTTCGTCTGTCGGCCAGAAGATGCCGCGCAGCTGCAGCGTGAGTGACAGACAAATAGATCGATCATCGGTGATCTCGGGGGATACACGTGAGTCTCCAGAACAGAATGGGCGGCACTCAACTAGGCTTGAAATTCGCTGTGGCCATTTCGTATTGTCGAAGCGTCGAATGGGAGGTCGTCTCCTATCTGGCTGTCTCGGAGGAGTGACTCTAGCAGGCTGCAGTGTGGTAATGCGGCATGTCATAGTGTGCTCATCATGGTGTCAACCTTGGTTTGAAGCATGGGCCGACTGACATCTCAGAGGCATAATAGGCTGTTGCTTATGTCTCTGGCTTTCTGTCATTCGAGTGTGACCCCAAGTTGTTGGGCCCAGGTGTCAAAAAGTTAACAAAAGCCTTCAGAAGAGCTTTGACCTCTTCACGTGATGACAATTCGGCACCAATACCGATTGTGCCCCTCAAGTTGGCATTTTACCGATATAAGCATTGTCTTGCACATAAGCAGAACCGATAGTTAGATAACGAATGTGACCAAGCGCGTATGTATTTACCGCCGTCTCTGGGAAGCTCTGATTCCTCTCGTCGTATATCCGTTCCAATATCCGGTGAGAATGATGCCGGCGCTTTCTTGCCGAGACCGGCTCCGCCGGAGGTTGAGCGGTGTATTCGATGCCGCTGTCCGTCTTGTTCTGGCGACCTGCCGCTCGTCACTCTCGCTTTGCTCCATGTGTTCTGCGTACCTTATTTCCCGCAACTTAGCATCCCTTGGAGACCCAAGTCCCTGACTTATAACCTCCCTTGAAACCTTGCCGACACCGACACTCATGGTCCGGTCTTCCACACTGACTGGTCGTCTCTACCGGGAGTCTGGCCTTCGCTCAGTGTATACCACCGGCTTGGATGCTTGGCTTCTCATTATTAGCCGTTGTTGCCGCATGTTTGCATATGGATCCAGTTCTCTCGTCCTCGCTCTCTTCTTCGCCGAGCTCAATGTCTCGGACGAGCACATCGGCCTGTTCATGACCCTTACGCTGGCTGGCGATGTCGTCCTTTCGTTGCTGCTGACACTCGTGGCCGACAGGGTTGGTCGTCGACGCACCCTGCTCGCCGGTTCGGTCCTGATGATGCTCTCCGGTGCAGCATTTGCCCTCTGTGAAGGTTACTGGGTCCTTCTCGTTGCAGCCGTTATTGGAGTCATCAGCGCGACCGGCGGAGACTTTGGTCCCTTCAGGGCTATCGAGGAGTCCACCCTGTCCGAGTTGACGACTCCGAAGACACGGGCTGATGTGCTCGTGTGGTACGTCACCATGTCAAGTCTGGGCTCCTCTGTCGGGACTGCCTGTTCCGGATGGGCTATCGAGTGGCTGCACGACAACCGGTCCTGGACGCTCCTCGAAGCGTATCATGCGACGTTCTGGCTCTATGTCGCCACGGGTACCGTGAACCTACTGGCAAGCCTGCTGTTGTCGGGGAAGTGCGAGTTGAAGAAAGATGTCTATGTCCCTTGCGACGGAACTGTCGAGGCTGAGCCGTTCCTGGACCAGTCCAATTCCGGCGACGAAGGTGCACACGGCAAAGCATCCTTGCCCGCCGCCCGCACTGCTTGGGTTGCCCAGATCTCGTCGCAGACCTGTAAGATCATGTTGGCCCTGTGGTTCCTCCTCATGGTGGACTCGCTGGCCGATGGCATGGTGAGCATGTCTCTGACGACCTACTACATGGACCAGAAATTCCATCTGGCCAAGTCGTCGCTGGGAAGCATGCTTTCCGTTGGCTATCTTCTCGCCTCGTGCTCGACCATCTTCGCAGGACCACTCTCACGACACATGGGGCTCGTCAACACCATGGTCTTTACTCACATTCCCTCCTCGGCAGCGGTGCTTCTGTTCCCGTTTCCTCAGAGTGTGGGACTGACATTTGCTCTCCTGCTCCTGCGTGTCGGACTGAACAACATGGACCAAGCCCCTCGGGCGGCCCTGATCGCTGCCGTGGTGAGGCCCGAGGAGAGGACAGCCGTGATGGGCATCACGGGTATGCTGCGGACATTGGCTTCGACCGTCGGACCTACGGTGACCGGCGTTTTGTCGGGCAGCGATCGATTCTGGATCGCCTTTGTTGTTGCTGGTGCTCTGCGGCTAGCCTACGACATTGGTCTCTTCGCCATGTTCATCAACATTGAGCTGTACAAGCACGAGCCTGACTCGAACGAGGCGACGCAGAGCATCAGTCTGCGGGAGACATCACGACTCAGTGAGGACCAAAGTTAGCTGAACCTGCGCCGCACATCCGATGACGCATGGCGGGAGACCCAAAACCCCTGCCGGCATATACGATATCCGTTGGGCTGAGGCCACGGGGCCAAGCGTGCAACTGTCGCAAGTGCCCGATCTGCCGGGCGCTTTTCCTTTTGGCACGGCAGACTCAAGGGATATATGGCACCCGGCAGTTTCGTCGGATTTGAGCACACGCTATTGGGAGGCAGGGGCCAGCTGTGTTGGGAGAGCGGAAATCTTGCAGTCTGCGTCACGCAATGTCACACACGTCGCAATCCATCATCAGAGATCGGCCGCTCACTTCCTTCATTGGGTGGTTCTACGGCTATTGACCAGCGTCTCTATGTGCGACGAGCTGCTCCTGCCCGCAAGGAATTGAACTGCGCGTGCTGATCGTTCAGGCCCTACCTGCATATGCCATTCCATCTCGCATCGCCTGGAGTCCCAAACAGTCCAGATCTTACTCGACAAGGAAGTTGGACAAGTAATCGCCCTTCCCGATCGGCACGCCTTTGGCTCGGAGGATTGCATACGCAGTTTGGAGGTGGAAGAAGAAGTTGGGAAGTCCCTGGTTCAAGGCGGTGTCTCTGGCCGAGAGTTTCAGGACTTTGGTTCCAAATGGCCTGATATGCACAGTTATGTCAGTCCTTTGGACCCGGCGAAGTCTACACCCCAGATCCCTCCGGTGCTTGAGCGTGGCAGCCACTTACAAATCCACAATCTCATCGGCGCGGTTATCGATCCGCTTGTGGTCTACGGTTCCCAGCAGTGAGAGGGCCAGGGCGACACGCCTGTGCAGGTCGGCGATGGTCCTCTCGTCGTCGTTCCAAGCCCCAATGTCCTCGCCGATGAGCCGGGAAAGGGTCTTGCGTACGGCGGTTGTGGCGTTCTGGACTTGGAAAGTGAAGGGGTTCATGTCGTCGATGAGTCGTGCATTGGGGTACTCGACGTTGGGATCGAGACCGCGCTCTTGGGCATGTTGCTCCGCCCGGGTGATGATGTGGTCCAGGGTCTTGAGGCCTTTCGTGAAGGTCGGAACGACAATCTGCGAGAGGGATATGTTCGACATGGTAACAGCACGGTTGCAGGAACTTGTTGGGTCGTCCTTCTTGTGAGATGCAGGCTGGTGGAAAGCGATAGGCTGCTGATAACAACACCTGGAACTGTTGACGAGGACCTGGAAATATATACCAAGAAATATCTATATATATCTATACGCAGGCGAGGGGGGTGGATGAGGGAATGTACTATTCAAAGGTGCACTCTTTGATGAGAGCTTCACCTTGTACCTGGCATATTGCGTGCTTGTGGCGTAGGGTTCGATATGATTACAAGGGGAGTGAGGGCTCCTTGACCCCTTGATCTCTTCTCACGTCGGGTCTGTTGCACCTTGCAACTTGCAACCGGATGTCGGTGTCGGAGATGGGTATCTGGTGGTGCTTTGGGGTCCTTGATGTGTTGTGGCTGGCATAGAGCGATGGCGCCATACCGACATCGGGATCGCGCCTCGACCATGTCGGCTTCCGCCATCCGCCATTGCCAATGACTGACTCCTGTGACGTTTTGTTGTCCATCGACATAGGTCAGTGCCAGTTCCGAGTTGTTGGGCGTCGTATAAACACCTCCCCGGCAGTAAGGGGACTTGAGATTCAAGCCTGAACTCCATCACCGAGTCACACTGGTGCCGGTGTTGTCCCTCTACTAGTCAAATCGTGGCTCACAGCCGCATGCCTGTTGGGGCTCACTAATGGGGCACATTGTCGATGTACAGTACTTTGGTGGAAGACGGCTTAAACTCCGCGTCTTATCTGCTCTGAGAACATCAGTACATGGCATTACGAGGAGTTTGTTGAAGGGAGAGGCAGTAGAAGTACCAACTCACACACGACATACATTTTTATTTACATAAGACGAGGTGGATGCTCCTGATGCCCAACAAAAGATGCCCGCGAGCATGCAAGAAAGATTGGGTGCTTACAGGGCGATCTGAGTGTGTGACATCACTGTACGTGTACCTGGCACTGCCTGGCAATGAAAGAATGACAGAAAAAGACCAGACAACCTTTCCCTTCCTGACTTTTTTAATAGGAGATATTGGAGACCTGACCAATCTGGCCACGAGTTGGGAAGGTTGCTGTGCCTTGGCATGCCGAAGACCGAACAGCTACCCCGCGCCGCCCCGCTAGCACCACTTAGCGTCTCCAACCTTACCCCTCCGACCCCACTTCCCCCCCCTTGACGAAATGCACTAAATGGAAAATCAATCAATGATGCCATTGAGGTTACCAGTTTGCTCTATCCCGTCGGCGATAAGTCTGCCCCCTTCTTCCAATACGTAATTGCTGCAGTTAGCTCCTGGCCCAGAGAGTAGTATGTGTTCGTCATGGACACCTCAGAGGAGGCAAGAACGAAGGGGAATGTCACTAGCACTTTAACTTGAAGCTACCGGACTTCTTTCCTTCCAGTCCAGTCTTGTTCACTTCTTTAACTTCCAGGTTCCCTTTTCCCCCCATTCAAGACTAATAAACAACTTGAGACCATCACTTTCTATCCATTCCATTTTGTCTGTTGTTCTTTCATTCCCGAAATACCCAGCAAGCCACTCAGTCCGACTTCATAGCTCTTTTAAGCCCCAATACCTTAGTTCACCAGTCACCATGGCAGCCGTCGAGTCCAAATTCGATCCCAAGGACATGGTAAGAGAACGCCTATCTCCTATTTGCTTCTGCCCCTATTCACACGCTACCTCTCACTTTCTCTCCATGGCTCATGGCTAACCCCTCTTACTAGATCTTCCGTCACCTGGGCCCAACCGGTCTCAAGGTCTCGGTGCTGTCCCTGGGAGGGTGGCTCACGTATGGCGGTTCACAGAAGGGAAATATCGTAAAGGAGTGTCTCGAGACGGCCTGGAACCACGGCATCAACTTCTTCGACACGGCCGAGGTCTATGCCAACGGCCAGTCCGAGATTGAGATGGGTCAGGCTCTCAAGGAGCTGGCCTGGCCCCGTGACGAGTACGTGCTGAGCACAAAGGTCTTCTTTGGCACCGGCCGCAAGGAGCCCAATACGCGCGGTCTCAGCCGGAAACACGTCGTCGAGGGCCTCAAGTCCAGCCTCCAGCGTCTCCAGCAGCCCTACGTCGACATTGTCCTCGCCCACCGCCCGGATGTCGGCACCCCGATGCGCGAGATCGTCGAGGCCTTCACCCAGGTCATCCGCAACCTCAACCTCGCCTACTATTGGGGCACCAGCGAGTGGTCCGCCGCCCAGATCACCGAGGCCACCCTCATCGCCGAGAGGTACAATCTCATCGCCCCCGTCGTCGAGCAGCCGCAGTACAACGCCTTCCACCGCCAGCGCTTCGAGGTCGAGTACGCCCCCGTCTTCGAGCAGTTCCAGTACGGAACCACCATCTGGTCGCCCCTCGCCTCGGGCCTGCTCACCGGCAAGTACAACGAGGGCATCCCCGAGGACTCGCGCTTCGCCACCAACAAGTCCTTCTTCGAGAGCACCGTCAAGTCGCTGCAGGAGGAGGAGGGCAAGCAGAAGATCGCAAAGGTCCGCAAGCTGACCGACGTCGCCACCCGTCTCGGCGGCACCGTCGCCTCCCTCAGCATCGCCTGGTGCATCAAGAACGAGAACGTGAGCACCGTCATCCTCGGCGCCTCCAAGCCCGAACAGATCGCCGAGAACTGCAAGGCCCTGCAGCTCCTGCCCAAGATGACCCCCGAAGTCCTGGAAGAGATCGAGAAGATCCTCGACAACAAGCCTGCGCCTACGCCCGACTTCGGCCGCAAGAGGTGAGAGTCCTCCTAAAGCCTCCGGTCGCGTGTATCTGGATTGGAGAAAGCGTCTATCCCGGGGGGGGGTATTGGGAGTCGGTGGTGTCTGGTATCCCGAAAGGGACGCTGCGACTGAAAGCTTTTACTTACGTGTCTGGTGGCCTTGCAGAACCAAGTGGCCCCGGTCGCTGAGGAGCAGAATGTGACGGCCTGGAAAACACGTATCGTCTATTTGGGCCAAGTGTGGTTGGTATCAAGTGTGGTTGGTATCTAGGCAAAACCGGAAATGTCAAGCTCTCTCGGGGTTCACCATCTCGCCATCATGCAGCGAATCTGTTCCTCAAAATTGTCTGTGCGGTTTCAAGTTCTGCCTCGAGGTCCAGGTTCCAGATGGTGGCCTGCCTCCTTGTGATCTCGTCCAGAATTCCCCCATAATCCTTCCCGACTGTGACATCTCGCCACTCGTACAGGTCAGCGGCGCGCCTGCTGCTCTGCACCAGCCACTGGGTCCTTGATCTCCGGCTTTCGTCGTACGTCGCGAATACTGCTTCAAGGTCTTCGGGCCCGCGTAGGGACGGGTCAGCAAGCAGGCTAGATAACACCGCCACATCTTCGATTGAGACCCCGGCCCCGGCACCATGGTGGGGAGTGCTGGCATGGGCGGCGTCACCTGCGAGACAGATTTTGTGCCTGTAGTAGCGAGGGAGCGGGTTTTCTGCGAGGTCGAAGAGCCCCCACTGAAGCGATTCTATCGTGTCAGCAAATAGATTGACAAGCAAGCGGTATTGGACTCTCCCTACCCTGTCTGGTTTGTCGCTGATCATGCCTATCAGCTTCGACACATTCGGTCCAAACTCCCGAAAGTCACGGAGGATCTCCTGCCGCGTTGCCGGCAGTGTCAGGCGTGCTTGGTCGGGCCACTGGCGGTCGTCGGACACAAAGGCGACGAGGTTCAGAGTGGCGCCATGGCTGACAGGAAATGTCAGGGCGTGACAGTTCGGACCCATCTGATACATTGCCTCCCGTCAGTCGGTTTGCCCCAGTCAAGCTGGCAGAGCGCCCGTTGTCATACGCCGAAGACGAGAAAACATACCCATAGAGACGTGTTCGCGGCCTTCTCCTCGCCGAGAGCTTCGATGGCCTCGGCCATGGGAATGAGACATCGGTATGCGTACTTGCCGCTGTAATCGCATTTTGCCTGCGCCACTTTGTCTGGGCCCAGCATGATCTCACGAGTCCGAGACTTGATGCCATCACAGCCAATGACTGCATCGGCGGTGGCAACGGTGCCGTCGCAGAACAAGAGCCGCAGCTTCCCATCAGAACTCTCTTCTATGCTGTCCAGCCGTTTGTCGAACCGTGCTATGTCTCTGTCTTGGGGAAGAAGCTTGACGAGCTCATCCAGGAACCTTGCCCGGTGACAGGAACCACCACCGGTTTGCGGCTGCAGGATGGTGAAAGCGGGTTCCAGTTCTCTTGCGGGCACATCTGCGGTGCCATCAAACACATCGAACCAGACGTGCCGTTTCGAATCCCACTTGTTCACGGTGCAGACCTTCTCGAAGGCGGCGAGGATGTCAGGGGCGCACAGGCGCAGGGCTCGCACAGCGCCGGCATGGAAGCCGAGCCCAGCCCCGATCTCCTTGAACGAAGTGGCCTGCTCGTAAACTGTGCAGTCAATGTTGCGCCTTTGTAAAGCAATGGCGAGTGTAAGGCCGGTGATGCCACCGCCAACGATAGCTATCGTGAAGGGGTGACGGGTTTGCCCGCTCATTCTTCCGCCAGTGCCGCCAGTGTTCCGGGCAATTAATAGCTCTGGAAAATAAGGATAATTCAGCAAGTGCCGTCTATTCACATGAGATGGCATCCGTCCACAGACGCTTTTTTATTCCTACCGTTGCTCTCTAACCACCACCATGCAGAAACTCCCGGGCCGGTCCCACACACACACCGTGCTGCAAGTTGCTCGAACTACCAACTGCCGAAACGCGACCACATGAACATATGCACACGACTAGAACGCAGAGGAATTGAATCGGCACGGAGGGTATACGCAGCACAGCCACCTGGCTTGGGTGCCTTCTTGCACCCGGACCACTCGCAGATGTAGCATGTCTCTGGAAAACATGCCACCCATGTAACCGGGTAAGGTAGGAGTCTTGTCCAACAACACTAGTATGAATACATTGCTTTGAATACAAGAAGCCCATCAATATTGGGCACAATCTTAGGGCAGCTTGCGATGGCTACATTACATGTAGGCACCTGTTCCTTATCACTACACAATGCCACTGTCGGCTCCGGTATGATGGCTGACAATGGCGCCAACTTCTAGCTCCCATCAACTGTCGTCCTTCTCCTGCAGACTATTCTCCCACATACAACTGACTGCTCTGTGGCTTGTCCTATTTCCCGACGATGTTCGTCTTCTCGCTCTTCGTGTTTGGCGCATGGTGGTTTCTGGAGCCAGAGCTTACGCATTGTCGGGGTCACCAATCCGGATCCTGCCTTCGGACGCCAGACCGTTGGACCAGTATCCATCAAGGTCGACATTCGTCTCTGGCGTCCGACGCTGGATGGTGAGAAGCCACAGACCAAAGCCTACCTTGGCGAGGATGTCAAGCACGGTGTAAACGACGACGCTGGTGTCGACGCTCGTTATATGGGCACCCTCGGCAACACCCCACACGCTGGAAGGGGATGATATCAGCACGACAAGGTAAAACGCCTGTGGGGGAAACGGCGACTCACATGGGGTAGATGGTCCAGAGGACGAAGATGAAGGCGGCCAGACCGCCGAAATGACGGGCGACCACATCGCCCTTGGCTCGGACAACGCGGGAGCCATGCAAGGCAACATGCCAGATGACGAACAGATACGCCACACAAGCAATGGTGAACCATCCCCACTTCTGGAACGTGTGCTGGTTACCAAAAGCGGCGAACAAGCCGGTCAGAGTCATGATCAGGCTAGCCGTCGTGGCCATCAGTGTGTGAGCGCCATCGACGCCGGCCAAAAGACAGAGCTCGACCAAGAGCAGCGGGGTCGTCAGGCTCCAGTCAACGTATCGAGCCCAGTATACCTGGCGGCATACGTCGTGATGAGTATCTGGCAGATGCTCATGGTAGTCGGTCTTGCTCTCGCACTTGTATGAAACACCGTCGCCGGAGGCCATGGCGAAGTACGACAGCGCGGCAATGATGGTGACGGTTGTCGTGAGGACGTGATAGACACGCTTCGAGACGGGGATGTTCCACGACATCAGGGCAAACACGGCCGATGCAAGCACCATGACCGCAAAGCCAACCCATAGTGTCGTGGCGCCAACGTGATGGATTTTCTCATACTCGATCTCAGCTGTTGTTGGAGGAGTCCTCTGGTCAGCAGAAGGTTCGGAATAGGAGCATTTGCAATGGCAGGAGGAGAAAGACGCTTAGACACGTATATAGGGACGTACGGATAACGGTAGGGATAGGCTTAACGCCTCCGCCTCCACCCAGGATGGTGGTCGAGGCCAAGTCGATCATAGTTGTTGTCGTCTGCTTGCGCCTTCGATGTAGGTTGGGTTGAGGGTGGAGTGTTCTCCGGTCTCTGGCTGTCGTGTTTGTCAACTGTTATCGAGTTGCTCGGATTCAGAATAGGTATTTCGAGGTGTAATTCAGAGCAGAGCAGAGAAGACAAGCTGAGGAGTTTCAGGGAGCGACAGAGCGGGCAGTCGTGGCCATTATGTTGGGGAATGCATCCAGCACCGTCCCACGCAATGACGACGGAAGTGGTCGTACCAAAGCCATCACGAGACGCTCCAACGTCATCCTGCCTGGAAAGTTACTTTGCATTTGGCTAGCAAAAGACTGCGATCAAGGCAGTCCCCACGATGGGCATGTCGCAGCGAGTGGTCAAGAGGGAACGAGTACGTAAGGCCATGGCGTGGAGCATGCGGGGAAGTTGGAATGATCAGCAGAAAGCGAGTTTGGCATCCAGGACGCAATGCCATTCGCCTGCTGATTCTGTTCCACAGGGAAGTGCATGGGTACGTAAGCATCTACACGTGGAAACTTGTTTACCTAAGGTAATGAACCCTCCGCCTGTGCCGCTCCACTGACTGGCATTGATGAACCCAACAGCAACAGTGCAAGATCAACTGGCTGGATCAGCATTCGGCATCACAAGCACCAAGTGCTCGATCCATGCAGCAAAAAGCTGCCCAGGATGACCGTCGAGTTCGAGTTCATTGACGGTACGAAGAAAGACCCTCGTACAAGGCGACTGGCCCGGAGTCATGCCATGAAAGGAAAGAATGTGGGCAAGAAACACAACCGGCGTTCCAGGGTTGCTCAAGTTGCACCGTCACATGCTTCTCCAACTCCGATTTCTGACCTTCGGGGCAAAATACCGTCGCCAGAGTCGACTGTGCAACACCACGATCAGACTTGTCAGAGCTTTCGGCCGCGAAGCCAAGACGGCGGTCACAGCATCGCCCCACGGCGCCCTCATGCTGTACCAGTGGCCTTCCGACCCTTGAACGGTCTCTTTCCTTTCCACTTCCCCATCGACGCCACGCCTCAAAGTCAATATGTCATCAAACAGTGTACGCGGTGTGGCCCTACCTACCTAGTCTGTATCAAGATGTTCGGGCTCGCTTACCAGTGACAAAGTCTTCGCAGATGTCACGAAGGTGATGTTTCCCGCGCAGCTTTGCCAGTCTCTTGATAATATCAACTCTCACCTGCTGAGTGTCTTATTCAGAGACCAGACTTGTATGTCCATCATGGTACTCACGCCTCAGACCATGTCGTTTGATGGCATGCTAACCTCCGCACGCCTTACAGCATACCATTGCTCTATGGCGCTGATGGCGACCCTGAACCACTTCATGTTTGGGAGGGAGGTGTCCGCAGTCGCCGCCATCCATCATTTTACCCAGGCGGTTGGCTTGGTAAACCAAGCACTCGACACACCCGCAGCGTTGTCTGATGCTAATCTCAGCGTGGTCAATTTCATGGTGGTTCAGAAACTCCTTCGGGGCGAGAGATCCGAAGCCGAAGTCCACTTGAGAGGCCTCGAAAGGATGATACAACTGCGCGGAGGACTCTCGTCCCTGCAACAGGATAGAATGCTGATGCTCAAGATATGCAAGTAAGTTACTGCAGCCAACCCCCTTGGGTAGACGTATGGAACCTAACTTGATGGGTATTGAGGACCGATCTAGATGTAGCCCTGCATTTCGGCACCGCAACATTCTTCTACCGAGACCAGATGCCCAAAGTTCTCTCCCGTCCGACAGCCTCCGGCTTCTCCTTGCCGACTTTCTTTGCGGCTCATGGCTCAGAGTTCAAGGACATGGACATGGATATGGACAATTCCCTTTACCGCGTCTTCCTCGACGTCGCCGATCTTGCCCAGTTCTTCAACCAAGGCTTCCGCATTGATCCCCTCGACTTGCAAGAAGCCATCGCGTCCATCGGATATCGCCTGTTACGCTTCCAACCAATGGCATCGCCTTTCCCAAGGACAAAGCTGGAGTCGGTCTGTCATGTCGCCCTCACCGCATTGATGACGACACTGTTCCTGCAGATCGGCCGACGTCGGCTTTTGCGATATGGTCTTGTTGGGAAACGTCTTCGGGATGTTGTGACCGGTGGTTTGGGCAACGACTGTCACGACATCATGCTATGGCTTCTCTTCCTTGGCGGTATCTCCGTGGCGCGAGAGGATGACGAAGAGTGGCTCCTTGCCCAAATACAACACACAGCTCGTGCTGGGGGTGTTCAGGACTGGAAAGACTTGCATCGACGCCTTCTGCGATTTCCCTGGATCAGGTCCCTACATGACACGGATGCTGAGCGGCTGTGGTACTCGTCTCTCAGGCTGGCAACCACTCTTCCAGTCTGACGGAGGACTAATTGCCATGGTTGCGGCTCCGATACGACTGGCACCAGGGTGATTGGTTCCCAAAGCATGTGCTGCACAAGTAGCTGTGTCAGGCAATACTTGTGTTCCATGACCTTTGCCTAACTTTGATACGATCTATCTGGGTGTTGCCACTCATGGAGCCGTCGCTGGTGCACAACTTGCCTGAGGCAAACTCCGTTTAAGACCGGGCAACGTCGACTCACCGGTATTTGCCCTAGCCTAATCTGCGGCGCACGGCGCCGTCATCGCCGAGGATCGTGAAAGTGGCAGAAAGCAGTACCGTCCATTGGTGGGTAAGTTTTGGAACCAGCGCCGCAATCGCGGCAAGAGGAATGTCAGTCCGTCACTCGTGGATCTGGACCAGAAAAGAACATTGCAACAAAGCTGCATGGAGACTGCCTTGCCAATATAGGAAATCGGGTGAAAGGCGCAGCATTCGAGATTGTCTTAGGTCGATGTCTGATGTGAGGGAGAGCATGTTGAGACATGGCTGGAGAAGCGAGCCGCCCAAGGCCCGAAACTGGGAAAGCCGTGCCGACCAGAGAAGTGGTTATGGCAGCACGCATGCCCAATGGGAGAAGTCTTTCCGCATGTGGACAGGAGTGCCCTGGTCGTTGTTGGCACTAGTCTAGACTAAGGTAGTGTGCTCCACGCGGAAAGCTTCAACCAGCCAGAGAAGTACTTCCAGTTTGGGACAATGGACACGACGGTACTACCCAAGTGATAGCATGGATTGATAGCCTCAAGGTCGGCTTCGCGAAGCTATTGGCAACCAAAAATGGAGATATCGTCAGTTCTGGCACACAGATGTCACATGGACGAAGGCGCGCCAGCGCCAGTCAGCTCGGAGGCGTCACATATATAAGCTCCAGCATGTGCAGGTCCACGAGAGGTGTTCTCTTGACAGAATACGACCCTTGTCCTCAAGAGACGGACATTATCCTTTCGATCGCGCTGCTATCGGCTCCCAGAACCTACCTACCCGTCACAGACTTTCCCCAATGCCAGGGCTCTTAGGGAAACAGATAGGGTCGACAGGCTTCGGTCTGATGGGTGAGCGAGCTGCAATCGAGTCGTCTTGGTGCAAATAGCTAACCATGAGCTCACAGGCCTAACAACCCGCACCCCGCCTGTTCCTGTCGAGCAAGCTATCCAGACTATGCGAGCTGCTCTCGAGTGCGGATGCACCTTTTGGAACGCCGGAGAGCACTACGGAACACCAGAATGGAATACGCAGACACTGCTCGCCGAGTACTTCAGACGGTATCCTGAGGACGCGCAGAACATCGTGTTGAGTGTAAAAGGCGCCTTCGATTTCGACACCATGCAGCCCGACGGATCCCTCAACGGCATCAAACGCAGCATCAACAAGATCTTGAAAGACCTGGACGGTACGAAGAAAATCGACATATTCGAGTGTGCCCGTGTCGACCATAAGACGCCCCTTGAGGTCACACTCAAGTACCTCAACGATGAGTATGTGAGGAAAGGGATCATTGGCGGCATCGGGTTGAGCGAAGTTGGTGCTGCTACAATACACCGGGCAGCAAAGATTTCCCGCATCGTGTCCGTTGAGGTGGAATTGAGTTTGTGGTCTACGCATGTGCTTGAGAATGGGGTTGCTGCTGCTTGTGCCGAGTTGCATATACCCATTGTTGCGTAAGAACCATCCCCTGGAACTTGTCCCTGTGGCTCGCAGGCACCACTTCCACTCGCTTGGAACGGCTGTGGATTCTAACTCATGACACAATAGGTATTCGCCCATAGGACAAGGAATGTTGGCTGGCAAGTTCAAATCGCTTGACGATCTCCCAGAAGGCGACCTGAGACGCGGATACCCTCGCTTCCAACCCGAGAACTTTGCCATCAATCTCCAGCTTGTTGGCCAGCTTGAGCTACTAGCGGAAGAGAAGCAATGCAGGGCTCCCCAGCTTGCACTAAGCTGGATCAGGGGCCTCTCAAGAAGGAAAGGCGTGCCGCTGATCATCCCTATTCCAGGGGCAACAACTGAGGCTCGAGTGCGGGAGAATGCCGTCGAGGTCGACCTGACTGATGAGGATCTGTCCAAGATCGACAACATTCTCAGCAAGTTTACTGTCGCCGGTGGTCGCTACCCAGTTGGCATACCTACCGATGACTGAGCTCCGAGCAACAACATGTGGCAGAATGTGCGTTAGAGGTTATGCAATGGTTCGGAACGTGGTAGCTATGTACTCGACCATATAAACAAGTACACTCCTGCTGTCTTCTTCAGCGTCAAGAGCCGGTCTGTTGTTCACATTCCTCTTTGACCTGACACACTTGTGTGCGTTCGGAGGAGCTCTCGTTCTGATTTGCTATATCATATTCCATATTCGGTGCCTTAGACCTATGCTTCGTTTTTGCTTGCGTTTGCGGCTGCAGAATGCCAGCCATAGTCCTCTGCCCCATAGACCCTCTGTCGCTTCAGAAGAAAGGTGTTCTGTTGCCCGCCGGCTAGCAGTCTTTCGGGTAGCAAGTCACACCCGTAAACGCGCTCCCGCGTCTTCAGTTGCCAGCTTGTCCCCCAGCTGCCCCTTCCCACTCTACCGTCTGCACAATCAGACGTGAGCAGCGGGGAACCAGCTTGAACAGTGCCTGCAGGTTGTACGGGCTCCATTATCCACGCCCGTTCGTACCACGAGGGGAGATGTGCGACGGCCACAGGCAGTGCAACCCAAGACCGATTACTCACGGTGGGCACTATGACAAAATCGGCGGCGCCGGGCCCGACTCGAAGCCGACGGGGTGACATGGTGAAGAAAACTAGCCTGGGATCAAGGAGCCATGTCATAAACCTGACCACCTTATCCAGATAACCAGGTCCTCGCAAGGAAGCATCGTGTCTCGTGACGCCAAAGAGGGCAAGCACAGAATATGCAGCGTCAGTCAAACGAGAGTCTGCACTCACTCCCATGCTTCCGAATGCCCAATCTTCACCAGTTTCTTTTTGCATCACAACAGCGAAGTCCAGAATCCAATCCAGACCACAATCAAGAGCAAGGGCAAGCCAGAGCTCGTGGAAAGTCGATAGAAGGGTTCGTCGGGTGTCTGAGATCTGGTCCATCCCGTCTTTGAGGCTTTGCATGGCAGATATTGTCGCCGCGTCTGCTGTGGCAAGTATGTCTCGATGAAGTTCCAGTAAGCTGTGTGTCTGGACAATCATAGCTGCCCTGAGTAGGGAGTTCGACGTGGCATTCTGCGGAAGAGAAGCAAACACGAGGAGGTCGAGGTCGATGTATTCTTCAGTCACAGAAGTGATTGACTCCGGCACAAGCCCCGTCAGTGGACTACCAAGCACGCCTTGAGTCGGTCGGACAAGCCAGGAGTCCATCTCGGACCCGGTACTGCCCCCCTGAACCCGGAGTTTACTTCCACTCATGATAAGGGGTGTAAGATCCCCGCTTGCGATAGTCAGGAGAGAGAATGTTACGATCGCATCCTCGACGGTGCTGATCACTCCGTCGTACAGCAACGGGAGTTCCCACGTGTTGAGCGCAATGGAGACCAAGTCCCCCTTAAACTTGCAACCGAAAGACAAGATGCTTACGAGATGTTGCATTGGAGACCTGCTGCTGACAGCGTCTGGCATCAGACGAGTCATCCGCCACCAAAGATGCCTCAGAGTGGCGGGATTCGGGTCGCCCATTGCAGCTGCAAGTGCTGCACCACCGACTGGCTCAGGCGGTTCTGATCTGCAGAGATAATAGGACAGGTAGTAGATAAAACGAAACTCAAAGGACAAAACGGCGCCGTTGTGCCCGTAGCATAGGAGCAAGGGATTGTTGACCTTGGCATGACGGGCTGTTCGGCTTTCGTGAGCACACCACGCACGTGAGTACCAGCGAGCGCCCAGCATCCTCATCGCAAAGGACTTGACGGCTGAGAGGTGATGGCCGCCGTCTCGTTGTCGTAGCAAGTCCTCCTGTTGAGGGAAATAGGAATTGACGAATTCGGCCTTTGCCGTTCCCTCAAGTCTTTCTCTTTCCACCACCCGGCACATGTCCGCAAAGAAGCCGGCATAGGCAGTCCCGGCCTCAGCTTCGGCTGCAGTAAGCTGAACATCTTCGAGCAGTATCAAAATGCGTCGGGCAGATCGGTAAATGATGTTCATCGCACCGACGTGGCTGACTTTCTCACTTAGGTCGGCCTGGTTAATGCACAACCTGTCCATCCACACGCCCTCCTCCTCGCTCTGGCGGAGTTGCATGATGGCCTGCACCATGGGCTTGGAGATGCCCCATCCTGGTGCAATAGGGGCCGCGTGTGGGCTAGGAGACCACGTGGGATAATGCCAACAGTAGCTCACTGCGACGAACGAGGGCACGCAGGCGAGTCGTGAGGAGCAGACCATTCGGAGTGGTATGCCATTTACAGGGTCCTGCTGCTTGAGGTGGAAGCGATTCGCTACCCCAGGGCTGATCTCTGTAAGCCGAGCAAGAAGAGCACTAGCTAGGAACTGGCGATCGTGCTCGAGCAACGCGCTCGCGACTTCAGAGAGCAGCTTCCTGATGTTGTTCGTGCTCAGACTGACGAGGACTTGTCCCTGAGATTCCAGCGACGTCGAGGTTTGCCAGGATGCGTACTCGTCGGACGAGTCGCTATGGCTAGGCACAGGTCCCGACGCCATAGCACTTTACAGCACGGGAAGGAGTCGACGTCGAATTGATCGAAGGAGCCAGGATGATCTTGTGTTCAATCGTGATACCAGCAGGCATCAATAATGCGTTGCACATGTGGTTGGGTTGCCAATGAAAAGAGGAGTCCTGGGCCAATGGCTAAAATTGAAGGATGCACGACACAGACCAAACCCGGTAGTACCGGTACCGGGCGTCCAATGGACCTGGGCGTGCCGGCAGCGTTCCCCATTCCCGATTCTGCTGCCTGCCAGGTAGCACAAACGGCACATCATGCCACAGGGAAGAATTGAAAAGACAGGTTGCGATTTAGGTAGCAAACTTAACGGTGCTTCGATAAAAGTGAGTCTCTGTCCATCTTGCCTCGGTTCTCCCTTATATTGTGTTAGTTTTCTCTTTGCGGCGTTCTACTCGCACACTCAAGGTATCCTTCGCATCGCTGTGATCATGAGCGACAGTCGTGCAGAGACAGCGCCCCTTCTGGGAATGGCTCGCCATCATGATACACCCCCGGATTCATCTCGACGCGCCTTTTTCTTGGCCACGGTAGCATCGCTCGTGGCTGGAGCTCTGACCATTGTTCTTTTGATCATCACCATGATTATCATGAGTAACCGGCCCAGGGACTATTATCCTCCGTACGAGGTCTACTATAGCTTCGCCCCCATCGCAGGCTGTGTAAGTCTCCATGGTCTCTGCGCGGCTTGAGCCGTTGCACCTGTTTCTAACACGCCAACGTCTATCTAGTCCATCATAGCATTGGTCCACTCCGGCACGACCTTGATCAGGCTCAGGAGTGGCGATTCTCCGTCCCGAGGCCTTGCCGGCATTCTGGTCGACGTCTTTGCTGGCTTGTACTTTCTGTTCCAGAGTCTGTACGGCATGCAGCAGTTTCTATACAGTGGCTCCTATGGCTGTCATGCTCCTTGGTATGGTGATCCGAATCGACCGGTGGACCCGGACTGCGACGTATGGCGGTCGCGGGCAGAGCCGGTAATCTGGTGTTATCTGGTCGCTATCCTTGTCTTCGGGTAAGTTTGTGAATGAACCTGGTCTTCGCACGCTTCCACCTGTCATTCTAATAAGTCCCACAGGGCGGCACACACGTTGTTACTTTTTCTTCGCGCCTCTCTGTGGAAAGGGTCAGACCGCGTGCTCCGTGTGCGACTTGTTGGACAGCAAGATGACAACGTGGCTCGTCCACCGGCCGTCGCGAGCGCCTAAGCCTACAGGCCCGGAAGGGGAAGGGTCGTCCCCATGCATGTAATGCCCGGTATTCCTGAGCCATGCTCTCGCCGGCAGCCCCGATGTCTCTCTCATCCACAGTACGTTCACGGTGGAAACTCGGCCGCGTTCCACAGTCCCGAATTAGGAGGCCACACATTCATCATTCTGCCCCTTTTTGTCCAAACTCTTGACGTCATCGCCTCGTGTGAAGTCAACTCTGGCCACGCGAATAATGTTGTTGTTGGTCCATGAAACCGTCAATGTTCGCCCAGAAGGATCGAGGTATGGGTGTGCAACGCCGGCATACACGAAGCCGCCGTTGATGGATTCGTCACGGAACACGCGAACGTCTGGAGTCCAGGGACCCTCCGGACGATCTGCGGTCCGGAGATGGACTGTACCATGACCAATACCCCAGTTTGCTGTGACACCCTCCTCGTCAGTGACGCGCTACGTGTTGCGGATGGGTTCCGGATACTGACTTAGGTGTACGAGTACGTAGCAGCCAAAGTAGTCATTCCAGACGACCTGGCCTTGGCCGGTTGCGTCCCATACAGCTGTCTCATGGTCAAATCGATCCAGGATCCTGGAGGACCAGCCCTGCTCATGCCCCCACCAGTACTCGTAGCTGGCCAGGTTGAAGCAGTCACGGGACTTGACCCGCGTAAGAAACACCAGGCTCTTTCGGTGGTCGTCGTGCTTCAGATCCTCGGGCGCTCCCCCCCAGGCGTAGATGTAGTCCGAGCGCGGGTCCCTCAACGCTGAGATGTCGCCCCATCTTGCATTGTTTTCGGCCTTCCACCAGTATCCTCTGTCGCCGAATCTCTTCGCAACGGTTGGCACACCGTCCACCAGCCTGATCATTGCTATGCCGGAGCCAATGGACTTGCTGTCGGCTGACATGATGCCGTTGGTGACGAGGTAGAAGATGGCACCGGTAGCAGTATCTTTATCTACCTCGAGAAGTGACGAGACTCCAATGAACCAGTTCTGCTTCTCGCCCCATGCCGCGTTCCAAGGAATGAACTGGTTCTGTCGCGGCAAGTCTGACCTGACATTAAGGTCCTCGACTTCGACGGGGTTTGCAGTCAGACGTGAGATGCCGTTGCGGATCATATAGAAAGGCTCCTCCCAGAGCGTATCCCCGTAGACGGCATACCAGCTGCCTCCTAGGTGTCCGGTGAAGCCAAGATCTCGCTTGCTCGGTTCGCTGTTGACGGACTTCTGCTCCCCGAGGAACTCCACCCGACATCTCCGGATGGGATTGGTCCCTACAGGAGCAGTATTGTTGGGTCGACTCATTCGAAAGTCCAAAGGTGCGCTCACGGGCGTCGGCTGGAAGAAGAAGTGAAGACGATGGGAAATTCAAATAGCTGCGCTCCAACTATCGAGCACGAAAGAAGTGTTGCAGGGCTGCTGTGCGAACCTTGCTGTTAGCGCACGAGCGGGGTGGTTTGGGATGTCTGGAAGTTGGAAGACAGTGGACACAAGCAGTCAAAACATCATGAATGTCTGTATTGCCTGGAAATGTCGTTGCTGTCGCCTTGTCGCCTTGTCGCCTTGTCGCCTTGTAGCCTTGTAGTCTACGCCCCGGGCCGCTCCTTGATGGCACTCAAGCTAAACAGTTCCCAACCTGGGTGTCTTCTTTTTCAATCGCATGCGGTGCTGTTGGTGGAACCCTTGTCAGGGTTGCCGTCACGAAAAGTTTCGGTAATCTCGTTATCTTGTTTGACAGCTAACACCTGCAGGAAGTGGCAGTGCAAGTGCAACACACAGATGCTTCACTTGTGCCCATCGTACCCCAAGCGGTACAAAACCATGCAACGCCCTCTCTCCCCCTCTGCGCACCGTGACACGAGTTTCTTATACGGGAGTTGCAGTTCGTACCTGATAACCATCCAGACTTCACACTTGTCAATAGCACTACCGATTATTGTCGTTCGCGCACATAACGGGCACTACACCGAGTCGCAACCCTCAACAGCTGTCATGGCTGTCGGGGAGCCGCTTGGAACTGCCATAGCGCAGTGCCAGGGTGAATTCGGCTTGACGCTGCTCAACACTTGGCTCTCTCTTAGCCTGCATGTCGGCTTTGTTCTGCTCTCGGTCCACGGCCTGACATTCATGTTGCGCAAAGCAACAATTGCCCGGGTCCCAAGAATTCTGCATTTATTTAACTTGGTAAGCTGCTGATCAGCCCGTACGGTACAGAGATGGAGCAAAGCTGCAAGGTATGAAACGATGATGTCCGTGGTGTTGACCGAAACTGCCTAGGTGGCTGGAACAACCTGCTTTGCTCTGGCAGTCGTGCTCCTGGCATTGACTGTCCACAGGCCTAGTTATGGAACCAGTTGCGCCCTCGCCGGTGCTCTCCTTCGGACCCTGGTGGTGCTGTTCTGTCTCGTTCTGTCATACTGCTGGCATTTCAGAGGTCGCCGACCGTCGACTCGGCTGTGCGTCTTCCTCCTGATTGACCTCCTCAGCAACATTGCAAGATGTCAGGGAATTTGGAAGGCTGTTCGAAATACCCAGGAGAGCATGTTTGCATCCTTGTTTACCGCGTTCGTCATTGCCGAAGCAACCTTTCTCAGCAGCAACCTGATCTGGAATTCGAGATGGCTCCTCGCCTGGGACATGGACGAGCACAGCCCGGAGGAGACAGCCAACATCTTCAGTATTGGACTTTACTCCTGGATCAACCCGCTGCTCTGGGCAGGATATCACCGCAACCTTCGTCTCCGGGACCTCTACCCGCTTGACAAAGCCTTGGCTGCCAATTCTGTATCGAGCAAATGGTTGCGGAACCTGCATCGCGCCCGCCCACAGGCAAGCGGTGTCCAGGTCTTGCTGTGGGTGACGAAGCCGCTGCTTGTGCCGCTGATGCTCCCCGTGCTTCCTCGTTTATGCCTGGTTGGGTTCACCTTGTGCCAGCCTGTCTTCCTTCAAACGCTCCTCGACTTCCTCACTGCGCCGGACAACGGGTCTTCCAGAGGCAGCACGGGATCTGGCCTGGTCGGAGCTGCCGTCCTGATCTACACCGGCATCGCCGCGTCAACATCTGTCTACTGGTATTATCAAGAGCGAGCGCAGTCCATGCTGCGTGCGTTTCTGGTTACCTCCATCTATCAGAGCAGCGCCAAAACACAGAACGCGGATGGCGCGGCCGCTGTCACTCTCATGAGCACTGACGTCGATCGTATTTACACGGGTATGCGCTACATGCATGAAGTATGGTCGAATATGATACAGACAGCCATAGCCTGCTGGCTGCTGCAGCGCGAGCTGGGCCTTGGCTTCTTGGGTCCCCTGGTGGTCGTGATGCTCGGCTTCGCCCTCTCGCTCGTCCTGTCGAGGTTCGCTGTAAAGTACCAGCGTCTCTGGATGGGCCGCGTACAGAAACGCATTGGCGTCACCAGCAACGTGCTCTCTTCCCTGAAGGAATTGAGGATCTCAGCATTGACTGACGTCGTTGTCGACCTCGTTCGAGGCGAGCGTCGCGACGAGATCCAGCAAGGCGCGAAGTCCAGAACGATTCGTGCTCTCTCGGCGACGCTGTCCTCACTTCCCCAGGCGATCGCACCTGTTGTCGCCTTTGCGTTTGGTCCGGGCCGGCTCATTACGACCAAGGCCTTCTCGTCGCTATCGTACCTGTCTCTTCTAACAGCACCACTGCTCGTTGTCTTGCAGACATTGCCTATCATGGCGGCTTGTTGGGCATGTTTGACGCGAATCTACGACTTTCTCGCTCGACCACCGCAGCCAGACGGCAGGGCCTGGGCACAGGCAGAAGGTAGTTCGGATGCCACGGAAACCTGCGTCAGTGTTCGCAATGGCGAGATCGGCTGGTCTGCGACCGAAATCATCCTCCGAGGTATCGACTTGGCTATAAAACCGTCGTCCATCACCTTCGTGACCGGGCCAGTGGCCTCGGGGAAGTCCACACTCTGCAAAGCTTTGCTGGGCGAAGTTCCCTTTGCAAAGGGGGATTTCACCTGCTCTTACGATTGACGTAGGGTTGCTTACTGCGCCCAAGCTCCGTTTCTGCTGAGCACATCGATTCGGGACAACATCATCGGCTTTGCGGACTTCGATCGCGCACGGTATGAAGAGGTCGTCAACGCAACAATGCTCATGGGGGACTTCGAAGAGCTCCCCAGGGGCGATGATACCTTGGTCAGTAGTAACGGGACGTCGTTAAGCGGCGGGCAAAAGCAGCGCATTAGCTTAGCGAGAGCTCTATATCACAGTGCAGACTTCATTGTCTGCGACGACGTCTTCAGCGGGCTGGACACTAGCACCGGGGAACAGGTCTGCCGTCGCGTCTTTGGACCAGGCGGTATCATGCGGAAGCGCAAAACAACGGTTGTTCTCTGCACACAAGCCGTCAATCTTGTTACTGTGGCCGACAATGTGGTTGAGCTGAGTGCAGACGGAATGATTGCAAAGCAAGGGCCTGTGAGGCGCAAGTCGCTCGTGGCAGACGAGGTGCAGGTTTCGCCGCCTCTCACCAGCTCAGACGACGCTGGTGTGGACAGTTCAGCCGCACCATGGAGTGACAGACAGCGAAGAGCAACCCGAGGACCCATACCCGCCTCGGAAGAGCAGAGCCAACAGGAAGCCCGTGCTCTGGATGAGGAGCCCGGAGTACCCGCCCCCGCGACAGAGATGTCGGTGTACTGGGCATATATGACCAGCATCGGGGTGCGCCCGCTGGCTCTCTACGTTCTCCTGGTTGCGTGCATTGGCTTCTGTCAGAACTTTTCAACGGTGTGGCTGAAGTATTGGTCGGCGGAAACCCTGGGTGACCGGGGCTTTCAATTCTACATCGGCATATACGGTCTGTTGGCAGGCACGGCTCTCCTTGTCATCCTGTCGGCGGGTCTTATAGTCTTGCGCACCTTTGTCAGGCTCTCTGGCGTCCAGCTTCACGACCACGCCCTGAAGACCGCTCTTAGCGCCAGCTTGCGGTTTATAACCAAGACGGACACGGGTACCATCCTCAATCTGTTCTCGCAGGACATGACCATAATCGACTCGCAGCTCCCAGGCATGATCAACAACCTGTGCATTAGCGGCGCAATCGCCTTGGGGCAGGCTGTCGTCATTGCTATCTCGTCGGCCTTTCTTGCAATCAGTTACCCCTTCTTCATCGCTGTCGTCTACTTTGTGCAAAAGTATTACCTGCCCACGTCAAAGCGCCTACGTATCCTTGACCTCGAAGCCAAGTCACCTCTGTACACGCACTTTCTGGATACACTGAACGGGATTGCGACGATCCGTGCCTACGGGTGGTTCGACCACATGGCATCGCGGAACGCACACCTCCTCGACATGTCGCAGCGGCCGAGCTATCTTCTTGCTATGGTGCAGCAGTGGCTGCTTCTCGTCATGAACATGGTTGTTGCCGCGTTGGCGCTTATTCTGGTACTTCTCGCTACACAGCTTCGAGGGGGTGTGGTGGATCTGGGGGCCCTCGGAGCCGCCATGGTGATGCTGATTACCTTTGGAACCACGTTGGCAGGCGTAGTGAACGCGTACACGGGTTTGGAAATTGCGCTCGGCGGAATCAGCCGACTGAAGACATTCACTGAAACGACAGAGCTGGAAGACAACGAGTTTGGCGAAGGGGATATCGTCCCGCCGGCGGATTGGCCTCTGGCAGGGAAGGTCATAATGGAAGACATATCCGCGAGCTACAACCGCACCGACACGCATCCCCTGCTGTCAGACCTGTCGCTGGTCATTGAGCCCTGCCAGAAGGTTGCCCTCTGCGGCAGAACCGGAAGCGGGAAATCTTCTGTGCTGGCACTTATACTACGCTTGTTAGACCCAATCGCGTCGCAGTCAGCGTCCGCGCCGCCAACAATGCTGATCGACGACGTACCTCTGACCCGCATCAGACACACAGCCCTGCGCATGCACCTCATTGCCGCATCCCAGGACGCAGTCTTCCTACCCAGTGGCAGCGTGGCTTCTTTCCGGTCCAACCTTGACCCTTGGAATGCTGCCACAGCTGACGAGGGACTTGCCGCCCTGGAAACAGTGGGACTCCGCGAGGCTATCGAAGCTCGCGGCGGTATCGAAGCAGTAGCCGACACGCTTGGCTTCAGCGGCGGACAGAGGCAGCTCTTCTGCCTCGCGAGGGTTACCCTGCGCCGCCGAATACGGATGAAGGACTTGAAAAAGAGAGGCCTGCAGGAAGGGGGAGTCCTGTTGCTCGATGAAATGACCTCCAGTGTGGACAAAGCGACGGAGAGTCTCATGATGGACATACTTTGGAGAGAGTTTGAGGCTTATACGGTCATCATGGTCACCCACAGTATGGAGGTGGCAGGACGGTGCGACAGAGTTCTGGTACTCGACAGGGGCAGGATCGTTGAAGACGGAGATCCACAACTGCTTGCCAAGACTGGGGGAAGCTGGTTCCGGGCCTTAACTGCTGCTGGAAGTGGTGCCAAACCGGCTGGCTAGTCGTCTAGAGTCTTAGGTCTAGATGTTAGTGTCGGGCACAAACACCGCCAAACCCGGCGCCCCGGGGGTAGGAGTTCACTCGAACCCCTTAACAGCACCTTCTCAGCGCCTTTACACGGGCCGACAGATGCCACGTATTAATCGTCGAAGGCTGCAGCAACAGCCCGTACATCCGCTCGTGATTGCTGTCCCTCTGACCGAATGATTGCGGGAGACAGTTCAATCGCCGTCAGCGACATCAATTGATGGGAAGGAATGCGGGGTAGCGGCTCATGCTCATTGATCCGGCAATTTTTCCATTGGCCGTCGAGTGTCATGTTGGTTGGACGATCAGAGAGGCATTTGGGGGAACATATAGGGGTTGCGATGGCATTTCATTGCGGACACGGGAAGCCTTGATGTTATCTTCCAACGTACATAGTTTTGCCCATCAACTCGAACCATTCTTTGCTATCGGGGTGGACTGGAATACACGAACCTGAACTCCGATCATGGGTGACTATCCACGTCTCCCACCGTCTGGCATCAAGGTCATTGTTGTCGGGGCCGGGTTCGCCGGCATCTCGGCCGCAATCGAATGTGACCGAAAGGGACACAGAGTCACACTCCTCGACAAAGTCGAGAATATCGACGAGATAACACGGATAGGGGACATAATAAGGTTCGATTGATCCCTAGTCCGGACGTGTTGGAGAATGACGCCCTAAAATATGATCCTGTCCAGCTTCGATCCAAATGGTGCGTGGTTTTTAGTGCGCGCGGGCTGGAGAGACGATCCGGTCGAACCGGCCCCCTCAAGTTCCTGGGCCTAGTTAACATCTTTACTTATAGGTTCTAAAGCATTTGAACGATGGCCGGGAGTGATCGAAGCAATGGAGAAGATCGCCCGCCAAACAACTTGGCTAGACTTGTACCATTGGCAGGGCAAGTTTGTCACGCGGCAGTCGTTCTTGGGCGAGAAGAAATGGGGTCGCAGGATCAACGGCCACCGCGGGGAGCTGCACAGCATCATCTTCAACCACCTCAAGGACCGCGGAGTCGACATACGCGTCAGCCAGAGGGTAACAGACTACTTTGAGACGGGGGATCACGCCGGCGTCGTCGTGAACGGCAAGGACAGGCTGACGGCCGATGTGGTCATTGCCGCAGAAGGTGTACGCTCAAGGGGCCGGAAGATTGTCCTGGGATTTGACGACAATCCCAAGTCGTCCGGGTACGCGGTGTACCGTGCTTGGTTCCCCGGAGACGCCATTGCGAAGCATCCGTTGCTGAAACAGTTCGTCGAGAATGGCGACACGCACCAGGGGTGGATCGGGCCCGACATCCACTTCTTGGCGTCTTCTCTGAAGGGCGGGAAGGAATTCAACTGGGTCTTCACTCACAAGGATGACGGAAATATCGCCGAGAGCTGGCAATTCCCGGGCAAGGTCGAGGAGGCCCTCGAGTTTGTCAAGGACTGGTGCCCCGAGGTCATGGAGATCGTGAAGTCCACGCCCAAGACGGGCCGGCTCATCGACCACAAGCTCGTCTTCCGCGACCCTCTTCCGACCTTCATCTCGCCGAAGGCACGCATTGTCCTGATTGGTGATGCTGCCCATCCTTTCCTTCCGACGTCCATCCAAGGGGCCAGCCAGTCCATCGAGGACGGCGTGGCGCTGGCAGTGTGCTTGGAGTTGGCAGGGAAGAGAGACGTCCCCCTTGCCGTCAGGGCATTTGAGAAGATTAGGTATGAGCGGGTGCATAAGGCCCAGGCTATGGGGGTCAAGACGCGGGAGAAGTGGCACAAGGCGAACTGGGACCACATATGGAAGAATCCCGAGGCAATACACCTCACGAGAGAGGCGTGGTTGCTGAGCTTTGACCAGGAAGCCGACGCATATTCACGATATACGGAGGTGGCTGCTGAGCTGAAGGAGCCGCGGCCGCGGTTGTGATCATTGTTCGGGCTGGATGTGACGAGGATTCCAAGGTAGAATTGCGTTAGACGAATTAGTGTCGTCATGTCAGGGACTGCCGGGAAGACATGCAACAAGTTCAAGGCACAGGCGACATTGTGTCTCACTATTGGTAACCTTATATAAAGGAAAGGCATGCACCTCAACGCAGTCACCTTCCGAGTGTGAGAACAACAACAACAGAAAGCCAAAGTGTTTTCTTCAGGAATTTGCCTCGGAGATGTCCCACTGTGATAAATCAGGAGCATGATCTTGGCTGTTGTGGCAAAAGAGGGGCGGAAAGGCATGCGGGCACTGGGCCGTGACCCATCCATTCAACGTCTTTTGGCCTCACCTGAAGATGTAAACGGGAGCAACCTTGCTTGACGTCTCTTGCGGCTCCACCCGCAAGGCATGCTAGTGACACACAACAACCATCCTTCTCCTGACATGTCAGGACATGATGGATGCTAATAGTGGGTAAGGGTTTTCAAAATGTGTCCGCAGTATCCACATGCGCGACTCGGATGGAAACCGAAAGTGTGAGTGGCGCTGACGTCGAAACTTTAAAATTCGTGATCTGACTCGACTATCACAGGACTACGCAGTACCGACATCACACAAAAGCTTTTTCCAGCTTCCCCGAGACCCTCGCCTTGCTCATAGGGTCCCTTCATATCCAGCCCCTGAACCAGATAGTTACATGCCCCTATTAGCATGTCACGCTCTACCTCGGAACACGCCAGGAGGGGATCCCATGAACAGCTTCCGCACCAAGAAGGAGATAGTTCTAAGTCTCGAGAGAAGAAGCGAGTGGGCTTCAAGAATGAGGTCCCATACGGCGACGCCGCGGATACCGGAGAGCTGCAGATCGCACATTCTCCACCGCAATATCATGCCGACTTGGCCAGGCCGGAGCTTCCATCCAGCTCTGGCACCCCTAGAGGCTGGAAACGGGACTCGGTCAACACGGAGGAGCTAACATCGGCCCTGGAGAAGATGCTGAGCAAGGAACAGCCGTCACACGGGCCACCGAGGCCAAAGCCAGCGCTGCGGAAGGGTAGACACGGGCTTCAGACCAACCAGGTGCAGCATGAAGATCCTGTGGAGACACCACCGGGACAAGCCCATCGCTCCGAAGCCGCGGCGAAGCATCGGGCTGATCGCCTGGCAGTTGACGTGGAGAGCTGGTCGGCTGTCGGATCGCGGAGGAGCTCTCTGGACTCGCCTCTCATGACGCCGATGCCGGAGGAAGGGCTCCTCAACCACAGCTCGGGAGGTCCTAGCAGCTGGTTAGGTGCTAGTGAAGTCTCAAACCCGCCGAACAACTACGGCGGCATCAGGGCAAGGAGGAAGGGAGTGGACGTGCCCAACCTTGCTCTCAATGGTATCAGGCGGAGGCAGAACGGCGATGACCCCTTTTCGGACGCTCACGCATACGGTGGAAACGCGCTGAAGTCCGGCCAGACGACGCCCGAAGCAGCGGACTTGGAATACGTGCCCAGACCGAGCAGGTATCAGAAAGGGATTTTGACATCGCTCTTCAAGTTGTACAAAGCAGAGTTGCCCAACAAGGAGTACGACAGTAGGCCGAGCACACCCAACACGCCAATCTCCCCCATCAGAACACCAAGGCCATCGCCGCCGTCTTCTCCTAGGACGGCGCCTGGGACACCCATAACAAGGCCCCGAAGCGGTCTGTTCGGACTTCGGGCGCACAATTCGAGCTCATCTGTCACGACCATATCCGGGCTGATTGGCTCGTCCTCCAGTCTCGCCGGACCCGGCTCAAACAACATCGCCGAAGCCATATCGGAGAAGGCCAAGCACGAGACACACCGTGCCAAACCCAAGTCCAAATCTCAGAAACAACTCGGTCGTTTGGAAGACGAGATTCGGATCAGAGTGCATATCGCCGAAGTCATCAGCCGGCAGCGATACCTCGTAAAAATCTGCCGCGCCCTCATGATGTACGGCGCACCTACTCATAGGCTCGAGGGGTACATGTCCATGTCAGCACGTGTTCTCGGCATCGAAAGCCAGTTCCTGTACTTGCCGGGATGCATGTTCATCTCCTTTGATGACAGCCAGACCCACACGACTGAGGTGCAGATCGTCCGGGCTGGACAAGGGGTTGACCTTGGACGGCTGCACGACACCCATCGCATCTATAAGGAGGTAAGTCTCCCAACCACACCGCGCCTGATGTAGACACGAGCTAAGATCGCTCTGGTGGTTACAGGTTGTGCATGACTTGATTGGAGTCGATGAAGCCACCAAAAGGTTACAAGAGGTGATGCGCCGGAAGGACAAGTTCAGCATATGGGTGAGGGTCCCAATGTACGGCTTTGCCTCAGCCTGTGTCGCCCCGTTCGCGTTCGAGGCGCGGTTCGTTGACCTTCCTATCGCATTCCTTATGGGATGCATCCTGGGCGTGCTGCAGCTCGTCTTTGCTCCTTCCAGTGAACTCTACTCCAACATCTTCGAGATCACGGCGGCGATCTGCTGCTCCTTTCTGGGCCGCGCCTTCGGCTCCATCCGCGGCGGCAATCTCTTTTGTTTCTCCGCACTAGCTCAGTCTTCACTGGCATTGATCCTACCGGGCTACATGGTGCTGTGCAGCAGCCTTGAGCTTCAGTCCCGCAGCATTATCGCCGGGTCGGTCCGCATGGTCTACTCACTCATCTACACCCTCTTCCTCGGCTATGGCATCACCATCGGCTCCGTCATCTACGGGTACATCGACGGCAATGCTACGTCAAAGATCCACTGCGACGCACCGCTCAACGTCCATGTGTACTGGAACATTCTGTTCGTCGCCCTCTTCACCCTATGTCTTTGCATCGTCAACCAGGCAAAATGGAAGCAGATGCCTGTTATGCTCCTCATCTCACTGGCAGGATACAGCGCCAGCAGTTTCTCCTCCAAGGTCTTCAAGGGCAACTCCCAGGTTTCCAACACACTTGGTGCACTGGCCATTGGCGTCCTTGCCAATCTCTACGCCCGCCTAGGACGGCACATCGAAAACTTCTGCATCGACACGTGGGAGTTCAAGGTTCAACCTCGGCTGAGGCGCCTCTCCCGGAAAAGGGAACCAGACATGGGTGCCCACCGTCTTGACAACTTGGCTGGCAGAGACTCGGAGGAGGGACAGCTTCCCAGTCCCAGCCCCAAGGACCACGAATTACGTTTCCCACGCCAAATAGGCTATGGCCTTGCAGCCGCGATGATGCTGCCTGCTATCTTCGTGCAGGTGCCGGGAGGATTGGCGGCCGGAGGATCTCTGCTTAGTGGAATTACCAGTGCGGACCAGATCACTAACTCTGCAAATTCGACCGGGACCACGACTGTCAGCGACCCGGCGAACATGGAGGGGCTCAACAATGTGGCATTTACTGTCTTGTACAGTGTTATACAGATTGCCATCGGCATATCCGTGGGATTAGGGCTCAGTGCGTTGATTGTGTATCCGTTGGGGAAGAGGAGGAGCGGCCTCTTCAGCTTCTAAGCGAGCAGGTCCAGCAAATGACCGAGAAGAGACTTTAATGCATAGGAGAGGGAAGGCACTGTAATGTATGAAGGAACAACATGTCTCGAGCACGCACTTAAGTGGCGATTGTTTCAAATTACTCGCAGCTTCAGGACACGACAACGACCGAGAAAGGCGGCGGGCGCGGCGGAAAGTTGAGTGGCTGTGGCCATGTCATACGTCATACCCACGGTAGCTCCGGCCCTCGCTTCATGGACGACCCAGTGCTCTTCCAAGAGACGGAGGAGATGTTCAATGTCGCCATGTCAGAGGTACCAGAAGGCAGCTTTCCCGTCGCATTTGTGGAGAAAATGATACTGGTCACATCAGCAGGGGGACGGGCGGGAGCGGGAAGAAGCACCGGGATCACATACGCATTGTACGGGTCTCTATCATCACAGTACCACTGGAACTGAACCCCTAGTCTGCTGGTAGATGGATCGAACAGGTATTCGCAGTCGAACAACTGCCATGGAAGAGTATCCTGGCTCCCTTGGCATTTGTGCCAAAGCCCATCTCCTTCGACAGTGACGTTCTGGATCCTATAGGTATCCCCAGGTCCGGGGTTATAGACTTTAAACGTCGCCATGTCAGGCTTCTTCTTGTCGGGATCCGTGATGACCTCGTAATGCTGTAGGATGAAACCCGTGGAGTTTATAGAGTTCATGGTGCAGCTATGGGTGTATGATGTATGCGGCATCCGAGGCGGGAAGTCGTATGCGGCATACCCGCTTATGTTTCTTGTAGGCAGCGAGCACGTATATGTTGATGCGTCACTGATCCCTTCACCATTGTGCGTAACCGGCCTTGTGCAGTCTAGTGGTGTGACTAGGTATCCGAGGCCGGTGTATGTGTCTCTATAAGTGAGGTGTATCAGCCTGACTGTTTGTGCTTGGGTAAACATTTACCGGTCGAGTTTCTAGGAGGGCAAAGAAAATGAGTACACACGGCTCATCATTAGAGGCAACATTGTCATGGCACTTCCACGACTGCCTGATACCAAGAAGCCCATAGTCATGGTCGAACTGGATCTGGGTCCCGCTAACTTCACTGCCAGGTTGGGATGCACCAGTGCAGTCCATCCATCGGGGTGCATGCGCACTAGCTCTACTCTGGGCTTCGTTCGTCGTGAGTAGACAGGACTGTCTCGCACCGTTCATGATGTTGATGACGGTGAGTGACACGCTCTGCTCGTTGCCAGTGTGGTTGTAAACAAAATCGTGTAGCTCCCAGGTCGGGTAGTCAGACCGCTCCACGCATCGCTCGGGATACTCGTAGGGAGTCCGAGGATACCAAGCAGGGAAAGGCTTGATGTTGACAGGAGATGAGAGCGCAGGGTTGATGGCGTTGTTCCCATACAAGCACCATCTTTGCGCTGCTTCGGTATTGCAACCTAGTGCCTCTGGCAGCTCAACCGAGCCGTTGGCCACGAACGTGAGGCTAGTTGGTTATTAACGGTGGACTTGACTAGAGTGGGACTAAAAGACATTCCGCGACATACTCCGGCGCATCGTTGCAGATCCAGCTTCCTCGAAGACCAAAGCTGTTGCTAAGTTCACTAAAGCTGAACTGTGTATTCGGGATGCCACAGTTGTGCCATTCTGTGCGGTTCACCGGTAGGGCCAGATCGACGCCCCTCGCATAACAGTCAAAGGTAACATTAGTGGCTACATTGTACGCTGCAAAGCCGACGTCGCCCGTCGTACCTCCGGTGAAGATGGTGAAGCTGGGGTCGTAGAGGTACCATTCTGGCTGAGTTAAGGAGATCTCCTTGCAGTTGATCTCGCTGGAGGGATCATACTGCCGCTGCGACAGAAAGGTAGAGTGCCCTGTTGCTAGAGTCGCCGCGGAGAATAACAGGAGCGTCAACATCTGGTACTGGCAGGAAGGCATGCCTCTTCGAGTGCGCGGCTGTCTGGAGGCTATCCCAGTAGCTGGGTTGCGACAACTCCTACTGGTCCTCTGACACATTATATGCATAAAACTTTTTATAATCAGCGGTCCTGGTTTCCGCACCCGGATAAAGCTTAGACAAGGTAAAGTACCACCAAGTCATGCTCAAATTGGAAGTTATATTAAACCATAGCGGACCGGTCATCTCAGCCGTCGAGCTACAACAGCCTGTCAGGAGCCGGGGCGAGTTTGGTCGAGACGACCCTACCCGGAGTCCCTGACACCGGTACCGACAGACACACAACTACAATGCAGACGAGGCTTGACTTCGAAATTGAGCCCCAACCTTCTCCGACACGCCTCTACTTGGACTTCGGGCCAATGTGCGTCATGTCGACGTCTTCGGGACCCAATTCCCACCCCTTGCCGCGGTACTTCTTTGGCCAGATGCCGTTGCGGCCCGGTGCGAGGATGCCGTTCGGGTCAAGCGCGTCTTTCAAGGTTTCGTTGAAGCGCATCAGAGCCTGGTTGCCCCAGCTGTAGGTCCGAGCGACCTGGTCCTGGAAGAGCAGATGCGTCCTGTACTCCCCGAAACCATGCTCAGCACACTCGGCGATCATCTCCCTCATGCACTTGACGGCTCTAAGTTTTGCGTCGGGGTCAGCACGGTCGTACACAATTTCGGCAATGTAGTGCATCTCTCTGCCCGCGACACAGAGAGTCGAGAAGCGATCATAGCCGTGCCGGGCGTAGGCTTTCGTTATGATATCATGAATGATGCGTGCGTC
Source organism: Coniochaeta sp. 2T2.1 (assembly GCA_009194965.1). Classification (NCBI taxonomy): domain Eukaryota; kingdom Fungi; phylum Ascomycota; class Sordariomycetes; order Coniochaetales; family Coniochaetaceae; genus Coniochaeta; species Coniochaeta sp. 2T2.1. The sequence continues at coordinate 117,506 of VSMA01000017.1, read as the reverse complement.
GCTGCCCTTTGTGGGCGCTATTGGGCTGAATGACAGGTGGCCGCCGTTTGGCATCCAGTTCAGCCAGTCCAGTTCCCGAAGAACAGGCGTGCCTGCGCAAACCTTGGCTCGGGAGTGGAGATAGTGGTCGGCCGGCACGTCCTTTGGCAGGAAGAAACGACTTCCCGGGATCCGAGCGAAGGCTGCCTTGATCACCTCCAGCTGGGCGGCTATGGTTTCGGATGGGCCGTATTGAGTGCCGTAAAACACCCATGAGCAGTCGCCCAACGGCAGTTTCTCCGCAGCGGCCTTGATCTCTTCTCGCGTTATCGGTGCCGAGCCGTCATGGAAGGAAGACTTGCGCCTGCCGGTCACGGCCAGCTCCTGAATGACATGCCGGAGCTGGGGAATGTTACCCAGGATGCGCTGCTGAGCAAGGGGTCTTATGACGTTGACGATCTCCTCAAAGTCGTCATCGTTGGGGAAGGTGAAACAGTAGGATTGGTTCGTCACTGCAGGCATCAGGTGGAAGCCCATCGAGACAACGATACCAAAGTTGGACTGTGAGAAGATGCCGTCCACTGCGGGGCCGTAGGCATGTTGGAACGACTGCCACGTCGGGTTATCCGCGCCATTTGGGCCGGGAAGGGCGCCCATCCCCGTCCGGAGGAGCTCGCCGTTGGGCAACACGAGTTCCATCCCGCAATGGGCCCCCCAGTGGTCTCCGAGCGGCGTGTAGCCCACACCTCTGTCGAGAGCATTGCCCAAGAGGCTGCCCCCTCCGAGATCAGGCGTGTCGATCCACAAAGGTAGTCCTCGCTCTTGGATGGCCTCGTAAAGCCGGAAATAGGTGACTCCCGGCTCCACGACACAGCTGGCATTGTCGGCGTCGATGTCGATGATCCTGTGCATCCTTTTCCCGAGATCAACGACAATACCTCCGGGGACTCGTGGTGCCGCGCCACCGTACCCGAGGTTTCGGCCGAGGGAGATGGGATAGAGTGGGAACCCAGTCGTGTTGGCCCAGCGAACGACGGCTTGCACGTCTTCAGTTGAGCCGGGGTAGACGACAGCACTGGCGACGAGCGCCTCTGGATCCACAATATGGTGCGAATCATGGGTCTTTGGATGGTCCAAGTACCATCCGTCGTCGAGAGGCTTATCAATGACCTCGACATTCTCGACCCCAAGCTTGCTCCGGAGATCGCTTATGGCGCCTTCGAACTCCTCCAATGTAGTGTCTGGCGGAAGCCGGAGGCCGTGGTTTCTCGTTCCACTCTTGTGAAGAGTCCGGTTCGACATCATGCGGGAGAAAGTGTCCTCAGCTTCCCCCGTGAGTCGGGCGGGTGCACCGCTGTACACCTCGTCGAGGGCCGGCACTGGGAACGACCCATCGTGGACAACCATGATGACGTTCGATATTGTTATGTTGTCGACACTTGTGAATCGAGATAGCCAGATGGGTTCTCTCCGAAAAGAACGTGGCCCAGGCCGGAGCTGTAAGATATCTTTGTAGTGGTCTGCACCTTCGCTTGGACTTCCCCAACGAACGGCTCCAGGTTTGCTTCCACAGATGGTGTCGCCAATGTTGTTCCAGCCATCGATTCGGGATCGTCCGTCGGCGATTGTTTTAGCTGCCAATTGCGCGCGCATCTCCGCATCTCGACTTCCCCGACCATCGGCAGTCAACAAAACCGTATGCGGGGTTGCTGGTCTATGGAGTCTGGGGTGGTAGGGGTCGGCAGTTGGATTGCAACCCGCTTGGATAAGCGCTCCCATGTCCCGCTCCGCCCCGGAGCTCACCCCCTGGTCTACCCCGCAAGCAGTCCCCCAACTTTCCCCGACGCTTGCCCAGTGTCCCCTTTTGGAATTGATGCTTAAACGCATCATGTCTTCGCGGGAGTACTGGGTTACATCTTTGTTCTAACCGCCGAGTTATCAGCAACTCACTGTCATACCCAGATCTCCACACGTTTGCGCATCATGACAGCTTCGGAGGCTCCGCCAAGAGGTGAGCCCATCAGAGGTATGTGCTGCTTCGCATGGACGAACAACAGTAGTGGCCACGGTTGGCATCTAACGATCCAGCACTTTGACAGTCATCGTAATTGGTGCAGGGCTGGGTGGCTGTGCCGCCGCCCTGGCTCTCAAGCATCATGGTCATTCAGTGACCATTTATGAGAGGCTCAAAGGCTTCAAGCGACTGGGCGACTCCCTCGGGCTCGGCGAAAATGCTCTCAAGCTTCTTGAACGCTGGGGTGGCAGAGAACTCTATGATTCACTCACGGCGATCGGAAATCAAGCCGAAAATATGCAGATCAGGAGATGGAACGACGGCAAGATCCTGGCCCAACAGCCGCTGATGGACATGGCAGGGTACATAGGCCACAGGGGGGACTATCATGATACATTCCTTCGTGCTGTACACGACGCCGGAATTCAGATAAACACTGGCTGCGAGGTGATAGCCTTTGACGAAGACAAGCCGAGTATCACCCTCGCCGACAGCCGTGAGGTTCATGCGGACCTTGTAGTCGGCGCAGATGGCATCAAGTCGAAAACGAGGGAGCTTGTGCTTGGCTTCAAGGATGCCCCCAAAAGCTCAGGCTATTCCTGTTATCGTGCCTATTTCCCGGGCGAATATCTTCAGGACGATGAGAAGTATCGTGACTTTGTCAACCATGACTGTGTCAATATATGGTATGTCTCGAACCTTCTGGACATAACAACGATGCGTTAACGCCTCTGGCTCCCTGACTGACGCTGGGGACAGGATCGGAGAAGACACGCACCTGGTGCAGAACACGCTTCGGGGTGGCAAGGAGTTCAACTGGATCATCACCCGGAAGCTTTCTCACGAAGCCGACATGGAGATCAAAGAGTCCTGGTTCCAGGATGGCAACATGGACGACGTCAGGAAGTTGATCACAAATCTCGATCCACGAATTGCTGCAGCAATCGACAAGACGCCCTACCTGTTGGACTGGAAGATCTGTTATCGTGACCCTCTGCCGACCTGGGTGTCGAAAAGCCACAAGATCGCTCTTCTCGGCGATAGCTGCCACCCGCATCTTCCTACGAGTGCTCAGGGGGCAAGCCAGGCAACTGAGAGCGCAGCTGTCTTGGCAGTATGCCTGAAGCTGGCTGGGAAGGAAAACATTCCACTAGCTGTAGGTTGTTTCTATGGGGTTAATCCATGGCCTAAAGACTAACGGACGGTTCCAGACACGCACTTATGAGAAGCTGAGGTTTCCCCGAACGCGTCTAAGCCAAAGAAATGGCGAAGACTTGAGGGATAGGTGGCATAATGCACTGAAGGACCTCGACGAAGGGACTGAAATTGATCCAGAGTCCATCAAGATGAGGAATAGATGGTTGTATGCTTTCGATGCCGAGGAGGATACACTTCGAAGGTGGGCAGAGGTGTCGTCTGCCGTCGCTGCGGAACTGAAGTCTGGCGATATTAGCCCTCTTCGTGAATGATGAACGACGGGCAAGGGGTAGGCCGTGGAGGCTGATCGACGGATGAGTGCACATGGCAAAGGCTCGTTCTGGCTAACGGATTATGCAGAATCAAGTGAGCTGCGGAGTCGGACGCGGTTCGAATTTCCTCCACGCGATTGACCGATGCATCCCACTCCTTCGACTCCTTCCATCATCCTTCTCCCTTGGCGCAACAATGGTACTGTGGCAGGTATAAGACGGCTGTGTATACCGGTCGGCTGATCCGGCCTGCCGCCTCCCTGTTAGTACATGTAGGTAGACAGCTGGAGAGGTTTTGTAGACAGCTGGAGAGGTTTTATGAATCTGGCACGGAGACTTAGAAAAGGATCTCTTGGTCGAAGACTGTATCTGTCGATGCCGCAGCTGTCCAAGGGAGTAAGTGTAACTGCGAGCTTTCGACATACCACTCTTGGGAATCGTACTTAATAAGTTGCTCCGTCTCATCTCAGGGAAGGGAATCATGGCCCTTGCAGTCGGGCTGGCCTCTCACTCTCCGGCTTCCGCGATCGGCAGCCGCTGGGATTGGGGCTGGTCGGGGAAGGGTTCACTCATGCACAGCCTTCCCCGAACCCCCGCAGCGGTGCACGCATGCACCCTTGCACCATGATGATCCAAGGGGGGTTTGGGCAAGTTAAGATTGAACGGGTGTGACTGGTGTCACATCAGACTCTCCTCCTTTCTTGATTTATCAACAAGACTCTCGGAACTTAACTTGCTCTATCAAGCCTAGCGCATGGCAAGCTGACGTCCCTCGTATAAGTCCAGATCCCGTCATCCACGACGTAACCACCTCAATTTCCAATCTTCTCCTCGAAACGGTGCTCTGCGCAGACATCAGTGCCACCAGTCTCTAGCCCACCCGACCTGAGAGCTACTGTTCGAAATGTTCCCCCCCGAGCCGATTTGCTTCTTTTGCGCCGGTACTCGCCGTTGCCTTTTTGGCCACAATTACCGCAAGCGAGAGACCACCCTCGACAACACCAGCAGAAGCAGATGTCGTCGTTATTGGGGGAGGCGCTGCTGGTGTATATGCTGCCATTGGCCTCTTGGATCGAGGAGTCAACGTTTTGGTCGTCGAGAAGCAAGCCGATCTGGGTGGCCACGCCGACACCTACACGGATCCAATCACAGGCCAGTCAGTAAATGCTGGCGTCCAGGTCTTTCACAATTCGACCATTGTCAAGGAGTACGCAGCCAGGCTTGGCGTACCCATGGTACCGCCCACCTTTGGAGGAGCCAGTTTGAGTGTCGACTTCACCACTGGTAACACCGTTTCCTATCCCGGGGCAAATCCCGCTTTAATGGATGAACTGGCCAGATACATCGACATCTTCAATACTAATTACCCGTATCTGAACGATGGGTTCTTCCTTCCCGAGCCCGTTCCCGAGGATCTCGTGCTGCCATTCGGGGAGTTTGCAAGAAAGCACCAGATCGAGTCAATCGTCTTCCTTTTCAACCTGTATACACTCAAGGTTGGGACATTGCTACAGTGCCAGCTCTTTATGCGCTCGTGGTGGTCAACGTCGAATTAGCTACAAGCATCCAAACCGGCTCATTCCTGACACTGCACGACACGAACGACCTGTACCGGTCCGCGGCCGCCATCCTTGGAAAGCGAGTACTTTACAACGCGACTGTTGCGTCGCTCATCCGAGACAACGATGGTGTCACTGTCGAGGTGAGGCAAAAGTGCAGGACCACGACCGTTAGGGCTAAGAGGCTGTTGATGACTGGCCCTCCTGTCCTGGATAACCTCCACGGGTGGGATTTGGTACAAGAGGAGAAGGATCTTTTCGCCAAATTCCATGGATACGGATACTTCGCGGGAGCCATCTCAAACCCCGACTTGCCAGACAACACGAGCTTTGTGAACGTTGCCGAAGACGCCCCGTTCCACACTCCACAACTCCCAGCTATTTTTGGTATCAACGACACACCACTTCCCCAAAAGACTCGTCTAGTCTACTACGGGACGCAGCCGGATATTGACCACGACGCTGCAGCCGCGATGTGCATCGAAGACGTTGACAAACTCGTGCGGCAACGGGGATACGGTGATGCAAAGACGAAGCTGCTGGCCTGGTACCCACATGGACCTTTCAACATTGGTGTTTCGCCGGATGATATCAGACAAGGGTTTTACCAGAGGCTTTATGCTCTCCAGGGAGAGAGAAACACATATTGGTCTGGGGCAACTTGGCAAGCGCAGGATTCAGCGCAGGTCTGGGCTTACACAAAGACGTTGATTGAGCCTCTAGCTCGGTCCTCATAGACGATGCCGTTCCCAGGAAATAAGAATAAAAACTTTGGGGCAGGAACAGTGGCTTGATTTCTTGTGATGTGCTTTGCTCCGATCTCCGTTGGATGACGGATCAAACAAGCAAGAGACGGCGAGGAGTGCATCCACCTTGACGGGGATCATTACATTGAGCTCTCGCATACGTGACACCGCCCGCGCCACGTAGCTAACACTTCCGATGGAAGAAAGCTATTACAATATCTCTTTATGCCGACATTTCCGAGGCGACAGTCCGCTCCCCCTTCGCGTTGACATGCTCGACAGTAGCCTCCACCTTTTCAGTCATGAGCTCCTTAACCCCTCGCATACAAACAACGGCGACGATAGCAATCACTACAAATGGAATAATGCTCGCCCAGGCCAAACGATAGGCGTATGCGTATTGCCAGTGGCTTTCGTTCAAAGCAGCGGCCCAGACCGCGGGAGTCGCACCTTCGACCCCCTCCCGCACGCCACTCTCCAGTGCTGTCAACAAAGCCGGTACGCTATCGGACGGCAAGCCTGCTTCTGTGGCGGCGGCGGACACAGCAGGTGCATAGTGGCCTTGTAGTCGTCCACTAATGATGGCGTTGAGCACAGCTGATCCCATGGCACCACCAATGGCGCGGAAGGAGAAGGCCATGCCGGTGGCGGTAGAAAGGTATGCATGAGGTGCAGTGTACTGAATGCATGCGGGAAGCAGAGTAAGTGGCCCAGCCTGGCCTAATCCTGCAAGCACGTTGATACCGAGCTGCACGCGGCTCCAGGACGGTCGAATGGTGGCGTAAAGGATGGAACTAGAATTCAGGTTGCTCATGTCAGCTCTGGTCTTGATATCGGGGGCAGGAATATTCGGCCTCACACTACGAGAAATATCACGAATGTCACAAGCAGCGGGTTCTTGAGGTCCTTGTATCGCGTTGCGTATAAGGAGATGAACAAGGGTGCCATAAGGATAACACACTGGAATGTCTGGAACCATGATGTTAGCGTACAGCGCCAGGCACGACGGCATGGGAAGAAGGCCACCGTACTAGCTGGCGGATAGATATGGCCCACGAATCATCTGCAAATCCGAGATGCAGCACGATCTGGGGAACGATCGAATTGACGGCGCTGTAGAAAATCCAGCCTTCGACGGCAAAAGCGAAATTGCTGAGAGCGAAGTTGAGATTCGACTGAAAGAAGACGTGGGCAATGAGACCGTCAGAGCGTCCTTTCCATTCTGCATGCAACGGACAAGTTAGCTCGAAGATGCAAAACCGGCCCCGGCCCGTGGAGTTCACCGCAGTACCTACCGTAGATACCAAACAGAACAAGCAGCACCAGGCCTATGGTCAGGGGGGCGGCCACATGAGGGTTGGACCAGGCATATGCTCCTCCAGCCCAATCTAGGCCGAGCAGAATCAAGGTGGCACTGCTCACGAAAAGGCCAGAACCGATTGGATCGCAAGCCCAAATGATGTCCTTCACGGAAAGCTTGGGCCGTTCAATCTTTGGAGGCCAGTAAAATGCAAAAAGACCGAGAGACGTCAGGCCGTGAAATATTGCTTGCGTCCAGAAGATCCAGCGCCAACCTCCAGGGTTGGCGTTGGTCATCCCACCAGCACCCAAGGCACCGATTCTGTGGAAGCGGGAGTTTAGAATGTGGCCACCATGTGATTCCAGATGACAGTTTGGAACGACCACGATAAGGTACGAGACGTGGCTAAGTAGCCGGGATGACTTACAAACCACCTACAGTCCCTCCCATTCCTGCAAGACCTTGCGCAATGGGACGGTATTTCAGAGGCAGAATTTCAGAGGGGATCGCCTGCACAATGGAGATGGTCGACAATGTGATACCGATTAGTATCCCTCCCACGATGAGCATGTTCATCGAGGTAGCCTTGGCTGAGAGAACGGCGCCGGCGAAGGCCAGCATCGGAGGAACGGTTGCTAGAAGTTTGCGATCCAACACATCGGAGAGTCGCCCAACAATGGGAGACAGAACGGCCTGCATCAGGAGCGGGCCCTGGAGTGACGTTAGAGAGGCCAGAAGAATACCCAGGAGCAAGTAATAGGGGACCCTGGGAGGAGTAAACATACCTGAATAATCCATCCAGCGAGAGGTGCGTCTCCCACGTCACGTATGATGAAGGCTATGACGGAGCCAGCAGCCACGACGACGAAGACCTGTGCCGCCACGCTATTGCGCGGGCCGATCAGCCCGTGTACAGTCGAACGGGGGATCACTTAGGGAAAACGACTAACGCAAAGCATGTGATGAATACCACTAGCTAGACAGAATTAGCCATTGTCAGCCGTGCTTCGATGTGGTAGAGATGAACGGGGGCACAGTACCCACGACCTCCAGCCAAGCTGAATATGCACTGCATTCTGCACAGCTTCTTGCTCGATTGGGATCACATCCATCTCCCGAAAGTGATGTGACTGTTGCCCAGTGTGTTCCGCATGGACCTCGGTGACGGCGGTTTTCTCGCCTGCATCGCCCGTGGATACCATGGCTGTAGCAACAAATCTATTTAATAAACTTATTGAAGTAGACTGTGCAGCAGAATTGCGATACGCATTGATGCGGAAACTTCTGCGAAGAGGGCACCGAGCGGACGAGCCCAGATATATGTGCGACTAGGGTAGTGATCAACCTAAGGGTCTCATCAGCTTGGGGCCCGTCCGTACCTTAGCACTGTTGTAATGTACCTTGGAACACAGGCTCACAGCACAGATTCTAGAGATTCGTGCATGACCGTCACTCTGATAACCAAAGCCCAGTTTCCCCCACTTCCCCAGACTGCATCTGGGTGTTAGCTTGTCGATGAAGCACTGGATAGCCAAGTGAGGGGTCTCGGCAGTGATGCCATTGGCGGTTTTGCTGCGGCATTCAACTCCCTGGTGTTGAAATGCCAGGGATGATGCCTGGCCGCGACCAGAAGAGATCACCAACCTCTTCGATAGTCAATACCGAATAGTCAGTACTACCGGGTTTTTTCTTCAGCCCTTTGGATATTGTTTCTTCGAACTGGGTACCCTATTGGACGGTCAATACCGCTGGGTTGGTTCGGCGCAAACCTCGTGGATGGATGCTTGGTGTACAGGGCGTGCGACCGAGACCAGAGATGCATCATAGAGATCCCCCGTCACGGGATATCTCATCCAGGAGAGTGCATGCACGAGACTCGGTGATAGTTATATTGCCTAGTCTTGCTTTTAGTGGCTCCCCTCACCACGGCCCACATGTCTGTCTCGTCCACATTTTGAATTACCCTGAATACCACCACGGATGGGCTAAGGTTCCCCTCACGCTCCGTTAACTAATGGGACACGGCAACGCCCCCGATTCGTGGCGAGTCAACCTCTACTGAAGCCATATCAAAAGGGCACAACTCCTGCAAAGAAGCTCTCCGCCTGCATTTGAATCTCGTACATGATTACACGTTGCGCATGAGTTACGCTGGCCCCCTCCGTACGGCATGTGTCGCCCTCTGATCGATGTTGGAACACCAAAAAGAGCCAGCAGGAGCAGAGCTGGGTATTGCTTCCTTCACTGCACTGCTCCGCACTGTAGATTTGTTGCACTGCGTCCATCATCCGCATCCTTCATCCGGGTGTCGAGCCGCGTATTTAGAAACCCCTCGATACCAACGGTTATATCCAGTTGTTATTTGCTGTACACATTTTGTGAGACCTGAGAGCTTGCTAGAAACAAATCCCAAGTCCGCCAGTCCATGCGCAGCAGCCTTCTTTTGACCATGGTTTCCCCAAGCATTTCGAGATCGAGCTTTTGCAGCCAGAGAGAACACGTCTAATTGGCTCGAGAGGATTCTCAGGAGTGCGTTTCCATCATAAAGGTTCCTGTCCACCCTGTGGAATCTGTCGTCTCGCAGCTCCTTACTTCTGTAACTAAGATCGGGAGCGGAAACGGTTGTCTGGGGACACAATGGACAGTAGGCCAAAAACGTGACTGGGTGTTGGTGTTTTGATTCGAACCCCTGGCCGGGCCGGCAGCAAACCTCCCGCCAAGGCATGGCCAATAAGAATCTGGACCGTTGTGCACCCGCGAGGGGTCTGGGATGCGTACGATAAGATAACACTCACTTTCTGTTGCGGAGGAGATGTTGTGCTGACCGTCAGATTTGTATCATCATCACTTTCTCCTGCATGGACGTGTCGAGCCTTGCTAGAATAATGTACTGACGGCGCACCTCGATGCTTTGGCGACATGTTTTCACTTCACCGAAGAGCGATCCTGCCTATGGTGTTATGTTCATTGCTGCTGCTGGTGAGCCGATTCCTCGCGCTCTGAAGGGGAGTCTGTTGCTGACTCCAGAACCCCCGTGCAAGGCATGGTGGACAATTGCACGGAATCAGAAACAACCCTGCCATTACGCAGCAGGTCATGAAGATCATTCGATTAAGCAACTGCGGCCATCAACGTTGTCGAATAAAACAGTGAACCTTGTGATCGCCAGCATGGCTGCGGACGATGTGTCTTGGACAGCTGAGCTGAATCTCCCCAACCTCAACATCATCCGCTACGTTATAGACGCCCCAGAAGCGGCGTATAGGCCCCCAGTTACCGGAAGAGGACGCGAGGGACTGGTATACCACACCTATTTCTACGACTTCTACGAAAACCTGGCCGATGTCTCGATCATGATACATCCGCACGAAGACCCATGGCATATTGAAGGTGTACTGCAACAGTCAATGTTATTCACGCTCTCTCAGCTGGACTTGGATGTTGTTCAGTGTCGTCAATACGCAAACCTGCGTGTCAGCTGGACCGAGGCCTGCCCGGATTGGATCAATACGACCAAAACTCCTGAAGAGGCTGCGAAAAAGGAAGAGCCGTACATGCATTCGGCTCTGGTGGCAAACTTTGGCATGCCGGACAACGAGGTCCCAGAGATTATGGCTGGTCCATGCTGCTCACAGTTTGCGGTTACCAGAGAGGCAGTGCAAAAGAATTCGAGGCAACAATACAAACGAAGCATCGACTGGATTGTCGATACCAGCTTGTCGGATTACATTTCAGGTCGTACGTGGGAGCATATGTGGCCGTATCTTTTCAAGCGACAAGCCATTGACTGTCCTTCGGAATGGGAGGTGTATTGTGCCATGTATCACGTTTGCTTCGAAGATCGAGATGCTCCTGCAGACTACAACCGGCTATGGAAAGAAAAGAACGCTTTGAAGGAGGATACCGAATTCTGGAGAGAAATTGTCAACCCACAAGCGGGAGTCCTGGCAAGGAAGCGGATGAAGGAGCTCGACCTCATTCTTCAGAGAGATGTCGCGGCTGCGCTGGAAAGGGGAGCGGTGGACAGCATCAGAGCCACCGCCAGAGGCGTATGCGATGCCTGACCTCTCCAGGGCCTCTCCTGCTGAAATGCTGGCGCGTTTGCCGAGAATAAGTCTGGAACTCCCCTCTATATATGGCAACGGGATAGATGATGGCTGATTGGCGACTTGTTCATTTAGGTGGCAAGGCAGGATCTCTCAACATCTCATGGTGGGCAATGTGACCGTCTCCAGCTTATCCGGTGCCATCACCCACCGCCTAATTGTTACTGTCTAACCAACTTCGGCAGATATTGGGCTACCTCAAGACATTCTAGTCGACACTACAGACGGCTTTTTAAATATTTTTACAAGCTACCGGGCATTTCAACCGTGGTTTATAGCTCCTGGTTCTGGGCAGGGTTTTATGACGTGGGGATATACGACGCCGACCTCACAACGATGGTGATAGGCTACAGAGCCGGCCACGAATTAAACATTGATATTGACAATATACTCACAGACACTCTGACATCGGCATTTCTATGGCTCCGGCCTAACGGCAGTTTTCGAGTGCAGGCCGACTGAGGGTCTCCTCTCGCCTTGGTACACTTCTTATAAGGAGCCAAAGAACAATACCTGTGGCCCTGGCCGTCGCACAACCCTTCACTCGCCAAACACATTTCCCAGTCCATCCAGACTCTCGTCACTCACTGTTCAAAGACAAGCACAACATGTTCTGGGCGTCTCTCGTCGCATTTGCGGCTCTCGCCGAGGCGATACCCAAGGGGCTCAACGGCGCAGTTATTGAAGCCCGTCAGAATGGAGTTACCATGCTGCGGTTCGGCTGCACGCAGGTGGTCATCGACCGCCTTGATCCTCTAGTTAACCCTGGCCAGGTTCCCTCCACTCACGTGCATCAGATCGTGGGTGGCAACGCCTTCAACGCTTCAATGACGACCAGCGACGTTTCCAACGCGGCCACTTGCACGACATGCGAGTTTTCAGAGGACTTCTCAAACTACTGGACTGCGAACCTGTACTTCAAGGCCAAGAACGGCACCTATAAGCGTGTTCCTCAAGGCAGTGCTGCCCTTCAGTTCGGCGACAAGTTTAGCAACCAGATCGGTGGCGGTGTCCTGGTCTACTATGTGTCGGCACAACCCGGAAAGATTACTGCCTTCAAGCCAGTAAGTCTGCTTGACCACGAAAAGGACGAGGTACATGAGCCAGAGTACCGGTACTGACGCACGGGGACAGGGCTTCCGCATGCTGGTCGGAGACCCAATGGAGCGCTCGAGAACAGGTACAACTCTCAAGCGCCAGAACTGCTACAGATGCTACACCGGACCCAACTTTGGAGGTAAGTTTGTTCTGGTCACTCGCTGCCTCTGGTGTATGGCAAATCTAGCACATATATACTAACGATTCATTCAATAGGCGACAATGCAGCTCCCTGTCAAGACAACAAGTTCGCACCCATGCGTCGCATCCCCTACACCCAATGGAAATGCTAACAAAGACTGGTAGGCTCGACACGGAAATGCTCCCGCCAAAAGCTTGCGCCGGCGGCATCCGCTCCAACGTTCACTTCCCAACGTAATATTTCCCGGCCCCTTTCTGAACGATAGCTGGAAGGCTAATGCGCAGTGTATAGCTGCTGGGATGGCAAGAACCTCGATAGTCCGAATCACAAGGACCACGTGGCCTACCCGGTCAGCGGACCAGCCACGTTTCTGAGTCTGGGAGGCGCATGTCCCTCGACACACCCTGTCCGCATACCACAGCTGATGTACGAGGTTGTCTGGGACACCACCAAGTTCAACTCGCTCTGGAGCTCTGGAGATGTAGCCGATTCCCAGCCATTCTACCTCAGCACTGGAGACAACACCGGCTATGGCCAGCATGCCGATTATGTGTTTGGCTGGAAGGGAGACTCTCTTCAGTCAGCAATGGACACCAGCGGATGCATGGGGGCCAAATGTGCGAAGCTGAAGACACAGTCAATCGAGAGTGCAAAGGCATGCTCGGTGAAGACTGTCGTCAACGAGAACCATGAAGGATGTAAGTCACACTCACCTACCCCAGACGCCACCGTCGTTGATGTTGGACGACATCTCTGACCTTTTTTTCCAAGGGATTTCCGAGCTTCCCGGTGTTGGCATGAGCGGCATGTGAACGGGTTCTGCCGTAGTGTCGTATACCAGATCTACAGAAGCGCACGCCCCCTATTGATGCAGACCAGCATGCTGACGTGGGGGGAACATAACTTCTGCATTTCTTCTTAGGTGATATCCAAACCATTTCTTGTCGTGGCCCCAAACCTCAGGGGTTGCCACTTCATATTTGCAATAGAATACTTTATTCAATCCCAAGGTACCTAGAACCACGAAGAACGATGAATAAGCAGCATGACAGTAATCAAAATGAACACAAGTCTTTGGAATACTTGCCTGGTGTGATCTTCTATATTGAACGTACAAGGCACTGTGCCTTCGGTTGAGGAAAGCATCGGGGAGACAAAGTGCAATGTCGCTGGCATAGCTAACCCAGTGGCTCTTTCATCCCCACTAAGATACATCTCTTAAAAAAGCATCGTTTTCTTCCTTCTGTCCTGCCCTAGGTTCGAGCAATACATAGGTGGATTTACAAAGTCTTCTTTGCCCAGCCGAGCCTGGGCGTTGACCCTCCGTCGAACACCACGAAAGCAGCCTTCAACGCCACATCGCCAAAGATGTTGATACCGATCCCGGAGCTTGACTGCAACCCTCCGAAGCAGACATTTGTTGCGACTGGTCCATAATTTATGTATGAGGCAGGAATCGTAATCCGCAAACTGCCGACGCCGAAGGTAAAACTGGGGAGGACGGCGCTGCAAGGGAACACGTAGCCGCCGTAAGTTCTGCTGTTGGATGAACCGCTAACCTGCCTGTAGTATGCAGTGACAATGGTCGTCGGCAGGTATAGGAGGGTCGTACCCGTGTCGGCAATGCCGCTGATGCTGGTGGAACTAAAGGAGCCGGAGCCGATGGCGTACCCGGATGAGGTCCATGTCCAGTACCCGGGACTGGTGGTCACGGCGGCGTACGTAATGGCACCGGTATATGCCGTCGAGTCAATGTAGCCAAAGTTGTAGTGTCCAGCTATTCTCCCGGTTAGCACCTAGCATGAGCCCAGAACTACTCATACTCGCATAAACTGACTTACGGGCATTGTGCTTCAGGTCCGCAGTAAAGAGAGGGGAGTCGAGGCTACTCTTGATGTTATCAAACCATGTGGGCTGCTTTGTAGGGGATACCGTGTTCAAGCTGTCAAAGCCAAGGCCGACGAGGCCGTCGATATCAGGATCAGACGTGAAGCTCGAAGAAACTGTCTGAGCAGCCTCTACTGCCTGACTGTTCACTGTGAGTCCACCAATGGTTACCTGTTGGGCATTGTTAGCTTCAGAGACATATATCAGGCCTGGAACGGGCTAATAGTTGACACGGTCGAAGACCCCGAATCACAGACAATGTCCAATCTGAAGAAATCAGAGCTTACCTTGTCCGTGAAGACATTACCACTGGACGAACTACCATCGCCGTACGAGATTGACCAGGTGTAGCCTGATTTCAAGACTGCAGTGCTGCTCAATCCAGGATTGTAGACTGTCTGTCCATTGACTTGGGACGACGGAAGCTCGCTGCTGAATACCCACAGATCGGAAGAGCCGGTGTCGAAGTCTAGGTTCAGCGTTTGCGCTGGCGTGCCAATTGATACTGGACAATACTCGTCAGTAATCTCTGTGCACTCTACGTCTCTGTAATTCCACGAGCATCAGGGTCCCCGGGACACAGTGGATGGCAATACCTGGTGTTATGTATGCGTCGTCGAAGCTGTGCACCGTCAGTCAAAGGCGTAACCGAATCGTCAAGGAGGCGTGCTTAAGGGACGAAGAGATGTCTTGTATTAATCGTGCAGGTGAAGATGGAGTCGCTAGACTGTGTTCTTACCTGTCAATGGGTGTTGCCAGGGCGCTTCCAGTAGCGCGTTTGGCAATGGTGAAGTTTTTAACGGCCTCGTGCAAGTATTCGGGAATGGGGACATTGTATTTGAGGTATGTCTTGTACAACGAAAGCGGACCGTAGGCAATGTGCTTGGGATTTCGCACTTGCTTGAGCGAGAGTCTGCCCGGGCTCGAGTCCTCAGACACAATGGTGCCAATCTTGGGTGGCAAAGCCAAGCCAAGACCTGAAGCACCAAGCAGCGCCACAAGGAGGAAGTTGGGGGTTGACAACATCTTGGCCTGCAGATGAGAATTAGGGCCAAGGCGGGACAAGATGGGTATGGGCGGCTGGGTAGGTAGACAGCCAGGGCCAAGGTATGAAGTTATTATCCTGTGCTGGAGCACCAGACAGAAGCATCTCCTCTTGGCGACATCTCGGGCATTATATACCTAAGCAGGTAACAGTTGTAGAGCAACATCATGGTGTGTTGCGCGTTTGGTGTATCTCAAGTTCAATTCCTTAAGTCCTGTTCCAAAAAAGGAAGTTCGCACACTCGACGGTAGTTGATACGTCTGCCAGTGCTGAGCAAAGACGCAACAAAATGGTGTCACCGGTGCATGTGATACCACCTCCCCCGATGAGACAATCCCGTCTGACGCGTTGTGGGCGAGATCGACGGGTGCGGGCCGTCCGTGCATGTCTCCAGCTAAGCCGGAGCACAGCAGCACTCCCCAAGAGCGAAAAGATGCCCGCGCTCAACCTTCCACCTTCCGCTTTGGTTATGGCGATGATGCAACAAATAGGTGTCTCGGTGGCGTGACGAGCAAGCCAGGGACGAGGGCCTGTGCTCTTAAAAAGTTCTCGCCGTCAATGAGACTGTTAACTACGGCCACGGTGAAGGTCTGGGATGAAGACGGCTGTAGACAAGATAACATCCCGCCCCGGCGAATCGTGCAGGCCGGCAGTGAAGAACGGACCTGCCGGATCTGTCTTAGTCGGTTCTCTCATCCTGTCGATGAGGCAGTCGGCGTGGGGAAACCTAGCATCTGATTTGTTACAGGTGGCGATCATGCTATGGCCGCCTCATGAGGCGTTGATAAGCTCCGGTCACGTTAGTCGACGCCTTACGTATCTGAAAGAAAACCGGGCTACATACATCCTGCGCATACATATACTATATGTGCACCAGGCTCTCTTGCGAACTCAACGTAAGCCTCTGAAAGGAATGTTCCGAATCAAGACTACTGGCGGGAGTCAGTCATTGATGACAATGGATCGACTTCTTGGTCTGGACGGAAGATTGTTGGTGGTGGTTCTCTTATGTATGCCGCGTCCCCCAAACCATCGTTACGCTATAATACAGACCAGGAAGCAAGATAACCTTAGTAACGCCGAGACCTCATGAGCCTTTATTTCACGTACTAATCCAGATCATCATTGTACCCATGCCCACTAACACCAGAGCGGTCACTATACCGGCGCCTGCCCGATCCCGTTGCGTTACAGGGCTTAGTGGCTGAAGGACATCCGGATCACCCCCGGCTTCGGGATTACCCAGGCTTGTACCACCAGTGCTGTTGGTGAACGGAAGTGACACTGCCTTGTCGTCAACGAGCATGCTAAGTAAGGCGCCAAGGGCATTCATCTCTTGGCCGGCCCCTGTGACACCATCATAGGTGCCTGTGGTCCATTTGAAACCGCAAGTGCCATCCGCGTTACAGCTCTTGACAGCCGCTTGCGCAGAGGTCCGCAGAACGGCCATGATGGTGTCATGTACCATAGGGGCCATCTGTGTAGTTTGGGATAGGAAGCGATGCGAGTATCCCTTGAATGAAAGCATGTCGGTTGTGCACTGCTGTGTCTCGGCTTGCTCGCAGCTGGTCTCGACTGCAACACCACCCGGAAAGAAGTATTCTAGCGTCCTGTTGGTCAAGCCGGTGACCCTTTCGGCCCATAAAGCCGATCCGTTGGTCTGTGTGAACCTTCGGTTAGAACCGGACGTAGGTAAGACGGGATACGTTTGCAGTGAGTGATCAGTCCGAAAGTTGGGACAAAAGGGTGGGAAAAGACGTGTGGAAGCCATAAGAGAAGCCGGTAGAGAGTACCACTCACATAGTTGTACATGAAGCCAGCACCCTGAAGAAATACGGCTGCGATGTACGAGAATTGTTGTAGATTCGTATCAGTACAATTGTGCTCGACGTGCCCGCCGTCGTAGATGTTGTAGTCGGCATCAATGTAGCCGACAGCTTGCGCCCAGTCGTACGTCTTCACGGCCCACTGTGCGTAGGTGTCGTTGCCGGTATACCGCGCCAGTCTTGCTCCCATGTTGAAGAAGATGCCGTTCGCGATCGTATTCTTGTAGTCATAGCCATTATTCGACAGCGGAATCTGCCACCTCAGGCCGCCGTTGCAGAACTCGGTATCCCACCGGGCCGCTTGGGTATTGAACACAGCTTGGGCTAGTGCCAGCCACTGGGGATCTGTAGGGGGTGGGTTCTCGAAGTTTGTCTCGGCGGCGAGCATGGCAGACATTCCCCAGAAGCCTTGATCATCGTTTCCCAAGGAAGCCGTCCAGTTTGGTGGCATGTAACTGTTCTGCGGCGACCCTGCCTGAAAGACCATGGCGAATTCAGTGTCGTTATTGTATGTCGTGTCGTTCGTGTAATGCCAATAATCCACCATTGTCCCCCAGAGAGCACCTCCTTCCCACCAGTAGTATGGTCCGGCTGGCGGAGGGCCGGGCAGAATCCCTGGCGTACGACCGGGCTTGTTGCCGTCGTAGTAGGACATGAGGTTGCGCGCTACTATCCGTGCTGCCGCCTTGATGGAGTCTGAAGAAACGTTAGAGATTGCGTACCGTGTAGGTGCTGCGCAGGAAAGTATCAGGGTATGCTGGCGACTCTGTTCGGAATACTGTGAGGAAGAGGGCCGGCGTACCTGCTGAAGTGAGGTCGACATCTAAGCCCGCGCAGTCGCATGTTGCGAAAGCTGCTGCGATGCACAGTAAAGAATACTGCATCTTGAAGACTTGTGGATTCTAGAGACTCAGTTCCTTCAGCATTAAAGTTGCCAAGCCGCCCGAAGTGTTGATGGCGTGCAGACAAGCATCGCCAAGCGTGATGCTAGCAGCTTTGGGGGTTTCCAGTTTTGATCGAGGTACCGTTTGAGCTTCGTCATCGAAGTTCGGTCGTCAGCCTGACATCTCATTCCGGTGTGGCCGGTTTCACTGATGGTGTGTGGAGCAATACGAGAGAGCCCGAGAGTGGCTGCTGCATTCGGTCTGGTTATGGCCGGGGCTGCACTTTGTTTTCGTGCTGCCGGCAATATGCCGGTCGTAAACTGCACGAGCACAGGAGAACAGCGGCTCCGACTGCATGGAAATCCGTGTGCGTCGTGTGCGTCTTGTGGTCCATGATCTCGTGCTTGACGCTTGTTCACTGGGGAGCATAGCCAATGACCGCTGCTACACCATGTATCGTAACGACAGCCGTGACGAGAAGTTGACGACGACAGACTTATTGATATCTGATTTCAAGCATCTCGTTTTTCGTCGGTGATTTGGAAACGCAGGACGAGACGAGGCGGTTAACATATGGCCGGAGTTTGATAGTTCGGATCCAATACGTCGCTACCACCATGGCTAGCAGTTTCGCGAAAACATCGCCATACTCACTTGCAGTGATATGCCGATACCTCAAGCAGATTAGAGATAGTGTAGGTGTTAGGCCAAGGTCTCATGAGTGCCATCGACGCAGAAGAAAAACCACGGAGGATTATCATCGATGTAATGTTGGACTAGACCACGTGAATCCGTTGAAGTCGATCGCGGCAGGAAACCTTGATTATAGGATCATTGCTGTTCGTATCCCCGTTTCGACCTGTTATGTAGTCTTTTCTCCGACAAAAATTTGGTGAGTGTACCGTGATCGCGACATTCAGACCACTAATAATAACCAGGGATGTCTTCTCGAATGCCATTCCCCCGCGGAGTTGAACGAACCCCTGACATGTCAAATAATCTCGAGCCGCCTTGGCGCATTCTCGGCGCTGCCATCTGCGACGACCCCCGCATCCCTCTTCGGGGGCTGAATACGTCCTGTTTGACGGATGCAATTGTCGAATCGCTAGTCTAAACGAGTTCGTCGTCTTTCAGAATGTCTGCGCAAAGTGACTCGTGCGTCAAACATGGTCCACCTAGACCTTGCCTTTGCTTCGTGACAAGTCTTGGACGGAGATCTCTCGTGTTTGCCTAGACGTCGCTGGTCCCTGGGTTCAGATCCTTCTCTCCAGAGACTACCAGCTTGGCAGCCAAGCGCAGCGGCATCACGGACCGGCGAGAGGTTCCAAGGCGGCTAAATCCACGCACTGGATGACCCCCGCCATTCGACTAACAGGGTGGCCTTCAAAGGGCCAGTCAGCCGCTCGTTCGACGTTGAACATCGGTTGACCTACCAAACCTCACAACAAACCAGAAAAGGGGCAATCAAGCGAGAGTACTACCAGTACCGAGTCATCAACGTTGTGGCCGCAAGTGACGACGAGTGTTGAGACCCTAGCAAAACGGCACACATTGGACAGCAACGCCATACCAAACGAATCCTACTCGAGTTGCTGGAACAGTGACAACTGGGACTCGTCGTGTTACAATGTTTGGCCCAACGGACAATGGCAACCGCTACGAGCTCACGTCGCCGACCAGCTTACCGCTGGCGGGGGCCTTCCTCTGGAACCAGAAGATGATGTTCCAGGTAATTGACCCGCTCGTTTCTAGCTGGCCAAACCCGCTGACCCTGCCATCCTAGATCACATGCCGGGGCTATGCCACGGCGCAGTTCATGCAACCGGAACCGGCCAAGTATGCGAAGGCTCCCAATCTGGAGATGCGAACCTTTATGCAGCCAGAACAAGGCTACTATGCTCATCACCCGGGTCGTTTCGTCTACATCAAGGACGAGGACACAGGGGAGCTGTTCTCCGCCCCGTACGAACCCGTCAGGGCCCCTGTCGAGAAGTTTGTGTTCTCGCCCGGGAAGAGCGACATCTCGTGGACAGTGGAGCATCTGGGCATTCTCGTTGAGATGACTGTCGGGGTCCCGACGAAAGATGTGGTTGAGCTCTGGACTGTTCGTGTGACGAACGTGTCTGATCGAGCGCGCAACATCAGCGTGTATCCATACTTCCCCATCGGTTACCTTTCGTGGATGAACCAGTCTGCTGTGTACCGGCAGGACCTTGGCGGGGTCGTTGCCAGCAGCATCACCCCGTACCAGAAGGCGGAAGACTACTTCAAGAACAAGTCGCTCAAGGACAAGACGTATTTCCTCTGTGAGACTCAGCCCGACGCCTGGGAGGCCAGACAGGACGCTTTTGAGGGGGAAGGGGGCCTGCACTACCCATCCTCGATACGCGAGCCAAAGCTAGGGAACAGCGAGGCGATTTACGAGACGCCGACGGCGGCTGTGCAGTACCGCCTGTCATTGGGCAAGAATGAGCATCGCGATTATCGTTTTATTTTCGGTCCTGCGCTGGACGACGGAGAGATCAGCAGCATGCGGACTCAGTACTTGTCCAAGGAGGGATTCGCACAGGCTGCGAGCGACTATGCTGCATACATTGAGGAGGGCAGCGGCTGTCTTCGAATAAATACTCCGGACAAGGAGCTCGACAACTTCATCAACAATTGGCTCCCTCGCCAAGCCTACTACCACGGCGACGTCAACCGTCTCACGACGGACCCCCAGACTCGAAACTACCTCCAAGACAACATGGGCATGAGCTTCATCAAACCCGAAGTGACACGCAGAGCCCTCCTCACCGCACTTGGCCAACAGGAAGAGACAGGGGCTATGCCGGACGGAATCCTCCTGGTCGAGGGTGCCGAGCTGAAGTACATCAACCAGGTGCCGCACACCGATCACTGCGTATGGCTGCCGGTAGCCCTCGAGGTCTACCTGGCCGAGACGGGCGACTATGCCCTTCTTGGAGAAAAGGTGGCCACATCCAATGGAGACACGTATACCGTGTTTGAGCGTATGAGTAGAGCCATGGACTGGTTGCTGTCGAGGTCGGCGCGCGACGAGAGAGGGCTCAGCTACATTGCGCAGGGAGACTGGTGCGACCCGATGAACATGGTCGGTTACAAGGGCAAGGGCGTCTCGGGTTGGCTCACGGTCGCGACCGCGTATGCACTGAACTTGTGGGCCGAAGTCTGCGACCAGCAAGGACAACAAGACGTTGCCGCCAAGTACCGCGCAGGCGCCGCCGATGTGAACAAGGCGGCCAACGATCATTTCTGGGACGGCGACTGGTTTGCGCGCGGCATAACGGATGACGGGGTAACATTCGGGACTAAGCAGGACCGCGAAGGCAGGATCTGGCTGAACCCTCAATCATGGTCCATATTGGGTGGCGCGGCGGCAACTCCGGAGCAACGACGCAAGATGATTGCCCAGGTCGAGGAGCAGCTGAGCACTCCGTACGGCGTCCTCATGTTTGCGCCACCGTACAGCGCCATGAGGGAAGATGTCGGCCGAGTGACACAGAAGTTCCCCGGCCAGGGCGAGAACGGCTCGGTGTACAACCACGCGGCCGTGTTTTACATTTACAGCCTGTACACCATCGGCGAGAGTGACCGAGCGTACAAGCTACTCCGGCAGTTGATACCCGGCCCCAGCAAGGCGGATTACATCCAGCGTGGCCAGCTCCCCATCTATGTCCCGAACTACTACCGAGGTGCTTGGAAGGAGCTACCTCGAACTGCGGGCCGCTCCAGTCAGCTTTTCAACACCGGAACGGTGTCATGGGCATACCGATGCTTCGTCGAAGGACTGTGCGGGTTGCGAGGTGTCCCCGACGGCCTACTCGTCCGGCCGCAGTTGCCGGCAAGCTGGGACCATGTTCAGGTCACTCGGCTGTTCCGCGGAGCGACAGTGCTAGTCAACGTACAACGATCCGACGTGCCGACTACCACGGTCAAATACCAAGGCCGTATCCTGCCAGACGCAAAGCTCACGGACATCAAGCCAGGGACAACATATGAACTTGAAGTACAGGTCCCGCGGTAAGACGGGAGTCGACGGGAGGGTTGTCCCGCATACCAAGTTGGCGGCATGACGGATGAGTGTGAGAAGGGGAGAGCAACTCACATGGGCGAAGGCAAACATTTGGCCGACGCTACTTCCTTTCTCTAGAATAGATAGATTGCGCACGAGCAAAGTCTCCTCTCCCCAAGCTCCCGTTCTTGGACGTGATATCAACCATGAGCCAAACCACCGACACAACTCGGCTTTTACCAATGATTACTCTTGGCCCGTCACGCTCCCGTCCGGTATGCTCTCGGCCTTTGTCCGTCCAATTAGCGACCCGGGAACAACAGTTTTCAACATAAATGAAAGCGTGGCTGCGGGGATGCAAAGGCACAGAGTGGACTGGGTCTCGACTCTGTATCGTCTGATGTAGGTAGTCAGGGCGTCACATATCATCATGGGTTCGAATCAGTGTGGGGAAGCTTGGTGTGCCAATCCCATGCGCATCGTTGCGACTACGAGCATCTCGAGGATGGATGGTGCAGTTGGGGTTGGGAATATGAGGTCTCGTTGTAGTGACGATATTCTTTTGCGAAAGCTTCGGGCGGCCTGAACGCGCTGTTGGGCCTTGATGGAGGCATCCCTTGGCACCACGAAGCAGTTCGACCCATCATCAATGATTTGGATTTGGTGATGCCGGTTGCAGGGCCAGGTGTCTCGGGGATAGGGCTGCGCCGGAGAGCTTCAAGAGCTGCCGAAGCATATCCGCCCGACATGTATTACAGGGGGTAGGCGGAAGTCTAATACATGTCGGGCGGAAGTCCGACATACTTCGCCAGTATAGTGTATATGCGATTGGCCGGTCTGAATTCGCTCGACCAATGTTGGCCTACCTTCTAGAGGTGGATCGAGGTTGAAAAGCCGCGAACCGTATAACACGTCTCGAGACGATGCATGTGTCGTCCTGGTCGCGAGCGTCGGCTAGGTATCGGCGTTTGGTAGGGTCGATGTCGCTAAAGGAAAGATCGGGATCGCGACAAGATCATTGCTTGCGGTCTCGTCGTTTCTTTCGTTGTGGTGGGGAAAGAGGAGATAATGAATGCGATGGTGGTTGTGGTGTTGTAATGTGTTGTTACTCAAACTCGACAAGAGAAGCATGAGCATTACGTAACTGGTCAGGATTACCTCAGCAGCACAATCGAGGAAGTTCCCCGTTCCCGGTGAAGACCGAAATCTTCGAGACTTCCTGACCCGCATCAACCCAGGACAACTATACCTCACCTTACGCCAAGTCACAGGTCTCGCGAACTTCTTGGTTGGCGTGTGTAATACCAACTCTAACTGTATAGAACATCTGCCCGTAACGAGCAGCATTGTCCCTCACCAATGGCATTCTATTCCCGCAAAAGTCGATCGGTTATGCTGCCCCTTTTCCCCGCACGACACGCCGACGACGGCCGGCAATCCTCGATGACCTCCAGCATGCCACCATGAGTAGTACACCTGCTCATCGACAGTCCCGAGACTGAGACGAAACGGCTTTGAACTACACTACGACGGAAGAATTGCCGCCAGATCAGCCGCCATGGCTCCAGCACTGGCCGTCTACGACGAGCATACAATAGAAAACCAGAAGACGGGGGCGATCGGCAAGACGGCCTCGGGCAGGCACCTGAGGATTCGATCTTATCCCAGGTTCGATACGCTTGAGGAAGAGCGCGTCTACCGCAAGCAGCACCTGGCCGCTGCATTCCGTGTCTTAGCCGATCGCGGATATGACGAGGGAGTCGCCGGCCACATCTCGGTGCGTGACCCGGTTCTCACGGATCACTTCTGTATGTTGGCTTTGACGCTGCTCCGACCCTGCTCTTATCTTGCGACTCCGGGCGAACTATATACTCTTACCCGAAACCGCGAATGCTAACCATTGCTACTCGTTAACCAGGGCTCAATCCCCTATCAATGCACTTCAGCCAAATCAAGGTCTCCGATCTCGTCCTCGTCAACGAAGCAGGTGAGGTGGTCGAAGGCGACGAACCCATCAACGCCGCCGCCTTTGCCATCCACTCGGAAATCCACAAAGCCCGCCCCGATGTTCATGCGGCTTGTCATGCCCATAGCGTCCATGGCAAGGCCTTCTCGGTCTTTGGCCGTCAACTCGACATGATGACACAAGACGCGCTGCGCTTCTACCAGAGTCATGCCGTCTATGACAACTTTGGAGGCATCGTGCTGGATCGACAGGAAGGAAAACGCATCGCCGAGGCACTCGGTGGTGGCAAGGCAGTCATACTACAGAATCATGGGCTTCTGACATGCGCCGGCTCGGTAGATGCCGCCGCGTTCTGGTTCCTCAGTCTGGAGAGGACGTGCCAGGCACAGTTGCTCGTTGATGCCGCTTGCCGCGATGAGACGGGATACCGGAAGATACTGATCAGCGACGACGAGGCTGCTTACACTTATACTCAGGTCGGAACCGAGGAGAAAGGGTGGTTGGCATTCCAGCCTTACTTTGACGAGCAGGTAGCCAAGACAAACGGCAGCTTCCTCGCCTAAGGTAACAAGGTCCGCAGGTACGCTAGGGCCATGGTGGTTGGACACCCATTGCGATGACGACCAGTTCGCCCGGCTTGCTAGACATCCTAGCCAGCTTACAAGTACCTCCGTGTGTCATGTTGTGTACGTTCATTGACTTAGTGTTACAGTATATGGTTGGCCATTCCGCACTGGACATGGTAAGCGGACTGCTCGGAATGCTGCACCCTTACAAGAAATGCGGTGTTCGGCCTTCTCCCATCGGTTGACCTCTGTTCAAGCCTCTCCCCGCTTTCACCGGCTACTGGATGGGCCGTTCCCGTTCGCCGTCTTTTCAATACCGTCTTGCCGCCGTTCTTATCGGCTCCTATGATACCTATGGCTGCCATCGTGACTGTCACTGCGCCCATGATTGCCTCAATGCCCCGTCAAACTGCACTCTTTTGATAGATATCTTTGCAGCTGCTGCAAGAAGAGGGAGGGGACTGCAACTGGTCAAGGCAGGGTGAAGCGGCCGGCACCGACAGAGAGAGCCGCCAATAGCATGATAAATGCCTCACTGAGTAGGTATCAAGATGCAGCAGCAGTACCTTGGCCATCACACCTGCAGCTGATAGCGGGACATGTAGCTTCGCGATGGACATTGCGACATGTGTTTGCCAGGGGTTTGACGTGAGTGCCAGCTCATGCTCCGGAATCCCTCCTCAGGGGCCGGTTTAGCGCCTGGAATCTCGTTTTCCTCACACAGAACGCTACAATACCCGGCGGTTCCCGAAGGTATCGCCTGAAGACCAGTGTTAGGAGTCTCGCGACCAAAGTCTTGCTGGGCGGGTCTACCATTGGGATCCCACGAGCAGTGGGCATGGAATACCTGCAAGGCGAAAGCTTGTACAGCGGGGATCCGTGGCACAATGGGTCAACGACAGGTGTGCTACGCCGGGCGGTTGCTCTGAAAGAGGACATCCGTAGTGCCCGGGTCATCAACACCCCCACAGATGAGCGGCATCGGACCGAGGGAAGATCTGGCGAAGCTCACATCTTCTCCATCGTGGACCTCACTGGCGTCGGGGGCCATGTTACAATCTGGAGATGCTGGCGGTAGGGGCTGCAAGACAGGCTTCCGAGTCCATCCCCGAACCCGGTGACCCAGTGTGTACTCGGTGCAGCACCGGCGACCCTTGTGTACCAGCATGGCTCGAGGGCCGTGGTCCAGATGCCAGGGCAGCGTATGACACCAACGCAGTTAAGCTCAAATCAAACCACTCTAGCAGAGGTGAGGCGGACAGGCATGTGTTTGCTTGCTATCTCTTACGCATTTCAGGGCTACTAAGTCTAGTCAACATAGGTGCTTGACCTAATTGATGAGGTATCTATATCAATCGTCCAGCTTCGTGCACACGGTACAGACGGCCGGCGGCCTAGGTGTACTTCTGCGTCTTTGCAAATTGCATTCCCGCAGCGAAATGAAACAACTTCGCCGTCACGATCATGCGGTCCTGCTTGGAGTACTCGACCAAACGGTCATAGAAATCGCTCAAAGGCACGACGATGCGTTGAATGTGCTCGCCATCTTCCAGACGCTGCTCCGGCTCCTCATCTCCCTCCTTGAGATTCACCTCGACCATGACGAGCTGCATGTTGGCGTTGCTGAGGCCAGGGTCAGCAGCCTGCGGAGGGCTGACACTGAGAACACGGCAGTCGTAGCCTGTCTCTTCCTTGAACTCTCGAACTGCCGCTTCCTCGGCCGTCTCGTCTGCATCAATCAGGCCGGCTGGCCACTCGACTGTGTAGGCGTCGAGCGGTGGTCGGTACTGAATCACCACCATGGTCGATGCAGGGCGCGACGGGTGCAGCAGAATGTTGCCCATAGCGACGGCATCGACTCCTGCCTTGCCGCGTGTCTTGCGCGATGCGGCTTCCCACGTGCGAGCTTTGCCGACCTGATCGGTGTACTCGATCTTCTTCAGAGTGACCCATTTGGCCTCTCCAACCGGCAAGTCAGAGATCTTGGTGATGGTCGGCTCTTGCGTTTTGACTGTCATGGTAAACGACCGGCAGGAAATTGGCGAGGGGAGTCGTTGTTGCTCGGCAAGTCTCGTGGTGACGGGCCGTATGGGCTTCCAGAACGAAGACGAGGATAGGCCGCACTGGGCGATGAGTCTCCTGCAGATCCACACGCAAGGCGCTTTCATAAATGATATGGCTGAACACTTCGTTATGAGGATGATTTTGTTAATGGGGCGTTCAAGATGAGCTTCCGTATAGGGTAGGTAGAGTCAAGCGACAGGAAATGAATGGAGGAGAGCGCGGGAAGAGTGACGTTAATTATCCAATCGGTCCCGCCCGCTTATGCAGCCCTTGACAGCAGCCTTGGCAGACCGGCCGGCCAAATGCCGATTTTTTTTCAAGGCCCGGTCTTCAGGTTCGCTTATGTAATAAATACATCGCCCAGTGGTGAGATGTCTCACAGATCTGTCCATTGCATCCCCAGCCATTATCGATGGATGTTGTCTTACTAGGTACCTAGTTGTTCAACTTCCTGTATGCCTTGCCTGCAAAATATTTCTAGTCACCATTGGCCTAGGATGTTGTACACTATTTCTTGAACTCCGTCTGAAGTGTCTGCTATGCATCCAAAGCACGTTTCAGTGTTTCACCTTTCACCCAGGCTAGGGGTACCTGCTGTGTTGGTGAGTGAAGGTTCGATCATTGTCTCTCGACACTTCAAATTTCAACATACCGATCAACAGCCTTGTTGCTTACTTATGGCAACAGAGACATTGTCCATCGTCAGTGTCCCGGCTACTGTCCCGTTTGTTGCGTTGAGCATGATACGGGTACGGATAACCAGGCTTACGTCCTCTTCGTTGGCATTTCGGATATTCTCGTGCACAGCTACAGAGTCCCGCCGCGTGTACACGCCCCCAGTAACCCAGCTACCCGCGGTAAAGGTCGTCGGTGGAGGGCTGTTGGTGGCTGATCCGGGGGAGAAGATGTAGGCAACCGGAAGTGTGCCTACAATCCCCTCCTCCAACTGGGCGAAGCCGTGATAGACGAAGCTGAACACTGTAGATGTGCATCCTGGGAGGAAACGTGCAGACACAAAGATGTCGCATTACTTTTCGCGGTTCGAGCCGTCAACCCCGAGATCGACAATGGTCTGATACTTGTCGAAGCCGACTGTGAAGGAAGTGCTATCAGAGCTGACGTCTGTTGTGACTGATGTCTGCGGACAGCCTGATCCCGACGCCATGATATTTGTGAATTGGATGGAGGCATCGTGTCCGGAGCTTCCAAGCGTACCCGTGGGCGCACAGGCTGCATAGCTTGCCAGCAGAAGGACGAGTGTGGCCAACTTCATAGTGAACGATGGTAGTGGGAGCAAGCTTTCCACACTTCTGAGCTCTGGTCCCCTATCCTGAGCGCACCACACGGCATCCTCGCACGCATTTATATACCCTGTGGGTTGGCTCCATCCTGGCATTGGGAACCGGTGACTGGACCACAAGAGGCATCAGTTGTTCTGTTCAGGCAGGTGACAACGAGGCTTTGCTGGCCGATGCGCGAGGTTCATGGCAAGCCTCGAGCACTCGCACTCGGTGGTGTTTCCCCCTTGCCGTGCCATGGGTTACGGCGGCTAGGGTACAACCTAGAAAGGTAGGTGAGCCGGCAGATCTTGAAAAAGCATGCAGAGCGAAACGGCACGATTTCGAACTCCTTTGGGCTTGGGGCTTGCCCGACAAACGGTCAAAGCCCTAGACTAGATGGGGTGTATGGCGGCGGCCGACGTGCTCTCTTCGAACCGACATATTTCTCAACTTGCGCTGCAGGTATGATTTGAAATGTGCTTGCCGTTCTGCAGGCGCAGGTTTCAACATGGGCACCACCGAAGAGGAAGCCCGAGTTGTCGATGTCGATGACTACACCATCTGGGACAGACCTCTCGGCGTCCACGGCAAACAACTGGGCCGGTGTGCCCGACGGCAATGCACGACACGTGAGGTGGTCAGGGGTCACGGTCCGTCGTCCGGGGTTGTACCACAGGAGTCGCATTCTTTCCAGCCTTGCAGATATTGTTGCTAATTCCGGCACCTGACTCAGCCATGGCTACTGGTCTAGGCACGCGTGTGAACTTCGAGAAAAGATGAATGCCGCCTTAAGCGCGACGCCAAGCCTGGCTGACGGGAATGTACGGTATGTGCCTAGGTACTTCCAAGCAAGACCTGAAGAACAGAGTCTTTTGATGGCAACAACAACTGCGCGAATGATGCAAGGTGGCTTTGAGGTTGAAATGGATCAATTATGCTGACATCCCATTGTTTGTTCTACGTAATTCTGGAACCTGAACACCGAGGTCTATTCCAGGAATGGAAATACTCATGTTCGTCCAATTCTCTGAACGGACGGACAAAACGACGATTACTAATTGGCATGTTACTGCTACAGGCGCCACGGCAACTTTGAATTCCGAGACGGTTAGGAGTCTAGGAATTTAGACCCGTCCGTGCGGTTTGCCGATGAATATCCGAAGACTGTTTGTCACGAAAGCATCACCGTCGACTCCAGGTGTGCGTGCTTTCTTGCACTGCTCTCTTCTAATAACACTAGGTCGGTCGCGATTGCACACCCTCTTGGAAGCATGGACAGAGACTCCAGAATGCTCCGGCCGTGTCGTTCGCCTTCCTAGCGCATAGTTAGGTGTAGCTGCCGCACGCGGCACATTAAGCAGCAACCAAGATCCGCCCTCTCTTCGTCCTCGTTGCTGCTAGGTTTGCGTTGCATTTGTGTCAAAGAATTGTAAGTGTTTGCAGCAATGCATATGCCAATAGTGTTGTCTGGTCTTATGAAGCTAACGAGTTACTGATGTCCAGAATTGTCTCCCAGATTGCAACGACCGTTTCCACCGCCCTTGGAGACGATCGGATCGTTGTCATCGACGACGTTAACGCCGCAGTCGAACTTCCATACACGTATCACCCGATTGCACCTTGCATATTGCTCCTCACGTCGCTCATCAGCTTCACAGTACCGGGTGGCCAACTAGAAGATGCGAAGTCTCGGACCCCGGCCGCGCAACACACGCGTCACCCCCAGCAGGAACCCGTGTTGTACAGCGGGATATATATACCATGCAAGCGGCCTCGGCAAACCATGCAATCTGGAATCCTCTTCTTGTTATTTCCTATGGGCATCATGATCTGACCTGAAGCCACGGGCTCCCAGTCTGAGCTAGCTATGGGCATATGGAGCCGGCTCCTGGGCTGGCTGTTGAGCTGACCGTTCCGCGTTCAGATACGTGCTCCACGATAATCCAGAAGTCTGTGGCAGGTTGTGCCCAGGAGACCGGGCATGACCTTTTGCCCTCCAATCACAGGGTTGGTACGACCTGGGCTGTGGCTCATACCTGATGTGTGGGACATGTTGCTGCAGACATATGCGAATAAGCCCTTGTCGTCATAGTCCCTAGCACTAGGATGGGTACACATTGTTACCTCGGATCGCTGTCCTTCCCACATCATATTCGTCTGTCGGCCGTTGCTCGCTTCCTCCTCTCTTCCTGTCATCCCAGTACACTGCCATTTCATTGGGTCGCTTATTTGCTGCAGCTCAAGGCCAATGGCAAGCCCAGGTCATGCAAGGCGGCGTAGCGCGAGTTCAGCCTCACTGTCGAGCAACCAACCTCCTGGCGATTCTTCCCCCTTCCCCAAAGCGCTGTGTGTTCAACCCATCCTGCTTCAACAAATACCGCTTGCTTTCCACATACGCCATTCTAAGATAACGACACCTGCCCCCCCCACCCCCCAAGTCTCTTTTGACATACAGTCTGCGGGGTTCTCCTTCCCCGTGTTCACCTGGTCTTCTGCTCCTGCTAGTCAAGTGCTCCAAAAGTCGTTTCCTGTCCGCACCTCGGCATGACAATATCGCCACACCTGGCCGGGAGCGGCCCCTTCCTCGGATTGCGGACGGAGTTGAGCGGACTTCTCCGTGTTGATACTGCTCCTAATGCAGACCAGCCTCTAAGTCCACAGATATTGTTGGTGGCGACCGATGTGCTCAAGCCCTATCTCCCTGGCCAGCCTCGAATTCGTCTTCCTACACGTACGCCTGGTGCTATTCCCAGCCATATTCTGCGTGCCCTGCGGGAATACCTGGACCGATCCCACTTGACGACGGAACTTGATAGCATCTTGCCGTTCATGAAGTATATCTTTGTAAGCGCCCATTCTCAATGGCAACCCGCTTGGAAGTTGGACAACTCTACCACCAGCGTGTTAGACAGGCCGAGGGCTGATGCGCCCATATTGAGCGCTTATTACTTGACACCTTGACCTAACGCATGCTGCCTTTCGATTAGGTCCAAACACCATCTCATCGGCATATTATGCCTCTGCACCACCAAAAGGCCCATGGACGGCAGGTGGTGGTCGATGAACACCCTGGATTGCACTTGGTATGGTACTACGACCGCATCTTCGTCAAACCGATCCCGGCCTATCTGTACACTCGTGCATTCTGGGAATTCGCCGCGCAAGACAAACCGGAAGTGTACAAGGCTGCTGTAGGGTTTCTACGCAGCTACTACCACCTGATACGGTACGAGACCGACTTCATTGAAGCGTGCGACACGAACCTTATTCCTAAGAAACCCGACGGAACCCGCCCGTGCTTCGAAGAGTTCTGGGAGTTCATCGCCCCTTTCGAGGACGTCGGAGACGCGCATGTCTCCCGCCGATTCCACTACGGTGAACTGCGTCTAACTCGCCTCAACAAAACCGCCATGTTGTTTCGGGGCCACCTGGCGTACTTCCATATTCACCCGCAATGGGGGTCTTATCTGTCTCACATGCTTGGTCCTATAATCACCATCTTCGCCGTTATGTCCGTCGTCCTGAACTCGATGCAGGTGACGCTCCAGGCTGTGGCCGGGCCGGATGGGGTAGAGCAGCGGTGGCATACTTTCGTGACAGTTGCGGCATACTTCCCAGTGGCAGTTGTTTGTCTGATTGCGGCTGTGATATTCACGGCCACAGTTGGTATTGTGGTCATGGGCATCAAAGATCTCATCTGGTCGTACACTGTTAGGCGTAGGAAAGAGTGCGGCGACCGTGATGCTGGGGAGAAAAGCCACGGCATGGTATGGTGAGACGCAACGGAACCGGCATCCGTAACGTCGAATAACCTACAGTGGACTTTGGGTTAAGACAGCCTCACGACCAGGCACTCTGCCGTCGCCAAACCCCCGCCGGCGGCTAAATTGCCACATGTCCCCGCCAGTCACTTATGCTTATACGTGATCGCCGGTACTGTGCGGGGGAGATTCTGGGGTCACTATGGGTGTTAATGATAATCCGCCAGTCGGAGTCAACGCTTGTCATGAGGGCATGCCCCAGGCTGCGTCTGTCCTAGACCTGCGGCGATTTGCCGCCCGTGTGCAAGAAGAGGAGAGGGATGGCACTAGGCACAAGAGCCAGCCTGGCATCACGGTGACACAAATGCTTCCGGGAGATCGCGTGTGATCAGAGTTGGAACCAGGATGTTGTCGATAATTTACACCCGCATAAAACTCCAATCTCGGTTTCGACAGAGGAATTTCTGAACGTTGTGAAAGGTTTCCCCTTGCAATACCTTGCGGTACGTTCTCGGACCAGAAGCATCATCAGCGCCACCGCTCGTTATCCGAACGATGGGGCATCTTGCAGCTAGCCTAGCAGTCAGTTTCCTGACAACGATGGCGAGGGCAGGGCTAGTATATCCCGATTGCGTCAATGGGCCGTTGAAGTCAAACCTGGTGTGCAATGTCACGGCTTCAGCTGACACCAGGGCCACCGCACTTGTGGCTGCCATGAGCAACAGCGACAAGCTCGCTAACCTGGTAAAGTCAGTCCAGCAGCTACCTGACCCCTGTTATGTTGCTCAAAGATGTTCCTCCCGCCTGACGCAGACTTGTAAACAGCAACTCACCAGGTTCCCAAAAGCTCGGGCTTAGCGCATACCAGTGGTGGAACGAGGCTCTGCACGGGGTTGCGCACAACCGAGGCATCACTTGGGGCGGCAGCTTCAATGCCGCCACTCAGTTCCCGCAAGCGATTACAACCGGTGCCGCTTTTAATGATGATCTCGTCGAGCAAATTGGTATTGCAATCAGCACCGAAGCGCGAGCATTCGCGAACAATGGTCGGGCTCACTTAGACTTCTGGACTCCGGACGTCAACCCCTTCCGAGATCCCCGATGGGGTAGAGGCCACGAGACGCCAGGGGAAGATGCTCTCCGGAACAGCAGATTCGCCGAGGCCTTTGTGCGTGGATTGCAGGGGACCTCCTCCACACCCAGGGTTGTCGCCACGTGTAAGCATTTTGCGGCCTACGACCTCGAAGCCGCCGGCAGCACGACGCGCTTCAATTTCGATGCCAAAGTCTCGATCCAAGACTTAGCAGAGTACTACCTCCCACCGTTTCAAGGCTGTGCCCGTGACGCAAAGGCCGGGTCTGTCATGTGCTCATACAATGCGGTCAACGGCGTGCCAGCGTGTGCGAACCCGTATCTGATGGACACCATCTTACGGAAACACTGGAACTGGACCGATCAGAACCAGTATGTGGTCACAGACTGCGACGCCGTCTATTATCTAGGGAATGCCAACGGTGGTCATCACTACAAGCCGAGCTATGCCCAAGCCATCGGCGCAGCCTTTGAGGCGGGAGCGGACAACATTTGTTGGGCGACCGGCGGCACAGCTCCGGATCCATCCGCCGCGTTCAACCAGAAACAGTTCACGCAAGCTACTCTCGATCGAATGATTCGACGACAATATCAGGGTCTAGTCAGAGCGGGTTACTTTGACGGTCCTAATGGCGCATATCGTAGTCTCGGAGCCTCGGATGTTAACACGCCAAAGGCTCGTGATCTTGCACTCAAAGCCGCGCTGGAGGGCATTGTCCTGCTGAAGAACGACAACCTATTGCCGTTGAATGCAACCTCATCCGGAGAACCGCTTGCAATGATCGGCTTTTGGGCCAGCAAAGCGGACGAAATGCTCGGTGGCTACAGCGGATCGCCCCCTTTCAGTCATGACCCTGTGTGGGCAGCCAAACAGATGGGAATCACGGTCAACTATGCTCCCGGCCCGCTTGCCCAGGGAAGTTTTGATTCTTCAGCAGCCGTGGCCGCTGCCCAAAAGTCCAAGTTCATCATCTACTTTGGTGGCATTGATAACACGATCGAAAAGGAGAGTCTTGACCGCACATCGATATCATGGCCCAACAGCCAGCTCACCATGATCAGCAAACTTGCAGATCTAGGTAAACCTGTCATTGTCGTCAAGATGGGCACCCACGTGGACGATACACCGCTCCTCAACATGCCCAACATCAGAGCCATCCTCTGGGCTGGGTATCCCGGACAGGATGGCGGTACGGCTGTGATGCAGGTGATCAGTGGTGCCGTTTCTCCTTCAGGAAGACTGCCCATGACGATGTACCCTGCCGATTACGCGAATAAAGTACCCCAGACGAACATGGCGCTCCGACCATCCGGGTCATATCCCGGACGGACCTATCGTTGGTATCAGGGTGCCGTGTTTCCCTTCGGGCATGGGCTACATTACACGAACTTTGCCATCGAGTTTGGTGCTTTCCCAGCTTCGCTCTCTATTGAAGCGTTAATAGACTCGTGTACGGAGGAATACCTGGATCGGTGCCTCTTTCGTCCCCTTCCAATCACGGTGACGAACACGGGTTCTTCCGCATCCGATTATGTCGCTCTAGGTTTTGTTGCCGGAAGTCATGGTCCGTCTCCGTACCCACACAAGACTTTGGCTACCTACCGCCGCTTCTTTGGCGTGATGCCAGGGCAGGCGCAGAGCGCATCTTTATCTTGGACACTGGGCAACCTAGGACGAGTGGATGTGACGGGCAGTCGTGTGCTGTATCCGGGAGTTTACACCATTCTTCTAGATCAGCCAACGGTGGCAAATCTAACATTCGAACTGACGGGAAAGGGGGCAGTATTAGACAGATGGCCACAGCAGTAGCTTAGGACTACACTGAATCAACATCGCGTTAAACCTCGATTCAACCTACACCTTTAGTGACCAAAGACGGAATGCCCCTTCTGCTAGAGTTCGTCCTTAGCCAGCCGGCAGTGGCCAATGGGATGGGATACCAGTCGTGTGTGCCTCTGGAGACATGCGAGCAATATGGCTCGCTTGACCCGTTTCACGACTCAGGCCCTTCGCTCAAAATCGTCTTTGCTGAATCCATACTACCAGCCGCAGTAGCATTGTATGCTGGACCTGAGCACAGGATATACGGCGTTTTGCCGAATCCCTTCCTCAGAGCAGCCTGAATGCTACTCAAGTTATACGCCGTCTGGGCTTAGAGAGGGCTTGGGAACTTACTGCTTGTTGTTGGGAGACGTGGTAGTGTGCTTGGTTGGTTGTTTGGAGTTGGAGAAAACTCTCGGTTGGTTGGTAGCACGTTTCTAGCTGTTAAATACCTTCCTTGTGGCTATCCCACTTGCGTACGTGGCTCGCCGGTGACTCTTGATATTGGATGGACTTGTATATTGTATGCGCGGTATAAGGTTCGAGCCTGCCTCGGATACGTAGGACCTCGGCGTGACGAAGTCTCTGTAGAAGAGTTCAGATATGCGTGATTATAGTAGTGGTATCGAAGTACTTGGTCTGTAATTGTGAGCCCCCTTGGGCCTTTGGCTGGGTCTATATTGTTGTTTTACTGTGAGCTTGATACCCTTAAAAAATTACGCCGTCTGGTTATTTGCAGTACTGGGCGTATGACCCGTTGCAGAAGTCTGGCCAAAGGCCATGGATCGTCCATGTGTATTTGGGGTTGACCTGCCCCTCAAGCTCATAGCCAGTGTGCGTTTGCCACAGTTGGGTGGCTAGTACTAGGCCGCCGAATGTCTCGACGCAGCAGCTGTCTGATTTTGTGGCGTCGGCTAACGGGCTGCAAGACAACTCCGGGGCTTGAAGGGAACAGGTGTGGTTTGAGTTTTACCAGGCTAGAGTCCAGCGCAGATGCCTTGGACGAGAAACCCGAGTACGGCAAGTTTGTCGAACATTATGATTCCCGTCTCACTCGGATCCCGCGAACAGTATGTGAGTGTCTGTCAGCGGGTATGAGCAAGTAACTAAGGTAGTTCCTAGCCAGTCTCTTTAACTGTCGAGCCGTACCTTAGCGAATGCAATAGAGGATATCAATCTCCAGGGGGAGTCGCAGCTTATCATGGCGCTTTAAAACAGAATTCCATCTCGAGCAGTTCAGTTGCGGAAGCGGGGGGAGGCTCTGCCCGCCGACCATATGACAATGGGAGACCAAGACGTGGCCGAGTACCTTGTAAATCAAGCTAGACACATGACCCGCGTCTACGATAAGCAGAAACTAGGAACAGGGAGCAGTTACAGTAGACTAGGCTATCGCCGCACCTTTGATTGTGACATTGTATTAGGGACCCAGAGCACGAGCTGTTAGCTCGGTACACAGGAATTACCGAGAGCGCATTCTAAGGTAATCGAAGGAAATATTCCCGATCAGTACGTGGGGTGTTAACATGCGGTTGTCCTCATATATTTTTGATGTCATCCCTCTCTTTCGCTTAATGCCGACATCCTTTACTCTCGAGGTATCTCAAGATGCGGACAAATGTTGAATACATTGTCTAATAATGCCTGTGTTAAGAGGGCGGATTGGAACTAGCTTAAAACACACTGAAAACATCTCTTGGCTCAGAAGGGCATAGACCTTTCACTCTGGAACACCATCGCGGACTACAACAGCGCCATTGATAAAGCCAGTTCCATCAACAGGACCGTTGCATCTTGTAGCCTCATTACAGTCGGGATTGAAAGGACATTCCAAGTCCAAGGTTCCTGTCCCAATGACAAATGATGAACTGTGCCTCATTTTAGTCTGACTTCGCTCAACGGTATAGCGGTGTACAATTCCATGTACATGGCTACATACGTAGTACTTTGATTCGTCTGATCATAGCACGTCCAGGACTGGTTAAGGGTCATAAACGCCACGTCTATGTTGACCTGGAGTAGCACTTGCAAGGTCTCGTCATTCGGGGTGCCCAATATTTGACATAAGCTGTTGAAGGCCAAGGGGCATGTCAGAGATTCGGTCCTGTTGGTGAGTGAGTTGGAGAGCACGAAGGATGCTGTGCCAGGCGTATATGTTTCGTTGCTGTACGTGATGTTTATCGCGTCCACAGTCCAGTTCGGAACAAGGCAGTCTCCAGTGCTTCGAGAATTATGGAATGCCGAGGAAGAGAAGGCAAGGATAAACCAGACAACCGGGAGAAGGTTCCGCTGTGATAGCCACTGTCTAACATGGATCGACATGGTGTTTTTAATATTGTTGGTGCCAAAACCAACACTGATATCAAGAGGGTAAGTTAACATGTGGCAGTGAAAACGCGACGAACCATACGATTTCGGCAACCTTTCTATATCGCGCGGAAAGCTTAATAGCCTACCCATACCATACCGAGTACGACCTAGAGACGCAATTACACATTTACCCAGTTCAGCACTCCACTGGTCATCATTATATAAAGCACGATATTGACGGGTTCGGATAATGCTCAACCATATGTCGCGGCTAAAACAGGCAAGTACCACGTGGAATGAAACTCGGACACAGACGGTCCGCCGAGCATTGCCGGCGCCAATAATCAAACTCCAGAGACTCCACGGTACATCTTGCAGCATGTCGTATAACTAATGGAACTCGCTGGTGAAGTTTTGTAGACCTTAATTTCTGCCATACCTGAGAGAAGCACAGTTACAGCAATGTGGTACAGATCAGTTTCCACGAATACCTCGTACTTCAAGTACCGTAGGGTATTAGCCATCTTGGCCCTCGGTACCCAGGCAATTGCGCTTGTCTCGCATCCTCATGAGATCTCCAGCGCCGTTGCTGATGATGAAAACCACTGGGTCGCAACATGGACTTCCATGCCACAAGAAGTCGAGCAGAGTAACCTGCCTCCATCACCATCTGTAAGTTTGCCTCTCCTAGAGATATGTATAGACAAAGCCCAAGAGCTAACGGTTGGTGCCGTCTTAGGGCAGTGGTAACGCCATGTTCCGAGATGCTACATTACGCCAGACACTGCATATGTCTGTTGGGGCAAGCAGAATTCGAGTCCAATTATCCAACACCTTTGGCGGCAGTGATCTCTCTATTACAGGAGCATCTGTCGCACTGCCCACGGGAAGTAAGATTGGAGTGAATGGCATAGACACGTCAACTCTAGCCGGTCTCATCTTCAAGGGATCCAGCTCGGTCACAATTCCTCGAGGGCAAGTGGTGTATTCGGATGCCATCGATTTCTTAATCGAGCCTCAATCAATGCTTACAGTTAATCTGTACCTGCAAGGGGGTCAGTCAGGCAACAAAATTACTGGGCATCCCGGGAGCAGAACCACCTCGTGGATGCAGTCTGGAAATCACCTGAATGCGTCCAGCGTAACCGGGGCGAGCACGAAGCATTGGTACTTCCTTAGTGTCGTTGAGGCATGGGTGCCGACAAACACCACCGCTCTGGTTATCCTGGGGGACAGTATTACGGATGGACGAGGGAGCGATGACGACAAGAACAATCGGTTAGTCTCGAACCCCTGTAGTCACTTGACATGGAGTTTCATCGGCTCACAAACATGCAGCTGGACCGATCTCTTGTTGGCGCGCATGCAATCGAACGAAATCACGAACGTGGCAGTAAACAACCAAGCAGCCGGTGGCAATGCGGTGCTCTCGGGAGGTCTTGGCCCTACCTTGCTGTCACGATACAAGCGTGACGGCCTTCAGCAGCAGGGTGTCAAGTATGTCATGATTTTTGAAGGGGTCAATGACATCGGCAGCGGCGGGGGTATTGTTGGGGACCAGCTCATTACCGCTTTCAAGAAAATCATCGCGGACTGCAAGGCCGCCGGTCTGACTACAATCGGCGCAACCATAACCCCCTTCGGGGGAAACAGCTACTCCAGCGGGGTTCATGAACAAGCGAGGCAGAAGGTGAATCAATGGATCATGGCTGCCGGCAACTTTGATCACGCAGTTGACTTCGCTGGGTTCATTGGCCAGGGGAGCAGCCTGAAGAGTCAGTTCGACAGTGGTGATCACCTGCACCCCAGTGTTGCAGGGTATCAGGAGATTGCAAACAAGTTTCCTCTTGATATATTCAAGTAGGTCGGGAACAATATTTCCTGGTGGGCTAGAGAGTTGAGAGTCTTTGCCAGTATCACAGTGTGCTGTCCTCTTAGCACCGTATTAGGTCTCTGTCTACGGTCTCAATACAGGTCGCATACCACCTGTTATTATAAGTGTCTTCTTGAGCATTTTACACTTCAACTTGATGGAACAGCTGATCGTTACGGCTGGAGACCCTGTGGCGCTGCGTAGGTAGTCTTTGAAAGATGCGGTGATACCGCCCTGCAGCCCCGGCTCCTATATCCCCCATGTCAAGATCTCGTAGAATTATGATCGCGTACGAGCCAACGTCTCATTCAAGTGGTGGGAGTGTCCAAATCACAGATGTGCTCAGCACAGTCTCAGTCATGCTTAGTCATGCATCAGAGCGATATTCCGGCAAGGCTATCTCCGTATCATGATTTAAGTGTACTTACATTGCTTCCCCCGTCAGCTCTACCTGTTCCTGTAAATCCCGACCAATGGCCCATCTAGCTCTACTCTTACGAAGTGTCCTGTGCCATTGGAATGACAGCTAAATTCCTTCCTGACCATGCGCAGTTGTAGAAAGTCAACAACGCGTAGAGCTTGATCAAGGAGTGGAAGTAAGCAAAGCACACGTAAACCGGGAACAAGACAATGTCTTCCGGATGCCGAGCGTAATATGCGTAGACCTTGACAACCTTGGTCAACAGTATCCAGCAAGCTAGCCCGAGCAGGGGGCCTGCAGGGTATTTCACCTGCGAATACCAATCAGTTTTGGTGAGAAGATAGAGCAGCAAAGGATCGACTATCGCTGCGAAGTTAGTAAAGCTGGTTAGATATACTGCGTATGTGCAGTATGGCTGGCGACACCAGACCGTGCGGTCCGTGAACAACGCACACGAGTTTGATCTCCATGTGGTTCGGGCCCAACGAGAGCACTGACCGAGAAACTTCTTGACGACGGGGCTGTCAACGCCAACAGTTGTCTCAATGCAA
This sequence comes from Coniochaeta sp. 2T2.1, assembly GCA_009194965.1. Taxonomy (NCBI): domain Eukaryota; kingdom Fungi; phylum Ascomycota; class Sordariomycetes; order Coniochaetales; family Coniochaetaceae; genus Coniochaeta; species Coniochaeta sp. 2T2.1. The sequence goes on along the minus strand of VSMA01000017.1, from coordinate 77,712 downwards.
GCCTCTTGAGAGTACTGCACCTTGATGTCCCAGCCAGACTTGACCACGTACCGTGTAATGAAGTTGTCGTCATCGGCAGCCAAAGGACCGCACTTGCCAAAAAGAAACCTCTCGTTGAGAGAGCTTGACAAGAAGTCTTGTTGCTGGAGGATCTGCGTACGAATCGCACATGTCCGACCAGACACAACAAATACGCCACCATCTATGGCATTCGTTGCCCGAATCTCGAAGTTGTGGCGCTCAAGGTACAAAGCGCCTAGCATGTTCCAGCAACGCCGCCACAGCTGACCTCCCTGTCGCCGGACACGTTTGTTCGTTGCCACCATACCCACAAATTGGTCTTGAAATGGTTGGAGAATTGACTCAAGGAGTTTCGGCCCCCAGAACACGTGGTCGTCCAGAAAAACCGTGATCTTTGTCTTGACCATGCCGATGGCGTGCCCGACTTGCTGCCGTTTGTTAGCTATGTCAGTGCTTCCGACGACAAAGTCTATGGTGCTATACTTCGCTTGGAAGGGCTTGACCACGGCACGTGTAGTCTCGAGTAACATCGGGCCTGCTGTGATGATTATTATCTTGGCTGGCAAATTCCGGGAGCAGCTGTCCAAGCACTCCTGAAAGTCTCGACCGCGAGGGTCCATCGTGGGCAAAATGACCGTGACATCTTTATATCCCCGGTAGTCGAGCTGATAATCCGGTACACATGTTGGCTTGTACATCCAGAACCCTAAAACATTGACAATGAAGCGGATATATCTCCAAGACAACAGCATGAGGAAGTCAAAAAGATACAGGTCATTGCCCGCAAGCCAGTGAATACTGCAAACCACCAAGCCAGCTGTGCTAAGAAGAATGGCAATGCTTGAAGCGTTGGACGCTAACGTGTGCATTGGTGAACCCCCTTGAGGAAGCATTGTGGGACAGCGGCAATGTCGCGGTAAGTCGTTCGGCGACCAGGTGAGAACAGGAAGAATGCTGTCTGTGGGTAGTTTTAACTGGGCTGATATCTGTGAAATGGTTCTCGGCGGATATGTTAGAGTTGTAATGGCGATTGTAGGCGGTCGTGTTTGTTTGTAGCAACGATAATAGGACGGCAGAGACATGTTGGTAATTAGAGAAAGACCGTTCCAGCTCTTATACTCTTCCCTACACAGGAAGATAAAGTTAGCCTCTTTCCCACGTAAAAGACAAGCTCATTATGATAATGTAAACAAAGGTAGAAGAGTACAAAGTGCAATAGTGGTACGAGCTTAGCAGTATGTAAGAAGGCTACAAAGCGACTGGTTAGGGGCTCGACACTGTTAAAGAGTTACATGAAAGGACTTCACATCGTCATTCTTATTACAAGAGTTCATTAAAGCTTGCCAAGCTACAAAACTTAGCTATTGAGAGTTATGTCTCTTGTTGCCTTACAGAACTGAGTTAGCGGTTAGCTCGCTTTTGAACAGTACCTTAGTCAAAGAAGTTTTCTTTTCCACTTTCCCATACGCCTTAGATCCTATTATAGACGGGGTAGCTGACTGTCTGACTTCCTCATGTATGAGCTCTGCCTGGACCATGGGTAACTGTACGTACCTCCACGCGCATGATGCCATACAGTGGATGATTGATATCGGTTCTCTACATTCCGAACATCCGCTGCGGCAGCTAGGTAGCCCCGGCTTCCGTTAAAAATGACCGATGACCGACGTTCTCCACAATGAAGAGAACCGCCCAAGTCCCGACTTAATCTAAGTTATTAGGCGGCCGACTCGCCGTCGTTGTATCGGCATCGGTCTTTATTAGAACGACATTTTTAACACCGCCGGCATATAAAATATTGTTGGTATCACCAGGGTTGTGATACACGTATACGTGTAGGTGTAGGTGCCCTCTGTAGAGGGCATCGCAAAGTGGTGGTCAAAACGGCTGTATATTCTTGACTCGTCTAAGTGGTAAGGAGGGAGATGAGGCCCTCACGAGATAGGGGCTGCGGGCTGCGGCGGGCCTGCGCCGCAGGTCACGTGATGCAGCCTCGTAGAGACGGCTCAGGGATAGGGTTCGCTAACCGTCACCGCATCCATCCTTCCCCCCATATTCTACTGCGCCCGGCGTAGATATTCCAACACTGGCAGTCTCTCTTTTGAGGCCGGGAATACGCCGAGTCCGCAGTCATATAGACTATCTGCATATAAGTCCTCCCAATATCTACCTCCCCTCGCAGGTTACCTTCACCGGGCGACCCAGCCTTCCACGCGGATAGTAACGGCGTTGTTATCAATGAATTGCTTAAGAGCGCCGTTGGGGCTGCTTTTGGTGAAGGCGTCTACCAAGTTGTCTCTTCCATCGATCCATCGTACCTCGTAAAGCTCCCTCCGTTCATACGACTCGCGCAAGGCCATAATATCGATCATAAGCCTCTTTTCCTTCGTAGTCCCCAACTTGACGAGGCACTCGTACAGCGAGTACGAGTCTGTACAGACGACAGTCTGTACCGGGGGTAGACCGAGGTACGCGTTAATCCTACGCAGGGTAGTGTCACGGCGCTGAGGCCCCAGGTAATTGAGCCACGTGACCCTGTCACGTGGTAGGCCTAGTGCGGGCCCGCGACAAAGAAATATCTTTATATTGATTCTGTCCATTATATTTTGTAGCTCTTCGAGCTACGTCTTATCATCAGCCTGCCCGCAACCACGGGATTGAGTCTGTCCGTAGCAAATACCATCTGTTTAGCCTTACTCCGCTCTCAGCCTGACAGTCCCGTGACATTACGTAGCTCCTACCCCTACCGCCATCACTACTGCTGCAATGGCGAACCGCCCGCTACCACCGTTCCTGCCGGAAGACGACGAGTCCTTTGCCGCCCACGTAATGGGGCATATTTCCCAATGGTACGAGTATTTCCGCCTGGCTTACGACTATATCGCCCGGAAGGAGACCGACGACCAGGAAGTCTACGCCAAGATCGAACAGCAAGGCCAGAGGATCTTGGAACTAGAAGAGGAAACCCAGCGCTTACAGAAGGAGCTGACGAGCTCCAACGCAGTCGCCAACTATCAGGAGAAGGAACTGGATAAGCTCCGGGATCTTCTTATCGAAGCCAAAGCGGGACGAGTCCTCGCCGAACACCGAGCTAAGTCGCAGACCGCTACCGTCACCGTACCGGCACTCGTCACTACCCCCGGAACCAACACCCCCGTCGACACACAATCCAATGGCTCCCAGCGCCTGTCCGAGAGACTCCCTGACCCCGACAAGTTCGAAGGAGAACGCAAGGACCTACGCCGCTTCGTCTCCCAGATACACGAGAAGATGAAGGCTAACCGCGACCGCTTCCCCACACCCCAGAGCCGTATGGCCTATGTTACCAACCGACTGAAGGGCCCTGCCTATGCCCAGATTCTCCCGCACATCAAGGAAGGCGTCTGTCAGCTTTCCGACTACGACAAGATCCTGGACCAGCTGGACCGCGCCTTTGGAGACCCGAACCTCGTCAACAATGCCCGAAACGACCTCTTCCGCCTGCGCCAATCAAACAAGGACTTCAGCACGTTCTTCGCCGAATTCCAGCGCCTCGCCCTCGAGGGACAGATGTCAGAAGAAGCCCTACCGACGCTCCTAGAACAAGCCATCTCCCGAGAACTGCGTAGCATGCTGCTTCACCACGAACCGCCCAGTCGGGAATATCACCAGTACGCTGCCTTCCTACAGAATCTAGAAAACCGCCGTCAACGCTTTAACCAACCCGTGCCGACCCTTGGAAGATCTTACACCGCCCCGGCCCCGAGCACCAACCGGCCGCAGACCATCTCCCCGCCCGCGAAGGGACCGGAGACGAGGGCCGAACGCGGCGAGCCTATGGACCTCAGCGCGCAGCGAGGGTCACGGTTCGTCCCTGGAGGCCGACGAGAGAGAGGAGAATGCTTCCGTTGCGGTTCTCAGAGCCACCGCGTTGCCGATTGCCCCCACCCCGATACTCGCTCCCGCCTACAAGCCAGAGTGGCCCGTTCCGGTTCCCCCGCCAGCTTGTCCTCGTCCAGATCCCGCAGCCCGCAGCCGAGCATTGAGGTCTCGGTAAACGGAGCGAGCCTGCGTTAAGTCGCACACAGGCTCCTATAGAGCGCACAACACGACACCAACCGAACCGCGCACTAAGAACGCTGAAGATCTCTGCTGCCGCCGTCAAGGGTCTCTCGGTCCGCGAAGAAGAGGACATGAGATCCCACCTAATGATATTACCCGCCACCCTGGAATTAGGAGACCGGAAACTGCCTACCTACGCCTTAGCCGACTCTGGCGCCGAAGGAAAGGGATTTGTTGACCAGAGCTGGGCCGAGAGCCACGAGCTCCCGCTAAAGAAACTGAAGAGACCGTTCGCCCTGGAGGTCTTTGACGGCCGAGAATCCGAGAGTGGGAAGGTCACCCACTATGTTATCACCAGCCTGAGGATTGAGGACCACTTCGAGAAAGAGATCAGACTATACGTCACGCAGCTAGCGTATTACCCCGTCATACTAGGAATGCCATGGCTAAAGGAACACGACCCGAGGGTCGGGTTCGCCAGCCATACCTTCACCTTTGACAGCCAGTACTGCCAGAAGAACTGCAACACCCCCGCCCGCCCGTCCAAGATCAGAGCATTGCACGACGTGCCGAAAAGAGACCGCCCGACCTACCTACCGCCCCGCCCCACCGGACTAGAACACATGGATATCGCAGAAGTTTCAATGCGAGCCTGCTCAGCGTACGCCCGAAGGAACTACCAGATGTTTTCTGTCACCATAGAAGACATAGAACAACAGCTTAGCCAACACGACGCACCGGACCTGGAAGAACTACTGCCACTAGAGCTTCGAGACTTCCGTGACGTCTTTTCCCCGAAGGAAGCAGACAAGCTACCGCCACACCGTCGGTACGACCACGAGATCAAGCTTATTGAGGGAGCGACACCGCCCTTTGGACCTCTGTACCCGATGTCCCGCGACGAGCTGAGGGCCCTTAAGGAATGGCTTGAGGATAACCTAAAGAAAGGCTTCATCCGACCCAGCTCGTCTCCTGCTGCCTCGCCAGTACTCTTCGTCAAGAAACCAGGAGGAGGACTCCGCTTCTGTGTGGACTACCGTGCGCTGAACAACATCTCCGTCAAGGACCGCTACCCCCTGCCGCTAACGAAGGAATCCCTCAGCAACTTGAAAGGGATGATGTACTACACGAAGATCGACATTATCTCTGCGTTCAACAACATCCGTATCAAGGAAGGACAAGAATACCTGACGGCTTTCCGTACCCGGTTCGGCCTGTTCGAGTCACTCGTTATGCCGTTCGGCCTGACCGCAGCGCCAGCAACCTTCCAGAGGTTTATTAACGACACCCTGCGAGAGTACCTAGACGTTTTCTGCACAGCCTACCTAGATGATATCCTGATTTACAGTCGCACGAGAAAGGAGCACATCGCTCATGTAAGGAAGGTCCTCGCGGCCCTGCGAGAAGCCGGCTTGTACGCCAAGATCCAGAAGTGCGAGTTCTTCCAGGACAAGACCACCTTCCTCGGAGTGATCGTGGGCCGAGAAGGAATCCAGATGGACCCGAAGAAGATCGAGACGATCGTCAACTGGAAAACGCCCGCCTGCCTGACCGATGTACAAGCCTTTATCGGCTTCGGGAACTTCTACCGACGCTTCATCCAAGGGTTCTCGAAGATCATCGCCCCGCTAGTCAACCTCACTAAGAAGGGGGTGAAGTTCAACTGGGATAAGAACTGCGAAGAGGCATTCAACCGACTGAAGACTGCTTTCACGACCGCGCCCGTCCTGGCCCCGTTCGATTGGGAAAGAGAGATCATCTTGGAAACCGACGCTTCCGATTTCGTGTCGGCCGGTGTGCTATCGCAGTACGGCGATGACGGCATTTTACGGCCTGTTGCTTTCTTCTCAAAGAAGCACTCGGTAACGGAGTGTAACTACGAGATCTACGATAAGGAACTCCTGGCAATTATTCGCTGTTTCGAGGAATGGCGCCCGGAACTGGAGGGAACGAGCTCCCCGATCAAGGTCATTACAGACCACCGGAACCTAGAATACTTCACGACGACGAAACTCCTGAACCGCAGACAAGCCCGCTGGTCCGAATTCCTCTCCAGGTTCAACTTCAAGATTACTTACCGTCCCGGCAAACAAGGAGCGAAGCCTGACGCTCTGACCAGGAGGTCAGAGGACCTCCCGAAGGAGGGAGATGAGCGCCTGCTACACCAGAGCCAGGTAGTACTGAAGAGCCACAACTTCGAGGAACCCACCCCGCCCAGCAAGAGACGAGTCAGATTCACAGAGGAACCAGTACAGCTAAGAGCTACGACACGCTCAAGCACAAGGAGACCAGAGACCGCAGCCACGGAACCAGACCCTGAGCCAGTCCGCCCCGTCCGCTCACGAGAGAGAACTGCTCCGTTACTGCCCCCACCGGTGAAAGCACTGTTCGAACAAGGGTACGAGTCCGACGAAACACTACGGTCCATACTGAAGGCCCTAGAGGAGAACCACGCCCGCCACCCGCGTATCACCCTAGCCGAGTGCGAGAACAGACACGGATACCTGTACTATCGAGACCGGCTGTACGTCCCTGAACATCAAGAACTGCTCGCTGAGCTTGTACGCTCGTACCACGAGAGCCCGGTCACCGGACACATGGGCCGAGCGAGAACTTACGAGGCCATTTCGAGAGAATACTACTGGCCGGGTATGCTATCCTATATCGAGCGATGGGTCAGAAACTGCCACACCTGCAAGCGAAGCACCGTCTCCAGAGAAGCACGCCAGGGGGTACTCAAACCTTTACCGATTCCCGACCGAGCCTGGCAGGATATCTCCATGGACTTCATCACACACCTACCCGAAAGCGATGGGTACGACGCGATCCTCGTCGTAGTAGACCGTCTGACGAAGATGAAGCACTTCATAGCTTGCAAAGGAACCTGTGATGCCGAGGAAGTCGCCCGCCTGTACACGAAGCATGTCTGGAAGATACATGGCCTCCCCAAGACAATTGTTTCCGACCGTGGAGCCCAATTCGTGTCCGCGTTCTGGAGGCACCTGATCCGCCGCCTAGGAATCAAAGCCCTGCTATCGACTGCATACCACCCGGAGACAGATGGCCAGACCGAGATCGCGAACGCTTTCCTGGAACAGTACCTGCGTGGTCAGGTCTCTTACCTCCAAGACGACTGGTCGAGATGGCTACCCCTTGCCGAGTTCGCCCTGAATAACGCCATCAACGAGAGCACCGGCACGACACCGTTCTTCGCCAATTACGGCTTCCACCCCCGCCTAGGATTCGAACCTGTACAGCCTGGACCACAGCGCGCCGCTCGCGACTCTGAGGAGTTGGTCCTCAAGATGAAAACGATCCACGAGTACCTGCAATCCGAGATCTGTCTCGCCCAAGCCCGCCAAGAGGAGTACGCCAACCGGAAAAGGAGACCTGCCCGCCGTTACCAAGAAGGCCAGGAAGTGTGGCTAGACGCCCGCAATATTAAGACTGCCCGACCGCAGAAGAAGCTCGACTGGAAACTACTCGGACCGTTCAGGATCGCCGAAGTCGTCAGCCCGTATGCCTACCGTCTGGAGCTGCCTGCGTCTATGAGGATACACCCTGTCTTTCATGTCAGCCTGCTCCGACCCGCTGCCACCGATCCCTTGCCTGGTCAGTGCCATGCTCCTCCTCCCCCAGTGGAGGTGGACGGCATCGAAGAATTCGAGGTCGAGGACATCCTGGACTCCCGCTGGGAGAGGAGAGGCCGGGGCGGCCCTCGGTTAAAGTATACTGTCAAGTGGGTTGGATACGACGATCCCACCGAAGCACCCGCCGAGCACCTGGAGAACGCACAGGAGATCGTCCGCAACTTTCACCGCCGGTACCCGAACAAGCCCAGACCGTAACTGCGTCGTCGGAGCTCCGCCCTAGAGGAGGGGAGTACTGTCACGGCGCTGAGGCCCCAGGTAATTGAGCCACGTGACCCTGTCACGTGGTAGGCCTAGTGCGGGCCCGCGACAAAGAAATATCTTTATATTGATTCTGTCCATTATATTTTGTAGCTCTTCGAGCTACGTCTTATCATCAGCCTGCCCGCAACCACGGGATTGAGTCTGTCCGTAGCAAATACCATCTGTTTAGCCTTACTCCGCTCTCAGCCTGACAGTCCCGTGACAGGTAGTCCCCAGGGCGTAAGCGATATCCACGCCGGCGACCATACCGTAGACCTCCGATGCCAGTACACTGCGGGTGACCCTCTTGCTCTTGGTACTACTGTAGTGTAGGAGATTGCCTCGCAGGGTGAACTCGCCGTCGGCGATCTCGGTCTCGTTACCTAGGATAACCGCGAACCCGAGTTGTAAGGTAAAATCCTTGTTGTTGGCGAAGGAGCCGTCGACAAAGACGAACAGTCTCGCGGTACGCAGGTCGAGGGGGACGAAGTTGATGCCACGGTCCTGGTTATTGATCTGCCACTGGATTCGGCGGTTCAGGGCCTTGAAGTCGTCCTCGGCAGGTTCCTAGTGTTGTGCGGCGCTGGAGAGGTCAAAACAGGCCTCAGGTTGACAGATAGACGCGATATAGGCGCCGCGGGCGCGCTACTCGACATACTGCTGTCGCGCGGTAGGCGAGTTGGCGTCGATCAGTTCAAGGCGTTGGCCTTGCCCCTTCTGCCGCAATGCGAAGTCATCTCCCCGTAGGGAGAGGACGCCGCCGTTGAAGATCAGCGTCTCGTCCGGGGTCAGGGCTTGCTTCTCCTTAGCGCTAAAGGCCGCGAGCTATAGCTGAGAGTCCTCCATCTCCGAGAACGCGGGGGTTAAGAGACCGAGAGTATCGTCAGTCTGCATGCCGACGACGGCGAATTCCTTGTTCTCCGGGGTCGAGATGAGGAGGCAGGGGTCGTACGTCGAAGTCCTCATCTGGAGGTTCCTTAAATAGTGGTTTTGATACGTCTCCCACCAGTGGGTGCCGGCCTCGGCGAGGCCGTATAGCGGCTTCTTCACCTTCATCAGGGTGCCGGGGGGGTGCTTGTCCTCTAGTTGACGAGGCAGGTCGGCGAGGATCTCGCGGTTGAGGGCGCTATAGGACTGCACGTAGGCCTACGTAATGTCGCGCAGCCACAGAATATGGCCAGTTTTCAGGAGCGCCGGCGTGATACTAAGGATCAGCCGCTGGCTGGCCCGTTATATGGTAGGCGACTGCGTAAGGATGAGCTTCTTGCCCTCATCGCCAAAACCCTGTATCACCAGTCGGGACTTCTCGTAGGGCGCTGTAGTAGTCTTGCCCTTGATCTCGTTGACTATGCGGGACTTGAAGATGCGGCTGCGGTGGAGGTTGGGGCTGTATTTGACGAACTCGAAGACGTCGCGCCCGATCAGGGCGTTGATCTCCTTCTTATCAGACTCCTCGAACGGCTTCCCCGGCGCCGTAATCTTACCCTCAGCCCGTAGTTGTAGGGCGAGGGCAGCGTCGCTCTTCTCCTTTACGGACAGGAAGGCGTCCCCGTCGTCTACTTCCTGGAGGAAGATTTCTACCGGGGGTGGTGCCTTGCGGGGGCGGCCGCGCCGTCGGGGGGCTGTCGGGGGGGCGACGACGATGGTATCTTCCGGGGGAGGACTGTCTGGTCTCGGGGGAGGTGCTGGGGGAGCTGCTGCGGGAGCTGCAGCTTCAGCGCCTTGTTCGGGGGCCTGCGGCTGAGCAGGGGGCTCAGCTGGTGGCGCAGGCGGAGACTGCGCCGGGGCGTCGTCCTGTTGCGTGGCGACGGCGTCTTCTTCTACTGGGGGCGTGTCGCCGTCTCGAGGAGGTTCGTCGGCGGCGGTGGGGTCGTCGTAGTACTGGCGTACTTGCGTGCAGCGGAACTGGACTCGCCGGCCGTTGATCTCGACGAAGCAGTCGTGGCCGGTGGCGTCGATGAGGTTGTACGGGCCTTCCTAGCGCTTGGTCTCGCGCCAGACGCGCACCTTCGCGCCGATCGGCAGGTGTAGCGTGTGCGAGATGTCGGGCCCGTTGCGCTGAGCCAGGGCGTCGGAGACCTGGCGTTGTGCCTGCAGGCGCCGGAGGTCCGTGGTAGCTTTCTTGATGGCCTCGGCGCGGCGCCGAATCGTCGGCGAGGGTGCCGAGTCCTCTGTCATCCGGGGGTAGGTGCCGAAGACGAGCAGGGTTGGTACCATGGCTCCCGGGCCTACCGTATCGTTGACGGCCTTGCAAGCCATCTGTAGTGCGGCTACTGCGGAGGTGGAGGGGTCCTCGGCTCTGATGATCTCGTAGGCGCGCCGTAGGATCGAGTGATATCTTTCCACCTTGCCGATACCGTGGTGAGTTTCCACGGGTACGAGCTTGACTGTCGTCCCTATCGCCTTCGCGTTGGTCTTGAGTTCGGAGGCGATGAACTGCTTTCTTTGGTCTGCAACGATTATATCCGGCGGCCCTTGATAGACGTCGATCCAGCAGAGCCGCAGTACTTCCCACACCTTGGCGGTGCTGTAGTCCGGTAGGAAACGGGCGGCGTTAAATGCGGTAGCACTATCGACGACGTGGAGGACAGGCCGTCCGTCGAGATAGAATATATCGACGATAACTTCGTAGTTGAACTCGCAGTCGTCCCGTAGGGTGAACTTGAACCTGGCGGGCCGTTTCTGGTTAAGTTGACAGTGGTGGCAGACCTCGGTGAGGGCCTCGAGTGCTTGGTATTCCACCGGGTGGCCGGTCGTCTTGAGGATCTTGTGTAGCCTCGCGACTGAGGGGTAGCCGAACCTGCGGTGTAGGCGCCGCAGTTCTGGCTCGGTCAGGTAGCTGTAGGCCTGAGCAATGGTCTCCTCGGCGGTCCGGAGGAGCCACGGGTATCCCCATTTCCTCACGACGGGGATGGCAGTATTGCCCTGAATAAGGAGGTTCAGGAGGTTGTCGTACTTGATGCCCATGCGGTCCATGTCCTGTAAACAGAGTAGGAAAGGGGTCTCCGTTGGCATCACGTGGAACCGCATATCGCCGAGGGCGGTGGCAACTGTAGTGGTACCCACGGAGGTGACCGGGCTACCCTTGCCGAACCGGATGGAGGTTTCTCCGGCCGTGGAGGTGTCAAGTTGAACGTCGGGGTCCTCCTTCTGCAGTGCCCTGAACTGGGCGAGGCCTGCGGAAGAGACTTGGGCCGCTCCGGTGTCCGGCATAATGCCCTGGAAGGTGTGTGTATTGTACCTGCCCTCCAGGGTGAAGGTGGCGGTCGGCTCGAAGTTCTCCTGGCCCGCGAATGGGTCTTCCTTCGTAAGGGTGTGCCGCACTGCGGCGTCGGCCAGGAGGGTGGTGATCTTGTAGTCGTCGGCCGGTATCGTGAAGAAGGTGGTACCGTCCTGGGCGTCCTGGTAGTCGTCAGAGTCCTCGGAGCTCGAGAAGTCCTGGAAGAAGGCCGCGATCTCGTCTTCCAGTGTGCCTCCGGGGTCGGGATTGACGCCCTCGTAGTGGGCGAGGAACTGGGAGTAGCCGTCCTTAGTCTTGTCCTTAGCGTTCTTGCTGTTCCTGTACCGGGTGTAGGCGGCGTCCCTCTCTTCCTTAGGGTGTTCCGTCGACCAACAGCCAGCCTTGGCGCAGACGAAGCACTTCTTGGCGTTGTAGCCTCCTCCGCGGTCTCGCGGCCTGGGTGCGGCGGCGTTGCTGCTGCGGCCGCCGAAGCGAGTCTGTTTTCCGGTGCCTCGGTAGGTGCGGTCTGTGAGGAACCCCTGGGAGCTCTCCGGGGTGGCGGGGGTCGTCAGGAGCTGCCCCCGCAGTGCGGCGTCGATACCGAGCGCGTGGCTAAGCTTGTCCCGGAGCTCGGTGAGTGTGGGTGGCGGGTTAAGGAGGATAGGTCGGCACTCCTTAGCGGTCAGGCAAGCTCCGAGTAGCTGATCCCGTAGGGCCTCATCAGTTTGTTGGATACTCGGAACGCACTTCTGGAGCTTCGTAAGGGTATCGAGAAGTAGGTTGAAGCAATCGGTCTTGGACTTGCCGGGGTTCTTCTCGATGGTCCGGGCTAGGGAGATAGTCTGCCATTCGACCCGGTAGCTGTCTCGGATCGACTGGGTCTCGTAGCGTTGCTTGATCATCACCACCTGGTCGTCCCAGGAAAGGTGGTTCCTAGCCGCCTCACGGGTAACGGTGCCGTCGTAGTACTGCTTGGCGTCGCCTTTCAGCACCGTCGGGAGACTACGGATGTAGACAACGTTCGGTAGGTCCATACGGCGGCAGGTGTCTTCCAGGGTAAGGAGGGTGAGGTCCAAAAGGTCGTAGCGTGCGCCGGAGTACCTCATCTCGTCCGTGAAGGCGCGGGCAACGTCGTTCAATACCTTAGACAATATAGTATTGATCGTCGGGTGTACCGGGAACGGGGTAGTGGGGGTGACCGGGTTGGGGTGCTCATCACCGGGGTAAGGTCGTCCGTGGCTGGGGTCCCTCCCGGGGTTGCCTCGGGGGCGGGAGCTGCCCCTGGAAGGCACAGCGCTTCCGTTAGGTTCTTCTTCCGGCACGCGCCTGTCTTTAGCGGTGGTAATACCTTCGCTTGGGGTAGCGCCGGCGGTGGTACCAGTATCGGACTGCTTGGCCACGCCCCCGATGGGGCGGCTTGCGAGGTGTCTTCGGAGTGTGCTGCCGTCCCGTGGTGGGAGCGGCTGCAGTACTGGTTCTTCCTATATACGGCGGCGGCGTGTCACGGCGCTGAGGCCCCAGGTAATTGAGCCACGTGACCCTGTCACGTGGTAGGCCTAGTGCGGGCCCGCGACAAAGAAATATCTTTATATTGATTCTGTCCATTATATTTTGTAGCTCTTCGAGCTACGTCTTATCATCAGCCTGCCCGCAACCACGGGATTGAGTCTGTCCGTAGCAAATACCATCTGTTTAGCCTTACTCCGCTCTCAGCCTGACAGTCCCGTGACATTACGTAGCTCCTACCCCTACCGCCATCACTACTGCTGCAATGGCGAACCGCCCGCTACCACCGTTCCTGCCGGAAGACGACGAGTCCTTTGCCGCCCACGTAATGGGGCATATTTCCCAATGGTACGAGTATTTCCGCCTGGCTTACGACTATATCGCCCGGAAGGAGACCGACGACCAGGAAGTCTACGCCAAGATCGAACAGCAAGGCCAGAGGATCTTGGAACTAGAAGAGGAAACCCAGCGCTTACAGAAGGAGCTGACGAGCTCCAACGCAGTCGCCAACTATCAGGAGAAGGAACTGGATAAGCTCCGGGATCTTCTTATCGAAGCCAAAGCGGGACGAGTCCTCGCCGAACACCGAGCTAAGTCGCAGACCGCTACCGTCACCGTACCGGCACTCGTCACTACCCCCGGAACCAACACCCCCGTCGACACACAATCCAATGGCTCCCAGCGCCTGTCCGAGAGACTCCCTGACCCCGACAAGTTCGAAGGAGAACGCAAGGACCTACGCCGCTTCGTCTCCCAGATACACGAGAAGATGAAGGCTAACCGCGACCGCTTCCCCACACCCCAGAGCCGTATGGCCTATGTTACCAACCGACTGAAGGGCCCTGCCTATGCCCAGATTCTCCCGCACATCAAGGAAGGCGTCTGTCAGCTTTCCGACTACGACAAGATCCTGGACCAGCTGGACCGCGCCTTTGGAGACCCGAACCTCGTCAACAATGCCCGAAACGACCTCTTCCGCCTGCGCCAATCAAACAAGGACTTCAGCACGTTCTTCGCCGAATTCCAGCGCCTCGCCCTCGAGGGACAGATGTCAGAAGAAGCCCTACCGACGCTCCTAGAACAAGCCATCTCCCGAGAACTGCGTAGCATGCTGCTTCACCACGAACCGCCCAGTCGGGAATATCACCAGTACGCTGCCTTCCTACAGAATCTAGAAAACCGCCGTCAACGCTTTAACCAACCCGTGCCGACCCTTGGAAGATCTTACACCGCCCCGGCCCCGAGCACCAACCGGCCGCAGACCATCTCCCCGCCCGCGAAGGGACCGGAGACGAGGGCCGAACGCGGCGAGCCTATGGACCTCAGCGCGCAGCGAGGGTCACGGTTCGTCCCTGGAGGCCGACGAGAGAGAGGAGAATGCTTCCGTTGCGGTTCTCAGAGCCACCGCGTTGCCGATTGCCCCCACCCCGATACTCGCTCCCGCCTACAAGCCAGAGTGGCCCGTTCCGGTTCCCCCGCCAGCTTGTCCTCGTCCAGATCCCGCAGCCCGCAGCCGAGCATTGAGGTCTCGGTAAACGGAGCGAGCCTGCGTTAAGTCGCACACAGGCTCCTATAGAGCGCACAACACGACACCAACCGAACCGCGCACTAAGAACGCTGAAGATCTCTGCTGCCGCCGTCAAGGGTCTCTCGGTCCGCGAAGAAGAGGACATGAGATCCCACCTAATGATATTACCCGCCACCCTGGAATTAGGAGACCGGAAACTGCCTACCTACGCCTTAGCCGACTCTGGCGCCGAAGGAAAGGGATTTGTTGACCAGAGCTGGGCCGAGAGCCACGAGCTCCCGCTAAAGAAACTGAAGAGACCGTTCGCCCTGGAGGTCTTTGACGGCCGAGAATCCGAGAGTGGGAAGGTCACCCACTATGTTATCACCAGCCTGAGGATTGAGGACCACTTCGAGAAAGAGATCAGACTATACGTCACGCAGCTAGCGTATTACCCCGTCATACTAGGAATGCCATGGCTAAAGGAACACGACCCGAGGGTCGGGTTCGCCAGCCATACCTTCACCTTTGACAGCCAGTACTGCCAGAAGAACTGCAACACCCCCGCCCGCCCGTCCAAGATCAGAGCATTGCACGACGTGCCGAAAAGAGACCGCCCGACCTACCTACCGCCCCGCCCCACCGGACTAGAACACATGGATATCGCAGAAGTTTCAATGCGAGCCTGCTCAGCGTACGCCCGAAGGAACTACCAGATGTTTTCTGTCACCATAGAAGACATAGAACAACAGCTTAGCCAACACGACGCACCGGACCTGGAAGAACTACTGCCACTAGAGCTTCGAGACTTCCGTGACGTCTTTTCCCCGAAGGAAGCAGACAAGCTACCGCCACACCGTCGGTACGACCACGAGATCAAGCTTATTGAGGGAGCGACACCGCCCTTTGGACCTCTGTACCCGATGTCCCGCGACGAGCTGAGGGCCCTTAAGGAATGGCTTGAGGATAACCTAAAGAAAGGCTTCATCCGACCCAGCTCGTCTCCTGCTGCCTCGCCAGTACTCTTCGTCAAGAAACCAGGAGGAGGACTCCGCTTCTGTGTGGACTACCGTGCGCTGAACAACATCTCCGTCAAGGACCGCTACCCCCTGCCGCTAACGAAGGAATCCCTCAGCAACTTGAAAGGGATGATGTACTACACGAAGATCGACATTATCTCTGCGTTCAACAACATCCGTATCAAGGAAGGACAAGAATACCTGACGGCTTTCCGTACCCGGTTCGGCCTGTTCGAGTCACTCGTTATGCCGTTCGGCCTGACCGCAGCGCCAGCAACCTTCCAGAGGTTTATTAACGACACCCTGCGAGAGTACCTAGACGTTTTCTGCACAGCCTACCTAGATGATATCCTGATTTACAGTCGCACGAGAAAGGAGCACATCGCTCATGTAAGGAAGGTCCTCGCGGCCCTGCGAGAAGCCGGCTTGTACGCCAAGATCCAGAAGTGCGAGTTCTTCCAGGACAAGACCACCTTCCTCGGAGTGATCGTGGGCCGAGAAGGAATCCAGATGGACCCGAAGAAGATCGAGACGATCGTCAACTGGAAAACGCCCGCCTGCCTGACCGATGTACAAGCCTTTATCGGCTTCGGGAACTTCTACCGACGCTTCATCCAAGGGTTCTCGAAGATCATCGCCCCGCTAGTCAACCTCACTAAGAAGGGGGTGAAGTTCAACTGGGATAAGAACTGCGAAGAGGCATTCAACCGACTGAAGACTGCTTTCACGACCGCGCCCGTCCTGGCCCCGTTCGATTGGGAAAGAGAGATCATCTTGGAAACCGACGCTTCCGATTTCGTGTCGGCCGGTGTGCTATCGCAGTACGGCGATGACGGCATTTTACGGCCTGTTGCTTTCTTCTCAAAGAAGCACTCGGTAACGGAGTGTAACTACGAGATCTACGATAAGGAACTCCTGGCAATTATTCGCTGTTTCGAGGAATGGCGCCCGGAACTGGAGGGAACGAGCTCCCCGATCAAGGTCATTACAGACCACCGGAACCTAGAATACTTCACGACGACGAAACTCCTGAACCGCAGACAAGCCCGCTGGTCCGAATTCCTCTCCAGGTTCAACTTCAAGATTACTTACCGTCCCGGCAAACAAGGAGCGAAGCCTGACGCTCTGACCAGGAGGTCAGAGGACCTCCCGAAGGAGGGAGATGAGCGCCTGCTACACCAGAGCCAGGTAGTACTGAAGAGCCACAACTTCGAGGAACCCACCCCGCCCAGCAAGAGACGAGTCAGATTCACAGAGGAACCAGTACAGCTAAGAGCTACGACACGCTCAAGCACAAGGAGACCAGAGACCGCAGCCACGGAACCAGACCCTGAGCCAGTCCGCCCCGTCCGCTCACGAGAGAGAACTGCTCCGTTACTGCCCCCACCGGTGAAAGCACTGTTCGAACAAGGGTACGAGTCCGACGAAACACTACGGTCCATACTGAAGGCCCTAGAGGAGAACCACGCCCGCCACCCGCGTATCACCCTAGCCGAGTGCGAGAACAGACACGGATACCTGTACTATCGAGACCGGCTGTACGTCCCTGAACATCAAGAACTGCTCGCTGAGCTTGTACGCTCGTACCACGAGAGCCCGGTCACCGGACACATGGGCCGAGCGAGAACTTACGAGGCCATTTCGAGAGAATACTACTGGCCGGGTATGCTATCCTATATCGAGCGATGGGTCAGAAACTGCCACACCTGCAAGCGAAGCACCGTCTCCAGAGAAGCACGCCAGGGGGTACTCAAACCTTTACCGATTCCCGACCGAGCCTGGCAGGATATCTCCATGGACTTCATCACACACCTACCCGAAAGCGATGGGTACGACGCGATCCTCGTCGTAGTAGACCGTCTGACGAAGATGAAGCACTTCATAGCTTGCAAAGGAACCTGTGATGCCGAGGAAGTCGCCCGCCTGTACACCAAGCATGTCTGGAAGATACATGGCCTCCCCAAGACAATTGTTTCCGACCGTGGAGCCCAATTCGTGTCCGCGTTCTGGAGGCACCTGATCCGCCGCCTAGGAATCAAAGCCCTGCTATCGACTGCATACCACCCGGAGACAGATGGCCAGACCGAGATCGCGAACGCTTTCCTGGAACAGTACCTGCGTGGTCAGGTCTCTTACCTCCAAGACGACTGGTCGAGATGGCTACCCCTTGCCGAGTTCGCCCTGAATAACGCCATCAACGAGAGCACCGGCACGACACCGTTCTTCGCCAATTACGGCTTCCACCCCCGCCTAGGATTCGAACCTGTACAGCCTGGACCACAGCGCGCCGCTCGCGACTCTGAGGAGTTGGTCCTCAAGATGAAAACGATCCACGAGTACCTGCAATCCGAGATCTGTCTCGCCCAAGCCCGCCAAGAGGAGTACGCCAACCGGAAAAGGAGACCTGCCCGCCGTTACCAAGAAGGCCAGGAAGTGTGGCTAGACGCCCGCAATATTAAGACTGCCCGACCGCAGAAGAAGCTCGACTGGAAACTACTCGGACCGTTCAGGATCGCCGAAGTCGTCAGCCCGTATGCCTACCGTCTGGAGCTGCCTGCGTCTATGAGGATACACCCTGTCTTTCATGTCAGCCTGCTCCGACCCGCTGCCACCGATCCCTTGCCTGGTCAGTGCCATGCTCCTCCTCCCCCAGTGGAGGTGGACGGCATCGAAGAATTCGAGGTCGAGGACATCCTGGACTCCCGCTGGGAGAGGAGAGGCCGGGGCGGCCCTCGGTTAAAGTATACTGTCAAGTGGGTTGGATACGACGATCCCACCGAAGCACCCGCCGAGCACCTGGAGAACGCACAGGAGATCGTCCGCAACTTTCACCGCCGGTACCCGAACAAGCCCAGACCGTAACTGCGTCGTCGGAGCTCCGCCCTAGAGGAGGGGAGTACTGTCACGGCGCTGAGGCCCCAGGTAATTGAGCCACGTGACCCTGTCACGTGGTAGGCCTAGTGCGGGCCCGCGACAAAGAAATATCTTTATATTGATTCTGTCCATTATATTTTGTAGCTCTTCGAGCTACGTCTTATCATCAGCCTGCCCGCAACCACGGGATTGAGTCTGTCCGTAGCAAATACCATCTGTTTAGCCTTACTCCGCTCTCAGCCTGACAGTCCCGTGACACGGCGGTCAGGGTCAGATATATACCTCGAGGTCGTGGTTCCTCTTCACGGCGTTACTGAGCTCGTCGTCCGTCCACAGGTGGAAGTCCTCGAGCCTCGCGGTATCCCTAACGGCGCGGGCGATACTCGTGCGGGCTTGCTTCTTGACGTAGACGCCGTGGGCGAACAGGAGGTCGCGGAGGTGCCTCACGGCGTTCTTAGGTACCCTGTCCCAGGTAGGGTCGTCCCAGTCCTCAAACTCGTCGCGTAGCGCGTTCCAGAGTTTGACGCCGCCGAGGCCGTATCTGAGCCAGTACTCGGCCATGAAGGCGATATGGGCGCCTAGCTGGGGGCGGGTATAGTCGTCCGGGTCCTCGGGGTCGATACGCCTGCCCCAGAAGGTCGGGTCGACTTGGTCTTCCGCTAGCAGCAGCCCCGGGATAGGGACTGCCCGCATCGCGGCTATAGGTGCTGCCAGGGCTGCTTCGAACGTCGATACAGGTCCGGGGGTCGTCTGGGCTCGTCCTTCTTGCTATAGCTACTCGGACGGGGTCTCGACGCCCTCCAGGGGGGTGGTTGATGCTCCAGTCATCGCGCTGACCTCGCTGTCTCGTGCCAGGGCTCAGCTACGTCTCGCCTCCTGCGTTTCCCCTAGGCCGCAGCTATCGGGAGCGTGTAGGATCGTTAGGTGGTCTATAGCCCAGGCGTTTCTCAACCGGTGAGCTCCTACGCCGCAAGGTTGACTGCGGGTTGGAGACACGCCGTGCGGCTCGGTCAGAGCGATGGTGATGGCTTCCGGATGGAAAACTTGATGGAATTCGATGTAAGTAGAATGAAAATGCTCGTCGAGAACAGGAGAATTGATTGGTATAAGGAGAATTAATAAGGAAGGTCGGCGCAGGGCCAAAAGTGATGGAAAGAAGGTTGGTTGACTTGATAGCGGCTCGCGAGCTGTCTTAGCGGGCGTCGGGCGTAATAGACGCGCCGCAATTGGGTGAACTTCCGTAGTAGTCAACTACGGCTTCTTCGGACTGCGGATTGGAGTTCTTGCGCCGTAGAAGGGTGATTACCGTCTTGGAGTTGTATCCACGGGCTTCTTCGGTCTGCGGCGCGGGGGACTCCGTAAGCACGATCTGGCGGGTGAGGCGGGATCGTCTCGTCTGTCGATAACCTTGCTGATCTATAGATAACTGTGCGTACTCGCAGTAGTGTTATTAACCACTGATCAGTATTGGTATCACCAGGGTTGTAATACACGTATACGTATAGGTATAGGTGCCCTCTATAGAGGGCATCGCAAAGTAGTGGTCAAAACGGCTGTATATTCTTGACTCGTCTAAGTGGTAAGGAGGGAGATAAGGCCCTCACGAGATAGGGGCTACGGGCTGCGGCGGGCCTGCGCCGCAGGTCACGTGATACAGCCTCGTAGAGACGGCTCAGGGATAGGGTTCGCTAACCGTCACCGCATCCATCCTTCCCCCCATATTCTACTGCGCCCGGCGTAGATATTCCAACAAATATCTTGTATAAATAAAGGTGTGAGAGGGACTGATGTACATTTGCATTCTGTTTCCATTGACTTCGTATCTTATTGCTGAGCTTGTGTACCTACTGCAAGCAGAGACTATGTCTGCCTTGAAACCACTTCTCCTCTATTACAGGGGCCCAAGTCCTAATCCATGGAAGGTCGCGATCATTCTGGAAGAGCTCGGGCTGCCGTGGGAACGTCTGCCCGTACAGGATGCGGAACTCAAGACGGAACCATTCATCTCCCTCAACCCGAATGGGAAGGTTCCTGCACTAGAAGATCCAAACACAGGCATTGTACTGTGGGAGGTGAGTGTTCAAGCTTCCTCTGTTTTGACGACCTTGGATGTCAAGACACCGCTTCTAACCCCCTTCATATCAGTCTGGGGCAATCATAGACTACCTCATCGACATGTACGACACACAGAACACGTTACACTATACGTCTTCGCCTGAGAAGTACACCTCTCGATGCTGGGAGCACTTCCAAATGAGTGGCCAAGGACCGTACTTCGGCCAGAAGAACTGGTTCTCCGTGTGGCACCCGGAGCGCCTACCCTCTGCGATTCAACGTTACTCCGACGAGGCCGTGAGAATCACCAGTGTCATCGATGCACATCTGAAGAAGAACAAGACCCAGTACCTTGTTGGGAACAAGATCACTTACGCGGACTTGATGTTCGTTGCGTACTATAAGATCTTTCCGACGTTTATTGCACCTGAGGTTGATCTGAGTGTATTTCCATATTACACATCGTGGATGAACAGAATGGTAGTTCGGCCTGCCGTTGCGAAGGTTGAGACCGCTTGGGAACAAGAGAGAAGAGCCGTACTGCGTTCCTAACAAGATACATGCAGGATGGCTGGGTGTATGATGCCGATTATCGTTAATAGGGAGGTGTAAGTCGTTAGACTTGTCGATCTGCGAGCTGGTATGAGATTTATGGATTGGAATTATACGTCACACTCCTTGCCTCCGTCGTCATGTTTTGTTTAGCCGGCATGGAGAAAATCATGTTTGCAAAATAGAAGGACACCATGTTCTTCATTGCAGTACGTTTGTTTCGAAACTCTGGTTGTGCAGTCATCCAGACCAAACTGTAGAGCATGTCGGAAGCTGTCAGAAGGATGCGTCCCATTGACCTGTCCTGGGACAACCTCTTCCCGTCCAAGTAATCTACACAGCACTCTTAACCTCATGCTCTTGTGCCGTTGGGCCAAGGTCACCCTTCGCAGTGTCAGTGCTGTCGCCATAGTGAATTTGTTTCTCAACAGCGGCAACCGTCCTGTCATTGAGGCTGCTATCTTCGAACACTATTGTTATGGTGATTAGTCCAGGTGGCCCTCATTGCGGAATGGGCAGGGTTTGGAAACTTACAGAAAGCCAGCTCCTCAAGCGTACGACCACTGGTTTCCGGGTAGAGAAGGTAGACGATGCAGAACTCGAAGAAGATCCAGCCGCAATAGATCGCCAGGTATCTCCACTTGATGGCTGCGAGCGCAATAGAGTTGACATTAGTTGAGAAGAAGCCGGCAAGTTTTCCGAATATTTGCTGGACACCAATGCCACGGCTACGGTGGGAATATGGCCAGAGTTCGACAAGGTATGCTGCTCAAGGTTAGATACGGGGTGTCGCAATGTTAACCAAGACAAAGGGGTAGCAACTTACTGTAAGTAAGAGCATTGTTGCCGATGTTATAGCAAGGGGAGAATGCGAAGTAAAAGAACAAAGCTCCAATGCCGGCGGCGGCGTTTTTGAACTTGTGGTCTTCGGCGTACTGGAGTCGTTCAAGTGATATCGTCATGGCGGTGAAGCAGAGCAACATCAAGATAGCCGACAGCATGTACATGTGACGTCGCTTGAAGCGGGTAACGACCAGGGCAATTGCAGTCGCGTTGATCAGACCCCAACAGGCGTTGGCAATGTTGATACGAGTCTTGACGGAGGAGGAAGTGTATCCCATCATGCTGAACAGTACCCCTGAGTAGTAGCTGATGAGAGTGTTGCCGGACAGTTGGGTGAAGAGGCCGATGAAGATGGTGACCAAGAAGCGGCGGCGCATACCGCTGGTGGATAGAAGTTCCATCCATGACTGCTTGGAGACTTCCATTTCAGTCCTGATTGTCTCACGGATCTGTGTTATCTCCGCCTGAACAAGAAGCGAGGTGTTATCGCCTTCGGCATGGTACTTGACAAGTATTTCCCTCGCCTCTTCATCCCGGTCCTTGGAGACGAGGTACCGAGGAGATTCGGGAAGCAAGCTAGCCATGTGGTCAGACCCAGATATTGAATAAAAGAACAGATCAAAAGACTTACAAGACCGTAGTAATCTGTAGGAGGGACGGGCAGATCTGGAGAAGGGAAGGAATGCGCCAGGCCCAGTTGGTCTTGATGTCGGTTGTTCCGATTGCGATAGCTGAGGCAATGATTTGGCCGATGAAGTACGACGAGTTGAAGAGCGAGGTCAGGACGGCGCGTTCTTTCGGGTGGCTGAGCTCTCCAATCAAGGCGGCGCCGGAGATGATGCAGAAGAGAATTCCAGCCCCGAGGATCATACGGGCTATGATGTACATGGCGACTGGAAGGAGTAAAATGTGGTTAGTATTCGAGTATTCGCAAAGAACGGAAAGGACGAGGACCGGCAAGTGACGTACCATGCTGAGCAAAGCCTTGCAAGAGGGCTCCGAAGACCATGATGCCTGAGCCAAGCATGATTGACCACCGCCTTCCAAAGCGTTGGGCAAACCACGGCGCAATGGGGACGGCGAAGATGGACCCAAGCTGATAACACGAGTTGACGAAGCCGAGCATGCCCGGCTCGATGGCAAACTTCGGCCCATCCTTGCTTCCGATGGAGGCTGGGTCAATGCGGCCTTTGCCCAAGTCTATCAAGATGTGGTGACAGAGTTAGCGACTGGAAGCATCACCCCGAGGACAGTCGCAGCCAAGGGATTGGCAGGACCGGGAGGAAAGACGTACAGTGATGGAAGGTTTGGGAAAACTGGAGCGTGTTGATGAGCTGGGAGTCAAAGCCCGACGTCATCTCAACCCCCATGCAGCACGTGAAGAGCCATAGGTACATAAGACGGAGGTTCCGTTTCTTATACCATGGCACCTTATCCTCCTTCACCAAGCGAGTGACAATGGGGTCTGCTGCGGAACCAACGTTCACCATCGTGGCGATTGGTGACCGAAGACTGTGTTTGGTGGAGGGGGTTGGACGTGTCAATGGCACGAGGACAGAGTTGAGCAGGGCGATCTGAGCCGTGGGGATGCAAGGCCAGCTATATAACAAATCCAGCCGGTCGCCCTGCATTTGTTCCACGTGCAGAGGCCCGCCGCCCAGATGTTAACTTGTCTCTCCGCCCCGGGTTTCCGGGGTCCCCATCTCCCCATTCTGTACCCCAGATGGGATGGATGTCTAGTGAAAGCGCTGGACGTTGAAGCTTCAAGCTTAATGCACGCTGTTCCCGCCTCCCAATGCTGCTATCCTTAGGGCCTTGGCGGAGGCCAATGGATTTAGGCAAATACCAGCGTTTTGCGAGTTGATATTAGCCAGGCGCATGTGATTGGATCGCTGGCATAAAATGTCTTCGAGAATGGATGCGCCAAGTCCCTCCCCCGCGACGGCGAGATGTCAAGTCGGTGGCGGCCTGTGTGGAGACACCCCGGTTCTCCACGGAGACACCGCAAGAGCTGGATCTTCCAGCTGCAAGGTTCGGCCGTTGGGACCTGGGTCGGCGATTAGATGATCGAATCTATTTAGACAAGAGGATAAACAGGGCTTGGGACTGTTGGTAATTTTGGGGTTGTCCACTTGTTACGAGAAACACGTTGATTACCAGATGGCCGGGTCCACATGTGTCATCCCATGATGCTCCTCTCAGTGTCTGATAGGGACGTTAGTTATGTCCCAAGTCACGATGGCACGATAATGGTTCTCATACGAGACGCGTTCCTAGCCACCGGTGTTAGAGGGCTGAAAGAACCTAACTATTGTACCTGAAGCGGCATCTCACATGCACGTGAACTCTGGCACATTCAATTGTCATCGGCACGGATCACACCGTAACCGGGATCTTGGTTCGCGTCCACTTCTGCTTGCCCCAAGTCAGACTCGCTGAGTGAGACTCAACTGAGACTCGACTTGAGTCTCAAGCGCGAAGGATTGGGGGATTTACACGCCTGTTTAGGCGGCGCTTCTGGGGAAATGTCAACTGTTGCCTTTGTGCGAATAGATTCATGCTAACAGTCTTGGCCCGACGGCGGGATGCGGTTCTCTATCGAGGTCATTGGTCAGCTACCACAGTGGGATAAGCTTCCATTTGGGGGCGACTGGATCTTCGGGCCTTCTCGAATGGCCAAGTCGGCATGGCGGTCCTCGACCCCTTTTGGTTTAAGCCTGGGGAAAGTGGCCCAAGTCGGCCCCGACATAAGACATGGAGTCTCCGAGTCAATTGTTACGTACAATCGAATTTCAACACGTACAGGGTCGTCTGCATTTGGTCTCCGCGCAGTTAAGAAATTCCAGACAGTTAATTGGGGCGCAAAGCCATCTGAGGAGTACAGCTCCGTGCGTACAGAATTGAACGCAATGACGACATACAGGAAGCCACAAGGATCCTATTTCCTTCCAACTACTTCATCCCACAGTCCCTGGGGTCCTATATCCGGTACTTCTCCTTCAAGAAATGCATCCTCTAAACTAGAAAAGCCAGAATACCGAGGATCAGGGCCCCCGCACTGGCAGCTATGTTCGAGGCTGCACCAATAGTTATAGCCGGCGAAGAGCCTGTGCCTGTAGTCTGAACATTGCTGCTAATATTGAAATTGACCTGTACGATGTTGGAGATGATATTCGTTGGTGCCGTGCCGATGGTTGGGGGCGCCGTGCCGTTAACCACGTAGATAGTCAGGTTAGACTCCTGGCCCACCCCAGCAAATGCTGCTCCCACCAGCCAGGTCATCCAGAACTCGGTTATGGTGTTGTTCTTCACCCCGGTGACAGCGCCAATCTGGAAGAGGTTCGCGAGGTTTGTCGCGTTACCGCCCGCGAGAGTTGACGTGCTCGACAACACGACTAGGCCGGGGAGGGCCTCGCTAACGACGCCAGGTTTAAAGTTGGGATCGGTGAAATTGTCGTGGTAGAGAGGAGTGACACCGTTGGAGGGAGAGAAGTAGTTTGCGGCCGGGTCGTTATTAACAACGACCAGATCAACATCCCAACCGGAGCCGTTGAGACCCACGTTCTGGCCCTGTCTGGGTGTGAAGAGGGTGATAGCTAACGGCGTCTCTACGCTAGCAGGAGCCATCGTAGTCGTGGCATTGTCGCCGTTGATAAAGAA
Organism: Coniochaeta sp. 2T2.1; assembly: GCA_009194965.1. Classification (NCBI taxonomy): domain Eukaryota; kingdom Fungi; phylum Ascomycota; class Sordariomycetes; order Coniochaetales; family Coniochaetaceae; genus Coniochaeta; species Coniochaeta sp. 2T2.1. The sequence goes on along the minus strand of VSMA01000017.1, from coordinate 52,521 downwards.
TTGGGAGGTCGCAATGTCTGAGATCACATTGGGATCGGTCATAGGATTGCCAGTGTACTTAGTTGGCGCATCTCCCTTGAGGAAAAAGACGGAGACTTCGGAGAAGACGTTGGAGCCTACACCGGCCGAGGCGAGATACCAGGAGTAATAGGCTTCCAGGATGTTGCCCTCAGAGTCAGAGTCGGAGACGGCGTTCAGCTGGAAGAAGCCGGCAAAGTTGGTTGTCGGATCTGACGACGAGTTGACGAGACAAACCAAACCACGGGCGGCAATGTTTGGCCCGGCCTTGAATGTAGTCCGGTTCGGCGAGTTGAGGAAGGGGAAGTAGCCACCGTCACCATCTATAGCGCGACGACGATATCCTGATCCGCCAGAGGAACTGAAGCTGGCGGCCTGAGCTGAAGTTGTCACCGCAGCTCCCGGGCTGTTTGTGGAGGCTGACATCGCAGCAGGCGGGGGATCGAACCTCACAACCACGTCGACCATCCATTTGGCTCCCACGATGCCAACCGAAGAACCGTCTAGGGGAGTTAGAATATTAACCGTGCTGGGGGTGCTCTGGGCGAATGTTATGCCTAGGATCGTGGCAACAGCTGCCAAATGTTGTGAGAACCTCATCATGCACCACGCAGTTGTCCCTGTGCGTCGTCTTGGAAATGATGTGATAGAAGACTGGAGATTCGTACTTGGCTGGTATTCGGATGTCAGACAACAATAGGAGCAAAGATAGAAGGGGCGGAGGAGCACATGGTTATTAACACCAGTTGATAGACATGTACAATGTAAGTAGTCAACGTAAGCGTGTGCTTATGTAGGCGAGAGGACGCGTTCAACTATCTCAAACCGGAAACGTGAACATCCGAGTGCATTTAAAGATGATAGAATGACCAGTTTGAGACTAGAGAAGTCAGAAGATGCTTCGGGTAGGAAAGTCGTCAATTACGTTTTGATCACTTGCTCGCAGAATATCACGAGTATCTTCATTAGGAGTGTCGTACTAAGTAAGCTTATATTACAAAGCAAACAGCGGTTCAGAGGCTTGCTTGTTAAGGAGTTGCATAATATGCTCGTGAAAGATGATCTGCTTCAGGACTCATCCTCTGAGTGGTAAAGTATCGACAAAGCTACCGAAGGTTTCAGTTCGATCGCCATACACTCCAGCTTCCGTCACTACCCGCCGCAGCTCCCGCTCCTCTTCTTGAGAAATCTTAACCGCCGACGCTGCAAAGTTCTCGCTGAGATACTTGCTATTCTTTGTCCCTGGGATCACGAACACATTCTCTCCTTGCGCGACGAGCCACGCCAGTACTAACTGCCCCGGCGCGCAGCCCTTGCGACCCGCTAGCTCTGTAAACCGGTCTACTATTTCCAGGTTTCTCTTGAAATTGTCGCCTTGAAAACGCGCCATTCCCGCGCGGACGTCACCGGGCCCAAACTCAGCATTGGACCGGATTCGACCCGTCATGAGGCCGCGACCCAGTGGCGAGTATGCGAAGATGGACCTCCATCTTCGCCTAGCTCCCGACAAGTATCGAGCAGAAACGTCCCAGAGGATCCCTCAATATCGAGTGTCCAGGGATTGTACTCGATTTGAACTGCGTGGATAGGATGGACGGAATAGGCACGACGCAGAGTGGACGAGGACACCTCTGAAAGACCTAGGTATTTGACCTTCTTAGCGCTAAATGCTGTTAGCAAACGGCATCCAGTATGTGAGCTCGTTTTTCGCTTACAGCACAAGTTCCTTCATTGCTTCGACCGTCTTCTCAATGGGCACATTTGGGTTGGGCCGATGCAAGTAGTAAAGGTCGATGTAGTCCACCCCCAATCGATGTAGGCTCTGGTCGATTGCCTCTCTACAGTACTCGGGAGAGGAATCGATGACAATGCCGGGAGCGTTCCCCGTGGAGTCGAGCTCCATGCCATGAACTGTGCCCCTTAAGCCGAACTTGCTAGCGAGGAAGATATCCTTTCTCCGCTCGGGGTGAAGCTTGAACCATTTCCCGATGACGTCCTCGCTATCTCCGTAAAGGTCAGCGGTGTCCCAATTCGTGCATCCAATCTCCCAAGCATGGTCGAGCAGTTCGAATCTCTCTTCATCGGACCTGTTGAAAGTTAATGTCTCCATGCTGATAGAAGCTCTAGAAATGATATGACTTTACTTGGGTGGGCCGTATCCAGGTATACTCATAACCATCGCGCCAAACCCAACTGCTTCGATTTCCGGGCCATCTCTGCCAAGCTTCCGAAGAAGACGACTTGGCGGGCGAGACATAGTTCGAAATGCTCGGGAGTAAATAGAGACACGGGGAGGAAAACATGTTACAGCAAGCTCGACAAAGGGGCGGAGGATGTGCGTGATATTTATAACAGAGCAATTGAATGCACAAATAGCACACACAAGATACATGCTTTCTTGGCCGAAGGATATCGGATTCCGGGCCCCCTCATATAAGTTTATCATATTCCGATAGTTAGTCGATTCCCAAGGTGGCCGAGGCTTGGCTTGAGGACAACAACCTGTGTAAATGTCGCGTCTTGGGGTCAGGTTCAGGACGACGTCTTCAATTCTCGAAGCATACAGGAGATTATATGCTATGATCTATTCTGTGAGAGCCAGTGCAAGTTACATCCGTGGAGGGCTCATGTCAGCCCAGTCGTACGTGCAAATTCCTTTACGACAGTCACGCAAGGATTTGTCAGCTCGGACCAGACTCCGCCGCCCAGTCAGGAATATAAGATCTAGCCCACGGGGCCATCGATGATTGAGGATGGATCATCTGACACCTCACGAACTTAGACGACGGGATCAAAGACTTCAACAGCAGCCCTTATTATTGAAGCTCTTCCCGGGAGAATAAAGCGACGATGATGCCCGTTAGCACGAAGCCAATCCTCATATCCGGCGCAGGACTTGCATCGCTGCTCTTGGCGCAGTCTCTGCGACTGTCCGGAATACCATTCAAGATATTCGAGCGCGATGCTTCATTTGCATTTCGTGCACAGGGGTACAGACTGCGGTTGTCGAATGAGGGTATTGATGCGATCGAATCTGTCCTAGGCAAGGAGCACTTCCAGCGGTTCTGGGACAAGTGTGGCAAAACTGTAGGCGCGAGCATGGCCGTCTTCGACGCTGTCACTGGGGAAAGCATCAGCTCTGCTCCTCCTGCTGTCCAAACCGCCCGTGGGACCAATGTCATCGGGATATCCCGGGGAGATATGCGGGAGATATTCGCGGAAGGGTGCGAGGACCACATCGAATGGTCCAAGCAGGTCACGGGCTATGAGTTGACCGGCGATGGCGTGAGAGCACTCTTTGCGGATGGATCGAGGTCTGTTGAGGGATTGATACTGATTGGCGCCGATGGAATCTACTCTCGTATTGCCAAACAACTCTCGGCCGGCAAGCTCAAGGTCTATGACACAGGCGCGCGAGGCATCCATGGTCAGGCGCCGAGCACAGCATACAAAGGCCTGGGTGAAGGTGTATTCGTCATTAAGGACACCAGCCGGCAGAGCGGTTCGATATTCGCGATCACCAATGTACGGTCTGGCGACAAGGATGATCCCGATGTGCAGCTTGGATGGACCATGGGTGGCCAGCCAGGTGTAATTCAGCCGCCCAACAACGACTTCTCGATTGTTGGCAAAGAGGCTGCTGCAATCGCGAAGTCTCTTACGAAGGACTGGCATCCACGCCTCAGACCGATGTTCGACGAGATGAACAAAGCCGAATCGGCCTTCTGGAAGATCACTTGCTCAACTCCGTCTGGTGTGCCTGAATGGCCTAACGAATCTCGTGTGACTGTTATCGGCGACGCAGTCCATTCGATGACACCAGCGGGTGGGATTGGGGCGAACACTGCCGTCCAAGACTCTGCTTTGCTTGGACGTCTGCTTCGTGAATCGGGCGGGCTCCCGGCTGGTGTTACTGCTACTTACGAGAAGGAGATGCGGGTGTATGCAAGCGCAGCTGTACAGCAGAGCCTGTCGAAAGCGATACGAGAGTTCGGTATTGTTATTGACGAAGAGAAGACTCCCGTTGTAAACTAGGTACAAGGGAATGATATTGTAGGGCCTGAGTTGCAACTTTCAAGCTCCACGATAATCTCCTGTGGGAGGACGGATGACAAGTTACATGAGCAACCTTCCTTTCTCAAGATGTGCCTGAGGCGAATTTGAAGGCGTAACAAACTGTGATTGTCTCCAGGTCTGACTATCACGAGTGAACTTCACCACACAGCCACAATCGCCAATGACCCAAGCGCATAATCCAAGGAACGCCTCCGCGCTAGAATGGTAAGATTGCCAGGATTATGGGTCACAAGTGGGGTTCGGAAACAGAGACGTGTTTTGACAACGCATCGACCGTGTAAGTGTCTCAACACTAAAAAGACCGAATAACCAACGCATCCGCTCATCTTCATTCCTCCCTTGTTAGGAAGGTTCCTCACACGACTAACGGAGCTCCCATACAATACAGAACAAGTGTACAGACCAACTAAGGTGGATTCTAACAGACGACTACCAACTGGCACTTCGGCGTCGACGCGTCAGGTTGGCATTTGCTTGGCAGGCCTGGCGACGAGCTTGGCCCCGTCAGAAGCACTGCTGCGACACAATATAACACGTTGGCCAAGAAAGCTGGCCTTGGCCCCCTCAAGTGATGATAAAGACGAAGTCTCGTGCCCATGTCGGTTTACCTTTTTCTCTCGTCTGTCTATTCCTTTCCAACCGCTACAAACAAGCACAATTCCTCAAGCAACTTTTGACATTTCAGAAATAACATTCCAAGGCGCACCGCCCAGAAATTGATGGGAGAATCGAACCTGCACCAGCATGATGGCGACAACCACGACGCCTCGGAACCTCCGCCGGCCGAGCAGGACGAGCCGCCGTTACCGCGCCATGGAGCGGGCTGGCCGCCCCAGATCGAGAACCATGGTCGGGCCGGTCTAAGCACCGCCGATGAGAAGGATAGCATCGCCGTTGTCGATGATGCTCTTTGCACCAAAGCTCCGCACGTCGTCCCTGCTGCGCAAGTGGCCCACGGTTTGCGAAGCCACCTGCAGCACGGGCTGACGACCGCCGAGGTTGTCGTGCGTCTGCAACGCGATGGCCCCAACAAGGTCGAGACGTCTGCCGGCACTTCGGCGCTACAGATATTAGCTAGGCAGGTGTCTAACAGCTTGACTGTTGTCCTCGTCGCCGTTATGGTACTGTCCTTCACCATCCACGACTATATCGAGGGCGGTGTCGTGGCAGCTGTCATTGCATTCAACATTGTTATCGGGTATGTCTTCTCTCATGCTCACCTCCCCACGCCGCCCTTGGCTCCGCCCACCTCAGATTGGTACGGAGCTTAACATACGCTCATTTTTTGTTCGGTCTCTTGACCAGATACATCACACACCTGCACAGGCTGCCCTGGAGATATTTTCGCACGTGCACTGACACCGCTTCCCAGGTTTCGACAGGACTATAAGGCCGAGAGCCAGATGCAAGCTTTGTTGACATTAGCATCTCCCACCTGCCAAGTCATCCGCGACGACGGCCGGATCCAGGAGATCAAAAGCGAGGATGTTGTTGTCGGCGACCTTATCAACCTCAGCGCGGGCGACATTGTCCCCGCCGACGCCCGTTTGGTTGACTCGCTCAGCTTATCAGTCGACGAGGCCAACCTTACCGGCGAATCACTGCCTATCAGCAAGCACGCAGACGCATGTCTAGCGGCTCGAGATGTCTCCCTTGGCGACCGTATCAACATGCTGTACGCCACCACGGCCGTAACGCGCGGACGAGCCACCGCCCTGGTCACCAGCATCGGCATGGACACCGAAGTCGGCAAGATCGCCCGCATGCTTCGAGCCAAGAAGAAGGTCGCTGAAGGTACCTCTGCGCCAATGCGCGCTTTATTATGGCTCAAACGCCAGGGTGCCAGCATCCTCGGCTTCGACGGTACCCCATTACAGAGCAAACTCAGCAAATTCGCCCTGCTTCTATTTGGTCTCGCTATCATACTAGTGCTCATTGTCTTCGCCGCCAGCCGCTTCGAATTGGAGGGCCAAGAGGTGATCTATGGCATCTGCGTCGGCGTCGCCGTTATCCCCGAATCGCTCATCGCTGTATTGACCTTGACGTTTACCGTCGCCGCCGGTGCTATGAGTCGGGGCAACGTACTTGTTCGTAACAAGGCAGCATTGCAAGCCGTCAGCGGCATTACGAACATCTGCTCCGACAAAACCGGCACATTGACGCAAGGCAGCATGGTTGCCCGGAAGGTCTGGCTGCTGGAAGAAGGCATCACTGCCGTGGTCGATAACACGACCGATCCCTTCGACCCCAACAGCGGCACGGTAACCTGGAACGACGGCGGTATCTCTTTGGGCGAGATTCGTGGCGCGACAAGCAGTACAACATCCAACGCCACGAGTGAGAAAGCCGACGAACGGCCCTTGACGGACACTATCTGCTCGTTTGTCGAGGCTGTAGCCCTATGCAACAATTCCACAGTCACTGACGACAAAAACGGCGGATCAAGCACTGAGGAGAGCGCCTCCGTCAACACTGCCACCTTTCCCTCGTCTTGGACTGCCATGGGCGAGCCCACCGAGATCGCACTTCATGTTTTCGCCATGCGTTTTGGCAAGGGCAAACGGGACGTCGTGCAGGCCAGCGACATCCACCTGGTCACTGAGTTTCCTTTTGACTCCACCGTGAAGCGTATGAGCGTTGTTTATGCCGCCTCTCCTAAGGGCGCCTCCCAAGGCAAACGTCACGTGTATACCAAAGGCGCTCTTGAGGTGGTTCTCCCGATGCTGACGGATTCGGACGAGGCTAAGGCTGTCATCACAGCCAAGGCCGATCTGCTTGCCTCGGAAGGACTTCGTGTCCTTTGTGTCGCTCACAAGGTCGTGCAGGACGCTGCCATTCCACTCGAAGACCGTGCTGACGCCGAGTCCGACCTCAAGTTCCTCGGTCTAGCCGGTCTTTACGACCCTCCTCGGCTTGAGACTGCCATGGCAATTCGCGGCTGCCACACAGCCGGCATCTCGGTACACATGGTGACAGGCGATCACGTGAAAACGGCAACTACGATTGCTTACGAAGTGGGCATCTTGTCGCGAGAGCAGCACCACAACCAGGAGTCACTCGGCTCGCTGGTCATGACGGCGTCCGACTTCGACAGCCTTACTGACGCGCAGATCGATGCCATGGACAGTCTACCACTAGTTGTGGCACGCTGCAGCCCCCTGACAAAAGTGCGCATGCTCGAGGCCCTGCATCGGCGTGGGGCCTACTGCGCCATGACGGGAGATGGCGTCAACGACTCGCCGGCACTGAAGCAGGCCGACATCGGTATCGCCATGGGTCTCCGCGGTAGCGACGTCGCCAAAGAGGCTGCCGATATGGTGCTTACCGATGACAACTTTGCGTCCATTGTCAACGCTATCAAAGAAGGTCGACGCCTGTATGACAACGTCCAGAAGGTACGTTTCGCAACCGGTTCTTCCATTTGCTTCCTCTCTCCCGTCTCTGTGTACAACCGCAAAGTCACCGGTTTATTTCACAGCCACAGATGAGTAGCACAAGAGGCTGCCCTTGTCACTACAATCCCTTACTTATGAGACAGCATTACTAACCGCACAAAAATCCATCATAGTTCCTGCTGCATCTCCTCATCTCCAACGTTGCACAAGTCATCCTCCTACTCATCGGCCTGTCTTTCAAAGACCGCACAGGCACCTCGGTCTTCCCGCTGTCGCCGCTTGAGATTCTTTGGGCCAACCTCATTACATCATCCTTCCTAGCTGTCGGGCTAGGTATGGAAGAGGCCCAACCCGACCTGCTCAAGAGGCCACCGCCCAAGGGGCGGCGTGGCGGCAACGTCTTCACGTTGGATCTGATTCGGGACAAATTGGTGTATGGCTTTTTCATGGGATCACTGTGCCTCGCTGCCTTTGTATCTGTAGCCTATGGCGGAGGTGGTGGTGACTTGGGCATGGGCTGCAACGACGGCTGGAACGAGACATGCGACGTCGTCTTCCGCGCACGCTCGACCACCTTTGCGACCCTTAGCTTCTTGCTTCTAGTCGCCGCGTGGGAAGTCAAGCATTTCACGCGCAGTCTCTTTGCTATGGACCCCGAGCTGTGGACAGGCCCAACGTCAGTCTTCCGCACGGTGTGGCGCAACAGATTCCTCTTTTGGGCCGTGGTTGCGGGTTTCATAACGACCTTCCCCGTCGTCTACGTCCCCGTTATCAACCGCGCTGTCTTCAAGCACGACTCGCTGACGTGGGAGTGGGGCATTGTTGTCCTGTGTGTGGTTACGTTTGTAGCTTTGATTGAGTCTTGGAAAGCTATCAACCGCCGCTTCGGGCTCGGGCGGGCGACTTACCTACCGAGGGCAGGACGGGGAGAGGCTTAACTATGTCTAGTAAGAGGGCAATCAGATTGGACGGGGAGGAGCATGCTACTCGAGCTCGTGCTAGTTCTTCATTGTTAGTCCACTATTTAAATAACATGAGATTAATTATTGTCTAATAATTAAGACCATGCCTATCTACTCCATTTTCTTATCCTGAAGAGGTAGTAGAGAATGAGCGTACATGCAATGTTAAATCCAACATAAGCAAAGCCAAGCGCCCAGTCCATCCACCGTTGAGAATAGTACATGTCTGATCGAGCCAGGACTTGATCGGAAGCTCGGAGCGGGCAATAAGAGCAGTTGGCGGTAGCATCGGGATTGAGCAGCACTCCTGGAGCGCCGCTCTCCAGGAATTCCTGCAAATACAGACCACAGGTCTCCCCAACGCGCGGTTGAAAGACGGCGAGCTCTGCGGTTGAGCATTCAATGGGTTTCCCCGCGAGGCCCGTGACAGCGGCACCACCGACAAGGTACGTCATTGGCGAGACACGATACATGAAAATCCAAAATCCCGGAAGATCATCCGGAGGCTGGAATACTCCGGCAAACAGGACCATCATGCAGAAAAGAATCGTGGAAACCCGGCCGGCTGTCGTCGTGTCGGGCAAGGGTGCAATCAGCATCTGTGCGAAAGTCCCTAAGAGGACAAAGAAGTAGATAAAAAACAGCAAAACAAGCCCTTGTTCCTCGGGCGATCGCACTCCGAATATCGTATAGTTAAAGATTGCAAAAGTTATAACCCCAAGAATGATGTGGTAAGGTATCTCGACGATGGTGTGGGCCAAGATTAACACCACCCACGAATACGTGTCCGAGTGACGCTCGCGGGCTTCGTAAAGCCGTCGCTGGATGATGAAAATGGGCATGATCTGTGATGTTTCGTTCTGTTAGCTCGTCGTCCTAGGTTGCCCATAGCGCTCCCAGGTCCCTGCAGGAGCCTCACCTGTTGAGCAAGACTGTTGAACATTGCGCAGAAGATTATAAGAGAGAACATAGCATTCTGTGTACCCAAGATGGAAAGCCCGGGCTGGAAGAAGGAAAATCCGATGAGCAATGCGCCTAAAATCCCTAACATGAACTTGCTGATGATGTAGGTTGGCGATCGCCAGTACTGCTGAAATACCCGACGGAAGACGCAAGGCACCTGTGATAGGAAGGGCGGCCGGGAGGTGCCGTCGTGTTTGGCACGGTGATGAATCAAGCCATGTTCGCTTCCACCCTCTGGTGACAAAGTCAAGTTTCTCATACGCTCCAGCCTGGTACAAACGTCCTTTGCTTCCGCGGACTCAGTCCATAGATGCGGCCAGTCGTTCGTTTCGGTTTCCGTATTTCCTATGATGTCGAGCAAGTACTCGGCAGGATTCTCCCCTTCGGCGCATCTCCTCGGTGCACGGTCGCCGAAGTATTGAAGGACCTTTTCGGAGTTCTCTCCGATATCCCCAAAGTATGACACATTCCCCCCGCGTGCCATCAGCAGTAGTCGATCAAATTGTTGGAAAAGTACTGCGCTTGGCTGATGGATGGTGCACAAGATACACAATCCACCTGTCGCAAGTCTCCGAAGTAATAGTACAATGGCCTCAGACGACTGACTATCCAGCCCGGAAGTAGGTTCGTCCAGGAATATGAGCAACTTCGGCTTCGCGGCAAGCTCAACGCCGATACTCAGCCGCTTTCGCTGCTCAACATTGAGACCCTGGCCTGGTTTCCCCACGACTGCCTCGGCGAAATCGTCCATACCTAGAAGATGGATAATCTCCTCGACGTATTGAAGCTTCTCGCCTTGTGGTATATCAGGTGGCTGCCTTAGAATCGCCGAAAACTGTAGTGTTTCACGCACGGTAGACGTCTCTAGGTGTATATCCTGCTGCTGAACGTACGCAACGTCGCGCTTGAATGAGTTCGGGATAGGCTCTCCACCGACACGGAATTCTCCCGTTATAATACCCGACGAGATTCTTTGAGCTAGAGTGTCCAACAGCGTTGTTTTTCCTGCTCCCGACACGCCCATCAATGCAGTCAAAGTACCCGGCTCTACCCAGCCAGATACATTGTTCAGGAGCCTTCTAGTCGTACCATCAGCTGAAATGTCGAGGCAGGCGTTGGTCCATGAAAATGATCGGCGACTGGAAGGAATAGGTGTCGCATCGCACTCGGTCACAACAAGTGTCGGGCCCTTCGCGACCGGTGGCGACTCAACGTCGACATCAGCGTTGCTTTTGTGTTTCGAGGTTGTCTTTGCCAGCTTGTTGGGTACGCAGCCATGCAGAAAAACGGGTACATCGGGACAATTGGACGAGCCATTGTTCAGTTCCGTGGCCAACAGGTAGGCAAAGAGAAAGAAGATGAAAAATCCAAGAATGATACCAAGGTTGCGCCATAAATGGGAGTAGCTGTATCCGTAGCTCGCTTCGAACCAGGCATCGCCGCTCACAAAAGACTGCCCGGCCACTGCCCCCGGAACTGGGCAGATGAATTCATTGCCAGTAAGTCCCTGATATGCTGGGATAACACCCTGGCACGGGTAGTCTGTGCCGTGCGCTTGATTGACAAGCAACGCCTCGAAGCTGTAAAAGAGCGGATTGATGTAGGATATCCATTTGAACCATGGGTGCATATATGGACCTGGGAGCACAAACCCGGTGTATGTAACAAGTGCAAGAATGAGCACCCCAGCAACTGCCATAGCTTGAGAAAGGGTCTTTGTGGCAGCAGCAATCGTACGAAATATCATGGACATGGCCAAGGTCGTAACGAAGACGAAAAGGAAAAAGGTGAAGAATTGGGAAGCCGTCATAGCGAACCCAGCCAAGAAATAGAAAACCACGTTGAAGCAAATGGCTAGTCCGAGTTTGACAGGGATATCAACGACGATGCGAGCAAATGCTTCTGCCGACGGTCGATAAAAAGCAAATGAGACTTGCTTGCTGATCACTCCGGCGCCCCGGTAAATGTTGGGTATGTCCGTTATAGCCATGAGGACGTTCAAAAGGACGGCAAAGAAAAGGGCAGATCCGTAGGAGAAGAAAGCGGCGGTAGTCTGTTGAGTCCCGTAGAAAATAGAGGCCACAATGAGCGCAATACTGATCTGACCGCCTAGGTTGGTGAATAGTGAGGCCCTGTCGTTTTGAAGCTGTTGGAAAGCGCGTGTGGTACAGATCGCTATCTGCCTCGGGAACGCGACTGTCTGCGGTGCCCTGGACAACATCCACTTCGCCTTCTTCTGTTTGCCGGACTGTTCGAATTCTCTCTGCGCATGCTCCCCCTCTACGGCGCAATTCTCTCGATATAGATGAATGTCGGCCAAGAGCGCGGCATACAGTGTTGATTTCCTCCAGCATAACTCAAATTCTTCTGCCGTCCTGGGAACAATATGTTCATATCCATCTTTGGCTTCTCGCCGCAGCGAGTTGGTGACCATAGTCAAAAATTCGCCCGTCGTTTGCCTATCAAGACGGCGCCAGCCCATGCATTCGAAGTACTCCGAGGCATGAGCGGCGCGGCCGAAGAAGATCTCTCGACCTTCATAGAGAACCAAGACCTTGTCGAATCGGTCGACAATGGCCTCGGAGCATTGGTACAAGGCCGCCGCACTTGTGGACTGGGTCACTGGGAATCACTGTCAATGCTTCTCGCGCAATGTTATTAATGGCAGGAAATTCTTACAGTCAGCCAGCGTTCGAAGCCGAAGAACAAATTGTAGTGCGGATTCAGCATCGAGACCACGAGTAGAGTTGTCCCATACAGAGATCGCGGCTTCGGAGAGAGCAGTTTCTGCAATGGAAACCCTTTTCCTCTCACCACCTGAAACACCCCGTACATAGTCATCTCCGACGATGGTGTCTCGAGCATGTGCGAGGCCGAAGACTGCAAGCATAACATCTACAACATGTCCGACCCGGTCGGATCGGGTTATTCCTGGGAGACGACTCCGCGGCGTACGCATAGCTGCGGCGAATTGCAGTGTCTGTGCAACTGTGAGATATGGGAAATGGTCGTCCACTTCCTGGTTGTAGACGAGTTCTCCTTTGAACCGCCGCGACATGACATCGTGGGGAATGCCTGTGATGCATAAGCTCTTGAGCTCCCAATTTGAACTCAGAATGGCAATACCTCTATACTGAATCGCGGACTCCGAGTCTAGCTCCAACCCATGCATCTCACCGGTGATCGCTTTCAGGAAGGTTGTGCACCCGCTTCCGGGACGTCCCAGCACCAGGAGAAGCTCTCCTTTTTGAACAATACCGTCAAGACCATGGAGAATTACATCTGACCTCTTCCGTCGAAACCAGTCTTGGAAATTGAATAGCGAGCTTATTGAGGTCCAAACCGTGTGTTGCTCTCCGAAGGATACCCCACTACCTCGGACTGTCAACCCCGTGAAGATGAACCCTGAGCGTGCTGGCGTAGGCAGACCTATTTGATTTCGCAAGTTGACGAGAGTGCTCGACCATCTATCGAAGTCGAATGCTGGGCTCAATGGATCTGTAGTTTTGTCGTGAATCCCAAACCTGGAAAATATGGTATTATGAGATGCTTCTGGTGTCTCGGGACCCTCTCCGGGCTCTCGGCATGAGCCTTCCTTGGTAATGGCATCTACTTGGTCGATATTATCACTTGTATGCCTGGCGATTCCATCAACTGGTCGGGAGGAAGACGGTTGTCCTAAATGCTCCATGTTGAATAGCCGTTCAGATCTCGAAATGTGAAAGTGAGCACTTGCAAGCCTCTTAGATGGCAAGCATATTTCTATGGTGGGGTCGAGACTCGGATAGATGGACATAAATTTACACAATCGAATGACAAGAGATTTGCAGGTCGGATCGGACTCAGAGGAGAGACGAAGGTCTGATGCGTAGACGGCGAGAGTGTAGTTGGCGTGTTCAGCCGCAAGCGGTCGAGACTGCTCCGACCCTTGGATAGGTCCACTACCCTCCTAAGATGTCGCACACGCCACCACCCTTGGAGTGGAATCTTCGCCGGCCTCCCCCTTGACTTGTGCGGATACGATCGAAGCAAGGGAAAGGCTGCACAGTAAGCACACTTTGGCAACACCTTTGGAAGTCAATTCGATCTTGAGCTGGTTAACAGAGTACAAGGGGAGCTTGATTTACTGCTCCTGAACTCGTGACAGTGGCTTGACTGGGATAGGGATTGCTGAAACCGGCACAGAACCAAGACATTTAAGAGTGCCAAGTTTCAAACTTCAATACAGACTCAATGAAAGCAGACGATTCGGCTCTTGGACCTAGGGCTTGAAGTAAGCAACAGAGGTCTAGACACATCCAGACAATCGTCGCCGGTGCCATGCTGAAATCAGCCCTAACCTGTTGAACGGCCCAGCCCTCTTGCTTTCGCCTTAGTGGCAAGCTCAGATCGACGCGATGCAAGCGGTTGCGTGGGACTTCCCCCAAGGTTGTAAATCAGAATCCGGCATGTAAATGTTTCTCGTATGGTGTGGTGTGATATTTTTCGTGGCATTGTGAGATGACACGTGTTGGCATGACTGACATGTACTGTGGTATTCTTCCACACCAGTCGCCAACACCGTGACTGACCGGACGGTGATTGGCTATCATAAATATATCTCATCTGCCCCAACGTAATCGAGAGCTGACTAGGAAACGGATTGCTTGCATTGCTAATGTCCAGCCGTACAGTCTCATATTATGGTAGCTCAGCTTTGACAAGAAGTACTCTCCATACTTATTTAGCTGCCACCTCTCAAGACAAAATGAGATTTAACTCTCACTGCTCTAACTTTTAATACCTCTTCCTTACCGCAAATTTTGTTTCCAATCTACGGTCCGCGATGTTTGGTCGTAGACGAAGACCCATTCTCGGCGCCGCCGTTGTCATCGGCGCATCCAGGTCAGCCGCTAGGCGCGAAGTACAGCAACAGGCGGTTATACAGTCTCAGAGGGAGATAGAGATACAGCGGGAAGTCGACATGCGCAGGCGAGAAGAGGTAGAGCAGGAACGAAGAACCCAGCGCGCTATTGACGAAGCGGTGAAGGCAGCGGTCACCGACAGCCAGGCCTCCACTCAGCAGAGCCCAGTTGCAGTTCAACCACAACCTCCTCAGCAGCCTTATGCTACCATGCCGCCGATGCCATCGCAGATACAAGACACGACCCCTAGAGTTCAGCCAGAGCCGTCCATGCAGGCGCTTTATCCACAGGTGCCGCCGTACACGCCACTGCCTCCATCACTGGACGGAAGGCCAAAGAGCGCGCAGGGTATCAGTTCTACCGGAATAAATGCTCGGTTTTGTTTCCAATGTGGCTTTGCTTGCGGAGTCGATGACAAGTTCTGCCGTCGATGCGGTGTGAAGCAAGTTCGTCAAGGGGATTAGGGAGAATGGCACAACATGTAGTTACTATAAGCTCTTCAAAACTTTATAAAGAACTTTGCGAATGTTATATTGTATTGGTCGACATACTTGGTTCTAATTCAGCTTCAGCTGTCGGTCGTACGACGTAAATGCACTTGCACAATGGGCAATCAAAATGTTTCCGGTGAAACCAGGGATCGATACATTGGGTATGAAAGACGTGGCTGCATCCGAGTCTCCTAACTTCGTCTTCCCCCGTCAGTAACTCCAAGCAGACCGCACTAGAGACGTGTGAGCAATGCCTATTGACTACACCGTGTTCGGCCCAACTTACCAAACATCGTCTGCGAAACTGGCCTCAACAGAAGTACAGGTGGCTAATCCTTTCGATGGGGCGTCCAAGCTATGAATATGTGTCGGACAGACGGAATCGAGAGTCTTGAGTTCGATCCCGTCTTTGGTTGTGATATTGGCGCCGTGGCTTCCTCTGCTCCGCCCCCCTTCAAGCCCTTGGTTGCCTCGCCCACGAAGCCGATATCTTCGCCTTGTTCACTTAGCACAATGTCCTGGGAACAAGGGAGGGCAGCTCACATGACTTCTAGGATGAAAACTAAGAGAAGCAGCGCCAGGAACCCAGCTCCAATTGCGATGAATACAAGAGGGCTCGCAGATGTACAAGATTGTGTCCCGTTACCGCATGCCATCGTGCAAGAGTCTGCCCCGTTATCGCAGCCCGAATCGCGTGCTGAGGCCATACTTAGTTTGAAGCAAGCCCGGCAGCCGTATATTTGACTAATGTCTCTGATTGGCGCCTAGGTTGTACCCGAACGTGAGAGCAACGAGCTTTTGGTGCCCGGACTGGTTGTCAAGCCAGCTGCGTCAAGCTATATAACTTGAAGAGAATCCTACCCCGCGTCTGGGGCGCTCTACGAGACATTGAGGCGTAGGGGCCTTGGGACCAACTGAGCTCGTGGAGTGAATCCCAAACAGGATAAATTTCGCAGAATCCCCCCAACGGGACATCTAGATAAACGTCAGTAACCAGAGTGTTGACTTGTTAGGAAGTACATCAGGCCACATCTCTGTTAAAGGAATTCAACGTGAAGTCAAGGGCACGCTTAACAGTGGGACTTGGAAAGGGTGTGGTGTGGTTGAGAGTAGGGTGGGTTGGTTCATGTACATTTGCCATATCCAGTCTTTCGTCGTGTGGGACTCGGGGCACAAAAGCTCCCACACCAAGAATCGGCATCCTCCTGATCCGCGGCATTTAAGTGTGTCAGCCGAGATGTGCTTATGGACTTGCAGATCCAATGACCCATATGGTGGTTGCACGTAGTGTGGGTCGAACATCCTCGTGATCTCTTAAAGGTCTATCAGACCACTTCGGTAAGCCAGTAGCTATACCATGACGGTATCGACAAGATTGAAATCGAATGAACGATCACAGTACGGAAAGACTAGCAGCTACTGGATTGGTTAGTCATTCCCCGTTTAACGCCCGCCCGCCGCAGAGACACTCAGAGCAGTTTCTGTCTCGGAATTTTATATCGATGAACTACTGGATAATACTACGGCGGTGCCGTAAGGCCTTCTTCGTCGGTGTGTTCTCACACTATTGCCTCCAGTGCTATGTAAAGCTAGGTTACAACGGTTCCATAACCGAGTTGGTGAACAACGGTTCCACGCTCTACTAGCCCAGAGGAACGCACAAGCCCCAACCGATTAAACACGAAGCAGAATAGTCCCCGTACTACTAGTCGTGAAGCTGAGGTCAAACATAGCAGACTATGATCAGCTAATGATTATCCTTGAGAACCATCCGAGTAGTTAAATAGGAACTTCGGAAACCGTTCATAGTATGAGTTTTGCCAAGATAGTAACGGTGTAGATGGTTATCTGGTTACTCTGTTATATTTGTCTCCGAGCGTAGTCTGCTAGAGATGTCGCTTTCTTGAACCCGATCTCTTGTCATTGCAACAAGTTCTTGTCGCAAAACCGCCGCGAGCCTTTCCAAGAACCACTCAGCCTCTTCCTTGGGGCCCATCAGAGGACTCTCTGCGGTGACCTGGCCCAATTTGACTGTGGCTAATGAAGGCAGGCTTTCCTCTCGATGATCACAGAATTCTGGCACCACCACGTCGTTCATTCTGCTGTTGCTCCTGGTCTCCTGTTCCCGTTTAATCCTATCCCCTGGCGCCTCATGCCCTATCGTCCAGCCCCCCAGTAGCTTCCCGAACCACAGCCAATCGTTAACTGAATAGTGTTCCAGAGGCTGGTCGTGGACGTGGCGAACGATTCCCAGCAACGCGTCCAATACCACAATGCAATACTGCTCGCGTGTGCCAGAAATCGTCCTCTCTTGGTTTGCTCCGCTGCTGGTCTGCTGATGTGCATCGGTAAGCCTCTCATTCATGCGGAAATCTTGAGAGCTGATAGGCTTTGTTATCTTGCTAAAAGTCCCCCGAAGGCGTGACATTTTTATGCCCTCAATGCGACGTCGCATATAGTACGTGATCCTAAGCAGTGGGGTTTCCAGGTTGGATATCACAATGGTTATAGTCGGGACCCCGAGAAGGCTCCAGAGAACAAAGAATGATCGCCCGCAACTCGATGTGGGCGCCAAGTCACCGTAGCCTATAGTCGTGAGGCTGACAAAGGCCATGTAGAGTGCGTTAAAATATGACCAGCCCTGATATTCTTTCTCACAACGAAGAAAGACAGCTGCGCCCCCAAATAACAACAAGAGCCATGCGCCAACGGACATGGCCAACATTGTCCATCTCCATCTGCGAGACGCTTTTGATTGGATGGCTCTGGTTGCGGCAAAGACCAGCGTGAGGCGTTCGCGGTCACAGAGTGAGATCGCTGCTGTTGTTCTCACATACGTGAGATCAGGCAGGGGAGAATAGATGTGGCAGGGGTGACTGTTGCTTACCTCTCTGCGGGCTCCTTTTGAGCAACTCGTCGCGCATCTTACCAAGTCTCCTCCTTCTCAAGGCTAGCTCACCCCTATCAAGCACCAGCCTTCGGATCGATGCGAGGGTGATACCCAGGCAGGTTATTCCCAAGATAGCGTATGGGAATAGCAAAGCACGGCCAAGTGGAGTCTCGGGGGCTATGTCTCCAAACCCGATAGTCAACAAAGTAACGTCAGCCCAGTAAACACTGTCTTGATACTGCCACCCCTCGATGTGGCTAAATACCAAAGCACCGAGAAACACGAAAGTCAAGAAACACACAGAACATAATAACAACGATAAGAGGGCGGTGCTTTGCGTAATATCGGGCTTTAGTCTTAAGAGGAGAGCTCCTAAAAAGTTGACAAGCATAAGGGACGCCAGAAGGAAGTAGATGCCGCTAGCGTAGAGAGCATAGTAATAAGACTGCGACCACGCGAGTTCAGCAGCCTGCCCTTCTTGTACTCGAGATGCAGCTACAACAAGTCCTACAAGGCAAAACGAGGAGGCGTAACTATAGCCTAGTATCAGCTAAACTCCACGGCAGCACTGCTATAACGGAGACTCACTAGCCAACTATACCTGATAACTGAGCTATCTTATACCTGATCTTGCCGAGTAAGCCAAGGAAGATGTTCAAGTATGAGAATATAGCCAGGCATAGCTGAATGATGTTGACGGCAATTAAACTAAGCAAGTTCTGTTAGTCCTTTTTGCATCCTTAGTACTAATCTTGAAACGATATATGCGTGCGTTGACTGACTTTCTAGAGTTGATTTCGGCGGTATCTTGAACATCGGTACTCGTAACATGCCATGGTCGCAGCATCGCGCATATGCTGAAGGCCGTCGCTATGGGCCCAAAGGTGGCCCCAAGTATGGGGGAGATAAACGAGGCAAACCACCAGTGACTGTTATCAGGAGGGCTGAGTCATGGTTAGGACTAGTTCGAAGGAGTTGACAAGAACAAGATCTCTGATATGGAACACTTGCTGCAGGTCTCTGTTTTCGTCCAAAGTGGCATTTTCCCGGTCAACTGTCGAGTGAGGGACCACCACCGTGATTGAGTATTCTCCCATCTTGATTTAAGGTACGTTCCTGTAAGGGCATTGAGATGCTGAACTGGTCCTTGTCGTTGCCCAGTCGTCGGTAGAAGCTTCGGTAGGAACTGTACGAGGCACGATGAGCAATGAGACGGGAACCAGCCCATTAAATAGCTTCATTAGTCTGTCATATCGCGAAAGTGGGGTGACCCTTACTCCTTTCTAGGTTGTCCCAGTATCTCCAGTTTTTACGTGTCAAGCTGGGTAGGTAGGGGTAACAAGCTGCACACTTCCAAGTTGTTCTCATGTTTTTACCCAATTAGAGGCCCCCCTGTATTTTAGGGATCGGCGATCCTCCAAATCTGTGCGTAAGCCCCTGTTATTGACCTTGCAAGTCACTGTAACCACTGCATTTAGTGGTTTAAGAACATGTATTTGATCTGCAGCTGAAAATGCCGCTTGTTTTTTCACACAACTTGCTTGTCTAATATATATTTCACCGGACCACGCACCCCTTGTAGGGTGAATTGATAACAAAAACAGCGCTATTCGAAGCTCAGTTATGTTAACGCCATCGAAACCATTCATTTGCCCCCAAAAGACTCAGTATACTACAAGATGTCCTCCTGTACCACTTTCACGGCAACCTTCAAGCCCCATCCTTCTGGACCGCCAATCCAGTTCTTCTTCTTGCCTACCTTTTCCACAACGTCGACATGCTCCCGCAGCGTTTGCTTCAACTTGGCAGGGTCATGTCTTTTCTTCTGTACCGAGATAATCAATCGCAACCCCTTTTTCTTCTTATCCTTCCCCAGATCCGTAGCCCATTCGGAAGACAAGGTAACTCTCGGTTTCGACTCCTCGACGGTCCCTGCCGGATATAACCTACCAAGCAGATATCCGATCCTGCCAAGATACGCAGCCCACCACACCTCCTCTGGCGTGATGATGGCACGCAGCGCCTCTCGGAAGCGCACCTCGCGCGGCGGCAGTTCCCCCATGTAGCGTGACTCGAGCATCAAGGCGAGTCTGGCGCGATCCTCGTGGGAGACGCCACGCGTGGACGACAACAACCCGGTGCTCGTGCTGTACAGGGCTGACGTCGAAGCCAGCTCCTTGTCCATGATGGCATGCACGTAAAGCATGTTGGCAAAGGCAACAAGAACGTGGGGCTGAATACCTGCTGGGAACCGGAAGCGTGGTGACGGCTCTGGGAAGGAGAACGTGAGCATCTGATACAGGGCTCGAGCCGATGCCGGCGCCACTCCCCTCGTCGCCACCTCGAGCGGAGCCTCTGCTCTCACGCTGGGCGCCAGTTCGCGGAACAGGAACCCCTCGCGCACTCCGCCCTGGCAAAAGTGAGCGGTGCTAATTCCGTGCGGGATGGCGGCGTTGACGACGTTGATGAGAAAGGCCACGGCGGGCACCTGCTTCCTGCGGCGGTCCGAGACGCGGAACACCGAGTGGGCCGTACGCGCCACCTTCTCCATTGCCTTGGTGTCGGCAAACCGCGCCTTGTCCACCGTGAACCCGTTGATGATCGATATAGGGTGAGCGTGGCCGTCCCAGTCGGATTTCTCGTCTCTGTCATTGTTGTTTTCGTCTCCATCGTCTTTGTCGCTGTGTGCACCTGTCTGACTCATATGCAGCAGTAGATAGCCCCAGCCACGGAAGCCCCCTCCCGAAAGATATAGCGGAAAACCGCCCTCGGCTTTGGCCTTTGATACCAATGTATCCGGGATTCTCAGCCTGTCGTAGGCATCTCGAAAATTGGCGATCATCTCGTCCCGAAGCGCCTGGAGCGCCTTGTCTGCCTCCTCCTTCGACTTTCCCCGTCTCAGTTCCTCCATCGTCCTCGTCAGCGCCGCTGCCCCGTAGGGAAAACTAAAAGACCCGCGGTCGCTGACTCGCACATTTCCGCCTTGCGAGATGATCCAGGTGATTTGCGTGCTGCCGCCACCGAGGTCCATCATCAGACCCTTGATGTTTGAAAAGCCGCTGGCAATACCGAGGGCGCCAATTCGGCCCTCATCCTCCTTGCGTAGCATGTCGACAGGGAGCCCGGTGCCACAGTTGATGGCATCGATGAACTCGGCTGAATTGAGGGCGGAGCGCGTTGCTTCAGTGGCAAGCACATGTATGCTTGATTCGGGGACCCTGAGGTCGGTGCATACCATCTTGAACCGGTTGAGCGCCGCCACGACCGCCTCGATGATTTGCGCCGGGATGGGTATCTGCTCGCCGGTCTCGGGGTCGAATTGCGCGTCGTAGAGCGATATATCGACGCGGTACACGTGCACTGTGGGGAGGATTCGGGCCCGCGAAGGGGAAAGGTCGGTTACAGAGAAGCGGATTCCGTTGCTGAATAGGGCAGTACAGGCGACTTAGCCTTCTGTTCATTCACCCGCGGGTCGGGAGAGAAACTGCAGAAATCATATGCTCGATGGGCAGATACACTCACCTTCCCATGTCCACTATACCTCTAAGGTGAGGATTTTGCAGCCCGTGGGATCCGGAGGTGAAGGCCACCATTGTCGACTCTGAGTCCGAACAACCGGAGTGGTCTACCCTGTCTCTTTCAAGTTCCGGTTTAGATATCATCATCGAGCAAGAAGAAATCTGACTGTCAGACTGGCACTTTGTTTTCAAGGTCACCAGCGTTGAAAACAACTGACGGCAGCCAACTCCACGTAAATTTTAAGCGATCTGTTTGGTGTTAGATACCATCACTGTGACGAGCTTATCAGGGAAGGCGGACAGTGGACAATGACCAGCATGTCCAGCCACGGGTGTCCTGACGGCGGAAGAGTTCTGGCACATGCGAATAAAGCAGTCTCTCCATCTTCCACATTACGGTCTCTGTGGACTTATCACATGATAATGGTGGGGTGATCATCGTTCCAAGCTGGCTGCTTAGTATTGTCCCATCTTGGCTATCCCTCGGCTGGGGATGGATAAGGATTGATAGGGTGTGCTCCAGTGCTCATTTTATCCATACCCCTCCACCACCAAGACTACGGTAGACTTGCGGAAAAGCCTCATACTCACACCCGTTCATGATTAGTCCATCCAAAGCCCCCATGAACAAGGATTTGTCCCTGACTCCGTTTCAAGACTGTCTTGGATTGCATGCCTTCTACCAGGTAGTCCGTGTCAGCGGCCGTAGCACTTGGCGGATGGCTCTAAGCGTGACACACGGCCCAATCCAAAGATTCGGGCTCGCTATTGGCACACAACCGGAATCGTGGCACACTCGACTCGAAGATAGCAGATATCTCCAAAGCAAGAACATGAGTTGCTCATTCGGTCAAATTCAGTTCGGCACTAGATAATGGCGGCATGACGAAAACATCAAGTGTTGCATCCTGCTTGATACACAGCGCCACAGAATGAGAGTAGTGGTGACTGCGAAGCACTCCTCAATATAATCCTACGTTCCTGTCGTCGTCCCTGACCCAACAGGGCCAATTTTTGGCAGTAGCTCGGGCTTAGGCTCGTGACTACCATTTTCCAAGTCCGCTGTTTTGGGCTTCTTCCACCACATAAGCTTCCTAACAACAGACTAGCCGTCAGTCATCCGCCGTCGGAATGGGAAGAGTCATGGTTATTGGGCAGAAATACATACCTGGCCAGTTTGAGACATGTCTTGTCGAAACTGTAATATTCAAAGCAGGCATAGGCGCCCTGTAGATGAGTGTGGGATTAGCGAAAGCTCTGCTCACCCTCCTGGTATGGAATTAGTCTCACCAGTATGCCGCTAGTGAACCAGAAAAACGCGATAATGAAGCTGAAAGCCAGTACCACTCTCCACCGAGAGCATGCAGACGTCGTGACGACCGCGTTTGAGCCGCTCCAGTAGATGGACCAGTAGCTGGTGTACCACGACGACGAGCAAGAATGTCCTCCGGCGAGCTGTCATTGTTCGCAGCCAATTAGCTGATGAGTTGTACACGGCGCGCACGCACGCTGGAAGGGGCACCTACGTCTTGGAGCAGGGCATAGCAGACGATCCATAGGACGAAGAAGCAAAAATCGAGCGGGAAGAAGTGGAACGAGTACTTGACAGGCGGGACTAGGACGATGGTGAAAGCCATGCTGATAGCCGCCATGGAAATTGCATAAACTAGACGGGAGTCATCTGGAGCGCTGAGTTGGTGAAGGATGTTGAAGAATCTGGCGAGAATGCCGAGGATGACGGCCGCGAGGCAGAACTCAAAGACGCGTAGACACGCCGAAATGACTTTGTGTGCAATACCCATGGTTGCGGAATGGCCTAGGATGGGTTCTTGTGTCTTGCGAGGTTGTAGGTCTGAAGGGTGTAGGCGGCGACTGGGTTACTGTCGTATTATGTGTTGAGTAGGAACAACTCAGGTGCGGACCACGTCTTGTAGCGAGGAGCTCGACGTTACTCAAGCAAGAATAGGATGGGCGGCAACCGACATAGAAGTATGGCTTTCTGCACAAGCATGGGGGCAACTCTGGTTGGAATAGGCCGGGGTGTAAGCACACATATCATGCTACTTATCGTGAGGGATTGAGCGTCTTGGGACTCGCACCACCTTGCGGTCGCAGAATGCTGTCCATAGAAGAGAGGCCTGTGGTTGTAACAGAAGAACTGTCTGGGTGTTCTGATGCAGTAGTACCTTAGGTAACTAGGGTAGGTGTGAACAGAATCGACGATGGGCTGCAGACTAACAACACCTCCTGTTCGCACATGACCGATTATTTGGCGTGATCATCACGCCACCCATCACGCTGTTTCGTACGGGGGATTGCTGCACCGGATTTGGGGCGTCCATGCCAGATCGTTATGCAATTGGTACTGTAAAGCTCGAGCAATTCGATGTCAAAAGCAATCCTATTTGGTGGGCGTTGGTAGTGTCCCGAACCCCCATCCAATGCTGCCCATTGAAGCGGCCATTCTCTTCCGCGGTAGCTCAATTTGGAAAGCGGCAGGTTCCAAGCCTAGGATCAGTGAACAGGTGTGATACATGTTCCTAAGCAAAAGGTCATGGGGCCACATGTATAAAAGAAAGTTTCGACGGCAGCAGACTTTCTTGTAAGTGTTTTACAGATATACCACTGTAGTTCACTACAGTGGTCCCAAAACTTCTTCCGGTAGCCACCTATGTCAATCTGTTGCTTAAAACTGACGAAATGACAACTGCAACAATCGGTAAGTCTTAGCCCGTCGAGACGTAGCGTTCGCAGTGGTCTATAGCGGTCTAACCTTTCCTCGCCCTGATCAAGCACCAGCGCACGGCTCTGTGGGAGAACCAGCATCGCGAAGTGTCACCATCCTAGTTGCCAACTTTACGGACGAACAGCTCGAGCTCGACAAGGAATCCACGCATCTCTGGCGGGGAGCATGGGGCCAAGACACGACAACGCCCGCGGTTATCAAGCCTGGTGGGAGTGTGCTTTGGCGTTGCCGGTCGTATAGCGTCGGCCAGGGCATCGAGGGCTCGGTGACATATCATTTTGCCGGCGAAATTCCTCACGATAAGACGAGGTTCACATGGAAGAGCCGCGTCTTCGGCCCAAACAAGTACGACGCTGTTACTAGTCGTAAGGATTGCAAGATAGCTGTGGAAGGCGGAGGTGGCGTTCATGCGTTTGTGGCTTTCATCATTGGTGAGTAGGTTGAAAGGCGTTTCGTGCCAGCTCTCAATCTAGCACCTATCGTAGCTGGTTCAGGGTACTTTGGCTGACGTGACTGCCTCCAGCCCCCCAAGTGCCGGTACTTGAATGAGGTAATACAGAAAGATCTTGTGGGCGTCTTAAAGTTGAGGTTGTAATGGTGAATATGGGATAATTAGACGCGCGATTTAGCTGTAAGTTGGAATATGTCATACTAGTTGAATTGGTCATCAAGTCTCCCTTTACTTTAGTCTTAGTTTTCCCTCGTGAACATATGGATATATAGCTACCTGCAGAGTGAATGAATTCGTAGTGCTGCGTCTCGAGCAACCTTCTACGCCTCAACACAATGGATCCACGCAATATGAACACAGCCCATGATTATGTTTGCACTATCAATCCTCCGTACTGTCACCACCATTGCTCTCTCTTCTTTTGATGCAACTGCAACTCCCAATCAATTTCGCCGCCACCTCTAGAACCTCAGCCTTGGTGACGCTAGCCGTTGTTAGATTGTGTGCGGACTCTTCGTCACTTTCCTCGTCGTTGCCGTAATCGCCGCCACGGCCGCTGTTGAACTCTTCACTCGGTAAAACAGCTAAAAGCCGCTCAAACTGGGCACTCAGTCGGTTGCGGTACTGTTTCTCGACACGTTTGTGCTTGAGGCGAGCGCGAGTTCCCACGGCCAGTACGTTGTCAGTGGATTCCTTATGCGCAGTTCCGGCGTCTATGTCACTCATTGACGACCTCCGCGACATGCGGCAACGCGCCGTCCGCAGTCGGACGGTATTGACAGGGCGGCGGATTGCCCCTAGGCCATTCGTAGCTGTAGTAGTAGCATCGAAGTGAAGGGTATCTTTTGTACTACGGTGATCGACAGAGGAGACGATAGGGACATCGACAGCGGCAGCTGGCGGTATGACGGCACCAGCGGATGTGGCTTGGTTGGTGGTCCGTACCGCTGGGATGATAAAGTCAACGAGCTGGGGGTCCTTGAAGTACGAGCTTGACTCCCGGGAACGCGGATCTGTTAACGGTGTAGGCGTGTCGGTTGGTGTAGTCATGTCCGAGAGACGATCCTCACTGAAGGTTACCTTCTCATAGGAGGTATCGGGGGTTTCGGGAAATGAAAAGGCGAAGTTGTCGTGCATGGGTTGGTGGGCGACAGAGTTCGCAGGAATAATTGAAGTTGACTGCAGCCACTGGTTGCTCGTGCAGTTCCAAAGGCGGAAGCCATCGGGTCCGAATCTGGCATCATCGGCCACGAGAGGGTTGGACGTGCTGAGGTCCGCCATGCTATTATAGTGGCCAAAGCGTGATTCGTATGGTTGAAGCCCTATCTCATCGTATGGGATGTCGTCGATCATTTCGGTGTCTGAGTAGGCGTGTGGAGGGACAGGGTCTGACTGAATCCTCTGGGGCGGTTCCCGGCTGCATCGGTGTCAGCTACGAGCCTACGTTACTGTTGGTTTCACCAGGGTATATACGTAAGGACGTATATTGCCTCCCGTAGGGAGGGCTTCACACTGTTGGCGCACCAAGTTCAGGAGTCCTGTACTGTATATTCTGATACGCATCGTAGAAGGAAGGAAGGAAGGTGGGTGGGTGGCCAGCCCTGTGGAAAGAAATAGGGGCTGGTGGAGTCCGCAGGTCACGTGACCTGCGGATTAACTCAGCCTCCGGCCTCCGCAGAGCCTCAGGGGGACTCCCTGAGGCTCACCACACCTATCCTCCACTACCTACCCTGGGCTTGCGTACAGGCCTGGCGTATATATTCCAACAGTTACTAAACAATTCGACAAAAAAGGTGAGAGCAGACAAGAGGAAATCATGAGACACCGTCGTGAGACTCTGTCCTTCCTTACTCCGGGGAGACCTGGTCTTTTAGAACCTCGAGGGATGTAGGGGAGACCGATTACTTGAGGACAGGGTTGGTGACTGGTTGGGCGCAACTCGGCTGGTCCGGAGGGAGTAATTCGACTGCACGCAGAGATGTTCTTCGAGAATCTCGACAACTCGGTCGTCAAAGAGAATTCCAACCATTTTACTTCGTACCTCGACAACAGATGCCCGAGCCCCGCAGTGACGGAATGTCTGATCACGCCTCGGTGTAGATTTAGACTAAACCTTGAAAATTGGAATCGGATCCTTCTACCCGATCCTAAGAAGTACGAGCAACCAATGTGGGGCACATGGCCGCAGCTCCGATCGTTTAGATAGGTACCGTAGTCACTGGATGGCGCCTCTCACGATTTCCATCGCATGCATGTAGGCAGTGTATCGGTCTTTGCCATGGACATTGGCAGTTACATCACACACAGAAGTCTTGGCTACAACAGCACCACCTATCTTGTGGCATATCAGCGCTGGTGTACTTTCGACGTTCGACCATTGTCTACGACATTGACTCCGAGTTGCCCAAACAACGCAGACTAGCGAATCCTGCCAATCCGCATCTTCTTAGAGGGCATTGGTTCGTGTCTCTGACTGGCTAAATCTTCCTGCTGACCTTTAGTGACCCAAACGATAGAAAGGAAGATTTCCAAGTTGCACTTTAAATCAGTTTGCCGGTCTAAACAGCCACGTGCCTTACTTAGTAGCTTCTCCTAGGTCACTCACTCTATCGCACAACGCTCGCTTCGTTAGCGAGCGCCACAGGTGGTAGACTTTCGGGAACTGACGTACTCAAAACCGCAGGGATAACGACTGTTGAGTGAACATCGCTTAGAGCGAGGATATGGGCTAGCGTCAGACAGTAACATAGAGTAGATGAAAGGGTTCAGCGGAGATACTGACGAGATAAATACCGGAGCGAGCTTGTAGAACGAAAGGGCATAAAAAAGCTTGGAGAAGTAGCGGTTATATAAGTATAGAAATAAGGGGGAGGAAAATCTAGTGCAGAAACGGATCCCGTCACCTTCTAGCCCTCTCACTATCAATCTACTCGTTCCACAGACTCTTTTCGATTTTCCGATGCCCCTGAATTCGTCTGCATAAACATGGAGCAAACCTACTTGCAACCTCGCAATCATCCTAAACAATCCTACGACGACCGACTCCCGCAGCATTATCATAGTGCGCGACATTCACACCATGGCCAGCCGCTGAGCTTTGAAGAGGCTGAGAAAAGGGATTCTAGGTGTGACCGTCATTGGAATGCGGAGAGACATGAGCCCAAAAGCCGCACACGCCGGAGCGCGGCACCGGGGGCCCGACAGCACGGCGATGCCATAGCTCCAAAGCCAACTTCTCACGGCCACAGCACCGAATCGTCAGGGCTTTCGCATAATGACAGCCGATCCTGCGGCCGCGGCATGGCATCTCGGCGGGTTCCGAATACTCACAGGCGTTCTCGCTCGGAGGACCCAATGGCAAGGAACCGCAAGGAGCACGCCTTCGAGAAGGCCATTGGCGCCGGGAGCGCAGCGGCTTTTCATGTGCGCAACTCATCTGGTTCATGGGTTGGCGCAAAGGGTCTCAAGGTGGTTGGCGCTGCTTCGGCCGCCGCTCTGATCGACTACACGCTCGACAGGAATCCCAAGGACCACAAGATTTGGCATACAGGTGTATCGCTAGTGCAAGCCCGTGTGATAGAGGCCATTTTGCAAAGTGGCCAGGCACAGTAACCGCGAAGCACCCCATTCACTTCTACGTTATCACGGAACGGGGAAATCAGGACCAGGTAGACTGCTTCCCTCTTTCGGTTTCTACCAGACTAGCGTATAAGTGAGCTTGCATGTAATACCAATTTTCGCATCGCACGCAGCTACTTTTGCGTAAGACTGGTCGACCACAGAGCCCAATCATGAGATTTACCTTCGTCCAATGGCTACGATCTACACTCTACAGCGTCCCGGAGTTGCCTGTTACTTACGTCCGGAAGGAGCGGTAGCTTAATGGATTGATTACTGATGGTTCTGAGATGCGGCGTGCACACCTGAGGGAAATATGGAGAAGGTTATTCTGCTTTGTTTCGCGGAAAAAAAGGTGGCCTGATGGCAGAGTTATGCAAAACTACAATTCACACGCCGTGTGGAATTCAGTTTGTCAAGCCAAGAATCGGTCATCTCCTCGCGGCATGCCTGAGCATGCAATGCATCGGAACTGCTGCCCTCGGTGTAGCAGAAGATCACTCCACTGTCCCAACATGTCTTGAACCGTATTTGGGGAACCCCTTCTTTGGACTGAACTTCAGTAAAGCGAGGCAGCTCATTGATCAATTATCTATGGCCTGTGAGGTGCCTTCCACTCCACCCGGCGTCGAATATAACAACCCACCGGGCAGCCCCTAAGAAAGGAAGGAACTTTGCTCTGTTATTATTGAGAAAACCAAGTGTTGCCTGGTTCCCGAACATTAATCTTCTCACCCTTTGCAACGCTTGTACCACAGTCTTCACAACACGGTTTTCACTCCCGCCGCTTCGCAGCCATGGGTGCCTCCAAGGGCTTGTCGATATTCCTCCGTATCTGGGAGCTTATTAGCTCCTTAATCGTCCTAGGGATTGTCGCGCACTTCTTCTCGCGTGTGAAACTAGCCAACGCCAACGCAGACTCCCGCCTTATCTTCACCATCAGCATCGCGTCTATCAGCACGGCGGTTTCCTTACTGTTTATGATGCCCTTTACCTTTACCTTTATGGCTTGTCCGCTCGACTTCATCCTCTTCGTTCTATGGCTAGTAGCATTCATCCTTCTCGAGCTCGTGAGTACTCTATCTTTAGGCCCCTCAGTACGATACTGTAGTCGTGACCCTGACATGTGATTTAGCTTACGGGTAACAACACGTGCAACTCATATTGGTACTACAACTACTGGGGCTATTATTGGGGTGGGTACTGGAGGACTCCAATTGTTGTAACAGGTCCCGCGAGTATCAATTGGGCGGGCTGTTCGTCGTGGAGGGTCGTTTTGGCATGGTCCTTTATGGCGTCGATGGCATTTCTGGGCAGTTCTATTCTAGTAAGATCCATCTCCCGCTCTTTCCCACACGAGTGATGTCAATCTTCCTGTGGAGCGCTAACTTTATCTAGGGCGTCTATGTCGTTGTTAAATACAAGGAAGAGAAGCGAATGAGGCAGGAGGGATATTATAGCGGCGCGAGTAAGGAACAAGCGTCTCGTCCGCCGCCTCAACAGCAGCCTCAACCTCCACCTCATCCGCCGCCTCCTCAAGGGCCGCTAATTTCGCCGCCTTATCCGCCCGAGGCTTGAGTTAAGTTACATTGGTATTGTCTATAAGGATCCTTCTTTGTAGCGACAGCGGAACACTATAAGTGTTGGAATATATACGCCAGGCCTGTACGCAAGCCCAGGGTAGGTAGTGGAGGATAGGTGTGGTGAGCCTCAGGGAGTCCCCCTGAGGCTCTGCGGAGGCCGGAGGCTGAGTTAATCCGCAGGTCACGTGACCTGCGGACTCCACCAGCCCCTATTTCTTTCCACAGGGCTGGCCACCCACCCACCTTCCTTCCTTCCTTCTACGATGCGTATCAGAATATACAGTACAGGACTCCTGAACTTGGTGCGCCAACAGTGTGAAGCCCTCCCTACGGGAGGCAATATACGTCCTTACGTATATACCCTGGTGAAACCAACAATAAGAAACTGGGCAAATGCAAATTCTACTGTAATATAAGCGACCGGTGTATCACGAGATTTCATCAACAATTGCTACTAAAGTAGTCTTAAGTAAGGTGAGTTCTAATCCTACTTTTAAACAAGCGTAATCAAATATTCCTTGTTTAAACTTTTAATAGAACGTAAGGTAATCAACGAGGAGGAGACGAAGGTAAACAACTGCCTTAGACAACTTACTTGAGAGCAGGTCTTCTAGAACTCACCCCTTCCCAATATGGAATATTGAGCTCGTCAGCAGTCGTATAGATATGCCTGCCGACCTGGCTGATGCTCAGTCTCACACAACTAATGCCCAGAATATTGCTGCTAGCACGACTGACTCAACCCCGGCCGACAACACTGACGCTTTTTCGGCGACAGAAGGCATGGGGACCGGAGTCGGATCATACGTTGCCGGCTTAGTCTCGTTCACCGTCCCGTTCCAACAATACCTTTCAAAACATTGCCCGCAAATCGATGGGGCCTGTGTGCCTGTCCTCCGGAAGCTGCGCTCCAGTATCGCACACCCTAAACACGCCGGCCAATCCTTATCAACCGTCGCGTTCGCCATCGTCACCACGTTGTAGCCATTGCCAATGATGGCCTGCCGCTCCTCATGGGTAAATTCCATCTGTACTGTCGAAACGTTGGAATTGTTGGAGTACGGCGCGTTGGGAAGGTAGACGATGAGAGGTCCAGGGTTGGGGTCCGTTGTGTTGCAGCCAAAGAAAGTCGGAATCCGGTTGAGGCCGAGATTGACAATGGTATTTTGATCCGGTACAGGGGGAAACCTGTTTGCCTCGGCCGGGGTGGAATCGCCGCTGAGGGACCGTTGATACGTTGCGACGAGGGCCGTACCGTTGGGCCAGTGCGTGATAGTGTCGGCGGAGCCGTCAACGGCCAGGATGACGTCGACGGCACGGAGGGACCAGAGCAAAGGGTCGAAGGGGATGTTTTGCAAGTCTTCGCCGCCGTCGACGAGGTCGAGAGTCGTCGAATTTGCGTTGCGATTTGCTACCGGACGGTATTGGAAAAAAGGGTTGGGCCAACTGGCAATGTCTGTGTTCTCTTCGCTAATATTGGCGAGTGTAGCGTTGAGGGAGTTGATGATAAAATCGGGCACGTCGGGAGATGCTCGTCCGAGCTGGAGGAAGGCCTGGTTGAAGAGAGAGGATGAGGTGCCGAAGACAAAGCCGACGTTGTCGACGCCGGAGATGCATTGACTTCCGTTAGAAAGGGTGCCGTTGGTAAAGGCAGATCCAACGTAGCGCAGGGGTGCGAAGGCGGGGTTCCCGACATTGTGAGATCCCATTTCCCAAGGGTTAAACTCAATCACTGTCGAGTTCTCCAAGATCAGGATCTGGCCTGCGGGTCTTTCGAGGGCGACAATGATGGGCATGGGGACCGTCGCTTCTGCGAAACCGGTGTCGGTCGCAATAGATGAGAATGTGTAAGCTATATGAATGGAGGAGTAAAAATGGTCAGCCACAGGAAGAAGCCCATGTATTAGTGCGTTAGCAACTGATGCATACCTGGTCCCCCGTCCGTTGCATTCAAAAGCTGGTATGACAGTGCCCTACCCCAGTAGTCGGTAATGGTCGTGTTGTATCCGGCATCCGCTTTGGCGTGCACGGCGTCTTGTATCTGCTGGTAATAGTCTCGGATGGTCAGGGTGGCAGGTCCTGCATTTGTATTGTCAGCTATACCAGCCCCAAGGCCGTTACAAAAACGAAAAGGGACTGGTATTAAGAACCTTCAATGATCGTTTCATTGAACTGCCATAGTTCGCTCAGGAACCCCTCAGTAGCGCGGACTATGGATTCCACTGTGGTGAAGTTCTGCGTATAGAGGCTTCCCACCAGCCAACTCCCTCCAGAGAGTCCACTGATATAGGTACTTGCCTGGAGGATGCCTCCCAGTTGACCAGACCCAGTTGAGCCTGTGGTGCGGTTATCGAAAGCGGCGAGAGCTCCGGCACCTGTCATCATGGCACGGTATCCTCCACCGGACACGGCAATAGCTATCCTCGGCATTGTGCCATTGCTCATTGCAATACCCTGTAAGTAACTCTGCACGTCTATTCCTTCGATGCTGGCCCTCTGGAGCACAGAAATAAGCGCAGGGTTCGTGGCATTAGCCCTTCTGGCCAGCCACAGAGCCTCCTGGGGCGATAAGGCATCGGCCGGTCGTACAGCCGGGAGAGGCACGGGACAGGTGACTGGCGCCGGGGCATACCCGTCTGGGGCATCGGACTTTGCCCGTGGGCCGAGGAGCACCCGTCCTAAGGATATGGACTCGCCACAGCCTGTGTCTTATTGTTAGTACTGCTCAATGGCGCAAAAGTATGCCTGCCGCTGAACTCACCTACTAAGGTGGCGAGCACTATCACCCAGAAGTATACCATCGTGGCAGTTTGATTAGTTAAAGGCATGTTCGATATGGGGCAACAGAGGTACAACTAGCTGCCCGAATTCAACAGGACCCAGGTCTTTGAAGCCTGAGAATTCGGGGTAGCCTGTGTGATGGTGTTTCACGAAATGTCCACAACATATCTTGTAGTGTCTGGCAGTGTGTCTAACAATGTGACTGGCATTGTGTCCAACAATGTGTCTGGCAATGTGTGTCTGGTGGTGTGACGGGTGGAATGTCTGGTGGTTGTTGCCAAGACGAGAGGCTCGATCTCGACAGCTATTTGTGGGTCATATGCACCACACTCGTTCAGCCTCCGGCTGTCCGCATTCATCTTCCAGGTAGCTACTAACAGACAAAGTAGGATATACAAGCCATGTCCCTTCCGTTGCTCCCTTCGCCGGGGCACAGTCATTTTTTACATTCCACTGTACGCACCCCTTTGCTAACACATATATTAGGGATGTTCTGAACTCATACGCTTGTGAACAGGCCACAGGGCACGAACACCTTCACCCTTCTGATATCCGTCTCGTAACACTAAAGCCCGTCGTGCTCTCAGAGCTGGACTGTAAGCATAACGAATCTCGAACATATCCCAGCTACGTGTTCAGCCAGCTGGTATACCACCGACCACTCCTCGTCTCAACCTCCCATTCGCAGGCTGCCTCAAAATGCCAGGTCTACCCGACTCTTCTGCCGGCGACTCGAGGGCGCCCGGGACAGATAACAGACGCCACTCCTTTTCAAAGCTGATGGGTAAGCTCAAGCTCGCCTCAGACACCTCACCAGTCAGAATGGCCAGCCACGACAGCAACCCCGTCGTGACAACGACACCCCACCATACGAGCCGCCTCAAGATCTCGGACACGGTGCGCAACAACATCGTCGCTGTTCTCGCCGAGTTCGTCGGTACCTTCATGTTCTTGTTCCTCGCCTTTGCGGGAACCCAGGTCGCTAATGGCCTGTCCGTCCCCACCCTGCCGACAGAAGATGTCTACGACCCAACTATCCTCATTCTCATCTCCCTGTCCTTCGGCTTTTCTCTTCTCGCCAATGCATGGGCTTTCTATCGTGTTAGTGGGGGGTTGTTTAACCCAGCTGTAAGTCGATTCGCGCAATCCCCCCCCGCCCCCCCCCCAAACAAGCCCTCCTTTGAGCCCACCATGCTGAACTCTGCCAGGTCTCCCTAGCCCTCTTTCTAGTAGGCGGTATATCCCCAGTGCGCGCTATCCTAGTCTCCATCGCCCAGATTATCGGCGGGATCGCCGCCGCGGGCCTGGTAGCTGGCCTGTTTCCCGGTCCGCTAAAGGTAGGTACCTCCCTCCGACCGGGAACGAGTTCAACCCAAGGTCTCTTCATCGAGATGTTCCTCACCGCCGAGCTGGTATTCGTTATTATCATGCTGGCGGCAGAGAAGCATCGCTCTACGCATATGGCGCCTCTGGGGATCGGGATCGCATTTTTTGTAACCGAGCTTGCCGGTCAGTCCTCCGTCACCTGCCTCAACGTTTAACCCTGGGTGGTGTAAGCTAGCCCTAACCCCATAAAGGCGTCTTTCTAACCGGCGGCTCCCTCAACCCGGCCCGCAGCTTCGGTCCGTCTGTCATTACGGGACACTTCGGGTCCTACCATTGGATCTACTGGGTGGGACCGCTGCTGGGTGCGTTGTTGGCCTCTGGGTTCTTTGTGCTACTGAGGCGGCTGCGGTATAGGGAGTGTAACCCGGGTCCTGATTGGGAGGATATGGAGAAGATTCACCCGACGCAGGGGCCACTTTAGCGTCATGGTCATACAAATGGGGGGGAGTAAGGGGAGGGGAGGACTGCTCTAGGAGACTAATAAGAACGGGGGAGTTGGCAGAAGTGAGAAACGCTTGCCGGGCGTGGGCTGGTCGGGTAGTTGGCGATGGCTCATGGGATGCTGAGCACGTTTAAGGTTAAGGTAGGATGTTAGTCCTCCATCATGGCGCAGATGTACAGATGGATGATCACGGTATAATCCTGAGACCTCTACGAATTGTAATGAAGTAGCGTTAGTGTACCTTAACTACTACTCTGTCCCGCCGATAGTACTCCGCTGGGCCACTAGGTTGGCAACCCTTGAGATGGGTGCGCCGCCCATGATCTCGAATACGGCTATTGTAGTAGCAAACTCCCTGCCTATCCAGTTCCTTAGCTCCACGGCCATGAGCGAGTCGACACCATAGCTCGACAACGGTTTACTTGGTTCGATATCCTCGGCTGAGATGGACATGGCAACCGCCAGTTTGCGCGCCAAAGCTCGAAACACTATCTGCACGCGCTCCTCGGCGTCAGCCGCCTGCCGGAACAGCTTCGCTGGTTGATCTACCGGGGCCTGTGCTGACGGAGGAGATGTTGACTGAGTTCCTGAACCTGGTATATACGAGAAGGCGCCGAAGATCGGTCGCCCGAACTGTGCCGGTGGCTCTTGTTCCCGCGCGAGGAAGTCGGCCGGCGTTCGCAGACCGAAGAGCACCTGGCCTGTGGAAGCAGGTGGCGGCCGGGACAACGGATTATCCGGGTCACACGCCATGGTCAGGAGAGCAAGTAGCTCCGTGTCATCAATGGTCTGGAGATCCTGGTCGGTGCGGCGGCGACGCTGATAGGCCGCCGTCTCTGCGATTATGCCGACGTTGCCGATCCAACCTATGTCGAGCGATAGCGCCCGCTGACCACAAGCCGTTACACGGTAGCTGGCTACAGCGTCCTGGAGTGCGCAGCCGGCGGTGTAGTTCGCGCTGGAAGATTGACCGATGACACCGGCCAGCGACGAGAGCAGCACGAAGAAGTCGAGGTTGCCAGGCAGCAAACTGTGCAGATTCCAGGCCGTTTGCGCTTTGGAGCGCATAGTGAGGTCCCACTGGGGAAGAGTCATGTTCTCGAAGATGGTGTCTTGCAGCACCATGGAGGCGTTGATGCAGCCTCTCACTGGCGGCATGTTGTTGCGTTTGCACTCGGCCAGCATTCTATCCAGCTCTGATCTAGCCGACACATCGCATCTTGGAGCAGCGACGTTGACACCTTGTGCTGTTAGGTTGGAGACAAGTTCAGCAGCCGCCTTGGACGCGGCACCGGATCGAGAAGGGACAATCAAGTGTTTGGCTCCACGGTTTGCCATCCATCTCTATATGATAGCACATCGCGTTAGCAACCACAGCCGGTCCGCACACCGATATGCATGGTATTTACCAAAATAGCTCTGCCTAGCCCACCGAAGCCCCCAGCAATTAGATACGAGGCCTTCTCGTCAAATTTCCAAGGCCTCTGGTCCAGAACAAATTGCTGCAGTACGCAAATAGCATCACGGTTAGGATTGTCGGCATCTAGGGCTGTCATCAATGGCGGAGGACGTAGTCTCTGCCAGGTGATAAGAAGAACACTTACCGGTATCACGTCATCAGCCCCAGGGCGTATCACTGCGCGTCCGATATTCTTACCGCTCTGCAGGAACCTAAAAGCCTTCTCGACCTCGGGCAGCCCAAAGACGTGCAGAGGCTGCGGCGGCTGGATCAATCCGTCGTCCACAAGCCGCATTGTCTTCTCAAGCAGGTCGGCGGTGACCACCTCACCCAGCCACATCAAATTCACAGCCCGGAACGACACGTTCTTGGAAAACATGGCCATAGGCAGCGCCGCGTTGGCGTTTATGTCGGCAAGGCCGATGTCGATAAATCGCCCAAACGGCGCCATGCACTCCCACGAGGCCCGCAGTCCGTCTCCCGAAAGAGTGTTGAGCACGCAGTCAACGCCGCCGCCCTCTGTGATCCTCATCACGCCCGCGGCGAAGGATTTGGTCCGACTGTGAAAGATGTGTTCCTCGGGAATGCCGAATGTGTCCTTGAGGAACCGCCTCTTCTCGTCCGACGATGTGGTAGCCAGTACACGAGCCCCAAGCATTTGGGCCACGCGCACTGCCATCTGGCCCGTACTGCCCGCCGCCGAATGCACGAGGACCCACTCGCCCTTCCGCAGGCGCGCAATATCCACGAGGCAGTGGTACGCGGTTAATCCCGGTACAAGCACCGACGCCGCCGTCTCGAGCGAGAGCGATTCCGGGATGGCCAGGACACGGCCCTCGTGGGCGCGCGGGTACTGCCGCATGCAACCTTCTGCCACCATGCACACGCGGTCCCCGGGCCGGAGTGATGACCTGCAATCGCGGCCGACGCGCGTGACGATACCAGCACAGTCGGCTCCGAGGCCGTCGCCTTCCTTCCGGCCCAGCGCGATCAGCACGTCGCGGAAGTTGAGTCCCCACGCCTTAGCCTGTGTTGGTTTCACCAGGGTATATACGTAAGGACGTATATTGCCTCCCGTAGGGAGGGCTTCACACTGTTGGCGCACCAAGTTCAGGAGTCCTGTACTGTATATTCTGATACGCATCGTAGAAGGAAGGAAGGAAGGTGGGTGGGTGGCCAGCCCTGTGGAAAGAAATAGGGGCTGGTGGAGTCCGCAGGTCACGTGACCTGCGGATTAACTCAGCCTCCGGCCTCCGCAGAGCCTCAGGGGGACTCCCTGAGGCTCACCACACCTATCCTCCACTACCTACCCTGGGCTTGCGTACAGGCCTGGCGTATATATTCCAACACTGGCAGTCTCTTCTTTTGAGGCCAGGGATACGCCAGGTCCGCAGGCCAACTGTTGACTAGATACAGGCCCGTTTTCTCGTTCCATTGCAGCCCATCAGTATACCTCCCCTCATAGTACAGCCACTCCGTCGAGTAGACTGGGACGTCTTCGAGGGGCAGATCTGGTGGCGGCGCTTGCAAATCCTCCTCTCCCATCTCTCCTCCGCACCTCAGTCTCCTGCCTTGTAAATGTCCTCCCACTACTGGGGGTAGTGGGCTTGCCCTTGTAGTGAGTGTGCGGCAGCCTGGTGGGCACCCGGGGTCGGGGTGGTAGGCTGGGCTTGTCTGGCTTCCGGGGGGGTGCTCCGGTACGTGGTGGCTCTCGAGGAGGGGTGGTCCTTCTTCGCTGGTGGGCGGCTCCGTAGGCGGCTCGTTCTCGTCGAGGGCGGCTCGCCGGTGGGGGAGCTCCTTCTTCGCCGATGGGCGTCACGTTTCCACGCGGCGCGGTGCCGTGCAGGAGCTCATCCTCTGGCAGTCTTTTCTTCTCGGCCGGCCGAGTGGGTGAGGCCGGGCCGGTCGTCCTTGTGCGCCGGAGCCGGTGGTGGGCGCGGCGGGGGGGTGGTCGCTGCCGGGCGTGGTCGTCGTCGGTAATAGTGGTAGAAAATCCCTCAAAGTCGCAAAAGTTGATGAAAAATCGATAGATCCGGGCGAGAGTAGGCTGGATCTGATCGTAGAGAGCGTCGCAGTCGTCTGGGCTACTCAAAATGATGGAAAAAGGTCGGCGCAAGGCCGTGGGATAGGATGAATCGAAGGTCCGGGGCGGGGGCTTATTCTTCCCGGAGGTAACTTGTGGCGGCTCGCCTCCACGTTGGCGAGCTTCTTCTTACGTTGTAGGACGCGCCGCCAAAAACAGACAGTCCCCCGAGTAGTCAGCTCAGGGCTTGTACAGGCTGGCGGCTATAGAGGGCCGTGACTTGGTGGGCGGCTCGCAAGGTAGCCGGGCGAGTGTCAGGGCGTGATAGACGCGCCGCGAAAAACAGACAGTCCCCCGAGTAGTCGGCTCAGGGCTTGTACAGGCTGCGGCTTGGAGTCCCCTTTGCGTTAGACGACAGTATGAGGAGCTTCCTTAGCACTCCCTCGTCGAGGCGACAGTCTCCTTGCGGAAGAGGTGCCAGGGCGAGGGCGTCTCTTCTGTAGATACCTTGCTGATCCGTGGTTATCCCTCACTTGAAGCCGCGCCCCCATTACGCGGTAGCAGTGGTGATTTTTACCACTGATCAGTGTTGGTTTCACCAGGGTATATACGTAAGGACGTATATTGCCTCCCGTAGGGAGGGCTTCACACTGTTGGCGCACCAAGTTCAGGAGTCCTGTACTGTATATTCTGATACGCATCGTAGAAGGAAGGA
This sequence comes from Coniochaeta sp. 2T2.1, assembly GCA_009194965.1. Lineage (NCBI taxonomy): Eukaryota > Fungi > Ascomycota > Sordariomycetes > Coniochaetales > Coniochaetaceae > Coniochaeta > Coniochaeta sp. 2T2.1. The sequence goes on along the minus strand of VSMA01000017.1, from coordinate 14,099 downwards.
AGGAAGGTGGGTGGGTGGCCAGCCCTGTGGAAAGAAATAGGGGCTGGTGGAGTCCGCAGGTCACGTGACCTGCGGATTAACTCAGCCTCCGGCCTCCGCAGAGCCTCAGGGGGACTCCCTGAGGCTCACCACACCTATCCTCCACTACCTACCCTGGGCTTGCGTACAGGCCTGGCGTATATATTCCAACAGTTACTTTGTAAAAAAAATATTTCAACAAGACTATTGCAGGACGGTATCCTCTTGTGGCGCATCGGCTTGACACTTGGCCAATACAGCGGAAGCGGCGCCAATCCTGACGACGGGTTCGAATTCGATGTGAACGCCAATGTCGGATCTATGTACTGGGATTGAATGACGCAGACTGCGTGACCGACATTAACGCTCATATTGGTCATGGCGGGATAAGTTCCACTGTCTGTGATTCATTATGTATCGATACTGGCTACTGAGGGGAAGAGTTTTGGGAAGACGCTAGGAGGCGTGACTCTCTTGTGATTACCTGGTAAGGTAGATGACAATGAAATTGAGAGACAGCGCATTCAGGGTGCGGGGGAAAGACATACATGGATTTGCGAAACCGCTTATCAGATGCCCACTCTTGTGGCTCACATGTTGTCGATATTCCGCAGCTGATCTTTCGACTTGAACCACGTGCTTCCTCCTTCATCAGTGCCTCTTAGTCTGTATTCCCTCGGCATCCAGATCGGAAGCCACCGACTGTTCGTCGTCCGCGCCTACACCCAGTAGCCCCCCCACCTCTTCCGCTCGCAAGGTCAGTTAACGTGCCCAGGCTTACTGTGATAGAAGTGGTAGCAGAGGAATTACATGTAAAGTGGTCTTGCTGGCAACAGTTGCGGTATCATGGTAATGTGGCGGCCGCATGAGCTCCAACGCATATGCAGACAGCAGCATTGGTTGTCAGGCCTTGTAACGCAATGCAGGTGTTGTGCAGCAGGCGCCATGTCAAGCTGCCATCTGGTTGCTGTACAGCAGCTGTCATACTGTACCTCTATGCTCCCAATCGCTCTTCGCTTTTAGCTCTTTCCTTCCCTCCCGTCACGCTTTTTCAAGACACAGTTTAGGACGCTGTGGCCAGGGCAAGGACAAGACAAAGATACATTGCAGCTTCTCGCCCAGAAACTGACGTCGAAGTATGTACTTCGTATACCAGGATGCAACCGATAGGCATTGGTATAATATAACAAGATGTCTCGCCGACTTCAGAATGGACCATTGCTCGTGCTTAAAGTACTGTATTACTAAAATACCCCAAGTTCTCTACGTCCCCGCTTATGCTACTCCGAACTGCATGCGTAGGTTGGTTCAGATCTTGTGTCGAGTTGCTATGGTGATGCCAATTGGCAATTGCTCTCCAAGCATGCCAAGTTGGCGCTGGTTGGTCGATTAGGAGAGGTTGCATCGACATGTCCTGCTCACCTACAATGCTACCGCAACGTTACCCACAGCCTCTAATGGCAGCTACTTAAGGCTCCAACCTGCAACGATCGGGAGCGAAGAGCTTATGCTGAACTACAGACATTGACAAATCCGAATTCAGTCAACATGGTCAACACAATCTTTTTGTCCCTGGTGGCTTCTGCGGCTGCTGCGTGCGCCCTACCATCCCTCAAGGTCCCTGCATGCCCCCGCATCGGCACCGTCCGGTACGACAAATCCGTGCCGGACAAGCAAGAGTTTCCCCTGACACAGGTCGATCTCTGCTATACAGACACATCGATTCAAATCACCTTTACCGCTTACAACGAGACCAACTTTTATTTCAATGCCAGTCAGGGAACCAACGACCCCATTTGGCAATACGAGGTCATGGAAGCATTCATCGCGCAGGTGACGGACGACCCCCAGACATACCTCGAGTTTGAAGTCAACCCCAACAACGTCACGTTCCAGGCATTCATCTACAACCCGTCCAAGGTTAGGGCGACACCACTGGGCACCTACTTCATTCCGGAGCCGTTACCTCTGACGGCTGTTACTGTGCTCGACAAACCTGGCAAGAAATGGACTTCCTCGGCGTCTATTCCACTTGGGCTATTCAACGTCGAAAAGCCGAAAGGCACTGATTGGAGGATGAACTTCTTCCGAACCGTGGTCTCCCCCGACACGTTTCCAGACCAGTTGCTCGGTGCGTGGAGTCCGCCCGATCAGGCAAGCTTTCACATGACGCCGTTTTTTGGAAGGGTGCGCTTTGTGTAACGTCGGCGGCCATATCCTGTATTCTCTACTCGTCACCTGTATATAACTAGTCGCAGTGGATGGTGCTACACAGGAACCCCCTCCAAACCCCAAGTCAAAGCCCTGGTCTTGACCACCTCGTCTCTGCGGGCCATAAGCTCTTCAAAGTCCCAATTGGCCCAAACAAACTTGCTCTTGAGGAACTGTGCTTGTGGAGTGAGCAGCCAGACACAGAACTGGGCGGGGAGATCGGCTGTCGCTTGTTAGCATGCCCATGCCGGTGACTCAACTCCGGAGTGTCAGGGGAACTCACTCGTGTCCGGCGCCACATAGACAGGCTTGTCCGGCCCGCCAAGATCCGTGTTTATGATGCCTGGCTGGACATTGACCACGTGGATACCCGGGTTCTCGTGTGCGAAGAAGTCGACCATCTTCAGGTTGGCTGCCTTGCTCATGGCATATGCAAAGTTGGGTACCATTGGCGCTGGCACCGCGTGTGCGGTCATGGATGAGATGTTGATGAGGGTCGCTCCTGATCCTGACAACGGGACCCAGGCCTGAAGAGCGTAAAACGCCGTCAAGAGATTGAGGTTAAGAGTGTCCATCATTGTCCCGGCGTCGCACCGAAGCACCGGTTGCATGAGAGGAGCCACACCTGCGTTTGATACCAGTACGTCCAGGGTACCGACATTGGCTGCAATGCATCCAAAAGCTGCCTCCGTAGCATCGCGGTCCATCAAGTCGACCACTTCAAAAACCACTCCGGTGTAACCCCTGGCTCTGATCTCCCCCGCCGTCTCTTCGAGCTTCTCCCGCCGGCGCCCAAAAATTGCGACAGACTTGGCTCCAGCACGTGCAAACGAGAGGGCAATGGCCTTCCCAATACCCGTTCCACCGCCGGTAACCACGACATTCTTTCCAGAAGCCGCACCCTCGAGACGCTCTACCGAAATAGCGGGATATAGGCGGTAGTAATACGTTTTTGTGAAGGACGGCATATCAGGAACGCTGATCTTGGAAACTGAGGAAGACATGGCGGCGGTTTTCCTTTGAGGTTATACGCGGGCTTGCTTAGTTGTACGAGAATATTGGATACGGTTGATACTGAATTCGCGTATAAGTATTTGTCGCGATAGACGCTTTTATACACCTCTTTCCATCCATAGCAACCCATATTGATAGCCGCGGGGACCTATATATCGTGTGGTCATATAATCGCTACCGATATAGTCTCCATGGTCAATATGATTTCTGCCGCGGGGAGCCGTCTGTAGTATAGACATGCTATCGCTATTGGTATCTCTCGATGCTCCCGCGGGGAACTATTCTATTCAGTAGTTCAATATCTGGACATAACTCCGCCCGGACTTATATTGTCCACTGTAACGAAAAGTCTCCGAACGGATATGAAATCGTCCGGGTACCTCCAATTTGTCACCTCGTAAACTGATTGATAAGCTTATATATTGCAGCATGTATAAGTACCCGCGGGGAGTCGTTATGAAGCACCTGTACCCACAGCACAGTATATATCCACGGGGAGTTGCGGGATTGAAAAACTTGGATTGCGACGACCGTTGTATAGAGTACATAATAGCTACGAGAAGAAAGGTATTATCGCTAACCCAGAAAGATACTCAGGAGCTCCGCTAATTGAAAGGCTTGCGACTTGTACTGCCAGAAAAAAGATTCGATACAACGGCTCGAAACCGCGCTGCTCCCACTGCGAGATTTATGATGCCAAGTACACCTTCAACGGGACGCCGAGGAGAGCGACCCCCAGGTCAAGTCAACTCTCAGAAAGTGTCGCGACCCTGGATGCGCGTATAGAACGCGTCGAGCTACTACTTGAAACACTACTCTCTCGCATCCCTCCCAACGTTGGGCCGATTAGATATCTGCCGCCGGACACCGTAGCAATTGTACAAGACTACTTTTCGACTCAGCCCCTTCCACTTTTCGACCATACCACGTTTACCGATATCTTGCACTCCGATGAATCTTCGTCCTGGGCAATCATCAACGTTGTCCTCGCGCTTCGTCTGAAGGACTCTCATCGGGTTGCAAACCATATAAAGAACGCACAATCAGCACTTACGGACCTGTTGACCAAGGACGCCGACATTCTCTGTATGCAAGTGGTACTCGGACTGTACATAGTGTTCCAGGAATCGCCCGACCTCCAGGCTGCGAGTATACTGTTAGCAACTGCTATCACGCTTGTATATAGGCTAGGGCTACACGCCAGGCATTCGGAACACGGACTCAATAGGGTAACAATATTTTGGATCACATACATCCTGGACAAGAGTATACACCTCCGAGTACAACAGCCACCTCTTCTTTTGAATGCCATTGAGCTACCAGCAAGCGGTACATTTCGTGCTCGAGCCGAACTTGCCGTCATCCAGTCCAGGGTATATAACGCTCTCGTATATTCTAGAGACATTCAGCCGGTAGAAGAAGCTCTCCGGGAATAGCACAACAACATCCCCACCGATACACACCTCCATTGGTCCCACCTATACACCCTGGCCATGATATACAAAGCGCACTCCCACAATTACCAGTAGCTTCACAGTGTCCTAGAGTACGACAATACCAATATAACTCTCCGTCCACTTCCCGGATCGTAGAGTACGTTAGTTACTTCTGCCCGAGAATACATACAGTTTCAGGACATGCCGATCTGGTAAGCCGTCCATCACCCTTTCGGTAGCTTTGCTAATATTCCAGGTCCACTATTTGCGGTCGGGTCACCGCCCTATTGCTACTGCTCTCCAACAATGAAGCGCAGGATAAGACTCTCGTTGAGTCAGCCTTGCAGTCACTGGGTCCAGCGGCTGCACAGAACCAGCAGCTGCAGCAGCTTCAGAGGGCCTGCCAGGAGCTGGTCACGCATCGATGGGATACAGATCTCCGTATGGTCTGATAAACAAATCCTCTCAGCCGTCTCCTGTGGGCGCTCCGAGTAGTATTTTGTATGCGTCTAAGGGATTCAGTTCGCGTACTTACGTAATTCGCTTACTTACGTAGTTCGCTTACTTACGTAGTTCGCTAGTGACTCTTATCATCGAATAGACTTGTAAATTATATACGCGGTTTTAAGGTTCGAGTCTACCTTAGTTACATACGTAAGACCTCGACGTAACGAAGTCTATAGTAGAGTTCGGATATACGTAATTATAGTAGTATCGAAGTACTTGGTCTAGAATTGTAAGCCCCTTAGACTTTGGGCTGGGTCTATATTGTTGTATTACTGTGATCTGACCCCCCCCTCCAAGAACAAATATTTAAGAGAGACGATTCATGAGTATGTTTTGGACTTGATAGAGATTGCCCATGACGCCGTCGACTTTCTATTCCGACCCCACACCTTCGAGGTATCGGTGGAGAGGTAGGCACCCCCTTCATCAAGAGGGGCAGCTTTTCACCTTCATCTCTCTTAAGCTAAGATCTGTCGACTGTTTGGTAAACTTGGATACCATACGGGAGAGTTGAACTTCCAGTTCTTAGTCGTAAAGGGGCGCTCCATACATTAGGACCAATACCTGCAATATTAGCGAATCCCCGAGGGTCTACATCGGGAGGTACAGAGACAAACATAGGGCAGTTAGCCTCGGGACTCTGTGGCCGTCATCTCCGCAATTACCGGTGGCAGTTCACTGCCGGCACGATTATTGGGGGCGCACTCTTGGGTAGTAAGTCTGCCGTCCTCTCTCTAGTTATTCTCTACTGAACCTGTTAGGTATCGCTTGTATCTCCCTAACCAATCTCGCAACAACTTCTGATCTTATTACAATCGGCTACGTTACTCTCGGCTACATAAACGCCGTTGGACTAGTAATAGCAGATACAGTTAGTAAGAACTACGACGATATTAGAAGCGCTATCGGACTTAAAGCTGCATAAGGAACACCATCAGTACCATAGGAACGGCCATCTACTCCGTTATCCTATCTAACAGGCTCGCGTAAATAATCCTGGCCGAGGTCCCGCCCGCGCTTATCTCGGCCAGACTACCTTCCTTTCTGGCCGCTTATAGGACCGGCGCTTTTGAAGATGCTGACGGCTTAAACGCCACTATATTGGCAGCCGGTACTATAGTATAGAAGCGGGTATCTACGGACGCGTACCGGACCGTGTTCCTTGCCACTATTGCCTTCAGCGGCATCGCCATCATCTGTACCCGTTTTGCGCCGGATGGGACTAAGATGTCGACGGATAAGGTAGCGGCGATTCTATACCAACGGTCGAGCAAGAAGGTAGTAGATAAAGCCATATAATAGATATATTTGGACGCGCGTTTAACATATTGCATTTCGGTAGCTACTTAGAATCCACCAGCGTCCCACAATACCGTCATCATCTCCTCGTCTTCCTCCTCCTCCTGTCACGGCGCCGAGGCCGCAGGAAATTGACCCACGTGACCCTATCACGTGGCGGACCCAGTGCGGACCCGCGACAAAGAAATATCTTTTACGTTGATTCTGTCCATTATGTTTTGTAGCTCTTCGAGCTACGTCCTGTCATTCAGCCTGCCCGCAACCACGGGATCGAGTCTGTCCATAGCAAATATTATCTCATAAGCCTTACTCTGCTCCCTGCCTGACACTCCCGTGACATTACGTAGCTCCTACCCCTACAGCCATTACTACTGCTGCAATGGCGAACCGCCCGCTACCACCGTTCCTACCGGAAGACGACGAGTCCTTTGCCGCCCACGTGATTGGCCACATTTCCCAATGGTACGAGTATTTCCGCCTCGCTTACGACTACATCGCCCGGAAGGAGACCGACGACCAGGAAGTCTACGCCAAGATCGAACAGCAAGGCCAGAGGATTTTGGAACTAGAAGAGGAAACCCAGCGCCTACAGAAGGAGCTAACGAGCTCCAACGCAGTCGTCAACTATCAGGAAAAGGAACTGGATAAGCTCCGGGATCTTCTTATCGAAGCCAAAGCAGGACGAGCCCTCGCCGAACACCGAGCTAAGTCGCAGACCGCTACCGTAACCGTACCGGCACTCGTCACTACTCCCGGAACCAACACCCCCGTCGACACACAGTCAAATGGCTCCCACCGCCTGTCCGAGAGACTCCCTGACCCGGACAAGTTCGAAGGAGAACGCAAGGATCTACGCCGTTTCGTCTCCCAGATACACGAGAAGATGAAGGCTAATCGCGACCGCTTCCCCACACCCCAGAGCCGTATGGCCTACGTCACCAACCGGCTGAAGGGCCCTGCCTATGCCCAGATCCTCCCGCACGTCAAGGAAGGCGTCTGTCAGCTTTCTGACTACGACAAGATCCTGGACCAGCTGGACCGCGCCTTTGGAGACCCGAACCTCGTCAACAATGCCCGAAACGATCTCTTCCGCCTGCGCCAGTCAAACAAGGACTTCAGCACGTTCTTCGCTGAATTCCAGCGCCTCGCCCTCGAGGGACAGATGTCCGAAGAAGCCCTACCGACGCTCCTGGAACAAGCCATCTCCCGGGAACTGCGCAGTATGCTGCTTCACCACGAGCCGCCCAGTCGGGAATACCACCAGTACGCCGCCTTCCTGCAGAATCTAGAAAACCGCCGTCAACGCTTTAACCAACCCATGCTGACCCCCGGAAGATCTTACACCGCCGCGGCCCCGAGCGCCAACCGGCCGCGGACCACCTCCCCACCCGCGAAGGGACCGGAGACGAGGGCCGAACACGGCGAGCCCATGGACCTCAGCACGCAGCGAGGGTCACGGTTCGTCCCTGGGAGCCGACGAGAGAGAGGAGAATGCTTCCGTTGCGGTTCAAAGAGCCACCGCGTTGCCGATTGCCCCCACCCCGATACTCGCGCCCGCCTGCAAGCCAGAGTGGCCCGTCCCGGATCCCCCGCCGGCTCGTCCTCGTCCAGATCCCGCAGCCCGCGGCCGAGCATTGAGGTCTCGGTAAACGGAGCGAGCCTGCGTTAAGTCGCACACAGGCTCCTACAGAGCGCACAACACGTCACCAACCGAACCGCGCACCAAGAACGTTGAGGATCTCTGCTGCCGCCGCCAAGGGTCTCTCGGTCCGCGAAGAAGAGGATATGAGATCCCACCTGATGATATTACCCGTCACCCTGGAATTAGAAGACCGGAAACTGCCCACCTATGCCCTAGCCGATTCTGGCGCCGAAGGAAAGGGATTTGTTGACCTGAGCTGGGCCGAGAGCCACGAGCTTCCACTGAAGAAACTGAAGAGACCGTTCGCCCTGGAGGTCTTTGACGGCCGAGAATCCGAGAGTGGGAAGGTCACCCACTATGTCACCACCAGCCTGAGGATTGAGGACCACTTTGAGAAAGAGATTAGACTATACGTCACGCAGCTAGCGTATTACCCCGTCATATTAGGAATGCCATGGCTAAAGGAACACGACCCGAGGGTCGGGTTCGCCAGCCATACCTTCACCTTTGACAGCCGGTACTGCCAGAAGAACTGCAACACCCCGGCCCGCCCGTCCAAGATCAGAGCATTGCACGACGTGCCGAAAAGAGACCGCCCGAGCTACCTACCGCCCCGTTCCACCGGACTAGAACACATGGATATCGCGAGAGTTTCTACGCGAGCCTGCTCAGCGTACGCCCGAAGGAACTACCAGATGTTTTCTGTCACTATAGAGGACATTGAACAACAGCTTAGCCAACACGACGCACCGGACCTGGACGAACTACTGCCACCAGAGCTTCGAGACTTCCGTGACGTCTTTTCCCCGAAGGAAGCAGACAAACTACCGCCACACCGTCCGTACGACCACGAGATCAAGCTTATTGAGGGAGCGACACCGCCCTTTGGACCTCTGTACCCGATGTCCCGCGACGAGCTGAGGGCCCTTAAGGAATGGCTTGAGGATAACCTGAAGAAGGGCTTCATCCGACCCAGCTCGTCTCCTGCTGCCTCGCCAGTACTCTTCGTCAAGAAACCAGGAGGAGGACTCCGCTTCTGTGTGGACTACCGTGCGCTGAACAACATCTCCGTCAAGGACCGCTACCCCCTGCCGCTAACGAAGGAATCCCTCAGTAACCTGAAAGGGATGATGTACTACACGAAGATCGATATTATCTCTGCGTTCAACAACATCCGCATTAAGGAAGGACAAGAATACCTAACGGCTTTCCGTACCCGATTCGGCCTATTTGAGTCACTCGTTATGCCGTTCGGCCTGACCGCAGCGCCAGCAACCTTCCAGAGGTTTATTAACGACACCCTACGAGAATACCTAGACGTTTTCTGCACAGCCTACCTAGATGATATCCTAATTTACAGTCGCACGAGAAAGGAGCACATCGCTCACGTAAGGAGGGTCCTCGTGGCCCTGCGAGAAGCCGGCTTGTACGCCAAAATCCAGAAGTGCGAGTTCTTCCAGGATAAGACCACCTTCCTCGGAGTGATCGTAGGCCGAGAAGGAATCCAAATGGACCCGAAGAAGATCGAGACGATCGTCAACTGGAAAACGCCCGCCTGCCTGACCGATGTGCAAGCCTTTATCGGCTTCGGGAACTTCTACCGACGCTTCATCCAAGGGTTCTCGAATATCATCGCCCCGCTAGTCAACCTCACTAAGAAGGGGGTGAAGTTCAACTGGGATAAGAACTGCGAAGACGCATTCAACCGACTGAAGACTGCTTTCACGACCGCTCCCGTCCTGGCCCCGTTCGATTGGGAAAGAGAGATCATCTTGGAAACCGACGCTTCCGATTTCGTGTCGGCCGGTGTGCTATCGCAGTACGGCGATGACGGCATTTTACGGCCTGTTGCCTTCTTCTCAAAGAAGCACTCAGTAACGGAGTGCAACTACGAGATCTACGATAAGGAGCTCCTGGCAATTATTCGCTGTTTCGAGGAATGGCGCCCGGAACTGGAGGGAACGAGCTCCCCGATCAAGGTCATCACAGACCACCGGAACCTAGAATACTTCACAACGACGAAACTCCTGAACCGCAGACAGGCCCGCTGGTCCGAATTCCTCTCCAGGTTCAACTTCAAGATCACTTACCGTCCCGGCAAACAAGGAGCGAAGCCTGACGCTCTGACCAGGAGGTCAGAGGACCTCCCGAAGGAGGGAGATGAGCGCCTCCTACACCAGAGCCAGGTAGTACTGAAGAGCCACAACTTCGAGGAACCAGTACAGCTAAGAGCCACGACGCGCTCAAGCACAAGGAGACCAGAGACCGCAGCTACGGAACCAGACCCTGAACCAGTCCGCCCCGTCCGCTTACGAGAGAGAACTGCTCCGTTACTGCCCCCACCGGTGAAAGCACTGTTCGAACAAGGGTACGAGTCCGACGAAGTACTACGGTCTATACTGAAGGCCTTAGAGGAGAACCACGCCCGCCACCCGCGTATCACCCTGGCCGAGTGTGAGAACAGACACGGATACCTGTACTATCGAGACCGGCTGTACGTCCCTGAACATCAAGAGCTGCTCGCTGAGCTTGTACGCTCGTACCACGAGAGCCCGGTCACCGGACATATGGGCCGAGCGAGAACCTACGAGGCCATTTCGAGAGAATACTACTGGCCGGGTATACTATCCTATATCGAGCGATGGGTCAGAAACTGCCACACCTGTAAGCGAATCACCGTCTCCAGAGAAGCACGCCAGGGGGTACTCAAGCCCCTACCGATCCCCGACCGAGCCTGGCAGGATATCTCCATGGACTTCATCACACAACTGCCCGAAAGCGATGGGTACGACGCGATCCTTGTCGTAGTGGACCGTCTGACGAAGATGAAGCACTTTATAGCTTGTAAAGGAACCTGTGATGCCGAGGAAGTCGCCCGCCTGTACACGAAGCATGTCTGGAAGATCCACGGCCTCCCTAAGACAATTGTTTCCGACCGCGGAGCCCAATTCGTGTCCGCGTTCTGGAGGCACCTGATCCGCCGCCTAGGAATCCAAGCCCTGCTATCGACTGCATACCACCCGGAGACAGATGGCCAGACCGAGATCGCGAACGCTTTCCTGGAACAGTACTTGCGTGGTCAAGTCTCTTACCTCCAAGACGACTGGTCGAGATGGCTGCCCCTTGCCGAGTTCGCCCTGAACAACGCCATCAACGAGAGCACCGGCACGACACCGTTCTTCGCCAATTACGGCTTCCACCCCCGCCTGGGATTCGAACCTGTACAGCCTGGACCACGGCGCGCCGCTCGCGACTCCGAGGAGTTGGTCCTGAAGATGAAAACGATCCACGAGTACCTGCAATCCGAGATCTGCCTTGCCCAAGCCCGCCAGGAGGAATACGCCAACCGGAAAAGGAGACCTGCCCGCCGTTACCAAGAAGGCCAGGAAGTATGGCTAGACGCCCGCCATATCAAGACCGGCCGCCCGCAGAAGAAGCTCGACTGGAAACTACTCGGACCGTTCAGGATCACCGAAGTCGTCAGCCCGTATGCCTACCGCCTGGAACTGCCTGCGTCTATGAGGATACACCCTGTCTTCCATGTCAGCCTGCTCCGGCCCGCTGCCACCGATCCCTTGCCTGGCCAGCGCCACGCCCCTCCCCCTCCAGTAGAGGTGGATGGCATCGAAGAATTCGAGGTCGAGGACATCCTGGACTCCCGTTGGGAGAGGAGAGGCCGGGGTCGCCCTCGGTTGAAGTACACTGTCAAGTGGGTTGGATACGACGATCCCACCGAAGCACCCGCCGAGCACCTGGAGAACGCACAGGAGATCGTCCGCAACTTTCACCGCCGGTACCCGAACAAGCCTAGACCGTAACCGCGTCGTCGGAGCTCCGCCCTAGAGGAGGGGAGTACTGTCACGGCGCCGAGGCCGCAGGAAATTGACCCACGTGACCCTATCACGTGGCGGACCCAGTGCGGACCCGCGACAAAGAAATATCTTTTACGTTGATTCTGTCCATTATGTTTTGTAGCTCTTCGAGCTACGTCCTGTCATTCAGCCTGCCCGCAACCACGGGATCGAGTCTGTCCATAGCAAATATTATCTCATAAGCCTTACTCTGCTCCCTGCCTGACACTCCCGTGACACCTCCTCCATCATATCGTTCTCGTCCACGCCGAGGTCAGAGTCCCACCCTTTGTCTGGCGTATAAAGGAAGCCAGGCCCCTACGTTCCTACAATGTACCAGGGGCCGATAGTTCCTGGGAACTTTTCACGGTCACCCACTTCTTCTTTCGTATAGCGGTAGTACCCCGTCCAATCATCTGTGGCGCTCATTACGATTGGTTCGCCGGTGTCCTCCTTGCGTGCCCGTTCCGCGAGGGCCTCGACTACATCCGTAAAGGGGAGTAGAACGTGCTTGATAGGGGGGTTGTAACGTGCCTACTTGTCTCCTAAGCTTTGTAGCTCGGTAACAAATGGTTCAAACTGTTCGAAGCGATCCTCGTCGCCCTCTTGCTTCTTGGCGTATACCAGGGCCGTAGTAAGCGCTGTAGCGAGATTCGTAAGGTCGTGCTAGGCCCCAAATCCTATCGGGAGCGCGTTATATGCATAGTCAAAATCGCCAACGTAAAAGTCGAGCGTTCCGTCTCCGTCGTAAATGAAAATGTTCTTGATATACAGGTCGCCGTACTAGTAGCCGAAGCGGAACAAAAAGGCGGTAGCGCTCAGGGTCTGATACAAGAACCGGACAATCAAACTTGGCGATATAGTAATGTCTCTCCACTACAGAAGTTGGTAGAAGTTCGCGCCAGCATTACAATACTTGTAGTACGAGACGTGCGAGATCATGTCCCCGGGATACCTTACAATGGTATAACCCAAAAACGGAACAATGTTAGGGTACGATCCGTAACCCTTGATCAACTCATTGATACAGGCCTCGTAGTCGGGACGGAGTAGGTCGTCCTTCGGCGCCGGGACACGGGGATAAGAGACCTTCCGGACTATAAGCTCGTTCGTTTCGAGATTTCGCAGGAGATAGACGTAGCCGTGCCGGCCCTTACCGAGCTCGGTAACGTAACCGTACTCCTTACCATAGACACGGAAGACGATGGCAGGTTCCTTTTTGCGTTCCATAGTGAATCGTGATATTGCGTAGTAGTTGAATTGTTGGGATGTCCATAAATTTACGTCGTAATATATATATATTCATAGAGACAAAGGCGCGGTACACACAAAGAGGATACCGATTCATATTTTGGGAACCGACGTTTGCGTCAAGAAAGAACCCGTTTGCAGCTAGAAATGTGATCGTCTGAGATGTTTAGAATCTTTGTTTTTCACTTTGGACTACCCATGGCGCGCAAGGGGGGTTTTTTGAATACGGTCTTCGGGGCGTTTTTTAGGTAGCAAACAGCCTTCTACAAGGTAGGGTGCTTTCCAGTGTAAAAACGGTGATGAACGGCATCTCCAAGTCAAATCCACTTACACGTAGGAAACTACGTTCCTTCTAGCTCTTATCATATCGAGGAACACGCCTTTGCTAGCATTTTTAGTAGGAATCAAACCCTCTGCGAGTGTTCGAGTTCCCGCTGAAGAGCGTGTTCCCTGTGGCAAGGCGTTTTCCTTGAGGTTCCTGCCCACTCCTTCCTTAACCTCCTGGCCGCGCTCTTGCCCGCGCTCTTGCCCGCGCTCTTACCCGCGCTCTTGCCCACGCTCTTGCCCGTGCCCTTGCCCGCGCCCTAGCCATGGCCTGTAATTGGAAATGGGCCTGTCTGTAACGAGCCTAGGGAGTCCTAAGGTCGAGGTGGGTTTCTGTTGCTTAGGTAAGTAAGCTGAGGCGTTGTCAAGCAGCTAGTAACAACTAAACACAAGGGTCGTCAGGACTATTAATATCCTATTCAAATAAAGAGTCAAATGAATACTTAGATTGATCACTGGGGTAATCAAGAAACTATCTGCCAGAAACCTATAAGAGGTCTCTACCTATATACCTATAGAGAATATAGCAATCGTAGTAATCGAGCT